>JASGCC010000042.1:765000-2225713 GCA_030067915.1 Hydractinia echinata | reverse complement strand
AAAATAAAAATAACGGGAGCAACACGAAAACGTCCTCACAATGCCTTACCAATGTGTTCTACATTTTTATCAAAATGAAAATATGTCGGACAGTTTTACATATCATTGGAGGTATGCATATTAACGTTTTACAATTTTTTCTTTCTTTCCATAGATGGTTCCCAAGAAATAGGCAAAATAAAGGCAAACCAGAATGGCATCGAGGGAGTTTCAACCCTCATGAAGCTTTCAGATATAAGAAATTCAAATTATAGAATCAGCACAACAGCATTAAACATGCTTTATAAACTCATTCGTTTTAAACGTATTGATTTCATTTGCCGTTACAATGGAACTTGGGTAGCCTTCAAAACATCGCCCATTCCTTCTACAAATGTAGTAAGTATGTTAAAGTACTTCATAGGTGAATCAAACGATTTACCAGATTCGTGCGGGACGTTCTTCGAGTACGAAAGTTGTCACAATATGAAAAATCAAAAATGGTCGAGAGAAGGTATCCCATTTGAATCAAGAATATACAATCAGATTTTTTTACTTGACTCAAAGGTGGCAGAAGGGTTTAGTATGGCAGATGATCAATATGGATGCCGTAGTAAATTTGGTGAATACAAAGCTGATGATGATTACGGCATTTGGGTAATTTAAAGTAAACTCCAGCCAAAAATTATTGTTAATATCATTTCGTGTTTTCCATCACATAAATACATACTTATCGCTAATATTTCGAATGTAATAAAGTTAATGTACGAATGTACGAATGTACGAATGTATTGATAACTTCTGCGTCTGGTATCATGACAAGTCATCATTTGGGAGTATTTAACTTTATGAAAATTTACAGCTTGCAAACAATAACTCTATTATTTAATATTTTTTTTTATTATCAAGCATTATCGAACACTATCGATTATTATTAACTATTATTGATTATTATCGGGCATTATCGAACGTTGCTAAAAGAGATAGTTTTTCAACCTTTTATATAACGCAGTGTTTTGGTCGTTTCAGGGGTTTATTTTTATTTAATTTTTCCTTGTCAACCATTTTGTATCCTTCACCAACACGAAAGTAAGCTGACCCTCCATTTTCTAACCGTGTTGTCTGCCGTGCGAATACTTAAGGTTGGTCCATTTAAGTTGAATCGTTTTACATGGAAAAATGGAAAGTATATGTTACGATTTATTATTTATTTAAAGCTAATATTGTAATAGAAAAAACTGCACTATTTATTGCTCGCAAGTTATCTTCTATTTCTGTGATTTAAAAATATATTAATGTTAGAAATGTTTGCGAATTTCGCTATTTTAATATTAGGATGTCATTACAAAACCTTCTAGCCTAACGACCTTGATTTATAATTAGGCTTTATAAAGGTATTGAGCCTCTACTTTAGGGAGAGTCAACTTTTAAAGGAGCCAATGGAAAATTCTGGTTTTTATTTTCTTATTCTTATTCACAAAATTGAGCAAAAATGATTCTCCGTCTTTTCTTATTTCACACATTCGTAGAAATGTGTGATTTGGTATGGGCTGCGTTCTGTCATGGTGGTAACGAAAAGTTGAAAGGGGCGCGAATAGTATCAAAATCAAAGCCACCACAAATAGCGCGCTATATTGACCAAATGTTTTGTTTATGTATTGTTTTTTTGCGTATAGCAGCGTTTTTTTGTTTTCTTATTATCGTGTAGCTTTATATATGTATATACCCAAAATAATGCAAACCAGTAGATATATATTCTATTAGAATTTCGAGAAATCTCGCATCAAATGAGAGTGTTCATTGTCTTGAAATGATTGTTTTGATTTACTGTATGCTGACAATGTTATAATGTTCGAAATTGACTCGAGTTGTGTGCTCTCCAGCCATATCTCAGGCCATTTTGGTTTTGAAAGTGGACGTGGCCAGTGCTGGGTTTGAAGGTCTGTTTGACCTTTTTTGTCTTCTAAAAGCTTTTTATTTTGTGATATTTGTTATCTATATTTCTAACATGTTAAAATAAATATATTGTCACGTTTTTTAGCCATGTACAAATCTTAAACGTACCATTTTTAGGATTGTTGGCTAGGAACGAAGATTTTTTAGGATAATCCTAGCTTCAGCCAGCTAGCTAGCTACCCTTACTTATTATTCAGTTTGGTATAACAGCCCTTTAACCTAGCCAATATTATTTATTTTTATGTCGAAGTTGTGTTTATCTAGCTCTCCTTAGCTACCTCTGGATAAAAAGTGAAAGAAGCCAAATGCATTGTTTGGCTGCAACACAATTCTTATGCTAAATAAATGCAGTTAGGCAGCTACCACTTTTATTACTGTTAAGAAAACGTATGCTGCAAAATAAAATTGCTGAGTATTTTTTTAACTGAACAGAATAACGGCAGACGGTTTCATGACTTTTTTAACCGAAGTCGCGATAAATTTTTTTTAAAAAAATGTGCGACACGGTTTACCTGTACTAAGCGCTCGGTCCAGTGCTAACAACAGCTGTTTCCTTTGTTTCTGTTTACCGAAGTTGCAATAACATTTTTTTTCAGAAAAGGCTATTACACCTATATGGATATGCCACATTGTTTACCTGTACTAAGCACTCAGCTTGGAGTAACATTTCTTTTGAATTTTCACTGGGAACATTCTCCGAAAAATAAAATTCTGGTGTTCAACGCCGGGTAACACAGTTACTTGTGGCTTAACCCAGCGTTTAAACAGAGTGTATCATGTGTCATAATTAATTTGTTAACGTTTACTAATCTTTTTTGCTATGACGGGGTAACAACAGGTTGTAAACTGTGCTAAAAGAGTATTAAGCAAAAACACATGTGCAACACGGTTTACTTGTACTAAGTGCTCAGTCCGGTGTTAACGATGGGCTGTTTTGTGTTTCTGTTAAATCTAAGTTGCGATAAAGTTTTTTTTGGGAAAAAGGTATTATACTTACATGAATGCGCAACATTGTTTACCTGTACTAGGGTAAACAATGTCGCGCTGCCTGGAGTAACATTCATTTTTGAACTTTCACCGACATATATATACCTGCACTAGAGTGCTCCACCTGAATGTGTGGCACAATTTACCGTTCTTATTTATTGCGCCACAGGGTTTTTAAATGCTGGGTAACGCTTTTACTTGTGGCCGTGCGACGCCGGGTCCCCCGGCTAGTATAATTCAATTTATCATCATTTCTCTAAGTTTGTGCCTTAATATTTTATACCAAATTTTATCATTGTATATTTTATATTTATCATCATAGTGTTGTGTGAGTGTTCAATCCGCTTCAGTTCTTGTTGTTTTTACATGAGACATTAGAAATTCGATTGACAATATTTTATGTTAATACTTGGACATTCATGTGTATGTGTACAAACTAAAACAACATTTTACGACGTTTCAGGTGTCATACACCAGGCCTATCAATAAGGGGAGAGCAATTGCTCTTGCTCACGCAAAGGCTGGCCCAATTCTGAGAAATAAGAAACTAGCTGAGCCATTAATTGCACCCCAATTCTGAAAAAAATTTTTTCTAGTTGAGCAATATCAATTCATCTCACATGGAAATCAATGTTCTCTTTCTTATTATTTACAGTAAAAAAGAACAAAAATATATAAAAAAGATAAAATAAAATAAATAAAAAAGACTTTGTGATAAAATATGCGTTTATAAACTCATTCTATTTATTCAGATTGCTCGCCCAGTTTAAATTATTGTAACCTTGGGGGAGCGATTTATTGCTCTGGTGTTATTTTCTATATAAACAAGAACGTTGCCATAGATACAAGATATATAAACATAATCAATACAATATTTAAGTATAAAGTATGTGTACAATATGAATGTGTGATCAAACCGGACGGTTTTCTTATTTTAATTTAATTTCGTAAAGGAGATGTAAAATTGCGAAATTTTGATCTGGTCTTAAAATTTCTAATGTTGATGTAATTTTGACGAATCTATCCTGTTTTCAATAATCAAGAAACATTCTGCCTTTAAAGTTTCTGAATCATGTCTAGCTACAGAATGGTGAATTCGAAAATGTAAGAAATAGACCAATGAATAGCTTTGCAGTATGTAGCTATAACACCACGTATTAGACCATATATGGCCTATTACTCTTTATTTATAGCTTTCGATAGATTGCTAGTAATCAAAGAAAGTGTTACAAACTAATTTTTAGTCACAATATAGATAGTAAGGTCTCAGGATTCTCTATCCTAAACGGTGGCTTTTCCTCCATTACGACTGTAACTATGTACGCTACTGCCAAAGATACGTATGCATTGCCGTAACTTGCTTGCTTGCCAACACAGCCTGTTAGAGGTAAGTGAATGGCACCAAATGGACTAAAAACACTACAATTAAACCGCTTGAGTGGTGATTGAACCTGAAACCGTATGATTACAAGCCAAATGCGCTACCACTACACCATCGCTGCTTTTTATTGTTGGAAAATTTTAACAACGCTATAAAAGCCGCTGTAAGAAATTGGTATAACAACTCATTTGCTTCTCCTTCGCCATGGTGCTTTGTGAAATCTCAAACGACAGTCGTAGTGCTATTTGGAGTCACAAACGGTGCTAACGAATATAAATTTGGCATCAAGCCTTAAATCATTGGAATTTTATTCTACTTTGTCCGTTTGTTATGCTTTCTTTGCCTTTCTTCCCTAATTAATTCTAGTAGTTGTTCACTCAAATTTAGCAAAAAAGTAGCGATCCAGCTGACATTTGGAGGAAAAAAACTTCTATTATGAAAGAAAGGCGTTAAGCGCCAGTTTTGAAAGAATAATGTCATACGTTAGTGGAGCGCTAAAGTAAGCTAGTATGTAATGAGACGTTAAATGTGAAACGTGATTTTGACGATATTTCTTTTTTAAGAATACCGTTCCACAATAAACACAGGCTCTCCTTGCCACATCATATCAAAAACAGTTACGCGTAGCAAATTAATTTGTGGAATAAATTTTAGAGAAGTTTTTAAAATTAATCTTTGGGTTCACTAAAAAGCTGTTGTTGCAAATTGCTTTCAAGCCAATAATGAACCCTAAAGAGTAGTACAGGTTTGAGATTGAATTGTGTATAGCATACCTCTTCATGAATCAAAAAAACTTTAGGTCTTTCTCAAAGTTAATGATACAATAAAAGCTGCAGCTAACATTAAACCACAATAAGGTTTTAAATTCACACATAACGAAAAAACATTTCAGTGCACGCGTTCAGCCAAGAATATGTCGATACCGATGGCCAGATACTAGTATAACTCTCCGTTAAGTGTAACCCGTATAAGTAGGACGCCCACTATATAGTACTCCTTTTCTCAGTCTCTTGGAGCTTGTTCACCCTTTTCAAGCAAAAAAACTTCGCTTAAGTGAGACCCCGGAAAAAGTAGGACGCCGATAAGTAGCACATTTTTTCTTTCTTCCCTTGAGCAAAAACCTCGCTTAAGTGGTCATTCTTCTTCATATTTTTCCGAGACTGGAGACATTACAACCATTCAAAAAGAAAAATTTTGTGAACATCAATATATAAAGAGTTGCGGAGCGGGAACAGGTCCCTATGTTTATTCTCCGAGTTAAATTATGAAGAACTGAATAAACATGCAAAAAGGATGTGTTTAACTTTACAACAACTGATTTAAAGTTCCTCTCCTCCTAACAACTGATGTTTGCAGTTTAAAAATTTTACGAGGACTATTCTTTCCCAAAACAACGGCCAACGTTTTGTTTAGGTTGCGAAATCTGTAAAATAAATACAAAGAAAAAAAAAATAGGTTCGGACGATTCGTTTCTAGAAAACATTCCCGTCAACACGCTTTGTGGGTAAAGATGGATTTTTTTATATTTACTGTTTATTCGTATCTCAATTCATTTATCTAGCCAATCCATACTTATCAGAAATTACAAAAAGCGGATGACCAAGTCAAAGCTATCTTTCCTTGCTTGTGTCTTAAGTTAAGTAGAAAATTTTACCTAACGTTGCCTCTGTGCAAAGACTAATCAAACGTTATTTGAACTACTAACCTTATTTGACATTGATTTTGAGATGATCGTATGTAATTCCAACCATTTGTTGTACTTTGCGACGTATTGAATGAGCTGTTTTGGTTACCTAACCTGACACCAACTTAACTTACGCAACTCATATGAACAACGCAAAAACGTTTTCGGTTGTTATGCTTTTCACAGTTTTATTGGTTTTATTTTCGAATAGGACAGTGTTTCTTAAAAATAGCCACTTCGTTTCCCAGGCGTAGATTAAGCAGGAAAAAATTGGATAACAGAGACTGAGGGAATTTGACTTAACGAGTGAAAAAAGGTGACACTTTCGTCAAAAAATTTGATTTTTCTCCCGCTGTAGAGTAGAAAATAGAAACAAACACGGCTTAAATGCCAAAATGGGTTCCGCTTCGCTTAGCTCCGAAAAACAAATTTTTCTCGAGTTCCTTTCGTGAAATTGCATTCATGTCGCAGCTGGAAACAGAATAGGAAGCTGAGTTCTACACCAATTACAGAAAATACCGCGTTCTTAAGCAAATTGACAGCGGCAAAGTCCATATCTAAATTAACTGACTCTTTCTCCGCTTAGGAATCATATAACTTTAGTCTTGGTGTTTTAATTTTCTTGATTTGATGAGGTATAGAACGAGAAAAATTAAACACGATTACTTATCACCGTATTATGATTATGAATTTACGAATTCCTCTAAGATCTCTCTAAATCTCTCAAAAAAATGGGACATATTAAGCTGTTTGATGAAAATCCTACTCATGGGGAGATTCGCTTAAGTAGGACGCCCCGCTAAGTAGTACATTTCTTATCCTTCCCTTTGACCGAAAACTTCGCTTAAGTGGGACATTCTTCTTCTTATTTTTCTCCGTCTCTTGAGTGTCCCATTTAACAAAAGTATAGTATATTAATGAAAAATAATAAGCTGCGTTTGAATTTGAACCTGTTCAGAAGAAATCCTTTATAAATATTTAAAAATAATTCATTATGTCAGGGTAATATTTCTTAGAATGCAACGCTGTGATGCATAAATTTTTTAGCTTAATACCCTCTATCTGCAAAGTCCTGCAAAATAAATGAGGGCATAAATATATATGCATATGAACTGAAGAAAGTACCGAAACCTTCAGTTTGGTAGGTGGCCTTAAAAATTCAAGCTCAGTCCTGTCGTGAGAGAGAAGGCAATTCGCCATAGCCCAGTCGGTCAAGCAACGGGGCAGAACCCTAATGGTTGCTGTTTTAAATCGTAATAAAACTAGAAACACAAGCGTCTTATTAAGATTCAATTGTACACTTCAGTTGCATAAAGTTTTTCAAGAAATGATGGTCATTTTACCCAACTTAAAAAAGTAAGGTACAGATCCTTTTCAGTACCAAGAAAAAAGATTTGTTTGCAAACTCCTAGATAAGTAAATTATCTAACCTGTAGTACAAGTAACACGAACGTTTCTCGACGTCAAAGATAAGTGTCATGAGTTAAAACAGTCGCAAGTGGACCAAAATAATTTCGTAAACTCTGACAAGATTCATCTTTTCTAGTGAGGATGTCTACGAGAAATGTTTACCAGAATTAATGAGAGGTACTGATGGAGAGAGAATACTCATGTGTTTCTTTATGAGAGATTGCATGGTCATCATTATTTCTGTCAGTTAAATAACTTTAAGGTGGTTCCCCTAGAAAAAATTTTTAAATTTCAAGAATTGTCATTTAGCTGTTTCTGATAGCAAATTCATCTTAGAATACCGTGGCAAGTAGTGCTTATGACAAATTTAGGTTTTTATTGCGCATTCTGCCACTTTTTCCAACCAACCGCAAATATAAGTGCATAGCAACGCCCATAGCAACCATTTTCGCATTTTTAGACAGCTTTCTTGACCCTCCGTCGATGTTTAATTCCTTGCAATAGCTAGATGATACTTTAGGGCCTCCTAAGACAATATAGGACAGTTCTGAATATTAAATGTGGTGTTCCACAAGCATTCAGAAAGCTGTCTTAACGACGCACCCTCCGAAGTGAACTCGTCATCAATTAGACTTAAGACCTCGGTATTTGGTGCTTTTCTGGTCGAAATAGTGCTGGAGTACACCTTTTGTCGATCCACAAGTCAAGAATGTCCATAAAATAATCTTTATACAAGTTTTTGCCGTTTAAGTTCGGAATCCACGCGAAACAAAATTCTCAAGATCGAAGCACCCACGCTTTACAATTTCTTCTGTGGATGCAGGCATTAGTACCACCTAATGTTTAAATGAAACCGATTTTCAAATCGAAGTTTTGTTTTCAGGTTATTTTGTCGAGATATTGCCTGTTTCGCCTATTTTAGCTTTTCTATCGTCCAAAAAATACCGCATCAGTTCTCTGGAAGACGAATCAGCCTTGCGAAAATGCGTTTCACGTAATCCATACACGTGACCCTTGAGGAACAAAAGCGGCCAAAACGGCGCTTGAAATAACGCATGTTATTCAGTTATTTGGTTAGGCGTCGAGCAGCAAAATGTCATATTTTGCCTATACTTCTTCTAGCAACGGGTAACCATGGCAACCAATCAATGAAATTTTTGACTTAATTTTGTCGTACCGTCAAAAACTATGATATCCTTATCAAGTATCTTCAGAAAAGACAATCCTCTGCGATATAGTTTTTTTCTAGGGGAACCGCCTTAAAAAAGCAGAAACAAAACTCCATAACTTGCAGATTAGTATAAGAGACTAGTCGTTGTTCGGAATTTCACGTCTTACGTATTTCCTGCGACGATATTGCGTGGAATTGTAACATTTTATTTCTTAGTTTTAACACCACTATTTTTGAGAAGAAAATACAAGAGAGAGAGGGGGTGATAATTTAAGCGTCGTGCCGGTTCTATTGGGAACAGAAAGTGAGAATAACGTTCAAAAACATGGTTCTGTGTTATAAAACCTTTCGTTGCAATTTTTTATATTTTATGTGAAATGCGTTTGTAAAAATCAAAACAAAACCAGAAGAAAGTTAAAAGATAAGAGTTTTTTCGACAGTTTTTAGACCTTCAATATATACAAACGCCTTCAATATTACCTCTTTTTATGTAATCGTGATATTAGAATAATTGTAAAAGCATGGATAGACCAGTTTCATTCAGTCATAGAGACATAAGAAATAGAGACACATGAGAAAAATAGAAATGTAGATAAATATCTCTTTTTATTACATCTCTATGATGCAGTAAAGGTTTGTTACGACTAACTAACAATCTCCTTTTCAAATTGTGCCAAACTATTAGATTCACGAGCCCAAATATTAAAATTGACGAGGGAGGCCTCCGCAAACAGCGTATGTTCAGTAATCCATGTGATGTCCCGCCTGCCTATTTTTTCTTGCCTTTAAGTGAGAGAAATACTTACAACTCTAAACTTTAATGCCCGTTTAGATTTGCCCATAACAACGTTGCAGGAACTACACGTAAAACAATAAACTAATCCGGGTTGTAAAATTTTGGCCACTGGGTCCTTAAACTGAGATAGAAATAACTTTTTCGGTCGATAGTAACAAATTTACGTTAATTACTATCGCCTAAGAATGTAAACTTGTGTCAACAGAGTAGCTTTTGACTAATCACAACATTTATTTTGTTGCCAGCAACAAAATACAAATTAAATTTGATTTGATTTTGTATAATGTTACTGGTAACACAAAACATTGATTACCTTCTTGTTGTCGCCACTTTTAGCAACAACTCTGAGTCAAAATGTTTGTACCTAGCCCATCAGAATGCAATAATTACATCGAATTCTTAAATGCTACCTGTTGCACAGATGTGTGGCGATACTAAAAGTTTTTCTGACAATTATAACAAAACTGAATTTGTTACTATCGACCGAAAATATTACCCTTATCCCCATGGCTTAATATCAATACTAAAAATGATTCGCAAATTGCACTGAAAAGATTTACTGCGGAAAAGATTCTAAATTGCTCCCTGGTTAACATTGGTTTGTGTTTTTGTCAACAACATTTCTAATTTATTCCCGCCATAATGAAATTACCAACACACTCTTGACTAATAGAGCGGTGAATTTTACGGTTCATTTAGTTTTTTCTCTTTTATTTATATTATACATCATCTACAACCATGCTTTCCACGGAATGAACAATAGTACGATGTAATACGACAAGTACCTTTTGGTATGGCTGTGTTATTGACCACATTATCTGTAGCAAAAAGTAACATATAATAGGTTACAACAAACACAGTTTGACACAAATACTTACAAAACAATGTTTCAAGCCTCATATTAATTTGTAATCAAAACGCTTTTCTCTGCTTCTTAGGATTGTTAAAATGAATACTGGAAAGAATAAATTGAAAAATTCAATAAAACAGCTTCACTTAAATTGCAATGTTTACCACAGTAAGGTGGAAAACACCAACGAAAATAGTAGGTGTTGTTGTTGAAGTTTGGAATAAATACACTTCCATGTTCACATATTCTAAATGGAATAAGCAAGTGTTTCTAAATTGGATTTTTTCACTTATCTCAATTGCCATTAGGGCTCTCTTTGCACAACAGTATTTGATTCAGTGTATATAGTGAGTTATAACAATGCTTAAAAAATCAGGCTCTTCCTTCTTGTGACAATATTCAACAACACAATTGCCGTGGCAACTGTGAAATAGATATATTATATTATAAATTATCATATTCTATTTGTTATAAAAATATTAAAGGTCACCATGCCTTAGCGCATTTGGAGCAGTATTTTGGGACTTATAATAAAAAAGGGAATTTATGGTAGAATAAAACCTTACTCAGGTTTAAACAGAGTTAACAGAAGTAAAAAGAAAGAGAAACAAATCAGTATATAGCATATCCAATAATGGTTAATCAATGTAATTTTATTAAATCAAAACTGCATAAATCAAATTAAGGACAGGGCCGGAGACACCATAAAATTTGGAAGTAAGTGAAGTTTGAAAGTTGACCTTCTGGAATATCTGGAAGCAACATCATAATCTATAAATATTACCTACCTGCGTTTCATAAACATCATAATTCGTATCATCCATGACGAAGTAATGATTGGTATCAATAGGGAAGCTGAAACGTAAATACATTCTCTAAAACCCAATTGAATTTTTAAGAGTGATTTTCTTCATATCTAAGTGACAATTAAACAAACCATTATGTTGGATAAATTGAGAAGATAAATATTTTAAGACTGCGGAAATATTTTGTTTTTTTGTTACTAAGAAGTGAAAAAGTGAAATTTAGGTACTCAATGAGATATTGATAAATGTATTCAGGTTTCATATCGAATTTTTACAAGATTTGAAATATTTCTTTGTTATTACAACACGCCAAGTTTTTGAAAACATTAGAGCGAAAACAAAAAATGTTTTACTATCTAGTGTTGCTGATGACTTTTCTTTTGAATGAAATTCATACGCACGCAAATGTCAAGGTGGTTAAGCTTCCAAACAACGTAACATTAACAGCAACATACGCAAGTTTTAAAAAACACGAGAATGTCACAATATATGGAGTTGAAATTAAAGTTTTAAATGTACAAACAAAAGTTCAATGTGCATCTCAATGCATAAATACAGAAGAATGTAACACCTTTGCTATACGCAAGAATACACCACCACCATTTTATTGTGGATTGTTCAAAGGAAATCTTGACACCAATCATTACTACACCATGGATGATACTGATTTTGATGTTTATGAAACACAAGTAGGAACAAATTTAATAATTATTTTTCAAAAATTGCAGTACTTAGAAAACCTTGCTTCATTCAACCTTAATGATGCTCAGTTTTTTGCATTTTGGAGTTGTTACATAAACTTTAGTTTCATTATCAACAATCATTTAATAAAGAGTTCAACATAAATCTATAAATGCTTAAAATAGAAAACTTATGGCAATACTAAAATTTGTCTTCTTTTATCTAAACTAATAAAATAAGTTGATTTCGTATGGAAGAGCATGGAAAGTTGTCTGAGATATGGAGAAATTGATTAAAGAATTTGATGTCGTTATCGCTTTTCATCTGTTTTTTAAAATTGTCTTCTGTTATAACGATTTTGTTCAAATCAATTGAAAATTAAAATTCAGAAATAGTTGCTAATTTTGATATTCAATGAAATTGAAAATGAAATTGCCCTAAGGGTACACGCATTTCCTTGATACCTGTTTTTCTTAACTATCCTTTGAAAGATTTCTTCTTTTTCCTGTGCTGTAGTTGTTTATTTTTTGCGATGACTGCAATAAAATCTTTACTGGCCATGACTAGAAAATAAATGTACCAAAAATGATTAACAATACAATTATATACATTCATTTATAGAACATGTGTACATTAAATCCATTGATATGTGAACACGGAAGTGTGTGTATTCCAAACTTCAACAACAACACCTACTATTGCCAATGGTGTTTTCCGCCCTACCATGGTAAACATTGCAATTTGACAGGTTCGTATACGTTGTTGTATATCTTTATAATAAAGCCTGATAACGCAAATTCCAGATTGCTTTTACTACTTGTTTGGACTGGTTTTTCGCTTTATTTTACTAATCTCACACAAGCCAAAATATTGCTATGAATAGATTAAACTTTATCTGCCTATTTACTGATTTTTAAGATTAAATGTTGACATCTCCAATTTTTTTATTAAACGCAGACAACAAAATCTTTTCTTCTTTATTCCTCATTGAGCATGTTAAATTAAACATTAAATAGGTACGGTCATGTCAGCCGTTTCATTAAGTTGTGCCAATCAGGCTTTTATAGGACACCGTCATTAGTTCTGTCAACACTCAGATACTCAATGTTGCGTTATTTTTATTCTTACTGAAATTGTTTACCTAGGGTAGCCTCTTTAGTTCCTATTGGTACTGCTATCAATGAGAGTCTTGCGAAGAGGGTTCTAGTGCCATTTGAGCGTCAGAAGTCATACAAACATTGGTTTGTGCGCGGACGGTACACAAGAAAGCAGACGCAACTATGCAAACACACGGGGGCGGTAGAATAAAATACGGTACATCGGTCGGTCTAGTACAGTATGATGATGACGTTTCATAGCTTAAACACAAACAGAAAAAATACAAAGATACAAAAAGATAAACACAACATAAATAAATACAAACATAGCCTGTGTCGATGACAAAATAATACACGTACAAAATAAAGCATAAAACACTAACTATTGCGTCGTTTACTGCGCTTGCTTTCTTGTGTACCGTCCGCGCACAAAACATTTCATGGTATTGCGTCGTTTACTGCGCTTGCTTTCTTTGTGCTGCTTGTAGAAATTCTTTACGTTAAGATTTCAAACAAAAAACTACGATATTTTCGATTCTCACTTTTACCACACGCTTGTCTTACTCATACGGAGATTAGAGGCAATGTGAAAAGTGCGCGCGAAAAAACTATAAAAACCCAATTAAAATTAATTTGACGTGACGAGTCTCCATCGCCGAGACGGATCTTCATCGTTTATGTTCAAAACAACCACAGCAATCGCTCAACCAGACAACCTCCTAGGATGTCAATCCCATTCTCATGTTGACTGCTAAGTAGAAAGGATAGATTCACACTTTTTAGTCTCAGCCATGATTCGGCCGGGGTTTGTACCAAAGACCTTGCGGACTGAAATCGAATTCTTTACCATAAGACTACAAGTAGCTATCATTACCTGAAAAATTTGTGTATAATCCGAGACCTGAAAGGAACATTCAATTTTTCTTTTAGATTCAATACGTATTCAATATGTTTTAAAATGAAAAAGGTTTTCTATTTTCTATTTTAAATTCTAAATCATTGGTTTAAGTTTTCGTGAATCACTCCTTTTCTTATACAGTTAACCTTCAAATTGGCGGACAACAATTTACGCAACTAGTGATACATCTACTTACGATGGAGAAGGGTTACCCTATACTCTGCGAGAGTTTTTAAACTGTATACAAGAATTTTGAAACACTGCATGACAATTTTGAAACTGTGCCAGGAAATTTTCCAACATTTTGATAGTTACTAAAACAAAGTACAGATCTATATCTAACCATTTGGATATTTTGAGACAGATGCCTTGAAATAACATGTTTGCCAGTGAGTGTAATTAGTGATCGTGATACTTTCACAAGACTTAACTATTAAAAAAATTTATACATCTCCTTGCAATTTGTGAACAAAGTTGCCAAAAATTAAAAATATTGGGCTTATGCGCATTGCTTAGCTTGAGTCAAGGGATGCAGGCATATATAGTGAATTGATTGGCAACTAACTAGTCAATGTTTTGATACATTACTTGAACAAAAACAAAGTATAAAAACAAAACCTATTAAATTTTTAAATCCTATAGAAATTCACTTGCAAACGTTTCTCTCCCGGTGTACAGAAAGGTCTAGTACAGTGACATTTATTTATTTTATCGTTGTTGTAAGCTTAACCTCTGCTTTTCAGAGTATAAATAAACCATAGATTAGATAGCCCAGAAGCTTCCCAGGAATTTCTCGCAATGGGTTATGCTACATATCAACAACCTTTGCTTGAAAAATGGATTCGCTGATTTTAATCGAGTGAATACGTGTCTGCAGTTTACATTATATCCTGCGCTAACTTTTAAGGACGTAGTAGAATATGCGAAAAAGGCGATCACTTCCCCCATGGAAGATATGGCATCAGAGATCGCTGTTGATATGGTTATCAATTTTTGATTTCTTTTAGTATCCAATTTTAACAAAAGATTAAAAAGGCATGAATTTGTTCCGAAATTCTGATTTTTTAATTTTCAAATAGATTGAAAATCAAATAGTTATAAGGATATCTGGATTCTGAAAGGCGGTAAAACGAAGAATAATTATTGTTTTTTATTTTAATATACAAGTTAATTTTTTTGTTTTATTTATAGCTGAAACGGTGAACAAAGAAGCCATACCAGAAGGTATTATTCTGCTATCTACTTGAATTGCGCGGAAGCGCTTTCTGTGAGGACTTAAATTTTGCCAATTTTAGCGTTTTTTAAACACTTTCTGGAAAGTTCATTGAAAATTCTAAATGTTAAACCACGGACAAATGAAAAATCTAAAAATTTGCCTCTAATTAATGTAAACTGCGCTCTAAAATATTTTCTGTTGTGAACAAAGAATGTCTCACCTAGCATATCAAATCTTCATACACGATAATCATTTAACATTTTAAGGGATGTTTGTAAACATATGACCGAACAGAGATCTAAAATGCAATTTTTTTCGATCCAAATCTTGATCAGAGTATAAAGAAAATTAAAAAGTTCATTTGTTATGGGTAAAACAATTTAATGTGTATTTATTTTATACTTTTTGTCTCGCGATAACAACTTCTTTCGCCACAATACTTATAAATGACATCTCACACACGACGAACCGTCTCCTGAGTGTTGGGGAGGCGTATAGGTTTGTAGTGTCCATTTCTTGTTCCGATTTTCTTTGTTCAGGTTCTCCAGGAACTAAAAAAACCGTGATATGATTTTCAACTTATGTTTTCGTTTTATCGTCGTTTTGCTGTACATCAGTGAAACGTCAAAATTGTCTAAAAAATCTCTTTTTATGTTTTTTCGCGTTAAATCCCTAGTGTGATATTTTTGCACGAAAAACATTAATTGGTAATATCTTTAAAGGGGTACGTAAATCCCAAACGATCCCAAACGAGGCAGATACCATAGTACAACGTTCTAAATGATATATTTTAAAGTCCAACAAGTTGAAGAGAAACGAACCAACAACATTTTTAACTTCGTTGTCTTCCAATCTGCAGAGCTTGACTATAGGTCGTAAATATATTTCATTTTTTGTTCGTCAATCTCTATTCCAACAACACAATCCTTTTCAGGGCTAATCTCTATAATGCGTCCAAGGAGCCAACACACTCTTTGTGTGACAAGGTCACCGGTTTGGAAATATGGAGAGCATATCATAATTTATAATCGCGAGACAAAGACATATATTCGTACAAATAAATACACTTTCACCTTTCTTTTACGCATAACAAACTTGCTTGAATTTATTTAGCCTGCTAAGTACGGCTATGCAGCAAGGTCATTGCCAATATAACATTCTATAAGACAATTAATGCGGCATTTAAGGGGATTTTTGTACAGGGTATTTCTTACAAACTTTAAATTTTATCTATTTAAGAACTGAATGAAAGTGAATACGTCTAAAGGGTAATATGTAATGTTTTCCATAGACATTCGAACTGGAAAAAACGCATCTTGCCGGAGTTTGAAAAAATATTTTGGCAAACGGAAAGCGGTTGCTTCTGTAGAAACGTACCCTTGGCGCGATAACAGGAAACTTGTCGTAATGTGCAACCCAGGTAAAGTCATTATTCCATTACTCAAACCAGTTATAAAATGAATGTAACAGAAGTTACTCGACAACTCCTTTACAATACCTTAGCAATGCATTCTACATTTTCAGCTAACTGTACAGTAGTAAAGTGTCTGCAAGCATTATGTTTCATAGGTCGTATGCAGAGTTACTTATTACAATTTTTTTCCACAGATGGTTCCACACAAATAAGCAAAATACTTGTAAACCATCATGGGCCCATCTACGAGCGCGTTTCAACCCTCACGAAACTTTCAGATATGAGCACTTCAACTTATAGAATCAGCACAACGGCATTAAACATGCTTTATAAACTCATTCGTTTTAAACGTATTCAATTATTTTGCCGTGACAGTGGAACTTCGCAAGGCTTTAAGACATCGTCCATTCCTTCTACCAATGTAGTAAGTATGTTGAAGTATTTCATAGGTGAATCAAACGATTTGCCAGATTCGTGCGGGACGTTTGACATGGGCGAACGTTGTGAAATTATGAAAAATCAAAAATGGTCGAGAGAAGGCATCCCATATGAATCAAGAGTATACAATGAGATTTTTCGACTTGATTCAAATATGACAGAAGGGTTTAGTTTGGCCGATCATAAATATGGATGCCTTAATGAGTTTGGAGAATACAAAGCTGGTGATTCTTATGCCCTTTGGGTTAAATAAATGAAAACACATGCCAAGAGTTATCGTTAATATTATATTGTGTTTTCCATCACTCAAAAACATACTTATCGCTAATATTTCGAATGTAATAAAGTTAATGTACGAATGTACGAATGTATTGATAACTTCTGCGTCTGGTACTATGACAAGTCCATCATTTGGGAGTATTTAACTTTATGAAAATTTAAAGCTTGAAACAATAACTCCATTATTTAATATTTTTATTTACAATATATTTTCTGTGCACATACATTTGTGAAGTAATTATCAGGCATTATCGAACACTATCGATTAATGTCAACTATTAGTGATTAATATCGGGCATTATCGAGCGTTGCTGTATGGGATAGCTTTTCAACCTTTTTTTAAAGAAAAGAAAACATTTTATTTAGAAAATGCAACGCAGTGTTTCGGTCGTTTCAGGGAGTTTAATTTTTTCTTTTCTTTTTTTTGTCAACCATTTTAGTAGCCCTTACAAACAAACCCGCATGTAATCTGACCCTCCATTTTCTAACCCTATTGTCTGTCGAGCGAATACTTAATGTTGGTCCATTTAAGTTGCATCGTTTTATTTGGAAAAACGTAGGGTATATGTTATGATATATTATTTATTTAAAACTAATATTGTAATAGAAAAAACTGCACTATTTATTGCTCGCAAGTTATCTTTTATTTCCGTAATTTAAAAATATATCAATGTTAGAAATTTTCGCGAAATTCGCTCTTTTAATATTAGGATGTATTTACAAAAGCTTTTAGCTAAATGATCATCATTTACAATTAGGCCTTATTAAGGAATTGAGGTTCTACTTTAGGTACGATTTTGCAGGGAGAGTTAACTTTTGAATCAGCTAATAGAAAATTCTGATGGAACTTGTTCCCACAAATACGCTAAAATGATTCTTCCTTTTTATTTTAATTCAATTTCGTAAACGAGATGTTACTTTGAGAAATTCTGGCCTAGTCGTAAAAGTTTCTAAGGTTGATGTAATTTTAACCATTCTATCCTGTTTTCAATAATCAAGAAACATTCTCATTCTACCCTTAAAGTTTCTGAATCAGGTCTAGCTACAGAATGGTGAAGAAATAGACAAACAAATGTAGAATAGCTTTGCAGTATATAACTTGTAACCGCTTGTTAGCGGTCAGTAGGTGGCCCCAAATGGACTGAAAACACTACAATTAAAGCGCTTGACTGGTGACTGGAACCTGAAACCATATGATTACAAGCCAAATGCGCTATCCCTACACCATCGCTGCTTTTTATTGTTGGCAAATTTTAACAAACGCTATAAAAGCCGCTTTAAGAAATTGGTACAACAACTCAATTTGCTTCTTCTTCGCTATGGTACTTTGGTAAATCTCAAACGACAGGCGTACTGCTATTTGAAGTCACAACCGATGCTAACCGAACATAAATTTGGCATCAAGCTTTAAGTCATTGGAATTTTTTTGTACTTTGTCCGTTTGTTATGCTTTCTTTCCCTTTCTTCCCTATTTGGAGGAAAAAACGTTTGTTATGAAAGAAACAAGTTGTGTTACTTGGCGTTAAGCGCCAGTTTGATAGACCAAGTGCTGGTAAACTGTGACATACGCTTAGATAATAGTATGACATGAAACATTTTTGACGAGATCATGAAAATACCGTTCCACAATAAACACAGGCTGCCTTTGCCGCACTATAGCAAAAACAGTTACGCGTAGCAAATTCTGTGGAATAAGTTTTTGAGAAAGTTCCCAAATTATTCCTTGGGTTCACTCAAAAGCTGTCGTTGTAAAAATTTTTTTGAGCCAGTAATGAAGCCTGTGAAAGTAGTACAGGTAGCTAACATTAACAGTAACAAGAAACCGCGGTCGGTTTAAAATCTCACATAACGAAAATACATATCAGTGTACGCGTTCCTGCCAAGAATATGTCGATATAATACCGATTCAGATATTAATAGATCAATAATAAGCTGTGTTTCTAGTTGCGTCACTTGCATGTTCGTAAATTGTGTATTTGAGGAGGGCGGAATAAAATTCAAACCAAATTATTCATAAGGTAATTAGAACTGAAAGTCTAGTAAGAATAAACCCAACCTCTGACGTTGTTGATTAAGATTTTTAAGAAATCCCTGTGAACGAGGTGGTCGCCAAAGTTTCTGCACCCTTTAACATTATATCATTGTTATCGTTCAGGACGAAAGTTTCGTTTAAAAAATACATGATTATTGTATGTAAGCTTTGATCCTCTGCGTGTGAAAATAAAATAAGACACATAAATTTTATATTTTGTAAAAAGTTGAAACTTTAAATGTTAAAGGGGCGAAACGTTTCAGAAAGCTCAATCCCTGCAATTTCCGAAGAATAGCGTCTAATAAATGGACCACTCAAAAGGTGAAGGTGCAAGAAATTATACATACCTTAGAACCACATAGACATCTATACAACCTACTTATGCATAATTAATTGATTATGAAAAAACATAAACAAACCTTACAGTTTTCTTTCCAATCTTTGTCTCCTTTTTTTAAGGCGGCCTTCCTCGTTTTTTTTCTACAACGATTTTGTTTTCTTCGTCCTGTCCCCCTGTATCTTCTTCCCTAAAACACAAAAGGTGATAATTCAGTTTTTCAGGTTACCTTTGTATAACATTGGGTAGTTGATTTGAAAAAAAACTTTATTCAAAAGTATTTAAAAATGTATACATATTTACCTTTCTACTTGCCTTTTCTTCGAAAAAGCGTTGAATCGCGAGTGAAACTTTACAGCATGATAATTCTGCACAAGTTGCTAAATTTGGAGCCAAAATAAAATTTTTATATAAGTTTTTAAATTATTTGTTGAGTTCTGTGGTGGATAAAACAAAAGACACTTCGAAAAAAATCTAATTTCCTTTTTCTACCCATATAGCATTAGATTTGGAGGCGCGGTCGTCTAGCTTTCTGTATGGATAGTATCTTTCCGGTACGAAGGTCTAATGTGGCGTCTAGGAAATTGGTAATCGTTAAGTTTGTACTGATCGTTATGTTTAGTCCGTTCTTCGGAATAATTATATAGTAACAGGTGTAAAATAATTCAGTGTCACTAAGTGTCGAGAAAAGTAATTGTTGTGTAATTAAAAAAAAATGGCAAGAAATCGTGTGTAGCACACTATATGAGTTGTGAAGCAGTTTGAAAGTTGGTTAAACATTTAAGTTTGAGTAACTGCAAATCTTGTACCTTTTCTCGAACCGCTAAAACTTCCAAAGTTCTTTTTATGCAAACCATATTACTTTTGTGTGGATTACTGCTGAGCATATTTTAGTTTATGACAAACTGCTTACAAAAAAATAAATATTTAAAAGCAGACATATATATGCTATGCCAGTATTATTTTATCAATACTAACATTCCTTCGCTAATTAAACATTTTTATAAAGGCATGAGGAAAAGAAAGATTTAAGTGAGTATTGAGACAACAACTGATCTAATTCTTTTTGTATGAAATTTTCATTTGTTGAATATAATCAACAATTTCAAAACTTGTTTGCACAAAGATTTGGTGGTAATATCTCAACTAAACGTCTCCGTAAGTATATATGTCGTAAAAGGATTTCCAATCATTCAAACGAACGTCATCATTTTCACTCTAATTGTGCAACATTTGTTTGGTAAATAAACACCAAAGTCAGCATAAGTTGCTTTAGTTACATGCACTTGATGCTGAATAATTGTGAAATAAGGACGGCCTAGTTTTTAAGGTATGGGTAACCGCAGGTGTGAGTTATGACATGTAGCATAATCTAGTAGATTTTTATCTTGAGTAGTAAAAGGACGACATTTGATTTCCAATGCTTTAAAACCACTAGCACTGGTTCAAGTGTAAATTTTTTATATTTTTGTTGTGACTGGAAACAAATGAACAATAGAAATTAATAATGAAATTTGCATAATATTTTTACTGATTCGACGTTTAGCAAACGAGATTAAAAAGAATCCTCTTTTAAAGCATTACACATAGACTTATGATATTATTATAAGAGATGCAGCTTTTGCACTCCTTCTCCCGGATAAAGATACGTCTCTACATCCCATTTTATTATCTTCTGCTCACACTAATTTCACACACCCCAGTCATACCGAAGTGCATTGCGAAAGCAGGAAATTTAAAGTTCAGTCTCTATTGATGGAAAGGTTTAATGTGATGTGTTTTCTGAGACTTCATTCTGCAAGAGAGACGACTTTTGATATCCTGTGAAAACCATTATTTACAACAGGTTTGGTTACAGTGATGTATTTTGCGGCAAATTACAGTTTGCCATATGGTGAATCAAATCATTTGTAAATAAATTGTTCACAAATTTGGCGAAAATGTTACCTCTTAAAAAAATAGGAAACGTGCACACTAAAGTTATACCGGCATTGCTCCATCTAAAGTGCGACGACACCAGGTTTCTTTTAGAGAAAGGATAGATATTTTGGGAGAAATTCCGAACACGATAAAAGTATTCCTTATCTGACTATATAATTATGATGTTACATTGTGATTCTTTGTTGCTGATAAAAAGAAATACCGTTAACTACTAGGATATCCGCTGTGCTCGAAAAATTGACTCTCTTTGTGGTTGTGGAAAAATGGGACAAGGAGTGGTAAAGTATTATGACAACTTGATTAATCTACAAAAAAAGTATGAGGGTAAGCAAGCCAAATATCCAAGGAAACGTGAAAGATTAAGCAATGTATCCACTTCAGCATCTGTAGTTTCTATACCAACAGGAGTATCAGGCGTTGGTAGTAGTTTTACTGCTGTTGGTATACCTCTTGGGGCTGCCCTGATAAGCTTTGCTACTCTAGTAGTCGCTGTATCAGCTGCATTAACATTTTATTCCTAAAAGTCTAACAAACAGATTGCGAAAACTGCTAAGCTATTATACAAGTTGACCACTTCTATTGGTAAATTCGAGCTACTTATCAGTAAATCATTAACTCATGGTTTCGTCATAGAGTCAATTATGGAGGAATTAAATTATTTAAAAAACACAAAAGAAAAAAAGTAGTGTTTGCCATGATTGTATGTGTTTTAACTGCTTATATTATAAGAATGGATGATAAATTCAGTCAGATTTACTACTCTAATAGTTGATACTGGAGAGGTAAAAGCGCAATCCGTAATTAGCTAAAAAAGCTGGTACAACTAATAAAGAAGCAGAAAAATGACCACTGAAACAACCACTGTATCAAATATCTACCAGCACCAAAGTATGTTCCGAGACCTAATTCCTCATATTCGATTTATGCAACACCTATAGATTTGTGATGCTGGTAAAGAGTGTTATGGTGATGTTACTAAATTAATGAACAAGTATGATAAAATAATACAACGTGGTGATCCTAGCCAGTATAGCAGTCAAGGTGTTGTTACACAATTTAATAAAACATTAGCAGATTGACTATTTGGTTGTCAATACCATAAAGAGTTTTTAGATCCATCAAAAAGTAATAGAGAATGGGTTGGCAGATTGCAAACTGTAGTTAGTGCTTTGAACAACGAAAAAACTAGACTAATTGATATGAAACCTGTAGATGCTATAAAACATACTTTAATAAAACAGGGATTTTCACAGCCCATCAAAGGTGATAATGAAACATTACTTGTTAGGTATCTAGGAAGGACAAATTTATAAAAGTGAAAGACGAAAACGATCTACTGATCCAATATGGTCAGTGGATGTATATGAAATAAAAGATAGATACATTAAATAAATCAACCAACGTTATATTATTTAGATGGTGGTCCTAAGAGAGCTTCAACCCATTCAGAATCTTTAGATATTAGTTTCTTTCTATTTCTTTTTGTCTAGACCGTGTTTTTAATTGTGGAATTATTTTTGCATAATCATTCCTACCCAATACTAGAAATATCTTTTTTAGTGTAAAAGAATAACTCTATTTTCTATGTGGCAGGCCCTGCGGAGCTAAAGCCCCTCCCCCCCACTTTTTTGCCAAGAATTGATGTTTTTTTATAAGGTTATCATGTGTTTTAATCAATTATTAATTGATCAATACATACATGTGCTCTGTATGAGATCAACAATGCTTCCAGCTCGTTTCAACTCCTTCTCGATTTTCAATTTCCAAGAAGATAGGACTGACAAAGTCCTCTCTGATCAAAATGCCAACGCATTTGTTCAATCGCACAACAACAGAAAGCGAGTATTCGGAAAATTTACAAAGGAGGACTGGTAGTTGTCATATACTATAGCCTTTCTCTGCATTATATTTATTTTGCTTCGATGTTAGTATTGCTTATTTTGAAAATATATCTTATAAAATATGGCGTTTCTATATTTCTATATATAATCTCCTGCATTTTGTGAAGGCTTTCGAGCGCAATATTACGGAATTTGAAGTATGCTTTAGCCAATCTAGTGGGCCGAAAGTTTAAAGATTTTCTTTGCCCGTCGGCCCCAACCTGCTGAATAATTTATTCCTACCACTTTCAAAATTGCTCCGCCGGGCCTGTGTGGTTTGTACTCATATAAGCGACTTGGGACAGTAAATATATGTCGTACTCGATTACGTTCTTCCATTGTTAGATGTGGAAAAGGTTGATTCATTAATGTAAAATAAATTAAAAATGTACTCGTTTTATAAGAGATACTTAGCGGTATAGTGTAATCATATAATGCATTGTCTGTATTAATAATCTGCTCGTATACATAAGAACTGATTCAGAGTCATAATAAAATTCCCATCTCTCTTGTATATGTACTTCTTCCGAAAGGTGAAACGTTCAATAACGTTGCATGAAGGTACATAAACAGGAATATCGCGGACTGAATTGCTAGAAAAATATTGATCTTGCCAAAAAATTACCCAATATATGTTTTTTTTACTTCATTCACTAATTTCATTTGCTAGCTAGAGAAGCTCAATTGCACACATTTTGATCTTTATTCTGGTGAAACCAGTATTAGACAGACAAATTACAGTTATAGGACCAAGATTATACATTCAGTAATTAAAAACGTGGAGCATTTACATGTTATTAAAAAAGCGAGTAAATATTCTTTTTCGTGTATCTCAATTCCTTTTAGTTATTTTTTCTTTCCTACAATTCTTAGACGTATCCATGACATTGTCAAAGTTTTGTATTTCACATGTTAGTGTCATTGAGTACAATAAACTTATTAATTTTTCATCAACTTTTAAACTGAAATATATTTTAACTATTCATAAAATTTTAAATACACAGGAAACAAATGTTTATTTGTTACTAGGATATGAAAACATAGGAACTCAAGGAGTTTTGAATGAATGTATTCTCTTGTGATTTTAAATTCTTAAACTTTCAATGTAACTTATTCATAGTATTTGTCCAATTCATATTTTATAAAATCTAAATACATACAGAATGATATTTGCTTATTTGTCACTAAGAAATGAAACAAATATTTCAACTACGGAGAATCAATGTAGTAACGCAAAGACACATTTAATTCGTGTGAAGTCATCTTTATCTTCAGTTTGTTTGAAAGCAATTGGTTGAAATTGACACAAAACGCTAACAAAATGCTTCTCTATTCAGTATTATCAATTGTTTTTGCGTTGAATGAAATTCATACGCACGCAAATGTTAAGGTAGTCGAGCTTCCAAACAACGTAACATTAACAGCAACATACGCAAGTTTTAAGAAACATGAAAATGTCACAATACATGGAGTTGAAATGAAAGTTTTAAATGTACAAACGAAAGTTCAATGTGCATCACAATGCATAAATACAGAAGAATGTAACACCTTTGCTATACGCAAGAATACACCACCACCATTTTATTGTGGATTGTTCACAGGAAATCTTGACACCAATCATTACTACGTCATGGATGATACTGATTTCGATGTTTATGAAACACAGGTAAACTTTCTTAGTTATTATTTTAACGTTGGGATTTAGTTGCTGTCTACACATTTTTATCATATAGGATTTGTACATATCGATTTGTTCACCTTTGATAAACTTTTAAGTAGATTATAAAATTTTACGTGGATTCTTCCACGGGTTTAAATAATCAGTCTTACATACTAATATGCTCTGTGAGTTTGTCTGTCTGTTAGAAACAAAGTCGTTATATTCTCTATACCTTTCTTAAAACACCTGTAAACATGCCGTATTTTTTAAATATTTCTAACTAGTTAGAACGAATCACCTGATCAAAAAAATGATTTGATTATCTGGGAATTATTACTTTGTTATAAATTAATGTGCGGGTAATGCCACGAAAATTTTTTCATGAAATTGACAACAAACAGTTTTGTGATAAGCGAAGAAAAATTAAGACGTTTTTCTACACGGACTTTTCCGTAGCTTAAAATAACTAGTTTTCACTGACTTTGCGTTATTGCTTCCTTCAAAAAAAGAGAGACTTGTCTGGAAATTCATTATTATGAAATAAACACAAATGTTTACAGTTGAATTGTTTTTTTGTTTACATATAAATATTAAAGAAACCGGAGCTCTCCACCGCTGAAAAGGTTGGGTTCACTTATACTTAGAATTCCTTGAAAATATAAATTTTTGTTGACTATGTAATCACGAGAGTTGTACATAAC
Organism: Hydractinia echinata; assembly: GCA_030067915.1. Lineage (NCBI taxonomy): Eukaryota > Metazoa > Cnidaria > Hydrozoa > Anthoathecata > Hydractiniidae > Hydractinia > Hydractinia echinata. The sequence continues at coordinate 2,200,119 of JASGCC010000042.1, read as the reverse complement.
ATTTAGAACATGTGTACAAAGAATCCATTGATATGTGAACATGGAAGTGTGTGTATTCCAAACTTCAACAACAACACCTACTATTGCCAATGGTGTTTTCCACCTTACTATGGTAAACATTGCAATTTGACAGGTGCGTCAGAATTATTTCTTTCCTTATCACTTATTCTTTACAAGTGAATATTTATAAAGCTACATCTAGCATTTGTAATAAAACATGATATGTCAAAGGTCAAATGCATTGTCTTTATGTTCGATGGTTCTGAAGAGAAAGATTGTACACTTCTCGTTTTTCCTTATACATTTTTTTCTTGTATTTAATTTTTTCTCGCGTGAAATTATACTTGCTGAGAGAAATTTCTTAGTTACACACACTCTATTTCTTGTTAATTTTACGCGCTTTTTTCTGCCACGCGCATTTTATATTTTGTTGCACTTGCATTCTTTTTGCTGCATGCATTATGTTTTACGCACTCTTTCCGGGTACTCGCACTTGATTAGTAGTGTTATGACAGTCACTGAATATTGTCAGTCAGAGCATAAGGGGTATAAGTGTGCGTTCTCAAAGTATGTATCACCTGCTGAATTTATATCGGTGTGAAGATTACATTTAACATGTCACCATAATCCTAACTGAACTTTGCATAACAATACACAGAAATATATATATATATTTGCGTGCGAACAAGCTTTGTAACAAAAAAGACAACAGAATGTATTGGGTTTTGTTTCGCCAAATTATATCGGCAAATGCATTTTCATTGAAAACTCGTAGCATAAAAAAAACGCGTAGCATGCCATGAAAAATCGCGTAACAATAAAAAAGCTTTTAGCATTGAAAAAAATAGGGCGCATAAAATGAAAGAAGCGCGTAATACACATAAATAAGTTCATTATGAGGCCCGTCTAATTCGTCGCAAATATGTTTTTTATCAGTAGTTAAGTGATTTTGTTTGTTTCTGTTTATAGCACAACCAACATCTGCAGAAGTCACACCAGAAGGTTATTATTTTTCCTTCTAAAATTGTAATTGTTATGTCGAGTCCCGCTATCTTGAACTCTAAATTTACCGGATTAAATGTTCAAGATGATGCAATTTTCAAGACAGTGCGTTACACCAGAAAAAAATTCAAGATAGCGAGGTGTCACTTTTTTTGACGAGTTGCAGCATGACTAAGGATATCAAATAATACAACTCTACCTTTGAACGGTTATAAACATTTAAAAAAACATACGGAAACTGTTCATGTTGGGCTGAGTTCTATAAGCAAAATTCTGTGAAATGTTAAAGATAAAACTGTAATTCGTCACTCAGGACCAAATATTAGTTAAAGATAACGAATAATTCGAGATACTTTAAGGCCAGAAACTTTCGCGGGAAGAAACGTTTTTGGCGTTTTTGGCCCTTTTTCGCAAAAGTTTTTCCTTTAGAAATTTCAAGACAGCGAAAGGCAAAAGTTTTTTCACGCTAAATCATAGCCAATTTAAAAAACGCAAAAGTTTTTTCAGGCACAAAAATCTATTTTCAAGCAAATTTAAGAACCCTCACTTAAATTCGTATTACTAAAAAAAAACCATTGACACATGGAGGGATATTATTAATACGTAGTACTTGTCGCAACTTTCTTCTTTTTCCTATTTTGCGCTGAAACAGGTGGAGTGTTCACGACTGGGTGTAAAGTCATTGCAAAATTAAAAAGGTTGCCAACGCCTCTGTCCTTTGCAGGCTCAATATAAAGATCCGTAACCAATTAGCAAAATTTAGCGATACATTGGTAAATATGGAGAAACCGATGACGAAACTGATTCTGAATGGAAAGTTAAAGAAAATTAGTTCTATTTTCTTACTTCAAACAAAGCACGAGAAATTCAAAAAAATTCAAAAAAAATCTTATTTTTTGCTCATTTGGGAAAGTTTTTTTACGCGAAAATAAGCTTTTTCTTCGATTCGTGAAAGTTTTTTTCTCTAAATTTGTCCCTAAAACCGTGAAACGTGGAAGGTTATTCCATAAATTTCGCGGTTTTTTTGATGCACGAAAGTGTATCAAAAAAATGACAGTTTCTGCCCTTCAAATAGTGGAGGTCGGTATACCAGGAAAAAATTTAGTTAGCGAGCCTGTAAATACTGACGGAACCAAAACATTTGGCAAGCAGGAGACATAAACAAATATAAAGAGTCGGTAAGTATCAAAGTATGTTTAATATCAGTAGTTGAGTGATTTTGTTTGCTTCTGTTTATAGCACTATCAACATCTGCAGAAGTAATACCAGAAGGTAAGTATTTCTCCTTCTGGAACAGCAATTGTTACGTTAACTTATTTTCACAGTTTATAAACTTCTAAATGCTTTACAGTCGAGTCCCTCTATCTGGAACTCTAAATTAACCGGAACAAGTGTTCGAGATGATGCAATTTTCAGTTTCAAAGAAAAAAATTCGAGATAGCGAGGTGTCAATTTTTTGGCGAGTTGCAATATGACTCAGAAGATAAGGATATCAAAAAGTACAACCCTACTTTCGAAAGGTTATAAACATTCAAAAAACATACGAAAATTGTTCATGATGGGTTGATTGCTATAAGCGATTTTCTCTGAAAAGTTCAAGATAACAACTATAATCCGTCACTCTTGACCAGAAATTAGATCAAGATAACGAATAATTCGAGATAGTGGAGATCGAAATAGCAGGACTAAATTTTAGTTGGCGAGGCTGTAAATACTGACGATAACTAAACATTAGGCAGGCAGGCGACTAAGATTCATTGAAACAAAAGCAGCGGGAGGGAGGGGATCATCTCTCACCGTGTGGCCTAGTGGTTATGTAGCTTGCGTCATAATCACAAGGTCCATGGTTCGGTCCACAGCGCGGGTTTGGTTAGCAAGTGTCTTTACTACAGCTACGGGTCGGCAATGCTGGTGTATACCTAATGTATACATTCAGATAGCAGGACCCCGCTGATAACAGTGTGTCACACACTGAAGTGGCTATCCTGTATAAATATTCAGAATAATAATAATAATAATAATAATAATAATAATAATAATAATAATAATATAAAAAATAATTCTAGATATTCGAACTGGTAAGAATGTATCCTGCAAAAGTTTACGAAAATATTTTGGTCCACTTTCAAATGCTCAATCTTATGATACTTATCCATGGCGTGATCTGAGAAAAATTCGTGTTGTGTGTACTTCAGGTAAAACTATCAATAATCTTTCTTAATGGTAATTAAAAGCAGCCGAACGTAGCTTTTGTACTCATCAATTCAAGATTTTCTAAGTACAAAACTGCGTATTACAGTTATAAAAAAACGGTAGAAGACAAAAGTACAGTATATAAACCAAAAAAAAAAAATACTAGTAGACCTTTCTCTTCTCAAAATGTTCTACAGGTAAGCGGAGATGGTGCAGTGGTAGCGCATTCGACTTGTAATCATAAGGTTTCAGATTCGAGTCCCCACTCCGGCGCACTTTAAATGCAGTGTTGTTGGCCCATTTGATGCCATATACTGACCGCTAACCGGCTTGTGTGGCAGGAAAGCAAGTTGGAGCAATGCTATACGTATCTCTGGCGGTAATATAACATATTTAGAGTCGGAGGGGAGGAACAGCCAACCGTTAGGATGGAATCCCCAAGGAATGTTAAAACTTCCCGTTACTTACTTACTTACTTACTTACAGGTACAAGATTAAAACTATATTCTTCAATTTCTAGCTTGTTAAGAATATCTCCCGAATAATTTAACCATTCACTTGGGCTTGTTTCCTCACTCATCAGAAAGAAGGACACGAAATTCAGAGAAGCTATTTCTCCTGCTGAACGACTAGCTTTATGACCTTAGATTTTTTGACAACCGGTGAATCTCAAATTTCATTAACCTCTCTTCTCCGAATGGGTAAAGCTACAGTAGCACGTTTCTTCTTGATTTGCTAGCAGCCATGTTTGCTTTACTTTCAAAACAATTTTCTCATTCTATCAAAAAGTCGACGAGGCGTTGGAAAAATAAACAACCAGTGAATAAGTGTAACGAACTTCGGGCGATAAACAATATGAAATAAGCTTTAGTGTTGAGTAATAATGTTTTGTTGTTAAGTCTGTGCCTAAAAGTAAAAATTAAATGGCCTTGCATGCAACTATACCTCCAAAACGTTTGCATTTAGAAGATGTTGAATACGAAGTTAAGTGTTAATTTTTACATTATATTTAGCTGGAAGGACACAGATAGCTAAAATAAAGGTGAATAGAAACGGACCTATTAATGAGTCAATTTCAACTCTTACAAAGCTGTCGAGTATTCAAGGAACACAAGTCAGAATCAGTACAACGGTGTTAAACATGCTCTATAAACTTACTCGGTTTAAACGGTTTATATTTTTTTGCTATGATGGCCTGAAGTGGAAAGATTTTATTGCGCATTCTTTTCCTAATCCAAATCGTGTCGGTATGTTGAAATACTTCATTGGCGAGTTCGATACTTTACCTGATGCCTGCGACACAATTGGAAACGGCGTAAAGTGCGGAGACATGGAAAACGAAAAATGGTCAACAGAAGGTATCGATGTTGAAAGCAGAATATACAACCAAGTGTTTCGATATGGCTCAGATGTGACGGCGGGATTTAGTATGGCGGATCATAAATATGGATGTTTGAATCAGATCGGTGCATACAAAGCCGACAATGTTTATGAAATATGGGTTGAATAAATCTAACATCTAACATTTTATTTCTACATATGTTATAATTTTTATTGCATTTTATTTATTACATTGTTGCACAATTAAAGCATCTCACAGCACAACAATGCTTCAACTGGTTCAAGTATAATCATGCGAACCGGCTCGTGTCTCATCCAAAGCGATTTTCTCATTAGATTAGTTTAATTGTTCTGAACAACATTTCCTCTATAGGGTGATAATTAAAAAAATATAGGACATCCATTGTTTTAAGCATTTTATTCTTTTTTTTTGTGGAAAAATCTTGATCGTTCTCAAGACTTTTGAAGTAGAAGTTTTAATAATTATGCTGATTAATGCATGACGTCATGTATTTAATATAAATTAGGCGCTGTTTTAAGTGTTGATAATTAGGTGGTGGTGTAAATATGTTTTAACATATCCAGTTTAGTAATTTTGAACATTTTTACATGAATAGGATATACCTAGTTATCCTGATAATCATTCAGACCACCAATTATTTCTCAGCATCTAACTGATGATGTCAAAATTTCGCGTATAATTAGCTAAATTTTTAAGTCCTATATATCGGAAACCAATAATGATCTTACCACAAGGTAAACGAATTCATATACAGAATTTCAAGCTCTTTCGTATGAAATTATTTTGTATTTTCTGCAGGAGGTGAGCTTTAACGTTTTAAACATTTCAAACACGAAAAGAAAAATTTAGTTTAAAAAAAATTGTTTGTCTTTAACACAGTTGGAATTTTAATCAAAGAGAATCAAAATCTTTTTTTTCGTCAGAAATAGCTCGAGACTATTTGGTGGTTTAGATGATCATAATTTACCTGTTCACGTGTCAACCAGAATTCAATTTTACAGTAAATAAATTTAATTCGCTTGATCATGCCTACAGCGACAATAAAGGATATGGACGTCGCTTTTTTATCGTCGGAGTGCACAGGTCTCGACAAAAGAAGAGGGATTAACATAACAATAACTAACCAGAAAATGTAAATCCTCGGCGTGTAAAAGCTGTTTTTGGGAGTTCTCACTCTCTGCGGCCGGGTTCGATGGTCTTGTTTCTATCAAAAAATACAAATCGCGGCTCTTTCGCCCTGCAAAATATTTAATTATCTGTGTCGGTGCCGGCTTCACTATTTACACCAGTTGTGCTGGTGTAAGCTGCCCATATGGCTGGACAAGAATTTCTCTGGTGTATTTCTCTGGTGTACGCAACTGGTGTAAAATGAAAACTGTACGGCAGAATCCAGGACTAACAATGCAGGTGAGAATCGCGTGGAATTCCAAACAAAGAAAATTTTGTTACCTCTATTATGCAGGGGCGTAATCTTAGTGAAGCTTGTTAATCGTCACATCAAACTTTTAAACTTCATTGGTATACGTTTGTTTACTTTATTTTGCAATATTTTTATATCGTATTTTTACATTGTAAGTCGGATTTTGTTGTTGGATATTCCAAAGTGCATTGGTAGAGCTAACAGTGAAGTGAGAGACAATGCAAGAAATATATACAGATATACATGGGATCGAAAAGAGCAATATTCAGGTAATTTTGTGGCGAATTTAGGTACACTAGCCGGGAAATCCGGCGCCGAAACGCCGGGGTAAGCCACAAGTCAAGGCGTGACCCGGCGTTGAACACTCTGTGAAGCGTTTTATAAGAGCCGTAAGCTGTGCCACACGATCAGGTGGAGCGCTTTAGTACAGGTATACAGCATGACGTTAATCAAGTGGAGTGCATACAACATTATAGTGTTTCGACTGTAATATATATATTGTTCAAAAAAACACTTTCCTTCAACAATAGCTGAAAAAAACAGATCTTACAAACCGTTGTTACTCCATTATAGCAAAAACAATCGGTCAAATTACTTTATTTTGCGGAATAAATTTCTGTTAAAGTTATAAAAATAATTGTGACATCGGGCTGAGCACTTAGTACAGTTAAACGGTGTAACACAGGCGTATAGGGATAATACACTTTTGAAGAAAACTTTCTTGCAGTCTGTTTAAATAAGAACACCAGAAAAAGTTCATTGCTAACACCGGGCTGAGCGGTTAGTTCAGGTAAACAGTGTTGCACATCTGTACAGGTGTGAATCCCGAGAAAGTTCAAAAATTGTCGCAGTGTCACAGTACATGTAAAATACGTCGCACACAACAAAACAGTCTGTTGTTAACACTGGGCTAACCGCTTAGTACAGTTAAACAGAGTTGAACGGGCGTATAGATGTAATACCCTTTTCCAAAAAAACTTCATTGCAACTGCGGTTAAAACACAGGACAGGGAACAGCCTGTTGTTGCCCGTCCAGCTAAAACAATCGCTCAGCCATTTTGTTTGCAGAAAAAGTTTTCAGGATAATAATAAAAGATGTAGCTACTTATCTAAAACTGCATTTAGCGTAAGAATTATTGCTTAAGAATACTGTTGCATTAGCCAAACTGCATTTTTATACTTTCACTTTTTAGCCAGAGATAGGAGCTAGCTAAATGGCTACAGCCTTAACATAAAAATAAATATTGGCTAGCATAAAAAGCTGTTATACCATACAGAATAGTAATAAGTAAGGCTCTAGTAGTTGGCTAGCTAGCTAGCAAAATCTTCTTTCCTAGCCAAAAATCCTAAAAATGGTGCGTTTAAGATTTGTACGTGGCTAAAAAACATGGCAATATATTTATCCCAACATGTGAAAACATACAGAAAACAAATATTACAAAAATAGAACGCTTTTAGAAGACAAAAAAGGTCAAACAGATCTACAAACCTAACAGTGACCACGACCATTTTTAAAACCAAAATGGTCTCCGTCAGCATGTTCCTTCGTTGGCATGTCCAGGCCGCAAAAATGTTGGATTGGTTTTTCAAAGAATCGAGCATTTTGATTGGTGTACTACGTGCGAGCGGTCAAAACAAAGTCAGTAAACTGTCCCATTTGTTTTCTGTGGCTGCTGAGCGAAAACGGCGATTGAGATCACGGGGGTAATTATTATTGAAAATGGCGTGTTAAAATAATCCATTCTTTTAATCACCCAATTTATTTATTTAATTAGAGGTTAATAAATTAAAACAATAAAATTATTTGAGAAAATAAATTAATTTCTTGAATAAATTTTAATCAATAATAAGATTATTGATTGAACAACCCCCTGGTTTTTAAAAATCGCGGAAATATCAAAGGAATATTGGTAGCCATTATGCGTGACGGACAGACGTATACGGGTATTATAATATAGACATAATTTCCGGTTGCTACATTTTTTGTTTACCTAATTTCTAGCGTTTATCTTTAGAACTACTGTATACAAAATTTCTTACATTTCGTTAGCAAAAAATTGTAAAGTTTTGACATTATAAATAGGGATCAAGCTTAAAATTTTCATTTAAGGATACGGTAGACCCTTAGAGTAAAAATTTTTCAATTTTTTTTTTTTCACGGATGTAACTTCTCTGCTTAAGTTTCCAGTAAAAAATATATTATAAAAATGTTATTTTGGTGGGATAAAGTAGGGAAAGTGTATTTCTTCATAACATTATCTTTGATCTTGCCCCGAATATGAGTCACGAATTTAATTTTCTTTTAAACACCCACACTCTGTATTAAAATTAAAGACTTTAAAGTATTAGAAATATAATTCACCATGCACACTATTATTAAGAAGCTATAAATTATTCTGCATTTTGTAAATACTGTGAAGTTATACTGTTAAAAAGCATAATTTATCTTTTTCTTTTGCATGCTGCTTTTTTAATATTTATTTTTTTATTATAATCGTTTTTATTTATACGTTTAGAAGCCATGTTTCACATATATCAATACAAATTTTTAACTTACTTTAATTTTATACCGAAGATGTTTTCAGTCATTCATTACTAACAAGGTTAAAATTCCAATGCCACACTTTTGCACAGGTACCAGAAGAAATGTTTAAGCATTTTTTTCTCGAAACAAGAAATTCGGCCGATACATTGCCTGTTTGCGTTGGTAACTCCCATCCATTTCGTTGAAATTTAGCGAAACAATTTTTTTTGAAACAGTTACACGTCTGGCTACAAATTATTGCTTTTTTATTTCGAAATTTGAATAAATATCGAGTTATCGACGAATGATTCATGAAACGAGGTAAATTCGTGGATTGATGTTTTATTTTCGACAAAATGCATTATAAGTTGAGTACGAATAATTTTTTTGAAAAGATGTAGTAAGATATTGTAGAGCTGAATAAGAGCAATACAACGAGGTATTTTTAAACGAAAAAAAAAATGATGGAGGGGAGTTACCAAAGCTTTAACAAGGGAGGATGTTTTTTTGTTTGAAATTTTTTTTCTCCATTCCAGTTTTTTTTCACGAATTTATTTTCTTATATACTCGTAGGGAATTTATCAATGTTTTAAAATATATAAAAATGTTTTTAAAAAGGGGACATGTTAAGGAGATATTTTGAATATACTGAACATGTGTCAAAAGGGTCTACCGTATCCTTAAGCTAAGGCGCCACGAGGAACATTTTCATGCGCGTGCTATGCAACATTGCTGCATAGCACGCGCATAAAAAAAATTACTCGTGTCCCATGCCTATTTTTCACTGCAATGCAGCAAAAAAATGTTGCATGGAGCAAACATTTTGCTCCACAACTTCGGGGACAAAATAGATCTGAATCTATTTTGCTCCCGTGCTCCGGGGACAAAATGTGCTGAAAAATTTGTTGTGGAGCAAATGTTGCACGTGTCCCCACCTTCTGCAACAAATATTTTACGAAATTATTTGAGGCATTATTTTATTGACCAATCAAATCACAGAAAGATATAAACAAGTTTTTTTCTTGAGAAGTTGAACTGCAAGTGAAGAGTAGCTAGTGAGAAAATAGCGAAAATGGCGGATGAAAAGAAAAAACTATCAGACGAGGAGAAAGTTACTTTAATAAACTTTTATAAAGCGAACCCAACGTTATGGGACAGTGGGAATATATATTACAAAAATAAAGACAAAAAAGAAGCTGCGAAAATAGACCTTGTCACTGAATTTGAGGGGGCGTATAGCTGTGATTTTCTAGAAAAAGCATTCCATTCTCTTCGTTCATCGATGCTCCGTGAAGTTAAACGTAATGCTGGAAGCGAAGTTCAAGTACAAGAGCCATGAGCACTACACTGTCTGTCCCTTTATAGTTTCGGTAATGAGACCCTGAATTTGGGGGCTGCTGAATGACGATATGCTTCCCATCGAGAGCACCTAATCCATTTGGGAAGTTCCAACGCTCATTGAACTTTCTGGAGATATCTAGCCATTCCCCCTGTGTTTTCGGAGTTGAAAGGAAGGTTGGACCCAACCTCTTTATGATAGCTTCAGATACCTCCATAACAGCTGCTGAAATTCTTTTTCTTGACACTCTGAATTGAAATTCTAAAGACCTGAAAGTCTCACCAGTCGCTAAGTAACGTAGGGCCACGCAAACGAGCTCAGCTGGTGTGATAGAATTCCTCATATTTGTATCTTGTTTCTGCAAATCCTCAGAAAGAAGACCGACTAGGTATTCGAATTGAGCGTTATTCATACGTATATACCCTCTACATTTCTTCTCATCGTTTTTTATTTCGTTGAAGATTGTATGAAAAGCGCCAAGACACTCTCTATTCCCAAGCCACGGTTGCACCCAGCAATTTCTTGGTGGTTCTTCACGATCTTCCTCTTCTTCTTCGTCCAACAAAAGTAAAGCTAAAATAACTTCTCTGTTTATTCCTGCCATATTTTAATCACACATGAACTCAATAAAAAACTTAAGGATACGGTATACCCTTTGAGCATGATTTTTTAACTTCGATTTTCGAAATAATCTTGCAGCAAATAAGATGTGGCGCCACGAGAAACATTTTCATGCGCATGCTATGGGACATGTTGCATAGCACGCGCATGAAAATGTTCCTCGTGGCGCCTTAGCTTTAATCTTTTTTACATCTTCCATACAGAACGGGTTAAGCAAATTATTTGTTTTTGTTACCTTTATAAGTTTTTAGTGATTTTAGTTTTCAATTAAAATTGACTTTAATTTTCCAATAAAATTTACTTCGCCTCACATGTCGATTAAAAAGTTTGTTATGATTTTAAAATATTCTGATTGGTTTAAATTCTCATGAAATCAAGCTGATTGGTTTAAAAAACAATGTAGTAGCGGAATTAACTGTGACTAATTTGATAAACAATGCCGCTTTTTTTTATTTTCGATTTCGCATTTTTGTACGGAAAATGCCGGAAACGCTTCCAGGTTACATTCACAAATGTGTTATTATTTTTTAGGTGCACTGACATAACTTGAGTACAATCGTATCAAATATGCATCTATTATACCCCGACGCTGAAGAAACTCAATTCCATCCAAGATTTTATGTAATATTTAAGACGTAACTGTAATACTTAATTTTTAATAAAAGAAACAAGAAAAATTAATGTTTGTAATTCCTGCTCAAATTTAAACAAAAAAAGTTAAATTTACGTGACTTGAAGTAAAAATGAGAAGTTAAGCGGTTTAACAACGGTTTGATTTTTAAGTTGTTTTGACCATCAGAGGGCGTTAAAGGGGGTGGTCCCTTTGGGTGGGGGGAGTAGGACTCAAAACGCCCCCTAAACCTCCAGTTGTTTTTGATCGCGCTGACAAGCAATTGAGCCTTTTCAGACTATTCTACACCAGTCAAAGAAAATCCTAAATCCGCCCCTGAACTCGTATTGTTATTCTCAACTCTTAGACTGTAAAATGTACCCTTGTCATAACAATACCTAAATACTCTCATATTATCTATAACTCGTGAACACTTTAGGATATTAAATACAGGCTCATAAAAAAGAGAAAAATTTCTTTCCGGCAGTGCCAAACCGCCAATGTTGCAACAGCGAAATCAAGCTCAACGGAATAAGATTGTCGCAAAAAAAAGAGAGATATTTTGACTTTTTTTCAAAAAATACTTCGGTAATTCATAGAGATTAGCGTATTATTATAGAGATGCTAGTCGAATTCCCGTAGAAGAAACCACTGAATCTCTCATTGAGTCCTTTTGAGGGGTGCCAAATAAAAACATAGAACATAGGAATTTGAATTTGAATTTTTAAAAGTCATAATTTGCATTATTCTATATCTATAACCGCTGAAACAAAACGTCCAAAAAAATAAAAATGTGCAGCAATAAAACAATAATAATAGAATAGAAAAAAAAGCCCTGGGATTGAGGTTGCTCACAATCTGTGTTATATTTATACCCGCTGAAACAGAACGCAACGGAAAAATTACGTTGTATTTTATAAGAATGTGTTTTTACATTTCAGCCTAAATATTCTTAACTTTCTTGACAAAAACTATCCTAAAATTATTCTAAATATGTTTTTAACATGGCTATGGTCTGAAAATATATAATGCCTTAATAAAATATAGCTTGCTATATTTTGCCATTGCTATAGCTAGCTACCACGCCACAGAATTATCAGAGGGTTTTGTGATTAGAATTACGAAGATGCCTAGCTATAGCTAGTTAAATTTTTAGTATTTTTTTAGGAACATGCAGTCTTTCTAATTCCATTTTTGTCTTGCGGGCGCCTTATTGCTGACGTAAACCTCTATAAACCTAAGTTGAGGCTTTATCACGCCGGCATTATGCTGGCCTGTAGCTATATATTATACTAGTATTGATTCATCAAACGTCATCAAGATAACCATGTGTCCGATACAGATCAGATATATACGTTTAGACGTATATATTAACTGGCTCCTTTTGTCTGTTATTGTTGCAACGTGCATATACACCTAAATAAAATCATATTGTCAAAAAATTTTTACCTAACTTGTTATTGTTAGGTCAAAATTTATAATTGTCTTTAAAAAAAATCTTATCGCCCTGCTTTAAATGCCTAAATTCTGAAATTCGGAAAGTATAGCTAGTACAGAATCATTTTTTATGCTAATCCCATTAGACCAGCCTAAAAGCATCTCCTAACAAGTTTTAACTCAATATCTTTCTTTTTCATCTTTCTTTTTCATCATATTGCACTTATGGTTTTTCACGAAACGGGTCCCTGGAAACTCATTTACAACTAAATGGCCACTACGGTCAAACCAATTGACTTTTTTCAATAATTTTATGTTTGTTGCTTTACTAAGAGATTAAAAGTCATAAAACATAGGATGTTACATTTCATGCAGTCAGAGAAAATTGTTATTTAATCTGTAATCGATTGTTATTTAAAATCTGTAACCGATTGTTATTTAAAATCTGTAACCTATTGTTATTTAATCTGGAACCGATTAATTAAGACAATACAGACTAATTAGAAGGTACGTACAGATTAATTAAGCGTATAACTATTTGGTTAACTAAATGGTATGAACTTCTTAATCCAGTTTTTTAACCTTTTTCAACCAAATCAACAGCATATGATTTTATTTTTTTGTTTATGTGTTCTGCCTCCTTTAGAAAGAATATTAGCTAGAGTGTAAAAGAAGGTCTGTTCGGGAGAAATAGGATTAGTTATGTATCCCTGTATATACCTTGTGTTGCATTTGAGCTAGCTAGATAGCTGCTAAACATGTCTTCAAGCAAACCTACATTGTGTTTTTTACTACACCCTGTGCACAAAAGCTAGCATAGCTAGCTTTCTAGCTCTAGTCTAGTAGCTACCTCCTCAACTGCACTGCAAAAAAAAACGGAAGCTTACTTTAACAGTCTCTAAAAGTACAACTAAACACTATTTATTTTTGTTTGCACGTTAAGCTATACTGACAATGCCAAATATTTTATTTTTCACAAAACACGATTTTATAGCTATAATACATTATCTTTCACCAAAAATATTCAGCCTCAACAATTCCTCTTTAAATTAAAATTCATGATTTATTAATTAGTTCTCCTGAATATAGCTTTAGTCTACGTGCTTGTAAAATCGTACAGAAGGAAATGACGTAATTATTAAAGGGAAACGTTAATAACATCAAAGATGGCGCATTATAGGATGATCTTCATTATGCTACACTGCACGAGCTTTAACTTTCGATAGCATATAAACTTTAAAAGAAAGTATTGTTCATTGGATAATAAAACAATTTGTTGCACTGTTAGGATTCTTATTAGCTTAAAACTCTTTTTAGCCTCGTTCTCAGAAAAAAATCTGTCAAAACGAGGATTTAGGCTTTAGCCTGGATAAGTTTCGGGCGTCCAGCCAGCTGCGCTGTCTCTATCTATCTATCTATCTATCTATCTATCTATCTATCTATCTATCTATCTATCTATCTATCTATCTATCTATCTATCTATCTATCTATCTATCTATCTATCTATCTATCTATCTATCTATCTATCTATCTATCTATCTATCTATCTATCTATCTATCTATCTATCTATCTATCTATCTATCTATCTATCTATCTATCTATCTATCTATCTATCTATCTATCTATCTATCTATCTATCTATCTATCTATCTATCTATCTATCTATCTATCTATCTATCTATCTATCTATCTATCTATCTATCTATCTATCTATCTATCTATCTATCTATCTATCTATCTATCTATCTATCTATCTATCTATCTATCTATCTATCTATCTATCTATCTATCTATCTATCTATCTATCTATCTATCTATTATCTATCTATCTATCTATCTATCTATCTATCTATCTATCTATCTATCTATCTATCTATCTATCTATCTATCTATCTATCTATCTATCTATCTATCTATCTATCTATCTATCTATCTATCTATCTATCTATCTATCTATCTATCTATCTATCTATCTATCTATCTATCTATCTATCTATCTATCTATCTATCTATCTATCTATCTATCTATCTATCTATCTATCTATCTATCTATCTATCTATCTATCTATCTATCTATCTATCTCCTTAGGCGATTTTAAAGATTCCGCCTTCGCTGGCGGAAATCAAAAAACAAATAAAAACAATTATAAAATAAATAAATTAGTTTTAATAAAATAAAAAACAGAGTTTTATTTTTTAAAGTAATAAGAAAAAATAATTAAATGTTTAAATACTAACCCCCTGATTTGCGTTTTTTAACTTAGTAAATTTTAGCGTAACGCCACGCTTTGGAGACACAATGCAAGAGGAATAAGAAAGTGACCCGTATATATTTGTGCTTGGCCTCACCGTGCGCACACACACACACAAGGCGTATTAATATATAGATAATAAAAGAGAAAGAGACACAACGGCTATTCATACTATTGTGCAGAGGCGCGTCTCTGGAGCAGGTGGTGCATTCATGAAAATTTAAAATTTTTGAAGGTGGATTGTTTACTCTAATCCAATCATATCAAAGAAAATGATTCGATTGTTATTTCGCCCAATCAGCGTTAATAAATGTTCGCAAAACTTAAATATTATGTAATAATTAACTGCACGTGTTAGAATAATTTAGACTCGTTAAAATGACATTTCCAGTTGTTCGGCAAATTACACAAAAGAAAATCGTTGTGAAACAAAAATTTAAGTGAGGCCCTGAAAGAAAAATGTAAACAAATGTCAATACTAAGCATTTTATTTTGAGTCATAGGTAGAAAAGGTTTTTACCGTAAATATATTAGCAGTACTAAATAAGCTTAAAGATTGTGATAAATATATCGCTAAGCTCGCTCTTAGCCAAGCAGAGCTGGCCTTTAATTGACCTGTTGTTGTGGACCAACAAATCTTAATTATTCATCTCTTTTATTATATCTGCATGGGTAATTACAGGACTTCATAGGAAGAACAGTTTATTTTTAACTGATATTTAGAACCTGTAAAAATATTATTGAAATAAATAATAAATAAAATTACAGATTGACATTTATTTAGCAAATTATACATATACTTTAGACTTCATATAACAACGCAACATATGTTGTTTGTATTTAGCTATAAAGTATGGACGACCTTTGTTCAATATAATTTTACCATACAGTTTATCATCGTCAGAATAATTATAATCCAGAAATTAAATATCTCTCAATTTAACGATTTAGCATTTCCAAAGGTCTTCCTGTAGTTTTAGCATTGTGTATAAAAATATAGCTCTGTTAGCGAGTAATTGTAAAAACTAAGCATGACTCTGCAACATTCTCTACAACAGTTGCCTCCTCCTCCTTCCTCTTATTTTACTAATAAGTCTGTGAGTAGCACCTTTGATAGTACTCAATACATAGAAGTGGTAGAGCGAATCCTGTGATTTATACTTTATAGTGTTATTCAGAATTTAAAACATGTCCTAAATCTTTGTTTTAATTGTAGATGTAAATTTAGCACGGCAAGAAGATTATCAAAAATACATTTTATGATCAATGTTTTGCATTTTTATCTTGATCAAGTTATACGGGGGCAGAATCGACTTGTTTACTTTTTTTTAATAAAAATCAAAAACATTCATCTATTAGTCTATAAGCTTAAAATTGTGTATGTAATGTATATGTGAAGCAATTCTAAAATTTTTAAAATAACCATTGAAATAAAAGAGAGGTTCTGCTGCAAGTGGTCTTATGTATGAAATAGATATATAAATTTTTATGCTTAGGGGAGGCGCCTATTCATCAGTGGTGGTTATTTAAGCAGGGGCACTTATAAACTTTACTAAAATAAAAACAAGTAAAATGTGTCATTTCATTTCTTCCTTTTCACTTTTAACGAACAACATCTAACAACCTTCCGACTGCGGAAGACACGTCAAAATAAAAATTAGGAAATACTGAGGTAAGTGGTAATAAAGAAGCAATTGTCATGTGACGTAAAGAGCGAACGAGGAGTGAAATTACCTCCACGTTCCTCTAAAAAGTTTGATCATGTGGTTTACATATACAGTCTGTTAAATATAAAGGGTGACGCGTCCCATAGTAGACCTCCGTGGGGGTCAAACCAACTTTTGCAACTCAAACTATCTGTGCTTAATGAGGTGATCATATTCGTCAAGGAATTACCTATTTAGTTTACCTATCTAACACATTGAAATAGGTTTTTAGGTAATAAGAAATACAAAATTCTGCTACTGCCTAACAGTAAAAAATGTCCCTTTTCTTTCCTATTACTTCCCTGTTACATTTTCCGTCTTCACTTTTTTATTGAAAGTCATAAGTCTTGTATGTAGATATATACCGTGATGGATATACATTATACAAAAACTACTTTGCAAACACACTGATTGGGTCCATGCCCTGGCTTTTAGTTCATAATTAGCATGTAAGCTGCATGTAACTTTATAACAATAGTATTAACACAATTACAATATGTAGAAACAGGTTCAACTTCTTTGCACATTTAAAATTAGTAAACACGTAGAATATTTTTGTACCACTTCGAACTTAAGTAACTTTAAAAGAAATGTGAAAATCATAATTACTTAAGTGCACCACGTGAAGGTAAGCCATAGAATTTTGCACTTTACCTAAAAGAAAAAAAAGATGCATGTCTAACATAACATTTATAAAAATGCATCCTTACGGTACTTTTAGGACTTAAAAATGGCTTTAGGCATACTATAACTTTGAATATGCAAATTTTATTTATCTGCAAAGAGTAGTATCATCAGCATTATCAGAGTTTGCAGCACTTTTAACAGAACCCCATTATTTACTTTCACACATAAAAATATTGATAAGCATACTAATACTTTTTTACAGGTGAAACAATTTTTTTCTATAGATGGTTCCGCACAAATAAGCAAAATATTTGTAAACCCTCATGGGCCCATGAGCGCGTTTCAACCCTCACGAAACTTTCAGATATGAAAACTCTAACTTATAGAATCAGCACAACAGCATTAAACAAGTTTTATAAACTCATTCGTTTTAAAAGTATTCAATTTGCTTGCCGCGACAGTGGAACTTGGCAAGGCTTTAAAACATCGTCCATTCCTTCTACAAATGTAGTAAGTATGTTGAAGTATTTCATAGGTGAATTAAACGATTTACCAAATTCGTGCGGGACGTTTGACTTGGGCGAACATTGTCAAATTATGAAAAAAAAATGGTCAAGAGAAGGCATTTCATCTGAATCAAGAACATACAATAAGATTTTTCGACTTGACGCGAATATGACATAAGGGTTTAGTATGGCAGATCATAATTATGGATGCCTTAATAAGTTTGTAAAGTGCAAAGCTGATGACGTTTACGGCATTTGGTTTATTAAATGAAAAGGAAATGCCACGAGTTATCATTAATATTATTTCGTGTTTTACATCACACACAAACATCGCTACTATTTCGAACGTTATAAAGTTAATGTACGAATGTATCGATATCTTCTGGGTCATTGACATGTTCCGTACCATGACAAGTGCATCATTTGGGAGTATTTAACTTGATGAACATTTAAAGCTTGAAAAAAACAACTCCATTATTTACTATTTTTATTTAAAACTAGCCGAATTCCCGTGGAAGAATCCAGTAAGGGATACCAAACAAAATCATACAATATAGTAATTTGAATTTTTAAAACTCACAATCCAACATCGGCTCTTTGTCTCTTTTTTATTACGGGACGACAAAAAGAGAAAAACAACACTAGGATCCAGGTTGCTCACAGTCTGCATTACTTTAAAAACTAGCCGAATTCCCGGTGGAAGAATCCACTGAATCTCTCATTGAATGCATGTAAGGGATACCAAACAAAAACATACAGCATGGTAATTTGAATTTTTAAAACTTACAACCCAACCACGGCTCTTTGTCTCTTTTTATAACGGGACGGAAAAAAGAGAGAAAAAGACCTGGGATCGAGGTTGCTGACGTAAACCAGGGAAAAAAGTATATCAGACATTTAAAAATCCAACATATTTTGCCAAGTTCTACAAAAAAAGTTATTACAAAATTTCCACACTGTACAGTTTGGAACACGTCATACCAAAATCAGATATTCAGTCTATTGCATAGAGCAATCCTTTCAAAGTTTTACACAAAATAAAAGAAATTACCAGTTATCTGAATTCCTGTGGAAGAATCCATTGAATCTCTCATTAAACCGATGTAAGAGATACCAAACAAAAACATACAACACAGTTATTTGAATTTTAAAAACTCACATTTCAACCTCGACCCCGGGCTCTTTGTCTCTTTTATAACGAGATGGCAAAAAGAGAAAAAAGCGCTGGGATCGAGGTTGCTCACAATCTGCATTATTCTATGTGTATAACCGCTGAAACAAAACGTCTAAATATATAAGCATGGGCAACAAAAAATAAAATGAAAAAAATTGTAAAATAAAAATGGAAAATGTCCAAACAAAATCAAAGGTGTCTAACAACCGTTCATAAAAACTATATACTTGCTTTGCCATTCCAGAACTCAAAATATAAGAAATTAATAGTTAAACACATAAAGAGAAATATAAAAACTTGAATCATTTGGTATATTGTATATCTACCGAAATATTTCAATCCAAAATATTAAAAGAACAGACCCAAACTTATAAATCAAGAAAATCACGCATAAAATCAAAGAAGATAACAATGCAGTGTTTTTGAGTTTAGGATTTAGGTTTAGGTTTTTTATAACGACACCAACACTGAATTACACAGTCTGGTGTTAAAAACAGTAACAACGGAAAAATTACATTTACAGTTTATGTAAATTCTTCTCTAGGATATACACGCTGTTTTTATAAGAATAGTGTGTTTTAGTTTCAGCCCCTTAACTTTTTTGACATATGCTATCCTCATTATTCTCAATATGTTCTTAGCATGACTATGGCCTGAAAATATATAATGCCTTAAAAAATAAAGCCTGCTATAAGTTACCATAGCTAGCTAATGGCAATTTCTACTACATGGAACGGCCCATTGGTTGGACACAAAAAGTGCAGTTCGTTTGATATACAATAAGAAAAGAAAACTTCTAATCAATTTTGTGCGTTATGCAAATGTTCATATTCAAAACAAACTATCAAGCTTAGACATATTCTTAGGATATTCTAAACTTCTGACCCATTTTTCATAGTATATTCTTACAAAATGTTCTTACTTTCGTGACAAATACTATTCTCGTGGCCTAAAAATGTATAATCTCTTATAATAATACAGAGACTGTGTCTGTCCGTAACAGGCAAAGTGGATGAGTTCATTTTCCTTTGATGTTGCCGAAAAAAAATCTTTGATGTTGCCGTTAAATATATGTCTTCTTTGTCGTGAAAAGCTGCGAGTTTTTTGTGGTTTGTTAAATGAAGTTCTAGCACAAAGTAACGGAAATTGTGTTTGCAAAAAAGATGGCTGTTCTTTTTAAGCATTTGTCTTCTCTTGCCTTCAAAATAAATCTACACAATATTTGAAAAAGGGCATGGTATGTAAATGAAGTATAGCAAGGTTTCAAAGGTTTGTTTATGTTTTCTTTAGTTTTGATAATATTATTGATGCGAGACATGTTTGTTAGCTAGCATCATAAAGCCAACCACACCAACAACAACCTAAGCTAGCTAGCTCGGAATTTATAAACATGTAGTCATGTTCTTTATACCTAGCTAAGTCTCCAGTTTATATTCAACTGACCAGCTATTAGCTGCTGTAGCTAGCTTTTGTTAGCTTCAGTTTTATGTTGCTTTTTACATGTAAGCTAGCTACCGTAGTTATCTTAGTGGTCTTTGCTAAGAATGTGACTGTAACTTAAATTTCACTTGACATTTTAAGCTTAAATTAACAAGCCACAACAACTTTTAAAAAGTATTTTTAATTTTAAAAGTGTTTTCGGTATGTTGTTGTTATTCCTCTGTTTTTAGGTATTTATAGCTACCTTATAGTAGTCAAACTTCTCTTCTTTTTTGAACACGAATTATGATGTAACAAGCTAGCTACAAAATCTTTCTTCAACTTTTAGGATACTGTGACACATTTTTATCCCCATAGAGAATAGTTTTTTCACATTTCCTGTAAACTTTACAAGGGGACCACAATATGACAAGTGGAACCAATTTTTATAGAATTTAAAGTGTGTGTGTTAAGTTATTTTTTATCGTTTTGTTTCCTCATCCTGTTAAACTTTTGTCAGCCTACATGTAAAATGCCAGGTTTTTTTACAGGGTTTTTTGACATTTGATTGAAAATTTATATACGTGGGTTTATACATGGGTTAAAAAAAAATTGTCAGTTCATATTGTTCGTGTTTCAAAATGCTGTTTTTTGAAATTTTGTGTAATCTTTTTGGAAATAGACCACATGCAATATATATACTGAAAGAACAAATCTTTGTACAATCAGACTTCACTGTAAGCTGTTGTAAAGCTGATGTCTTTATCGGTAAAAATAACAGCCATCGTTTACTAATTAATCGTTTACTAATTAAGAAAAAATAAAACGAGCTTGAAAGTTAAAAAGTATTTATTTGTTAAGCTTTTCGTACACTAAGTACATCTTCAGACTATATAAACAACTTTGTCTTTATATTTCGTATTATAAACTATTGTTTGGGAGAACTAACTGTATGTGTTGTAATTTTTGCTGGAAGAAAATTCCATGGTTTCACGTTTTTGTTTTTCTTGAGAATTTTACAAAATTTTGTAGGGATAAATGTTTCCTGATGATAAAAAAATTACTTAATGTTCTAACTGAAACTGTTTTTGTTTTTTATATTTTGTAATCTAAACGCGAGGACTGTATGCACTGAAATCACTGATTTTTTTAAATTTTGATTACGACATGCTGAATGAATTATTTTTGTTGATTTAGATGTGTTTCTCAAAAACCGATCTGTTTTACAAAATAAGTTTGTGTGTTTTCGTGGGTCTTTGCTGACGTCAGCATAATTTTTAAACCCTTATATCTCATTATAACAGTTCATCAAAAGCACATGATCATATACATTCTCTTTATCAGCGTGTCGAGCTCTACACAATAGAGACAACGGATAAACTGAATTTCGTCAATTTGTTTTTGCATATGCACTGCTGACATCAGCAAAAGGTCTAAAATAACCAATTTTTACATTGTCCTCCTGCCTAAGTGGATTTCTCCACGGGCCTTATCGACTATCTCTTATAATAATACGCCAGTTCCGTGTGTCTGTAACAGGCAAGGTGGATGTGTTCATTTTCCTTTGATGTAGCCGAAATTTCCTTTGAAGTCTCCGAAAAAGTTATATCCAGTTTGCTAGCGGGTTTACTTTGTTTACATCACGTGATCAAAATGGAGCAACTTGATTTGCTGAAATAAATTTAACGGCTTTCTTTACAAAAATGGTGTCCCTCGACACGGCAAAAGAACGGTCCCTTCGTCTTGAAAAAAGTACAAAAAGTAATTCAGAGAAAGAAAAGTCCAAGAAGTGAAGTAAGAAGTGGTAGCTAGAGCTAGAAGTAAAGTAGTAAAGTTAGAAGTAGAAAATAAAGGCTAGAGTTTGGAGTGGATTTAAAATCAATAATAGTAAGAACTTTGATGTTTTCAGACGTTTAGTTTTTATGTCACTGGAGCAAGCAGACTCGCATTTTCCAAGAAAAGCCTCAAATTCTTGAAGTTTTATATTGTACCGCTTTTTTAAAAAAACAACCTAGCCACCATATTTGTTTATGTTCTTGTTGCATAATTAATGTATCCCCTGGCGCGTAACTAATGTGTTTGTCCTAAAATTCAAAAACGCCATGAGTGACCTGTTGCGTTCCGTGCTTAGCTCTCATTCCGTGCTTAGCTCTCGTTGAGGTCGGACGTATCTAAAACGCTCCGGTCTTGGCGCGCTAAGTCGAAGAAAGAAAAAAGAAGACTAAAGCTTGAAGAGCTCCTGCTTTGACAGCTAAGTCCTTTTTGATTTATTATATATTGTACTGCCTTCTTTACTTCATTTATATCTTTTCATTTCCTTAATTTGTTGTTTTGTTAGTTTTTAAATTATTTTTTTGGATAATAAATTGTTTTTATCCCAGTCAGTTTTTTATCCATCTATCATCTAATATGGTAGCTTTGCTGTGTTGTGGGTTCCTGCTGCTCCTTCTGTGTAACATCCTAAGGAAATGGGCTTGCCTCAGATCCTTCAAACATAGTTTTGGAAGAGCACATAACCGTAGAATGATCTCCCTACGACTTAAAAATAACTTTACTCAGGTAGGAAACCCCACATTTACGCTAAAACTGATATTTGTGTTCGTTGTATTTTTGAGCAATACAAAACCTTCGTTCAAAAGTAGCTCACCCAACAACAACGAAATGAGTCGACTAGATAGGAGTTTCTTTTCTATCTCTTCACTTGATGCCTGCAATAGAGTTTCTGAAAGCCAGCTCACTCTCCAATTAAAATTAATGGCTTTATCAAAACTTAAGCCAAGCAGGCACAAGTATTTCTATTTTTTAATCCTCTTGTCAGGGGACATCTGCCTCAACCCAGGTCCTGTTAAGTATCCCTGTTCTTCATGCTTAAAACCTGTGGCAAAAACACACAAAGCACTTTCTTGTGACAAGTGTGGATTATGGGCTCATAAAAAATGTGAGCGCATTTCTGATAAAAAATATCAACAATTTATGAAGACTCCTGAAGATAAACTGTTTTTCGTTTGCAGTCCCTGTCTTTCTCGTAATTTGCCCTTTGCTAATGAGGAGTCATTTGGTGACGAAATTCCGGACAACATCAATATTACTATTGATGAAAACTTTGAAAAATTTTTGAGGCAATCAGAAATGGGAAGGGCTTAAAAATGGCCCATCTCGACATTAATGGTCTGTCATCCAAACTAGACTATGTTAAACTTCTGCTACATCAAACAAAACTTGATGTATTCTCCATCTGTGAAACCAAAATTGATGACACCATCACTGACAATGAAGTTAAAATTGATGGCTATGTTTGTTATAGGAATGATCGGAATAGACGAGGTGGGGGTGTTCTGATTTTTGTTAATGAAAACTTGGATAGCCACCTTTTGAAACACCTTTACTTCGAAAATGTTGAATCACTATGGGTGAAAGTGTGCCTGAAAAAAACTAAACCTATTTACGTGTGTGGGGTTTACAGGCCACCTGGAGGTAGTGATTTGCAGAGTACTGAAAACCTGTGTACTCATTTTAAACAGTTTTAACAAGCTCCCAAAAGAAAAAGAAGTTTTTATCTTGGGAGATTTTAACTGTAACATGCTTTCAAAATATGCTCTTTCCTCCAAAATAAAGGAATTATGCTCCACTCTTTTCCTAAAACAACATATTACGGAGCCAACTCGTGTTACTGAAAATAGTAGCACTCTTATAGACTTGATACTTTCTAACAGTTCTTGTATTTCTAAAACTGGTGTCATGGATTTAGGCATCAGTGATCACAATTTAGTTTATGTGATCAGAAAATTAAAAAGGCCAAAATTTGAACCTAAAACATGCAAGGTTCGTAGCTACAAGAACTTCAGTGAAGAGGCTTTTCTGAAGGACCTCAGGAATTTAGACTGGTCATATTTTAATAATTATGATGACCTTGATGAAGCATGTGAGAAACTGAATAAAAATGTTAAAACAGTGGCTGACAAACATGCCCCTTTCAAAACACATAGATTTTCTGGCCGTGTTGAGGCATGGGTCACTGATGAATTAATAATAGCCATCAAAGAAAGAGACTTCTTGAAACGGAAAGCATCAAAAACAAAATCCATCATAGACTGGGAAGCTTTCAAACAAAAAAGGAACCAGGTAATAGGTCTCAAAAATCGACTCAAAAACGAGTACTATAATGACGTTTTGCAGGACTTTCAAAAACGGCCAAAACAACTTTGGAAAACCCTAAAAAAACTGGTTCCTGATAAGTCAGGCAATACTACCTCGATAAAACGAGTAGTCCAAAACGATGGTACAGAAACTTCTCACCCAAAAGAAATTTCCAACACATTCAATTCATTTTTTGTCAGTGTTGGTGCCAAACTAGCCTCTAAATTTTCTTCTGACACTACTAATGTTAATCCACCTGTTAGCAGACACGATTTTCGGTGGGCTCGTATTGAGACCAAAAGTGTCGAGAAAATAATTAGTTCACTAAAACTTAATAAAGCTACAGGCTTGGACGGAATTGGTTCACGACTGCTAAAAGCAGGTTCGTCAGTTTTAAGTATTTATTTATCAAGTCTTTTCAACAAATCTTTATTTACTGGTTATGTACCTAAATGTTGGAAGACTAAAAGGGTCTCGCCTATTTTTAAAAGTGGCAATAAAACAGATCCTACTAATTATCGGCCTATCTCCATTTTGCCAATTCCTATGAAAATTTTTGAAAAGTTAGTGCATGAGCAAATGTCTCATTTTATTTCTGAGCACAACTTCCTGAATGACAGACAGTCCGGATTTCGAAAACTCTTTTCCACAGAAACTGCAGTAGTCGATGTCTCTGATTTTATTCTTACTGAGCTCGACCAACATAACTTTGTTTGTGCTGTGCTCATTGACTTTAAAAAAGCTTTTGACACTGTTGATCATAAAATTTTGTTAAAAAAACTATGGTGTTTTGGCATCGGAGATGCTGCCTTTGACTGGTTCGAGTCCTACTTAACGGGCCGAATGCAGCTGACTCTTGTAAACGACACAGGATCAGATCTGCTTCATGAAGACGCTTTTGGGGTGCCGCAGGGATCTGTGTTGGGGCCCCTGCTCTTTCTTTTGTATATTGATGACTTAAAATCTGTCATCAATTCAAACTACCACCATCTATATGCAGATGATACAATAATTATTTCGTCTCATAAAAACTTGGATACCCTTGTCTCCCAGGTCGAGTTAGAACTTTCGCAAGTCGACCTCTGGCTGAATAATAACAAAATGACTATTAATACGGACAAAACTGAAACAATCTTTTTCGGCAACCACAGCCAGTTAAAAAAAGTTGAGAACAAAACTATCAACTATATGGGTATTCCTTTGAAGAGGAGCGAAAAAGTTAAATATCTTGGGGTAACATTTGATCAAAAAATGCAATGGGAAAAGCACATTAATGACATAAATAGAAAAATACTAATTAAATATTCTAAAATTAGAACCATTGCATCCTGTTTAACACCTCACACAAAAAACCTTTTAATTAATGCACTTGTCATGCCATATTTCAACTACTGCTCCTCGGCATGGGCTTGTGCCACCCAAGGTAGATTGGGAAAACTAGAAAAACGATTAAAATGTGTCCGTACCTTTCTTAGGAAAGAGAGGGAATATTCAATGAATAATTTACTCATCAAAAACGATGCCATATTAGTTTTCAAAGCCATGAATCACATTGCTCCTGATTACATGCGCTCAAAATTACTTTTGACAAAAAACTGTCATAATCATCAAACAAGAGGAGCTTCAAAAAGCAGGTTCACACTT
Source organism: Hydractinia echinata (assembly GCA_030067915.1). NCBI lineage: Eukaryota > Metazoa > Cnidaria > Hydrozoa > Anthoathecata > Hydractiniidae > Hydractinia > Hydractinia echinata. Next base: position 2,174,144 of record JASGCC010000042.1, on the reverse strand, counting down.
CCCTTGGTCAACACGGAATTTGGCAAAAAAGCCTTCCCATTTAGAGCTGCAAAAGTGTGGAATAATCTTCCAGACCAAGTGACCTGTGATGGAAGTCTGCTTTCGTTTAAGACTTCCATCTCTAATGTATTTGGCAAAATCTAATGGAGATCACTTTTTAACTTTTTAATTTTTGTTTTTTATTCTTTTTCTTTTCAATTTTCACAGATTATAAATGTTACTATGTTTGATTGAGCCGAGGCAGTCTAAGGTTTATCATTTTTTGTTTCTTTTTTGTTCTAGTGGCCCCCAGTGGAAACAATCCACTAACTATAGGTTTTTGTGATTTTCTGGGCTAGCCACTTTAAATATTTATTATTATTATTATTATTATTATTATTATTATTAATGCTACATAAAGCTGTTAGCTGACTAACAAACGGAAAACTTTGGTTTGTTGAACTTACTGCTCACTGTAATGTTATTATTTTTACATTACTATTGTTTCTCTTTATATGTGTTTTACTAAGCATAAATAGCTAGCTTTAGTTTTAGCTAAATGTTCCCAGTTTAAGTATATTTAACTGGGGGTGTCTTAGCTACTGTTAGCTAGCTAATGTTAGCCTCCAGATCCTACTCTTCCCATCCCCCATCATGGCTAGCTCTAACCTATGACTTATGTTGTTATTCCTTTTTTTTAATTATCTATAGCTAGCTACCTTAGTTTCCTAACTTTTCTTCTTTTATGAGCACGAATTATGATGTAACAAGCTGGCTAGTTAGCTACCTACAAAATCTTTCAAAGACTTGAACTTTTGCAGGATAAGTAGGATGTATTTTTTTAAGAGTATAATTATTTTCACATTTCCTGTAAACTTAACAAGGGGACCCAAGCAATATGACAAGTGGAATATTTGTTTTCAGAATTTAAAGCGTGTGTGTTAAGTTATTTTTTATTGTTTTGTTTCTGACATCCTGTTAAACTTTTGTCAGCCTACATGTAAAATACCAGGTTATTTTTACAGGGGGTTGTAGACATTATTGGCAATTTACGTGGGTTTATGACTTTATTTTAATTTATGAGAGGATGGTATGGTTGTTCGTGTTTTTGTTTATGTTGCAAACTGCTGTTTTTTAAAATTTTGTGTAAATTTTGTGGGAAAAAGACCACATGCAATATATATATATATACTGAAAGAACAAATTCACGTTTTTGTTAAGAATTTTAAAATTGTAGTAATAATTGTGTTTGGTGATACTGAAAAAATTACTAATTGTTCTGACTAAAACTTTTTTTTTTAAATTGTATGATGAAATGCCTGATTTTTCTATAATTTGATGTGTTTCATAACCTTTATGTGGAATATTTATGGGCAATGGCAATATAGGACATGCTAAATGAACTGATTTTCGTTGGTTTGGATATGCTCCTCAAAAACCAATCTGTTTTACATTTTGTGTAAACTTTTGTGAGGACGGACCGTATATACTCCAAAAATAATATCTTTGTTCATTCAAAATTTACTCCTTATTCTTTTTTGACATTTACGTTTAAAATGGTTGGTAAAGGTCACTACAGATCATCATACTAAGAAAAAATTTTGTGTTCTTAACCGGTTATATAATTTTTACATTTTGTGTATATTTTTGGGGAACAGGATAGTATGTAACCGAATAAATGATATTCCAGATATAAATTTGATGTTTTTGACACTTTTTATTAAAATATTAAAGGTTTTCAACGTAATCAAACGTAATCACTTTAGAAGATGTAAATATTTGAGATGTCATTTCTGACTTTATTATTATTGTTGGTGTTGTACGTGATTCTATACATTATTTTGATCAGCGTTTCAAGCTCTACACATTGGAAGCAACGTGTAAACAAATTTCAGGAACAAAATATTGTGTATGACGGGTCCTGGCACACGTCATCAAAATACAAGTTACGATTCTCTTTTCCAATGTACTCCTGCCTAAGTGGATTTTACAGTGCAAATTTCTAAAGAAATTTTTTATTTGTACTTTAGAGGACTTTACTGACATCAGCAAAATTTTAAAATTTTAAACCACACATTATATATCTCCTTATGCATTTGCGAACACTTATTTTTATCAGCGTCTCAATCTGCACGCATTACAGGCAACAGATAAAGTACATTTCGCCAAAAAATTTTGTATGCACTGCTGACGTTAGCAAAATCTACAAAACAACCTAATCTTCTGCCTGAGTGGATTCTTCCACGGGCCTTATCGACTAGTGCCTCAATAAAATAAAGCTTGCTATATGTTGCTATAGCTATTGGCAATTTTTTTTATATTTAGAACAAACAATCAAGGTTTGACATATTCTTAGAATATTTTTAACTGACCCTGAGTATATCCTTACAAAAAAGAATATGTTAAGGCTCAAGACAAAACATATTTAACTTCATATTTAAGGCAAAGTTTAGCTCTGAAAGTGTAAACGGCTTAAAAATCTTTATTCACCTAAATTCATTTCTCAACCAGATAATCTAAACAACACACCTGTTTTTCTTTCGATTTCTCAGTAGGCCGCTAGCTAGCGTTCTCTGGAAGTAAAAGTCCAATCAGTTTTTTACTTCGATTAGTAAACTTCGCTTCATCACAAAGAAAACAAATTGAAAATGTATACAAATGTCTGATACATTTCCAAACAGTTCTCTTTGTGACGTTATATCATCGTACGTAATATTTCTGACAACAACATAAACTTTTTATACTCGTTCGACAACAAAAGCCGCTCTACAACAACAGTTTTGTTTTTTACATTTTAGATTCGAATTATCATTCGAATTCGATATTATTTTTATAAAAGAAAGCAACCTCGGTCCCAGAACACAAAAATGATAGAAGAAACAAATAAGCTTTAATCTCATGATGAGTAAACATTGTTTGAAATAACTTTTTTCAGGATTACTTTGAAAAAGAGACAACCTTCTTCGCTTTGGTTTTCTTTTTTCAGTTGATAAACTTTGTTTCCGTGAGATACGGCGCGCAGATGGTAAACCGGGGGTAAAATTAAATTATTCTATCTATAACGACCAACGGGGTTTTTAAAACCAAAAAACAAATAAAAACATTTAAAAATATAATAAAAATTAGCTTTAATAAAATAAAGAAAAAGTTTTTTCATTTTTTAAAGTAATAAGAAAAGAGAATTAAATATTTAAATAGTAACCCCCTGATTTGCGATTTTTTTAACTTGGTAAATTTTAGCGTACAGCCACGTCATAAGAAAGTGACCCGTTATTTCTGTGTCATGAACACGGCTGTTTCAAGCGAGAAATTTAGAATCAGCGCATGCGCCATTTTTAACCGTTTACGGGCTTTAAAAATGTCGCGCTAAAATCAAAACAAACATAGCATGGTCTTTATATCCATCCTGATCTTAAAGATAGAAGTTCACTGGATACAAAATATGGTTGGTTTGTCTACGTGGAAGTTTGAATCAACAACTTTCATTATTTGTTTTCAAATGTAGCAGCAGTTTACCAGAAAAAACACAACTCAAAGAACGATAACTTTTTTTGCTTGCATGAGAAGTATACCTAGCTTGATGGTTGAAATACACGAGTCAAGAGTTTTCCAAAGTTTGGATGAATTCTTATCGCACTCTACAATGTTGTCAGGAGGGATTTTGAAAATTTTGTGACCACTTCAATTTTTTTTGCTGAGAAATGTTAATTTCAAAATACACAAAGTTTGAGTATTATGAAAAGATGTTAGACGTTACCAATTGGGCAAATTGAACTTTTTAGACAGGTACGTAGCTATACAAGTAATATCTAGCTAAATATATAGTTAAACATTCTTTAAAAAGTTCCTTCTCTTTACTTCTGGTTTTATTCCCTGTGCTTCTGGACTTGTTGTAAACATATGTTGGTTCATCAGATACCGCAAACGTTCTACCGGATTTTTGACATTGCTGTATCGGATTTTCATGTGCTTAAAATCGTGATGCAAACTTTCCCCTCCTTGTTCACCATAAAAGATTTGCACATGGTCGAGTGGTATACTGAAAAACATTTCTGCGATGACGTTGTTGCATTCTTTTGCTTTCAATGGATCTCGACCAGTCTCGTTAAAACGTTCCAAATCCTCTTTCAAATTGCTTAGTGTCCTGGGCCCATAACAAGTGTCCCGTGTGTTCATTTGTTCAGATGTAGTTAAACACCAAAGACAGCTGTGACGACCTAACATTTAAAAAGTATTATGCATATAAATTTTGATTTATTCCACCTTTAGGGTAGAAACTTTTGCTTGTAATTAACTTCGCGAGTCGAAAAAAAAAATGCCTTGTGCCAGTATTTTCACGAATGGCAAAATCTCAAAATTATATAATTAAAATTTTTACACTAAAGGTTGGATTCATACAATAAATTTTTTGTCATTATATTGAAATGTTTGAATATATCTGATGTTTTTTAGAAAACTTTCTCAACCTACCATTTGCTCCTGTTAGCCCGTACATGGCACAAAGAAATTCATAATCCCCATAGAGAAAAACACGCACAACTTTTTTTCCCATTTCAGTGTTTGCAACATTTTTATCTGCGCTTTGAATCGATCCAAACAAAGTCGAAGATTAAACAAGCGATCCTTAGCTTCGAAGATGCTAAAAACAACAGTGTTTTCCTTCTTGTTTGGGTTTATAACATTAGCTATTTGATATGCCATTTTAAATGTTGTATCGCCATGATCACCACCAATTTTAAGATGAACTTCTCCTTCAGGAATAAAGCTAGGAGTAAATATTTGGTCGTGCAACTTTAGGGTATTTAATCTCTGTAGTATATGACCAACAACATTGTAAAGATAAACCCAAGGTTTTGGGACAATAGATATTCTCTTGCTGCCCTTGACCTTAACATGAAGTGGTGCTAACTCTGCTTGCAATCTTTTCTGTACCCAATTGTTTGCTGTTTCTCGTACAATTTTTTCGGATGCCATTTTGATGTCAAATGTTCGCAACCATCTTGAAATTTCTCTCATTTGGTTCCAGGGTAAATTGAGGGTTGACTTCATTGCAGCTACATGATCAGGTGATATTATAGTCCGATTTCCCCATTTGGTCATGATCTCTTGCCTACTTTCAGCTCCGATTCCTTTTATAATTGAGGCTGTTTGAGCAACAAAAGCATCTTCAGTATCACCAGATACCCATTCAATTGTATTTTTAGCGCGTTTGAAAGTTTTGTGTTTTAAAAGTTAAATACACGAGTAGTTAGGTCCCTATTAAAGCAAATTCAAACTATTCTATTCATCGAAGATAAGAAATACAAGCAAAAAGGACTTTGAGTTAAGTGTAAATATTCATGATGTTTTTGTTTACATATTTCCCGAACACGCCCGAGACCTCTTCGAAACGCTTAATTTCCGATTTGCTTGCTTTGAAACAGCCGTGTGGACTCACAGTTTTACTCGCGTAAGGGAATTAATATATAAGACTAGCCGAAGTCCCGTCGAAGAATCCACTGAATCTCTGATCGAGTCCATATGATGCGTGCCAAATAAAATCAAAGAACACAGTCATTTGCATTATTCTATATCTATAACCGCTGAAACAAAACGTCCAAAAAAATAAACATGTGCAGCAATAAAAAAAAATATAAATAAAAGAGAAAAAAATCCCTTGGATTTAGGTTGCTCACAATCTGCATTATACAGAACGTTTAAAAATATAAGCAGGTCCAACAACAAAATAAAAATAAAATAAAATAAAAATGGAAAAGGTCTAACACAATCGAAGGTGTCTAACAACAGTTATGTAAAAAGCTAAATCTGCTAAACTATATACTTGCTTTGCCATGCCAGAAGTACACCAGGGAAAATAGTATAATAGACATTAGAAAACATCGTTAATAAGTCACACAAAAAAGGTTATTGCAAAATTTCCATAACGTCCAATCAGTTCTCTTTGTGACGTTATATCATGTACGTTTTTGCTCTTTATAAGAAATATTTCTGACAACAACATAAACTTTTTATTCTCGCTCGACAACAACAGTCGCTCTACAACAACAGTTTGTTGTTTCCATCTTAGATTCGAATTATTTATATTCGAATTCGATAGTTTTTTTAAAAAAAGGAAGCAACCTTGGTCCCATAACACAAAAATGGAAAATATAGAAGAACAAATAAGCTTTAATCTAACCTCATGATGAGTAAACATTGTTTAAAATAACTTTTTCAGGATTAATTTGAGAACCTTATTCGCTTGTTTCCGTCAGATACGGCGCGCAAATGGTAAACCGGGGTTACTTAAATTATTCTATCCATAACGACCCCGTACGACTTTTAAAATAATAAACAACAAATAAACCCCCGTTTGGTATTTTTTTTCAATTAGTAAATTTTAGCGTAACGCTACGCTTTAGGGGACACAATGCATGAGCCATAAATAAGTGAACCGTGATTTTAATAGCGTGAACTCACATAGACACTCACAAAGCGTATTATTATATAGATACTAGTCGATAAAGCCCGTGGAGAAATCCACTTAGGCAGTAGGTAAATGGAGAATTTAGGTTGTTTTAGATGTTTTGCTGACGTAAGCACTGCATATACAGAAAAAAATAGCGAAATTTAGTTCACCCGTTGCCTGTAATATGTAGAGCTTAAACTGCTGATCAAGAAAATGTATATGATCATGTGCTTTTGATAAACGCGTAAGAAGATATGAGGATTTAAAACTTTTTTTTGGAATGATGATCCGTACTGCCTTTCACCAACCATTTTAAGCCGAAATGTCAAAAAAGCAATGAGCAAGGAATAAATTTCGAATCAACAAAGAACATTATTTTGTAAAAATTGTATACATATAAGTTTACATAAAAAGTAAGACAGATCGGTTTTTGAGGAGCACATCCAATTCAACAAAAATCAGTTCAATCAACATGTTAAATTTTCAACAAAAAGGTTGTAAAACACATCAAATTATATAAAATCAGTCATTTCAGTGCATATACAGACCCCACCAATTAGATTACAAAATATAAAAAACAAAAAAGTTTCAGTCAAAGCATTTAGTAATTTTTTTATCATCAACAAACATTCATTAACACAAAACAAAAACGTGAAATCGTGAAATTTTATTCAAGCAAAAATGACATAACATATATACAGTTAATTCTCCTCAGCACAGGTTTATAATACGAAATATAAAAAGACAACAGTTTACACAACAGCTTACAGTGAAGTCCAATTCTACAAAATTTATTCTTTTAGTATATTGCATGTGATCTATTTCCACAAAGGTTTACACAAAATTTTTAAAAAAAACAGCTTGCAACACAAACAATTTAAAACGGACAAAAATACGAAATACGATCATCTTTTTAAAACTTTTTAACCCATTCAAATGTCAACAACTCCTGTAAAAATAACCTGGCATTTTACATGTAGGCTCACAAAAGTTTAATAGGAAGTCAGAAACAATACAATAAAAGTAACTTAACACACACGCTTTAAATTCTGAAAAAAAAATTACAATTGTCATATTGCTTACATTGATTACAGGAAATGTGAAAAAATGTACTCTTGGGGAGCTACGACACCTAGTTAAATATACTTATACTGGGGAGACCTAGCTAAATCTGAAGCTAGCTATTTATGCTTAGTAAAACACATATAAAGAGAAACAATAATAATGTAAAAATGATGACATTGCAGTGAGTTCAACAAACCAAAGTTTTCCGTTTAATCAGCAAATATGTTTGTTAGCCAGCTAACAGCTTCATGTAGCATTTTTAATTTTAGGACATTAGTTACGCGCCATTAATTATACAAAAAAATGTAAACAAATATGGCTAGCTAGTATTTTTTATAAGAAACGCGGTAAATCTTTGAGAATTGAGGCTTCTAAGTGGCTTTTTCCAGGAAATTGCGAGTCTGCTTGCTCTAGCGACATAAAAACTGAACGTCTAAAAGTATCGAAGTTCTTACTATTTGTGATTTCAAATCCACACCACACTAGCCTTCATTTTCTACTTCTAACTTTACTTTACTACCTCTAGCTCCACTCCCTCACTTGCAACTTCACTTTTCTAACTCTTCAGTTGGACTTTTTTTCTTTTTTTGAAGTATGTTTTTTGAACCACCTTTTTTTAGTTTTTGCACTTTTTTCAAGATGAAGGGATCGTTCTTTTGTTGTTGTTTTGTGTCGAGGGTAACCATTTTTCGAAAGTTAGCCGTTAAATTTCTTTCAGCAAATCAAATTGAGTCGTTTTTTATCACGTGACATAAACAAAGTAAACCCGCTAGCAAAATGGACATATTCTTTCGGCGACTTCAAAGAAAATTTGGGAAACTTCGAAGGAAAATGAATATATCAACTTTGCCTGTTACAGAGACACGGAACTGGCGTATTATTATATAAATACTAGTCGATATGGCCCGTGGAAAAATCCACTTAGGCAAAAGGCCAATTTTAAAAATAGGTTGCTTTTAATGTTTTTCTGACGTCAGCAGTGCATATACAAAAAAAAAGTGTTCTTAAAATCTTACACAAAATGTGAAATATCAAATCGCATTAAATCCTCCACACAAATCTTACACAAAATAAAAAAGAACAGCTTTCAAGGTGTAAAATATAAAAAGTTACAACACCGACAGTCACAACACGGATAATAACAATGTCAGAAATAACGCATCTCAAATATGTACATCTTATAAGTGATTATGTTGAAAACCCTCAGTATTTTATTATAAAATGTCAAAAAGTAGGCCTGTAAGAGTTAGCACAAATCAACAAAAATAAGTTTTTTATACATTTTAAATATTGTCTTTCCCTTAAAAGCCTATACAAATATGAAAAAGCCATAGTTTGGAAAACATCAAATTTAAATCTAGAAAAATCAGTCATTTCGGTTGCATACCATCCTCTCCCACAAAAATTTACACAAAATGTAAAAATCAACCAGTTAAGAACACAAAAATTTTCTCTTTTAGTTCCGTACTGCCCTTTACCAACAATTTTAAACCTAAATGTCAAAAAATCAATGAGCAAAGAATAAACTTGAATCAACAAAGATCATTATGTGTAGAGCCTGAAACACTACTCAAAATAATGTATAGAATCATGTATACAACACCAACAATAATAATAAAGTCAGAAATAACACATCTCAAATATTTACTTCGTTGAAAACCTTTAATATTTCAATCAAAAGTGTCAAAAAACATCAAGTTTAAATCTGGAAAATCATTTCTTCGATTACATACTATCCTGTTCCCCAAAAATATACACAAATTGTAAAAATTAACAGGTTAAGAACATAAAATTTTTTTCCTTAGTATGATGATCTGTAGTGACCTTTACCAACCATTTTAAACGTAAATGTCAAAAAAGAATAAGGAGTAAATTTTGAATGAACAAAGATATTATTTTTGGAATATATACGGTCCGTCCTCACAAAAGTTGACACAAAATGTAAAACAGATTGGTTTTTGAGGAGCACATCCAAATCAACAAAAATCAGTTCATTTTTAGCATGTCCTATATTGCCATTGCTCATAAATCTTCCACATAAAGGTTATGGAACACATCAAATTATAGAAAAATAAGGCATTTCATACAATATAAAAAACAAAAAAGTTTTAGTCAGCACAATTAGTAATTTTTTCATTATCACCAAACACAATTATTTACTACAATTTTAAAATTCTTAACAAAAACGTGAATTTGTTCTCTCAGTATATTGCAAGTTCACACAAAATTTTAAAAAACAGCCTTTTCCAACATAAACAAAAACACGAACAACCATACCATCCTCTCATAAATTAAAATAAAGTCATAAACCCACGTAAAGTGCCAATCAAAAATCTACAACCTCCTGTAAAAATAACCTGGCATTTTACATGTAGGCTGACAAAAGTTTAACAGGATGTCAGAAGCAAAAGAATAAAAAATAACTTAACACACACGCTTTAAATTCTGAAAAAAATTATTGCACTTGTCATATTGCTTGAGTCCCCCTGTAAAGTTTACAGGAAATGTGAAAATAATTATACTCTTAAAAAAATACATCCTATATCCTGCAAAAGTTCAAGTCTTTGAAAGATTTTGTAGGTAGCTATCTAGCTTGTTACATCATAATTCGTGCTTATAAAAGAAGAGAAGTTTGGAAACTAAGGTAGCTAGCTAGCTATAGATTATTAAAAAAGAGGAATAACAACATAATTCATAGGTTAGAGCTAGCCATGAGATGGGATCAGGACTTGGAGAGGCTAAATTAGCTAGCTAACAGCTACTGTACACCCAGTTAAATATACTTAAACTGAGAACATTTAGCTAAAACTAAAGCTAGCTATTTATGCTCAGTAACACACATATAAAGAGAAACAATAGTAATGTAAAAATAATAACATTACAGTGAGTTCAACAAACCAAAGTTTTCAGTTTGTTAGTCCAGCTAACAGCTTTATGTAGCATTTTGAATTTTAGGACAAATACATTAGTTACGCGCCAGGGCATACATTAGTTACACGCCAGGGCATACATTAATCATGCAACAAATGTCAACAAATATGGCTACTTTAAGAATTTGAGGCTTTTAGGTGGCTTTTGCTGAAAAGAGGGAGCCTGCTTGCTCCAGCGACATAAAAACCAAACGTCTAAAAATATCAAAGTTCTTACTATTTGTGATTTTAAATCGACTTCAAACTCTAGCCTTTATTTTCTACTTCTAACTTTACTTTACTTCGAGCTCCACTTCTCACTTCCAACTTAACTTTTCTACTTCTTCACTTGAACTTTTTTATTTTTAAATATGCTTTTTAAAACACTCTTTTTACTTTTTTCAAGATAAAGGGATCATTCTTTTGTTTGTTTTTTTGGTGGCGAGAGGACACCATTTTTCGAAAGCTAGCCGTTAAATTTATTTCGGCAAATCAAATTGAGTCGTTTTCATCACGTGATGTAAACAAAGTAAACCCGCTAGCAAAATGGACATAATTTTTTCGGCGACTTCAAAGATAATTTCGGCAACATCAAAGGAAAATGACGATATCCACTTTGCCTGTCACAGACAGACAGACACACTTAGCGTATTATTATAGAGATATTTTAACAATTCATTTCACGTAAAGTTTAAAATACACAGAAAAAAAATTGTTTATTTGTTACTAGGATACGAAAACATAGGAACTCAAGGGTTGTGAGAATGTGTATTCTTCTTGAATTCTTAAACTTTCAATGTAACTTATTCATAGTATTTGTTCATTCATATTTTATAAAATCTAAATACATACGGAATGATTTGCATATTTGTCACTAAGAAATGAAACCAATATTTCAACTCCGGAAAACCAATGTAGTAACGTAAAGACACATTTAATTCGTGTGAAGTCATCTTTATCTTCAGTTTGTTTGAAAGCAATTGGTTGAAAGTGACACAAAATGCTTCTCTATTCAGTATTATCAATTGTTTTTGCGTTGAAGGAAATTCATACGCACGCAAATGTTAAGGTAGTCGAGCTTCCAAACAACGTAACATTAACAGCAACATACGCAAGTTTTAAGAAACATGAAAATGTCGCAATACATGGAGTTGAAATTAAAGTTTTAAATGTACAAACGAAAGTTCAATGTGCATCACAATGCATAAATACAGAAGAATGTAACACCTTTGCTATACGCAAGAATACACCACCACCATTTTATTGTGGATTGTTCACAGGAAATCTTGACACCAATCATTACTACGTCATGGATGATACTGACTGCGATGTTTATGAAACACAGGTAAACTTTCTTAGTTATTATTTTAACGTTGGGATTTAGTTGCTGTCTACACATTTGTATCATGTACATATCGACTTGTTCACCTTTGATAAACTTTTAAGTAGATTATAAAATTTTACGTGGATTTTTCCACAGGTTTAAATAATCAGTCTTACATACTAATATGCTCTGTGTGTTTGTCTGTCTGTTAGAAACAAATCGTTATATTCTCTATACCTTTCTTAAAACACCTGTAAACATGCCGTATTTTTTAAATCTTTCTAATTAGTTAGAACGAATCACCTGATCAAAAAAATGATTTGATTATCTGGGAATTATTACTTTGTTATAAATTAATGTACGGGTAATGCCATGAAAAATTTTTCATGAAATTGAAAACAAACAGTTTTGTGATAAGCGAAGAAAAATTAAGACGTTTTTCTACACGGACTTTTCCGTAGCTTAAAATAACTAGTTTTCACTGACTTTGCGTTATTGCTTCCTTCAAAAAAAGAGAGACTTGTCTGGAAATTCATTATTATGAAATAAACACAAATGTTTACAGTTGAATTGTTTTTTTGTTTACATATAAATATTAAAGAAACCGGAGCTCTCCACCGCTGAAAAGGTTGGGTTCACTTATACTTGGAATTCCTTGAAAATATAAATTTTTGTTGACTATGTAATCACGAGAGTTGTACATAACATTTAGAACATGTGTACAAAGAATCCATTGATATGTGAACATGGAAGTGTGTGTATTCCAAACTTCAACAACAACACCTACTATTGCCAATGGTGTTTTCCACCTTACTATGGTAAACATTGCAATTTGACAGGTGCGTCAGAATTATTTCTTTCCTTATCACGTATTCTTTACAAGTGAATATTTATAAAGCTACATCTAGCATTTGTAATAAAACATGATATGTCAAAGGTCAAATGCAATGTCTTTATGTTCGATGGTTCTGAAGGGAAAGATTGTACACTTGTCGTTGTTCCTTATACATTTTTTTCTTGTATTTAATTTTTTGTCGCGTGAACTTATACTTGCTGAGAGAAATTTCTTACTTACACACACTCTATTTCTTGTTAATTTTACGCGCTTTTTTCTGCCAAGCGCATTTTATATTTTGTTGCACTTGTATTCTTTTTGCTGCATGTATTATGTTTTACGCACTCTTTTCGGGTACTCGCACTTGATTAGCAGTGTTATGACAGTCACTGAATATTGTCAGTCTGAGCATAAGTGGTATAAGTGTGCGTTCTCAAAGTATGTATCACCTGCTGAATTTATATCGGTGTGAAGATTACATTTGACATGTCACCATAACCCTAACTGAACTTTGCATAACAATACACAGAAATATATATAACAAAAAAGACAACACAATGTATTGGGTTTTGTTACGGCAAATGCATTTTCATTGAAAAACAGCGCGTACATGCTATGAAAACTCGCGTAGCAATAAAAAGGCTTTTAGCATTGAAAAAAATAGGGCGCATAAAATGAAAGGAGCGCGTAATACACATAAATAAGTTCATTATGAGGCCGTCTAATTCGTCGCAAGTATGTTTATTATCAGTAGTTGAGTGATTCTGTTTGCTTCTGTTTATAGCACTATCAACATCTGCAGAAGTAATACCAGAAGGTAAGTATTTCTCCTTCTGGAACAGCAATTGTTACGTTAACTTATTTTCACAGTTTATAAACTTCTAAATGCTTTACAGTCGAGTCCCTCTATCTGGAACTCTAAATTAACCGGAACAAGTGTTCGAGATGATGCAATTTTCAGTTTCAAAGAAAAAAATTCGAGATAGCGAGGTGTCAATTTTTTTGGCGAGTTGCAACATGACTCAGAAGATAAGGATATCAAAAAGTACAACCCTACTTTCCAAAGGTTATAAACATTAAAAAAACATACGAAAATTGTTCATGATGGGTTGATTGCTATAAGCGATTTTCTCTGAAAAGTTCAAGATAACAACTATAATCCGTCACTCTTGACCAGAAATTAGATCAAGATAACGAATAATTCGAGATAGTGGAGATCGAGATAGCAGGACTAAATTTTAGTTGGCGAGGCTGTAAATACTGACCATAACTAAACATTAGGCAGGCAGGCGACTAAGATTCATTAAAACAAAAGCAGCGGGAGGGAGGGGATCATCTCTCACCGTGTGGCCTAGTGGTTATGTAGTTTGCGTCATAATCACAAGGACCATGGTTCGGTCCACAGCGCGGGTTTGGTTAGCAAATGTCTTTACTGCAGCTACGGGTCGGCAATGCTGGTGTATACCTAATGTATACATTCAGATAGCAGGACCCCGCTGATAACAGTGTGTCACACACTGAAGTGGCTGTCCTGTATAAATATTCAGAATAATAATAATAATAATAATAATAATAATAAAAAAAATAATTCTAGATATTCGAACTGGTAAGAATGTATCCTGCAAAAGTTTACGAAAATATTTTGGTCCACTTTCAAATCGTCAATCTTATGATCCTCATCCATGGCGTGATCTAAGAAAAGTTCGTGTTGTATGCGGTGCAGGTAAAACTAAACTCTTTTTTAACTTTTTATGGTAATTAAAAGCAGCCTAACATAGCTTTTCTACCCATCAATTTGAAATTTTTTAAGTACAAAAATGTATATTACAGTTAAAAACAAAGGTGTCACACAAAAGTACATCTACCAAAAAAAAGAAAACCGAATGCAGTATTTTTTCACCAATTATTGACACTCATGTCATAAAACTTGGTATTCAAAGATGATTGAACTAAGGAATAGTATATCATGTCATCTCGATTATAGTGCGGGTTACATAAGGAATAACAAACACTATTAAAACATTATTAAAACAAACGACACTCTTACATGGATTTCAAGGTGTTGTTGGAATTTTTTTTAAAAGTATGCAAAACTTTTATGATGTATATTTCATTTTATAAAATAAATTTATAAGAAAAGTGAATTAAAGAATCTCTGTAAAAGAAAATAATTAAAGCTGTAATTTGACATTGTATCAAAGCGAAAAACAAATTAAGTAGAACGAAGCTTCTTTGGCTTGGTTCACACTGCAACGATAACCGCTATCGCCCATACTTCATCGTCGACGATGAGTTTGGTGAGAATGCTAAAGTTCGTCGTCCAACTTAAAAAGTCGGGCGACGAATGCAAAAATGATGGGCGATGCATATCAAAAGGTTCTTATATTCATTGTCTTGATTCGTCGTCCCATTTGTTGATGTTTTTTATCATTATGGATTAAAAATTTGTTTATATTTTAACAAACTACGTAGAGTGCGAGAATTTGTTAGTCAGTGTAATAATGAATGTACCTGTAGAACATTTTGTGAAGAGGAAGGTCTACTTGTAATGCAACAAGTAATAACATAATGTTATTGTTACTTAAGGCGGTGATACACGATCCGATTATTAGAATTCGATTTGTCGAAATTATAATGAGCATTAAAATAAAATCGAAACTTTACAGGTGGCAAGGTGATGATACACGATCCAATTAATCGAATTCGAATTATCGAAATTATATTGAGCATTACTATAAAACTGAACAGATTTTTGATAATTTCCTTTCGATAAAATGGCTTTATAGAGTGAAGACAGAGTTGAACTTGCTGCTGTTACAGTTATTACTACAACAACTAAAAATTTAGTTAGAAACAGAGTGTGTTATTTGTTACATTTCTGTTAATAAGCTTCATCCACTGATTAAAATCTCGTTGATTTCTGTTTTATACTTTTTTGACGACATTAGCTATTTCTCCTGCTGAACGTTTAGTTTCCTTACGATATACTTCCTCTCAGAGCACAAAATGTATAGTTGTTAAGCTTAGTAAGCAAGTCTGCAGTGGCGGATTTAGGGTATGTCAAGCTAGTCGGGTGGACGTACTTAATTTTCGTCAAAAGCCTTGTTGTTGCAATTTCAAAATAGTATTTTTCTTATACACAAAAATCTTCCCGGGTGGCTTTCTTAAAATGCGCCGGGTTGAATTTCTACAGAATTTCTACACATAATACACACCATGCATGTATTATATAGTTGAATGCATATTCATCAATGATATGGCGTAATACGTAAGAAACTGCTTAATTATTCTGCAAGTAACTTCGCATGTTGTTTTATTAGGGGGCACAAAATTCAGTTATTTGCTTTAATTCACTGTAAAAATTGTTGCGTATACCCCCTAATTTAATCTCGCTGTACTTCGACTTACTTGTTGTATTAGGGGGTGAAAAATATAAATAATGTTAACATGTGACCGTAAAAAGCATAGGCCAACCCTCGTAATTTTAACACAAGTAAGTCGAATAAGGCGAGAATATTCATTAAGGGGTAGTGGCTTGTGAAATACCGTTAAAAACCGTTAAAAACAAAAACAAATGATGCTTTACTTTGTCGCACAATACCTTATTCTATGAAAGTAATGAGTCATGAAATTAACGCGGTTTTTCAAAATTCGCGTTAATTTAATGACTGTTAATTAAATGCAGTGTTAATTTAAAGACTGTTAATTTCATGATTCGTTAATTAAAATACTGTTAATTTGTTAACTTTTTTATAATATATAAATGCCTGAAAACATAAAAACACAATTTTTTTTACAAATTTCTACTATTTCCATCTCATCGGACGATAGCTCAACGGTGTTCTCTTTTCAGCGATCTTTTTTAAAATAGCTTTTGTATAATCTTCATACTCTGATCCAAGTGGAAAATTAACTGAAAGCACTTTTTCTTTAAATTTTTAACATTGTCTTTCCAAACAACAAATTTTATTTCGACTTCAAAACCGCCTTTAAATAGAGAAGACCGCTTAACTACCGTGGATTCCACTGTTGCCGTAATTTTTGCTTCGTGTGACATCGCATTTTCTCAAATTCGCGTTAATTAAATGCATTTTTCAAAATAATATCATTGAACCGCGTTAATTTCATGACCGTTAACTTAATTCGCGTTAATTTCTTGACTTGTTAATTTCATGGAATAAGGTAGTTTTTCGCAACAAAAATAAAATAATAAACAACATGTTTACTAGATTTGTTATCAAGGTCATAAAACAGCAAAGAAATAAGAACTTGACAAAAATTGTACAACTACCCCCTGATAAATATATTGCGACTGACTTGTGAAGAGATTTCCATGCTGAACTGAATATGAAACTTTGAAGCCGCATGCATGCATGTGTGGTGTCGTTACAAAGTTTTTTTGTCAGCTGGAGAAAGAAAACGCATGAAGCTTTGCTCTTAGTTAAGTTGGATAAAGAAAGTTGTTGTGCCTGGCACTACTAATTTTCGAATTAAAAGCAGATGTGAAGTGGAATAAGCTGCTCTTTTTAAATCAACGATTTTAGCTTAAAAGAATGGGTTTACTTACATCTCGAAATATACTATTTTCTGGTGAAATTTGTTTATCGATGGATGGTGTTTAGGTAGAAGTAGATTTTGTAATGTTTCTAATGTGTTTTTAGCTAGTTAGAATGCAGATAAATTATGCAGAAAAACTTTCGTACTATTTTTGAACTAGTAAATCACTGAGCTATAAATTTTTGTTAGTTATATAAAAACGGAAAATGGCTTATTCGCATAAAAAATGTAATTTATATTTTATAAAATACTCAAGATTTTTTTCAAAGCGTGTAGAAATTTTGACCTCCACACGGTGTGCAAACCGGTCACTTTATAAAACATGTCATTTTAAGTAAACCGGCTTAAATCTCAATATAAAACTGGCTAATATATAGACCTGTCCCTGCTTGGTTTTCCTCATATTGGCTTAAATGTATTTTTAAAATGGGATTTTATAGGCTAAGTAAAAAACACCCTTAAACGCTTTGCGTTCTTTTAACGACCATTTCTTAGTGACTTTGTAAAAAATTGAATAATTTGTTTAAATTCCTGTATCTGCCCCTGGTCTGTGCTTAAAAGTAAAAGCTAATGGCCTTGCATGCAACTATACCTCTAAATCATTTACATTTAG
Organism: Hydractinia echinata; assembly: GCA_030067915.1. Taxonomy (NCBI): domain Eukaryota; kingdom Metazoa; phylum Cnidaria; class Hydrozoa; order Anthoathecata; family Hydractiniidae; genus Hydractinia; species Hydractinia echinata. The sequence goes on along the minus strand of JASGCC010000042.1, from coordinate 2,156,414 downwards.
AAGATGTTAAATATGAAGTTAAATGGTTAAGTGTTATCTTCTAAATTATATTTAGCTGGAAGCACACGGATAGCTAAAATAAGGATGGATAGAAACGGACCTATTAATGCGTCAATTTCAACTCTTACAAAGCTGTCAAGTATTCAAGGAACACAAGTCAGAATCAGTACAACGGTGTTAAACATGCTCTATAAACTTACTCGGTTTAACCTGTTTAAATTTCTTTGCGGTAATGGCCTGAATTCGAAACGTTTTTTTACGACAGCGTTTCCTAATCCAAATCGTGTCCGAATGTTGAAATACTTCATTGGCGAGTTGGATATTTTACCTGATGCCTGCGACACAGTTGGAAACGGCGTAAAGTGCGGAGACATGGAAAACGAAAAATGGTCAACAGAAGGTATCGATGTTGAAAGCAGAATATACAACCAAGTGTTTCGATATGGCTCAGATGTGACGGCGGGATTTAGTATGGCGGATCATAAATATGGATGTTTGAATCAGGTCGGTGCATACAAAGCCGGAAATGTTTATGAAATATGGGTTACTTAAATCTAACATCTAACATTTGTCTTCTACATATGTTATAATTTTTATTGCATTTTATTTATTACATTGTTGCACAATTGAAGCATTTCACAGCCAACAATTCTTCAACTGGTTCAAGTATAATCATGCGAACCGGCTCGTGTCTCATCCAAAGCGATTTTCTCATTGGATTAGTGTTTTGACCAACATTCCATCTATAGAGTGCCAATTAAACACATATATGTTTGTTTTAAGCATTTTCAAGGTACTTTCTGTGAAAAAACATATTTGATTAAAATAAAAATAACTTTGGAAAACTTTTTATGATTTTTTTTTTTTTGAAAAAATCTTGATCGTTCTTAAGACTTTTGACGTAGAAGTTTTAATAATTATGCTAATTAATGCATGACGTCTGTATTTAATATAAATTATGCGCTGTTTTAGGTGTTTTTATAATTCGCTCGTGGTCGTATTCGGTCGTATCTTTTAACATATCCAGTTTAGTATTTTGAATATTGTTACATAAGTAATAATACCTAGTTATCCTGATAATCATTCAGACTACCAATTGTTTCTCAGCATCTAACTGATGATGTCATAATTTCGCATTATTAGCTAAACTTTTATATCCTATATATCGGAAACCAATAAAGGTCTTATTAAAAGGTAAACAGATTCATAGAGAGAATTTAAAGCTCTTTCGTATGAAATTATTTTGTTTTGTTTTTGCGGGAGGTGAGCTTTAACGTTTTAAACATTTCCAGACACGAAAAGACAAATTTAGATTGAAAAAAAATAGTTTCTCTTTAACACAGTTGGAATTTTAATCAAAGAGAATCAAAATCTTTTTTTTCGTCAGAAATAGCTAGAGACTATTTGGTGGTTTAGATGATAATAATTTACCTGTTCACGTGTCAACCAGAATTCAATTTTACAGAAAATAAATAAATTTAATTCGCTTGATCATGTCTACAACGACAATGAAGGCTATGAACGTCGCTTTTTTATATCGTCGGAGTGCACAGGTTGCGACAAAAGAAGAGGGATTAACATAACAATAATTAACCAGAACAATTAAATCCTCGATTTTAAATAAAATAAAAGAATGGATGGACGTGAGCATACGATAACAAAGTTTATCCATCAACAAGGTACAGGAAGGTCATTGATAGCAGTTCCTTGTATATACAGTAGACTCTCTGTAATTCGAACTCGCAGGGGACCGAAAAAAAAGTTCGAATTAGGGAGAGTTCGAATTAGGGGAAGTTCATAAATTTTTGTGTGCCTCGTATTTTGTTTTCATAGACTTTTCACTGTGCCGACGTTTTGCTGGAAGAGTCGCCATCTTGTTGATTAATAACAAAAATATATCCTTTGTAGTTTGAAAAGAATCCTAGACCTTCGATTTTGAAATCGAACATGTAAAACCCTGTTTACACTCGAGAAAGAGGGATATGAAATGGCTACTTTACGTAATTCGATCTTTAAAAGTTCGATTTACGGGGTGAAATGATCTAAAGGGACCGGAAATATGGTTCGAAATATAGAGGTATTCGAATTATGGAGGTTCGAATTAGGGGAAGTGAATCATGAGAGTTTGTTAAGAGATTTTGACGGGACCAGAAGATTTGTTCGAATTAAGGAGAGGTTCGAATTAGGGGAAGTCGAATTACAGAGAGTCTACTGTATGTACATATAAACTGACGATCTTATCCTGTATAAATATTCAGAAAATAAAAAAAGATGAAAAAAAAAAAAAAAATTATATACAATTTTGGACTGGTTAAAAATCTCGCATGAAACGTATTGTTATTATCAACTCTTAGACTGTAAAATGTACCCTTGTCATAACAATACCTAAATACTCTCATATTATCTATAACTCGTGAACACTTTAGGATATTAAATGCAGACTCATAAAAAAAAGAAAAAAAAAATTATTTTTTTTGGCAGTCCCAAACATCGCCAATGTTGCAACAACAAAATCAAGCTCAATGGGTAAATATTGTCGCAAAAAAAACAAAGATATTTCCAGTTTTCCAAAAAAATACTTTGGTAATTTAAGGTTGATATTAATTGAGCTAATTATACATATATATGTTTTTGTATTTAGCTATAAAGTATGGACGAACTTTATTCAATATAATTTTAGCATACAGTTTATCATCGTCAGATTAATTACAATCCAGAAAAAACAATATCTTTTAATTTAACGATTTAGCATTTCGAAAGGTCTTCCTGTGGTTTTCGCATTGTGTATAAAGAAATAGCTCTGTTAGCGAGTAATTGTGAAAACTAACATTCTCTACAACAGTTGCCACCCCTCACACCCATCCTCTCTTATTTTACTAATAAATCTGTGGGTAGCACCTTCGATAGTACTTAATACTTAGAAGTTCATTTATCTTATTGCCGTTCAATACGTTTTTACAACTTTTTGTTATCGCATGCGCACTTTGACAAAATTACCGCTGGTAAAGAGATTTTTTGTGCTCGCGAGCAGCTATTGAGCTCAGCGTCAAAGTTGAATTCATTCTACTTTCGGCGACGTTGTTTTCTCTCTAGCAACAAATAGCCAATGATATTTAAGTATTTTAAACTATTACGTAATTTTGCTAGTCGTCAGCAAAATTTAAAAAACATAAACAGTAATAAATCTGGAAATGGCAAACAACGAAGAGAGATGTGTTTCTCCAGACAAAAATGAACTTGAAATGAATATGCTCTATCATCAAATTTTGCAGCAACAACCAAACAATTCTAACGAAGAAACAAACTACTGTTGATGTTGCGGCAATAAGACCTCAAGAGGATCATGATATTGAAAGTTTTATCCTTGCTATAGAATCATATCCATGTTTATGGAATTATACCACTAGGTCTCATCATGACCAGAACATACGTAATACTGCTTGGGAACAGTTGTCCAAACGGTTTTGGAAAACCAGGTCGGTTTGCTGTCTCTTTATTTTTAGCTAACCACTAGTTAGAACTATAGAGTAAATTTATACCCAACTCTGTTAAAAAAGAACTTGCGCAAACTCATGTTTTACGAACGAACAAGCATTGGGCATCGTACTAAATTGTAAACAAAGGAAATGCTATTGTTTAAACTTGCAAATACTGAGGAAAAATTCAATACTATAGGCGCTAAAGTAAACACTGTATAAATGTAAAAATGTTTGAAAGATAAAATAAAATAAATTTCTAAAATCATGAATAGTTCACGAGATAAATTTATGAAGCCCATCCCAAAAGGTTTTAAAATATGTCCCTTTCATCACGGTTGCTTATTTCATTTAAAAGGCGGGAATAATAAAAAAATAATGAAATAGACATCTAAGAAACATACAACGAATTTAGTTGAACTTTTTCATCACAACACAATAAATTTAATCACAAATATTTCTGAACCAAAATCAAACTAAAAGTTCCTCAAAATCGCAACAAGTTTCTCAAATCGCAACAAGTTTCTCAAAATCGCAACAATTTCCCTGTGTTTGTAGTGTTTTTTTAGGAAAAAAAATCAGTAAAAATTCAGTCTTTCTTATATGTTCTTATAAAATTGTTCTTATAAAAAATACGTGTACATTTCCATAAAAATCTGCTGTATGGACATTTTCCATCTTTATTTGTCCAATTTTATCAATTTTTTTTTGTTAAGCTGGTTATCTGTTTAATTTCTCTTTAGTATCATTTTTAAAAAGCCAGTGGAAAAACCTAAGGGGAAATTTGAAGCGTTGCTTGGTTAAGAGAGCAAATATGCTAAAGTCAGGAGCAGCAGCAAACACACTGCCAAAGTGCAAGTACTTCGCACAATTGCTGTTTCTACAAGAGAAAATTTCGAACAAGCAAACCCACAATAATTTTAACCCTGTGTCAGCTGCTAATCCAACATTCCAACATCACCCTCTTTTGAGTTGAATAGTCAAGCATGTTCTTCTACATTAAACCCACCTGATAACTGCCCAAAAAGTCCATCTCCAACTACACCCACCAAGCCACAGAAAAGAAAACGTGAAAAACAAACAAATGAACTTGATGGAGAACTAATTAATTACAGAAGGAAGTAAGATTCTAAATCGGGCTGCTACAATTCCGAAGCAATTTTCAATTATCCTTCTTGCCCGTGGCAAACGATAGTTGAAGATTTTTTTTTCTGATCTGCGCATCTATCCTAGCGAAAGGTTTCAACATAAAAGGATTCATCTGAAAAGCATCATCTGCAACAAAAACAAACGGATACACTTTATCACTTCCATTTATAGGAGAAGGAAAGGGTCTCTCGATAATGTTGTTGTCTATCTAATAGCTAAGCTCGCTGTTTGTGTAACTCCTCCATCGCTTTGGCGAGCAGCGTCCCCAATATCAAGCATTGTGAATTCGTATCTAGCATTACTAGCTAGTATAGGGGGTCATGATGTACACACTTTTCCAAAAAACACGGTCAAACTCTCACAAAAAATATCATACACAAAAACGCTTGTGACGTCACAGCTGTTCATCACAAAAATCATGCCGTGTTTATCCATGCATATCATCACAAGTCCTTATAATGCTATGTTTATTGATGCATATCAAAATCAATGCTGCAAATGAGTAAAAATAGTGTCTAGCACACATCAAGGTAAATTCCCCCCGCACACATACATCCTCTAATAATCATCAAAAATCAACGCATGCGCAGTAAGATGTGACCAATATGTTGAGTAAGGGAAATTCCCCTACTCAAAACTCAGCAATCTTCGGACAAATGTGTATATAAGAAAGGGATGAGTTGGTTTAAGAATGTAATCAGCAAACTATATAGCACCGTGTCGGCACCAGTGGCAGCAACTCGCGACGCTCTTGCCGATCGATTACAGAGTGTGCGGGATACCGTTGCTTCTACTATAACAAGGCAAAGGAACAAATTTTGGGAGGGACAACGCTTCACGACGAGATCGAACAGGAGGCAAGGAAGGACTACATGGAGGATATTCAGGGCCCTGAGGACGATATCCAGATGTTGGAGGATGGAAATAGGATCAAATGGCGGTTCAACAAGCATTTGAACAAACCTCTAAAGGATCCGATTATGCAAAAAATTACGTCACACGTGGACATGCGTGTTAAGATCGTGTATAGTTTCAGCTGTGATATTTACAAGGGTGGAGGTGGTGTGTCTGATTACCACAAAACTAAGAGCTCCAGGTCGCTGTCAACTATAGCGGAAATCGAAGCGTTCATTGAAGAATGCGAGATGAAGCGTCTTGATCTGGAGGATGGCGAGTTTTGGACCAAGGCTTATTTACCACCCGTTAGGACCACCGAGACCCCGCGGGCATATGAAGGGAAAATCGTCTTTGGTCACATACAGATCAAGGTGATAGGATGCGGTTCTCTCTCGGATTGGTTGCGAAATAAGAGGTGCATCTACGCCATGGATAGCAAAGATGCCAGAACGGACAACTTATGCTTTTGGAGATGCTTAGCTGTGAGAGAGGGGGCCAACGTAGTACGGGGAACAGAACGTTTAACAAAAACAGCTCTCACTTTAGCTCAAAATTACTACACGGACCCTAAACCTAAGCGCGAAGATGTGCGCCCCACAAGGCTGGTGGATCTTGAGGGAGTTGCCAAACAATTCAACGTCAACATTAGAATCTTTGAACCTAAGACAAACTCCGAGAAAGCACCATGGCGGCTCGTCTATCGGCAAAAGCAGTACAAGAAAGGCTTAGGCCTTCTAAATCTTGGTATGCTGGACGGGCACTGTTTCTACATCAAAGATTTAGACGTGCTAGCCCAGCAGAAATGGGAATGTGAGGTATGCAAACAACTGTTTACCAAAAGCAACCACCTATCACGGGATAAAGAGAATGAATGCGAGGGTGTCAAGACGACAATCATTTGCAAGGGTGGGAAGGTCAAACGTATTCCTAGCAAAGCGGAGAAGGTCTTTTACGATGAGGTTTTAGCTACGATGCATCAAAATGGGTGGAATACATGGCAAAGCAACCCGGAAGGCATATCCATCACGCGCTATGTGGCCATGGCGGTGAGCGCGTTATATGTGAGGGTAAAAAGGAGTGGAAAGTTGATGGCTATGAGCCTATCACAAAGACCGTCTATGAATACAACGGTTGTAAGTGGCACGGGTGTCCCTGTCAGCCCGAGAAAACTGGCGCGGACAAGACTCGGTACGGTGCAACCCTGTCCAAGGAAAGGATGATACGGGAACAGGGTTACAACCTCGTCACGGCCTGGGAATGTGAGAAACCACCCAAAATCAAGAGGTACTTTACGAAAGAATTCAGGCCCTATCCTCACTACATCGTGTTTGATTTCGAGGCCCTCCTAGCACCTTTAAACTACCAGCAAACATCTGATTTAACATATCTCTCGAGACATGTTCCTATAAGTGTTGGTATTGCTGATAGTTTGAATAGCCACCCGACGTTCATTGAGCACGAGGATCCCAAGGTCTTGGTTAAGCAGTTTGTGGAGCAGCTGGAAAAGAGGCATGCCCTCATTGTGAAAGAGGTAGAGAGAATGTACTCCAAACCTGACGATTTCGACATGCTCTCCAAAAAAGGCCGGGAGTTGTGGAATGAGTGGGTAAATCAAGTAGCTGTAATTGGGTTTAACAGTGGCAAATACGACATCAACCTGATCAAGCGGTATTTTGTCGAAGAGATCGCGCAGGGCGATAAGATCAGGGTAGCGAAGAAAGACAACGACTATATGTTCCTCAACACCTCGAGGTTTAAATTTATCGATATTAAGAATTTCCTTGCTCCCGGGCTGAGCTATACCGGTTGGTGCAAGTCCTTGGAATGTAAGCTCGAGAAGCTCATGTTTCCGTACGAGTGGCTAACGAGCCACGACAAGCTGAACCATGTTGGACCTGTCGCGCACGAGAACTTCTATAGCCGGCTAAGTGGGAGAAACACGCTATCTCGTGAGGGGTACGAAACATTCTGCGCGGAGTTTTACAAACGAGGCTGTGTTACCATGATGGACTGGCTGCGCGAGTACAACCTAGCCGATGTGGAACCGTTCATTGAAGCCGTGGACAAGACGAGGCTGCAGTATTACACCGATGAGATAGACATTTTGAAGGATGCAGTAAGTGTTCCGGGCGTGTCGATGCGCTACGTGTTGAACAAGTCTCTACGGATGAACCCCAAGCTGGAGCTATACGCTCCGGGAGACCCATGCAGGCACAGGTGCGAGGACTCTTGCTACACCAAGAGTTGTAAGAGTTGTAAGGAGGTACGGAAAGCATGTGAAAAATGTACGAGGAATGAGGCCTACAGGCTCTTACGGACGGGGATGGTTGGTGGCCCCGCGATCGTATTCTGTAGATACCACGAACGAGACATGACGGGATAAGATCTCACGTGTACGGCGAACCCCACAAGTGTAGGACCATTCTAGGGTACGACGCAAACATGCTCTACCTGGGTACCTTGATGCAAGACTTTCCCTGTGGGAAGGAACAGCTGATCAAAGTGGCTACACCAACATCAGCACATAACTTAGAGCTACTGGCGCGAGGTGTGCGAGATGGATCGCTCTTTGGATTTGCGCAGGTTGATATTCAAGTACCTGAGGATCTGCGTGAATAATTCAGCGAAATGGCTCCGCTATTTGTTGTTAAGGAGATACCTGACGGCCAAATCCCTGAGCATATGCACGGGTACCTGAAAACTACGGGGCGCAAGCGTGTTCCCGGTACGCGTAAACTTCTGGGGTTGCTAAAGGCTGAAAAGATCCTACTGTATACCCCTGTGCTAAAATGGTACCTTGACCATGGGCTGAAAGTGACTGCCTTTTACCAGTTTCTCAAGTACACTCGAGGTAAGCCCTTTGAATGGTTTCCGGAAGAAATAGCCAATGTAAGACGCCAAGCCGACAAGGACCCCGATAAACGCATTGCGGGAGATACGGCAAAGTTAAAAAGGAACAGCTTCTACGGTAAGATGATTGAATACCTAGCGAGGCATGCAGATACTACGTTCACCAGGAATGAAAAAGAGGTTGATGCAGCCCTGCGAAGCCCGTACCTAGAGGATCTTGAAGAGATTGGAGATGCGTACGAGCTCAGAAAAAGCAAACACAAGTGTAGTATCGATAGAGCCTACCAGTGTGGTATTGCAGTGTACCAACTAGCCAAACTTCGGATGTTGGAATTTTACTATGATTTTCTCGACAAGTATGTGGATCGTCGAGACTTTGAATATATTTATATGGACACTGACAGTGCGTATTTTGCCATATCTGGGGAAGAGTTGAGAGATGTCGTTCACCCCGAACTGCTTGACACTTACAACAAAGACGTGAAAAACTGGCTCGTCACTGATAAGTACTCGAGTCGAACGGGAGGGTTATTCAAAGCGGAATTCATTGGGTTTCGGATGATCTGACGGTCAAGTGTTATTTCATCGAAGGCAAAGAAGGTACGAAATTTTCATGTAAGGGCATGTCAAAGAGGCAAAATGCTGTGACTTGGAGCAGGTACCTGAGTGCGCTGGGGGGTGGTATGGACAGGACTAAAAACGTAGGTTTTAGGGTGCACAACCAGGGTATATGATCACGTACGAACAAAACAAGCTGGGGCTCTCGGCGTTTTATGACAAGAGGGTCGTGCACAATGACGGGGTACATACATACCTCCCCACTTGTTTTTTAAACATTTTTGAATAACGAGGTTTTCCAAAAGCTGTCCAAAGTTTTGTAAAGGTAGTACTTTACAAAACAAAAACAATATGGAGGGGACCAGGAAATGCACGAACTGCAAGCAAACCCTATCACTATACACCTTCAAGGTGATCCAACATAGCGGACAACGAACAAGGCGATGCATCAAATGCAATGATATAAAGAATTCATCAAGGGAGCGTACCAAATGCCCCAACAAAAAACAAAGAAACCAATGTCCAACATGCGATCGTCCTGGATATCTCCATAGGCTAATTCTAGATAGGATTCATAAGGCCTTAAAGCATGATACAGAGATAGCATCCTGGAAATATCTGGGATGTGATATTGTAACATTCATGAAGCACATCCAAACACAGTTTAGGTGCGGGATGAACTGGGGGAATAGAGGGCAGTGGCAGTTCGATCACAAGATACCAATAAAATACAGGGAGGATGGAGAATATCCTAGCGAGGAAGAACAATTGAAAAGACTCCACTACACCAACATGCAGCCCATGTGGGTTGCGGATAATCAAACGAAAGGTCATCGATATATCTCCGAGTAGAATGTAGTCTAGGGCGGCTGATCAAACACACTTGCTATAAATGGAAGTGTTTCTAGCCATCGCTGTAATTCTACCCTATGTGATAATACTGCTATTCTATCTAAAATTTCAACGTACAATAAAGAGAATGTCAGATCTCGCACAAGTATTCGACACAGCCGCAGAATCTTTTGAACATGTTGAGAAACCCACGGATCAACGCCAAGCTTTAAAAGAGGCCCTACGCAAAGGCAAGGGATATCTTCTACCCAAAAAATGCACAGAGGGCTTTATTGACAAGGCTCCAGATGAGGCCCTCGACAAGGTACATGCCGAGTACGTACAACGTGAGCTTCAAGAAAAGGGTGAGAAGACGGCCAAGGCGTTGACTACTCACGTTGTCAATCTGCATGCAAATTTGATTGGAAATTTCGTGGATATCGACAATGTCGAGGGCCTCCAAAAAGATATTGAAGAAGATCCTATTATCCGGGACGCTATGGCAGACCTTGGCATTCTGGTGTATTGTACAATTGGCAGGTGCTTAGCGTCCATTTTGGTTGCGGGCCATACCGTATGAGCAAAAAAGAGGATTAGGCGGATACCAAGGAGAAAGAGCCCTGAGGATCGGGGTAAAATTTATCTTATAGCCCTTCAGAGCTATAAGATAAATGACTGAAGAACCGGGACAAGAAGAGCGAATTATTACAAAACCAGTAAAGCATCCGGGAAGGGTTGCGCAAGGCCATAAATTGGCGGCACTGATGAAGAAGAGAAAGGAAGAAATGAAACAACAAGAGGGTACTGTAGAACCTGCAGTCAAAACCTCTTCTGGGACCAGTTACGTACAATCTATGGACAATGTCTACATGTACGGGGTAGGGACGCTTGCCGTATTGGCTATAGGGGTTGGGTATGGTACAAGTTTGTCAGAGGCAAAAATGAGGACAAGCCCGCGGCTCACCCTGACCCTCAACAAAAGGATAAACCTCATCCTGCAATTTTTAAAATGCTCTAAATAAATGAGTACAAAGGCAACACCAAGCAACGTAACCCCGAAGGAAAAAGAAATTTTGGATATGCTCTACGAGACCGTCGTGGACCTTAGTTTCACCTTCGCCTATGCCCTTGGAGGTAAGAAATTCCTTGGAATCACGAGACCCTCTGCCAAGATGGATATGAATGATGTCCTCAAAATGACGGCGTACTTCGCGGCGGGTAGGGCTAGTCGCGAGATGGCTGTCTCCAAGGGGTGGATTCCCGCGAGTATAGTCCCGAAGCCTCCCAAATAAATTGTCCAACAGGACGAGAATTACCTACGCTTATACACCCTGTTGTCTCACGACATTGTAACTTGGTACATTGAACTTTTAAAGACACCGATCAAGATACCTTTTTTTTACCCCGGACCCTGCCCTGTCTCGCAAGAAAAAACGCGGCTTGCTGAGAGATATCGTAAAGTATTACGTTTCCTGGAGGGTAGGCTGACATTTGATCCTCTAACTCTCGTATACAAGACCACGGACTGCCCGCCTGCAGGGGGTCTCTTGTTAGTAACCATAGAGGTGTGTGGGTATGTTCTACCTATTTTGCGACGTACCCGAAGGTCCAGAATAGAAAATGGTTTTAATAAAAATGTTAGATGTGGCCCTTGAACCCCATACGGCAATCTTCACAGGCCCGACCTCTTGCGGAAAAACTCAGCGTGTTCTGGACCTGCTTGAAAATGAATATAAAAAACACTATCAAAACATAGTAATTTTGTGCCCTACTCTACAATGGAATACGACCTACCTTGAGAGGGCCTCGCTCTGGAAGGACGACTACGTGTTCCTGATAGACCCCAAAGATCAACTCTTTGAATGGATACAAAAATTGTCCTCATTGCTGGCAGCTGAGGAGACGTTATACGTCATTGACGACTGTATAGCTGACGAGACCCTCGACAAAAAACGTCAACCCCTGCTTGAATTGGCTATTTCAGGTAGGCACAGGAAGCATAGTTTATGGCTCCTAACACAGTCTTACACTGCTTTGCCTAAAAATTTGAGGAGGCAGAAAAAAGCCCTGTTTTTTGTGGTATCCAAACGAAAGATCGGACATGAAAATGATAGACGAGGAAACCAACCTTATTTCCGATTGGGATGATATAAAGGCTGAGTTGAAAAAATCCAAGCACGCATGCCTGTACGTAAGGCTGGAACATCCTAAAACTTGAAAAATTCTTGAGTGACCATACAAAAAATCCAATTCTATCCCATAAGAGAAAAGATGTCGTCGCAACTTACGTTTAACGCGGAAGCTATTGAAACCCTGTCCAGCAACCAGGATCAGCCTATGTTCAAGCGCGCTGATCTTGGTAGGTTTTTGGGTATTGAAAAAATTAAAAATATGGTGATACCTTCAATGTTCCTATCTACCAGGTCCGAAATAGTAGGGCCCAAGGGGGCCCATCCCATGGGCCCCTGATCAGGTATGCGAGGAGGCGGGAAAAACCAACATGATGTATTCGTCACATTGGATGGCGCCCTGGAGATTGCGCGTCGTTCCAGGAAACCAAAGGCTGTAGGGCTAATCAAATGGCTTGCCCGGGCAAGTGTCCAAAAACTACAAGATGTAATTAAAGAGCATCGTCAAGCCCTCGAGGACAGAGATATTGCCCTGGAGCTGCTTGAAGATGATTTAGAAGATAGAGACAAACAGCTCGTGGTGTTGGGGGATGAAATTGAGGAGCTTCAGGAACAAGTAGAAACACTTCAGCAACGTACCGTGCCTTACCTCGAAGACCCCAAAGGGATAACGGCATGGTTGTGATCCAGAAGAACATCAACGACCCCTTTCCATACCTCGCCATCTGTGGCCAGCAGGGGTATGTGGCACAAAAGATTCGAAACAAATTTTTCGACTACCCCAAAAGTGAGATTGTGGTGCTAGCAGAAACGGCGAATGCCATTGTACACTACAACCGGCTCAGGGAGCGTGGATGTATCGAGGTAAACCCTGAGCGTGTGAGACATTTCAAGCTTGGTGAACACTACACACATGAACGTCTCCTAGAGCTCGGGAAATGATATGTCGTAAGCAGGCGCTAATTTTACTACTCTTGTGGGTAGTAAAATTACCACATCATATAGCAGAAAGGGCCCCAATAGAGGAGGGGCTCTAAACCCCTCCCCTATGGAATATCATATTGACCCGTTTGGCTTCATGCTTCCATCTATTGAAATATCAAAATATGGAATATCAAAAGATGGAAGAATATGTACAAAAAAATCAATTTACAAGGGATTACAATATCCATGTACCCGCAATACGCTGTTGCATAAGGGCGGCGTCAGTGACTGGTTATTGTCCTACCTGCTTGGAAAATTTTAAATATCGAGATGGGCTATACTATGAAGGTTTTGAATATAAGGTTGACGAAGAGCTTTTAAACAGGTTAGCGTCAGGCGAAAAAACATGGGGGACATTTTCAAGAAGCGAGATAGACGAGGATCTAGAGGCTGATATTCAACGCCTGGGGCTCCATATTGTTGATGTTAAGGAGAACAACTATGAGGTCGTCAAAGACAAGGACTTGAAGCTGTTGGATTTGGCTGATATATAAAAAATAGGCAATATACTCAACTTTCCGATACCAGATAGACGCTTGGTCGATATTGACCTTGATATTGAACCCAATGTTATTAAAGGTATCGTATATGGGTACCCGTTCTACATCCTACACCCCTCAGATTATTTAAGGGATCCGAATGAAGATGATCTAGATGATGATGACGAGGATGAAATAGATCTGGATGCCCTAGAGGAACGAATGAAGAACTATTACCACTCCTTGATATGCTCCGGCGGTACCTGAACGTCCTCTGGAATAAGCATTAATTCTTCTGACACGAAGCTTCTTTCAGGGCCGTCTTTCAAATAGTACAAAACACGACTACCTACCACGATCCTATCCATCCTGTAAGATTTTCTGCTCCAAAAGGCATCAGTTGCGCGTCTTTTAGAGTCGCCATGCTCCTCCCCTGGCTGTAACAGATAGAGGTACAAACCATCCTCGGGTAAAGGCCTCTCTTCAGGGTATTGCTGACTTTTCGCGAGTGGGACATCTTCGAGTTTAATCGCCCTGTTAGGTTTCATCTCAATCATGGCAGTCTTGGTATTGTTGAGATTTTTTACTATAGTGTACAGGTGCTTGACCCAAATGGTACTAGGCTCCGCAGAGACCAACTCCTGTGCATCCTGAGGCTTAAAGAGTCTTTCAGCAAGTACCTTGTTGTACGACTCTACAAAGGCCGTAAATGTATGGTGATATTTGGTAGTGGCCCGCTTAATCTCCACCCCCCTTGTCCTCTAACAATTTTGTCACATTTGACTTGAATTCAGAACCATTATCACATTGAAAAATCTTGGGGTATCGAAGAGGTCCCGCCTTGTAAATGTCCTTGATCTTGTCCGCGACATCACTAGCTTTTTTGGTACGTAGGGGTCTCGCTACCTTATACCTCGAAGCCGCATCAATACCCGTGAGAATGTAGGTGCTACCATATACCCTATCGTGGGGCATGTACAGTAAATCAAACTGGTGCATTTCGTTGGGTGTTGTAATAGCGAAATGGGGATAATCGATACGTTTTGGACCCTTGATGTGTTGTAGCCAGAGCAGTTGACGAGAAAGCCAGTAGGTGAATAGCTTTTTGGATAAGCCAGCTTCTGAGGCGAGCAATCGGATAGCTTTTCGTCCGGTCCAGAGATGTTCTGGGGTATAGTAAATTTGGCTTAATTTTTCCTCCTCCTTCTCGGTAACGATATGTGCTTTTGACATGTCTTTATTAGATGTCAAAAACGTTCTTACATATACTTGTATGCAACAAAACCCAGAATGCTCAATGATCCAACGATGAAGGTGAGTTCGCCATCTTGTTGTTTCTTGGAGGGCGTGTAATAATCAGACAGTTTAGGTACCTTATCGTTCGAGGCTATATAGTACTTGTACATATCATCCTCCAGCTCTCTCAGGCTCTTCCCAGCCTGTAGTTGTAATTGCCGTTGTTTGTTGAACCAGTCGATTTTAGCCTGGCGGTCTTGTACTCATTGAGCCTGAGCGCTCTGTCGCTCCTCCATCGCCTCGTCATGTCTTTTACGCTCCGCCTCGCCGTGTCCCGAGAGCTTAGAAAACAAGAAGTTTGTACCGCTGAATGCCAACGCGTTAATCGCGGCACCTGCAACAAGAACACCGATAGTTGCCATTTATTTCAGTACTCCACGCTGTGAAACCTACCATCTAAGAGTTTAGCTGGGCATCTTGAAGCAGGTACACATAGCAGCGGATGTCCCCAGTTCCGTCGGCTTTCTTGGTCATATGCAACGTTATGCCGTCACTAAGGCGTTGTAGGGCCCGCCCCGAACTTGAAGACTGTGGTCTGGGGAGCTTCGGAAATCTATGAATAGGGCGTAGCGCTCATTGAAGAATTGCCCAATCGTTACCTTGGAATCGTGACTACCGAAGAGATTTACAGCCCCCTCAAAATGATCCTTACCGAGCATGGCATGCGAATACAGTTCGTTGGGTTCGCCCTCGACAGTGACACTTATCTTCTCAATCTTGGGGTTGTAGAACACCTCGTTTTTACCAGAGTAGGCCTTAACTGTTGCAGGGTCCACAAACAGTAGCAAGACACCTTTCAGACTCTTGGCAGGAGTGTCAATTTGTAAATTGTAGCTAGTATCTGCTTTTTTCATAGTTACTACCTTGCTTCCAAGAATTCGTTCATAGGGTAGCGCCAATCTTGCGTAACGTGACATCATAGCACTCGCCAGGCCCTCGTGGTCGACCTTGTCAAACTCTAGGGAAATGTTTGTTATCTTGTAGGTAGCATCCGCTGCCTTGGCCGCGGTGGACCCCGAGGCTGCCGTACCTCCATCTTTGATAACGTCGCTATGTGGGCCAAAATGTAGGACAAACTGCAATCTGTCATACACCCCGAACTGGTAAAAAGGGAGATCATTTGTCAATTCGAACATCTTGCCAAGTGGGACGGAAAAGGTGTTACCATACGCCGCAACAATGGCCTTTTCCTCGTCGGTACCCACATGGTCAGTAGCCTTTACCTGCAGAGCCATGATGGTACCGTCGTTGGGGTTGATCCCCTCTAAAATCAGGTTATTGTCACGATCAAACTTGGGTAGCCACAAGTCTCTGTAGACCGCGAGCGTGTTGTAGTCGCTAATATTCTGTACCTCATTGCCATTTAGGATGATACGTAGGTCTCGCACCAACGTTTTGTCAATGTTGCTGACTAGGGTACGCTTCGTGTTGGTCCCTGTAAGGGACAGGTCAAACAGTAGCTTGATACTCCCCGGAAAGATGACATCGTTCTGCCCCATGTTTGGCATGTCAACATAGAGGTCCTCATTCTGGTTAATTGTGGAAGGTACGTGGCTTACCTTGACGCGCTGCCTTCTTCCTTTAATATCAAAAAGCTATTTCGTTTCTGTGTAGGGGTCCAATGTAGTTCCAAATGCACTCATTTATTTATAGGAGGATTTTTTTAAATAAATGCCAACTAACCCAGGATATGAACACGATATTTTTGATGATGGTGGGAAAGATGATAAGCCTGATGATACTACACCATCAACGCCAAAACCTCCATCAACGCCGGGGCCTTCAACCCAAGGAGAACAACAGGGTGCTCCAGGGGCTAGCCTTTCGGAGCAGAGGCAAAAACTACTAAAATCAAAGGTCGACGACCTCTACGAAGTTCTTAGTAAGGATCCGAGGTAAGGCGGGTGCTGCATTACCCGGGATTATTGGTACCGTAGTCTCATTCTTTCTCAGAGTAGCGGCAACCATTGTCGAATACGCAGCCAAACATCTCTATATGGCAATCGCGGCTGCCGTTGGGTTTGTTGTGGTCCATGTTGGAAAGAGGAAAAAAGCCTAATATGATCTATTTTTTCAGCCATATGTAGGCAATGATGAGGCCTACCCCTGTCGTGATCAATGCGGTCTTGGTATCCTCGTGCCGCTGTGGGGCTTCTATGTGTTCAGGTGTAGTATGTATAGGTGGTGTTTTGATAGCTGCCGCATGTTTGATGGTATGCCCCATAGACCCAGGTGGTGTTTTGATAGCTGCCGCATGTTTGATGGTATGCCCCATAGGCTTAGGTGGTGCTTTGATAGCTGCCACATGCTTGATGCCCCGCTCCGTAGGCTTTACAACAGGCTTGTTATTCACGTCAACCTCGACCCCAACATTTACATTGGCAGGTGCGATCAATATGTTGTTATTGTACCCCTCAATTTTGCCGATACGCAGGTTCATGTCTGAGGGCAACATGTACACGCTGGGCATGACGGCAAAATTTACCGGAGTTCGGGCATATTGCAGTACCTTCTGAAATTGGCTTATATCCTGCCCTACATTTTCTTCCCGTAGCACCATACTTTCAAATTTTTGCATCAAGATTTGCCTGGCTGTGTAGTTGTCCGCACCAGAACCAAGTAGGGATGCCTTGGCCCCCGCCTGTGAGCCAAGCAATAAGACCACGTAGACTCGAATACTTTCGCTTAGCTTGGTGAGGCCTTCCGACGTTAGACCTTGACTTGTTGGTACAATGAATTTCGTTTAGTCACCATCAACTTGAGGCTACCATCTTCCGTTGGGGAGTGAGGCACCTACATCTTTGAATTTGTACAGACTATTGGGGCTAGCACCGTACTCACGACACACTTGCGCGTATCCGGAGGTTGAGTAGGGGTTTTTGTATCTGGAAAAACCATCGTTATAAGGCATGGGTACCTTCATTCTTGCCAGGATACGACGCATGTGATAATACACGTGAAATTTGAAGATTGAGTTGACGAGTGGCACAGAGCCTGTCATATGCTTAGCGGAGATACCTAAAGCTGTTGTTGCGCAATGTGTCGCAAAATTCACCTGAATATTCCAGTAGTCCAAGGCTTGTCCCTTCCAACCCTCAATGACAGGGTCATTGAGATATGTTGTTGGAATTTTGATGGGATACTTGGTAAACTCGGGAAAGACCACGGAAATGTGGGATTCTGTAGAAACGTACAGGTGCTGGTGTTCTAGGTTTGTTACACCAAGTGGCCATTCTTCCCTGTTGGACTTGTACCTTGCGTTGGGGTTGTATGAATACATGTTCATTCCTTTGTTGTTTTAAGAAAGGAATGAAGCAACTCTATATTACCGACATTGCAAAGCCTACGATGTTTGAGGATTACCTAGGACAGGATACGAGGATTGCCCTAAAGTCCATCAGTATTCGACCCGTGTGGCTTAACACTTACAGCGACAACAACCTCACTATCCGTAAGATGGGGTCTGATCAGAGGGTCATCCGTATTGAGATCATGAATGGTTTGTATAAGATCGAGGATCTGGCAACTATCGTCAACAGCCAGGCACAGAATAAGATCAAACTGTTTGTCCTAAAAAATGGACTCTGCAGACTCCGTGTCAGTGATGGGTACACGGTGGTGATTAACAGACCACTGCAAGAGCTCTTGGGCCTACCTGCTCCGACTGATGGTAAGTTTTACACAAAAGGCGACCATGATGCATACTACAGGACCGACGTTTACCAAAGATTGAGACTTGTTTGCCCTCAGTTGGATGAATGTGATGCCCTGCTGGATGGTAAAAAGTCAAAAATTCTCGCCTTGCTGCCAACCAAAGAACTAAACGCTTGGGATGACATGATGACATGGAGTTTTGATACGCCAATTTACATGCCCTTAAAGGGCCCTACGGATCGCCTCCGGTTCATGCTGACGGATGAATTTCATCACGACAAAAATGTTTCGTTTACTGCACTAACGATGTGTCTTCTCATTGAATAATAAATGAGCGATATAACCAAGCTGTATCCAAATTTACCAAGTGCGCCTGCGAAGGATGATACTATCCACGAAATCCCAAATTATAGACTTGGGAAGATTGGTGAGGTTGAACAATATCTACAAAATGAGATTAAGGAACGAGACAGACTCTCAAAGAAGTTCAAGATGCAAGGGACCTGGGTCAGATTTTACGACCACGGACTGTTGAGTATTAGTATTATTACCTCCGTCGTTGGGATTGGGGCGTTGGCCTCGGGGCTCGGCGTACCCCTGTGCATCGCTATGGGAGGTATTACGATTGCTGTAGGGATTTGGCAGGCTGGCTTGAGGAATGCCGGCAAGAGGCTGGGTATCAAATCGAAAAAGCACGAGAATATAAGGCTACTCGCGGAGTCAAAATTGAATTCCATCGTTGATTTGAAAATGGAGTGATTGAAGACTACGAGTTTAGTCTTATTATACAGGAGAAGCAGAAATATATGCTATTGAAGGAACAGATGAGGTTTAACCGTATTGTCAACGCCATCAATGAACGGGAGCGTGCTCAGCTAGTTGCGAAAGGACGGGAGGAAGGCATAAATGACTTTAAAAAAAAAAATCAATCTGTACAGTATGCAAGCAGTATCTAGAGCCTCCACCTGTTTACAAACCTTAGTTTTGTATATTTTATAGGTACTATAAGGCCTACAAAATATATGGGTTTTCTAATCATCACTTAGCAGCCATTCGACTTTAAAGTCCTTGTACCTACATTCTATAACTTGCACCTGTGGGTAGTAGTTTTTACCCTGCATATACACGGATGATAGTGCTAGGATGGCACTGACTTGGCAGGGTACATCATAGGGTACTCGTATACCATGAAATTTGGTTGTTATCACGTCCTTGTTATCTTTGAAATACTGTTTAAGATACCTGAATTTTTAAAATCAGGTCTGAGGAGCCCTAAGGATAACAAATTCCATTGGAAATCGCAATGAAAGTCAAACAGAATGTAGCAAGGCAAGACGATTATTTTGCATTATATTTTGATAAAGTTATAAGGGGCAGAAATGACTTGTTTATTTTTTAATTAAAAATCAAAAATATTCATCTATTACTCTGTTAGGTTAAAATTGAGTATGTAATTCTCAGAACACTTTTTTCAGATAGTAAATAACAAGCGATATATTTATAGACTTGTTTTTACCTAAACTATACGATATTTTTACCTAAACTAAACGATAATGGCAGGTTCATCTTGATTGTCAGATTGTCAGAATGAGCTATTTTGTAAATTGGTCAAGTCTGTAAAAATTAATTCCGAATTAATTAATCCTCTGATAGTTAATAGGAAACTACAAAAAGCATGTATCTAGTGTTTTAGCTGAATTTCCACTCAACAACAAAAAGGGTCAGCATAGAATAGAACAAGAATAATACTTTAATTTGATTGGCTATTTTGCTATCTATTTTAATATAATGTTTTTTCTGTTTCTGTTCGCAAGAATAGTTTTATATGATTTTAGCCTCGGTAAATTTAATGAACCAATTAGATTCCAGAAATCGCAATAGTCATATCTAACTGACCCTCTTTTGACTCACCAATCAAAACTCATCTATAAATACAGCAATAATTCTCATTCCGAAGTCAGCCCTTTTAGTTCAACTTAACCAAAAAGTTTGAAAAGCGAAGAAGTTTGTTCGAAGAAAGTTTCTTATTTCTGACTCGACCTTTTCATTTAATTTTTTAGCGCTGCCTTTTTTGACAACGGTGGTTGCCTTTACCTGGGGTTGTTTTCTTAAGTCACATTTAACATACAAAATTTTTTCTTTGAATTACCACTCCATAATTGGTTGTTTGGATTGTGTATCTGAACTTCGTGCCCAGGGAAGAGTTAAAATGTCTTGGCACAAGGCTGTGTTGCGCATGTAAAATTGTAGGTTTTTATCACCAATCTTCTGTAAATAACTTCTTACAAAGAGTCGTGTATCTCTATGTTAAAAGTTGTTTACCATACAGACCATAGCTACAACCATCCACATAATCTTTGAGACAAACTAGAAATTCTATCAAAAAAACAGAAATGGCCGTTGACGCAAATGTCCATTTTTCCAACTGAGACGGTTTAAACATGTAAAAAGCTCTAATTAGCCTATAGCAGCACTGTAAGGCTTCGTTCTAGTGAACTTTTCGGTTTCACTAGTTGAATTCAGAATTTCCGTGAGCCTGGAGGCATTACGTCGAGTTTGAGAAGACTTGTGGTGCGAGTTTGTAAATTTTTTTTTGTCAAAAATCGAAAAGTCTCAATATTTATGTGGGTGATTGTAGGTATACATATAAGTTTTTATAGAAGTTTCAAAATTTTTTGTAGAAGCTCCAAGAACGTTTCTAAAACCTTGAGAAATTTTATAGAAGTTTCAGTTTTTTGTATAGAAGTTTCAATTTTTTGTATGGAAGTGTGACCCTTCAGTGCCATCGTACATAAGCACTCTAAAAGAGTGAAAGCTTAAAAAATAACTTTAATTATTAATGATTGTTCATTGGGAAATTCCCTGCCACTTTTTAAAACAATCATCTCAACAGCGTCGAAACAGAAGCCACAAGTTATAACATATAAAATTATGAATCAAAATAATTCCGACTGCTGAAATAATTTCACCGTGTGGTCCGCTTGAGTTGGTTATTGAAGAATTCCGTTGCTCTGTACCTTACGGAGTAGCGGCCGGTAGTACCGCGGTAACGGTTCCGGTTTGCTCGCACACCGAATCCCGACTTATCGCCTGCAAAGGACCGACTGCACATTTTAAAAAATTATATTACATGACTTACTTTTCGGTTCAATTTCAGACTTCACATCATCTACTCGCACGTTGTTTGTTATATAATCCAAGACGCCATGTTTAATCTTCCTTTCACGTTTATAATTCGAAGGTTTTTTAATTAAACACGATCGAAAAAAATGATATTAAGGGAATAATAACTAGTCGGCTATTTGGACGCGGCTATATCTCTTTTCAGGGTTCGCACAAAATTTTTTTTCTAAGAAAAAAGATTTTAAAGGAGATTTTGCGCTGAATTTAAAGGATTTTTTTCGAAAAAATGAAATATTTTGAAGAAAAAAAATATTGATGCCAACAACAAATATGTTTGGGGAAGCAGGGGCGGATCCAACATTTTTAAAATGTCTGTCACATTTTTTGCGCAGCTGGGGGTCATGGGGGGCGCTGTAAGCTCCCCATGGCGGGTCGGGGACTTTCGCTATTTTAACCCTATTTGGTCCGGGGGGGGGGCGGATTCCGCCCCCCCCCCCCCGGACCCCCTTGACGGTTTTATTTTAATAACTCCTTAACGCTATGCTGCATGGCTATGATACTTACTGAGTTTCAATATTTATCTATTAGACACCTGCATGCCAAATTTTTAGGTCCCATGCCTTTCAGAGGCTTTGATTTTGGCTATTACTCGAAACTCCCCCTAAAAATCTCTATGAGACCTTTATAATGGGGAAAATATAATAACTCTTGTTAGGATTATCCTTAGAACTTGAAACTTTGAACACAACTTTGTTTCATCAAGAAGAATGTACATGGACATGTGATTAATCCGATTTCCCTATTTTTTCGGATTTTACCCGAAAACCTGAAAAAACGGATTTTCAGGCAATTTTTGGCAACTTCTCATGCGATCTATGTAAAAACCGGAAAATATGTTAAATACCTTTTATGTAGCATTCAGAAACTTCAAACAGAATGTAAAAATTTGCTCTAGAACTAAAGTAATTGAATTTTAAGCAGATGGTGGCATTTTGAACAAATTTCAAGCTTTTGATGACGTCACAGAAAATGTGCTGACGCAAGCAAAAATTTATCGCGCCATTTTGTTCCTTTTTTGACGTACTATATGTGCGCCAAGTTTGATTCAATTTGAACAAGCCTATGAAAAGTTATTGAGGGAGGGCGGAATCCGCCCCCCCCCTCCCCCCCGGTCATAATATGTTCGAAAAACCCCGGACCGAATAGGGTTAAGCCTCTATGCACTATAAACGGCCTAAATATTGTCCAAATTATTAGCTTTGTTAGAGACGTTTTTTACTCTAAAGTTTCGAATGGACAAGAAAATAACAAACCATCTTTTAAAGGGTTGCAAAAAAGTGTATGAAAATTAAAAACAACAGTTTAAATTCAAATATTTTAAGACTGTTTCGCCCAGCATGTCTAGGAAACAGCTAATAACGTAATATTAGCCATTCCAGACATCAGTCTGCTATATGATAAAGTAGGCTGAATTAGGGGAAGCAGGGAATTAAATAAAATAAATTGATATAATATAACGAAAGAAAAAAGACAATGATGTACAGTAAGCTTATTCAAAAAAAGGTGTTTTGCTTTTACTTTTTTGAATTGTTTTAAACAGAATTACAAAAATGGTTGGCTTTAAAATTATCATCACATCCTTCATCAACACCTTGCAGACAAAACAGAATATGAGCCTGAGCATAAGTATTTTTAGCATTTAATGATGTAAATACAGGTTCAACTTTGCACTTTGCACCACAGTTAGGAAAATAGGAAATTTGGTTTTTGGTTTTTGATACATCTGTACAGTCTGGAGACACAGCATAATTTTTCTTACCACTGGGAAATTAAAGTATTTGGTGAAAGGTGGCAAAAATTTTCTGTGTTCAGAGTACTAACCATGCTACCGCAACTAGTCTACCAAAACAAACTAAACCAAGCGTGATAGTACAAGTAAAAACAGCTTCATTCCCCAAAAATTCTATTGTGTTACACCAGTTTAATTGTACAAAGAGGCGTCATCATATGTAAGATGGAATAAATAAATGATGTTGATGTTTTTCTTAGCAAGAAAGTAAAACAGAATTCTTACTATATATATACCTCAGGGTAAAAGAAAAACCCTAATGATGGAATGTTGCAGCACGTCAACCAGTGTATTGTCACCAACATGTAGCTAGGACATGTAGCTGTACAAACAAATTTCCAGTGACTTTAAGAGCTAAAAATAATTATCCCAGGAAATAAGTAAATTGTCGAAACTAACTTCTGTATTATACAACATGTCGGATGTAGCACTACAGAATAAAACATAATATATGCACCCTTTTGGTTGGTCACTGCCTATTCTGCAAAATGCGTTTGCTCAAATATTATTCAATTGATAACATAATAAATAAAAGACAAACAAAAATTTTATCACTTAAACTGTAGTCGTAATCATGATTAAGCCTTTGTACCAACATAATTTAAGTTAAAAATTCCGGTACTTTACAATTTCTTTGAACTGGTTAAAAAAATTTGGGCTTAAACTAGTTTTATCAATTCCTATCTGACTTATTTCAACCACGAAAATTGCTTTTAAACAGATATGCTGTAAAAAATGCCTTATTGGCGTCCCCGAAAATGCCTAAATTAAAAAACTTAAAAACTACAATGATAGCATAGGTCAATATATATTGGGCTCTCTTTCATCAATCTGGTCTAAAACTATACCATATCAAGTTTTAAGCCATTGTTTTAATTTTTGCACAAGTTATTGGACTCTTACCATTAGCGAAAAGTATGCTTTTTTATACTACTCACATAAAATTGCCACTTTGACTAATCGGTTAGGAATTATAAATTTTTTTTTAAATTCACAGACTTGTTTAGTACAAGTCTGTGAATTTAAAAAAAAAAGAAATTCCTAAGATGATATATCCAAGTAGTAAGCTATTAACATCTACAGGAAGTTATTAACAGTCTACGTGTGCTCTGGGCCTATTTCGTGAAAATTAAAAATTAAGTATAAAAATGATTTTTCATATGAAAGTTAGGTGGTGCTTTTATTAACTATTACAAGTGTTTAAGATAACAAGAATGATAAAGCATTATCTTTTTGGTCAACAACAACAACTTTAAAAAATAACCCACTCGCATTGAAAGTTCTAGCTAGCTAGCTATATATGTTCCAATATCTATAAGCAACTGTAATTATATTTTTGACATGAAGACTTGATTTAATGTAATAACTTTAGCTACGTATATTTCACATTTAAAAAATTATTGCATCTCATTGCAGCACACATGTCGTGAGTCACCATGCCTTGTTGATTTCCGCCAGCGAAGGCGGAATCTTTAAAATCGCCTGAGGAGATAGAGAGATAGAGAGATAGAGAGATAGAGAGATAGATAGATAGAGACAGCGCAGCTAGGCTGGACGCCCGAAACTTATCCAGGCTAAAGATTTTTTTCTGAGAACGAGGCTAAAATGAGTTTTAAGCCAATAAGAATCCTAACAGTGCAACAGATTGTTTTATTATCCAATGAACAATACTTTATTTTAAAGTTTATATGCTATCGAAAGTTAAAGCTCGTGCAGTGTAGCATAATGAAGATCGTCTTATAATGCGCCATCTTTGATGTTACGTCATTTCTTTCTGTACAATTTTTCAAGCACGTAGACTAAAGCTATATTCAGCAGAACTAATTAATTAATTATTCATGAATTTTATTTTTTATTTATTGAGTTGTATTTTAACATTGCAGGTTAGTTACAATAATAATTGAGAATACTCAATGATTTGTTTACCCCATAATTCTCCGTTTTCAAGATCAACTTCAAATTTTAAAATCTTTTAGGCTAATGGCGGAAATCTTCAAGCCCCTGGGCTTCTTGTTACTTATTAGTCTTGCATGCTTTTATTTGGTCCGAAAAGTCCTTGATTGCTTTCATTTGGTCCGAAAAGTCTGTGATTCTTTTTTGTTTGGTCCGAAAAAACCCTCCTAATTGCTTTCGTTTGGTCCGAAATTCAAATTACACGGCATCGGTTACAAAAAAATTCAATGATTATTGAAAAATACATGCTGTGTCACATTTCGAATGCCGTAAATATGGGTCAAAGTCGTCAGTTTTTTGTAAACCAATCAGAATACGTTATTTTGGCCGGCAAGCCAATCAAATTGCATGAAAATTCTTCGGATGTCAGTCGCTTTTTGCCGTATCCATCAACTCAGTCCACACAACAGGAAGGTCCGTAAAATAAAGGTCAACGGTCGCAGGGACTGCGGGATAACAGTACCTTATTATTTTCTACGATTCTTAGTGAAAATTATGTCAGTCGCGTGACGGCGCTGACGTACACTGGATCCGCCCCGTGTCACCTTTAGGATAAATGATTAAAAAACGATTAAAAAAATATTTTATGAGGGACAAACAGTTTATATCACTACACATTTTTTTTTATAAGAAACATGTTTATAATAAGAAACCTACATGTAGAATCTTCAAAAATTAAGAAACTTTTACTACTACATTCTATGTCTATTTCTGAAATAAGAAATACTTGTTTCTAATTAATTCTTACAATTAATTAATTGAAGAAGATGTTACGATCATCACTAGGGTTATTTTTTTTATTCTTCTTGAGTTGTATCGTTATATTTTGTGCTGTTGTGTTGTTGAGAACTTTTAATAAAAGAGACTTTGAAACGAGAAATGCTAAAAAAATTAAACAAGAATTAAAGAAACTTTTAGAACTAGCTATTTATTTGATATAAAAAACTCTTATTTTACTAGGAAAATTAAGAAACTAAATAAGAAACTTTTGGAACTAAAAACATGAAATTTCAGCTTACAAATAAGAAACCAGGTTTCTTATAAAGAAACATGTAACAAATGTAAAATCTCTGTTACATAATAGCGAAACTATCAGGCGCGGATTTAGATTTGTGTCAGCCTTGTCACGCGACGTAGTAAAAAAATGAGCCAAATATTACGCAGCGATGCACGAAAAGTAATTTCCAAAGTAAGTCCCAGGGTTTTCAAATTATACCCGGAATCCCGGGAACGAAATTCTACTTCTTAGTTTGCTTCGCCTTATCTACTATATCACATACCACGCTGATAATAGTTTGATAGTCCATCAAACTATTATCAGCGTGTACCTGAAGTAAATAGAGGAGTTAAGGAAGAGATTTGGTCTCATTTTCGACTTTTTAGAGGTGAAAGGACTTTAGAGAAGGTTTTTCAAAAAAGGACTTTAAGGAGGGCGTGGCCACCCGGCTATCAATCCAAATCTCAGAATCCTACCAGACTTCACGCTGCCAGTTTCAAATTTAATTTTTTGGGATTGTTATGGACGCAATTTCACACTGATTTAAAACATGGTTGCGTATACGAATTTTTATTTTCTTAAACAATACAAGGATAAAACTTTCCTAAAACTACGCAACTAGTAGCAACAGCCCAGTTTAAAGTCAGCACATAGCGATAAAAAAGTACAAACAAGAGAGATATTAAAACAAAATAGTTCTAAAAGGTATGTAACTTTCATACTTAGACTGTGTTCACATATTGCGGATAGGTTTCAATTCGGAATCGTATTGTTCTGGATTGACGTGTGAACATGTTTTTGAAAAAACAGAGAAGCGGAATCATTTCACTATTTATAGCGGAACGAAATCATTCCGTTTCGCATATCGGATAGCTTCGAAACCGTGTGAACGCGAGGCCTATCCGCAACAAAAACCATTTCGGAACGACGTCTATCCGCAATGTGTGAACATAGTCTTAAACTCGGTTAAATTTTTTTAAGAAACGGGGAATTTTGGCTTGGTGTATTCGGCGTACTGAATTTTAATTCTACTCTTCCCCGGGCACGAAGCTGTGGATCACAACTTCGTGCCCGGAGAAGAGTTAAAATGTCTTGACACAAGGCTGTGTTGCGTATGTATAATTTTAGGTTTTTATCACAAATCTCTTGTAAGCAACATTAAAGTCGTATATACCTTATCGGTAAAAAAAAAGTCGGCAAAAATTGACTAAATTTTGGCTAGATGACTAATATTTTTTGCCGACTAAAGTTTTTGCCGACTTTTTTATTACCGACCAAACTTTTTTTCCGACTTTTTTTTTCCGACCTAACTTTTGTGCCGACTTTTTTTTCCGACCAAATTTTATTTCCGATTTATTTTATTTCTATTTTTTTTGCCAAACACCACTTTTTGCTG
This sequence comes from Hydractinia echinata, assembly GCA_030067915.1. Lineage (NCBI taxonomy): Eukaryota > Metazoa > Cnidaria > Hydrozoa > Anthoathecata > Hydractiniidae > Hydractinia > Hydractinia echinata. Next base: position 2,128,793 of record JASGCC010000042.1, on the reverse strand, counting down.
ATTTTTCTTCCTTGTTGCTAATTTTTTATCAGTTGTATGCAATTATTCTTCAAATTAACTAAACTTAAACTTTTTTATATACCTATAACCATTTTCGTTGTTGTTGTTTTATTTTAAAAAAAACTTCAAAATCTAAAGCTTAAAGCTTACCTCCCACTTCAAAAAAAGTTCATCTTATTCTGTTTATACTATGTTGAGAATTTGTAATTTAACATTTATTAAGTAAAATTAGAATTAATAAAGCTAATATAAAGCCACATTTTCTTGTGTTTACAGCATGCTTCCTTCTCGAAAGCCGCCATTTTGTGATAATTTTTTTTCGGATTAAACCCAGTTTGACGTCATCTCCCGGATGGCAAAAAAAGGCCCCCTGAACATGTTGCCGTAAAACGATAACACGGAGAAAAAGAAGAAGAGTAAATTATTGCAACTAAGATTAATTTTGTTAATAATTATAAAATGTGTTTTTGTGCTATGCCTTTTTGCAATAAGAATAATAGAAGTAGCGCTGGAAAGCATTCCTTTGCCAGTCTCCCAACAGGCAAGAAACAACCTGCTGCGTGTACTCATTAACAGGGTCGATACGCTTTCAAAGTCGAGTTTTAATCACTAGAATGTTTTGATCAACGCTGGCAAAAAAGGCTTTGGCAATTCTAAATCTCTGTCCACTTGTCTTTGCATTAGGCCATGTACAAATTCTGGTATAGGTGCTCGCTCTTCTTCTACGTTGCGTTGCGACTTTTCTATTATATTGTGGTACACTAGGCAGGGATTTACGGGATTTTATTTTGCTCTGCGCGCGTTGCTGTTTCTTCTTTCTTTTTTTCTTTTTTTCTTTCTTTCTTTCTCTTTTTCTTTCTTATAATAATCTATTTTAATTTATTTTTCGTGTCGCGTTTCATTCTCATATCAAAGAACGCTATAGGCCCTGGGATCGAGGTTGCTTGAATTGTTATTATAGTCGTGATTATTAACGCTGCCAATAGTCTAGCCATAGAATGAAGTTTTCTACTAATCTTCTAAATTAAAAACGCTTTCTGAGTCTAACTCTTCTAACCAACAAAAACTCTTAGGGATCGCGGCGCAGCATTTAATTTTTTTTGGGGGAGGGGGTAAGATAGGCTACAAAAGAGTAAAATAAAATGTCGCCCGCCATGGTTTGCTCTGATAACCCTAAATAGCTTCTTTTTTACTTTAAAATATACTTCCCGGCGCCGCGACCCGTCTCTGTGGGCATTTCTGTAAGTCTCTACACAAATCGGAAAGAGCCAATCTCGTTCTCAGGGCATCGGAATAGCGAAAAAGGCCACGGTTCACTACTAAGCTATTGCTTCCACTTCCATTCTCATCCTCATAACAGCTTTCCAGCTAGAATCTGATTCACTGCCAGGTGTTGTAGACTTTTTACTGGCCGAAACTTCAAAACTAAGAAAGCCCACAACTTTTTCACGGGAACTCAGTTTTAAAAAAGCCTTACTTATCTTCAGTATATACCTGTTACAAACTCACCTTCAGTACCCGTTACAAATGTTGAAAAACAAAACAACAACCGCTTTGTATATATAAAACCGCTTTGTATATATATAAAAACCTGGGCCACGGCAGAGTCAGCGAAATTATCATCCGGGAGTTGACGTCACAAGCCCTCCCGCGAAGGCATTTATTTACAATCGGGACACAAGATGGCGACTGGCACGAAGCTTCTTCTCCAGCTAATATTTTACAACTTTAACAACGAATATCTTGCGAACAAATCAAAATAAGTATAAAAGAATATTATTTTCGTAATTAGTACAATATTTTGAGTTGATTTTCGATTACTTTTTTTAAAGTGGGAGGTAAGCTTTAAGGTGTGAGTAAGGGAAAAAAATTCATTTTTTTTCAAAAATATTTTTTTACACATTCGTATAGAATCGAATATGAGCTTTTTGATAGAAAAGAAAAAAAATTATAAAACAATATGAAAGAATGTCTTTATTCCAAAAAACCTACTTTACATTCATAACATACATAACTTATTGTACTCACAAAAGCACATTTCTGAATGTTCATAAATTCATCATCTTAGGAATAATTTTTACTCACTTTCAGACGAGCGAACTTTTATGATAATGTAATTACCGTCACAAAAGATTATAAAATAAGTAATCGTTATTTTTATGTGGAACTTTTTTATATTTCTTTTTTTCTTTTTTGTTATTTTTTTCACCGCTTTGTCCTTTCTTCTTATTATTTGTCATTTTACCCATGTTGTTTCGTTATGATCAAAGTGCAGAAGTAAGTAGACATGTGCGCATCATACAGAAAGTGTTAAAAATACATTAGTTACTATGGCGACGAATGAATTATACAGAAAATAATGAACTTTTAAAAAAATCTTTAAAACTCTTTTTCACACAGTTCATTTTTTCACAGAGTATACCATACGTTTTAAACTCCATTTACAAAACAATAAAAGCTTTGAGGAGGAGGGTGACTTTTTTTTGTAAAGGAATGATATATCTCGGGTGCTTTTTTGAATTAAGGTGTGAATGTAAACCTAACTCGAGTTATGATGCTTTTTGTGATAAAAGAAAGTGAATAATTTCGCACTAAACTTTGGTGGGAAATATCTCTAAAAGTAAAAACATGCAAAGTATAATTCAAAAATGCTCCCGAGATATATGTATAGTGAATACAAAATTGTAAACAGAATGTATGAAAATCTTCTAGTTTTGTAAATGGAACAAATTTTCTAAACAAGGGGTCATTTTTTAAAGCGTTTTTTTTATGATCTTAGATTATTTTTTTCAAATAATATTTAGATCATTGTCTAGATAATTTTATATGCTTTTGGAATATAACTATGTCAATGCATTGACCACCATTCAATTTTAGTTTCACGATTTTTAATACATAGCACTTCTTTCCCTTACTCACACCTTAATCATTTTTGTCTGGAAATGAGTCGGCAAAAAGTGACTAAATTCAAAAATTTAGTCGGCAAAAGGTGACTAAATTTTGTCCAAGTGACTAATATTTTTGCCGACTTTTTATTTTTGCCAACTAATTTTTTTGCCGACTTTTTTTTTACCGATAAGGTATCTCTATATAAAAAGTTGTTTACCAATACAGAACATAGCCAAGCCACCTCGTCCCCAGGACTCTTCTTTTCTTTCTGACAATCTCGGAAGGCGAGATTGTCAGAAGAAAGAGAAAAAGAACTCCGGGACAAGGTTTCAAAGCCAAGTATACTTATTAGCACTGTTAAAAGAGTAAAGGCTTAGCTGGGTATCTTGGCTATATAGAATGATGTCCATTGGGAAGTTCCCTGCCACTTTTTTAAAACAATCATCACAACGGCATCGAAACCGAAGCCACAAGTTATAACATATGAAATTATGAATCAAAATAATTCCGCCTGCTGAAATAACTTTCACCGTGTAGTCCGCTTGAGTTGGTTATCAAAAAATTCCGCTGTGACGAAGCTACTCTGCTGAGCGGCGGCCGGTACCACGGTTACGGTACAAGGTTTGCACATACGCCAAAAGTATTTGCCCGACTCATCGCCTGCAAAGGACCGACTACACATTTTGGAAAATGATGTTACATGACTTACTTTTCGGGTCAATTTCAGACTTAACATCATCTGCTCGCACGTTGTTTGTCGTATAATCCAGGGAATTTTGGCTTGATATCCGGCGTACTGAATTTTAATGGCTCCGAAAACATTCTAGGCTTGCTATGACTGAGATAAATCTTCTTACTTCTTTGGGTTTCAAGTCTCGCGATTTTCATAGAAGATAATTCTCATAACATACGGTATATAGTATAGCGGATAAAAAACAAACAAAGAAAGATAGAGAATATGTTTAAATTTTAACATTAAATAAAAAAACATTCACGTACAAAAATATGCCTAGTTGTTAACTTGTACTCCTCACACGCAGGTATAAATAAGACACGGTTAAATAAAAGATGAAAAACATGGTTCTTACATTTCCGATCTATATACGCGTGGAAGAACAGCTAAATATTCTCCTTCATAGACGCTTTTTATTGAGTAAAAGTCGCAAATACAGAGTGGCCACCCAAATTGATAAATTAAAAGCAAACTCAAAAACATCGCACTTTGTTAGAAATACCGTATTTTCTCCAGTGAACGCCCTGTGTGTTTACAATTTTTTGGGGGGCGTTTAGTTGAGAGGGGCGTTAATAAGAGAGGATGTTTATTTACAAAAAATATTTTTTGGAGATGTGGTCTATGGAATGTTACCGATTTATGTTAATTAAAAAAAAAGAAACTAGAATTAATAACAAATTTTTATTTTTAATAAAAACTTTTTTTTTGCAATAAACACCCCCACTTTCATCACACTAGGACGGGGTTTAATAGAGGAGGGGCGTTTATATAATAATTTTACTTTTAGAGGGGGCGGTTATTAGAAAGGGGCGTTTAAAAGAAAGGGGGCTATTGGAGAAAATACGGTAATAGTTTAATCAAAACACGAACACAAGAAATCAGTTTTTTTAAGAGGTCAGCTGATAAGAGACATAGTACTATCTAAAATTTAAAAAACTTTTGGGAGAAATAATGTTGTTATAGCTAAAAAGTGTTGCGAAAAGAAAAAAGATTTACCTAATTAATGACTGCTAAGTTTTCAAAATAATGTGAAAAACCGAGGTGCTACATACATTCTGTACAGTGCCTAGTTAAATAAAAACATCAAATTTTCCAACCAACATTTACTTCAATTCACAAATCCATCAAGGCAGTTTCGGCACTAGACGCCTTGCCAGGTTTATTATAAAACAATCCGTGGAGACCAGTCTAGGTTGCTAAGTTGATTTTTTTAAAAAAGTTCAAAAAAACTCCAAAGAAATTATCCACAATAGCGGCTTGTCTATATTTGGGTTGCATAAGGTCGCGTGTTTCACTTCACCCAAACAAACGACATAACGCAATAATTTATCACATGTAAATAAAAACAAACAATAAAAAAAATTATAGTTTAAGTTTTAGGGCCAGTTTGGAGCAAGCAGAGATTGTAAATGAATGCAGCTTTCAAAAGTTAGCTAGGTCAGGAAAAAAACAAGTAGTAAAAAGCAAGCTTTAGGAGTTAGCTCGCGCTAGTTTACACTAGGGGAAATTATTTGTCAATAGACCCACACTGAAACGGCTCACTGCAAATAGAAAGCATTTTAAAAAGACATAGTTGAAAAATAAAAATAGTCTTACCATGTGTGCAACAACTTTAGGTTTTTAAATTAAATTGGACATTATAAAAAAAATTTGAATTCGTCAAAAAGTTTCCACTTTACGTAAACAAGACTTTTGTTGAACAAGCCAAATAAATCCCGATCTCTTTTATCACGTGCTTCATATCCATTAAAAGTAAACACAAGCTCACGCGAAGTGAAAACTTTCTCTGTTGAATTTACATGTATAAAAACCAAACACATGTTTACATAAAAATTCGTTATTATACCAGAACAAAAACACAATTCAAATTATTATTATTATTAATTATCATTTCTGACGATATATTTTTTATCGCACGACATTCTATCATTCATTATAATCATATAAAAAAAAATTTAACAAACATTTTCGTTTTAAATTGGCAGACACACCGGCTAAAATATTCACGACTATTAAAACTTCGTCTGGATTCAATTCGCTGTTAAAAATATCTAAAAACGGTTCCAATCTCTTTCACTCCCTATAAACATATCACGGCTTGAGCAGTTATTAAAATCATGGTCCATCAAAAGGCAAGAAACGTGAATGTTAATTTTAATTTAAAAGCACAATACGTGTAATTGTAATAAAAGTTCTATAATAGGTTTGGAATGAGTATGGCGCGCTTATATCAGTAGTGAATATATCTGTGTGTATATACCATATGCATATATAAGCGCATATATAGCATATAGCAACAGTTGAGGTGCATATCGTGAACACGTTAGCAAAATATTTTTTATGGATGTATTTCTCACGGCACAGCCAAAAAAACATCACGACAATTTTAATCATGATTCTCATCGTCGTCATGATCTCCGTCATGATCTCCTACATGAAATTTGACGGGACTGTTAATATCATTCATTTCGATCAACAAGGGATCATTGTCTCGATCATCGTCATTTTCCACCATTTTGTCTCGATCACCTTCCTTTTGCACCATTTTGTGTTTCATTCTAGCTGCAATCCCGTGACGCTCTTCCTCGCTGATCAGTGGCATACGATTGCTGCCACTCCTTGGTTTGTGATGCCTGCGATGGCGATGCTTGCGTCTGGAATGGTGTCGCCCTAAGATAAATAAATAAAAAAAACATAAGTGCAAGTGAGTCAAAAGTTACTAGAGTAATTAAGTAAGTAAGTAAAGGGAAGTTTTAACGTCCTTTGGGATTCCATCCTAATGGCTGGCTCTTCCTCCCCTTCCACTGTAACTATATTACATTACCGCCAGAGATACGAATAGCATTGCTTTAACTTTCTTGCCTGCTACACAAACCGGTTAACGGTCAGTAGATGGCACCAAATGGGCTGACAACACTACATTTAAAGTGCGCCGAAGTTGGGCCTCGAACCGTCTCTGCATAAAAGAACAAAATTAAAAATCGCAATTTAAAGAATTTACCGTGCTCCGAATCATCATCAAGGTTTTCAGAATTCACAGTTTTCCAAACGCCACATTTTTTAACTTCGTGAGAAAGATTAATGCTCGGAACGTTGATTTTCATGATATTTCCAGACTTCATGGGAATCTAAAACAAAGAACATTAAAAGTAATAAGGGAAAAATAAATAAATAACTTGGAATGAGCACAACTCCGGTAATCAGAAACATTCAGATAGAAAATCTCTATTCATTTGACACGGGAGTGCTATCAGACTACAAGCCGTAAGAGGATTTAATACACGCTGAAATAAATTTTTGCGAAATTAATTTCTGCGAGACTTATTTTTGCGAAATATTCGCCGAGATAAATCCTGCAAAATAAAAACAGAAATTTTATATATTTAGTTTTCGTGAATGATTTCTCGTAACGAACATAACATTAAAAATTTGCCGTTGAATGGCAAAAATAAATCCATCAAAATTTATTCAATATTTATTAATTCTTTTTTAGGCGGTAAAGATTAAACATTTAAGACAGTATGTCATTAGTTTAAAAGGTGACAAAATTTAGGCTCAGAAACTGACATTTTTTACCGATTTTTTGCTTTTCTGTTTTTCTAGTGCTGAGGAAGCAAAATTTCTTAAAGTGGAGCATTCAAAGAACAAAGATTCTCAGTTGGCAGTTTCAGTTCATTTCAGTTAATAAAATGGACAACTTCTAAATTCTTTATTATTATTATTATTATTGAAATTATTTACCCAGGATAGCCTCTTCAGTTCCTATTGGTACTGCTATCAACGAGGGTCCTGCGAAGGGGGTCCTAGCGCATTTAAAGCTCCCATTTGAAACGATTGAACGATTGCTGTGCTTGCACGAAAGTCGTGCAAGCACAGCAATCGCTCAACTAGACAACCGCCTAAGATATCAATCCTATTCTCATGCTGAACGCTAAGCAGAAAGGATAGATTCACACTTTTATAGTCTCTGGCATGACTCGGCCGGGGTTTGAACCCAAGACCTCCCGCACTGGAAGCGAACGCTCTACCACAAGGCTATCAGTCTATCTCTTTAAACTTTATATGTCTGTTCTTTTCTTTTAAAGAAATTAAAGAAATTTTAAGTTTTTATTAAAATCTTCTGCACTATTATTTACTACAAATTAAGTTGGTGGTAATACTGTGTCTTTATTCCAAGTCCTATTTTTTGGAAAACAGAGGCAACGCTCATTGGAGGCGTCAGTGGAGGGAGTGCGCTTTTAATGGGGGAGGGAACTATCAAAAGGGGGAGAGAAGCTCGTTTGAGAGGGGGGCTATAAAGAAGGGGAGTTTATTTGAGTATACAATTTACTATAAAAGTAAAACAAGAAAAACCTGCATGCCATTCTCAGTTCCGTCATCATTTGTGTGCTTGCAACTTTTGTCATCATCATCATCATTGTCGTCATCATCGTCGTCATCATCATCGTCATCATCATCTCCATCCAACTCTTTTCTTTTAAACTCCGGTAAAATATCATCAAGTACTATAAAAGGTAAATTTTTCGTAAATTTTTCGTAAATTTAATGTTTTTTTTAGAATATTGGCGAATAACTGAAGTTCTTATGTGAAAACCATACGAAGGAAGAAACTCTTTTTATTGTTACGTAACGGCCATCACCACCTTTACTTGCGACTAATCCCAACAAGTCTTATATTTCAAAGTGGAAATCGTTGTTTATCTGCTGTATAAAAATTCACACTTACAATTTATCATGTTTAAAACATTTGCACTTTATAAAAAAATTGTTCGGAAACACAGAACACTCTATTAACTCAAAAACACTCTAGTTCCACTTTACCCCTGAAAACGCCTGTTGGTACCTTTCTGTCACTTGCGAATTGATTTTCTCATTTCTAATTCAAACAAATCTCTCAGTCACTTGTCAGTTCGAGAAAAGTCCACGGCAGTTAACTTATAGTACTCACACTAGAACAACACAATCTGTTGTATCAATCTTATATTTTTTGGATTCTGGTTAAATCCAAATAAAAAGACTGGCACTTATCAGCAATTATGGAGTTATCAGAAACTTCCTAGAAACTACCATGATTTCTTGACTTGTTGACAACCTTCCATCGGTTCATATTTTATTCATATATTTATTTATTATTTATTTATATTTATTTATTTATTTATTTATTTATATTATTTATTTATATATTATTTATATTTATTTATTATTTATTTATATTTATATATTATTTATTTATATATTATTTATTTATTTATTTATATTATTTATTATTTATTTATATTTATTTATCTATTTATTTACAGCCTTTATTCCAACAGAATCAGAACACAATACCTTTTAATTCGTTTCGAGTGAAATATTTGTCGAGTAACTTTCGGATACCTATCATGACGACCAACATGACGGGAAACAAAATTTTAGTGGATTCAATCTAGACAAAACACGATAATACATATGTCACAACGAGGCACATCCAACAGTGGAAAAAATCACGGAACCAGTTTTTCTTAGCTGAGTGTTATGTCATACTTTATATCAGCATACAGGAGAATAATTTGTCAATAGTACTTTTTAAGGCTGATTTCCATTATCAGCTCTCAGCATTTAGTATCTGGGCATTAAATTTCTGGCCGCAGCACTTGTATTTTAGTAGCTTTGAAAGTTAGGACGAGTCAGCTTTCAAACGTTCACAGACAGACATCTTTTTAAACAACTAATTAAAATTCAGAAAACACTACCATATTTAACATAGTGGAAATTGAGCGTTTTTGAGCACGGATATTAAACGCTGCAAGCTGCAGATGGACGCTGAGAACTGCAGCCATGAACGCAGTAGTTTAGTAACTAACCAGGTGTTATTTACACAAAAGTTCCCATTATAATATGCCTGTAGCTGGCTGAACATTAGCTCTGCAGTTTGTTTTAAGAACAAATTTTGTTTTTTTACCACTAAATAATTCGTTATAAAATATAATCTCAGTTGTTGAGATTTTACCCATTATTAAAGAGCTGTTCAAAGCTGGTTATTGATCGTAATATGAATGTAAAAATAAAAACAAACAAGCCAGACAGTATAAAAAGATTTAGTAGAATTCACAAGTGTAAAATAAGAACATAAAAATGTATCGAGTCCTGATTTATTGCCTAAAAATGCTTTCACGAACAGACTTAAATTTATCAATTTTTCAATTTTTCAATTTCCTATTTTCAAGTCAGAATCTAAAAGCACATAATACTCTCGGCCTCTTGTTTCGTAAAACCGTGTTTTTATATATAAGAAAAACATGTATTAGACCATGTTCTTTGTCGGTGTAGCAATTTTCGACTCACCTCCTTAATAACACAAAGCAAAACTAAACAAACTAATTGAACGAATGTGAAAATATGGACGCGTTTCACGTTGACTTTTCTTAGGTATGGTAAATCTGGCTGGTACTTGGGAGGCATGAAGATAATCAGCATTCGATCCATAATCTGCAGACCTAAAAATTAAACAATTATGATGATAACACAGAGTGCCCAGTCAATTTCTATTTCCATTTTCTTGACTTTTCACGATTAAAATTAAAGTTTCTCTGACTTGTTGTGCAAAAAACGAACAATTGAACAGACCGACCGACCGATTAACCGACCGAGCGACCGACTAACCGACTGGCGGACGGTTCGACGGACTGGCGGACGGTTCGACGGACCGGCTGACCGACCAACCGAACTAACGAACAAACATAAAACATACCTTTCAAACTTGAGGCACCCATATAAAGGAAAATAGAATAAAGTACAGGCATCGGTATCAACCTGAGTATGCGTCCCATAAATACTGAAACTCCAATAGTTAAAAATATCATCAATTGTGTGACACGTTGTTCGAGGATTCCAAGAAAAGCTGGTTTCTCTCCAGGTGCAGAAGTGCTACTCTCTATGGGTAAAGTAAAACACAAAAATTAACTTTTAATGGTGTGAGCTCAAAAAGGGGTTCTAATAGTACGGAATGAATTGCTAGACAATAGGGTAAGACAAGTGTTTTAATATTAGTTCAGTTTTTCTAATTAATGTCAGCACCAAAATTTGGTTTTAATTAATTCAGGTGAAATCCAAACTTACAAAAGTTTCGATTTCATTTCGTTCCGACACTTACTTTATTTTTAAAAATTTAACAAGAAGAAATTTTCTCCAATTGCGTGAATTCTTGTTTGCGAAATTAAATTCCCCCAAAAAATATTTTTTGCTTGATTCGGGAAAATAAATTTTAACAAATTTTTTATTAACTAATTCGTGAAATTATAATAATATTTTTCAATAATATTAAGTAACTTCCAGGTAATTAATCATTAATCATTTAAGTTTCGAAGCTTACATATATCATCTTAATCCGTTTTTACTTAAAGATTTCAACTTCTTATTAATGAAAGAGGCATATTCGCAAAAATAACTTGCCGCGAGACTTTATCTTTAGGCAAAAAATAGTTCTCAGGAATGCTATAACATTTCGCGAAAAAATTTTCTACCAAATTTAACTGCTTTGTCTTAGTAAGTGGCCGGCAAAACAAAATATCAATTGCTCACATAAAACAAGTTTTTCAACTTGAAGCAGGTATATGGCATTATTAAACGTCTGTATTATTTTACTAAGAAGTGAAATAAATTGAAATAGAAAGGTTGTAAGGTTCTCACATTGTACATAAAAGACAAGTGCACACACCAAAGCAAAAATGATACCTTCACATAAAATTCTGCACCCACCTAAAGTTAGCGAGCTAACATGATTAACACTAAGCACGGTAGCCGCAACAAAAAATGGTAGACCAAACACGGAACATATAAAGATCAAACACGCCACAACTAACAAATCAAGATGATAGCCACATCCTTTTCGCAGTTTATTTTCTCGACGGTTTACAATAACTGCAGTGATTTGCTGGTCCATAAATATCAAAATGGTAGCAAGCAGGGCTGTAAATGGGAGAGAATTCACAGTAAGATTTCGTAAATTCACAGTCACAGTCTGTCAGCCAAAAAAATATCCATAATTTTTAACTAACAGTCCAAAAATCCATGTAGAAAATACAAAAAGCCCCTAAGTAAAAAAAAAAGAATGTATTTTTTTTTTTATTCCAAAACACTAAAAACTGCTGCATAAATCAGGTCCTATCCAAATAAAGATTATTCCATAAAAATGGAAGAATGAGTACTTTAATTGCTAAAAAAAAAAAATTTCTCGCAACTTATTACTCTCCAAAAATTCATTTGACAATAAAGCAACAATTTTTTGACCACTGCTGATGTTCATCATACATAATACAAGAAGCTGATGCTAAAAAACCATTACATTTCTTACCAGGTATTATTGCCACGAAGATTGTCCACCATGCGTTGCCATTAAAAGGCGGTATCAACCAACCTCGACCCTTCCAGGTTGGTGCAAACGTGGTAGGCACGTTTAATTTTGGTGTTTCTACACCAATTAAATAGTCTAACATGGTAACCGATAGGATAGCAATAATAACAGCAAAGTCTGCAACAAACTTCCGTACGGTTTTAGTGAAAAATGACGTCTCCTTGAAGCTTTTTAATTGATATGTTATAATGTACGTAAGGATATAGAGCACAATACTCACAAAAAATACATTGGGTACGTATTCACAAGCCGGTGTTATAGAAAATGGTGTCTTGCATTGGTTTAACTCTATTGAAGTCCACATGGATATGTTACTATAGTTCGAGTAAGGATTCCGAACACTACCATTGAAAGAGCTAAAGTTGTTTGGGCCAGGAGGAGCACAGTAACATCTTCGATCAGTTGGTGGGTTGATGGGATAAAGATTCTTAATTTTAAACAGCTTTGCAAGACTTTCATACATAAAAATCAATCCTATTAACATGGCGAAATTCTCTTCAGTGAACCGGGTTATGTAGCATACTAGAAAACTGATATCAAATACAACGAAAATGATGAGTATGATGCCAACCCATATGCCAGTCCATAAACGGAAGGATAAATAATCAAAATTAAAATTCTTGCAGGACTCATATAATATCTTTTCAAAAACAAGTACAGGTCCTGTGGAGCCAAGTATTGTTAAGGGTTGACCAGAAAACAAACCCCAACCAACACCACAAATCATCCCTTAAAAAAAATAAAGAATATATAGAATATATCAAAGAATCAAAGAACACAATTATCAGTGCAAGAAATTTAGGGGCAACAATTGTTCTGTTACCCCGTTGTTAACATAACTTTTACATTAGCGTGAACATTTTGTCGTTAGCCAAGACTATTAATGTTTTAGAAATGTGTTTTTATGATTCTTGTAACAGTTATTCTGGTTATCATGTTGTTTACGAAACCTCTGGCCTGACTCCCTCACAATAGCAAAAGTAAAGACATTTTGGTTAGTTACTTGGTAACTTGATTTTTTGGAATAAAAAAATAAATAAAATATATAGTAAAGCTTGACAGGTGCTGATTTAGCATTTAATTTTACATCTCCCTATAATTCTAAAAAATGTGCCTTTGATAGACCATATTGAGATCCTAAAACCAATGTGGTTTCTTTTGCTTACAACTTGAGCAATGAAAGTGCAAGTGAGGCAAGTTGGACTTTAAACCCTGTATAACACATGGAAAAACCACAGGAAACTATTTCATTTGTTCTGGTTCAATTCTTAACCCACTAAATGTTTACAAAGCTGCCGTAAAAAGTCTCAAAATATTTTGACAAGGGCAAATAGCAATACACATCAACAAATAATTTTCACCCAAAAAATACAGGAAAAGAGCATGAAGTAAAATCTGTCTAACTTCAGAAAATTAACCAAAATGGCTGAAGGGATGTTAGAAATGGTCTACAGGATCAGTAAGAGAGTTAGCAAAAAGGAGGGACAGGGGTAAAGGTTAAGTCAGACCAGTTTTACTACATACCAGCCACAAGAGATTCCATAGACGCCAAACGCTCTTCTGTAGCATCACCTAACAATCCACCAAATGTTACAATTGGAGTTAAACAACCAAAATATAAAAACAACCAAGATGCTACACATTGCATTGATAAAGCATCCTTGTAATCTGAAAAGTAATGTTTTCTCTTTCTGCGAATGTCGTTTATCAATCCACCACAAAAACGACCAGTCCGAACAAGACCTGATTGTATTCGCATGTTTTGTTCAATTTCTTCCTCCTGCTCTTCCTCATGCTAAATCATAATCAGACAGACTTGGATGAGAAAATATTAAGCTATTATAACTATGCAGGTGAGTTACATCAAAATATTCAAACAAATACAAAGCAGTTTTAAACAAGGTTATCCTTTTAATTTCCCAAACAGCCTAGCTTTATAAATAAGATAATGAATATTGCCTAGTGCTGGGACCGTTGTAAAACGATGCAAAAATATTTAAACTGCTTGAATGGATGAGAAAAAGTTAACCATAAAGAGAGAGTAAACATCTCCCTAATGGTACTGAGCTTTATTTTAAAGATTACTTTTTGCAAAGATGTTACCTCACATAAAATTAATACTTGATACTGCACCAAAGTTTAATTTAAAAGTAGTTGTAAAGTCAATGAGAAAAACTACAGGAATTCATCCAACTCTGGCCACTTACAGCTACCCTCATTGGCACACAGACAGACAGCAAAGATTGTATATAATAGATTAAGAAGCTTCTCTATATAGCTCACCTGAGCATCGTTTCTAGATGGGTTAGATCTATATATTCTTCCTTCTTGTGATGGTAATACATCAGGTGGTTCAATTCGAATTGATGGATCCCATTCACCAGGAGGTAAAACAGTAACTGAATCAAGAAATTCATCGATGCCAGCAATCAAGTGCTCACGTTTTGTGGATTTGTATGCTATTTCTCGAAATACCTAGTGTGACGAGTATTATAGGGTTACAATGCTAACAACACAACACTATTACATTTTTCTGTGTCTATTTACTGTAAGATTCTATGCACCATTGATCTTATGACTGGGCTGACAACCAGCTATAGTTAAAGGGAACCCAAGGTATAAAATGATATTGGACTTATATTATGGCTTAAAACTTTGGTTAACAAGTCTTTTTAAATTTTTTAAAAAGCTCTTCATTCTGAAGATGTCCACATTTAAAGAATTTCAGATTTAATTATGCAATTTTGACATTTTTTGCCATCAGTAATTTTAAACCTGTTAAGGGATGTGCATTCAAACTTTATCAATGCATAGATATTATAAAGGCGAATTGATTAACATAAAATCTTTTGCTCAAATTATACTTGTTTGCTCGTCCCAGGCCTCTTAATTTTTTGCTGATGACCCCATAACTTGGGATCTGCAGGTCGGTTTGCAATCAAATTTTGTGAGTAAACATATAGGGCCTATACAAGCTTACCCAGAAAATTACATTGAAATCACTGAGTTTAAAGAAAATGAAATTGAACAGAAACAAAGAGGTATACAATATATTTATTTTTGTGTGTGATGTAACATAAATTTATGACAACAGCAATTTAGTGAATTTAATGCTTTCTATAAGGGGCTTAGAAAGAACTGGATTTTTTTATTTTTTTTGCAGAGTTGCATATTTTTTTGTGATTATCTAGCTTTTCTGTAGTATAAATTACAATTTATGTCTGTGTTTTTAAAAGATTTAAATACTACTTTTCATGGATCATATTTTCAAGCCCAAGGAAAGTTGTTTTTCTGGTTAGTGTGCAGTGCTCTATGGAAAATACAACGCCCTTCATAGCTGTTATTTGCTAAATTTGATACTCGCTTTTCTATTGTGAGTGTCTAGAGAAATTTATACAGCTCCAGCACAGAATATTCTATGCAACTAGAATTGATATGAAAAGCGCTTGTTAGCAAAAGGTCATGTATAGCATGGAAGGCAAGTTAACCAAAAGATCAACTTTCTAGCTAAACTTCTTTCAAATCTAAAAAACAAACATGTAAAAAAAACTTTAAATCTGTGAACACTATTTGTGAAATATATATTACAAGAAATTTTTGACTGACTAATCTACTTCCCAATACTTCAATAACTTTTATTTGCAAAGTTGCAAAAATGCCTTTTATGGAATACGATTTGTCAAGAGGCACCATTTTTACAAAACAATGAAATAAAACAAGAACCATGTACTAGTAAAAATATGCCTTTTTACAACATTGTTAAATAATTTTTATTACCTCATCTGACATGAGTGTTCCCATTGCTCTTCCTACTTCATGAAATCTTAGCAAATCACCATCAGTGCCAAGCAAAAGAAAAATAAACCGTGTGGGCACCGGAACTTCAGTTAAATTGACCAGCTCACAGGCGTCATTTAAACGTACAAATACCGAAAGTGGTTTTTGTAAAAAATCTGTTTCAGCAAGTAAAATATTACATGTTTCAGAGCCTGGTGGGACTTTTTTCATAAAATTCTCGTTTCCCTTGCCAAGCATATCTTTTATTGGATTAACATGATTATTATCTGCGGAAGAGTTTCTCTCAATGTCTTTCAGATGACTATGACTAAAGTTACGAATGATTGGTAAAGAGCCTAATTTACTAATGTTAAGTTTTTTAGATTTCTGAAAATTCGATACACTATCTTCATGTTTTAAACTTCTTTTGTAGGCATGATGATGTCGTTTTAGCAACAATTCTTTTACATTTTCATGAAATTTTAATGAAAGATGACGCGTGCTAATGAGCTTGTCCACAATAATGCTTGAAACTTGATCTAAATTTAATCCATCACAATCAAATAACAATGCTCCGTTTAATAAATAACTTCGCAACTCAAACAATGCATGAAGAGAAAGTGTTCCAACATGAGGTTTGGAAAATCTATCCCCGCTTTCTTCAACATCTTCTTCAAATTTAATCCATCGTGCTGACTGATACCACACCTAAGATGAATAAAGAGAAGTAAAATGATAGTAAATATTTCAGACATAGCTTTAACTGAAAAATAATACAGGATTTGAATATAGCCAGATTAAAATCGCAGTTGCTACACTTGTATTTTAATGTATATATGTACTAGTTATCGAACAGTGCCGAGAAAAATATCGGCAATAATTTTTGAGTGTTTTTATACGAGAACATAAAAAACGAAAAAAATATCAGCCGATATTTTTCGAGAGCATGTGCGAAAACTTGTTTATCATATACTCAGTCTTATATCATGTTAATTTCACATAGTCGGTTGCACACTGCTTAATTATGTTCACGATATTAACAAGCATTGTTATGGGGGCCAATAAAATCACTGCAAGGTAATTTATTTCATTTATATTTATGAACTTATAAATTATTACATGCAATTTAGATCATTATAACAAATTATGTTCATGTCATGCTTGAAAGAATTTGAATGGAAATAAAAACTATGAATTTTTAAAAGAATAAATTATCATTGTGAAGCCAAATAAAACAGAACTCCATCTCCGTGCTATTATATTATTCTTTCGAGTTGACTGATATAATTCAATTGTTTTTCATACCCGGTGGAGAGCGCGTGCTCTATGATTAATGACTATTTAATGACTGTTGAAACAAAAGAAAATTTTCGAATCATAAAATGTATATTTGTGAAAATAAATTTACGTACAAGTTTTCGTTTTTAAGAACATAATAGGCTTTTCCTACGAATTTTCAACCAATCAAGGAAAAAATATAAGCTTTTTGCACGCTAAATCAGCCAATCAAAGGAAGAATATAAGCTTTTTGCACTCTGTATAAGTAAAAATTGCACTCGTTTCTCGGTTGAAAAACAAAATACAGCATATATTTCGTGCAGATTAGCCAATCAAGTTGCGAGAAAAACTCAAAGTATATGATAAACTCTTTTATTCAGGGTTTATAATTTAAACTTCTTTCCAGAATTGCCACCATGAACTATTATTTGCCTGTCTGCATGCTGGTATTCACATCAGCAATTTCCAAGTGCAATGTGAATTGAAAAGTTTGGTTTTAACAATTCTACATAATTTTTTATATAGATCACAGCTAAAAGTAGATGTAATTGTTATTGTTATGTTATTTACAGCAGATAGATCTTTTAAGAAACCTTTCAGTTATATACCTGTTCTTCATTATCCGCTAGAGAATACTCCGCAAGTTCCGATAAAATATTTGTAGAGGTTTTATTTGATGAGTCTTCTCCCAAAATACCCTTTACAACATCAGCTGGTGAGGGATCAGTTTCATCGTCAGACAAGTACTGTGACTTGCTACGTGCCCGTGGTTTTAGGTGATGACTTCGGTGATGGTGGTGGTGTTTTGGTTTCTCTTGCTCATTCTTTTCTTGCAAGTGTACGTAATAATCACCTAAAATAAAGAAAATGTTTGTACACACAATTTTGAATTTTATTTTATAAATTGCCACAAAAATAGATTTCTAAGTAAATGAAATATCACACCTATAGCACTTTGCTTTGTGTGCCTCAAGTTAAAATCTTCTTCTGTGAAACTTCCACAATTCTTTTGAACACGAGGATCCTTGAACACTGTTGTTGGCATATTAAGAGGGAGAGGAATTTGTTTCTCTACCCCATCTACTTCACTGGAACCAGAAAGATTCTTTTTACCATCTTTCTGTGGAGGCTCAGCATCAGGGAATTTCACAAAAGTCTCATGTTTTGGTGTTTCATTCTCATCATTGGTTGGTAGATTCTTTTTATCATCTTTCTGTGGAGGTTCAGCTTCAGGTAGTTTGGCATAAGAGCCCTCCTCTGAATCTTTCATGTTCTATATGTATATATGTTCAGCATTCCTATGCATAAAGCCTGAATTAATATTAAAAAACACACACAGACACACACACACACACACACGGAATTCCTTCCAAGTTTGTTGTTATAAAATACTGAACTGGAACTCTAATACTTATATATAATATATATAATAGGAGAAGAGAACAATATTTTTAATTATTCAGAACTCTCTTGAGAAAAAAATTGGACAAACTAGTTTAAAACAAACCTAATATTAAAAATAGAAATAGAAAATATAAGGTGATTACCATGAGAGGGAGATGATAACCTACAAGTCCATACATTGTTTTTCTCTTTCAAACACAAAGAGAAGGTAATCAGATTCAATCAAGATTCTGCACAGAAGAGAGAAATAAAAACAACAACAAAAATAAAAAAGTATATATATGTTGAAGGTAATAATGTTAAATTACATTTTTTTCTTTCTTGTCATTAATAATTAAAAAGAAAATATTGAATTAATTACTCACACACAAAAGAAGGAAAAACATGTTTATAAAAGGTGATAGAGGGCTTTCAAAGTTTGAAAAAAAATTGAAAAATTCTTCAGAGAATTAAATTATGACTTGTTTAAAATCACTTTATTAAATATGCCAAAGACATTCACATCATCACAAAAAAAGTGTGTACATGTTGAGAATCTGACTAAGTAAACCTGTAGATACATTAGCTTTTTAACTCATATTTTCTTGCAGAAATTCTAGTCAACAAGCTATATTGTTTTGCCTTTTACAAAATACTATTGTCCAATCTATCTTCATGAAATTAAAACATTGAAGCCTTTTATAATGAAACAGTGAGGTGGCTTTAAAAAATTCTTTCATAATCTTTCATAATTTCAAAAAACTTGACCCCCCCAACTCTCATTGGCGCCGTAGATTAGTGGTTATAGCTCTCGTACTCTGTGCGGGAGACCGGGGTTCAATTCCTCTTGACGGCGATTCAACGTGGGCGAGTGAATGTTACCATAGCCCCGGGTTAACCCAAGCCATGTGAGGGAAATTGGGGTTGCCGGGAGTTGTCTAGTAGAGCGCGGGCCCTAATTGGGTCTGCGTAGCTCAAAATGAGCATTAAATACTCTAGGACTCTCTCTCTATCTAAGCCATGGCCCCTCCTGGAAATAATAGACAGGGTATATCCCTCGATATTTGTGAGGCTAGCCATGTAAAATATGCACATCTATCTATCTATATTTGTCTCCTCAGGTTTACTTTTGTTCGCTCCCTATGTGTCTACTTGTACATACTTGGGACTTTATCCTTTCACCCCTTTAACTCTCTGCAAAAACGAAACAAATCACATGCTAATTTATTATTGTTAGCAATTTTAATCAATGCCTTAGTAATAACAAAAAAAATGAGCCCTCACAATAATGCAATATAAAGATCGGGTAGTTTTTTTAAACATCTGGTAATCATTATGGTGAGACAAGATGCCAAAATTAACCAATATGGTTTTGTTTTTAGGAAAAGAAATATGCCTTCCACTTGTTTATTCTTCTTTTTATTATTACATGCAAGGGAAGAATGAATGTATATACATTTTAAATGCCCCTGATACAAAAACAACTTACTAATTTTCTAATTTTGGAAAACAGACTATATATTTATACATTTTATCACATTAGGTGTGTTTGCTAAATATTCAATGATTTTTTTTCTTTATTGGCTGTTCTTCGAAGTTTTTTTCAAAAATTTGTGCCATATTTCAAGGTTTTCAACATACAGGCACAAGACAGATTTCTATAGGCACAACATAATGAATAAAGTTTGGCAATTGCCAAACACTAATGCACATTTTTTTGGAAATAGTTAATATATTTCAAAGTTTAAAGGTTTTTTCACTCATTTTAATTTCAAGGTTGTTTCAAGGTCAGATAGGCATCCACACAAGTCCAGGGGAAAGTCATATCATCGCAAACTGCAAAGACTAAGCCTTTTGGTTAGGCTATATTTTAAAGTATGCACATCGTCAAATACCTTGTTTACCAATTTACAAGCAACATCATATTACTTGGATAAAATGCTCTCTTAGTGAAAAAATATATTGATTTTCCCTTTCTTGGTACAGTGACCAAGTTTGGCTTTAAATGACGAAAACAACCAAGAAAACATTTATATGTCAGGTAATCGATTAAAAAAATAACCATGCATACACAACTTTCTGCGTTTGAAGCTAAAAATGACAATAAAAGGACATCTAAGCACAAAACCATTCAATATCAACATAAAAAATTCACGTATATAAATAATAAAAAAAAACCAGAATAAAAACATATATCAAAAGCAATTTTTCAGAACTATGGGAAATTCTGTCTGCTTCTATTACGAGACCATCTGCAATATCTTTTGCCAGTGTGTATATTATAATATAGCACAGTATTCCTTATAAAAGGAATACTGTGCTATATATTATAATTGTTGAAAAAGTTCAATACTGGATTTGAATGTTAAAAGTATATATATTTACTAATGTTTTCGTGAATAATTTGTATATTTCCTATATTTTTAATCTTCTACAATCATGTTCGAAAATTTTTAAGACAAACTGAAATGCCCTCTCCCCCTCAGTGTTGATAGTTGCATGTCTGAGGCAAAGATATATGCCAAAATCAACACTGTAACAATGGGAGGGGAAGCATATAAACAACACTTTTAGGAAGCCAAAGAGCTTGCTGTCATACTATTATTTGGGCAACAATTACTTTCAACAATAATCATTATTTCAAAAAAAAAGCAGCAAAAAAAATATTTAAAAAAATTAAAAGGAACAAGTGACTGTATATATTAGCTTTACATGTTAGCTGTCCCATTCTAATGTATCCTCTAGTTTGCAATTGTACTGACAGAATAAAACAATCTTGGTTTTATATTGTTACCATGGTGAAACATCAACATCATCAATAGTGACAGATTCTAAAAAGGAACTTTAAAACACACAAAAGACAGGAAGTCAGTGCCATATCTTTATGGTGTTAAAAATTAGACAATAATATTTTTTTATATATTATATACAAATAAATGCATTTTCTTCATTTTTTTAGTCAAAAAGCATCTATATTAAATAATACTTATTTTGGGAACTAATTTCTTACTAGGACATTATGCATTTAAATATATCTAGAATAAAACTGATTTAATTAAGAGGCATGGGTCTTTCTCATCAGATTTTTTCAAATGCAACATCAAAATTATACATTGAATTTTTTATTTTGTCAAAAGTGAATTTGACATTGCTCCATTGAAGGAGGTAGTATTGATGAATCTTGAAACATAAAAATATGAACAGTTTCTGGTTCGGAACCAAAAAATATAATTTGTATATGTTACGTGTATTTATTTTACAATTGTAGATGTTATACAGAAAGAAAACCTTCATTCTAGACTTGACACCTTTTCGTTGCCTGCCGTATTGAGATAGCATTAAACTATCACATTTGGAACCCATTAAATAGAATGAGATTTTTTGTGTTCAAGAAAATTTGATTTCTTAAATCTTCTTCTTTATACAAAATCCAGATTTTCAGCGTAATTTCTATGCTACAAAATTTACCCACAAGGAAAATACCTATATTTATTTTATTTTATTTACAGCAACTTTATTGAAACTTTGTTTTTTACAGATATAAAGTTAACATATAGGTGTGGTAATTTTAAAAGTAAAGTGGAATTTTTGGAACTGCACTGTTTAAAGTTCCATTATTATTTTTTGTATTATATTCAGGTCTAAACAAGTTGAGCAATATTAGAAAATTTATGTTTTTGTCATCTGATTTTTAGCGTCATAGGCACTTAAGCTACCATTTAGCATCAAAATGACAAAAAAATCAAAAATTGGTATATTAACTATGATTAACTCCTAAGGAACTGGCAAAAACATTTTTGTAGCTTTTCTTCAAAGCGTATCGGGTCTAAAAGAGTTTTATGAAGAAATCTTAATGTGAAAAATATTTGTTCCTTAGATAGGTAGATAGATGTGCATATTTTACATGTCTACCCTCACAAATATCGAGGGATATACCCTGTCTATTATTTCCAGGAGGGGCCATGGCTTAGATGGAGAGTCCTAGAGTATTTAATGCTCATTTTGAGCTACGCAGACCCAATTAGGGCCGGCGCTCTACTAGACAACTCCCGGCAACATCCAACGGCCCACACAGTGAGCCATCTCCCCAATTTCCCTCACATGGCTTGGGTTAACCCGGGGCTATGGTAACATTCACTCGCCCATGTTGAATCGCCGTCAAGAGGAATCGAACCCCGGTCTCCCGCACAGAGTACGAGAGCTACAACCACTAATCTACGGCGCCATATACAACTTTGTGCACCATAGCAATATATGGTGGTGCCAAAAATACAAACCATTAGCGGCGATTCAATACGGGCAAGTAAATCTTACCATAGCTTCAGGTTTTGGGGAAATGGCACAACTGCATGGGCCAGTATATATAGCTTAAAATAAGCATTAAATACTTCCTTATCTCATATGGCCCCTTCTCTGGAAATAATAAACAGGGTATATAATCTACTTAATTTATCTAGTAGCAAGCTAGGGTGTTACAATAAGAAGGGTAGAGTATAAGAGGCCTTAAAATCATAATAGTGCATTATAACTACATGTTGTGTAGCTCTTATAGCTTAGCTATAGCTTCCTCTTAAACAACACCGGTTGTATAAGAAGTAAGTTTAGTGATCAATAATTATCTTCTATTCTATGGTCCCTTAATTTGTTTTTGAGCTTTAAAAACTCAGAACCACTTTTGTGATCTATTGTGACTATTATCTATTGTAAAACAACTTTAAAAACAAAGCTCTATGAAAACTAATAAAACACAACCGCAAAACAAGGAAATAAACAACAGTGCACCGCTAGCTAAAAACACCACGAATCAGACAAAATCACAAACAACACTGAATGCTATTTACAGCGTACTAAACCAACATTTTACTAGATTCTTAACATTTAACACGCCTGCACCTAACCAGCTGAATGTCAAAACTCACGTAGAACTTGGACACAGAAACACCGGTTCCAAACAACTTGGTCCCGAACTTTTTTTTACCAGGGGAGTGGTTCCACCACAAATCTTACCTAACGTAATCCGGCAATACCACAAAAATAAAATCGAATGCTTCTTGCTTCGTTTTACATGCACGATCTTCGCATTTTTACATAGAATAACAAATTCTACCGGAATAATGCTGAAAATTTTTGCTGAATTATTTAGATGTATTTCGCTCGTAATAGAATTTCAATATTTAACAAAATGAGTGACACTCTGTAACATACTAAAACAGTCTTTCATCTCACTTTAAGATTTGGTATTTTTCTGTCGTCAGCATTTTTAAATAATCACCATAACTGATTTGTTAGAGAATGCCAATTAAAAAAAAAACTCGTGAAGAATAAAAAGAATAACAAAGTTATTAAGCCAACCACAAGTCTTTTGATTTGTCGTTCCAATTTAAAACAGTATGTTAAATACCACAATGCATGAGCTATTGCATTAAACAAAAATAACTTTTATTTATATTATATAATATTATAGTGTATGTTAACCTGCACACGTGACTACATGACATGATGTAATCTACTGTAAACACAGATTACTTGTTGATCAGAAAGAGTAAAAGAAGCGCTAATAATGGCAAAATTAAACAAATTTGTATTTATAATGACATGCGGAAACTTTTAAGCCTCTTCCCCAGGCCACCCTTCAATATTTTCGCGCCGTTGTTTACCATCTCGTCCGTAGAGCTTTTTTTGTTGCTTTTTGACGCCAAAGAAATCTTTCGCGCGAAGCATATTTCAGAAATCGAATATTTTCGAAGTTTTACTGCGCCAAATACTTATGCTTTGAAATAACTTCGATGACATCTGGGCAAAAAAAATATTATTGTTAAGAGGTGACAGTTTTACTTAAAAAGAATATTTGTGTACGCGCACTATAAAATATGTAGCTACCATTTTAATGGAATCATCGTCACCTTTATTTTAAACCTCGTCCCTAAACCTCACCATTTTCTTTGTCTCATCGTCCTCCTCAAATGAGACAAGAAAATCTGAGTAAGAGATGCTCTTTAACCACCAGAGATGAAAAAGCTTGCACAGAAGATTTTAGTAAAACTCTCACCGAGCGGTATAAATCGCTTCGTTCGTAATGGACACTTATAAACCGAGTGACATCAATCAAAACAAAAACCAGTCAGTCCTCGCTAGTAGCGATGTTGCTACAACGTTGCAGTAACTTTGTTTTGTTTACTGGGGTGTGTATGTGAGACTATGTAACCAATCAAGTCCTAATAAAATATAGAATTTGCATACAACTGCAAGATAAAATATGTTACACTAGGCGATCAAAACCACCCAAGCAAACCAGGATAGTTCTTACTACAGAAACTCTAGCTGAAAGTTATTATTTTTTGGTTTTCGCCAACCTGGATCCTAGAGCTTTTTCTGTCTCTTTGTTATACCCGGACGACGATACGACGTGAAAAGCCTTGGGGGTCAAGGCTGAGCTTTCGAGTACAAATTAAAATAACGCTAGATTGTGAAAGTGTTTTACAAAGTTTTTGCAAAGTTTTTTTCGTCTTGTAATTAAAAGCGATTTCCAACATCGTAAACAAATTTCCACAACGAACAAAAATAAACAATTTACTGGACGTGACGCCATCTTTCTTTTTTAATATAGTGAAGTAATTATCATGTTTTTTTCTGCATCATCATTATCCACTTGACTGTT
The DNA here is from genome assembly GCA_030067915.1 of Hydractinia echinata. Lineage (NCBI taxonomy): Eukaryota > Metazoa > Cnidaria > Hydrozoa > Anthoathecata > Hydractiniidae > Hydractinia > Hydractinia echinata. The sequence continues at coordinate 2,103,680 of JASGCC010000042.1, read as the reverse complement.
TGTTATGCCAGAGAAGTTTGTCTCAAGTGCTTCTTAGAAGACACTAAGAAGTACGTCTCTAGGCAAAACCCTTCTTAAAACAACAATGTTAAGTAGAAAACTAACTTGGGAAGGAAATTTGAGAAGAGATAAAAGCTGGGTCGAAAGCAAATTTTCTGCAGCCATATATCAGCTGGGACAGCCGATAGGTTAGGTGGAAGCTCATGGCATACTACGATGTACACAGCGCTGAGCCGCGCTGTCCTACTCAACATCATACCATGATATATAAACAACACCACGCGCTAAAACTTAAAATGGCGACGATTTAAGCAAATTAATTGGGTCCAAGTCACGCTTTCGAATATTGTGCAATATCGACCATTTGATGAGTGGTCCTTAAACTGACGACGTTATATATAACGGAAGTGGAATTTCGTATTCGCATCTTTTGTGTTACAATCACGTGGTAAGTATCTTGGAAACTTCGTCGTATTTTTGGTATGTGGCTTCACTCACCCAAATATAGATTCTGATCACTTCGTCGAAGCACTGTTTATTAATTATTTGCATAAACAGCAAAATATACTAGTCCATGGAAATTTATACGTCGCAGTCTATAAAAATGTATCGCATTTGTTTTTTTAGTTTAAAAATTTCGTGCGTCGTTTAGCATGACCCGATTTTGACGGACAGACAGACAGAAAACAGCTACTACTGAGACTGTTGATATACAGTCTGGAAACGAAGTAAGAACAAAATGAGAGCAATAAACTGGCTAAAAGTCTAAAATTTTACTCGTATTGTTGAAAACACAGTGTGCATGGAGGTAAGAATTTGTGAACTTGTACGCGGATTTGATATGGACTATTTGAAACTTAGCTCCTGTAAAATAAAAAAATGCTTGAACATTTATGGAATAAAAAGGAACAAAAATCTCAGGATGAACAAAGTCCCTGTGAAGCATAAGTAATCGAAAATCGCCTTAAACAGCGAAGGTAAAACTTACAAAACTACTACAAAAGACACAAAATACGTGACTATGTTTAAAAGTTGTCTACAGTAGCTCTGACAACACACAAGGAAGCTTATATGAAGATAGCAGAAAGCACCGACGCTATTGTTTTCACAAAAAATAGCGCGTTCGTATGAGACAGTACTGAAATTCAGGCTATGTGAAATTTACACTACAGTAGAAAACTGTTTGCACGATCTTTAACGTCGTGTTGGATTTCATTTCAAAGAGTTTGCTAAATGACGTGCCAACGTGCCATACGTGCCCTACGTGTCTTACGTGCCATGCGTGCCATACGTGCCAACAAAAATTGACGTGCCAGCGTGCCATAATTTTTCGACGTGCCATGATATTTTTTTACGTGCCACAATTTTTTGACGTGACATATTTTTTTGGGGGGAAAAATTTCTGTAAACGAGAGTTTGTTATCTTGGGAAATGTTGGTATAAGAGAATTGCCATGTTAGTAGAATTGCTCTATTTTCTAATAAATTTAACAAAACCGAACCTATAAAGATCGAGTAAAACTCGAAACAAACGTGACAATAATACACGAACTGAGTACTCTAGAAATAGAAATCATCTCCATTTTGATCGAAAATATTATAATAAATATTATATAGAATTATCCAAAAAAGATATGAAAACTATCAAACCTTTACCCAAGTCTTATTTCGCCCTTTAAGATTTCTGAATAAAGATAAAAAATAAAAATATATGCATTCTTTGCCTGGTTCAGAATGATTATAAAATTTGGAGTGAGAAACACAAAACACCAAAAACAGAATAATTGTATTATGCAACTCGATTAATTAATAAAATATATAACAGAACGTAATATATAAAATGTATTTTGTCTTGGGTGAATATGAATCGTCTTACATGCTACTAAAAACAATACTAGTATTTTTGGTGAATTCATCGACATCTACTTTAGCTACATTATTTACGTGGAAAATTTCCAATGATGTTCGTACATTGGACCAAGGAGGTGGTGATCGCAAGCAACTGTCAGCGGCGCAAATGTAAAACTTTTGCTCAATTGCGCGATCGCTGTTGTAAGGAATTGTTAATGCGCCTTCCACAACAAGACACAACTGATTGCGTGCAATCTTTTTTTTACATTTCGTTGAGCTGCATGTAGCACTCCTCGCTGTTTTATAAAGAAGAGTGCATATTTGTTGTTGATTAAAGTTCTGATGTTCTTGCAATATATCTTTGAATAAACGCTTTGTTTTTTTCTGCGTTTTTTCTTGCCTAAATTTATCTGCAACGATCTCCCATGTAAAACTTGCTCTACGTTTTCAATATATCTATTCTTCATAGATTCAACACAGTCAAACCCTAGAACATTACATAAAACGAAGATTATGTGTTTGCACAGAGTGATTTTACTGTTTTTTTGAAAATCTGTGCAGGTACATGATTGCGTCGATGTAACATCAACAGAAAATTTCGATTTTCCGTTACTACTATTTACTATGAAGCGATGTTTTTTTAATGACATTTTTTGATGCGAGCGTATCTTCATGATTGTGGCATTTTTCATCGCATTTTCGTAACGGGTTTTGAACATCTTACCGTTATCTCGAGATACTATTTGAAATTTTGAATGAGAGCTTTTACCGATGTTGTCAGCATTCTGCAACAAACTCAAACCCTTCTGCTTCGCCATAGCTACATTCCGGTCTTCATGCCTTCTTTTCACACCAGCTATAGATGGTCCGGATCCCAGGCTGGTGCCAGAGTCTTTGTACTGTGCTATCCGACTCTCCAATATCAAAGAGTCTCTCGTATCAAACTCTGCTGTTTCTAGAAGATTCAAACCAACATCACCTTTGTTCACCCATCCTGCATGGACTACTTCAGCTAAGTTAGATCTTGGAGCATTATTACTGGTGAATGCGCGAAATATGCACTGACGACGTTGGTGCCACCATTGCAGCCACGGTTGAAGATCCAATTGCTCACTGTATCCAATAATGATACTGTTGATACTGTCATATGCGGAGTTGTATGCTTCCGGTGTTGCTGCGTAAAGTAACTCTTTTGCATGCATTTCAAAATCATCTCCCCATGCTCCTACTTTCCTTGATTGCTCATCTACTGATCTCAAAAAATGAAATTCACAACCTTTAATTTTTTCTAAAACATCTTCGCCATATATTCTCTCCAGACCCGTAAAATTTGCTGTAGCCATGTCTACCACCCAGCCAGTTTTTATGGTGCGATGTAATGAATGTAAATGTTATATTATATATGGGTCGTCAAATGATGTGTATGATTAGTTAAAGAAAATTAGTTTTTTTTAGTTCTATCGACTACGTATGAAGAACAGTCCACTATGAACGAAAATATTTCCACACCATCACACATAATAATGTTGTTATTGATGGATATTCATGTATGTACACAACAGTAGATGTCCCATCATTTCTCCGAATTTTACTCTGCAGAGATTTATTTACCGCTTTCCTCTATTCTTACGGTTTCTATATGTAACTTTGAAATATCAATAAAAAAGCTGAATAAAAGAAAGTGGAAACCAGGTTCTATTACGAAACAGCCAGATACTCTGTCTGTGCACGCCAACGTTGAAAAAATCTTGAATTATCGTTCACATGTTCTTTTTTAATTGAAAATTGCAGTAAAACTGCTTGACCTTTTTATTGGCGGTATGAATGGTTATCAGTTGCGAAGTGTCATAAAAAAAGTGCAAAAGCTTTCCATCGTTCATAAATAATGTCTTACCTGACTCCATCCATATCAAGAAACTAATAAAGGAACAAACGTACACACGCGGAATAGAACCAACTGATACCACCAATAAAAATTGTGTATAAAAATAAATTATAGAATAAGTTCCGTTCACGTTATCACTTAAAATTCTTCCAATTAACCTCGCTTCTAACAACTACTTTCTTCTCTCTCTCTCTCTCATCTTCTACTGCGAAAAATTTCTTTCAATTCTCAAAATAGCGACAGAAGAAAGAAGTGTCTGGGTGGAGCGAGACTCAACGAAAATCCCAGTTTCCATCGGTCTTCATTCAAAAGAAAATTACGATAAAACATTTAAATCAACTTTTTCTTTGCAAAATGAAAAACGTCGAAAAATTATGGCACGTCGAAATATCGTGGCAAGTCGAAAAATTATGGCACGTTTGCACGTCGACTTTTTTGGCTCGTATGGCACGTCAAATATTTTTGGCACGTATGGCACGTTGGCACGTCGCCATTTTTGACACGTTGGCACGTATGGCACGTCAATTTTTACACGTATGGCACGTTGGCACGTCATTTAGCAAACTCCATTTCAAAGATGACCAGTAAAGGTCCAACCTTTTTTGTATTTATGATTATACGACATTCGTAGGGATTAAAAACCGAATTTCACCGGAGGTGAATCTTGTACAAGGAAATCTCGTTTTCAGATCTCTTATAAGCAAGTAAACCACCTCTAAATTGTCTGTTTATTATAAGGACCAGAACAAAAATGTGAATCTCTACAAAAAGAGTAAGACTACAGAGTTCTGCCATCAGCTATAACTGTTGAAATAAACATATAATGGTGAGAGAGACTCGTCAGAGAATAAAAAAGACGATGAGTGTAATATGTAACCGAAGTTTAATAAACAAAGAAAAATCTCCTTTTTCTGAGCTATTAGTTCGTAAGCAGTGAACAGTTTCAATCCGTGCGTTAATAAGCTTATCAGATACATCAATGTTGTGGGTGATAATATTCGCGGGAAGTTTTAAAAGGAGTTTGTGTCAATAATCTCAATTTGTATGCCATCTGATACTACATGCTTTTTATTATTTCTTTTTTGTGTTCAGAGGTTGTTTTTTTCAGCAAATATATGAACCAAATATGGGTCCTAACGCTGTCCCACAATTTCTGTCAATTCAGCAATCTTAAAATACTAGTCGGTTGCCCGTGGAAAAAACACGGCCGTTCTTTTATACCTCATTGCGTGCGACTGGCTACTTGCGGTACCATTTTGCGTGACAGACAGATAGACGTATACGGGTATTATAATATAGATTTTCAGCAGTATAAAAGCTTTCACAAAACACTTTTGTAGTCTGCACACACAACTTGCTTGAATTGGTGAAAGTTGGTAGAAATCACGACAAACTATAACATATATTAGCTGTTGGTAAATATGCAAAAGGAAGCTTTGAAAAGTTGTTTCGCAACATACGTGTTTTTCATCACTCAACTTGGAAATATTTTCAACAAAACTTCTATTAACTCGTATGACTTAAACTGGACGTTAGAATAAGAACCTTGAGCCTTTCCAATCCAGATTCAGATTTGACTCCCACATAGGTCGCTCCTTCCGTCCTTTTAATTTTATTTCGCTTTCTTTCTTATCATGTTAATAAGTTAATTAAGCGGCTAATGTATGATCAATAAGAAATTTCTAGAAAGAGTATCGACAATTTGTATTTTTATATTTACGATAAGATTTGTAATGAGAATGTGTTTAAAATGTGGATAGTAGTTTGTAGAGACTTTCTTTACCAGAATGAATTTCTTCTTTTTACATATTGGCTGTTTGTAATCTCCTGCATTTCCTAGCATTGTTGCATTACGAAATAATCCACTTTTCGTCGCACGCTAATCCTCCGAAATTCAAAAGGGATGGCAATGTTAACATCAGCAACAATCAGCACATTTTAAGAATTAGGGTTAAATCAAATAACCCAAGATCCTAAGTCCTATTCTCGTCCTGAACACGTACATAGACATGTTTAAATATCTATGCTCAAAACTTCAAGGCGAAACTGCTACCGATATAGAAAAACTCGGGCATTAAGACATAGTTTTAAATGTTTTATTGTATTTTGCCTACGAGTTGTTTTGTTTTGTTAAGGATAGAAAAATTATAAAAATATTGAAAGTCACCAGTTTTAGTCTTGCTGGAGGAGCATTTTAGAAGTAATGATACAAAAGTAAGTTGGTAGTGGACCCGTCCCATTTCCCCTTCCCGTATGATTATAGTCAAGAGTTTTCTACATATGGATTGACTACTGACTAATAGCCTTGTGGTAGAGCGTTCGATTCCAGTGCGGGAGGTCTTGGGTTCAAACCCCGGCCGAGTCATGTCAGAGACTATAAAAGTGTGAATCTATCCTTTCTGCTTAACGTTCAGCATGAGAATAGGATTGATATCTTAGGCGGTTGTCTAGTTGAGCGATTGCTGTGCTTGCACGACTTTCGTAGCTCAAATGGGAGCTTTAAATGCGCTAGGACTCCCTTTGCAGGACCCTCGTTGATAGCAGTACCAATAGGAACTGAAGAGGCTATACTGGGTAAATAATTTCAATAATAATAATAATAATAATACAAAAGATTTAACAGGATTTTTTAAAATAAAAAGTGTCGATAATTTTTCTAAGTGAAGAATATTTGTCCGAATATTTGTCCGACGAATAACATCTTCTGTCACGAATTGATAACACTAGTCGTTAGCCCGTGGAAAAATCCACAGGTTCGCCCGTCCTTTTTATACCGCATTGCGTGCTTCTCGCTACTTGCGCAGCTAAGCTACCATTTTGCGTGACAGACAGACAGACAGACAGACGGACAGACGTATACGGGTATTATATTATAGATATTGTGACTGGCTATCAGCTATTATTTTTAATTTTGCGTTACGAAACACCGTCCTTGTCAACAGGATTTACATATTTCGCGTATGTACAACAAGAGACTTCAAAGTCTTGAAGGAGAGGTTGACGTATATTGTTTAGATTTTACATTACTAATTTCTGTTACTGTTTTAGCTATAGAAATCAAATTAAAAAATTTGCGAATTTCCCTAAATTACAGTAAGTAAGTAACGGAGAGTTTTAACGTCCTTAGGGATTCCTTCCTAATGGCGACTCTTCCTTCCCTCTGACTGTAACTATGTTACATTACCGCCAGAGATACGTATAGCATTGCTATAACTTGATTGCCTGTCACACAAGCCGATTAGCGGTTAGTAGATGGCACCAAATGGACTGACAACACTGCATTTAAAGTGCGCCGGAGTAAGGACTCGAACCTGAAACCTTATGATTACGAGACGAATGCGCTACCAATGCACCATCTCCGCCTTCTCTTCATGTAACGATCCTTGTACTAACTTTAAATGTAAGAGAAACGTAGACGAGAAGAGAAGAGTGAGTTGCATATGAAAACGATTTTTATACACGGGACTCAAAAAAGAACTGGTACTTTTAGTAACCTAACTGCTGGGAGGGGATTTATTAAGGTGGGTGGGTGGTAAGTTTTGAGGAGGAGGGGAATTAGGTTCTTATAAAAGGGGGAAGATGTACCTGACAGGGCTTAAATAATTTTTTAGGTTAAAGCAAGGAGGTCAGAAATCTCTTTCCATTCAATAAAAACAACAGCAATAATGAAACAGCTTTCGAAATAAAAACTAAAAAACTCTTTAATCAACGGACAATTCAAAAAAGAACGGATACCTATGATTAACAAACAGATTTTATTATATTGGCCAAATTATATAGAAAACCTTCTAAAAAGCGGACATGGTATAAACAAACACTTAAATTAACGGAATTTCTAATTAGCCGGCATGCGAAGAGAATGATGTTATTTGACTTTTACCCCTATTTGCTATGGACTTTTTGGGCCTTGAAAGTAAGGCGCAAAAAGTGACCACTAACCATGACAGAGTTAAAGTTATGACATAAAAGTTGACACAAATGTAGAAGGAGAAAAAGAGAATAAACTAGCATAATTATTTTTTGCCGACGTCGGCATTTTTTGCGTGACGTCATCAGCAATTTTCAAAACGGAAAAAATACCATATAGTTGAGAAAATCGCGTTTGAGAAGTTTTGAGCAATATTTTGTCCTTCCTTTTTCATTTGCTGTTAGTAGTATATATAGTGTTAATATAATTTCTGCTTTTTCACATAAAAATGGATAAATATTAGCTAAATCTTGAAAAATCTGATGCATTTCTGATAACGAATTGAAATTGCGAAAATCAGGTGGCAACTTTGATATTTTCATGTTAATGTGATTATTAAGTCAGTTTTGAGCAACGTCTACTAACTAGTGACGTTACCAACAGGTAGAGTCAAAATTTCCGGAACCCCCCAAAACCCCCGGAAAAGAAATAAAATATATCAAAACTAAACTTAAAAATATTAATTTTCCAAAAGGTTGACACCTGTAATTAGCGGACATATTTTTTGTACCAATAGTTTTCGCCTAAGAGACTACTGCACTTCTTTTCAAATTGTAACAATTTCAATTTTAGGATATTACATATTTTAAATTTATTTCGTCATCCCTATTCTCTAACGGTAAATCAAGAAGGTTTTTAAATTTCTGGTATTTCTAGAATAGTCATCCCAGCCTTCAGCAGATTACAAGGATTGGACTAGGGGATTGAATTATTAAATCATAGTGTTTTAGTGTTCTTCTTTTTTCATCTAAATAAACAACAGGTATAAGAGAGCTTTATTAATAGTGTTTCCAATGTTTACATAGCTAAAAATACATGAAATAGCACCTACGTTGTATAAGCTGACTCTGTTGAAAGTGTTTTTCGCATACATGAAAATTACGTTTTTCAATCTGTGTCCTCAACTTATTATCAACAACACGATCCTTCGTAATCACAGCAATAAGCTTCTGTCTCCAAGATGTGTTGTACTCATCATTTCCTTGTGGAATACAAAATATTGAGATGCCAGTAGTTCTTCTCGAAGTAGAGCAACCAAAAATCGAACAATTAGCACCAGGCATAGCCAAATTACAGCATAAATAAAAAATTACTTTAAAAAAATATAAGCTTCGCTAAGGTTTCTCGCTTGTTTTTTAAATTTTGGTGCCCCTAAAAGTAGTCTGGGTACTAGAAAATGTTGGAACCCGAGTTATTTGCCGGGAGCAGAGCGCGTTGGCACGAGTCTCCAGACTATTCTTTTTCTTGTGACAATGATTAAATTAAGATGGCAATGTACACAGATGTAGAACTCTGTGACGTCTTATCATACACAGAAAAGAAAACAGTAGTGGCGTACATCAAATAAGCCATTACGGTGCACGTTACAGCATGACGTATATTTTCAGGAGAAAACAAACGATATACGCAATCTCGTCCCCAGGGGTTCTTGCCTTTTTGACACTAACAGATTTTACGTTAGGCAACAAACCCGGGGGACAAGGATGAAAATTTGATCGGAATGTATTTCGCTGTAGTTAAAAAAACATTTAAACCAACTTACGATGGAGAATCAGAGAAAGGGTGGATGTAGGTGAGGGCGTTGTACCAACTCTCGTTAGGAATATAACACCCTTTCTCCTAAACCTTGGAACCTAACCATGCGAGAATAAACCGAAACGTTAGCTTCTGTGAGTCTGGATACCATTACCTTGGAGCGTTCAGGTTCTGCATTTTTTTTATCCTCATATCTTTTCAGGCACCTCGTTCCAAGGACATTTTGCCTTTTTAATGAATGGCCACTCCGTAATAATGAGCACAAGACCCTGGGGACGAGGGCTATTTTTAAAATTCCGCTCGCATGGCGTTGGCGGAATTAAAATAAAGTGGCTGAATTTGCCAAGATTACAGCGTACAACTTCTCGTAAAGTAAACCTTGCTTCGGTTACCATGCTTTCATAAATTTCCATCAACCTCGTCCCCAGGGCTTGTTAGGCTTTTTACAAGCTCGTGAGCTTGTATTAAAACGCAAATGTCCTACAAGAATGGAAATTTTTGCCTCTCTGAGCACCGACACGGGAGTCGTCGTGTGTTCGAATCTCATCTTGGTAACTATTTTTACTTTTTTTTTTCGTTTTTCTTTTTTAAAAAGATAAGTGTTCAAAAGCTTTATTTAACTAACTGGTAAAGTAAAGGTGTTTCCACCAAAGTTTTCAAAAGTGAATGTAGGCAGAATTAAGGTCTCCCAAAATGGGGTTTACTGAATTACTGAATTTAGCAAATTTTAGGTGGGGTTTGTGGTCTTTCTTCTTCCTGTCAGTCAGTTTACCCAAGACGGACCCATCGAAAATTGAAATTTCGAGGAATTTTCCGTTCAAGAAGATCTCACAAATCAATTTTGAAAAATAACTGCGTAGTGCGTAACAAATATTATTGCCTATCTGAATAGCAAAATATGTCGTGTCTAACTTCGTAATAAAAATCACAATTTGATAGACAGCTTTTTGTAAACATTATTCGCGAGGTTGTTTGCGTATATCATACGTCTTGTTATATTTGAACCAAGCTCTGAGAAATTGCCATATTAGATGTTTTTACCGTTCGGGACCAGTTTGGAGGACCTTCAAGATACAAGTTAGACAGACATGCTTCCACGAATTAAAAAAATTAAAGATGCTTTCGGATGCAATTTTGTAATTGGATTTTTTGGAATATTTTTAGTACGTAAGTCGTTTATGTATAGGATACTCACGAGAAACATAGGATTGATAAGTGAACGAGCATCCATTTCAATTAATTTTATTGGTTGCACAGACTTTTGTAGCCAGCAGAATGTTTCTTTTTACGACCGGAATATCAAAAAGTAAAAGGTAGATAAAAATAAAGTTGGATCGCAAGCTATTTTTTTGTCAAAATACACCTTACTGTTTTAGGGTAAGATGTTGCCACGCTTGTAAGCAAACAAGCAAACAGCTTTTTGATCATTGGTCGATTTGAATTCGAGACTTGTTCTGAGGAAGTCAATAGCTTTCGCATGAGATAATCTCAATTTGTATATCCTCGAAATAATAACTTGTCGTTAAACGTTCCGTTATTGCTTTTGTTTTTAAAAAAAAATATGCATTACTCTACACAATTAATTTTTGAAACTTCATTGACAACTATATGTTGATTACTAGGCAAGGAGGAGAGCGACCTTCAAATACGTGCTTTCATACACGAAGTACGTGCGAGTCAGCAGGACTGGGTTAGGAATTTTACTCTAGGACACTTCAAGTTAATAACATCGTAACGGTCTATCCAATAAATTAAAAAACATAGACTGAAAAAATACTTTGGTAGTAACTAAGATATCCAGGAATTCCATGGCGAATCTAGCTTCTTGCAAAAAACAATTAAATTTATAACCCAAAATGTGAGTTGGTAAACAGAGGAAACCAACCTCGTCCCCAGGGCATCTTGTATCTTTTCTGAGATTAACGGTTATAGAAAAGAGACAACATGCGCTGGGAACGAGGTTGAGAGAAAACAAGTCGAGTAGAAACAGAGCGATTTTAGCCTCCTAGTAACAACGCATACTCTATACAATTCTCTCCTCTTAACCGTGATCGACAAAATTTCTTTTTTTCGGTTTCACAGGTGAAGATGAATTGTTTTTATATCAGAAATAAATGAAATAAATTGTACAAGCATATATGCATAATGTATAACAAGGGGGAAAATAACTGTTCTAAAATAATTAGAAATGTTCTTAATTTTCCTCTTATTGCGTTATTTTTGAAGCTTAAAAGAGAATTTCAGTTCTTCTCCTGGTATTAAGAAGCCTCAATTGTTCAATGTTCTAAAGTTTTGGACTTCTGAAGGCACGTGACCTTATATGGTTTGTCTTATAAAATCAACGCGAGTAATAATTCGACTCGCATTATTTTGTTTTTACAATACACGTTCCCGAATTACATGTTTTTTGAAATTTTAGAATTTTGATGTTTTGACTTTAAGATCATATTCAACATCATTGAATTGTTGTGTGTATAAATTTTTAACTTAATCCGACATGTGAAAATGCTGTTTTGGTGGTATTAATGTTACGCTCAAGATCTTCTTAATTTTCTACTTGTACTAATAAACCTCGGTTTCAGGCAGAGTTCCATTAAGACAAAATTAAAAACCTGTTCTTGTAACAGGTTGTTTGTTTGCTGTATGAATCTGAAGAGTCTATCAAGTTTTAGGTGAGGATTTCAAAAACCACGTGCATTTTGTTTGAAAAGGTTTAGAAATAGCAGCGGTACATCAAAAAAAACTAATTCGGGAAAGGTGTATTCGGACTGTTTTTTGTTTAAGTTTAGCAAAATCTCAGCCTCAACTTTCTTATAAACTAGGTTCTTAAAAACCTATTAAAAACTATAAGGCACCTATCGTAAACCGCATTTCGGTGTAAGGAGAATAATCTCGCTTTACTTAAAATCTTCGAATATATAGCATTCATTTTTTGTGTTCAAAACAACTTCCAGAAAAATGGAAAAATTTCCCGATCTACATCCAGAAATAATTTTCCGATGAAGAAATAATTCACGTTTCTGCAACCTGACTGAAGGTCAACATTATTTTTCTGCATCAATACTTGTAACAATAGATTACCTGTCAACCTAACCCCTGGCATGGAACATCTTAAAGATGAACAAATTCATCCTCAGGCCGCATATTTTAGCGGCAACGCATATAGATAAAGGAGTCTCAGCACGAAGTTTTACAACACTGTTGTGAACTTTTTAAGCAGGTGTGCGATCCAGCAAGCCAGGAGGAGAGGTGTGATATGACAAAAGGAGTTGACACCTGCTCTTGTGTATAAATAAGAATTCTGATAAACAACTTTCACTTGAAACAACAGTTTATGCTAGGAGCAACACGTGTTGGGAACTACGAAGAAGCTGACGCTACACGGAGAAGAAATAGTTCTACATACACAGAAATTATTAGAAGTTTTCGAACTTCTTAATCATGATGTTTCTATTGTACGTGTCATTTGCGATTGTAGCGTTGGTTTGTAACGCTAACGCTAAGCCTAGAAGCAGCTGCGATATTTGTGTCACGCAAGAAAACATGGCTTTCAAGATCAACGGTCATCCGGTGACAAGATACATGTGTGAAACGTCGCACGAAAACAAATGTACGGTGAAACACAGTCGTTACCGGGGATATTATCGCGAGTGCAAGATGGCCGATGTTCCTGTTTGTATTGACTTATTGGCTGTAATTGAAAAACATCCAAACAGCCGATGCTGAAATATGGTCAGTGCGTTTGGTTTGGGAAAGATGGAAGTGGACATTTTTTATACAACTTGTAAATTTTATAAATATTTTGTTACAGAGGGTTTTTGTTCAAATATATATAGTGCCGTGTATATTATGATTTTTATTTGTCATCACTAGTAGTAGCTGTTAGAAAGCGTAGGACATTTTGTCACTTTTAAAAATGTGGGCTTGCGTAAATGTTTTATGCGAGTTTTACTGTTTAGTAAGTTAATTTTTTTTTTCGTTTGTAGAGGCTAACATTTTTTTGTTACGATTGTTGAAACCAATAAATTGCTTGTGGATGCGCTGCGAAAACTGCGTGCGAATTTTACACCAAAAAAACTGAGCGTCATGACAAAAACTTGTTTTTCAAGGCCTCATTTCCAATGAGAACTGATCAAAAAATGGCGAATTCTTCGGGGTGGTTCTATGTTAGAGATGGCATATAACTGTACAAGTTACAAAAACGAATTGAACTTAAACTTTTTCATATAAGGAATTTGAGGTCGAAATTATTTAAAAGCAAAAATGAACTACGAATTTGGGATGTGAGCAAATAAAAAGAAAAAACGGCAAAGGTTTCATTTTTCACAGTTTGTTTTAGGGTTCTCCAACTTCTCATCCTTTTTAGCTTTTCCACTTCGAAACTCCTCGTGTTCCATGAAAGGTAAATTTGCGACTTCATTAGGTTTGCCATGCCTCTTCGAAACTACCCAAATCTTTAAAATTAAAATTAGATGTTTAACCAACTTGCTCGAATCTTCTTAATTTTAGTTTTACAAAACTGATGGTAAAATACGTGAAAATGCTACATGGGTACACGAAAAAATAATAATTGCTGATGATAGTACCCTAAAAAGTTCTGTCTCAATTTCTGTGGAAAAAATATGAAAATGTTTCCCAAATTCTCCTCAATTTATCAAAAAATACCGTCATAAAAAAGGCGAAAGATTCTTATCAAAAAGCTCTTGAAATCTCAAGACTTGAAAACGAGTAGCAACCCTTTTTTACTACAATGTTTAGTATTTCACGAACTAATGTTTTCTTATGAAAATTACGTGTAGTTTTATGGAAATTACGTGTAGTTTTTGAAAACAACCTGAGTCTGAATTCTACAAAAAGAACAATGCAGAATATGGATATCCCTGTGTAAACACGTTCTAGATAACTTTGTGCAAATAAATTCGTTAATAAGAACAAAACGAGGTTAAATTTTGAAGTTGTACCCTAAAAGGATATTCCCCAGTGGTTCTAATTTGGCACAACGGGGCATGCTTGTCGCATTTTTAAAGTCTCTAGGTTTTATTGTTTGGGGGACAGACACTATTGCTAACCGAAACCTGATTCATTCAAACGACATGCATGTGAAGTCAAGGAGGTTGAGATATAGAAGCTAAAGTGTTAACTCATAGGCGTGGTCAATACGCTGCTAGAAGATGTTGTCTCATACTCAATACAATGTTCATATCGTAGTTTTGATATCAATTCAGCCAATCTGGAAGGTTTAAATTTCAAAGATTTTCTGCTCAGTAATCCTGAATTATGACCGAAAAAACAAACATTTTATGGACTCATTTGTGACAGAAAAACACCTGTTTATTGTATGTTTTAAATGGTCTGTTCTACAAAACACATGTACGATGTACGTGTAAACGAATGTAGACGAGACATTAAATGACGACAGACGAGTGCAGATGATTTACGAAATGACGGCAGACAAATCACTAAATGACGGCAAACGAGTGTAGAGTCACACAATGACGGCAGAAGAATGCAGACGAGTCACTAAATTCAGACAGACAAATTTCGACGCGTCAGTAAATGACGGCAGGCGAATGTGGACGAGTAACTAAATAAAGGCAAGCTCGACACCTTTTAGAACTATCAAAAAATGAGAAGCAAATAGTCCTGGGGACGAGGACGTAAATTATACGACAGACGAATGTGGAAGAATCAAAGATAAAAAAGACGATATTTTATGATTAATTTTTAAAATAAATTGTAAACAGTTTGTTTTATTTTGTTGCAATTCACGCAAAGTATTTTTTTGTGATATAGTCAAGCTCGACCCCAGTACATTTCGCTAGAACTATCAGAAAGCGCAGCGCCGTTGAGAAGCAAGTAGTCCTGGGGACGAGGTTGTGATATAGTAAGGAATTTTGTTTTGATATATGCACGCAAAACTTTTTCTTTTTGAGAACAGATCTGTTGAAATTGGAAAAATAAAAAATTCCTTGCAAAAATGTCCAACTTGAGAAAACCGCTCAGGTTAAGACGTAAAGCAATCAAGTAATAAAATATATTTTGTTTGAAATCGTACCCCAGTTCAGATTATTTTTGAATATCATTGGACACACCACAGAATCTCTCCGCAATAAAAAATTTACGAAAATATATTTGTTCTTCGTAAGTTTTTAATGCATTCCCGCCGCATTGTGTCGAGCGGTCTATTCTCTAGAACGGATAAATTCTAAAAAGGCAACCCAATCTCGCTCAAGAATCTAGCCTGTGCAAAGGATGGAAATATAAGCGAGGCAAAAATTATTTTTATTTCACATAGTATTCAATATTGCTGTTATTTCAAGACAGGGCTACCAGTACCATAGAGATATTTTTATAAGGATCGTCAAGGTTTAATTTTCAAAAATTTAAGAATATTTTAAGAATAATGCTGAACATCAGACACCAAATTATTTTTAAAAGAAATTTTAATAATCTAAAGTATTCATTAATTCTTATCTTTAGGATCATAGCCTTTTCTTGAATTTTCAATCACGTTGTTTTTAACAATTTCAATTAAAGTAGTAGATGATTTTTTTCAACAATTATTCAAAATATACTTTTAGAATTAAATAAAGCTAAAAAAAGTTTATTTTCTAAAAATCTCTCGAACAAAAAGTATGATTCTTATAAAACAGTCTGAACTTCAATTGTTGGATTTAGCTCAGAACGACCATTTAAATCTTAGACTCCTAACATATATCTTGGAATTTGTTGACATTTCGACTTTACCCTGACATTTTGATAATTCCTGACAATTGTTGGATTAACAACCTGGACTTCTGGTATTCAAAAAATAAAGAAAATAAATAAACCGAAAAAACTATGCTTGTTTTGAAAATATTTACACAAAGAAAGGACGTGATCCCAGCTACAGGAACAAATCTGGGCGATAAAATTTTAAGCCACCTTACACTCTCTGATGTATCAACAAGTTCCACTCGCAGAATATTTATATACAAATACGAAGTAGCAAATTATACCACATATGAATTCTCTATTGGTCGCATAAGTATATAAGAGTCTTTTCATCTCGCCCTTGATACAACATTTCGCCGTCGAATCGAACGAAGCCATGCTTTCTTGCGCGCAATAACAATCCTACTATTTTGTTTGAAATCTTTGTATAAAGTTCGAATAATTCCCCAAAACTGATATAAAATTCATTATCACTGCGTGCTCCATTTCTCTTTAACATCAAGCAGTATTGTAATTTCATCACTGATCATAACGTCTGCTTTTTTCCCGCGCAATTCTGTTTTACTTCCTTCCACAGGGTGTCCATACCTTGCATCGTCTTTCGAAAGAGCTTTTCTATGTGAAGCACCTGGCCATTCCGAGAAGGGATTTATTAATTGATTTCCTCTGTGTGATTCACAAAACTTTTCCCATTGATCGATTTTAGAATTCATACCCATAATTTAACAAGTAAAACGTATCTAGCAACATTTTACTTTGATTTGTTTTTTTGTATATATCTAAAAAATTCAAACTGTAGAAAAAGTTCAAAACTCGCCTTGAATTCGACAACTCATGTAATTCGACCAAATCGTGAGATCCCCTGAAGAGTCGAATTACATGAGTTCAACTGTATTTCGTTTCTACTTTCGTCTTTTGTTTATATTCTCCACCTACAAGAAGTAGTACGCATGTCAATGGTTCTCACCGAAAAATAAAGATGATGTCGTAGTCGTACGGAAAGTGATCTATATAAAGCGAAGTAAGCAAGCAAAATCCTTTAAAATATACGATTTTGTGTAAGAACTTACCAGGATGGTTGTCTCAGTAAATCTATTCTTTTTCATTTTCAAATATTAATTACAAAGTCTTAATATATCTATCTTTCTCATTTATTACTAAACAATGGAAGGCATTTTATGAAAACATATCAAAGAGCAGTACAATTACCGTACCGTAGCAGTCTAGGTGAAAGAGAAGGGGGAGGGGAGAGGAGAGGGGCACGGTTCTCTTAAAATGCTTGCAATTTATTGTTAACATCGGAGACTTAGCTACACAGAGGATGCGTTTAAGCCAAACCAGCCGCTTAAAATTTCAAAAATTTCTCCTGGTGCGTCAGCCCTAACTAGTTTTTTTTTATTGATTCTCCCCTTCCCCCACACCTTAAAAAAACTTGAGTGCCCGTAATTATGTCACATTTAGACCGCTTCTCCTACAATATAAAGAGTGTCTCTATAAAATATATATTAAAAAATCAGTATAAATATTCTATATGTTTTGCTATAAAACGCTGACGCTGCACCTTTCCACACAAACTGAACACATAACAAAACTGTATATTTATACATCGGCATGTGAGGCACACAACACAAAGAAAAATGCATAGAATAAGACGAGGCTGTAAAACTCAAGTATATTGGCTGCCCTAGAAATCTCGTTGTAACGGCACGTCTCTTTCTCTTCTTCTACAAGAAGCTTGTCCAAGCAGAATGAATACTGGCAAGAGACACAAACCACATACGCCCGCCATAACATACGCCACTGTCAACAGGGCGCTATCTGCTTGTTCTGTTTCGATGTACTCGCAATCCACAGGATCAGCTGAAAGCAAATGATAAAGAGAAAAATTACACATAGATCATGTTTTGAGTCACTTTCAAAAGATCAAGCATTAATACAACAATTTTAGCTATTTTAGATACAGTTATCTCACCTCTGTTGAAGGGTCCCAACACTTCCGATCTGGGGTTTAATCGACCTTCCGCTAAAATCACGAAGGTGTATACATGAAAATGCATAGTGATAAAGTAGTCAATAATACTGAAAAATAGAGAAAAACACTAAAGAGACCAGATCAGACTAGAATAACATCTAAAAAGGTTACGACGCTATTAAAATCTTTAGCATAGCATGATCACTCTACACTAACAAGCAAATACAAGGTTTATAAATTGCCGTGACCGAAAAAAAGGTAAAATTTCCAAGTCGTTGTTCCCAGTTTTTATGAACGAGAATTGGAGTATAATGATTTATAATACCTACAAGGACATTAAAATGGAAACTAAAAAAAAATCGCATAATCAGTAACTTTGAATAAGTACCAGTCAAAAGCGGTAGTCGTGTACTGCGCATGCTTGGGATCTTCGAAATACCTCACAACAAAAACAAAATAGCTATCTTACCTCCGCACGTGGTTGCAGCGAAACCGACTTGAACATTTTCACGATCGAACACGACGTAAAATCCTTCCATAATGACAGCACCAATCACTGTGCCTTTCTCAGCTTTCGTAACGGCGAATTTATAGCAATGTTGGCCGGGAAGAGGACCTCGTTCGATCGTTTCTCTTAGGTACAACTTAAAAATACAGAAAACGATTATACATCTTTAACATGTCTTAGGAATGTCATTGTTAGGATGTCTCTCCAAGGAGGCTTTCAAATTTCCTTGCACATACAAACGTTGTGGTATATACTAACAACCTTCAGACCGTTACTCCAAACATAATAATAAATAAGCAGGTGACAATCATTTTAGTTTAGTTGTCAACTTGGATTATAGTAGTGTAAAACTCCTTAAAAGAGATGGAGAAACATAGATCGTATCTTGCATCGAAACAGAAATCGATATTTCTTCGTAATGACGAAATTTGGTTATTTTACCACTTCAAGAAAATTTTCCGCGGAACGGAACGGACAAGAACAGAACAGAAAATTTTCTGCTGGTAATTTCCACTTCTATTATTGCAAAAACTCTAATACAGAAAGCAAACACACTTTTCGCTATTCTCACGAAATAGAATAATCTGATTGGCTAACTAATTTTCTACCTGTCGTTTCCGCACAGAACGCAAAGAAAAAGTTGAACTCGGTTCTACTTTGCTCGGAACGGAACGGAAAGGAACATTTTCCACCCACGTGAACATTTTAAGTACGCATGCTCAGCAGCTTTTCTGTTCCTGTCCGTTCCGCGGAAAATTTTTTCGTAGTGGAAAATAGTCTTTATGTAACAACTGATAAAATACTACAACATGAATATAAATATAAAGGTATGATCTACACGACTATGTTTCGCCGGCTTTTGAAACGCAAAATTCTCCCACATTACAGTAGTGATCAATTAGGCAGCTCGAATATTTCTAAGCTGCATTTATTATTACAAAACAAACATACGTTTGTTGATATTCTTTCGTACAATCATTCTTACCTGCGGTGGAATTTTTAAAGTGAACTCCTTCGCACTGCTTATTGATGACATCAATGAAATTGACATGTCAGGGAATTCTTCCCAAGGAGTCTTGTCGTAATTCCAGCACATCATTTGACGCCCTATCCAAAATTCGTCAGGGACACCAAGCTATGTACAAACAAAAACCGAATAGAGTTATTTGAAAGGCCGTAGAGGAGTACATCAGAAAACTTCAAATTGTTCAAAGAAGAATAGTATAATTTAGTCGTCAGGAGCATTGGCAATGTTTTAGCTTAACTCACATGAAGCCTTGAGGGGTTTTCGAAGGCATCGTTTGTAAAAAAAAATGTTACAACTTTGTAAAAAAAAATCCGATGAATTACTTACGAATTTGTACGTTATTTTCACACTGTTCACTATACTTGAAAGTTAAAAAAATTATTCCCTTAAATTAACTTAGATCTCAGGCCTTCTCAGGTGAATTAGCCGTTAACCGACAGTAAAAATCTCCCGCAAAATTTCCCGCATTACAATTTCGTGCATTTCTAGCATGAAGTAGCGATTCAGTTACCATGTTGAACAAGATTATTTGGTTCGATACAGACCTTGTCATACTTCTTCAGCTGCACGAGAATCAAGTTAAAAACCTCTTCGGGAACTCTTAAATTAGTTGTACCACTATCGACGATGGTCTTATCGTAGTTGTATTTCTTGCAGTTCAAACCGAGGCTAATTCCGTTCACAGCCATATCTGTAATGATGACTTCGTAATACCATTTCTTGACGATGGGCGTGTATAGCATGTCACCTTTATACAAGTCATCGTCAACTTCACCAAACACCTTTTATATGAAACATACAAAAATTAAAAGATGATTCCCATACTTAACTATTGTTTATTAAAAGATAATTCCCTTAAAGGGGAATTAAGCCTCAAACTTAAATAGCATAATTTCGGTTAACATTATGTTCGTTTCCCAAATTCTGGTCAAAATTTTGAAAAATAAATATTATTTGGATTGATTTTAATATAAAACTTACCCCATCTATAAGCGAACGGTAAGCGCCATTTAAATTTTCTGAGGCCACGGCTGATTCTGGAGACTGTTATACCGTGACGTATCTTACGCTGAAGAAGCATAAGCTTGCGCTGAGGCAAGCAGCGAGATATGGAAAATTTAAGCTCCTGCTCTGACTCTCTCCTATTTCTAGAATTTTCAAGTGACTCTAGTGAAACGTCAGTAACAGGATGTTACATGAATAAGCCTGAATACTCTAACGCAGAACTTGAAAAAGTGACTTATGAATCTAGTGATAGCGAAGAAGAAGACGAATTAAATTTAAGCAGACTTGAAAATTTGCATTGGTGTATGTTGCGAACTCTCCTTATATACTAATAAGTAAGTCTTTCTTCAAAAAATATGTTTCTCGTAAATATTTCAAAGACCATATTTCTCATAGCCACACAAAAATAAAACATTCTTTCTATCTTCTTATTTTCTCACTTTTCGCTTTATAATCTTACAGTAGGTCCACGTGCTATGAAAATACACACCATCGCAGACTATTTAATTAAATTAAAAATAATGCCATTCCTTAAATATAAATTAAAAAAGGAGGAGAGGCCATGTGCCTCAAATAACAATTTGTTTCAAAGAAGTTTTGATGAATGAATAATTTATTTTGAATATTTTATCTTTTATCCTGGTTTACACTATAACTTAAACTTTGATTTCGCTGTAGGGAATTTCCTGATCCAAATGGAAAATATACTGGTTTCAAAGAATTTGTTGACATATAACGGGACTAGCATTTTTTAACAAACAATAGCAACAACGAAAAAGCGAAATAAAGTACAACGGACCAGAGTTATTTTTTGAATCTTTACGTTTGTTCACATTGTGTAAACAACTTTAAAAAACACGAAGAGATCAAAAAATTGAAATGAGCGTAAAATACGTCATAGATCTCCATCGCAGATATTGTTTTTATTTTAACATGGCGATTACTGTTGTCAACTTTTATGCTAGAAAACTGATGTAAATTCAAAAGATTTCAATTTTTTTTATATACCACCAAAATATGTAGGGTTTGTAAAAGATATTTCAGAAGAAAAAATATTTGGGCTTAATTCCCCTTTAAGTTTGTTTATTTACTTGAAAAGCTAAAACTACAAAACAACGTACGAAAACGCTTTGCAAAGACAAATCATTCAGATGAAAAAACTTCTTTATTCTTAAGTTATTATTTAAACTTAAGTGTCAAACTGTGTCGATTTCATCTTCTCCCTCTCCCCTTAGTGTCAAGGACAATTTCTTTGACAACAAACATTAGCGCACGAGTATATGTGGACGTCGATTTGACAGCCAGTAGAACAAACGCGAAACGATTTAGGCCACGACATTATTCTGTCCCTCAAATGTTAATTTGGCACAATATCAGAAAGATTTGATGCTCACCATAGTACCAGCTACTGTTGGTTCAGCTGATGGATCCAACTCAGAACTACTACACAACTGCATAGAGAACGTGTCGTCAACAACGCCTTCAATGACAAATTGATCGAAGACAGGTGTCACACTACTGTCAGGCTAAAATAAGAAAAAATAAATGAGTTTAGAAAATGTTACTTTTAAGGTCATTCTTTACCAACTAAAGATGCAGTGATATAAATTTAGAGTTGCCACTTCTTTTTGAAAGAAATTTAAGAAGTTTTCTGTTAATATTTTAAACAGATATCCCCCTTTATCTGGCGATTACACAATCGTTCAACGATCGAAATAAGGGTTCGCAGTTCGCTAAATGCGAATCGTTTTTTGAATACTGCGACCCAATTTACACAAATTATCATCAAAAATGCGAATCAAAATTTCAATATATTCTCAAAAGAATAAAAACAACAACAACAGCAACGACTAGTGAGCAGTCAAGACATCGTGTGCATGCCACAACTTTAATGCACCATGTTTGTTTTTGCTTATTATTCGGACGGCCCATTTTTTTCTGCAACGTCTGCAACGTAAATTCAAGCAAATATAAGTAAATGCAAATTTTTGTTCAGTCGTTCTGCAAAGTATTCAGCACATAAAAATTTAACTTTCAAATATGGTAGATTGAAGTCATAATCACACGAGGGTTGTTTCAAGGAAAATATATTTTGATTCGCTGTTTGCTCCAATTTATAACAAAATTGATTCGCAAATTGATGAAAAACGGGTCGCAAAGATGCCAAAACGGTTCGCAATGTCAAAAATTTTTACGTTAATTCGATCCCTGCCTTCTCTGTCAAAAATTAGAAATTTTTTTCAGAGGAATAGAGGACTTCAATCCTGTTTAGGTTGAGGTCTGGGTTACCTGGTCAAAGGTGAAAATAAGACAGTAGCCCAGAAGTTACAGTGGTAAGGCGTTAAAACGAAAGTTACACATCTGTTAAAGTGTAAACGTAATCTTCTTTACCCAACATCAACAATAAGTTTAGAATATTCAGGTTTAAACTTCTTCAATTTTGCTTTTTTTAAAGAATATGAGTATCCTAAGCAAATACACTAAGTAAAATTTGAGAAAAAGAGCACTTGCTTAATCAGATTTTATTTTTACTTAAGCTTGAGCTTGAGCTATTTCCAGAGAAGAGTTTGCAGGAGCGTATAAAAAATACAATAGCTTCCAATTGTGGCAAAAATTAGGAGTTTCTAGGAGTGGCGACCCTGTGCAACCCAACCCAGCGCACGTTCTCTACTCGACTTCCACTTTCCGTTCGACCTCCAATCGCAGCTAAACTTTATCATAATATCCTTTAACCTTTAAAAGGTATGGCTTGAAATAAAGGGAACTCGAGGTATAAAATGATGTTGGACTTATATTATAGAGTTTAAAAAGTTGGTCTTTTTAATTTTTTTAAAAAGCTTTTTTTGTCCTTAAGACATTCATATTTAAAGAATTTTAGATTTAATTATGCTGTATAAATTATGATGTCGTATTTAAGTAATAGAAAATTTTAACATTTTCTGTCATCAGTAATTTTATACCTATTAAGGGAATGTGCATTCAAACTTTATTAATGTATAGATATTTTAAAAGGTGAATTGATCAACATATTTTTTTCCCAAAAATTACACTCATTTGCTCGTCCCAGGTCTCTTAATTTTTTGCTGACAGACACACAACTTGAGATCTGCATGTCGGTTGGGTTCCCTTTAAGCAATTAAATGTGCAAATAAATGATCTACTTTTGCTTAAAAAATGATGATGAAAGAAATAACCAATCTTCAACCCCACTTCATCAGTAATTATGCTGATAGCTAATATATATATTATCGCTTTCTTGTAAAAATAAAGTATCCATGTGCTTGTCTATTAAAATGTCAAATTATGTAACTTCAGAATTCTGCCAGTAAATAAAAATAAAAATACCTTTGATAGATGAGCGTAGCCGAGACCCAATATTCCCTCCCAATTTGAACCATTAATAAAGAAGTTTTCAGAGCTCTCTATGGTGGCAATGTTTACTCGAATAGTAGCATTGGGAGCATCAATAAATCGGATCAAATCAGAGCCAAGTTCTCCTTGCCAATTCCCTTGAGTGTATGGTACAGCAACAGGTCGATCCATATCAACAAACGTTGAGGACCTAAATAACAAAGAACATTTTCCTATTTCAATTCAATTGAGTCATCGCATCAAATCAGATTAATTAATAATATCCCCACAGTTTATCAGTGAGTTACTTTTTTTAGTCCAAATAGTAATTATTCTTACTACCATAATTTCTTGAAATGACATTGGCATAATTAAGGCTATTCTATCAAATGCCTTAAATGTTTGCAAATTTAAAAAAACTGGGAGAACCAAACCTGTTTTAATAAAATAAATATAAAGAGAATATAAAAGCTAAGTACTTCTCCGGGTGATAATATATTGGCAGATATGGATGAGACTTTGCAGCAACTGCAAAATTACTGCTACCAGTATCAACCAATACGTTAATCTAAACAGAGAACAATTTCATATTAAATTATTTTACTATATATTCAACATTGTCATTAGAAATATATATGTAACATAAATTATAATAAATAATAATATATATAAGGCCATCTATTTTTAAAAGTCATCATCATTTTATCTTTAAACGGAAACGCTGGATGCAGAGGATGCATGGATATTTTGTAAATAACACCAGTTCACTAGTTTCTCTCCCCCCAGTCTTTTTAACTTCTTGAAGTTGTATTGACCTAAGTGTTGTTGACTTGATTCACTCTATATCTCCTTATATGACCAATTGTCCTTGACCCACAAAAAGGCAAATTCACTGAGCTCTCAGTATTCTTTCCAAGCCAAACCGATATGTCACTTACGAAATTCTAAACGCAGCGCTCGAGGATGAATACACTTTTAAATATTTAAGGAATTTGTGACCAAAACATCCTTGTTTCCTTCAGCAGCAGTTTTCTACCACACTTTTGTACTTAAGCTTAACGCATGTTAAAGTAAACCTAATCACTTCGCAAGTGAAGAGACAATATAATAGAAACCATGCCATATTTTTCAATTCAAATGAACAGGAGAATTGATTAGAAATACTTAGTGCATACATAATTACATTTTAACAAAGAGCATTTCCTTAAAAACTATTCTAGTTGATGTTGCATATGTACATGCATGTTTAATAAGCAGCAAATACTTACTCAAGACATATAATCAATATAAATGGATTTTATTAAAAAATTGGCATAATACGCACAGTACTGTATTTAAAGCAATGGACACAGCATTTAAAATTATGTTTATATATGTATGTAGGGGATAAAACTTGCTTATCAAGTCTTGTGGAATTTTTAGGAGTTTATAGTAGAAACAACTCTGTCTAAATGAAATTATTCTCTGCAGTTAAAAAGGTCATGTTATCATATATTCTATTTGTGTATTGTGTTTTGTAATGTACTTTTATCCCTAAAGATCATTTACAATGCAGGGATCTCTTTAAAGGAGATACAGCGGACATCCATAACAAAATGAATTATAACAAACTAAATTTATCATGGGGATCGATGCTTGTTTGCTATCCGGCATAAGAGGTTCTAGGTACATCTCAATCAAAATTCTAGGAGGATTTTTAAATAAAAAATATACAGTTAATACGATACTAGTAAAGTGAAGTTTTTGTGTATAAACATATTCCTACAAATGTTGGAGAATAAATTTTGTAAATAAATAGAAAGGTTGTAAGATGGTGTTAATATATGACTTATCAGTGTCCTTGCACTACAAGCAAGGGATTTGTTTTGCTGTGTAAGTCAGCCATTTTTGTATTTGTAGCCTTACTTATTTTCTTACTTGCCACTCTGTTTAAAAGGAACCTGTCAGGGCTTTAAAAAAATTAAATCTTGATTGATACACATGTTTTTTTGTCATAACCTCATGCACGTTTAGCTTTCTTCTGTGGCAATTTGACTTTTAGGAACTTTTCAAGAAAAAGCTATATATATATTATTTATAATAAAACTTAAAAGATACTCTTTCTTTGGTTTCAAATTTCATCTCCACTCTTAATTTTTGTTTTTGTTGTGATGCATAAACCTGGGAACATGGCTGAATTAAATTCAAACAATGCCATGCAGTGGCATTTTTAATATTGTACCCTTGGTTGTGTGCATATATATAAATAAGGAGAGCAGCAATGAGGTAGAGATCATGTCTGTAATTACCAGAACCAATAAGCCTTGTTTCATGGACGAGGGTGCCGACTCGCCGAAAACGCCGTATACGTTTTGTTTTTAAGGTTTTCGTCTGTAACCACCCGGAAAAGTCTGGGCCTGTCCGAAACCGCCCAAAATGCAACGCGCGCGAGCTCATTGTTCTCATTTAAATTTTGTCAAGAAGAAGGAAGGTGCTATTTTGTCGTTGTACTCTCAGTTTATTATATGGGGGATTTTATTACAGCTATTTATCGAATAAATGATATAAAAAACAGTTTTTTCAAAACTCTTCCACTAACACTGCTCGACATTAAAAAATAAATTATACATGGTAATAAATGTTTAAAAAAATGTTGTTTTGGGTTTATTTGGGTTTCTCCGGGCAATATTTTAAGTTTTTTTTAAAACGCCAGAAGTCGTCCAACAGCCCATGATTTTTGCAGCGATTCCGGCGAGTCGGCACCCTCGTTTTCATGGTTCTGATTCGTCAATGTGTTTTACAGTTGACACACATTGACATCTGTGTGAATGGTTTTGAGAAAGAAACATGCAAGTTGGTAAATGCATATATGCAAGTTAGTAATTAGATTCTTACCCTCTGTGGTGGAGTCCCTAATTCTACAGCAATGTAATAACCTTGTCCAGGTCTCCCTTTTAAGTTTTCTGTAGGAACACCTTTACCATCTTTTAGCCCTCTTTTAGTTCTCATTAGTGATACAGAAACTCTATCACCTCCTGTCTTCTTCTTTATTTCCACCATAACAACAAAAGGAAATAGCAAAAGAAAAACAATCACCATAATATCTTTGATCCATTTTGGTGAGGTTGGGTTCATGCTACATCTACCCAGCTTAGCTTAAATGTACAGCCAGCTAACTGTAGGTAGCTACGTATTATTTTCCAATTTAATAATAATATTTCTAAGTTCTTTAAAAAAAAGTCCAGTGTATATAGCTACACTCATAACATAAGGTCACAACTTTTTATTGCAATAGCCAGCCTATAGCTTAGCTGGTTATAACATTTGCTCCTATTATATCTTGATACACATACAGTACATTATTATTGATTATTAATCCTATTCCCTTTTATATCATTCTCTTGACACGGTAACTTGCTATATTCGTCCTTCTAAACACATGTGAAAATAGCAATGGATTGTTATGATGCTGCAAAACGAAAGCCTGTTTCCCACTTTTATATCTACCATTATGAAACAGTCGGAAGCGGTTATGAATTGCCAGTAGTTCTCCGTAATCACATTAAGCATCTTGGTCGGGTAGGTACTAACACGAATAAAAGCGACGCTCAAAAACACATTTGCGGCATAAATTATTCAACAAGTGTGCGTATTCATCATGTTGGGTATAATAAGTTTTAGATTCATTCCTTCAAGCTCGTCTTCGTTCTTAACCTCTTCCCAGAAACTGCATCTAACTTCTCTACGCAAGATCGTATGTTAAAATCTAAAACGCAACGTTTATTAGTCTCGAAGAGAGAGTAGCCCTGGAAAAAGGTCGTGTTGTTGTCAATACTTATACTTAAAACTCTTGGTATTCCAAGTCACACTTCAGGGTTGCAACTCTTTTTATATAGTCAAACTTGAGAATTGAGTGTTTTTGATAAGAATTTGCACGGTATTTTGATAAAAAAAATGAGGAGATTTAAGGGAATTTTTGTATTTTTCCAAAGAAACTGTTGTTATGAGTGAAGAACGAATAATTGCTGGGGCCCATGACGCACTTGTTTGCATTTTAAACTCGAAAAAAAAATGAGGCAGGAGGGCATAAAACTAAAATTAAGGAGATTTAAGAAAGCTTTAAAGAAGCAACCATTCGGAGGAAGTGTGGGGAGTTTTAAGACTTTTTTAAAATTAAGGAGAATTGCGAAGAGTTAAGCTGACGCTGAAATCCCGCACTTTGAGGACCACACTCCTGTGGAATTTCGAAGGTGATTTCAGGAAAAGGACTTTCTAAGGACTCGTTTATTTCCACTAATAGTTTATAATTTTTTAGTATATATATTTTATGTCAGGGTACAACCCTTCATTACGTGCAGCCATATATTTTATTATTATTATTATTATCCCGAATATTTATACAGGATATAGCCACTTCAATGTTGGAAACAATGTTATCGAAGTGGGTCTTGTGTTCTGAATGTATACATTAGGTATACACCGACATTTCCTACCCAATTTCTCTCACATAACATGGGTTGACCCGTAGCTGTGGTAAAGACACTGCTAAACATGCCCACGCTGTGGACCGAACCACGGACCTTGTGATTACGAAGCGAACTCCATAACCACAAGGCCACACGCCATATATATTGCGGGCAACGATAGTATTCTTCTTCAGCCAGCATGTTCTGGATAATAACAAGAATAACCAAAACATTTTTTTTTATTTGTGACATTTTGCCTGTATTAAAAATTATACAATATTGCAGGCCCTGCCTTTCACACGCTAAAATAGGCCCAGCCTGAACAGTGTGTTTCAAATACTAGGTTTTGTCAACCTCGATCCCAGGACCTGTTGTCTCTTTTTGCATATCGGACGGCCCGATGAGAGACAAAAAGTCCTGGGAACAAGGTTGAGGTTTCGTAGTTCACTACCATTTCAAATTTACAGTAACATTACATATAAACACTACAATTCAAACTAATTTCAACAACGACATAAAACAACCCCGTTCCCAATCAGAAAGTTCAGTTGATAGAACTGGGAACGAGGTTGACAATATATAAAAAAAACAAAGATAACATATATAAAAATAAAAAACAGAACAAAAACTGTAAAATGGACTATAATGGACTAATTGAATCTAACAAAAAATCGAGTATGCACCAACATTCACAGAAATAAACATAGAAACATGCAATGCAAAAAAAGAACTTCCCAAAATTTACTTTATTTTAATGTCTCGAGTATATATTCCTGCATTCTTTATTGAACAGAATCTAAAGAAAGGGGAAAACTCAACATGTACCACTAAAATGGCTCCTCGCAGTAAAACCGATGTTATAAAATCATAACAGAGAGATCGTAAAAACGTTAAATCCAGGAAAGGTCTGTTTAAAATCCTTCCAATAAAAAGAAAGTTTTTTGTATGAAGAAAAGAAAACAGCAATGGGCATTAAAAATGTGCGTGCTGACAACAACAAAACTAATTTTACCATATCTGAGGCGTTGCATTAAATTTCCACCATAAATAAATTCTTTATTCTATATTGTTTAACTGTCATATATTATACATAGTCGAATTATATTCCATAAAACCATTTGTTTAAGCGGAAAGTAAACGTATAAAGTAAAAGGAAGATAAAACAGTTGAACTAATAAAACAAACAAACAAACAAACAAAAACAAAAACAGAAAAACAGGACAATAAAAAACATAACATAACAGAGGTTAACGAACCAAGTTAATCTAATGTACCGATTAGCTGGAACGAGCGCCTCCACCATGCAAGGTCTCAGAAGAAAAGGGGACGGGGCACACTATTTCAAGGGCGTTCTTTTAAAGGTGGGTCAGTGTTCGATTGAAACGATTTCTGAATGAGGATGCTCATTTCGGTAAAGGTTATGTCAATAACTTGGTACTAGCTAATTTCAGAAAAATAAACAAACAAACAAAAAACAAGTACATTTTAAATATAAACAAAAAATATTATTTAAAATATTACTTGAAATGAAAAATATATGTATATAGACGAATGAGAAAACCATTCTCTTTTAATATGTCGTAATAAATAAATAAATAAATTAAGCAGCCATTTTGTTCTGTATAATATCCTTTAACGCGGCCCGCCACAGTAAAATTAAAAACTTCTATGGAATGACGTGTACGACCAGCGTTGCTTACGAAAAGTTGTGTTCCTCACTTTTCTTTACCGCATATTAGCTTCTAAAGTTTGACAAACACAAACTATACGAAGGAATGAATTCCGAGTTTACGACACAGTTTTTCTTGTCCATTTCGATGATTTCGTTGAGTTTCTGTTACGTTGAAGCTGTTTCGCTTTTTCGAGAATTCTCTTACTATGCCCAACTTTTTCAATTCCAAGTTCCTAAAACATAAACATTGAATTTCATAACCGCATTCGACCTACAGATAAACAATACTCAAGTTTTCTGTTACATTAGTAGCCGTACTATGACGGCCCGTGGATCTAAAACGGCGTAAAAGGACCCACCATGTATAATTTTACCGGTTTTATTGCGCCTCGCAGCGTGAGAAGCACGAAATAGAGATACTTCTAAATATATCCGAAGAGCGAATTCTCGTGAATTTAACATCAGGTTAACGACTAGTCATTCGTAGAACAGCGTTAAGCGAGAAATTTAACGTTTTCGAAAAACTTAAGCCTTCGGATGCATTTCACTTTTAGTCTTCTTTACACTAATAATATAGCAAACAGAACCTCAATTCCCAATGTCCCACAATAACGATATAACCGTACCTGTAGGTCATTCCGTTCCAACGCAATTAGCTCAGGTCCTCTGATGTCGTGTTGCAAGAAAATCGATCTGTATTCACCACAACCTATAGTATCCAACCATGTGCATACTTCGTACACACTCCAATCATGCACGGATTTATTTTCTGTGTTTGCTGAAAGGAAATAATTAAAATTGCTACTGACTTTTATTTCACCATTACGCTTTTTATTTAACCTTGCCTAAGAGTTCATACACATTGAAAATAATGTCTGGTAAAAAGTGTAAAAGAAGTGTAGTTTAACACGCTTCTGATTTCAAATCATTTGTTCCCACTTTACTTAAAATTGTCTAAAATGATTTGGTACCACCTGGATAGGAAACAACTTTAATAAAAGATGGTCGTTCTCCATAGATTTTTTTTGATATTTTTAGAAATCAGATGGTTTGATTCCGTTTAGGCTTCACGTCTGTACGCTGATGGAGTTGCTGTGGCGAGAGGAAGACATACTAACCTAGTGGGCTGTCTGACGTTTTCTCTCGACAAGACACCGCCTTTCTTCCGAACATGTTCCAACCCTTTGATGATTTTGAACCAGACTGAGTTCTTAATGGTGGGCGTGACTGAAAAACAAATTGTTTGCTGTGCTTTTTATTCCAAATAAAAGTAGAAAACACTGCATAGATTTCTGCAGAAATTAAACACCTTAAGGGAATTAATTTTCGCAAATTTCGCGAGGTTTTTGTCAAAACTATCAACATTATTTTTTTCTTCTGCTTCTCCTAGCACTTACGACAAAAATCTTAATTTTGTGGCTCCCTTAAAAACGGTATAAATCGAAAAAATCATAAATCTAATTCTCGCGAAATATTTGTACTTCAAATTATTGTTGCAAAATCTTTCTCATGTTAAAATCAGTTCTTGCAATAATTAATGCCCTCAAGGTATTCATTTTACTAGATGTGAAGCACAACGTGTACTACAAAAGTGAAACCTTCATTACCTCTTCGTCAGCTGTTTCTTGTGTGGATTCCATGTATGACTGCATTTCCTGGTCAGCTTTTGAAAGCGAAGCCACAATACGTTCTTCTAATTGACTAGAAAGCTCCTAAAAAACAATGTGATTATTCTCATCACTGAAAGTTGAACGGCTCCCAATTTTTTTTACATCGACCCGATTTTATCTCTTGTTCCCACAATAATTGTAATTGTCAAAGCGTTTGAAGTCTAAGTTTATAGGGTACGCATACGGAACTAACAGGAGTGATTTATATAAGATTATATTATTATTATTTACCTAGGATAGCCTCCGTTCCTTATGAAACTTTTAGCAATAAGAGTCCTGTAAACTAGACAAACACCTAAGATATCAATCCTATTCACACTTTCATAGCCTCTGGCATAACTCGGCCGGTGTTTGAACCCACAACTTTCCGTAATGGAGGCGAACGCTCAACCACAACGCCACCAGTACTGTAGCAATCCAATTAATTAGTGGCTACCCAATGGATGTTTCATGTATTTAACTTGAGCCGTCTTTTCTAGTATTTTCTTTAATAGTACCGAAATAGTAGGATCTAATTATTTAAGGTGGGGTTGGCCCTTCCTTCAAAATCAATTTCTTCGATTATAACTGTATATTCGCTAAAGGCAGATTATAACTCGAGTCGTATTTAGTTTCACAGATGGTTTTGCCCTCCCACGGGCTTAAAGCTAGTCTTATGTTGTAACAATATCAATGTCAAGCCTATTGCTAATTGAAATAGCTAATGAATGAAGAAGGCAATGGATTCTTCAGAGCGGTGCCCATGAGGAAATATTTAGCCAGTCCAAAGAAAATGCTTTGGTAACAACTAAAATATAAATGAAAATCGTACGTACTGGCTTCAAGGTCCACATTTTCTCGTTGACTTCGTTTATAAACGATTTCGAGACGGACAAAAATTCGGAAACTTCGCCGCGGCTGATCATCTATACAGAAAAAAATAAATAAATTTTCACCTTCCGGAAGCGTTTAATTGGGAAATTCGGAATAAGAATTACAAATAACTCTCGCAAATTTTATTACAGCGTGCTTACCGGACTATTTGGATTCTTCTGGTGAAAACGTTCTGTTAACGAAGCAAGATTAGATGCCATTTGGTACAGCTCTTGTTGGACGACGGAATTCATCATCGATGCGGCTTTAACACTAACACACAAATGGGTTCAGGTTAACCGAAGAAACTTTGCACAAATCAATTACGAGAGTTCTCACTCTTTTTCAGAGTTGTGGAATTGAGAAAGTTTGAGAACGGGTTTTCACAGTCTTTAAAGATTTTAATGCTAGGTATTTTTTTTTCGTTCTTTTATGCGTAACCAAAAAAATAACTTTGTTCTCGTGTAAGAACACAACAAACAGAATTGGAGCATGTATACACAAAGTGGATATAGTAACAAAATATTCCAATTTAAATCAAAAAGCAACAATCAATTAACATATATTTCTTTGAGAAGATATCTAAACTTTTTCTGCTTTGAGGAGATTTGAGGAAACTTGTTTTCAGGTGTGAGAGCCCCTAAATCTCGCCGTGTCGCCAAAAGACAAAGGACGTATTTACCTTCGCACAAGTGTCGTGACGGCTTCAGCAACGGGTGTCAGCGAAGTGATTTCATGCTCACTGAAAGGCTCTGACATGCGTTCGACTTTACATTGCTTCAATTCGTTCCATGACCGCAAGGTTTCTTCAAATTCCTACGTAACGAAAAAAGACTACCTCAACAATCCCGGTAGAAATAATGACTTCTCCCAACACATGAACTTAAAAAAAATAACAACTGAATCCCTAAATATAACTCGATAAGGAGAGAAAGCCCACCCACCCGATCTCTCATCAACATGGGTGCTCTATTTTTGTGGACAATCTGTATAATACCAGGTGGTTGCATCCAAGCTTCACCGTCTACTTGAACAGGTACAGCTTCATCGGTGATGGTTATCTTCACTGTGTGACACTGTGTAAGAAAATAGACACGTTTAAAATCACGACACAAGTAACAGAAAGTAGGGTAAGACAACGTGGTACAAATGACGTAAGTACTAAAACAATATAATTATAGATTAACAATAAAGCTGTCTCTTCCAGTTCTCCCATCTTTTACATACTCAATTTTAATACATATTATTGTATGATGTCAAGTCCAATTATTTAAAAATTTCTACAAATTTTCGGTGGCAACCTTTTTCTTTATAAGGAGAGCTTGCTCATCAACCGAGACAAACCTTCTCTCAATAGAACTATTACATCACTACCTTTAATTATTCTAGCGTATAATTTCTCATTGTTAACGGTTTATATTTTTCGTATCAATCTATGAACTTCTGGAAAGTATAATTTATATGTGATCATGGTGTGCGGAAGCCACCGAAAATTTGTACAAATTTTTTAAATAATTGGACTTGCCATCATATCTAATAATCTCTACGTTTACATCAACATATTCTTGTATTATATTTTGGTAAACAGACTATCAAACAGAGGTTTCGTCACAGTGACAACACTTTATTACGATTGCCACATGTTTTAAAAATCAGACGAAGTTAAGCACAGAAGAAGTAAGAAAAACCGTACCTGTGAAATTCTATGATGCTGCATGCCCCCGAATACCTTTGACATACCCATTTGGCTTGCTCCTAGTACCGCTACAACTTCCAACATCTTGTCATCAAATGAAGGAGCGACGAAACCCTGTACAAGAGAAGCATATGAAACATGATAAAAATTTACACACGTATCATTCAATTGTACGCAGACGCAGGAGAACACATACTCAAAGAGAAAGGTAAATATTGGTGACATTTATATGAACATACGTATCGATTTGAGTGCAAAAGCTTTAATTGATGACGATAAAACGTCGAAACATCATACAAAAGTGTAGAAGTACACTGGAGCCACATTGAGAACACACAGTGAGAGTACACGTTAAGAAGCATATGTTAAGAAGAATACATTGAGAACACGCATTAAAAAGTATATAAAGAAAACACGTTAAAGCGCACACGTTTAAACACGTTAAAAAGCACACGTTAAAAGAGACACGTTAAAAAGGACACGTCAAAAAGTACAGGTTAAAAAGTACACGGCAAAAAGTATACGTCAAAACGGACACGTCAAAAAGTACAGGTTAAGAAGCACACGTTAAAAAGTACACGTTAAAAAACACACGTCAAAAAACACACGTCAAAAAACACACGTCAAAAAACACACGTCAAGCTTATAAATTCGATGATTTACTTACATCAACTTCCTTCTTCGTTCCCCAAAAGTTTGAACCACCCATATAACTAAACACAAACCAAAAGGTTGGTTTTTGACGTACACAAACTTTGATTGCAATGGTAAAACGGTTTATTATAACAATACGATAAATTGTTTGAGACTACGCTCAGATGGAGCGCGATATGCACATAAAAAAAACAGTAAGTGTAAAAATTTTTTAAATATTATTTGTTATAAAGACTCTACTAATGGTTGCAGCGCAGCAACTTAATTTCAATAGATTCACTGCTTTGGAAAATTACCTTGGTATATTCAGAACAACAATTCCTTGCAAACTTGGAAGATTGATTTTATGACCATCCACCTAAAAAATAAATTGTGTAAAGAGGCGTTGAGTCGTGATCTCTTGTAACTCAAACACGAAGTTCTACGGGAAAAGTATGGGCAAAATTAGTTATTTAATTTACTTCAGCAGTCTGTTATTTCCACACTTTAAAAAATTTATAAATTAGAAAAGGTAGTATTTTGTGTAGTAGAAAAAGGATTGATTTTGATTCTAACGTATACTCCATACGTTAGAACAGAGAACAATGTTTCAGACGACAACATCATACGAAACTCGTTTCCATAATGAATGCTAAATATCTCAGCTCACCTCTAGATGAACATTTTGTTCCAAGTTTCTGTAAGTACGATTTATAATTTCTTTTCCTCCCAACACACCGTACCAAATAAAGTTTCGAGTTCGACTTCTAAACAAATGATAAATACGATAGATTATTCTAAGCAAGTTTCGAAATTATTATCGATATCTCCATAACAATAGCCGTTGTCCGTCCGTCTGTTTATAACGGTGTTAACTACTCACGAAATCTTGATGCAACAAATAACAAATGCGATACAGTTTTATCGACTTTGCTGTGACGGGCAAACTCCCGTGGATTTTACACGGGCTACCGACTCTCTCTAGTCTCTCTAAAATAATAGCCGTATTCTCCTTGTGTGTTTAAAATGGCCACGCGGCAGCTCTGTTTCGTATCCCCCGCAGAATAATCCATTACTTAATGCAAATGGACGAACAGGGATACACAAAACACCGCTGCCGGAAATATGTACGACAGACGAATTCGCGCGGATTTTTCCACCGGCTAACGACAGGTCTCTTTAATAATAACCGTATTTTGTCTGTCTCTGCGCAACATGGCAGCGCAAGTAGCGGCCCTGCAGCTTTATTTCGGATCCCCGGCAGACCCCGTTTTTTACCGGCTTTCTTTTGACCGCTCACGCGTAATAGACCAATCACGAGGCTTCATTTTCACTAATAACCAATCCAACTTCTTCGCGGCCTCGCGCGGATTCTTCCACCGGCTAACGACTAGTCTATTATACTACTCGAACAGCACTGCAGCATAGGCGCGTAAGAAAAAGCGAACACATTGCATCCAATCATCAACGTATCCGTTACCTGCATTTTTCTGGATGTTCTTCTCGTTTGTTGTGGAAATCAAGTGAGATTTTCGCATCTATTCCTACACCAAAGTAATTGTTCATTGTGCACTTCTCGTTGTAGTTGTTTCTAAGAAATAGTGAAAATCATGACTCACACAAATACTAAAAATATAATAATTACGAATTTGAGAGAAAGTTAAAATACTTATTATCATTAATGACACCATAACTTGCTTTCACCCTGGGTGTGTCAACAAAAAAATTAGAATGAGAAGGGTGATAAATTTATTCATTCTCAATTTTATATCGGGGGACACCGAAAAAAACTATCCTCATTACATATAATACAAAAGCCCAGGTCCCCTGTTTATAAAATAGAAATCTATGGATAAAGTTTTAATCGTGCTTATGAGAGCAGAGAGATAATTTTCGGACTTCATTGTTTAACTTTCATCATAGGCATTTATTAAGAAAGATTTTATTCGACAGGGGCGTTAATTCGAAAGTGGGCGTTAATTCAACAGTGGGCGTAAATTTGACAGTGGGCGGTATTTAGATAAAATAGCTAAGAATTTACATACAGTTGTTCATGTTCATCCATCCCAGGTAAAGCTGTAGCACAAAACGCATTTGCATTGGCCAGCAGGACTTTACTGATGATTCCCTCCGTAGCAACAGGTTTTTGAAACGCTCTCGCAATCACCGTGCCGGGATAAATAATCGTGTTGGACGGTTTATTTTTCGAAAAAAACAAATCGGATTTCAAATTGATGAAAGGCGATGTAGGTGTTGATAAGGACGCGCGTACAGCTGAAATGTAAAATAAAAAAAATTAAAAATATAAAAACGTCCCGGCTAAAGATAAGGTTAATATTCAGAGCTTCTTTTTAAATCAGCTATAAGAAGATACCAGTAAATTTAGGGCAGAAATTGTACTGGATTAAGCAACATGAAATAATTCGCAAAAAGAAACTTTGGTTCCTCAGCATTCGAAAGGATAACATTTTGCCAACTTTTACAAATAACGTTCCCCAGGTCTTTAAATTCCAAACAATTTTAAATTCTTGGATCGGAAAATAAAAGTCAAGTCGCATATATTCATAGTTAAGAAAGTACATCACCCACTAATATCACTTACTTGGCACTTTCAGTTGATTTGAACGCTCCATCGCAGGTGAAATATTTAATTTCGCAATAGCTTTGGTGAGCATGATATCGCCTTCATCCTGACGTGGAAGAGTGGTGGTGATGGCTTTCCCAGATTTCTCCGGCAGAAGTAGGTCTTTTTCTTTCTCATCACTGTCATCCTTCTCGTCAGCATCAATTACCGTTTCCGGCAAATCATCCAACACTTGCGCGAGTGTGGAATTGTTCTTTGACATGGCATTCGTGGCTGTTATGATGCTTTGAGCTATGGCCTCACTTGTTTGACTGTTCTGTGCATCAACAGCTGAAAAAATAGAGACGTTTACTAGGTTTACTTAGATTAACTCCACGAGTAGCTTCAGTGAACACACAAAATCCTTCACGTAACATTCCCTGTAAGAGCATTTCAAGAGTCCCCCAAAAAGTTAAGTTGACTTTCATTAAGCCTGGTTTTCATTATGGGTTAACTTGAGTTAACGCGGGTTCATTTTTTTTTTCGGTTAATTTTCTTTACACCAGTTAAAATAAGTATTCGTAGTTTCAAATGTCACAAAAAAATAACTTATTTATCGCATTTTTCTTCTTGAAATATGGCTTGAAGACAATGAGTGATGGTAAAGATAGATTGGAGGAAAGATTTTGACAGTGGTCGTTTACTGGGACAGATATAAAAAATAGGCAATATAAGTCGTACCGGGTTTTGCCTGCAAAATGCACGTTAAAGGTTAATGTAAAGTTCGTGCGCTGGCCGCAGGTAATGTTACAGGTCTCCACTAGGGTTAGCGTGGGATAGAAAATAAACTCATCAAAATTAAATTACGTTAACTCATAGTGAAAGCTGGGCTTTAGAGGCCACACTGTCGACACAGAATACTTAGATAATTTCACCCTAATAACAACACTAAAGAAATGAAAGATGACACACCATACCTTTTTCAGTGTGATCAAGGATTTCCCGCATGGCTTTCTTTAAACTATTCGCACGTGACCACAAGTGCTCTTTCGGTATAAATACTTTTTGTTTTGGTCTTCTTTGAAGCATGGAGTGAAGCTCATCGTTAGCTAATTCTGGCTCGCTGTGCCATTTCGAGCGGCGAGGAGACTGCAACGAGGAGATATCTAGGTTCTCCATCGTGCTGCTTCTTCTATTGTCGTTCAAATTTTTAAACCTGCTGCTAGCTTCTGATTCGATTTGCAAGGTGCGAAGGAGCAAGTTTAGCTTATGTTGTAACGTTAGACATTTGTTCGGTAGAGACTGTGCATCAGAGTCGTTACCAGGCTCTGAAGAAGCTTCTCTAACCAATTCAACAAAGTCTTTGATGGCCTCACAAAGGAATCTAAAAACATTACCCTAGTGTTATCTTTCTTTACAGAACAAAGGATAACTGACCCCAAGTTAGGTAATTTCCACTGTATAGAGCAATTTTAACATTAAAACATTAACATTTAAAGGATTGACACTAACGTAACAGCATCGCCTGACGAATGCTCCGCAAAAGCTAGGCTGCTAAAGTTCTATTTAGACAGATGTGTAGGGCGGATAACGGGCGTTGAAAATGCGCTTGTCGTAGTTTCTTGTGACGTCCGCATTACGAAACAATTAACGCAATGGCACGTGTAGGTGAAGCAAATCGAGAAAATGGGACATGTTGACGTCATTAAAAATTATGACAGTTTGAGGTTTCGAATCTAACCAAATAAGTCTGTTTGTGATCATTGAAAACTGAACTTTGTCAACTTAAAAGTACTAATATGAAATGGTCGTAAATTATTGCCTGTGGGTATGATCTTTGAAATTAAGCATTTATTCCAATAGTTTTTTAAACAGGATTGTAGCACCACGAAACGCCAACAAGAAATCCACTGAAGTCTGGTTGACAATTTAGGCTCAATAAAACTATATTAGTTCTGCAATATGATCAGGTTTCAGAAATTGCAATTTCTATTCCATTTAAGACTGAAAAACTAGGTATATAGTTCAAACAAAGCAACGCTTTCACAATTTCCTATCATTGAATCCTGAACCATCACAGCAATAAAAAATTCGCCAAAGATAATTATCTAAACATTAACGTAGTGTAAACTGTTCTTTCCATATTTTCACGTAGTGTAAATAGTACCTTGCTGATTGTATGACAACATCGTACTGATTAGAAGCCAACATTCTTGTAATGTGCATAGCAATGGAATCTTCATATCCAAATATGTTATCTCCCTAAAAGTGACGAAGAGATGTTACAGTTTTAAATGATGCTAAATGTTGACAGTGGCAAAAACTAGGGGCTACTAAACCTACTTCTGGAAATTGCTTCGTCATGATCGCCCATCTAGACACAAAACCACAACAAATGTAAATTCACAATTCAGTCAGACACATTACAATTCAGAACATAGAACAAAACTTCTTATTTTAAACCTTTCAATTTAGAATATCATCCTGACAGACCATTCAAACGATCTGTAACCCTTCACAAAATATATGTAAACAAATTTCCCTCCCCACTTTACGTGACTATATAGGCTATTCCCCTAAGTTCGCTAATTTCCACATTGGAATGAGGACCTTAGGTTATTTTGTTATGTGTAGTGGGATCGCGAGATAAGAGATATGTTTTATGTTCGTGTTTCTTATTCACGATCTTCAGATAACTCCTTTTTTATACAACACGTGTATCGATAGGTATATACTAAATGCAAGCGAGGCAAATCTCGCTTTTCCATACAACAATTGTGTTAGATCAAAACCCTTAAAATGTGGTAACTATTGCTGACGTTAGCATGGCCTTTTTTCAAATTTATCTGACTTACGCACCTGCAAAAGTAGACTTTTTGTACAATGGCAAAAAAATGTCATTGTGTCAATATTTTAGTGAAAAGGGGATTTCACATATACATCCCCGTTCTACAAAATAAAAACACAGTCCTTGATTGAGAGTGGATAAAAGAGTACTGAAAGATTACAATTTACAAATTCAATAGGTACAAAATACCTATACCTGTCTAACATGCATGGTCTGGCTCTCTCAAGTTGCTGAAGAACTAATGGGATCACACCAACATCGTAACAAGCGCTACCCCAACCGAACACACGAGCAAGATCGTTACCAGTCCCCAGAGGTAAGACACCAATTTGGCACTAAAATATAAATTTATTATGGTAAGATATATCGTATGTCGACTCATGTGATCCAGTAATCCAGAATGATATTAATAATCAAGTTGATTATAAATAATGGGTACCTTAAAGTTTGGAAAGAAGGGAAAATCTTTATAAAATAGGATTTTCAGAGTGCAAGTTACCTTATTCGTACAAATTTTGGCGGGCACTAAATTTTGCGGTTTTTGGCGATTTCGGTCTGTAATCGCCAAATTAAGTCCTCAAATTTAATTTTTTTCATGCATCGTCAAAATAAATGCTTGCCAATTTTTTTTTTATTTCATCTTTTGCCAAATTCAATGCATAAAGATTCCACTCTTTTACCAACAAAAAATTGTGAGAAAGAAAACTAGGTTAATTTTTACATGACTTCTTTTTATTTTAATAGAAAGCATGTTTTTTGTTTAAAAAATCGTTTTTTATCTTTTCTGTCCTCTAAAGCTCTCAAGATAAAATTTGTAATTTTTCCATCGCCAAATCAAATACACGTCAAATTTAAGTCAAAATGGCCATTGCCAAATTAAATGCTCGCCAAAAAAATCAATTTGGTCCATCGCCAAATTAAATGCTCGCCAAAATTTGTACGAATAAGCTAATACTTTCATTTAGTCGGACATCAAGAAAATGCTTAAAATGTGCTCTTTTTAAGCAGGTACCAATCACCCCCCCTTCCACTTAGGGGATGGGACCCTAAAAAAAATTAAGAAATTAAATTTATTAAAAGTAGCCAAATTTTTAGAAAGTTTTCAAAAAAATAAAAAAAGTTACTTCTTGAAGAGCTATGAATTTTGATGCTTGTTTTTTCCTGACAGTCAAAAACAAGATAGCATATAGTATACCTTGGTTGTCAACTTCTGTTTGTCGAGTTCAGTCATCACCCATCCTACACTACCATCACCACCACAAACAAGAATACGAAATTGCTGAAAACTTTTGCACATTGTCACACTATAAAGATGAGACAATGATTATGTCATAATTTCTGTGGTTGCAAATTTTACCAATACCAAAAAAGCTGCATCAGTTGATGAACTATATACTTAATATGTATCGCATGAAGACTAGGCTGAAGGCATACAAAATTTTTACAGGTGGAACATGAGAGGAGAAGTCTTTTCCCAAAAATGCTGACAATAAAGAGAACTTGATATGAAATGTAAAAATAAGGAGGGTAGTTTAACACCTTTTGATGTTAATATGGTTAGTTCTTTCTCTTTTTGACTGTTATCTCGTTACATTACTAACTAATTCATTATGTTGACAAACTACAACACTTTTTTACTAAAAATAACAATCTTTAGGAAATTTCATATTCGTAAGATTACTTTTCTAAATCTAAAGTAACACTTTAAGGTTAACATACCCTAAAGCTGGACCAGCCACACTTAGATCGAATACTTGCGCTGGATTCAACAGCTGTTTGAATCTTCTCATGAAACGTATTCCTTGATTGTCACCACTCTTTGAGTTGACGAAAACTATCAAAGGACTGCGGTGATTGGTGTGAGCAGTCTCCCATACACCTGGTCCGATACTTTCAGCACGTTTAATAGCAGTTGGTGCAATAATTGACAAACAGTTCAATCCGAGACTGCACTTGCGTTGATATTGTGATTTACAACTGCTGTGAACCTAAGAAATTAATTCTCTTAAATTGAACGTAATAGAACAGTAATACCTTACAACTTGTAAGGACATCTTACACGGTATTAGGAAAAATAAATTTAGGTGAAGAAACCTGCCATGGTTGCCTGTAATTCTTCCCCTAAAATATTTAGGTGAAGAAAACTAATGGTTCTCTGCAATGACTTTCACATTGTTGATTTATTAAAAGATGCAGTTCTTAAAAGGGAGAGATAAAGATGGGACAAAATATATGTGTGAATTTATTCTTTTAGACAGATTTCAAGTTTAGCAAAATCTAGTAGTGGCATACATACCACATTCTCACACCATAAACACATCCAATCCTGAAGGCGTCGTTTACTTCCACAAAATTTACCACACACAACACATCTATGACCTGGTGGTATATTCCCTTCCAGCCACTGGTGTGGCATCGAAAACTAGAAGAAGAAGAAATTAGGAATAAAAAAGATCATACTGAAATTACTACTTAATCTTGTATATATAAGCATACCTTATCATCAATAAAAACAATTGCAAGATGTTTTTGTAGTTCACTAAAGTTTTTTGTTGACTGTATTTTCCTCAACAAGTACTTTTCCTTCTTTATTATTGAAATTGAAATTATTTACCCAGGATAGCCTCTTCAGTTCCTATTGGCACTGCTATCAACAAGGGTCCTGCGAAGTCCTAGTGCATTTAAAGCTTCCATTTGAGGTACAAAAGTCGTGCAAGCACAACAATCGCTCAACTAGACAACCGCCTAAGAACCAAAGACCTCCCACACTGAAAGCAAACGCTCTAACACTAACCTACCAGTCGGCTACTCTTTCTCAGTTTTTTCTAGTAATAGCTTCAACTATATTTCTGAAGCCTTTTGGCCAATCATTTTTGTGAATTCTTTAGATTATAAAGTCAGTTTACAAAAATTTTGTGACTGTGGAGAAAAAACCCATATTTGCAGCTCTGCCTGGGAGTACTGTAGGCCACTGCCCATTAATCGCTTGTAAATGTGAATGGTTATTTTGTTGCAACAACCATTATAGAAATACGCGATACAAGCAAATTGATGAACAAATAGTATTCACAATTTTTAACATTTTCCTTGTAGAATGATTTTTGGGTTCGCAAATTGCGAATTGTCACCTACTAATTTGAATCCTGCTATATGTTCTAAAGAGGTCATCCTTAG
The DNA here is from genome assembly GCA_030067915.1 of Hydractinia echinata. NCBI lineage: Eukaryota > Metazoa > Cnidaria > Hydrozoa > Anthoathecata > Hydractiniidae > Hydractinia > Hydractinia echinata. The sequence goes on along the minus strand of JASGCC010000042.1, from coordinate 2,060,312 downwards.
AAAATGTAATAAGAATTATCCTGTGTTCTCTCATTTGTTAAGATGCAGAAGCTTTCAGAAAACATACCTCACGTGATCCAACTCCCACGAATCTTTCTTCTGCTGGAATGCATTCCAATGTTGTCCACTTGCAATTTTGGGGAGCTTTAGCAGCACATTTCTTGTGTGATTTATAACGACATACTAACAAGCAATGGAAATATTTGGGTAAGTTTAATAAATCTTGTTACAAGGTACAATTTACTTCAAAGTTTTACTTGAAACGCAAATTTAGCATTTGGCTTAAGTTTATTGTTTACATAATTTTTTGCTAAATGAAAGTTTAAAATTTCAGACTTTACCCAACTGTTAAAAATATTAGGGAGGTTTCTATGAGATTTCCACATTGTTTCCTGCATCTCATTAAAAATTTTCGGTTGTCTCGGTGAAACAAGTACTTCCAGAACACTAAACATAAAAAAATCCGCAACAAAATAAAAATTTACCTTCACATGATAAACCTTTGGCAGTTACACCAGGTAAAGGATCACGGCAAACATTGCAAAAAGTGGGTCGGCTGTGTGTACAAGAATACCAATGATGGTCTCCACTTAGTGTCTCTGTCAGCTCACTCTACAAACAAACATAATAAAAATATAAATATAACACACTTTAAGAGTTACTTTATGCACAGAAAATCCATCCAGTCAAAAAACCAACCAATTCTATATCTACATTACATAAATAAATTAATAAACTTTTTATTACATGCTGAACGATAGGTTACTAGAGGCCCCAATTAACACATAGGTCGTAGTAGTTACGAATTTTTTTTCTTTGTTCGGGAATGTGACGATTATTGAAATTAGACAACTATCTCATGCACTAGTATGAAAATAACAAGATACCTTTCACTCAACATGAACTGACATTTGGGTACAGTCTTTCACTGAGTTACTCATACATTAGAATTTGTGTATTAAAGATAACAAGATGCAGGGGTGCATAAACTATCTCGCATGTCAATGTCAATTACACATCATTGCAACAATATATTTTTAATTTATTAATGGGATCATTTCATAAAACCTAACAATTGATTTACAGCTGTTCTTGGTGTGAGGGATATGATGCATGGCTAGGATACTTACTGACTTTTTATATTTATCTATTAGACACCTGCATGTGAAATTTTTAGGTCCCATACCTCTGAGAGCCTTTGGCCATTTTTCGAAAATACCCCTTAAAAATTCATGTGAAATCCTTATAATGGGGAAATTCATTAGGATTATTCTTAGAACTTGAAAAGTCACAAAACAACTTTATTTCGTTAAGAGGAATCATTTCGCAAAAAAAAATCTAAAAAACTTTCGTATTTCGCATCAATAAATCATTTTGTGTTAATTCGCCAGTCGTCGAACCAGTTTCACAAATGTTTAATATAAAAGCCGTAAAATTAGATATTTTTACTCAAGAAGTAATGGCTCAGTTGGCTAAGGTGTCGTAACTTGAACCCAGAGGTTGTGGGTTCAAATCCACCCGAAGGCAGTTTTTCTAAAAAAAAAATTTGCGTAAAAAAAGCTCGTTGATGACGTTGCAATTGACCATTTGGGACATAGTTAGTTAGTTAGTTAGTCAGTTAGGAGTTGGAAACCAATACTATCCTTGCAGGCGAGATAGTAATAAATAAACATATCATGTTTAGAATCCCCTTTCATTTAATTATTCTGAATACACTGTTATCAAAGTGGATACTGTGTTCTGAATGTACACATTAGGAATACACCTGCATTGCCTACCCAAAGAGTAAGGATTTTTCACTAGCCAATATACATTGTCCACAGCAACAGCAACAAAAAAACGAATTCCTTTCAATAAACAAAATGGCAGACACAAAGCGGCTTAACATGTGGCATGCTAGAACCATTTATAAAAAATAAATAATAGACCTCATAAGAAAACTTATATGCACAACTTTCTCTAGGTAAAATTCCAGACACTTAAAACATGCAAATATGGGCATAGACATCAAGTAAGCAAGCAAGATACTCAAAAAATTTAAGCTTGCAGGTTATTTCTTACTGATCATGCAATGTTAGCATGAAGTTACTTAATTAGGAAATTTTGTCAAAATTTTAAACATTGACTAAAAATTTAATCGAGTTAGTCTGATCGATTTAGGTTAAGGTTCTTGTATGCTTGGTGCTCACTTTTCTGTTTTGTTTTTTTGTAATTTTTAAATTATTCTCTAAAAACGGGAAACTTTAGTTTTAACAACTGGTGCTTATTCAGAGGGTGCCTTATTTCAACAATAGGCTTTAATTATCTAAATTACGACACACAGATCACTTATTTGTGAGTTTCCTCAAAACTGATATTATTGATTCATGTCTCTCTTTTTTTCTTAGTTTAGCATGTTTTTTGTTTACAAAAGCCACCAGTTTTAAATATTTATCTCTCCAACAATGCACACAGTCGAGTGACTAAATTCAATATACTTAATTCATTCATCTTTACACCACAAAAAAAAGTAATCCGGGTTGTTTCCAAAAAAAAATTAATATATGTTAAAAAATAACAAACGAAGATAACAAAAAAAGATAACAGTTAGTTTAAAATTAAAAAATCAAAAAATTAAATTCTTTTGCAGCTTGTGTAATTCAAAATGTACCTCAAAATATTCCTCTTCAATCCGAATGCAACAAGTAGCTAACATTTTAGATGACTTAATCGCACTCAATTCAGCACTCAAATCGTATTAGCAATCACAGACAATTACATGAAAACAACCCAAAACAGTAACCATTCAACATTGTGTGTTGTGGAGAACTTTTTGTTGTTTTTTCGTCAACATGCAAAGCGAAGAAACTTTCTTGTTACAGCTTTAATTTCTGATTTCTGAGTTAGATAACTTTACTATTACTTTTGTTATGTGTTGCAGAACAAAAAAAACAAGGTGTGATATAAATATTATGATGGAAAAATTATAATTGAAATTTCAAACAGCTGTTCCATGTGTTTTAATGTGCACAAAAGACCAGTGTAGCTCTTATATTCAAATAAGAAAAAGAATATTAAAATGTTATATAGGTTACTACAAAAAAGGTTCAAATGAAAACGTTAAAAATAAATTATATATCATTTAGCCATTTTGCTTGATTATTGCGCTATATGAATTATTCTGTCTGATACTACCAACTCGTGAACAGATAAATGAAAGATAAAAACAAACAAACATAAAAAAAAAATCAATTTTTGTTTTAATATTAAATGAGGGTTAACTCACATTTCAGACTCCATTGTTCAAGGAAAGTATGAAAAAAACAAATGTCTACATATTTCAGGTGGATTTAACAAATTGTCACGACAAAATCACAAACTTGTAATACGTTTCTTGTGACAACAGACTCTCCTCCTCTTAATCATTTACCCTATCAACCCTACTGTTTGAATATTTGTTGTAAGTTATTCAGCTTAATTTTCAATAAAGAAGTCCTCTTAGTCCAACGCTGTGCGACAAATGTAGTGTGAGTTGTAAGGTTGCATGGCAGTTTTGTTTCCATTGCAAAAACGAAAATCGTATTCATATTTAAATGCTTATATAAAGAGCAGTACAGTGAGCAATACAGAACAACCATACAACCCTGACAAAACATGTTTTCAAAGCACATGGGACCTGTAGCACAACTCTCATGCCAAACCATAAACAGATAGACATTGCCGAGCAACTGGAAAAATGTTGCACAGTAAATAAACGAATAATCTAACGCATCATCAGACTAATACAATTGTAATACAATATTGCATAACAAGAAAACCTTTAAAAGCTTTAAAAGCTTTTATTTGCACACAGTCTAAAATTTAAAGATATATAAAGACAGCATACGCTGCACACATATTCACTTGGTATACACAAACCTTAATATAACTCATTGTCAGATCCACTTGTGATGTCGTCGAATAACAAGCACTATCAAAATCATAGTAATAACTTCCATAAAGAAGTTCCTCTTCTATGCAGCTCGTATCGGATAATGTGCTTGTGCTATCTGTTAAAGTGCTACTCCGACATAAAAACGACATCTTAATGTCAATTTTTTCTGTATTTTTTTCTGATTCTAAACTTAATGTATCATCTGTATGAAGACAAAGAAACTTAAGTTAACAAATCCTGTTAAAAAAGGAGATACCAAACGTTCAATCTGATAATTTAGATGATAAATTGCACAATATGTAGAAAAGTTATATGCATTGTATAATTATTGTCTTAATGATGTCTTATGCAAATGTATGGTTACTTAAAGATTAATGTATTTCTTTTACTAAAATGTTTGTATAAAAAAAGTCTGTTGGAAGAAAAAAGGTGAAGTGTGACCCAGGTTAATAATTAACCAGAGCTATGAAATAATTTACTCATTCCTGCAGAGACGAATCCCATCAAAAGAAAATAGCTTGCTCTTAAATAATAAATATACAAGTACCTTATAAACCAATATGAACAATAAAATACTAATTTTTTATTTTTAACCAGAAGTTAACATGCTTTTATGTTTACATACACCTAATACAACATTTTAGAAACTAATTATAATATAACTGTCTAACAATGGTTGTCACTGGTTACGTTCAACCTTCCCTGTCAACATTTAATATTATAATCAAACTATACATCTCACATTAAAATTTGTAAAAAAATACTGATGTTAAAAAAGCTTGTTTTCTAGGATACAGATACTGTGCAATAAAACTTGTAGTCTATAATGCTTCTGCTCTTTTAAACATGTAATTAAATCTACTATCGGAATTACGGTAATTAAAGAACCTACGTAACTCATTGTTGCCAACAGCCAGCCACAGTAATGACTATCTTTCACAATAATACAATGTTCCACTTGTAATAAAGATGATACATTCAAATAAAGTGTGTGTGTATTTTCGTTAGGTATCTAATCCCACTGTTTTCTCTTGTTGATGATTTTAAAGATTGAATATTGTTATTATGTCCCCCCCCCCCCCCACACATATAGCACTGTCTACATTACCATTTAATCATTGTATTTTTAAAGGTACAATGTGTCTCAGACCATAACATGCCTTTATAAAAAAACCTACTAAGCCTTATTATTACAAAAATAATTTTTTCAATAGCATTTGTGAAAGGAATAACTGTTGTTGAACGTCTTGTGAGATAAATGCATTTTGTACGTCGTGAAAGATAAGCACAGTTTAATAACCAAGAAGATATAAGATCAAGATGGATAACACAGTCTATGCATAACTAATGAGGGTATAACCTGGTAAAATTGCCTGTATGTTAAAACAAACAAAGTTACCTAGGTTGAAAAGTGTTGGTGAAAGAAGCAGTTGAAAAAAATTAATTCAAAACTTAACAAAAACAATCGCACAACAAGTTAGTTACTATAATTTTGATATAACCTTCACGCTTTATTTTCTTTAAACTTAAACACACAGATACTGATTTGCTGATGTGAGCATAATGTGGTTTTAATTTCCCTTAATCAAAACACAACAGGATGATTATTGTGAAACAAAATATATAGGAATTAAAAAACCACAACAAATAATAAGTTCTTGGTAGAGATAGTCATAAAGATAAAGTAATGCAAGAAGTAAAACAAGCACACATTTAAAAGTTTACCAAACATTAAATAAATATTTCTCCAACCTGTGTATCACAATTGAAAACTTAGTCATGTCATGGCATGGGTTAAAACTGTCCTGACGTCAAAACAGGAAGTACAAAGAAAAAAGCATGCCTATTCCCACACAAACAATTTTAATTATTAATTTAAGTTGATTAATAATGGAGTTTATTTATCTTTTGTGACATCATTGCAGCAACTAACGAGAAGCCATGTTGGCTATAAACCTTAAGCATATAGTTAAAATCAAGAAGACAAAGATGACCACGCACTTTAATTTTTATCTTTATGAGCAGATGATCATAAAAACCTTTCTCGATCAACCTTATTTTTCTATGCTCACAACCTCTTACCATAATAGGTGAATATACCTAAAATCTTCTGAACGTAATTTTTTGTAAAATGTGATTCTTATAGGTCTGTAGAAAGGAATAATTAGGTTTACAGCACATTGTACCACCTCCTAAGTTTTATTATTTTAAGCTTCTCCCATGTTGTATGGTAACGAAATAAACAACACATTCTTGGAGGGTCAATTAATCAATCAAGAAAAGATTTTGTAAATAATAAGTGGTTCAACTTTCCACCTGGAAAACAAGAGGCCAATTTGATTTTCCATTTTTACTTATTTTTTTCTATTGTTTCAGTACTGCTGACTATTTCCTGGCATAAATTTTTTCTCTACATTTAAATATGACAAAAGATATTTTACTTGGCAGCTGCATTGTGATATGGCATAGGCAGTAAAGAGTGATGTTATGCCTAAACGCTACAGCAATGTTTTTTATCATCCAAACCTACAACTTTAAATATAGACCAGAACTCTTTTGTTACAAAAGAAAAAAAAAATTAAAACTTTAAACGCTTTCTATCATTTTAAAATTGCCATTTTAGATTTTTGGATACAGCAGCAGATAAAAAAATGCAGCATGTACAAAAAATATCGAAAAAAACACTAAGCCAATATGCCGTAAAAACAAGTATATAAAAAAGTATCATTATGCATTCAACTAACTGTCAGTTACTTCATAATGTTTCTAATATTGTGTAAAATCAGCCTCACACTGATGTATAAGATTAGAGCTACTTTTTTTCCCCTTTAACTGCAACAAGATTGATATTTATCCCAAAAGAGAAATGTAACAGCATGCTTAAATACGTGAAGAACACAAACTTCCATTATATTATGTAAACATACATCCATTTTTTTGTTATGATAAGCATTTGTTTTAAAAGTTCGTTTATTTAAGATGGAATCTAACGAATCATTAAAAGTATTGCATAATTTTTTAAAATCAATAGATTATATAGAATAGAAAAATAAACAACAAGATGCAGTGTCATGTTAACATAAATATGAGACTTAAATTGGAGATTTAGAAAATATAACAATCACAGTTTAAACGAAAATATAAAATTATTGATAACAGTAAAAAAATAAAACATCTAGAACTTGTTTGTCTATTATAATGTTTTGCAAACCATTACATTTATTTTTGTCAGGTTTTTAAATTCAGATGTCCAATTAAAAAAAACAACACTTTTTACTACACAACAATTCACACGCACAACATGGTTGGTAAATTAAAATATATAACAACATCACAATATAAAATCCCTCAAATAAAAACAACTATTACAATGGACACGAGCATGAACATTATAAAAACAGAATTAGGAATTATTACATCGACTGTAGTTTGGCAGAATCGTTATGTGCTACAGGTGCTATGAGCTTGTGTGTTTGTCTGCTAAGTGGTAATCAACACAATCATCATGTCATGAGATGTTTTTACGTACAGTTGCAGTTATTAACTCGACAAGGTTTCAAGAACATAATCTACTGATAATAAAAAATAAAAATTATTTAAAGGATTCTTACATTCATGTTAGATTGTTTCATAGCTGCAAATTTGAATGCTGATATCCATTCTTCCATTTCACGACGCGTTTCTGCCGACAATGATAAGGTGACTTGTCCAGTAATAACCTTTGAAATTTTAAACCAAAATTAAATATCTGTCTAGGTACATTCCTAATACACACTTTTCTTAAAACCTTTTATTAACATTGTTGTTATTATATAATTGAAAGTACAATGTTACGGAAATGTAGACATGTTAAAAAAATGTAGTAGAGCCACCATGCATATCATGACAGTTATACTGCAATGGAATATGTACCACGCTGAGTGCTTTTACATCAGTTTTGTCTTACTATTCTTAAAAAGATTTTGTTTTGAAAATATTTACACTAAATCGTTTCCTCGGTGCAAACATTCTTTGCATTCAAAAATTAGATGGTAGTATGATCTATCTAACAAGTTAAAAAATAGAAAAATTAATGCATAAGACTTTTGGGGTAATTACTTTTATAAAGTCTACACATGGTTTACAAGATACTTAGTTCTATAATTTAAACCTTAAGAAACTGAAAAACAGTTTTTACTACGAAATGCTTAAGAGAATAAAAAACAGTAACTACGACTTGCATGTCTCTGTAATAGCTATAAAACATAATAAATATAAATAGATAATAATAGATAATAAATATAGATAATAAATATACTAAAACTTCACTTTGTTGGGAAGCTTATTAAAAACGTTTAGAACTAAAATTGTAGTAAAGTGACAAAATAAAAACATTTGGAGCCACACCGCATGGGATTTTTCGAAAAGTAGAAACGTTATGTAAAAAATACAACCTGCCAACAGCAATATAGCAATATAGCAATATCCATGCATTGTAAACAAAAGTGCAAAAAATAAACACACTCCAAGTTTTCAATTTATGGTTGTTTGTTATTTATTTCTCTAATGTGTGGGATATAAATACTTTGATGTAAGAGTGTGTGTGCGTGCTCTCATATTTTACTCTCTCATTATTCTCCAGGTTCACAAATTTGGCATATCAAAAATTAAGACGTCAACAAAAACTTTGTCGTTATAAAACTCTTAATCAAATTTACCCAGATGGAAAAACACTACAAAAAAAAGGAAATTTATTTTAATATTTTATGATTATAAAAAAACAAGTTCTCTGAAAACGTTAATTCAATAAGGTAGAGAAAGCACCTTTAAAAATAAATACACAATGGAGCTTTTGTTTACATTTAGAAGGTTTGTAATGAATTCACAATTCGATGGGACTGATAACAAACAACTTCTACCTTAAAGCTGTTATTGACGTTGTTGATGCTGGTGGCTGCAATGCTAACTTCCGTATAGTTAATCTCATGGAATAAGTTACTCTAAACAAAAAAATTCAATAAGTTCAGCAAGTAGAATAAAAACAAATAAAATATATATAAACTCAATAAAACTAAACTATAACATGAAAAATTATTAATAAAATTAATTTGAATAACCTAGAAAACAAACTATTTTGAAATAACAAGTCAAAGCACAAGCTTACTGCAAAAACAAGAAACAGATTTTTAATTATAAAAAACAATGGCCTCTTGATAATATTACCACTCTTAGCATTAAATCAACAACACTGTTTTATTTTGTGATGGTTTAAAGTGCTATGAGAACATGTTTGCATAACAGAAAATATATCATATCGTCATTTAACTTTAATACTTCAATATTAGCCATTTTGATGTCCTACATTGCTTCTATACATATGTTGTTTTTTCTCTATTTGGAGTATTACTATTGCATAACTAAATTGCACTGCATTATAAGCCCATAAATTCTAAATTCATGACTTTCCAAATATTATGGTTTTTTCGAGCTATTATAGCTCATAAAGGGGTCACAACCCAACCTTTTTTAGGCTATTCTTCAATTTTTATCTTTTTCCAACTTTCTAGGCAGTCACAAAACCCCCTATTTAGGTAAAACATTTTCTGCCAACCATGCCCTTTTTACTGCTACTTTGGTAAAATTTATATCAAATTTCAACTACCAATCAAAAAGACAATATACTTAGAATTATCTAAACAAAATATCTAGTATATTTTGCTTAAAAAACAAAGAAAGGAAAAACCAGATGCACAAAATCCTAAATACTTTTTCAATGCATTTGGACAGCCTTTGTCTTCCTTGTCACTTATTTTATGACCTAGAATCTTTTGAAAAAAACCCCTAGCTTTTACTGCCTGTTTGAATGTTTCTCTTTTATTTTTTAACACAGCTAAATCATTTTAACCGTTTTTTCTTTTGATAAAAAAGTCTGTATAAATATTGTCAATCAAAACGAATAAAGTCGTCAGATACAATATTATAACACAAATTACTATATTATTGAATTATTATTATTTTGCCCATTGATTGTTTAATTCAGTTTAAGCACCTCCATCTTGTTGAAATCTATTTTACTTTAGGAGTGAATAAAACACTTAGGCAAAGAGCTTTTTTAAAGAGAATTCCCAGAATTTAATTATGGTGCATAAAATTTTGATATTTTTGTCATTTGTCATTTTTGTAATTTCAGACCTGTTAATGTATAGATATATATATCATAAAGGATTAATAACCATGACAAAATATGACAAAAAAACATTTGCCTGACCCAGACTTTTTACAGTTATTCCAAGGAGCCAACAAAAGTCCAACGATTTTTACCTTCTTTCTGATACTATTAGATTTTATACTATATCATATTTAGTATTCACACAGATTTTTTTACTCATACCCTTCCTTTCTTAAAAAAGAAGGTGTTCCCTAACATGATAACAAATAAAATTCACAGGTTTCGTCTTGAGAATAAGAAAAACAAGAGCCCCTTTAGCCTCTTATGGTGAAGGATTTTAATCAGGGTAGAAGTAATTTTTATCCTAGTCAATGTACTTGTTTCTTTTGTGTTTTATTCACCAATCTGATGATAAAAAAGCTTGTGTTGTGTGGCTACACCTAGTTCTGTAGAAAGTCAAAGTAAACATATACAGTTGGCAGAAACAGAATGTTTAGCTAAGTCTTTTTAATGTTAAATGTAGTCAGTAGCTACACTTTTTACAGTATTATAAACTTGGGTGAAAGTCTAAAGTTTATTGATACAATGACAGGTATTCTGTATGGAATACAACAACAATCTCCAAAAAGCAGGAACTTTTAATGGGTTAGACTCAAAATTTATTATAAAAACATTGACAACAACTCTCCAAAACAAAAAGGCTGGGGACTGTTGAAGATGGACGCTGTGACCACAGACTAAAGCCTGTGTTTTTATTTAAACCAAAGTTTAGATTCAATTTTAGAAGTTTCGCAAGAGTTTATTCTGCAAAAACGGAAACGTTGCATGACTATTTGTGCTACACAGGGTTGCTATAGGTATCTAACGTATCTGGTGTTTTTATCTGAGACACTGTTGCTTGAAAAGCCCTTTTGGAATAATTCAGCAGATTTGCGGTATAAAGCATGCCTGTACTAAGTGCTTAAAATTTACCCACATAATAGCTCAAGCCGGCATTCAACATCGATCACCCTGCTAGTTTTGAGCAAAGTTCAAAGACATGCAATTATAGATTTAAAATAGCAAAAACCTTTCCAAACAATCCAAAAATATAAGAGGTTTGTTTTAACACATGACTTACTGTGGGGCTCTTTGCGTAATATATTTGTTGTGGATAAATTTTGAAATATCGTGGTCTCCATCTCTAAAAAAATTAAATACAAATATATATGTCAAAAATATTTTAAGCACTGTATTACACTCCATAATCGTTGTAAGCTTGTAAAAATAGTAACGAAACACTTCTAAACTTTCCTTAAAAATTTAATATTTTATCTCATTATGAACTTTTAAATGCATATGTCCAGGTTTCAACTAAAAACTTTGCAAAATACAGTAGTTTTACAATTAAAGTTTTATAGCTTATTATAGAGGCTTCTTAGCATGCTAATCTTTCCTTGCAAAACAAACTTTTTGTTTACATTGTGTATGCATAAGACACACCCTTTCATTAAAAGGCCAAAACATGAGAATGATCTCAGTTAGAAAGTTTTGTGTAGTTTAGAATACATGTCAGGGGTTTTGGAGATCTCATATCTTTTGAGCTGTGTTAAGTTTTCTTATTAGTTGTATTTTCTTGGTTTTGAATCTCTTTGATTTCATTTTAAAAAAGGTTTTATAAAAAAAAAGGTTTATTGTCAAGTGCCCAGTTTAGGATTTCGCCAGTGATATTATCATGTTTTGTTTGGATACAATCTCTCCTTAAAAAATCTGCCCTTTTAAGTGTAGAGGGCAATTTCGGTTGCTAGCAAGGTTGCAACGAAGAAAACAATTCCCTTGGGAAGAAATTGTTTGCAGAATGAAAGACTGTCGAATTTTAGTTTGAGAATACCTTGAGAATTGTGCAAAACGCAGAATTAAAAAATTGCGAATTTCGAACATTTTTTTTGAAATTTCAGAATTTAAGACTGTGACTGTGATAGTATAAAATAAAAATGTTTTATAGGAAAACAAATAAGGAATTTAAGTTCGTGAATACGAGGCAAAGTCATAAAAGAACTTGCCCCATTCAAGGGAATTTTTACAATTTGTTTTAAGGGACAATGTAGTCAAAACAAGTAGGGCTTATTTATGCCATTCGGGAAGTATATACACTAACAATTGAGTCACATATTTTCTTTTACCTGAAATGAACCATGCTGTTTCATCAAAAACCCTTTGTGGATGCATTCCTAAATTATAAAAAAAAAAAAATACATAAAACCTAATTTAATACATGGACATGATCAAAAATATGAGGCTCTTTTTGGCTGAATTGTGGACATTGACATGTAGTGTTAAGTTTATATCATTTATGAAATTACTTCAAGTTTTGTTAAAAAAGAGATTTTGTGCTGTCTTTAAAAAAAGTTAAAATTTTAACATTTTGAAGAAACCATATCGGTAGGAACAAAATTGGATAAGTTATTAACACTAAACTAGGAAACAAAAAAATGATAAAAATTTAACAAGTGGATTTCTTTGAAAATGATAAAAAGTGACATAAAATATTTTTAAGATTTTCTAATCACTTCCCCTTGTTACATTAATACTAACAGAATCATATTAGAACACAATTTATGATTTTTGACTTAAAAAACAAAAAAGTGATAAAAATATAACAGCCTAAAGTTCAGATTTTGTTAACTTTTATCACGATATTGCTTGAAAACAAAAAAAGTTAAACTACACATTCTTGGATATTTCATTTAGAACAAGTCTCATATAACAATTAAAGACACCTAGAAATGTCAAGGGTAAACAAATAACGATAAAATATTAACATGTTATTAAATTATCAATGTTTTGTCAACGCTCTGATAGATTTTGTAAATATCTATTTTTTTTCTAATTCTTATTTATATGGAAAGATATTTAGTTAAAAAGATTCTATAATTAGATCCAGATTTTCACAAATATGATAAAAGTTTAACAATGTTAATTTTTTATCACAATTCTGTAAGAAAAATATTTTTTAAATTTCTTTCTAACGCAGTTTTGGAAAGTACACTAGTACCCATCATCTGAGAAATTTTTATTAGACTAAACTAAAAATTGAGTGAGTTATGACAAAATCATTTTTTTTCACAAATTTTCAATGTCCACAATGAAGCCTCATATTTTTGATCATGTCCATATATAAGAACCTGGTCAAAAATTGTACTTGTAAAACAACAACAACAACTTATTCAAAAAATAAAAAAAATTATTCTGGAATGTAAACAATTAATCAACAATGGTGCTGGTAATTGAAGCCACCTAGTTCATTTTAGTATAGTATTATTAAAGAAACGATGAATATAGTATTCAAAAGTTTTTACTATATCCCTTACATCAACTCTTTCTTCCTCCATATTTTTTTTTCGTTTTCTCAAAAAAAGAAAACTAATTTCTCTACAGTTTCTTTAGTTTTACATAGCACTGAAGATTCAATATATTTAGACATAAAGGATCATGGCGATTTATTGAAAAAAATAATATCAAAAAGAAAAGGGCTGAGATTAAAAAAAATCGATATATTTTACATTATTTTTAACGCTTTAATAAAAACTTAAAATAGATATTTTGTTTTGAAAAAAGCCTATTTTTCCTCTCTTTTTATTCATTTATTTCATTACTTATTCATTAATTTTTTCATGCAACACACGTATTAACACTAATATGTTAATCTTCTTCTTTTTACTGAATAAAAATAACAACACACTAGCTATCACTTTAACACATACTAGTATATATTTTAAGGTTTTAACTTCCTATTCGAAATATTTAATAATATATAGAACCAAAATTATCTACATGTTATGCATAATGGATAGCAAGTTTTCCATAATTTCAAACTATATATGTTAGCACAAAAAACATGCGTTTCTAACTTTTTATAAACAACAGATTTAAATTAAAAGTTTTCCATTTGCAATTGGCTAACCAAATAACAGCCTTTGCTAATGGCAAAAACCCAATATCTTTGCTGATGATTGCGTACTCTGGACCTAATGGAACGTACAACTTTGTATTAAATACATAGTGTGCTTACTTGACTTAGTTCAGCAAAAATAAATTTACGAAGAATTAAAATTTCGATATTTTACATATTTAGAAAATTGACTCCTTTTCACTCAGTGCTTGGCATTCTCAGCTGTAAATTGCTAGCAATTTTTTAAATAATTTTTTCAATTTGTCTTTACTGAATATACATGACATAACAATTATAAGTGACATTACAGAAAAAATTATTTAAATAAAATATGCGTATAAAGTGATAAAATTTGTATTTTTAGAAATATCTTATATATTTTAGGTAATGAAAACGCCATAATTTAAAATAAATGTTAAAAAAACTATTTTGTTATTTTTATAAAATAAGCAGAAGCTTTTCGGACTTGCACATTTATTGCACTGAAGACGGGCGTAGTCCGAAAAGCTTCTGCTTATTTTATAAAAATAATAAAATGGTTTTATAACATTTATCTTACTGATAAAGAATAAAGTTTACCTTATTAAATATATAAACAATTTACTACTTTAAAATATCTGGTGAGAAAAACATGTAAGGCGGGTGATGACCACACGTTCGCATGCTTTGAGTTCTTTTGGGAAGTGATTAACGCAGGTTGGATACCTAATATTATGTTGAGAGTTTATCATGCCTGACCACAAGCAAAAGTTATGGCGTGTAATCCATCGCACCTCGTAGAACACATTGGTGGATTTTTTCCTTTATTTTTTTTATTATTTTTTGTGATACAAAGTGTTTCATTTATTTTTTGCGAACACAATACGACACTCTCTATATAACACAATCCTGGAAATATTTTTTCTCTTGCTGTTTTTAAAGTTATTTTAGGCTGTTTGTATTTAATGCATTGAAATAATTTGCTTTGAAGTGTGTCAGGTTGTGTCATTATGTAAATTTGAACAACCTAATGCCCAAGACTCAATTAGCAATTGCTATTAAAAATAATAAAAAATATTACAACTATATTAAGGTTGATGATACAACTATTGTTTTCTTCTGTTTTTACAAATGCTACTTTAAAGCAACAGGTCACTATTTAAAATAAAAAAATTAAAAAATAATGAGACACTCGTGACTCATATTTTCATGTTCTCCATTTTTATCTCCGCATCAGTTCTACACTGATGCGGAGATAAAAATGGAGAACAAACTAATAAAGAAATTATAAAGGAACTTTTCACGTACTATGTTGCTACAGAAGTTCCATAATTATTATATTGTTTATGCCAAGTAAACACTTTTTACCTACTTTATTGTGTTTCTTTAAATGAATGATCTGTGTTTATATACAATAGGGTGGATTCTATACATTATATATAATTTTGTTTGTGTTTGTTAAAATGTTTTTGACATTACCGCGCCACTGGCATTATGTTGAATACTACTGTGTTAATAATGTTCTAATAATCAGCTGGGTACTTTTTTAAGAAATTAAAATTATTTCCATGTAATGCCAATCATACAGTTGCCATAAGACTCAAGTCTGCGAGCACACTATAGAATGTTATTCTTGTATAACTTTCACTGCCCTGGCTGCTTTTAGGAATTTCCAATCTAATTTGTAACTACTTTTTACATAAGCTCTTTAAAATCAACCAAACAGGTATGAAATCCAAAAAGATAATTCAGTCACATATGTTTACCTTACAAAAGAAACGCAGCTTGATGATGCTTATTAACAAACACAATTTTGTTAGAAAACTCGTTTTCTAGCCCAGATTTATCAATAAAGTAACTGGTGAAAATACAACCACAACTTGCCGCAAATTGATCAATATATATTGTATTTATAATCTGTCCGAACAATGAACGCAATGTGCAAAAACAAAAAACAAAACATATCCTATATTGTTTAAACAAAGCTTCAGTACAGAATGTATATTATGTATAAGAAAAAAATACCTGCTCTTTACACAGTGTTTTCAGCCTTGTAACATTGCTTTCGTCTTGTTTCTCTTCCTTAGTTTGAAGATTCATATGGGGCGATGTTATACCCTGTCCACAACGGCATGAATAAAGCATGGAAAAGGCCATATTTCCATAACTTTATTACATCAACCACCCTTTTTAAGTTATTTACAAACTATGATATATTAACGGCTGCTACAAAATGGCTTAATGTTACATCATATTTTACATTAGACATGAGCTAGAATGACTTGTGATCACAAGTTGAAAATCGCTGAATGTACTCACATGTGTACAAAGATTGCTTAAATTTTTTACCCTCCATACACAAAAAAATATTTTGTGTACATTTTAATTTACATGTAATAATAACAAATAGCTTTTATATATATAATTTACGCCAATGTGATTTATATACATAATACAATTCATTTTGTCATCCAATTTTCTTTCATGTTGTGAGCATATTTTCGCAACACACTCAGAAATTAGCCAGGTAAAAATGTTAACATAAACACATAGAGTGACAAAAAACATGTGTAATGATACATACACACTACTGTAACATCCAAAAAATAATTTCGGAAACTTTGTCCACCCCTAAAGCTGGACGAAAAGTGGCATAATATGTTTCGGACGAAAAGTGGCATAATATGTTTCATGGTTTGCAATCAGATATTTACATATAATATATATAGTATATACTGGAATCAGGAAACCTAACATCAGACTGTGTAGCGTGACACGCAAGAGCCACGAAGCTGTCATGATCACAAGATATTTGAGCGTAAGAGCATCATGTTCAATCTGGAATGTTACATCGTGATCTTAACAAGATTATTATCATGACCTTTCGTAATCTTTATTACTTTGTGCATTTTTATTAAATAAATAAAAACATGATCAGTCGGCAAAATATAGATCAAGAAAACAAATATATCAGGCCATTTCTTGAGACGAGTGCGATCGCACGCGCACTCGCCCGCACACTTGTAAAAAGATTTATGAGTGCTTTTTATCGCACTCGTGAATTTTTTCTTTTTCTAAAATATTATAGAGCGATGAAAAAGGCTATTACGCTGATTACATAACATTCATTTCTTTGTGATTGATTTGTTTAAAAAGTATAGAGAACATTAAAGTCGGCCTCTTTCCTTCATGCTGACACTCTTATGCTTGGCTGGTGCATTACACTGAGACTCGAACGAAAGACCATTTGGAACCATGCCACAAGTCAGTCCGACCTTCGTCGTCACAAAGAATACTGCGAGAAGAGTGCGCACCCATGCAAGTTAAATATAACCAGAACATGGGAGAGGTTAGGTGTCCTGTACCTTAATACAGCTTTCGGACGACTGTTTTCGTGATGTAACACCAAAGAAAAAACATGTTGAATAAAGTTTAAAAAATCTTTTTAAAAGGGGAAAGAGAAATCAAAAATGTCTAGAAATATATTTAATGCCAAAAACATATAGTGAATCTACCAACACATCATCAAACCTTGCACTTGTGGTTAATACGTTTTACAAAATTCATTTCTATACAGCTTAAATAACATATAACGTTGCGGTAAACAAAAAATAGTTAAGTGTGAATCACACTTGCAAATATTCACATCGCACTTGTAAATTTTGCTTACGAATGCGATTTTTAGCACACCATAGCACTCATAATTTTTTTGGCGGGTGCTTTTTGTAGCTCTGGCATAGTTTTATTCAAGAAATGGCCTGATATACATATATAAAATTATTTAAAGTAAAAAGAATGTTCTCCATCCATTATTTAAACTTTAAACATCTAACGTTTAAAAAAGGTTTAAAGAAAAATTCAAACAACTTTTTAGGTATTAAAATTAACATTGTAAAAATACAAAATGTTGCAGTTGCGTTCAACTATTGCTGGAAAAGTTTTAAAGATAATGTTTGTATTTTTATTATTTTCACAACTTATATAAAATTTAAAATTAACAAGTTAAGTTCACAAGTTTCAAAACTACTTTTGAATGCTTTATTATTATTATTATTATTATTATTATTGAAATTATTTACCCAGGATGGCCTATCAGTTCCTTTTGGTACTGCTTTCCAAGAGGGTCCTGCGAAGAGGGTCCTGCGAAGAGGGTCCTAGTGCATTTAAAGCTCCCATTTGAGCTACGAAAGTCGTGCAAGCACAGCAATCGCTCAACTAGACAACCGCCTAAGATATCAATCCTATTCTCATGCTGAGCGCTAAGCAGAAAGGATAGATTCACACTTTTATAGTCTCTGGCATGACTCGACCGGGGTTTATTCTACCCTTGATCTTTTTCAGAAGTATTAATGTGAGCACGAGGAGCAAATAATAAAATAGAAGTATTTCCCGATATTGTTCCAGAAAATTAATGAAAAAATCTATCTTGGTTTATTTTATTCGGCTAGCTCGTGGTTTTCTAACAACTTAATGCATAACTATTTCTGCACAATTACACATAGTAAGCAAACTTTTAGTAGTAATTTCAAGAGACTAGAGACGAGAATTCCATGTTATGTGAATAATCAACTTTGTTAATAAACAAAATATAATTTTCAGACCACAATGATTCAACATGATGGAAGAAAGTTTGTTATACAGCATCAAAACGTATCCTATAGATAGTGACAACATCGTCAGACGTTGTTGTAGATTGTTTAAAAAGCATGAAAACAAGATTGTAGAAAGCAAAAACATTGCTGTAAATTGTTTAAAAAGCCTCAAAACGCAATGTAGAAAGCAAAATATTGCCATGGGTCATTTAAACACTTGAGACACACATTTAGATTTTTTGTCTTTGTATAAATCTTTATTTGGGCTATCAGAGACAAGTAAGTCAAGATTGAGAGACTCGCTAGGGGTTCATGAGTTTAAACTTCCCCCACTTTTCTCAAACATGAAAGAATTAATAAATTTTGTTAAGGAACAGCCATACTCAGCATTTAAAAAATCCTCAAAGTGACTGACATTCTAGAAGTTGCTCACAATGAATTAAAAAAAAGTTAACAATCTAAATAATTAGGAAAATTTTAATTTAAAGAAACAAACAAAGTATTTCTATTTTAAACACACCCAGATAGATCATTAGAATGTAATCGTGAAGATCGTGATCCAACATGAACATTGTAAACCATCATGAAGATCACAGTAACATTGTGAATAGTGCGCATCGGGCATGATATACGTGCTCACGATGTGAGGTGTCCTGATTCCAGTACTGTATATTACACCAAATATGCTACACATGTTATTTTATGGAAGCTTGTTCTTCTATGCAATCATTAAACATTGCCATACATATTATAAATCGAAATGCTGTAAGAAAAAAAATTTCGCCACAGAGGAAGTTGAGTTTAGATCTAACACAGTCTAGATCAGATTGGAAGAGGGTCATTAATATACCCCGTCCAACCCATGCTAGCATGGAAAACGGACGTTAAGCCGAGAATGATGATGATGATGACAGTTTAATTTTTCTATGCCATGTTAAGCTGTATTCAACAGTCAGAGAAAACTTTATCCATACAAAATAGGCTATTTGATATATAGCATGAAATTGATTTCTTGGTTTATTTGATACAAAAGATCTATATTATAATACCAAAAAAACGTCTGTCACACAAAATTGTACCACAAGTAGCAAGACGCACACAATGCGGTATGAAAATGATGGGCGAACATGTGGATTTTTCCACCAACTAATTCTTAAAAGACAAAAATTCAAAATTTTCACTTTCACGTACCATCCACTTACAATTTATGGCGCCATAGCTTGGTGATCATAACTCTCGCACTTTGTGCAGGAGCCTGGGGTTCGATTGGCAGTGATTCAATATGAGCAAGTGAATGTTACCATATAGACCCTGGTTAACCCACAAGCCATGTGAGGGAAATTGGGGAGGTGCCACACTGTAAGGGCTGTTTGATGTTACAGGGAGTTGTCTGGGATCTTCATATCCCTCAATTTTTGTGACACTAGCCATGTAAAATATGCACATCTATCTACCAGCGTGAGTACAGACAGTGTGCCATTTTGAGAAATACTGTGATTGCAGGATCCTAGACGGCTTTATCTACATAAATGCAGCTAGCATGCATATTAATTATTAATAAAGATGCTAGGTGATTAGTTATAACTAAATTTTATAGCTTTAGCTAGCTACCTAGTTTATTTTTTTGTAGAATAAAACATTAGCTAGATAGCAAGCAGCGGCCAGACTAGCTAAGTATAACATAAAGACATTTTGCAAACTTCTTGCATGTGAACATTTACGTTAGTTAACTATAGCTAGAGTTCTACGTCTTTGATGTTTAATAAATATATATCAACTACATCTAGCACATACATAAAACATCAGACAAAATCAATCAGCGCAGTTCAGGACATTGCCATATTTTCACCTAGTAACTAGACTTGATTTTATAAAAAAATGTTGTCGTACGCAGGCTATTCCAATTCGCAAATGGGGCCGTGTGGTGTGGACACGAACAACGTCTTATTCCACACGTCTTTGATTTTTTACAGCTGAAGCTGTTTGGATAATTTTCAGAAATGACCAGAAAACGTACATTTTGGTAAGAGGTAATCTACAATAGATTACCTCTGTGTTTGGCTTTTAGGGTTATTGCAATTCCGTCTAACTGTTCTCACTGGGTTTACACATATGAGACGCTTTAAGAGACGCTGCTCTTAACAAGCCTGCTTTTGTTGAGTAATGCTATACGCCAAGGTAGCTCAAAATTCTCCTCGTTCTGTTATAAAGTAGACCCAAGTTACTCAAAGGGACGAAAGAGAACAGTTAAACTAAGCCGAATTCAAGCGAAAACAAACTCGTTCCCAGGCCAATTTTTCGCTTTTTTGATATCGAGATTTCCTCGCGCCGTCTCGGATATCAAAAAAGCGAAAAATTGGCCTGGGAACAAGGTTGAAGCGAAAAAGCACTTGTTCGAGTTGAGGCGAGTTTTTTAAAATTCTCAAAATGCTTACGACGTTCACATACATCTTAATTTTGTTCTTCACCACAACAGCATCTCCATTGTTGTTTTTGTAACATAACAAAGTTATCATTAGAAATTAAATGAAAGGGGGACATAGGAATACTTTGAGATGCAACTTTTCAAGATACCTGAGGCTTGAGTTAAAGAGTGAATTTTATAAGAAACTATTGGAAAAGGCCTCTTGAACTATGAAAATTAGCACTGTAAAATATAGAATTGAATTATTCGAATTTCAGTTTTCCCGATCTCCGTATAAAAAGTTGAATTTTACTTTTTGTTTATAAAACATAAATCGTAGGCAACCTCCTGGTTAAATGTAACTCTTGCGTAGATCAGTTTCAGATATACACCTTATTCTGTCTGATATATACCTTGAGGTTAAGAATGAGAGACAGATACACTAATGCATACTAACAAGGGGAAAAGTCGTTTTTAAGCAGTAATAAAACAGATACAGAACATTTTATCCTGCTTTATATCTTAGAAAAACTTTTCCAGGCCTCTTTGTTTGTTCTTTTCATCGCAAAACTACATTACAAAGCCTGATTTCATGACAAGACAATATCTGTAATAGCTCGCCGGCAAAAAGTTAGGCTGCGCCAAACACATGGGAGACAGCAGAATAAGGCAGCCTGGTGACCATGTTTTTTAGAAATAAAAACAAACTTCTTGCTTTTCTTTTGCTTCTCTCTTATTCTCTTCTGTAAGTTCGTTCATGAGTTCTTGTTTTAAAGCTGTAAGCAAAGTCATCAGTTCCTCCTTCATTCGGGCACATATGTGCCAAGTACTTCTCAAATCTACTACAATGGTATCATCAAACTTCTACCAAGGAGTGAACAGATGCTTATAAATGTCTTTGCGGTACACAATCATTATGATGACAAAGTAATTTCTTAGACACAGATAACGCAAGCTTGGCAACGACACAGGTAATTATTCACCGTTACATGTTTAGCTGGTATCGTGTTTGGAATAAACGATTGTAGAGATATGCCAAGGTTAACGTTTTATGAATACGGTTTGCAACGCGTTGCTAACTTTGTGAGGTTCACATTCAAAATATTTACATTTTTAATTGGTGTAGCTAAATGGAAATAAGACATGGTTGTTTGAAATGTGGAGCGTATTATGAAAGCAAAGGAGAGTGTTTCGCTCTCGCACACACGTGATTGTGCGTGCGGGATGAAGTGATGTAAATAGTGATGGTATGATGCGAATTTGAAAATGCGTTGAAAATATGTCGAAAGGAGGCTATATAACTATATAAAAAACATATGTCGCCAAATGGAGGACATTTTAAAAGAAAATCAAACTACGCGTCATTGTTGTGCTTGGAAGTGTCTAGCTTCGTTCTTGGGAACTTGTTTTGTCTTGAGAGAGCGGACGGACGAATCAGACAAATTGTCTGGAGATATTAGTCGTGTGTGGTTATTTAAAAAGAAAAAAAAAAACGTAGAAACATGTGTTTTTTGTCATCTGTATGATTATAAGCAAAAATAACATCTCAAAAAAAACATTTTCTGGACCTAATACAGTTCTATCAATTTGTATCTTCTGACAAAAGTTTTATACTTTTATGATTTATTTTATAATTTATATTAGTAATTGTTTATCATATCATGCATGGTATTTCAAGACAGACAACTTTCGCCATCGGTTCTTCACATTGACACTCCATGACGCAAAAAAAATAGTTAGCTTGTTAACTTGGAAGATCATTGCAAGACCCCACAACGTGAATTTGGCTTATGACTAGTAGTTCTGAAATTAACGCAGCGACCAACCATCTTCAACTACATCGTAAGAGAATGTGATACTAAATTTGAAAATCATTTTGCCAGATCTCTTCAACGTTATTTTTAGTGTCGTTTCATTAAAGAAGAAATACCCACGCAAAAAGATAATTTCAACATTTTAAAAATAGGGTTACAAAGTTTTCTACTTCAACGATAGGTAAATTGATCATACTGAGTTCTCACTGGCAAGATCTGTATTTATCGATAAATTTGCTTATTAGTTTCTCTGACATCAAAGATCCACCGCGATATATTTTTTTCGAACGTTTATATGGCTTTAACCTTATTTGAAAGGCTTAGCCGGAGGGGCTTACATAGCACTTACATAGCACTTAGAGGAAAAGACGAATGCTACGGCCGTAAACCTTGAACTAGTAAATAAGCAAACAAGAATCTCATTTTGTTTTAGTAATAGGAATAAAAGTTTCCACATCTTCTCGTAATATAAAAAAGTTATCAAACAAAGCCGAAGGGGATGGTACAAACACCCCCTACCCCTCTCCCCTTTCCTCCAGTCCGCCCTTCCTTCTTCTAAAAGCAAGCTTGTCCGAAGAAATTGTTAGTTCTTTATAGAACAACTCTTCACAAGCCCTGCAGACAAGATTAAAGGTGAAAAATTTCATAGGTTATATGAAATCGCGTGATTTTTGACTTCATTAAATATGAGGATTAAAGTCTGAAACGATTCAAGATTTCGTCATACTTCAATGTTCTTAAAATGTATAATGTAGCTGCAATCATTATTTTTATTAGAAGACACTTTTTTAATTGAAACTACAGGAATCTAAAGCGAGAAGTAATAGTATATACTGTTCTGGAAAAAGACGTTTAAGTATCGCCTGATATTCCTTTCTATAAATAAGATACGCAACGGCATTTAAAATCTAAATTTAAAAATGATCTTAGAAAAGCAAAGTAACCTGGAAACGAGATGTGGTAAAAAGGTCTAAAGCAATGCTCTTTAGACTAGCCCTTAATAGTATAGTTTTTGAGCAGTGCTAAAAAGTGCCAGAATTATTTATCTGGAAGTGTCTAAACATCCTCTCCATGGCCCATTTGGCACTGTCTCCAAAAGAAAAAATCGAAAAGGGGCGCTGGGGACGAGGTTAGAAGTGTCCGACCGTGGACTTCTAAAACTAGAAAATAGTAGCTGCCTCTTACAAAATTTGCTAATTTACTTTTCTAAGTAATATTTGAATGAAAATATGTTTCTTAAACAGAATTGTGTACAAGTGTTAACTTTTTTACTTGAAAAACGTTTTTAATTTTTTGTTTTACGCTTGTGAATAGCAAGCGGTTATGTTAGCGAAGTACGCATGCGCACAATTATTTATAGGTTGCGTGTAGTGGCGGGAAATAATATTTGAGCAAAAACACGGAAAAGTAAACTTGTCGTTTCAAGCAGGTAAAAAAAACCCCAGAAACACGAGCATATATAACTGAATGTTTAAAAAGTTAGGGGAGTTGTTTGTTCACAAAATTTATTCCATTTGGTTTATTTATTAATTTTTCTTCACAAAAAGAAGCAATGAAATGTATTGTGGAATGAATTAGAAGCAACAGAGGGAGGTAGCTAAAAAAATGTTTTTTGGTTTTTTAGAATTTTCTAAAACTACATCAGAACTCCTAGCCGTTGATAGACATAAGAACCACTTATAGATCTTCGCTAAAAAAAAAGCCGCTATTTGGCTTTTTACAAAACACTTTGATCGAGAACAATAAAAAAGTAGCCAAGGGCCAGGCAAGGTAGTTTGATTCAAATACTACAGAGAATAACATATCATAAGCTATGTAATATAAGTATATTACAAAGACAGGGGTGCGAGGTCTGGGATTTCTTTATCTCCATGAAAATATAAAACTCTTGAGTTAATGTGTGATGTATGAACATGGTACCAGAGCTCTATTATCGTCTGTTATAATTCGTTACAAAAAAATTGCATCTTAGGAAACTTGCATATTAAGCTTATTTTGGAGGCTGCAAAAATAAATACAGTTACTTACAGCGCCTAGCTTGTTTCTTTTATTCTTTCCATGTTGTGAGTACTTTCTTACGTACGAGTGCGCTGGACTTTTCTTCATAGTTGAATCCGTTCGTGGTTCGTCTTCGCAATCATCTGTGGACGAACTGCTGACATTATATGAACCTCTTCTCATCATAATGAAGTAACGTCTTTAATAACTTTGCCGTTTAAGTTTTCACTACAAACTTCGTTTTGCGTATCACAGATCCATAATTGTCATTGCTACTCCTATATACATTTTCTTTCTATTTGTAAAACATGTAGTAAAATCAACACGATATTTTAATATGAAAATCAGCTGTAAAATAGATATAATTAAAGATATTAATTGACTATTCTTAGCAACAATTCTCCCGACAGTACAAATGGTATAACAAAACAATTATAATGTATAAAAAAAAACTAAAAAAAAGTTTATATCGTTGCTCTCTATAAGATGCCTTCCACAAAATATTAAAAAAAAAAAAATCCTTTTAGCAAATTTAAGATATAGTCTTCACCGTAGGTTATTTTAAACTGTTTGTAATAGGATCCCCTGTAAATAGCTGTGTTTGAGCAACAGAACGGAGAGCAGGTTGAGTGGGAGGTATATTTCGTCGTTGTATTCTTTATTCCGAATTTGATTAGTTGAAAATAAAACAGTCAGTTGGTATTGATTGTTGCTAGGAATATCATGATAAAATCAACAATTTATATTCCTTCTCATTGCATATGTTATGGAAAACAAAATCCATGTTTTATATTCCAGTGTTAAATGATCTCTGCTTATATTCCACACACACAAAAAATCCCATCTGCTTTCATGTTGTTTTTAAGCAGCGAAATGGATTAAGACCTCGATAATACGAAACAAAAATAGAATATTAATATCCATCAAGTTTTGGCGGGAATATAGCTACACGTCTTTTTTATACAAGACTATATCTACATACGCTAAGGCTGGATGTGTTTGTATTTAAAAATTTTAAACTCATATTGGGTTAGTCAATAATGGTGTCATGTTATGATTGTATTTTTGATCCCCTCCACTAACACGCTGTGTCGTCACGTTTTTCCAACGACCCATCTTGCGTTACGTCACCATCAAGCCTAATACCTCCCTTTCCAAAAAGAGATTTTAGGATCAAAGGATAGGGAAAGGAGGGAAAAAGTGAAGATCTCTTTCCTTATATATTTTTTTTTTCAATGAAGTATCAGCAAAACAAAAAACAAACAAAAAAACATGTTTGAAAGAGCCCAGTTGTGTAAACAAGTCAATTTCTCCTGTTACAATCCAAAACTGAATCAAGTACCCCACGTTATATAATGGCGGAGTATCAAAAAGAAAATGTAGAGCCACCTACCCCCAGGACGTGACTTAATAATTTTAAATCCCCATTTCTAATTTGTGCTCTTCCGAAAACGTTGTGAAATTAGATATTTATTCGAGAAGTAGGGAAGTATGTAGTCAAATTCACGGAAATCGATTTTATTGGATTGAAAAAAATAGATGCCGTTGAATTTACTCCATTGCAATAACATAAAACGTGGAGTTAGGAAAGAGAGAAGGAGATTGATGTCTTTTGTGTTTTTAAAATCGATCAGTCGCAAGCTTATTCACATTGTCACCTAAAATCATACTGTTTGTCTTTGTGTTATCAGAATTATTTCTTAATAGACAAAATCTCAGCCTCAACGTTCTTATAAACTAGGTTCTTATAGAAAAATGTTTATAACGCATAACAATTGTACAACTAAAAATCAATACATTTTGAAATCCTTTTAGATCAGTGACATGGACATTAAACTACTAGAAATAAACCTGAAAAATATTATACTTGGCGAAAATATAGTTTAAGATTGAAGTATATACCTCTAGATATGTTTGATATTTTTATATTATATGAAAATATATAAGAAAGAATATAAAAAAAATGTGTTAAGGAAAGATTTTTTCTAAAAACTTTTGTAGAAACAAAGAGGTGTAAAAAGGCTACAATATTTCTAGCTAGGCCGCCAGTCTCCTTATGTCGCAGGTATATATTTGACCCACCTTTTTACTTTTTCTCTTGCTTCTTCACACTAGCTATATTATTTAATAGCCTTAATGATGGAATTTGTCCACCCTTTTCTAGTTATTTATAAGCTTTTTTTCAAAACAGCATTCTAAATGTAAAACTGTAATGTAAGCTCCCTCAAACCTTTCTTTCCTTTACACCAATTTTGGATTTTAAATTATTTAATTTTTGTCTAGACAATTCCCACGTTAGGACTTAGCGCCTGCCTCTTGTGGCGCTAGTGGTTGCATACTTAAATTGTGCCACTGTTTTCACATTTTATTTATTTATACTTTAGAAGAATACCATGAAAATTATATTGTACACATAACTAATAATTTATTAAAATTTAAATATTTTATCATCAACCTTTATAACGGTTCGTTCTCTTTCTTTTCTAAACATACCAGAGATATATTAAAAATAGTTCTCAAAGCGTGTGTGTTAGTGGGTGGTAGATTAACAAATATAACATTGTTTTCGTTTTACTAAAACAGGGGAAAAGGAGGGAAGTAATGTCTCCAATCTACAACAACAAAAGGCAATATTCGCATTTTGAAAAGCCATGTCTTCGGCCTGCTTCAGTAAGAAGAAATTCGCCTTTTGAGCCATCCACATAAAGTAATCAGAACATCAATCAATCAACTTAAGACAATGCTGTCCCACTTTTTTTTCGCTCTCACTTTTTCTGATGTTGTTTATTATTTTTCATATTATAATTACTGAAGTTTTTTTTTAAGTACATGTACTGATAAATGAAAATATTAAAAAATTAACAAGAAAAGTTTTCGCTTGAATCAAAACAGCGGAATTTAGAGAACAACCAGATGTTTTATACCTATCCTGTTAGGATCTTTTGAAAGACATTTACGAAAACCCTTCCAAAAGAATAGATGTGGACGCAAAGATATTTTCTTTTGAATTATTTTCATGGCAAATACCAGTTCAGCTAAGACCATGAAAATAAGAATATTTTTATCTTCCTGTGAACTATAACTAGCAACTAAGAGCTCAAACTGGAAACTGGAAACTGGAAACTCTAAATATCAACATCTGAATGAGAACACATTTCAATATAAGTTAAAATACTGGGCTGTTTAAAAACACACCCCTTGTAATTATGAAAACCTCTAAATGATGCGTTCAAAGACGATACCGCAAGTAACAATATACGTAGATAAAAAGTAAACATGCTAAATCAAAACTTTCATAATTCAGAGAACTAACTGAATTGCCAGGGAATGTGTATTGGTTATGTAAAAATTTCGCTGTATTGATCCATCATTTGATTAAAATCCATTAGATTCTACAGTGGGGAATTAACCCAAAAAGAGAGCAAAAGGAAAATACAATCCCTCGAAGGACTTATGGTGAAGTCAATAAAGTACATAAAAACGAAAAATCTGCAGTATGTTGATAGTTAATATTTGTGCGATTAAATCATCATTATATAGACGGACCATTAGTCCGTAAAAAAAACAGGTATTCGTCTGTCATACATATTCTGGTCATTGCATTCCCTGGCATCACTATTTTATACATCCTCAGCACAAAGTATCTATTCGGCTATTATTTTAAACCGAAGAATGCAACAGTCGTTGGAGGATTCCACCGAAATTCGTCCGTCGGACATATTTCCCGCATTGCTATTTTGTGTATCCTTAGCAAGGGTCCGAAATACACCTGTGTATTTTAAACAGACAGACGGGTATTGTTATCGTAGAGGTAGAGGTATTGAAGAGCTTTTTGTTGATGTGGATAAGTTTGGTATAACAGTGTCTGCTTTCTAATATCTAATGAATTTTTTTTGTCGCCTCTTTATTTAAATTGCCCACGTGTAGTAGAAATAAACAGTAACAAAGTTCGCTTACCGTTCGCTAAATCGAAATCATTGTGAAAGAAAATTATGATACTATATTATATAGTATCATAAGATTTTGCTTCAGTGGGAACCGGTCAGTACATTTTTAAGACTAAATTGAAAATATTTAGGAGACGTAGTGTATAAGTAAGTTAGGTGGAAATAATTTGCAAAAACAACAACCACAAAAAACAATAACAACAAGGCCAAAAAAATGCGTGCAAAAACAAACAAACAAACAAACAAACTAACAATACAAATTCTTCATAACCAACCAAGTTGTTATAGCTGAGGCTAACATTTGAGCCAAAACCTAAGCGAATAAATAGCCAGACTGTATTTGAAGCCTGATGCTTAAAGCTGTACCAGCTATAAAACAAGTCCTTTAAAAAGGTACCAAGTCCATTTATTCTAATAAAATAATATAGAAGGACTAAGTCTGAAATATAAATCTTGTCAAATATTACTTGAGACTAAATCCAGAGTTTTCCCCTGGGCTGGTGTATATAACAACGTGTGATTGTACAAAGTCAAACCTTTCGCAACCAAGTCAGGAGTTAGACGTAAAATTCAAGCATCCACCCATATTTTTTTTCTGTTGCAGTAAATATATTTTTTATTACTATAATTTAACTACAAATTATAGAAGAATATACCCCTTTACTATTTTTTTTCTGTTAAATGAATGAACAATAAAAACATACTGTATCCAGAAAAAGAAAACAAAAGAGAAAGCAAAGGGGATATAACCAGCTGTTCCAACATCATAGTTTTATTTACTAACTGTAATATATCAAGTATAGATGAAAAATATCGTCTTGAATGTTCTCCTTGCGACTTTGGTGTCAAATGCTGACATAGCATATTGTCCTTTTGAATAATCTTATATTCAAGTTATTAATATTTAAATTTTTTCTTAATTCAGGTGTGAAAAGAATTACGCTTAATTAGATGTTATCTGTGAAAAAGATTTTACAGGCGTATCAAGCAGGTGGTTTTTCACATTTCCCATAATGCTTTTCGTGACTTTCAAATGATAATTGAAGCCCTGGGTATATTAAACGAAATATAAAGTAGATGATTTTTAAACACACACTATTTTTTTCTTACCATTACAACGTTGTTATAAATAACTAGTCGTCAGCCCGGGGAAAAATACGCGGGTTCGCTTGTCGTACATATCCCAGACATTGTTATTCGTGCATCCTTAACAAGAAGTCCACCGGCCATTTTAAACACACAAAATATGGCTAAACTTGTTCAACTTATGTAAAATAAAACTTATTAAGTTCTTATTATAGATTTTAGAGGACTGTCCAGTCAAAAGGTCCATTGTATGTTAACACATACTGGGAGGAGTGGATCTCACCACCTATCCATTTTTTTAATTATAACTCTTAAAATACTGCTCCACCAGGGCTAAAACTAAATGACTTTTAAGTTAGATAAAAATTTGGCATTGTCATGTTGCTAAATGTGGTCCTGGAAAAAAGTTCTGCCTTTGTTAGTACTGTCGTAATCATTTCTGTGTTGTTCCAAAATGTAGTATTATATAGTATTATATAGGGTGATAACATAGAAACATAGGAACCATTTACAAACTAATCCAATTGTGTTCACCTGTTCGTAAATATTTATTCTTACGCATTAAATGGCAACTTATTGCAGAAGTCTGGCTTGGTAGTAAAACTCAATATTAAAATCAATTACTTCAGGTTAAATACTTTAAGGAATATACACTTCCCGAATTAATTCTCTGTGGTAGCTTTTCAAAAACATGAATACGAAATTTAAAAACCCTATCCAAAATTTATTAAATAATACTTCAAAAAACAGAAGACTTAGGTAGCTTTAACATGATGTTTTATTTCAGGACCGAAATGAAAATTTCATTTCGGTCCCTTGCGTAGTCTTAATAAATGTTTACATAATTTGGGACAAAATGAAACTCATTTCGGTGTTAATTTCACTTCGGTATAAAAGACGAAATGTTATTTCACCGTCAAAATATACATGTATACACGATTTGCTCGAAATGAAACTACTACACATGTGTCCAAAGCTATTGCGCATGTGTACAAAGTTTTGGCGCATGTGCAGTTCACACAACCCCGATATGACAAACTTCATGTAAACACAACGATATTTCATATCGGTTTAAAATCTATTTTCGAGTAAATCTCATGTCGGGTCTATGTAAAGGCTGCCTTATACACCCATTCTAAGTTAGTTAAACTGAATCTAAAAATAACAAATGAAAAGTAAAAGCGGAACTTTCATAAGACATCAAATTACGAATGGGTCTTTTGTCCCAAGTTTCTACGTTCGATATAAAAAGCTTAAAAATAGAAATATTTTGACGCCAAAATTATTACCATCGTGACGGCGTTTCCGTGTAATCAATTCAGTTAAATCTTTCATGGCGCAAGACAAGGCGTATTAAAACGATGTCGAAAAATAAATTGTCAACACAAAACTTACTTACTCTTCGTTTTGTACGCACTTCAATCATCTTGTAGTAAATTGGAAAATAAATTGCACTCTACATGTGTAGAAATTAGAAACGTTGGTTCTGTTTAAATACCACTTAACCCACGCTTCGTAACTGAACATATAGTAATTACTTCTCTATGCGGTGGAAGTGACGAAAAAGCTTTTTCAAACATGCATTCATGTTGGAGATATGGGAAATATATATATGCGTAAGCAAAAAAATTATTTAAAAATAGATCGAACCATTCCTTAAACTGGTTGAAATATATTCAAGAAAATTACAAGAAGTAGACAAATGAAATAGACTTGAAATAGACATCCATTAAGATTTCAAACAACATCAGATCAAAAAGTTTAAACTTTTCTTTCTGTTGGCCAAATAAACTTTGTTACATAAAGAGAAATTCCTTTAAAGAAACTTTTAATGAACGATTTATTTGGCGTTAATTTTGTACCATGCTTTACAATATTTTTAGGAAAAAATTAAACAGTAATTGACTTTAACATTTAATTCATCCAATCAAAAGCAATCAACGAATTTCACAACAATGCATGTCATGTGCAGTAGAAACTAAAATCATTTCGTTTTCTTTCTACTTCAATTTTAATTAGGTACAGGGTGAAGAGGCGATCAAGCAAGTAGAAGAAAGTCAACACTGAACAGCCAAATTAGGTTATCAAGTGTGTCTGGATAATTAAGAGCACGCATGTGGCATAGCTCATTAGTTTTAATTACCTAATTCAAATCGTCAATTCGGTTTGTGATATATTACAAAGAACCCACGTAGAGATATCGTGACAAGACAATTATGTCTTTGTTTTAAAACGATTTTTTTTACTGTTATGTTGATTATTGAATAAGTTCTTCATACAGTAAATTGACAGGAAACTCTGAGCCATTTATATGTTATAACAAATTCTTGTCTACACGAGAGATAATTATACAGTCAGCAGTAGTTATCTGTCATCTGTTAAGCTTAGTTTGGGTGTCCTAGAAGTATTGAAGTAGTTCGCCCGAAACAATATTTTCACCAAATTTTATCCTTTGAAAATTTTTGTTAGCAGCAGTCCTTATTGTTGTAACAATTAATTTTTACTTTTATGAGTTGAACCTGTGATCGCAGCCTCGTTTCTTAAGCTTGTCTTCACTTAGCTGCATTTCACACTATAGTGCAAAAAGCTCAAAACTTTTCTGTTAGTTCGTGCGCCTAAATGCGCATGCGCTAAAACAAATTCGCTGCGCTATAGCGAAAAATGTAGTCCAATGGAAACGACCTTTAAGATGGCAGCTCAAACGTTCATGTAATTTGCAATGACATTTAAGTGACTGAATTTGCGTGGTGGCAGTGTTTTCTAAATAGTCGGTTAGTTTGTCCGCAAACCAAAAAACCTGGAATTCAATGAATTATTTCAAATCCTTACCTTAAAATTTAGCATTAATTAATGACTAGTCGATTTTTGCTAATTCCAATTCTCATAGTTTGCTTGCATTGTCACATATTTGATGCTTATAGGAGGGAAACGTGTAAATATAGTATCCAAACATATACCTCTCGTTTTGCTGGGGGAAGGAATTTTCTGTAAACTGAAGGTGATAATATTTTGCTTAGCGCCAAAAAAATTCAGCATCACGGAGATATTAACATAACCACATAAATTTGTCTTACTCTAAATAACACGTCGGCATCTTGCCTAGACTTCCTTAAAACAACATACTGTGATGATAAAAGAAAATCCAGCTGGTTCAGACAGAAACGTTGGGTTGTTTTTGGTGACCAAGAAAACGGATTTTATGGTCAAAATTCCCGCCACAAATTCCCGTTAAATATACTTTTAGGTACTAACAAATAGTAAAAAATGGATCTGTAATTCTTCATTAAGACGTTACAGTAGGGGGTTTATATGCAACTTTCATCAACAAACTCTTGCCAGATCTTTTTCGCTTTGTTAAATGCGTGGTTGAAACAATAAAAAAGCCAAAAAACGATTAGGCATGGGAACAAGGTTCCTGCATTAAGGAAAGCCATTTCCATAAATTTTGTTTCTATAATTTTTATCGTTAATACGTTTTTGCGAGTAAGAAAACCTTCTAGGTGAAGCGCTGACATATTTAAACTCCTGCATCTTTATGGAGTATTCCTGACAAGTTTATATTTATGTGAGAATCAAGAACTCATCTATATTATAGTACCCGTATACGTCTGTCTGTGACGCAAAATGGTACCATTACGCACACAATGATGTATAAAAAAGGACGGGCGAACCCGTGGAGTTTTCCACGGGCCACCGACTAGATTAAGATTAAATATTCCGCACAGCGTTTTACAAGCGAACCAAAGAACAAGGAACAAACAACAAACAAAAATACAGTTTTAAATTGTTCAATCAGAGCAGCATTTATAAATGTTTGAAGTTAAAGATTACCAGTTGGAAAACTATTTCACAAAGACTAACCACAATAGCGAAGAAAATTTAATATATCAACTGAACATAATCAGTTTGTTTGTTTCAATTTATCATTTGACTTACAGCTCATCTCCAAGAAAAGTAAATAGGTTTGACAATAATAGGAATGAGTGCCAAGAATAGCTGATCTAAGTATTTTAATATTGTTTTGATAAAGATGTGTACTTTTGAAAAAACTAGGAATGAAGACCGACTGGTGGCTTTGTAGTAGAGCGTTCGCTTCCAGTGCGGAAGGTCTTGGATCCGACCCCGGTCGAGTCACTCCGTCTATTTTTAAAAAATAGTCAGTGGCTTGTAGATAAATCATTTTGTGCGCCTCGCAACTGTGGTGCCATTTTGCGTAGAGACAGACAAAACACGGCAATTAATATAGAAACTAGTCGTTAGTGCGTGGAGTATCCACGGGTTCGCCGGTGCTTAAATCGCCCGTCGTAGATATTTTTCGCATCGGTATTTCGTACATTTTTGTCTGCCTATTAACATAAAGTAATGAAATTACTCAGACAGGGGATCGAAATAAAGCTGCCAGGCAACAATTTTGAACAGACAGACTAAATGCGGCTATTTATGTTAGAGACTAACCGGGGGTAATCGACTTCGAAACGCGTTGAACGCAAGGTCGAGTGCCTAATAAGGGCGGCAAACTGTGCCATACATCAAGGTGGAGCGCCTTAGTACAAGTATATGGTATGTGGTAAATCAAGTGAAGCGCACACAGCATTATATATAGTTCTTTGGTGAAACATATTTTTCCAAAAATTATTTTCCCACAACTTTGACTGAAAAAAACACAGTTTCTGTTGTTACCCCGTCATAGCAAAAATAGTCGGTACAACATTTTTTTTATTTTGCGGAATAAGTTCCCGTGAAAGGTCAAAATTAATCGTGACTCAGGACTGAGCGCTTAGTGCAGGTAAACCGTATCGCACATCCGCGCACTACCCTTTTCCAAAAAAAAAATTTTAAAAAATTACCGCAACTTCGGTTTAAATTAAAACACAGGAAAAGCTCATCATTGCCACCGTCTAGCTAAAACAATCCTCAGCAATTTTATCTGGCGCAATATGTTTTCGTGAAATTTACCAAACTCATTGTCAGTCTACCTTGTCGTTCCAAAATTAATTGTATGTTAGATTCATCAAGTCTGTTGTCTCATTTAATCTATAAACTTTAGACTTTTGTCAAAGTTTATATTACAGTAAAAGGGCTACCTAACTGCATTTAGCCTGAGAAAGATGATTTGAAAATTTTGTTGCGGCCAACTCTATTTGACTACTTTTAATTTTTAGCCAGAGGTAGCTAGCTAAGAGCCAGATAGCCAAAAACCCAGTTGCAGCCGAGTAAAAATCAGATTGGTGAAGAGAATACACTAATAAACAATGCCGGTTAGGATATAAAGCTCTTATACCAAACTGAATAAAAACCTTAAAAAAATAGGAATAAACATGACTAACTATAGGTATCTTAAAATTGGTTTGTTTGTTTATATGTGGCCATAAAACATGACAATATACTTATCTTATCATGTAAAAACATATAAAAAGCAATTAGCAAAACAAATACAAAGCTGCTCCAAAACAAAAATGTAAAAAAACGACCTTCTCCAAAATCTCCACCACCATATACGGTCATCAGGCATCGATAGAACTTCACATTGTACTCATCACAGGAACGAACCACAAGTCGTACTTTAATTTAAAATGACATCGCGGCAAGATGGAAAAAGCGACGCTGTTCCGGGTACAATTTTGCGTTATAGACAGACAGACAGATAACGGACATTAATATTATCAAAACGAAGCAACAAAAAGGCCCTAGGAACAGTGGGATTTAGAGGTGAATTTTATTGATAAATATTACTTCATTAAAATAAGTATTCATACAAATAATTAATTTAAATAATATGAGTCATATAAGCTTGGTAACAAGAATTCCTACATGTTCAAAGTGTTCTGCTATTCAGCCGCAGGATTCTTAACATATTCTGTTTTACATTTTGCAATCAAATACGCCTGCAATATCAATAGATACAGGTGAAACATAAATCGCAATTATTCAGACACACCCTTTTCACAACAACATCATCATTTAAATTTTTAGTCGTAATTTCGTTTTCGAGTGCCGTCAATTTTTGCCGTCGAAGTTCAATTTGATTTCGTCTGTTGCTAATTTCTTTTCGGCTGTTTTTGCGTCGTTACCGTAATATTCTTGGTACTTTTGATTGTACCTTTCGCTGCAACTATCGTAGCTGTTTACAATCGATTTCGGCTAATTCTTTTTCGTTGCTTTATAGTAAACCTTCACACGTCTTTTTTGACAGCGAAACAGGGGTACACTTCCTGACAGGCTAGTTAATGCGCACATGGTACAGGGTATCATACCAAGTAAAATAAATGTGTGTAAAGATTTCATCCTAGAAGGAAGTTTATAAACGATTTATGACATGACAACCACGCCCCGAGCGCTCTTCTGCCCCTATGACATTGCCTAATACAAATTCAAGTAAAGTGCGGAATTTATACACAAATAATATATTCTTTATAAAAAGTGAGCGACCATTTTGTTTTATAAGCAACACTTTTGTACAATCTGGCTAATATCCTTAAAATTTAAGCTACTGCATTTTTGACCAGACACCGAGTGAAAGCAGTTTAATCGTCGGAAACCGTAAATGCGCGGTTTCCCGTAAATCCCGGATCCGAGTGGTATAGTCGAATGTATACAAAGGCTCGATTAGTTTTTTGTGGCGGTTTATTTGTGAAATGATAACTGTGGTAGTGTTTTAGAGTGCTTTAGGGTGTATCCCTAGCATAATTGGCTGAAATATTTAGCACTTTAACGGCCCTCGTAGGGATGTGCCACAGCCCCTGAGTCATCTATTCGTTCACTCAATTTCAGTATTCAGTCATAAATTTTGATTGGGTAATTTATTTTTGTAGGAAAAGGGAAGGCTGAATCATTAAGTTATATTTCATCTTTATTTTTTTAAAAAAAATAAGCTATAACTTATGTTGAAGGTAGTCCCATTCCTCTCACGTTTTTCTCGTTTCTATTGTTCTTCTTATGGCTTCGTAAAAGAAAAATTCAATAGAAACATAAGAATTATTTTTTTTATTAGTTCTAACGAGTCGTAAATCCTATCAAAAGACCAGAGGAGCAAATAATGATGAAATTAAATGTGTAAGAAAGTTCTGTCCTTCACAAACAACATGGTATCTTAAACATTATTTAGACCAAATAAAACCCCTTTCGCAAGCCCACCCCCATTGATACCAGTACCATTAGGAAATAAAGAGGCTTTAATCTATATTATAATGCCCGTATACGTCTGTCCGTCTGTCCGTCTGTCTGTCTGTCTGTCACGCAAAATGGTAGCTTAGCTGCGACGGGCGAACCCGTGGATTTTTCCACGGGCTAACGACTAGTCTATATTATAATGCCCGTATACGTCTGTCCGTCTGTCTGTCTGTCTGTCTGTCACGCAAAATGGTAGCTTAGCTGCGACGGGCGAACCCGTGGATTTTTCCACGGGCTAACGACTAGTCTATATTATAATGCCCGTATACGTCTGTCCGTCTGTCTGTCTGTCTGTCTGTCACGCAAAATGGTAGCTTAGCTGCGACGGGCGAACCCGTGGATTTTTCCACGGGCTAACGACTAGTCTATATTATAATGCCCGTATACGTCTGTCCGTCTGTCTGTCTGTCTGTCTGTCACGCAAAATGGTAGCTTAGCTGCGACGGGCGAACCCGTGGATTTTTCCACGGGCTAACGACTAGTATAGTAATAAATCTGTTTGGTTTTTGCTTACTGTATATTATTTATAGTACATTTATAGATATAACTAAATATTTAAATATATATACAATGTTTATATCAACACATCAACTGCGATGTAATTTTTTTTTGACTTTCATTATTTATCATCAATATTACTAGCATTTTCTTAAATTTTAAAATTTTAATATGCAGTGCTTCCTTATTTAGCTTACGAGGAAGTCGAAACTCTTTCTGTAACTACATATCCCACTCTGTCATTGAAAACAATTCAGTTCACAACCTACTTCTACGTTTTTCATATAGATTCTTTGTAAAAATGAAATCAAAAACCGCAAAACTTCTTTTTCTTCGTATTGAAAGAGTTTGTATTTAAAGAGAGTATTGCTCAATGTCTTGGCGTATATTTATTGACTTAGAAGGAAAAATCCCAGTTCCGATTTGCAAACCATAACAAGTCAATCAATTAGATGTTTCTTTTAATACGCAAAGTTTTGTAGAGGACTACAGGAAAACATTGAGACGAGGGCGATTTTTTACCCTTTTATAAAGTTACAAAAATACATCAACTTTCGCACCTGCGAAAGTACTCCTTTTTCAGATGCGTAGGTTAGATAGGCAGTGTTTGATTGCGCTGGCCGCACTTTCTAACTCGCACGTCTGCTTTACAGAATAATCCAGGGTCTTGAAATTTAAGAAAAATGACCATCCTGATGTCAGCAACAATTAGCACATTTTGAGGGTTGGGATCTAATCTAAGTTTTGAAGTCCTATAAGCCCTCTGAACACATTGACAAGAGAATTTTAACTAGTTCAAATTGAGTGAAGCTGTTATAGAATTAGCCTATATAACTACTTGTGACGACAAACTTCAAAATTTGGCAACTTGTCTCAATGTATTTTGTCTGTGATTGTAGGTACCTTAAGGGTACAAATTTATTGTGAAAGAAGCTTCTTTGGAAATTATTTTTATGGTTAACAAGTCTTCAACATCCACAAAAATTAATTCCGCAAATTTCAGGAAAATGTAGTCATACCCAAAAATATACTTCGCAAAATAAAGTGTTATGGCAGCACTTATCTTAAAAACAAGTTCCGCGAATTTTCTTCAACAAATCATTTGTACCCTTCAGGTAGTGTTAAAGCAGTGAGTGCATTGGGCTTGAAATTAAAAAGCTCTAGCAAGTTAGAGCAATGCTTTGACGGGGAAGAGGGTTCACAAGATTTTAAAATTTGAATAGAATGCCTACAAGTGAACAAAAGTTAAGTTCTACGTGGCTATAAAATTTCCGGACGAATAGTTTTCCCCGACAAATGTTTACGAAACTTTTTATACGAATAAGATTTTTTATTAAGCAGCATAATAGATTTTGAGACAAGACTTCTCTTTTGTTGAAACATGAAAATTAACATCTAAAAAATGTTATACAAGCTGTATAAATCATTTTCGATGTTTCTTCACTTCATCCATCTTATATTGAAGAAATGTGGTACAGCAAAAAGATATTCTCAAATATCAAATACAAATAATGCGGAATTGTTTTCAATA
This sequence comes from Hydractinia echinata, assembly GCA_030067915.1. Taxonomy (NCBI): domain Eukaryota; kingdom Metazoa; phylum Cnidaria; class Hydrozoa; order Anthoathecata; family Hydractiniidae; genus Hydractinia; species Hydractinia echinata. The sequence goes on along the minus strand of JASGCC010000042.1, from coordinate 2,021,301 downwards.
AGCCATACACTGCTGCTATGTTCTTATAACCCGTTATGAAATATTTTCTCTAGTAGTGGTTGAAAACCAGATAATTATTAACCACAAGATAGGTCTTTAAAATAAACTGTTTTTCCACGCAATGACCGCGCTGCTTCCGCCATGTGTTCGACATCTTCTCTTTAATAATAGCCGTATTCTGTGTGTTCAAAACGGTTGCGCGCAGCATTTTCAGAAAAATAGAGCAGAGCCCGATTTTTACGGACCTCTGCTTTTCGGTTGGACGCAGCTTAATTTCGGAATAATTTCGGAATCACACCAAAACCGGGTAAACAACGGAAACATGCTACGGAGCCCATTTAAGTTTGGAAGTGATGGTGTCAGGTTTGCAGATCTGTTTGACCTTTTTGTCTTTTATAAGCTTTTTAATGTTGTAGTGTTGTAATGTTTTTAGCTACCTCTAACTGAAAAATGAAAGTAGCCAAATACAGTTTGGCTACTAACATTCCTAATGTTATGCTATTATAATTATGCTACATACAGTCAGGTGGCTGCAGCTTTTGTTACTGTTATGAACATTTTTCTGCAAAATAAAATTGCTAAGTATTTTTCTTAACTGGACCGGGTAACGCCAGGCTGTTTCCTGATTTTTAAAACCGAATTTGCGATAAAGTTTTTTGAAAGATGGTGTTACGCCTATACTCATGTGCGGCACGGTATATCTGTACAAAGCGCTCAGTCCAGTGTAAACAACGGGCTGTTTCGTGTGTTTTTAAAAAATTATATCGAATATATAATTGTTTTTGCTGTGACGGAATAACAACGGATTGTAATCTGTGTTTTTATTTCAGCTTAAAATGTCGAAAGTTATTTTTTGCAAAATTTATTACACCGGAAACACCATAAAATCTGTGCGCTTCACTTGATTTACTACATACTTGCTGGAATGTGTGGCACAGTTGACGGTTCTTATTAATCACTCATTCGGGTGTTCAACGCCGGGTAACACAGTTATTTGTGCCTTAACCCGGCGTTTCAACAGAGTGTATCCTGTGTTTTGTAAACCAAAGCTGCAATAGATGACTTGCAATTTTGATAAATATTTTGTTTTTATTTTTTTAGCAAAATAAAGCAATTCAATTGGCTAATAATTCTTTTTAGAAGATCTGATTGGGTAAAAAACTATTTGCCTACCGAAAAAAATGTAAACAATGTTTATAGCAAGTCATCTATACAGTTTTTTTGAAAAGGGTATTAAGCCTAAACGCATGTGCGTCACGGTTTACCTGTACTAAGCGCTCAGCTCGGTGTCACGATTAATTTTTTAACTTTCACAGACAATTATTCTGCAAAATAAAATAATATTGACCGATTGTTTTTGCTATGACGGTGTAACAACGGTTTGTAAACTCTGTTTTTATTTCAGCTTTTGTTGCGGAAAGTTATTTTTTGAAAAATATGTTACAGTCGCAACACTACAATGGTGTATGCGCTTTACTTAATTTAGGACATACTACATACCTGTACTAAAGCGCTCCATCTTATCGTGTGGCACAGTTTACGACTCTTATTAAGCGCTCCACAGAGTGTTCAACGACGGGTCACACCTTCACTTGTGGCTTACCCCGGCGTTTCGACGCCGGGTTTCCCGGCTTGTTATATTAATAAAGCCGTATTCTGTCTGTCTGTGCGCAAGAAAAGCGTCGTGTTACGTAAGCACGAAATGAAGTATTTTAAGGATTTATTCACGGGCTATCGAGTATTTTATTATATTTTAAATGCAGCGTTTATTAAAGGGCAACGGTAATAAAGTTTAGAATGATTACATCAGTAAAAAAACTGAGAAGATATTTAAAACATATGTTGTTTCTTTAAGTATTGGTAAACTAGGTATATAGTCAAACGTCCGCGTGTATAAAAAGATTCTCATCGCGAATACGAACAAGAACTCCTCAATTCAACAAAAGGGAAATATATTCGATTTTTTTTTTTAAAATTCAAAAAAGCTTCGGGACTAGAAAAGCCAAATCAAGTGATTTTTTACTTTAAAAAACTTCGCATGAGCGCATTAAGATAGCTTTATCATAAATCAAGAAGCACTGGCTACGACTCGGCATCGCACGCCGAATGTAGCCGTGCTGGATAACTGTGTGTACACCCTTTTAAGCGCTGGGGTCATGGTGCGATTTTTGAATGCGCATGCAATGCAATTTTGTTGCATTGCATGCGGGAGCAAATTGCTCTCTTATTTTATGCAATTTTATGCAAAATTGACGAACAATATTGTTGCACGAAATCAAATTAATTTAATTCAGCAACTTTTTATTTCATTGATGCAAGTTGAGAAAAACACGAAAATTAAGTTTTTTTTACCATAAGTTGTAACAACATCCTAGACCTGCCTTATCTAATCCTAAATCCCTGAAGAAAATACTTCACTCGATTTTTTTTCAATGTATTTATGGCCCAAGGTTATAGCACTCGTCCGAAGGTTATAACGTCTTTAGTACTAGAATGTTGATTATTGTTTCCTTTATAGCTTTTTGTTTAGGCGTTCCAGTCATTCCGCCGAATAGTTATACATTTAGGCGAATAGATTATCTGAAACGTTCGGTCCAACGTTTATAATTTGAAACGTTCGGATATGCGGACCTGCGGCACGCGGCTGAACATCAAAGCTTTCGGACGAGTGTCACGACGTTCGGCTGAACATTTATAGGTGTACTAATCAATCCAATATTGTTCTCACCTGCCTCACTAGAAGTTACAATTCCATGTACAGGTTCAGCTGATGCTTCAGCATCAATTTTGAGTATGGTTTAGAATAGGAAGATCAGAGTATATTTAAAATGTGAGTTAAAAAGAACCAGATCTAGTTGTTGTAAAAGTATTTTAACCGATTTCGAGGAAAAGGTTCATCATATCCTGATTCTAAATGGTTGCTGAGATAGCAAATAGTGACTTTTTCGTACGTGAGCCATTAATTTGAAGTTTACAGACCTGCTCTCAATCTCCAAAACATTCAACATTATCGAATTGAATACACAATTTAGGGTTTGGTTTTTGTTATGCGACAAAATGTACCAATGAGTCACGCTGATATACACTTAACCATATTCGTATACCTCTCCATAAAATCCTTATTATCGGCAAAATATAATAACTTTCGTCACGATTATCCATAAAACTTAAAACTAATGACAGAACTTTATTTTATCAAGGAGAATCAACCTGTAAATAATGGACATGTGATTAATCCGAGTTCCCGATTTTTTTAGATTTTACCTGAAAATCGGAAAAAAATCGGATTATAATATGTTGGAAAATCCCAGGACCGAATGGGGTTAATAAATAAGCATCGGTAATTTTTTGTTTTATAGTGTCCCTGTGATGTTGACTTATTCAGAAAACAAATTGACACCGGTCCACTAGTATATATCAAATTAGTAAATATGTCTAACTTGAACTTGATATCTAAACGAAAGCCGGCTCATACTAGGTTGGTATTTGTTTTACAGTGAATTTAAATATATTATAAGGGTTCTATTGTTGGCTTTTATTTTTATTTGTTTGTGCTGTTTCTATGAAAATAACAGCTTCACGTATTTCATAATGTGTTTTATCAGTGCCATTCCATCAGGAAGTTAAGCTTTTTTATAGTGCACATTTGGAAGTTCCCGATAAGTAATTCAGTGGACAAGGGAATAAAATGAACGCCATGTTTTATGTGAGTCATATTTAAGTCACGGGTTTTGCAATATACTTGACGAAGCATGTTCCTTCTCCCATTTTCTCTTTTCCAAAAAAAAATTTAAATGAAACTTAAACATAATAAGTGGGCGATATTTTTACTTTTTTTTACTTTTAAAAATTATGGCCATTTTTCTACAAAATAAGGACATGCTCCTTCCTCTCCCAGACTTGACCCAGCGCCTTTCACCGTGGCGGTAAAATGCAGCGCCGTGGAAAAGAAATTAGTCCTTGGGACGAGGTCACCTCTTACAATTAATGGTCCTGACGCTCCCTTTTAATACGCAGTCAACATTTGTGACATAAATTATGGAAATCATTTATTTCACATAAATATGTAGCTGGTAAGAAGCATCCATAGTTGTGATATGGAAAAAAATACACGAAATTTTAAGGAATCTATTCTTGTAAAAAAATATACAAAAACTTGTAATATAAATTTTAAGTAAACCGTACACAACTAAGGGAATATGTATTTGTTTGAAAATACTTTTATTTACTTGTTTCAGGCATAGTTTAATTCATGGCTTTTGCCAACATTTTCATCTAACGAAAATATACTTTTATTTGAACATAAATAAACACCAAATAAAAAAAATCTATTAATAAATATATAACAGCTACATATTTACAAAATATACAATATATTCTTTAATATATAAAAAACATTTTAGGATGCTAAAACAGATTTATATTCAGCATATCGGCACGTTTTATATGTGTATGAGAAACATACTTTTTGAGCCTAAGTAGAACTTTAATTAACTTTTTAAAGAGATGCAAGAGTCGATCATTTGGTCAAAACGAGCGTATTTGCTTATAACTGCGAAGAAACAACGATTCAAAACAGGACAATATATTACTTTCAATAATAAAAAACAAAGCAATCTCATTTTGGTATTAACTTTATTGCATCAGTGTCCAGTTATGTGGTTGAAGATTCACTCAGACGTAGCTTTCTTTTCTTACGTAATCGTCGATCTAAAATTTTCTTTATCTGAAGATAAAAAAACACAGGTGTACAACACGTTACCAATCTTTCCTTATTTGAAGCTAATTTTTTACGGCTAATTATTTTACACGAGTCTATAGCTGGTAAGTAGCTAGCTAAATCCACGGGTTCGTACGTCTTTAAAATGTCACATTTAGTGTTTCCGTAGCACGACGTTGTTCTTGTGGACAGACAGACAAACAGAGTACGGCTATTACTAATATATAGATAAGTTGAACTATATGAACTTACGAAATCATCTGTGGTCAAATCTTTTTCCGTCTTCCGATCAAAGGTTTTTTCTCCTACATTCGGATCATGTTGCAACAAAAGATTCACCATCTCTTTCGAGTTTAACAGGCATGCGTAATGCAAAGGAGAATAAAGCGCGTGTGACGTAATGTTTATGTCTGCGCCAAATTCCTGTACAATCTCTGTTGCAAAACTAATTGCTTTTTGTGCTACGCTTTTGCTTTCCCCAAGTGCGCTCTCGAGAGCGAAGATGAGAATAGTTTTACCAGAATGACCATCCTGAAAACAAATATTTATTAATAACATTTATTGATATATAAAATGACAAGTTTGATAGTCTTTCTGTGGTTTCTTAATTTGCTGTTTTTTAAATTTCTAGAAAATTTGGACTTGTAAAGAAAACTTTCGAGGAAGAAGTTTTGAGAAATTTAAGGGACATAATTTCTGTGAATGGCCATTTTTGAAATTTTCCACAAGACTTTTGCGATACGTGTAGGTGTTTATTTTTTTGGTTTAAGGTTGTGAAATAGCCTATGAAGCTACGATTAAAATGCCAACAACGATAAAGAAATTGGATCAGTTCAGAGTTTATTATATAGTACCTTAAGTCATAAGGATGAAAGTGACAAGGGAAAGTTTGCGAATAGTTAGCATGTTCTCGGGAATAAACTATCGCGATCGAGAATTTTCAAAAATTTTCATTGGGCGATTTCAGGCAAATATTCTTTCGCGATAGTTTTCTTTTTTTAAATTCAATAATTTGTTACCTGTGCGTTGACATTCGCACCATTTTGTAACAACATGTCCAGAATTCTTTTGTTTTTGTTGTTAGCAGCAATATGTAACGCCGCAAGTCCTAAAACACAAATTTTTAAAAGTACACACATGTTCTATATTGAATCCTGCCTTCGATTTTTCTGCATATGTAGGTGAATTATACATAAGTTTAGCAAGGAAGAATACAAGAGGAATACAACGTGCAGGAAGAAACGAGAACTCACGTGACAGTGATAAAGGGAAAACTATAATTGCATGATCATTTCTGTCGCGATCGGAAGTTAAAGATGAAATATATTCATATGAAAATATTCATCTGATTACTTTAATTGGAGAAACTTTCGCGATGTGAAAAGCTCGTAAATCTTTTTGGATAGACTTTTACGAATTGTGGAATTCAAAAAAAAAAAAATAGGACACTTCATAGAATGCATAAAAAGGGAGGCAGAGGTGTAAGGAAGACAGAACCTCCCCCAACGCAATCCGTTGCACCAATGTTTTTGAACTTCAATAGCTGCGCTTTTCCGGAATTTAAAGGTACTAAGTGTTCCTTCTCCATCAAATACTGGTACATGTAACCGCAATGTATGTCAATAGACGACATACTAAATTACCTTCATTGTTGACAGCGTCAATCACTGCTTCATACATTAAATGAAAAATTGCTCGATTTCGAAAGTAACAATCTACGATTTCAACGTTGTTTGTCATGCAAGCAAGATGTAACGCTGTATTTCCATTTGCGTCAAATATGCCGATGCTGGCATTGCGTTGGAGAAGGGCTTCAATACAGTTGATATTTTCAGTGAACATTGCAAGATGGAGTGCCGTCTAAAAATATTATTTAAATTAAAAAAGAAATCTTAGAATTCTCTCATTACAATATTGGCAGCGACTTCATTTACAACTAGCAACTCTAGGTAATTTTTTATTGAACAGTTACCATGCCAAGGTAATTACATTCTGCAAAGTTTGTCATCAAAGATTTGTTTAATATTGTAAAGTGTATTATTAAAAGGTGATTTTATGTTGAACAGTTGGCATGCACAGGTAAATTCATACTGCACAGTAATCCATAAAAGGTTTATTCCATGTTAAATAGTTCGCCATGAAACTGTGATTTGATTTAGCACTGTTTTGCTTGAAAAGAAAATTTCAAGTGGCATAGTGTCATTGAAAAGTGATTCCATGTTTTTAGTACCAAGCAATGTTTTTATAATTTTATTATTTCGTTAAAATTATGTTTCACTAAAACAAACTGATTTCGATGTAACAGTGCATAATCAGAATTTACCTGTCCAGAATGGTTGATCATGTCAATACCATTCTCCCCTGCCGGTGCATTGTGGATGCAAGAAGCAGTATGTTCGTCCTCTCTAGCTATTGCTATGTGTAGAATTCTACGATAAAAAAAAACACAAAGAGAATCAGTGAGCGGGGAGTGAGTGAGTGAGTGAGTGAAAGGATGAGTGAGTGAGTGAACGAGTAAAAGGTATTGCAATGAACTTACGTATCCCCATCTTTGTCTTGCCTTAAGAAAGGAAAGTTAGGACGCTGAATGTCAAGAGGGGAGGAAACTGAATCTTCATCTTGAACTTCTTCCTCCATTTGCAGAGCATCGTCATGTTCAAATTCTAAACTCAATGTTCTTTGAATTTCTAGAATATCATCATGGTATGTTTCAGAAACGAACAGATCTTCAGTAATTTCATTTAACAAATTGCTGTCTATTTCGGCAAATAAACTGGTATTGATCTGATCCAGATCTAAATCCATACTATCAACTTCCAAAGCAATATTCTCAAATTCAAACATCATTTTATCCTTCTCCTGTTTTGATAAACGGCATAACTGACTTTGAACTTAATAGGTGAGTTTCCAAAAGTGCAATCTTCGATTTCCCCACTTTTGATCTAAATATATATAAATTGTACATGTGATACTCTTGTCCAGGGATTTTCCAAACGTCAATTGTTAAAAAAATTATAATGAACATTAAAGTAATTAATCTAAATGCATGATAGACATAAGCATAGTAGATATCCCAGTAGCAGAGGCCATCAACTGACCGATTGAAAATAAAACTCAAGGCTCGTTATTGTAAAAGTGCATTTTCCGCTATAGCGCGTTGGCACTTTAAAACAACCCCATGCATGCACTAACAGGAACGCAAGTGATGCAGTCAATTTGTAACAATCCTTTAAAAAACTTCTTTCTTTTATCTTTATACTCTCCTTTACAGCTAAAAATAAAACAATGTCATCATGACTCAGCATTTCGAAAAGCATAGGATTATCAAACCATTTCCATAGTCACAGACATAAACAAACAAATTTATTCCCAAAATTGTTGATTCATTTTTATTTTCCCTTTGCAATGAAATTACAAAGATACTCAAATGGAAACGCCAAAACTGCTGAAAATCTCCATTATTGTGATAAATATCCAAGTACTTTCACCACCAATCATGAGGGTTTTAATCATTAAATATTTCAGAACATGGCTAACTTTAAAACTAGGCGACCATAACGTGCTGCAATACTTTGTTAAAGTTATAATACTGAAAATCGTACGACATGTAAAGTTTCGCTTTTGCTAATGATTTTTGAGTCATACAAGTTGTTGTTTTGATTTCAAATCTGACCACTTTTGAGACAGGGAAATAACCTACGATATATTTTATAAGAGGACAAAGTCTAATTACATTGTATTTAACGAGTTAGTAGTACTTCGATGAAAAAAGAAAGTTTGAATAGGCAAGTTTTGTTTATGTAGTAATGTAATCGAGGCCTAATTATATCCTATAAGTTAAGGCAGGGGTTAGGAACTAAACATTTCTTAAAAAACCGAGTACAAAGATCTATATTTCTTAAATGATCTTGGATGAAATAAACTTATTTCGGTGTTGACTTTACTCTTGGAGGAAAGAATACGGAAGGAGAAACAACTTCATTTCTGTACGCTTTAAATGTATTCAATTTTCTATTGTTTTTAATTTCAAAAGAATCAGTGCGTGAGGTGCTCGACCGAGTCTTTTTCGCAAAAAAAATGATCAAATTCCATATTCTCCCTAGCCTAGTTAACTAAGCTTTCTTCTTCGAGTTGATAAAATGAGTTTCTCTCAAACTAAAGCTTAGACGCGAACGAATGACTCAGCGGAAACCCCGAGTTTAAATTGAACAATGTGACTAATCGCTTCGGAGGCCATTTTAATTTATCTGTGAGTTGTTTACCAAGCTTGGCCACATCTTACTGTGGTAAAAACTTTATAGTTTACTAATGTTTGTTAGGGTGAGTGAAATCACTCGCTGGAATATTCGGATGAAAAGGGCTTTCCCCGACATGGACCACGTGAGCAAAGAACAATAGAATTAGCCAATCAAAAAGCGCGGCCAGATTTTGGCCGCAGAAAAATCGTTTGAGACCCAGCGTAATTTTTCCCACCTTAACTACTCCGATTTCCCGGTGGTAAGAAAAATTACGCTGGGTCTCCTGGCTATATTCTCCCTTAATAGGGGCTAACCTTTTTCTATTGAAATCTGACTGTAACACGCTGCAGGCACGTGAAATTTGTATGGAAAGTGTGCCTAATATAAGTCGGTAAAAATTGCTGTTAAGAACTTCAACAATACGTTTGAAAAAAAGCGTTTAACCGTGATATTTACCTATTTTTACAGGCTTGAGTATACCACTTTGATCATGAAAAACAATATAGATAGATATGCGCCGGACGAGTGCCGACAAAATGTGTGCTGAATTAATGTTTATTCTAACTAAAGAAATAACTTCTTATAACAGAACGTCGTTTTAAAACGAGATATAAACTTTTTCTTTTTGTTTACAAAAGTGTCGAGCATGTGCTTCTTCGCTAATTATGTTAACATAAGAACAAAAGAAATTTTACCGATTTCAATATGGCTTCTTGTTTTGATAATATTATCAAATTCATCATCAAATTATCTAATTGTTTTTATAACCAATCATAGTTGCGAATTGTTATTCACGAATAATTTAGTCACACAACCGCCAAAATTTCAAATTAAGTTTCTATACAGACACCTGCTAGAACCTCACGCAGTGTTTCAATAGAATTAAAAGAGTTGTTTCTCCTTCCGCATTCTTTCCTCCAAGCTTTACTTCATATATAAAAGATTAACGCGAAATGAAACTATTGCGCATGTGCAGATCACACAGCCCCAATAAAAGAAATTCCGTGTAAACACAACGATATCATCGCTTTTACTAAAAGTAGGAACCAGCAGTAACCAGCAGTATTTTGAAGTAACCACCAGAGAACCTCTGGTGGTTACTTCGAAATGCTGCTGGTTACTGCTGGTTACTGCTGGTTACTGCTGGTTACTGCTGGTTACTGCTGGTTACTGCTGATTACTGCTGGCTCCTACTTTTAGTATCTACGCGATATCATAACTGTTTAAAAATTAGTTACATGTAAAGGCTAACTTAAAGCAATAGTTTTTAGTACATTAGCCTAAATTTAAAATAAAAAAAAAACTCTTTTTTGTACCAGAAAAAAACCTTACACAAATGCTAGCACGCTTGACATTTCAGCTTCCGCATTTTAGTCATGGAAAAAAAAGATTTCTTGCTGACGTAAATGTCCAAATGCAACTTGCACGAGAATGAAAGTAATTGGTTTGTTTTCGTTACTCTTGGTGAAAATAAAAATACTTACAAGAAACATCCCACGTCTATTGTAATCGAAAGAGGTTGAAATGAAACTTCTTCTACGCTCTGAGAACGAACGAACGAACGAACGAACGAACGAACGAACGCAACGAACGCAACGAACGAAACGAACGAACGAACGAACGAACGAACGAACGAACGAACGAACGAACGAAACGAAACGAACGAACGAACGAACGAACGAACGACACGAACGAACGAACGAACGAACGAACGAACGAACGAACGAACGAACGAACGACACGAACGAACGAACGAACGAACGAACGAACGAACGAACGAACGAACGAACGAACGAACGAACGAACGAACGAACGAACGAACGACGAACGAACGAACGAACGAACGAACGAACGAACGAACGAACGAACGAACGAACGAACGAACGAACGAACGAACGAACGAACGAACGAACGAACGAACGAACGAACGAACGAACGAACGAACGAACGAACGAACGAACGAAACGAACGAACGAACGAACGAACGAACGAAACGAACGAGAACGAACGAACGAACGAACGAACGAACGAACGAACGAACGAACGAACGAACGAACGAACGAACGAACGAACGAACGAACGAACGAACGAACGAACGAACGAACGAACGAACGAACGAACGAACGAACGAACGAACGAACGAACGAACGAACGAACGAACGAACGAACGAACGAACGAACGAACGAACGAACGAACGACTTTTTTATTTTTTAATTTTCTAAAAAAGAAAAATTTTCCTTAAGTATTCTTTTGGGCGGTAAAATAAGCTACAGTCTGTAAAATATATTAAATATCAGTAAATCGAAAGTTTGTTTTGATGAGGAAACAGAGACAACACGAGGAGCTGTACTTAAAGGCTAGGTTTGTGATATCAAAGTTTCATGGCGGCGAACATGGAAAGGTTCGAGTGGGTATCACTAGATAAATGTGCATATTTTACATGGCTAGCCTCACAAATTTAAAGGGATATACCCTGTTTATTATTTCCAGGAGGGGCCATGGCTTAGACGGGGAGTTCTTTTTTTATTTATTTATTTATTTCACGAATGTTTTACAAGGATGGCCATTTCAGACATTATAAAGTCAGTTATCAACATGGGTCCTTGGAATAAATAGGATAAAAAATATTAGTAACAATAAAACAAGAAAATGTAAATGTACAATAAAAACGGTCAGTATAAATATATAAATAGCAGAAAACACACAGACAAAAGGCAGAGATAAGGAAATGTTACTTCTGGCACAATCCCTAAAACGCACACGCGCACGCCCACAGTACAAGTCCCTAATATGCAGCACCATCCGATACCATCCCATATTGATCCACATAATTCAAGACCCAGTCCCTATTATTCACGGTGTGACGTCATCAAGGTAGAATAAAAGATCCCAATATTTTCTAACACAATTCCCTAATAATCAACGCGCATATCAAAGGGGAAGTCCCTATCATACAAAAATGGGAAATTCCCTTAAAGGAGGGAAATAACTGTGTTAGTCGAGCAGAAATGAAATCCTCCGACGATGTTAAAATCTATACAATAAAGAAATGGATTCATACACCGTAAAACAATTACGAGATATCTCAAAAACCCGTGGATTAACCGGGTATTACAAACTACGCAAGGCTGAATTGATTTCTTTATTGAATGATGTACCGCGGAGGCCACCCAGAAGGGCTGGACAACGAAAGCCGGTAAGGCCAGTAACCATGCTACCAACGCCAGAGGCCATGGACATTTTTGAAAAACGGGAGCTGTCGAAAAATCGATCGATCGTGAAAACCAAGATGCGGGGATGGTATAACTGGCTGGTTGATGCTGTCCCCAAACCTATAAAGGAGGGGGTCAAGAGGACCTATGCAGCTTTCAAACGTACTGTTATGGGGCTATATAATGGGGCAGCCGGCGCGAAACCTACACTGCATGACGAAGTCGAACAGGAAACTGAGGAAGACTATTTGGAAGATATCCAAAATTTATATGAACAGCCGGGGCAAGATTTTACCCCCCAGGAACATAAGCATGCTCACCATAGGACCTTCCGAAGTTTTCGCATTCCCGGTATAGGAGGAGCGGACGTCGACGGGTATATAGGGATGGTGCGACCAAACGTGAAAACCTTGGTTGAGGGGCAGGTAGAAGATATGGGGTCGGCAAATATACAGCTGTCACTATGGATCCATTGGAGTAAGCCAATAGAGGGAACCAAGGACAAATATGAGGAGGCGAATAAAGCCTTCCATAGTAATATGGCCTCAGTATTCCAGGGTAGCAACGTAGATGACATGCTGGATACGATGTTTGCCCAAGTTAAAACACATGTGGAAAATCCAGCATTCCCCAAAAGTGGCTTTACGATCGGTCGAATACTACACCTGGATGTAGACTTCCATAAATTGAAACTAACAAGAGGCTCATCGTACATCGAACTACCTAAATGGATAGCTTTGAAAAAGGCAATTATTAATCCTAAAAACGAGGATGAGGAGTGTTTCAAATGGGCCATTATAGCATCCTTACATCATGAGGAGATAGGGACGAACCCAAATAGAATATCTCAGATGAAACCCTATATGGACCGTTATAACTGGGATGGTATAGAGTTCCCAACAAGTATTAAAAGTATATACAAATTTGAGGCGAATAACCCCGACATTGCGGTAAACGTCCTATACATAACGGGAAAGAAGATCAATATCCTGAGGCGATCGGTGCACAACGGACGTACCAAGGTGGTGACTCTATTGTACATCACGGATGATAAAAAGAACCACTATACGACAGTCAAAAGTCTATCGAGGCTCCTGGGCAAGGAGATCTCAAGGAATAGGAACCCAATGCACTTCTGCCTGAATTGTTTACAGGGCTTTCCCACAGCTGAATCGAGGGATAAGCATTATAGGTATTGCATAGACCACGGGGCTGTTAAAATTACGATGCCAACAGAGGCCGAAAAATGGTTATTCTATAGGGATGGCCAGATGCAATTCAAAGTACCCTTTGCAATATATGCCGATTTTGAAAGCTTATTGATACCAATGGAAGAGGATGCAAGGGAGACCAAGACGAAAAAGCTTAACAAACATGTACCGTCAGGCTGGTGCACATATAGCACGTTCGCCTATGGGGATGTACCGGACCCCCTAACAGTCTACAGGGGTGAGGACTGTGTGACGAGGTTTGTCAACCATCTTGAGGACGAGGTGAAGCGTCTCTACCATACCTACTCTCAGCAGGACATGCTTCCTCTAACAGAGGTCCTAAAAAGAGAACATGACGAGGCATCGAAATGCCATATCTGTCTAAAGCCATTCGATGACTGTGAGAATAGCCGCAAAGTTCGGGACCATTGTCACTATACGGGGCTGTACAGGGGTGCCGCGCAAAACAGCTGTAATTTGAAGTATAAGATACCCAGCCATATTCCCATCATATTCCACAACCTAAGCGGGTACGATGCCCATCTCTTCATCCGGGAATTGGGCGAGAAGTACAACATGCAGGACATTGGGTGCATCGCCGAGAACAAGGAGAAATATATAAGCTTCAACGTTAAAATCAAGGTATCCCTTAGAGGTATGGGATATGGTGATGGGGAGGCGTACAAGAAGATCGAAATCAGGTTTATCGATAGCTGTCGGTTTATGGCATCCTCGTTAGACAAATTAGCGGGCAATCTCAATGGAACAAACGCCGCCGGTATGAAATGCCAGCAGTGTGCAGATACCTGTCTGGAATTCCAGAGCATAGACGCTGAATACATGGCAAAATTTTACTGTAAAAATTGCAACTCGAATACCACCAAGCAACTTAATGAGGATCAGGTAAAGGCAAGCGTACCATCAATGGCAAAGTTCATCGACAAAGATGATACCTTCAGGCTGATGCTTCGAAAAGGCGTATACCCGTATGAGTATATCGACGATTGGCAAAAATTCGAAGAGTTGGAGCTACCTCCAAAGCAGGCGTTCTACAGCAAACTGAATCTGAAGGGCATCAGCGACAATGAATATACCTACGCAAAAAAAGTATGGAATTGTATAACTCCAGGGGGTGATAACGTCACTATGGGGGACTACCATGACATCTACCTGACCATAGACGTACTGCTATTAGCCGACGTCTTCGAGACATTTCGAGGTGTCTGCCTGGACAATTACAGCCTTGACCCTGCACAATTCTACAGCGCACCCGGGTTGGCATGGAGGGCATCACTCAAATTTCCGGGATAAAGCTGGAGCTTCTGACAGACCCAGACATGCTATTGATGTTTGAAAAAGGTATCCGTGGAGGTATAGTCCAAGCCGTACATCGTTATGCCAAAGCAAATAACAAATACATGGAGGACCAGTACGATCCTGAGGTTGAATCATCATACCTCCAGTACCTCGACGCCAACAATTTGTACGGCTGGGCGATGCGTCAAGATTTACCAACGGATGGCTTCAAATGGGTATCGAATGTAGAGGCATTTACCGAAAGGAGGATTGGTAAGCTCGTTGAGGACAACAAGCATGGGTACATTTTAGAGGTCGATATCGACTACCCGGAGAGACTACATGATAGGCATAACGAGTTGCCATTCCTACCGGAGCGCAGGATGATAAACAGAGTCGAGAAATTGGTACCAAATTTGGAAAACAAACGGAGGTATGTGGTACATATCAGAGCCCTTCACGAGGCTATAAAACATGGGCTTGAATTGAAGAAGGTCCATAGGGTCATCCGGTTCAATCAGGAGGCATGGCTGAAGGGCTATATCGATCACAACACAAGGCTTAGAACGGCTGCCAAAACGAGTTCGAGAAGGACTTTTACAAATTAATGAATTTGAGCGTGTTTGGCAAGACCATGGAAAATATTCGAAACCACCGTAACATCCAGCTAGTCACAAACGAGGAGAAGTACACGAAACTCGTAATGAAACCGAACTTCAAAGGTGTAAATCGGTTTAGCAAACACCGCCTAGGGGTTGAGATGGGCAAAACCGAAATTTAGATGAACAAACCTGTGTATATAGGGCAGGCCATATTAGACATGTCAAAAATGGTGATGTATGAGTTCCACTACGACTATATGCAGCCTAAATATGGTTCTAAATTACAGCTCTGTTATATGGATACGGACAGCTTCGTTTACCATATTAGAACCGAGGACTTTTACAGGGACATCAAGGACGATGTTGAGACACGTTTCGATACGAGTGCCTATAATCCAGATGATAAGAGGCCTCTACCCATAGGGAAAAACAAGAAGGTCGTAGGTCTGATGAAGGACGAATTAGGTGGTAAAATTATGACTGAGTTCATCACCCTGAGGGCCAAGCTATATGCCTACAAGAGCCTCACAAAAGAGGGCGGTGACAGGAAAGCCAAGGGTGTTAAAAGATGCGTTACCAAAAAATCCATCACCTTCGACGACTATCTGCAATGTCTGGAAGAGGGCGTTGATATATACAAGAGTCAGGTCCTAATTCAAAATAAGAACCATAAGGTCTATACCCAGGAGGTGAACAAGTTGGCACTCAACAGGGCAGATGACAAACGGATCGTACAACCCGATCAAATTTCAACACTTGCCAGAGGCCATTACCGCCTGCCACCCGAAAGGGAATGAAATGGAGGTGTGTTTGTATATTGCTATACTTCTACCCTATGCCATGATCGCCTAAATTCTTTTTCGTTATAAACGACTACTAATAAAGATGTCTGATATCGCACAAGTCTTTGACAATGCCTCTGCAGAATATGAGAATATAGAGAAGCCTATCGATAGGCGTCAGGCTTTGAAGGAGGCCCTGAGGAAAGGCAAGGGTCACCTTTTGCCTAAGAAGTGCACAGAGGGCTTTGTCGATAAGGCCCCCGAGGAAGCAATCGACAAGGTACATACCGAGTACCCTCAACGAGAACTCCACGAAAAGGGGGAAAAGACGGCCAGGGCACTGTCTACCCATGTTATAAGTCTATATGCAAACATTATTGGGAACTTCGTAGATATCGACAATGTAGATGAATTGCAAGATATCGAAGAAGACCCCATAATCAGAGATAGTATGACAGATCTTGGTATTCTAGTGTACTGCACCATTGGGAGGTGTCTGGCACCCATCTTGGTAACATACCGCGAGGCATATGAGCAAGAAGAAACAGGATGAGGCGGAGGCGGAGAATAATGAAGAGCCTCGGGCTACTGTAATAAATGAGTGAAGAGATTCAGCATAAACAAGAAGAGGGGAGGGTCATAACCAAGAAGAACGAGGGTCGTGTTGCTGCTGGTAAGAAGCTTCCAGAATGGAATCGTAAGAACAAGGCCGACCTACAGAAGAACGTGGGCAAAGAACCTTCACAAGATGTTCAAGAACTTGCGACAGGTTCTAGCAGGTCAACGGACCTATACCTTTATGGCGTAGGTACGCTTGCCGTGCTTGGGATAGCCGTTGGCGTCTGGTATAAGTTTGCCAGCCCTGCCAAAAATGGTGGAGAAACCCACAAATCAACCTCCGAACCTCAACAAAGGGGCAAGGCTCATCCTGATTTTTTTAAAATGATATAATATAAATGACAAGCAATGTAACCCCGAAGGAAAAGGAGATTTTAGACATGCTGTACGAAACAGTCGTGGACCTTAGCTTCACATTCGCCTATGCCATGGCGGGTAAGAAATTTCTAGGGATCACGAGACCCTCGGCCAAAATGGATATGAATGACGTCGTCAAAATGACGGGGTACTTCGCGGCATGTAGAGCAATTCGTGAAATGGCCGTCAAGAAGGGATGGCTCCCAGGGTCCATAGTCCCTAAACCAAAATGAGCGACCGGTAAAATTTATATCAACATGGAAGAGACAAAAAACTGCTCAAAAGGCAAAAAATGCAAAAAAGTCTTAACCCCGGATAATTTCAGGATCAAACCTTGTGGGGAGCTAAATAAACAGTGTATATCTTGCCTCAATATTAGCAAAACATCACGCAACAAGCGTCGTACAAAATGTGAACATATAGGGACCCAGCCCCTATATGAGTTAATGAATATTTGTAGGGCCCATACGGAGGCCCAGTTTTCCTCCGGCTACACCTGGGAACTCTACGAATATTTGCACATTCATCACATCACATCATCGGTAAGTCCCCAACGCTTGCCGATGTTTCCAAAGCATTACACAGGGCAAGTGCATTCAAGTAAATGACTAAAATCTGTATAAAATGTAAACACTATCTTTCCTGGGACAAGTTTAGGGTGAGGGGAAATAGCCGAACAAAAAGCTGCATAGGTTGCCTCGATAAGGCTAGGGGGCGGCGTATATGTAAGGACTCCGCCGTTATTGAACAAAAGGTAGACATTCTTGCCATTGATAGCGAAATCAGGGAAATTCAGCAGGATGAAAATTACCTACTTCTTTACACTCTACTCTCATATGGCATCATATCCAAGTACATCGAACTTATCGAAGCACCACCCGAGAGGGGCCAGGAAAAGGAACTGCTTGTTAAAATATATCGCAAGGTACTGAGATGCCTGGATGGAAAATTAACATATACTCCACTACCACTTGAATATAAGACCCAAAATACCAGGCTCTGCCCTGCCTGCCGGGGGCATTTGGTCAACAACCACGACGGTGTGTTGATATGCTTAAGCTGTGCCGGGGTATATTCAAAAATCCATAATCAAAAGTGGTTATATTATTAGTAAATGATGCTAGATGTTATTAAAAGTCCACATACGGCAATCTTTACAGGCCCGACAGGTTGTGGCAAGACACAACGTGTCCTGGACTTCCTCGAGCAGGAGTACAAGAATCATTATCAAAGTATCATCATCCTGTGCCCTACCCTACGATGGAATACCACCTATTTGGAAAGAGCCTCACTCTGGAAGGACGACTATATCTTCCTGATAGACCCGAAGGACCAGTTGTTTGAATGGATTCAAAAATTGTCATCGCTGCTGGCATGCGAGGAATTGTTGTTTGTGGTTGACGACATGATTTCTGACGAGAGTCTCGATAAGAAAAGGCAGCCGTTGCTTGAGCTGGCGGTCTCGCGCAGACATAGAAAGCATAGCTTATGGCTATTAACCCAATCATATACCGCATTACCTAAGAATCTGAGGAGGCAAAAGAAGCAGTTGTTTGCCTGGTATCCCTCGGAAAGGACCGACATGAGGATGCTAGACGAGGAAACCAACCTTATTTCAGACTGGGATGAAATCAAGGCTGAACTGAAAAAATCCAAACACTCTTGTCTATACATAAGGCTTGAACACCCTCGAACTTTGGAGATTATTGAATGACCGTTGAAAATCTCTGGGTAAGCATTGGTATATTAGAAATGTCTTCACAGCTCGCCTTATTCAACGCAATACCCGCAGGATCCATCGAGACCTTGTTTGACAAGCAAAATCAGCCTCTTTTCAAAAGAGCCGACCTTGAAAAATTCCTATGTATTCCCAACGCCAGGAAGTATGGCCTTGATCGTAGTATGACAATATCAAGAGGAGAAATAGAGGGCATGCGGGGAACTGTACCCAGTGGGTACAGTTCTTCAGATATGTCAGGAGGAGGTAAAAAACGACATGAAATATTCGTAACATTAGACGGGGCCCTCGAAATTACCGTCAGGTCAAGAAAGCCCAAGGCCGTAGCTTTGACAAAATGGTTGGCCGGGAAGGGGGTGGAAAAATTACAGGATGAACTCAAGGAGCATCGTCAGGCCCTTGAGGATAGAGTTACTGCCGTCGCCATACTCGAGGATGATCTAGAGGATAGGGACAATCAACTCATGGCATTGGGGGATGAAATTGAGGAGCTACAGCAACGTGCCGTACCACATCTCCAAGATCCAGGAAAGGATAACAGTATGGTGATTATCCAAAAGAACAACGACGATCCCTGGCCATACCTGGCCATATGCGGCCAGCAGGGGTATGTAGCACAAAAAATTAGAAATAAGCTTGTTGATTACCCCAAGGGCGAGATTGTGGTATTGGCGGAGACCCCTAATTCCATTGTCCATTACAATTGGCTTCGAGAACGTGGATGTATTGAAGTCAACCCGGAGAGGGTAAGGCATTTCAGGCTTGGTGAGCATTACACACATGAACGTCTCCTGGAGCTCGCTGAATGAGTGTCGCTATAACCGGCCTCCAGGGTGTACTCACCGGTGAGTACACCCAACCAAACACAATTTTCACTACTCTTGCGGATAGTGAAAATTATCCTCACATCATATATTGGTTACTAACCAACCCCCTTTGGGGGACTTTACCAATCCTTCACCTCTTCTGGAGGTACCTGAACATCCTCCGGTACCAGCATGAGTTTTTCTGACACGAAGCTGCGATCAGGACCGTCTTGTAAATAATACAGCACGCGACTACCCGCTACTATACGATCCAACCTATACATTTTCCTGCTCCAAAAGGCATCGGTGGCGCGTTTTTTCGAGTCGCTATGTTCTTCCCCAGGTTGTAACAGATAGAGATAAAGACCATCCTCGGGTAAGGGTTTTTCTTCGGGGTATTCTTGACTTTTTGCAAGCGGGACATCATCGAGTTTAATAGCCTTGTTAGGTTTTAGGCCGATCATGGCAGTTTTGGTATTGTTTAGATTTTTGACGATAGTGTACAGATGTTTCAATCATATGCTACTAGTCTCATCAGAAGCCAACTCTTGTGCATCTTGAGGCTTGAAGAGCCTTTCCGCGAGTACCTTGTTGTACGACTCGAAAAAGGCTGTAAACGTATGATGATATTTAGTGGTGGCTCGTTTAATTTCCACACCCTTATCTTCCAGCAATTTGGTTACATCAGATTTAAACTCAGAACCATTATCACACTGGAAAGTTACTGCGTAGTGTAAAGGTCCTGCCTTGTAGATATCCTTGATCATCTCCGCGACCTCGCTAGCTTTTTTAGTCCTTAGAGGTCTGGCTACCTTATACCTTGATGCTACATCAATACCCGTTAGGATATACTTGTACGTATTGCCATACAACCGATCATGTGGCATGTACAGTAGATCAAACTGATGCATTTCGTTGGGTGCTGTAATGGTAAAATGGGGGTAGTCTATACGTTTTGGGCCCCTAATGTGTCGGAGCCAGAGCAGCTGCCTGGATAGCCAGTGGGTAACATTCTTTTTTGATAGACCGCTCTCCTTTGTAAGTAATTTGACGGCTTTCCGGCCGGTCCACAGATTCTCCGGGGTATAATAAATTTGGCTTAGCCTTTCAGCCTCTTCCTCTGTAACGATATGTGATGATTTTTCTGACATGTCTTTTATTATATGTCAGAAGAAAACGCATGTTGTTATAGATATTTATAGACAATGAATCCTAGCAGAGATGGGGATCCCACTATGAATATGACTTCACCATCCTGTTGTTGTTTTGAAGGCGTGTAAAAATCTTTCAATTGTGGGGCCCCCTTTTCTGAAGCAATGTAGTATTTATAGAGGTCGTCATCGAGCTCGCAAAGGCTCTTCCCTGCCTTTATTTGCATCTCCCTTTGCTCGTTAAACCAATCCAATTTAGCCTGTCGGTCTCTTATCCATTGAGCCTGAGCCTCTTTCAATTTTTCAACGGCTTCGTCATGCCTCTTCCTCTCGGCCTCACCATGTCCCGATAGTTTAGAAAATAGATAGTTTGTTCCGGAGAATGCGAGGGAGTTTATGGCTGCCCCGGCGACGATCACAGCGATAGTAGCCATTTATTCTTAGCATTCTTTGCATTCTTTGCATCGATACCTTATCCCTTCATGAGGGCATATTTGACTTCCCCCGCACTCTTTACAGATGGATCTCCTCCTTTCATGCTGGCGTATGCTTCCACCCTTACATTCCTTACAGGTGGATCTCCGGCTTTGATGGGGGAAAATTTGACTTCCACCTCATTCTTTACACTTGGATCTCACCCTTTGATGGGGACAAATCTGACTGCCCTTGCATTCCTTACAATAGCCCCTCTGTTTTTCATGTTGGCAAATTTGACTTTCCCCACACTCTTTACATTGGGATCTCACCCTTTGATGGGGGCATATTTGACTTCCCCCGCACTCTTTACATTGGGATCTCACCCTTTGATGGGGGCATATTTGACTTCCGCCACATTCTTTACACTTGGATCTCTCCCTTTGATGGGGGCACTTGGTACGCGCCACTGACGCCTTCTTTTTATCGAGGCATTTTATGCATGTCTTTGCGGATTGACCATTTTTCAACACCCTAAATGCATCCAAGGCTAACAATTTTTTACAATTTGAACAGCTCTTGTTTTCTTCCATATTAACTCGTTTTTGCCCTTAGGGACAAACACGAGTTGTGGTCACTAGTACTCCACAGAATGATAACGCCCACCTAGTAGGTTTAACTGGGCTTCCATCAGCAAGTACACGTAACACCTTATATCCCCGGTTCCGTCGGCTTTTTTGGTCATATGGAGAGTAATACCGTCACTAAGCCTCTGTAGGGGTCTCCCACTACCATGTAGGGTATGGTCGGGAGATGCTCTGAAATCAACGAATAATGCATACCTTTCATTGAAGAATTGGCCAATCGTCACATTCGAGTCATGGTTCCCGAAGAGATTGACGACCTGCTCCAGATGATCCTTGGGAAGCATGGCATGTGAGTAGAGCTCATTGGGTTCGCCTTCCACCGTGATGGATATCTTTTCAATTTTTGGATTATAGAAGACCTCGTTGATACCAGCGTAAGCCTTCACTTTCCCAGGGTCTATAAAGATTAACAAGACACCTTTCAATGACTTAGCTGGGGTATCGATTTGGAGGTTGTAGCTGGTATCAGCCTTTTTCATGGTCACCACCTTGCTTCTTAATATCCTTTCATAGGGTAACGCGAGACGATTATACCTTGACATCATGGCACTTGCGAGACCTTCATGGGTGATCTTGTCAAACTCAAGCTTGCCTTGGCAGCCGTAGATCCAACCGCGGCCGTGCCCCCATCCTTGATGACGTCACCGTAGGACGCGAAATGTATGACAAACTGTAGCCTGTCATGTAGCTCTACCTGATAAAATGGTAAGTCTCTGGTTAACTCGAACATTTTACCCAATGGGATGCAGAAAATGATGCTATACGCCGCAGCGATGGCTTTCTCCTCATCTGTCCCAACGTACTCAGTAACCTTGACCTGCAGGGCTCTGATGGTCCCATCGTTGGGGTTGATTCCCTCTAGGATGAGATTGTTGTCCCTATCAAATTTTGGTAACCAGAGGTTCCTGTACACTGCCAGGATATTGTAATCCGATATATTCTGGACCTCATTGCCATCCAAAGTAACTCGCAGATTTTTAACCAGGCTTTTGCCGATATTGCTGACTAGGGTACGTTTCGTATTGGTTCCCGTCAGCGTCAGGTCAAATAAGAGCCTCAGGCTGCTAGGAAAAATAACATCGTTCTGCCCCATATTGGGTATATCAACGTAGAGGTCCTCCATCTGGTTGATTGTAGATGGTATATGACTTATCTGAACTCGCTGCTTTCGTCCTTTGATCCCAAAAAGCCGTTTAGTCTCTGCATAAGGGTCTAGGGTTGTTCCAAATACACTCATCTTTATTATATAGGAATGAATCTTGTAATAAATGACAACTAATCCAGTATTTGATCACGATCTTCCGGATGAGGTCGGTAAACCCTATACTACGTCAAAGCTCCCTGGAACGCCTAAACTCCCATCAACACCAGGGCCTTCAACTCAAGGAGAACAACAGGGCGTCCCGGGGGCCGGCCTTTCAGAGCAGAGGCAAAAATTGCTAGAGGATAAGGTCAATGACCTCTACGAACGTTTTGAGGAGAGGCTGGGGAAGCCTATTGCGATACCCTACGAAGAGTTTAGGATAGAGGGGAAACGTCTTTTTTTCAACGAGATAGACCTTACAGCATTGATTACAAAGGATAAGGGTGGGCTGCGAGCTACCGGGGAGATGATCAAGAGATTGAAGGCAGATCTCGTGCGATCCCTAGGCTTTCCCGACTATGTTACTACACCCAAAAGGGGTAAGGCAGCGGCCCAGGCACTTGAGCAAAAAGTCGATGACATTCTGAGGAAGGATGCCGATAACATTTCCATGGATTCGATAGGATCAATAGAAGAATTTGTGGATACTACGGAAAATTTTATAGAAGAGACGACTTCATTTGGTGGTGGTACCGATGACGTTATCACTGAACGTGAAAGAAGGGGGCTTAACCTCGAACTTCAAACTATAAGGGGTAACCTTAAAAGCCTAGCAAGTAAGATTATTTCGTTTGATAGTGAAATTGACAAGGCAAAGAAGCCTATAAAAAAACATGAGGATAAGAAGGCCGGAGCAAACGAGGGGGAAAAGGTTAAAATTGAGAGGGATATAAAACATCTTAATGCTAAATAAAGGACTTAGCCGATAAAAAGGAAGCCACGCAGGGTGCACATGGATTGCTTTCCAGGGAAATTTACAGCCAGCTGGGGACCATCAAGGAAACTTTGATGAAAATTGCTGGGGATGACACGTCTCTGCTGGAGAAGCTAAAAATCCTCTTCAAGGAGCAAGGGATCACTATAGCCAGTATAGTCTCCGCTATTGGTCTATTAATAAGCACCATTGTACTTGCGGCTACGGGAGGGGGTGCCGCGGCGGGTGCCGCAGGAGGAAGTGCCGCAGGGAAGGGGTTTGTAGAAAAACAGCTTGAAAGGCTCGGAAGGTTCCTGAAATACCTAGCAGGTAAGGCAGGTGTTGCATTGCCGGGGATTATTGGCACAGTTGTTTCGTTCTTTCTGAGGGTGGCGACAACCGTTGTGGAATATGTAGCAAGCATCTGTACATCTGTACGCTGCTGGGTTTGTCGTATTCTATGTTGGAAAGGTGTAATATGAACTATTTTTTAAGCCAGAGATAGACAATGATTATCCCCAACCCTGTCGTGATTAATGCGGCCTTCGTATCCTCATGCTGGTTTTGCGGGGGAGGCATAATATGTTTGGGAGGTAGCTTAATATCTAACACATGTCTGATGGTATGCCTAAGGGGTGTAGCATGAGGTATAGTATGATTAGGAGGTGTACTATGCTTTATAGTATGTATGGGTAGCGTGGTATGCCTAAGAGGTGTATGCTTGAGGGGTGCGGCAGCCGCATGCCTCATAATAGGCCTGTTATTCACATCAAGCTCCACCCCTATGCTGACATTTGCGGGTGCTATCAAAATGTTGTTATCATACCCAACAATCTTGCCTATACGCAGATTCATGTCGGCAAAACGGCAAAATTCACCGGTGTTCTGGCGTATTGAAGTACCTTCTGGAACTCTGCAAGATCGTGACCCACATTCTCTTGACGTTAAACCATAGATTCAAATTTTTGCAATAGGATTTGCCTTGCCGTATAGTTGTTCGCACCGGACCCGAGGAGGGATGCCTTTGCTCCTGCCTGTGAGCCAAGCAACAGGACCACGTAGACACGAATACTTTCACTTAGCTTGGTTAGACCTTCCGACGTCAGGCCCTGACTCGTAGGGATGATGAATTTTGCATAGTCACCATCAACCTGAGGCCACCATGCGCCGTTGGTGAGTGAGGCTCCTATTGATTTGAACTTGTACAGGCTATTGGGATCTGCGCCATACTCGCGGCATACTTGCGCATACCCAGAGGTTCCCATAGCGTGAGAACCCATCATCGTAAGGCATGGGTACTTTCATTCTTGCTAGGATGCGACGCATCTGATAATAGACGTGAAATTTGAGGATGGAGTTGACGAGCGGTACGGAGCCTGTTAGGTGTTTAGCAGATATGCCTAAGGCCGTGGTTGCGCAATGGGTAGCAAAATTAACCTGCACATTCCAATAGTCCAACGCTTGTCCTTTGCAACCCACAATGACAGGGTCATTCAGTAGATTTGTTCGGGGTTTAATTAGATACTTACTAAACTCGGGGAATGCCACAGAGATATGCGATTCTGTAGACACGTACAGGTCTTGATGCTCAAGGCTGTTTACGACAAGTGGCCATTCACCCCCGTTGGAATTGTACTTTGCCTTGGGGTTGTATGAGTAGATATTCATCTTTGTTTTAAAATAAAGATGAAGCATCTCTACATTACCGATATATACAAGCCCACGATATTTGAAGACTACCTGGGACAGGATAGTAGGATAGCCCTTAAATCCATCAGTATCCGAGCTGAGTGGCTAAATATTTACAATAACAATGATTTCACCATCCGTAAAACCGGACCCGATCAGAGGGAGACCAGGATACGGATTATGCCCAGTCAGAGGATAAGATTAAGCTGTTTGTTATGAAAAATAGAATCTGTAGGCTCCGTGTCAGTGACGGGTACACGTTGGCTTTTAATCGACAATTACATGAACTTCTAGGGTTTAAATACGATCCTAGTAAGAAGTGCTACCAGAAGGGTGACTATGATGCATACTACAAGACTGACGTTTACATTAGACTACGACTCGTTTGCACTCAGCTGGATGAATGTGATGCCCTACTAGACGGCAAGAAGTCGAAAATTCTCGCCCTGTTGCCCATCAAGGAATTAAATGCTTGGGGGGATATGCTGACATGGAATTTTGATATGCCTGTATACCTCCCTTTAAAGGGTAGTACGGATCGTCTCGAATTTATGTTAACAGATGAATTCCATTATGACAAAAATGTGACTTTCACAGGACTAACGATGCATTTGTTAATAGAATAAATGACTGATATAACGAAGCTGTACCCAAACCTACCAAGTGCACCTACACAAGGCGCTGACATTATGCAGGAGGAAAGCCAAAAGTATAGACTTGATGAGATTGGCGAAATTGAGAAGTATCTTCGAAGTGAGATAAAGGAGCGGGACAAACTCGCAAAAAAGTTTAAGATGCATGGGACCTGGGTACGCTACTGTGACCATGGATTATTAGGGGTTTCGGTTATCACCTCGGGGATCGGTATTGGGACCCTGCTATCTGGGATTGGTGTGCCACTTGCCGTGGCGATGTGCGGCCTATCTCTGGCTGTTGGGATGAGGCAGGCTGGCCTTAAATCTGCTGGAAAAAGGCTGGGTGTTAAATCGAAAAAACATCAGAGTATAAGGCTGATCGCTGAGGCTAAATTGAACTCAATCGTTGATTTAATCTCAAAGGCGGTAGAAAATGGGGAGATTGATAAGTATGAGTTTGGTCATATACTACAGGAGAAACAGAAGTACATGGTATTGAAAGAACAGATGCGACAGCGTTTTAACCGTATTGTAAATGCTCTCAATGAACGGGAACGTGCCCAGTTAGTTGAGAAGGGCAGGGAAGAGGGTAGGAGCAACGTTTTAAAAAACCTTCAGTCTGTACAGTATGCCAGCGGTATCTAGAGTCCCCACCTGAGTATAAACCTTAATTTTATTTATATTTCATAGGCTATGGTACCTATTAAATATATAGTTTTTTCTAATCATCCTCACCTAGCAGGGGCTCCTTTTCGGATTGTCGATATTTGCATTCGATAATATGCACCTGTGGGTGATAATTGGTTCCCTGCATATATATGGATGATATGACCATGATTGCTGTGGCCTGGCATGGTAGGTTGTATGGTACCTGCATATCGTGGAATTTGGTTGTAATTACATCCTTATAATACTTAAGTTTTGCATTTACATATCGATCTTTTTTGACCGGGGCTGTCGTCAATTTCTCAGAAATCAATTCTTCGATTTTGCTCCATATTTGACGATACTTCGCAATCCATTCTGGATGTTCCTCTAGATCGAGACCCATCGCTGGTACGGCATTAGCGTTGTACCGGGTGACACCGTTCGGTGACCAGATTTTTGATGGGGTTTTCACCATTAGGGCCACCAGGAGGTCCCGTGTATGATATCCTATGACATAACGCCTATCTTTACCACCATTAGATGGTATGGGATCTGAGACAGTTAGGCATTCCACGTTGATATCATTTATATCGGTAAATTTTACGGCATGTGAATAGAATAGTTTGTGATTAATAATCTCATTCTCAAATTGTAGCATCTTGTTTTTATTGTAATTCAAACGATGTCAGAGAATTGCATGTTATCGTACATACACATCCGCCACCGTTGTAGGTGATATATTCCTGATAGCAGTACATAAAATTTTTCCATTTACCTCAAGCCTTCGCCCGCATCTACACCTATCATATTCATCCAGCATACGTTTACAGACATTACATTGTTGTTCATCCATTTATTTCCAAGTCATCAATACGATCCTCCAGATATTTAATCCTCCGTTCATTCTCCTTCTCCTTCTCTGATTCTTGTACTAGGGCCAGGGCATTAGCGGTAGAGAGAGACCGATGCCGGCCATGAGGGTCATGACTACTGCATTTCCAAAAATATCGAATTTTACTTGACAATTCATTTATTAGTAGTGGTATTTTGAATTTCATGCTCGACCCAGCGTGTCTTTATTATGATCAGGGAATTTCCCTACTCATTTTTGTATGATAGGGAATTCCCCTTATGCGCGTTGATTATTAGGGAATTGTGTTAGAAATTATTGGGATCTTTTATTCTACCTTGATGACGTCACACAGTGAATAATAGGGACTGGGTCTTGAATTATGTGGATCAATATGGGATGGTATCGGATGGTGCTGCATATTAGGGACTTGTACTGTGGGCGTGCGCGTGTGCGTTTTAGGGATTGTGCCAGAAGTAACATTTCCTTATCTCTAAGGCTAAAAATCAAAATACCGCACTAGAAAAATGAGTTGATCAAGACGAAAAACAAAAAACAAACAAAAAGCCATAAAAAGGACTAAATACGCAGATAATATTCTCTCAGTGACGACTTAAAAATATTGTATGATTCACATTTTCTAATGTCCAACGGGAGTGTATTGTAAATATGTGCTCCAGTGTAACAGAAAGCTCCACGAGCATATTCCAAACGAAGATTAGGTAATTTCAAGCTATTTCTGTTGTTACGTGTGTTTCTTGTGTGGTTTGTTTTTGTGAAGTAATTTTTAAAATTTTCACACACATCGTTGTCCAAGCAACGGCGAATGAAATTACAAGCTCGCATTTCTATCATATTGACAGTATCAGGTGGTGTCAAGAATTGATTTCCAATAATTGAAGTTGCTCGTCTATGTAAAGATTGGAGTTTGAGTAGTTGTGTCTGAGAATTCTTAAGGTGAACAAATCCGCAATATGTTAATACTGGTTGAATCATTGTTTGAAAAATTGCCAATGCAGCTTTTTCTGTAATCAGCGGTCGAATGCGATATAGTAAACGTAATCTACCGGAAGCTTTTTGATACGTTAAAT
The DNA here is from genome assembly GCA_030067915.1 of Hydractinia echinata. NCBI lineage: Eukaryota > Metazoa > Cnidaria > Hydrozoa > Anthoathecata > Hydractiniidae > Hydractinia > Hydractinia echinata. The sequence goes on along the minus strand of JASGCC010000042.1, from coordinate 1,992,538 downwards.
CAAAGTTGCTGCTCAAATTCAATGATGGTTCGATAAGTACACCAAGATATTTATACGTGGATGTTACCCTCACAGTTTGGTAGCCGTAAGTTACGTTTAATGAGCTGTTTTGTTTAGAGAGGTTATTTTTCGAACCAAATAACATTGCTTCAGTTTTTCCTGCTCCAAGATTTAAAATTAATTCATTTTCCAAACACCATGCAAGTACACAATTCATGTCGGATGAAAGACGGGTTTATATGATCTCTAAGTCCTTACCAGCAACAAATAAAACAGTATCGTCTGCATATTTGACTACTTCAGAGTGTTTCACTACGGTACAAAGATCATTGAAAAACATAATAAATAGTAGCGGGCCCAAAATTGACCCTTGTGGTACTCCACTATTGACTGGATGTTCATCAGACAAATAATTTTTGTATTGAACTTGCTGAAATCTACCAAACAAATAGTCTGTGAACCACTCGTGTTCGTCTCCAACAATTCCAAAACTGGTTAATTTTGACAGTAGTTTACCATGACTTAACATGTCGAATGCTTTTGTGAGGTCTAAAAATACGGCACCGACCATTTTGCCATCGTTAACCTTCAATTTCACAGTGTCGATAAAGATTGTTGCAGCCAGTTCAGTTGAGCGACGAGGCCTTAAAACGAACTGGTTGTTGTTTATTAAATTGTTACTTTCCAGATATGCAGTCAATTGTTCATGCACAACTTTTTCAATCACCTTGGATATAGCTGGAATAACAGATATTGGTCTATAGTTATTAACAGATGACTTTGCTCCAGATTTCAAAAGTGGTAACACTTCGGGGCGTTTCCAGTCACTTGGAAAAGTTGAAGTTTCAAAAGACATGTTAATAATGTATGTCAGTGGTGAAGCGATTACCTCCATGCAGTCTTTGAGTAACCAGGATGGTAGATCATCTAGGCCAACAGACTTTTTACGTTTTAATGATTGTAGATGTTTCATGGTTTCATTAACAGTGATTGGTTTAAGTCGAAATTTTGGGTTAGATTTACTCGGTATTTCTTTATGATATTTCCAGACGGAGTTTGTAAACACAAAAGCAGATCTTTTAAGTGAATTTACAACATTAGAAAAAAAAATCTACAAAACGCATTAGCAATAGAATGTTGATCGGTTACCAATTTCTCGTCGATTTGTATAGTAGTATTCACTTGAGAGTCCGATCTAAGTGGAAATACTTTTTTTTTTTACTAGAGTATTTAATGCTCATTTTGAGCTACGCAGATCCAATTAGGGTCCGCGCTCTACCAGACAACTCCCTGCAACATCCAACGGCCCACTATGTAACTGACACTGATGCGATGATGACAGTGATCTGGAAGAATCTTTTAATGATGACATTCTTGCATTACATAGCTATCTGCGAAGAATACTTTGTTGATAATGTTAAGCCTAGCCACACCCTGGAGGTAGCTAGTTAGGGGCCTTTCAAAAAAATTTTGAGCCCCGTTAGCCGGATATCGCCGCTAAGGGGTAGGGGGTCTGAAGTTTGGAAAAAAAATCCGCTAAGGATTGAGAAATTTCAAAAACTTGTTCGTGCCCTGAAAATTCTTCGTCGTTCGTGAGCATGATTCCTCTTGTCATCAATTCCGATAACTTTTATCTACAAAACACGCCCCTGAGCTTTCCAAGATTTATTCGAATGTGTGTATTTCACGGACGGAAATCCGCTAAAAGAGGGGTTCGAATCTTAGCGGAGATATCCCGCTAATAGGGCCCAAAAAATATTTCGAAGGCCCCTTATATGTCTATGTAATGTAAGTAGCTGCAAACTATCAGAGATAGGGAAATGTATGTTCTGGCACAGTCGCGCATACGCGCACGCGCACGTCACAGTCAAACACAACAAATCCAGTACCATGCGGTGTTTAACCATACCTAATGGGGTTAAAGTCCCTATCATGCAATGTTGAGTAGGGTAATTCTATATAGAGTGATGACGTCATAAAAATATGCTGTAAATAAGTAAAATTTCTAGCACACCTAGTAGGGGTAATTCCCTGAATTCTGCTGACGTCATTAAAAATCAACGCATGCGCAATAAAAATGTATCCAATACGTAGGTGTAATCTTCGGACTTTGTTGAAATCTGTATATATAAATGAGCAGGTTCAAGACGCAGGACATGTGCAACAAGGCTGTTGAGGAGGACCCCCTCATGTTTTGGTATGTGCCGGGCAGGTTCAAAACGCAAGACATGTGTAGCGAGGCTGTTGAAGGGGAGCCCCGCATGTTGAGGTATGTGCCGGGCCGTTTCAAGACCCAGGGCATGTGCAACAAAGCTGTTGAAAAGGATCACCTGATACTCGAGTATGTGCCGAGCCGGTTCAGGACGCAAGGCATGTGTATCAAGGCAGCTAAAAAGTACGAGCCGGTGCTCAAATATATACCGGATCATATCAAGACGCAAGACATGTGCAACGAAGCCGTTGAAAAGAATCCCGGGGCACTCAAATATGTGCCAGATCGTTTCAAGACACAGGACATGTGCAACAAGGCCCTTAAGTAGAAGGTCCATATGTTAGGGCAGTGGCCTGAAACGTTATCTTGCAACATGTTCGCAGGATAATACTACTATAATAAAGATGAGTTGTTTCAAAGCACCGGACATGTGTAACAAAGCCGTTGAAAAGGAGCCCTGGATGCTAAAGCATGTGCCGGACAGGTTCAAGACGCGAGACATGTGTAACAAGGCTGTTGAAAAAGATCCCTACCAACTCTACCAAGTGCCGGACAGGTTCAAAACGCAAGACATGAGTAATGAGGTTGTTGAAAAGAGTCCCTTTGCAATCAGACAGGTGCCGGACAGATTTAAAACGCAAGACATGTGTAACAGGGCTGTTGAAAAGGAGCCACTAATATTTGAGTATGTGTAACGAGGATACTATAATAAATGTGCATTAACTGTCAGAGAAAATTTGATATATTTGGAAGCGCAGTAGTCATGACCTTTATAGCTGGTATTGGTATCTCCCTACCCCTTATGGCCCTGGCATTAGTAAAAGAATCAGAGAAGGAGAAGGAGAATGAATGGAGGATTAAAGACCTGGAGGATTGTCTTGATGCCTTGGAATCATAAGATAAATGGAACTATGTAAGGACTGTGAACATATATTGGATGAATATGACAGATGTACCTGTGGGCGCAGGTTTGAAGTAAATGGTAAACTTTTATGCTGGTACTGTTATCAGGAATATATCACATATAACGGGGGCGGCTGCGTATGTACAATGACATGCAATTCTCTGAAGTCGTTTGAATTACAATAAAGCAAGATGCTATTTGAGAATGAAATTGTAAACCCTAAGCTATTCTACAACTTTGCGACTACCTTTACAGACATAAATGATATCAACGTGGACTGCCTGACAGTGTCAGATCCAGTACCAGCCAACGGGGGCAAGGATCAGCGGTACATCATAGGGTACCATACAATAGACCTCGTGGTAGCACTCAGGGTAAAGACACCTAAAATCTGGTCCCCGAATGGAGTGACCCGGTACAATGCCAATGCCGTACCAGCGATGAGTCTTGATTTTGAAGAGTACCCCGACTGGGTTGCGAAGTATCGTCAAATATGGAGCAAAATCGAAGAGTTGATTTCTGAGCAATTGACGACGGAGCCCGTGAAAAAGGACCGTTACGTGAATGCCAAGCTCAAATATTACAAGGACGCCATCACGACCAAATTCCACGGCTTGCCGGTACCCTATGATGAGCCCTGCCAAGCCAGTGCAATCATGGTCATTTCATCGGTGTACATGCAGGGTAAAAACCACTAGCCACAGGTACATGTTGTGGAATGTCGGTACAAGGACTTCAAAAAAGAATGGCTGCTGAATGAGGATTAAAAAAAAAACCATATAATTTATAGGTCATACAGGACCTATAAAATATGTATAAAATTATGGCCTATACTCAGGTGGAGGGTCTACATAGCGCTTGCATACTGCGCAGATTGTACGTTTTTTAAAAACTCTTTCCTACCCTCTTGCCTCCCCTAGCAACTAGCTTGGCACGCTCCTGTTCATTGATGGAGCCAACAATGCGATTGAACCGCTGCCTCATCTGTTCCTTAAGTACCATATACTTTTGCTTCTCCTGCATAATCAGACTAAACTCATACTTATCAATCTCCCCCTTTTCTACCGCCCTTGAGATTAGATCAACGATTGAGTTCAATTTAGCCTCGGCGATCAGCCTTATATTCTCATGCTTTTTCGATTTAGCACCCAGCCTTTTTCCAGCGGTCCTCAGACCCGCCTGTCCTACCCCTACAGCCACGGTCAGGCCACCCATTGCCACTGCTAGTGGTACACCCATTCCGGGTAACAGGGTACCAATACCGATCCCCGAGGTTACTACACTGATGCCAAGCAGCCCATGGTCACAGTAGCGTACCCAGGTCCCATGCATCTTAAACTTTTTTGCCAGTTTGTCCCGCTCCTTAATCTCACTTCGCAGATACTTCTCAATTTCACCAATCTCATCAAGTCTATACTTTTGGCTTTCATTCTGCATGTCAGCGCCCTGCGCAGGCGCACTTGGTAGGTTTGGGTACAGCTTCGTTATATCAGCCATTTATTCTACCAGCAAATGCATCGTTAGCCCAGTGAAGGCCACATTTTTGTCATGATGGAATTCATCCGTTAGCATGAATTCGAGGCGATCCGTGGAGCCCTTCAAGGGCATGTAAATTGGGGTATCAAAACTCCATGTCAGCATATCCCCCCAGCCGTTTAATTCCTTGATGGGCAACAAGGCGAGAATTTTCGATTTCTTGCCATCTAGCAGGGCATCACATTCATCCAACTGAGGGCAAATGAGCCTTAGCCTTATATAGATATCAGTCTTATAGTCGGCAGTATAGTCACCCTTCTGATAGTACTTTTCGCGGGATCGTATGCAAAGCCAAGGAGTTCATGCAGTTGCTTATTAAATGCAACGGTGTACCCATCACTGACACGAAGGGTACATAACCCATTTTTCAGGATAAATAACTTGATCTTATCTTCTGATTGGGTGTTGACAATGGATACGACATCCTCGATCCTATACAACCCAGCCATAATCCGTATTCTAGTCTCTCTCTGATCGGGTCCAACCCTACGTATGGTGAATTCATTATTATTAAAAATATTCAGCCACTCACCCCGTATACTTATCGACTTCAGAGCTATCTTACTATCCTGCCCCAGGTAGTCTTCAAATATCGTGGGCTTGTATATATCGGTAATATAGAGTTGCTTCATCTTTGTTTTAAAACAAAGATGAACATATATTCATACAACCCCAAGGCAAAGTACAATTCCAACAGGGGAGAATGGCCACTTGTCGTAACCAATTTGGAGCATCAGGACCTGTACGTATCTACAGAATCACACATTTCTGTGGCATTCCCTGAATTTACCAAATACCCCATCAAGCTTTCAACAAATCTGCTTAATGACCCTGTCATTGTGGGTTGGAAGGGACAAGCGTTGAACTACTGGAACGTGCAGGTGAATTTTGCCACCCATTGCGCAAGCACCGCATTGGGCATATCTACTAAGCACCTAACGGGTCCGTGCCCCCTGTCAACGCCATCTTTAAATTCCATGTCTATTACCACATGAGACGTATATTGGCAAGGATGAAGGTACCCATGCCATATGACGATGGTTTTTCACAGTACAAAAACCCCTACTCCACATCTGGGTATGCGCAAGTATGCCGCGAATATGGTGCCAATCCAAATAACATGTACAAATTCGGATCAGTAAGTGCCTCACTCACCAACGGTTCATGGTGGCCACAGGTTGATGGTGATTGGGCCAAATTCATCATCCCAACAAGTCAAGGCCTGACATCGGAGGGCCTGACTAAGCTAAGTGAGAGTATTCGCGTCTACGTGGTCTTGTTGCTTGGATCGCAGGCAGGGGCCAAGGCATCCCTACTCGGGTCCGGCGCGGATAACTTTACAGCAAGGCAGATTTTGATGCAGAAATTTGTAGCCATGGTACAGAGGGAAGAAAATGTAGGGCATGATATCACGGAATTCCAGAAGGTGTTACAGTATGCCAGGACGCCAGTGAATTTCGCCGTCATGCCCAGCGTATACATGCTGCCCTCCGACATGAACTTGCGGATAGGTAATATTGTGGGGTATAACAACAACATCCTAATAGCACCCGCAAATGTCAATATTGGTACCCAGGTTGATGTGAATAACAAACCTATTGCGAGGAATATTACCAAAACACCTATACATACTACGCCCCCTAGGCATACTATCAAAACACCTATACATACTACACCCCCCAAGCATATTACCAAAACACCTATACATACCACACCCCTTAGGCATACCGAGCATACCATCAGACATGTGGCAGATATCAAACTACCTCCCAAACATGTTACACCTCCTATACATCCTCCCGAACAACCCCCACAAAACCAACATGAGGATGCCAAGGCCGCGTTGATCACAACAGGAGTAGGAATCATCATTGCCTACATCTGGCTTAAAAAATAGTTCATATTACACCTTTCCAACGTAGACCACGACAAATCCAACGGCAGCAGCGATTGCCATGTACAGATGCCTGGCTGCGTATTCGACAACGGTTGCCGCTACCCTCAAAAAGAATGAGACTATGGTACCCATAATCCCCGGCAATGCAACACCTGCTTTACCTGCTAGGTATTTCAGGACCTTTCCGAGCCTTTCAAGCTGCTTCTCTACAAACCCCTTCCCTGCGGCACTTACTCCTGCAGCACCCGCTGCGGCACCCCCTCCCGTAGCTGCAAGTACGATGGTGCTTATTAATAGACCAATAGCGGAAACTATGCTCGCTATTGTTATACCCTGCTCCCTGAAGAGGATCTTTAGCTTTCTCCAGCAGGGACGTGTCATCTCCAGCAATTTTCATCAACGTTTCCTTGATGATCCTCAGCTGGCTGTAAATTTCTGAGGAAAGTAGGCCACGTGCATTCTGCGTGGCCTTTTTTTATCATTCAATTTTTCGATCTTATCATTAAGATTTTCTATTTCTATATCAATGTTAACCTTTTGCCCCTCAGTTGCCCTGGCCTTCTTCCTCTCAAGGTTTTTTTTTATCTTTGCATTGTCAATCTCATTATCAAACGAAATGATCTTACTTGCTAGGCTTTTCAGGTTACCCCTTATAGTTTGAAGCTCGAGGTTAAGCCCCCTTCTTTCACGTTCAGTGATTTCATCAGTGCCGCCAAATGAAGTTTCCTCCATAAAGTTTTCCGTGGCATCCACAAATTCCTCTATCGATTCCATCGAAATGATATCATCAGCCCCGTCATTTCCCACAATGTCATCAACCTTTTGCCCAAGTGCCTGGGCCGCTGCCTTACCCCTGTTGGCCTAGGGCTCGCACGAGATCTGCCTTCAATCTCTTGATCATCTCCCCGGTAGCTCGCAACCCACCCTTATCTTTTGTAATTAATGCTGTAAGGTCTATATCGTTGAAAAAAAGACGTTTCCCTTCCAGCTTAAACTCGTCGTAGGGTATCGCAATAGGCTTCCCCAGCCTCTCCTCAAAACGTTCGTAGAGCTCGTCGACCCTTGAATGTAGTAATTTTTTCCTCTGGTCCGAAAGGAGATCCCCTGGAGCACCTTGTTGTTCTCCTTGGTTTGAAGGCCCCGGCGTTGATGGAGGTTTTGGCGTTGGTGGGGGAGCTTCGGGTTTATCATCTTTCCCACCACCATCATCATCAATATCAATATCAGGTACAAACACATGAGTGTATTTGGAACTACATTGGATCCCCACGCAGAGACGAAGCAGCTCTTTGGGATCAAAGGACGAAAGCAACGGGTTCAGATATCTAACATACCCTCTACAATCAATCAAAATGAGGACTTATACGTTGATATACCCAACATGTGTCAGAATGACGTCATATTTTCTGGAAGTCTCAAACTCCTGTTTAGCCTGGAGCTGACGGGGACCAATACGAAACGTACCCTAGTCAGCAATATCGGTAAAAGCCTGGTGAGAAAGCTGCGGGTTACCCTAGATGGCAATGAGGTACAAAATATATCTGATTACAATATCCTGGCAGTGTACCGGGACTTGTGGCTGCGCAAATTCGATCGGGAAAACAACCTCATTTTAGAAGGCATCAACCCCAACGATGGTACAATCAGAGCTCTGCAGGTCAAGGCTACTGAGTACGTCGGTACGGATGAGGAAAAAACCATCGCTGCGGCGTATAGCAACACTTTCTGCATCCCATTGGGTAAAATGTTTGAGTTAACGAGGGATTTGCCATTTTATCCGGCAGAGCTACATGACAGATTGCAGTTTGTCCTGCATTTCGCACAGCACAGCGACGTCATCAAAGATACAGGGACAGCAGCCGTGGGATCTACGGCAGCCAAGGCAGCAGATGCTGCGTACAAGATCACCAATATCAAGCTAGAGTTTGACAAGATCACCCATGAAGGTCTCGCAAGTGCCATGATGTCAAGGCATGATCGTCTCGCGTTGCCCTACGAAAGGATACTAAGAAGCAAGGTGGTGACCATGAAAAAGGCTGATACAAGCTACAACCTCCAAATCGATACGCCTGCAAAGAGTCTCAAAGGTGTCTTGTTAATTTTTATAGACCCTGGGAAAGTGAAGGCCTATTCCGGTGTAAATGAAGTCTTCTATAATCCCAAAATAGAGAAGATAGCTTCGTGTCAGAGGAGCTGATGCTTATTCCTGAAGACGTTCAGGTACCTCCGGAGGAGGTTAAGGCTTGGTAATATTTTTTATGGCTTATCAAGGCCACAAAAAACACTCCTATTCTGTAATGTATCGGTTGCCTTTTGAAATGTTCTCACTCGCCCACATGGGTTGAGTGTTGGTGTAGTGTAATCTCATGGCAACATCGGCAAGCGACGGAGCATTGCCATTTTCTCGATATTTAATCGGTACCTTGTGATCGATATGCCACTCTCCATGGTTGTCCCAATTCATTCCCTCAGAAAACTGAGCCTCGATATGGGCCCTCAGTGTAGCGATATTGCAACCTAGGTAATCCTGAGAGCTGAGCTCCTTGTTTCTCTTTAGGGCGTTATGGGTTCGGTTGCTTACAACATGGGCGAGATGGCCATCAGGGTCGCATATGGGGCATTGCCGCCTTTGTTTTTGATGGTCGCAGATACTTCCACCCCCACAGTCCTTGCATATTGATCTTATCTTTTTATGCTTGCAGATACCACCACCCCCACAGTCCTTACATTCGGATCTTCGCCTACCATGATCGATGCATATTTCCCTACCACCGCATCCCGACACCTTGATATAAACTTTTGATGCGGGCACCTATTGCGTTCCTTTGACGCCTTGGCTATATTCAAGCATCTGGCGCATGTTTTTGTCTTTTGACCGTTACGCTTGATTCTAAAATTGTCCAAAGAAAGATAGTGCTTACAGTGTGCGCATTTCCTGGCCTCCTCCATCTTTTAATATTTCACTGGTAGAATTAGCTTTTTTGTATGGACAAATCTTCCATACAAAAATGTTTAAGTCATATCATTCCGCGAGCTCCAGGAGACGTTCATGCTTGTAGTGTCTCACACGCTCGGTGTTGTACCTCCGGATGTTATCAAAGAGTGGTAATAGCTCTTCATTCGTCATCATCATCATTCGGATCTCGCAGATAATTCAAAGGATGTAGGGTATAGAACGGGTATCCATAGACGAAACCTTTGATGACATTGGGTTCATTTTCCAAATCAATATCGGCTAGACGTCTATCCGGTATCGGAAAGTTAAGTATATTGTCTATTGTTGATATATCAGCCAAATCCGATAGCTTCAAATCCCTATCCTTAATAACCTGGTAACAGAGTGCACCATAGTTGTTCTCTTTAGCCGCAACGATATAGAGCCCTAGGCGTTCAGCATCATCCTCTAAATCCCCGTCAATCTCGCTTCTTACAAATGTACCCCATGCTTTTTCGCCTGACGCTACCCTGTTTAAAAGCTCTTCGTCGGTTTTATATTCAAACCCCTCGTAGTATACCCCATCTCGATATTTAAAATTTTCCAGGCAGGTAGGGCAATATCCAGTCACCGACCCTACCTTGATACAGCAATGTAGTACAGGTATCTGGATATCGTAGTTGATTGTAAATTGATTTTGTTTTATGTATGCTTCCATCTTTTGATATTTCACTGGCTTTTAACATACACCCAAAAGGGTCAAAAATGATAATTTTAATACCCTTGTGAGTATTAAAATCAGTGTCTGCCTAGTCCTCCGGTGTTGGAACACCTAGGTCATATAGGTCATCCCGAGTAAGGTCAATAAGGCTGAAATGGTTTCCTAAAACGTTCTACATGCCTATCATCCTCAAAACGATTAAAGGCGTGCTTACCGTTGGGGTTATCAATGACAACAATCCCCTCAGATTTTGGATAATTATCCTTAAACCATCTCCTTTTTGTATGAATAATACGTCTTTGAACACGCGCACAGTAGTATGGCAGATACTGAAATTCATCATCCTGTGCGCTATGTTTTCTATATATCATGATGACGTTGTCCTTGCCTGGATCTTGGGCATGTGGTACATACCGTTCTTTGATCCTCGCATTTTCCTTGGTACGTACCTCGAGCTCGTACCCCAGCTCCAAAAGTTGTTCATCCCTGGAATCAAGATCATCCCCGAGTATAGCGACGGCAATATCTCTGTCCTCGATGGCCTGACGCTGCTTCTCAAGCTCGTCTTGTAGTTTTTTCACACCTGCCCTGGCTAACCACTTGATTAGCCCCATGGCCTTGGTCTTTTTTGACCTACGAACAATCTCTAATGCGGCGTCCAGTGTGACAAATACATCATGTGGATTTTTCCCTCTTCCAAAGGGGAGGGTGCCACCCTCCCCTCCCTTCAACCCCACAATTTCTTGCCTTGTTTTAGTTCCCTCAACATATTTAAAATTGCTCTTTATATCAGAAATACCCAAAAACCTAATGTCGGCACGTTTAAACATAGGTTGATTCTGATTGTTGGACAGTGTTTCGATGGCTCCTGCGTTGAACATAACTTGCGACGACATCTTTCTATATATCAACGTAGGCCGGAGGATTTCAACATGATGGTCACCCTAGTATTTTATAGCCCCGGGGATGTTCCAGCCTCACATACAGGCATGTATGCTTGGATTTTTTCAACTCGGCCTTGATATCATCCCAGTCCGAAATCATGTTCCTCTCTTCATCGATTAGCCTCATGTCACTCCTTTCGTGAGGGTACCACAAAAACAGGGTCTTCTTCTGCCTCCGAAGGTTCTTGGGTAATGCGGTATACGATTGGGTTAATAGCCAAAGACTGTGCTTCCGATGCCTACCACTGATGGCAAGCTCAAGCAGGGAATGTCGACGTTTATCAAGGCTTTCATCGGCTATGAAGTCGTCAATCACAAACAACGTGTCCTCTCCTGCCAACAATGCGGATAATTTTTGGATCCATTCCAACAGCTGATCCTTGGGGTCTATCAGGAACACGTAAGGGTCCCTCCAGAGCGAGGCCCTCTCAAGGTAGGTGGTATTCCATATCAATGTAGGACAAAGTATCACTATGTTGTGATAGTGTTTTTTAAATTCATTTTCCAGTAAAACAAGGACCCGTTGTGTTTTTCCACATGACGTCGGGCCTGTAAAGATAGCCGTGTGAGGTTCCCTCACAACGTTCATTTACTAATAATATAACCACTTTTGATTATGGATTTTTGAATATACTCCGACACAGCTTAAACATGTCAACACACCACCGTGTTTATTCACCAAAGACCCCTGGCAGGCAGGGCAGGGCAGAGCTTGGTATTTTGGGTCTTATATTCAAGGGGTAGTGGAGTATATGTTAATTTACCTTGTAGACACCTCAGTACCTTGCGATATATTTTAACAAGCAGTTCTTTTTCATGGCTGACATCGGTTAGCGCTACGATGAGTTCGGCGTACTTGGATATGATGCCGTAGGTAAAAAAAGTATACAAAAGTAGGTAATTTTCATCCTGCTTAAGCCCTTGAATTTCGCTATTGGTGGCAAGGATGTCTACCTTTTGTTCAATAACAGGGTCCTTGCATGTACGCCGCTGCCCCTTCGCTTTATCAAGGCAACCTATGCAACTTTTTGTTCTACCACTACCTCTAATCCTAAACATTTCCAGTGTTAAAACGTGCTTGCATTTTATACAGGCCTTATTCATTTACTTGAAGGTACTTGCCTTGTGCAATGCCTTGGTAACATCAGCAAGCGTTGGGTACCTCCCTGTTTCTATATACTTACACGGGACCTTGTAGTCAATGTGAAAATATTAGTATTCTTCCCAGGTCATCCCTTCGGAAAACTGGGCCTCAATATGGGCTCTACAGATAGTCATTAGCTCATACAGAGGCTGGTTGCCGGGGTGGCACTTTGTACGTTTACGTGACGCCCTGTTAGCATCAAGGCAGGCAATGCACTGCCTTAACGTTTGACCACGCTTGATCCTGAAATTGTCCAGGGAAAGATGCTTTTTGCATTTTGAGCAATCCTTAGCCTCCTCCATTTTCTATTTGCCTCTTAAGGCAAATAGAAAATTTTACCGGGTGCTCTATTTTGGATTGAGGACTATGCTTGCAGGCAACCAGCCTTTCTTCACGGCCATCTCGCGACTCGCCCGTCGCGCCGCGAAGTAGGCAGTCATCTTGAGGACGTCATTCATATCCATTTTGGCAGAAGGTCTCGTTATCCCTAGAAATTTCTTAGCCCCAAGGGCATAAGCGAAGGTAAAACTAAGGTCCACAACGGTCTCATATAGCATATCCAGGATCTCCTTCTCTTTTGGGGTAACGTTGCTTGTAGTCATTTATATTAGAGCATTTTAAAGAATTCAGGATGAGCCTTGCCCTTTTGAGGTTCGGGGGTTGGTTTGTGGGTTTCTCCGCCATTTTTGCCAAACTTGCACCAGACGCCAACAGCTATCGCAAACACGGCAAGCGTACCTATACCATAAAGGTATACATTATCCATGGACTGTACGGAGCTGGTCGCAGAAGAGGCTTTGACTGCAGGCTCTACAGTACCCTCTTGTTGTTTAATTTCTTCCTTTCTTTTCTTCATCAGTGCTGCCAACTTGTGACCCTGGGCCACACGCCCCGGATGCTTTACTTGTTTTGTAATGACCCTCTATTCTTGTTTTTGTTCTTCTTCACTCATTTTATTATAGTACCGGCTGAGGCTCTTCCTTATCCTCCGCCTCCGCCTCATCCTCTTTTTTGGTACTGATATGTCTGGCTGTATGCCCAAACACCAGGAGTGGTGCTAAACATTTCCCAAGCGTGCTGTACACGAGAATACTAAGCTCTGCCATGGCATCTTGGATAACAGGGTCCTCGTTGATGTCCCTGCGAAGATCCTCAATATTATCGATGTTCACGAAATTGGCCACCAGATTAGTATATACATGAACCGCGTGGGTACCTAAAGCTTTCGCTGTTTTCTCTCCCTTCTCCTGGAGTTCTCGCTGTACGTAATCGGCATGGGCCTTATCGATGGCCTCATCGGGGGCCTTGTCAACAAGGCCCTCTGTACAACATTTCTTCGGTAATAAATGTCCTTTGCCCTTACGTAGGGCCTCTTTCAAGGCCTGGCGTTTATCGATAGGCTTTTCAATGTTTTCAAACGATTCTGCAGGGGCGGCTGTGTCGAATATTTGTGCAATATCAGACATTCTCTTTATTGTACGATGATATCGAAAAAGAACATAAGCGATCAGGGCATAGGGTAGAATTATAGCGATTAGCAAACACACCTCCATTTATTCCCCGGTAGGCACCGGGCGGCGATGGCCGCGGGCAAGTGTTGTAATTTGATCAGGTTGCACTATCCTTTTGTCGTCTGCCCTGTTTAGTGCTAGCTTCGATACCTCCTGGGTGTATACCTTATGGTTCTTATTTTGGATCAAGACCTGGCTCTTGTATATATCAACGCCCTCTTCCAGGCATCGCCGATAGTCGTCGAAGGTGATGGACTTTTTGGTCACACATCTCGTCACGCCCTTCGCTTTGCGATCACCGCCTTCTTTTGTAAGGCTCTTGTAAGCATATTGCTTGGCCCTTAGGGTGATGAATTCGGTCACGATTTTCCCCGCTAGCTCGTCCTTCATGAGGCCTACCACCTTTTTGTTTTTCCCTATAGGGAGAGGTCGGTTATCGTCCTCGCTATACGCACTTGTGTCAAATCTTTTTTCGACGTCGTCCTTGATATCCCTGTAAAAATCCTCGGTTCTAATATGGTAAACGAAGCTGTCCGTATCCATGTAGCATAACCGCAACTTACTACCATATTTGGGCTTCATGAAATCGTAGTGGAACTCATACATCACCATTTTTGACAGATCAAAGATGGCCTGCCCTATATATACGGGTTTGTTCATTTTGACCTCTGTTTTGCCCATCTCTACACATAGGAGGTGCTTGCTAAACTGGCTTACACCCTTGAAATTCGGCTTCATCACGAGTTTCGTATACTTATCCTCGTTGGCGACCAGTTGGATGTTGCGATGATTTCTAATATTTTCCATGGTCTTACCGAATACGCTTAAATTCATCAGCTTATAAAAGTCCTTCTCAAACTCGTTTTTGGCATCCGTTCTCAGCCTAGTGTTGTGATCTATGTACCCCTTCAGCCGTGCCTTCTGGTTAAACCGGATCACCCTGCGTACTTTCTTTAATTCAAGACCATGTTTTATAGCCTCGTGAAGGGCTCTGATGTGCACCACATAATTTCGCTTATCTTCCAAATTGGGTACCAATTTTTCAACCTTGTGAACCGTCGTGCGTTCGGGTAGGAACGGCAACCCGTTATGTGTGTCGTGTAGTCTCTCCGGGTAGTCGATATCGACCTCTAAAATGTATCCATGCTTGTTCCCTTGAACGAGCTTCCCGATCCGCCTTTCTGTAAAGGCCTCGACGTTTGATACCCATTTGAAACCATCCGTGGGCAGATCTTGACGCATCGCCCACCTGTATAGGTTGTTGGCGTCGAGGTACTGTAGGTAGGAGGATTCAACCTCTGAATCGTACTGGTCTCCCATGTACTTGTTATTAGCCCTCGCATACCGGTGTACAGCCTGGGTTATGCTTCCTCTTATACCCTTCTCGAACATCAATAGCATGTCGGGGTCTGTAAGGAGCTCTAGCTTGATTTCGGTATACTTGAGTGCTGCCTTCCATGCCAAGCCGGGTGCGCTGTAGAAGTGTGCAGGATCAAGCTTGTAGTTCGTCAAGCACACATCCCTAAACGTCTCGAAGATGTCGGCTAATGGCAGGACGTCTATGGTCAGGTAGATGTCATGATAGTCCCCCATGGTGACGTTATCACCCCCTGGGGTAATGACATTCCATACCTTTTTCGCGTATTGATATTCCTCATCGCTGATCCCCTTCAGGTTCAGCTTGCTGTAGAACGCCTCCTTTGGAGGTAGCTCCAACTCTTCAAATTGTTGCCAATCATCCATGTACTCGTATGGGTACACACCCTTCCTGCGCATGAGGCAGAATGTATCATCCTTGTTGAAAAACCAGCGGAGATTTTTACACTGCTCATCGTCGAGGTTGCTTGCTAATTTGTCTAACGAGGATGCCATAAATCGACAGGAATCTATGAACCTTATTTCGATCTTCTTATACGTTTCACCATCACCATATCCCATACCTCCAAGGGGTACCTTGATTTTCACGTTGAAACTGATATATTTCTCAGCATTCTCAGCGATGCACCCAATGTCCTGCGTGTCGTATTTTTCCCCAAGTTCCCGGATAAACAGGTGTGCGTCGTACCCGCTTAGGTTATGGAAGATGACAGGTATATGGCTGGGTATCTTGTATTTGATATTGCAGCTGTTATGCGCGGCACCTCTATACAGCCCTGTATAGTGGCAATTATCCATGACTTTGGGGTTATTCTCACAGCCATCGAAGGGTTTTAGACAGATATGGCATTTCTCAACCTCGTTGTACTCCCTTTCCAGTACCTCTGTTAGAGGCAACATGTCCTGCTGCGGGTAGGTATAGTATAGTCTTTTGACCTCATCCTCCAGATGGTTAACGAAGCGGGTGACGCAGTCCTCACCCCTGTATACTGTTAGGGGATCCGGTACAACCCGTAGGCAAAGGTACTATATGTGCACCATCCGGATGGTACATGCTTGCTCAGCCTTTTTGTCTTTGTATCCCTGGCATCTTCTACTGGTATCAATAGGCTCTCCAAGTCTGCATAGATGGCAAAGGGTACCTTGAATTGTTGTTGGCCATTCCTATAGTATAGCCATTTTTCGGACTCTGTTGGCATTGTGATCTTGACTGCCTCGTGGTCCTTGCAGTAGCCATGGTGCTTATCTCTCGATTCAATTGTGGGAAATGCCTGTAGGCAGTTTAGGCAGAAGTGCATTTTTGCCGTATTTTTCGAGGTCTCAATACCCAGGAGCTGGATAGACTTTTGACGGCTGTATAGTGATTCTTTTTGTCATCGGTGATATACAATAGGGTCACCACCCTGGTACGCCCGTTGTGCACTGATCGCCTCAGGATATTGATCTTCTTTTCCGTCACATACAGGACATTCACCGCAATGTCAGGGTTATTCGCCTCAAATTTGTATATGCTTTTGATACTTGTTGGGAACTCTATACCCCCCCAGTTATAAAGGTCTATGTAAGGTTTCATCTGAGATATCCGATTCGGGTTACTCCTTATCTCGTCATGATGTAAGGATGCTATAACAGCCCACCTGAAGCATTCCTCGTCCTCATTCACTGGGTTAATAACGGCCTTTTTAGAGGCTACCCATTTAGGTAGTTCGATGTACGATGAACCTCTTGTTAGCCTCATTTTGTGAAAGTCTACGTCGAGGTATAGTATTCGACTAATTGTAAAGCCACTTTTGGGCAGTGCTGGATTTTCCACACCTGTTTTGATTTGGGCAAACATCATATCCAGCATATCGTCTACGTCACTACCCTGGAATACTGAGGCCATATTACTATGGAAGACCTTCTTCGCCTCAATATACTCCTCGTCGTTGGCCCCCTCTATATCTGATGGCTTCTTCCACATAATCCATAGTGACAGCTGTATCTTTGCTGACCCCATACCTTCTACCTGCCCCTCAGCCAAGGTTTTCGCGTTTGGTCGCACCATCCCTATATACCCATCAACGTCGGCCCCTCCTATACCGGGAATGCGGAAACTTTGAAACGTCCTGTTATGGGCATGCTTATGTTCCTGGGGGGTAAAATCTTGCCCTGGATGTTCGTGGGGATTTTGGATGTCTTCAATATAGTCTTCCTCAGCCTCTTTTTCTACCTCGTCATGGAGTGTAGGTTTCGCGCTGGCTGCCACGTTATAGCGCCCCATAACCATACGTTTAAGGGCAGCATAGCTTCTTTTGACCCCCTCTTTTATAGGTTTTGGGACAGTATCCACAAGCCAATTATACCATCCCCTCATCTTATCCATTACAATGGAGCGATTTTTCAATAGTTCCTGTTTCTCGAAGACGTCCATGTCAGATGGAGGCAATACCCAGTTATGCCATTCTCTGATTTTACCCCCTATAGTTGGACGAGTCTTGGCCATCTCCTGAGTCTAAAATAAGTCCATATCCTCTGGTGCTATATGTTTAGCCGGTTGTTTAGGTGGCCTCCAGGCATACTGTGGCATATCCCCCGATGTTGGTTTAACTGGAAACTTTTTAGGTGGTCTCCAGGTGTATTGTGGTACATCCAATAAAGAAATCAATTCGGCCTTGCGTAGCTTGTGATACCCCGTAAGTCCACGGCTTTTTGCGATATCACGTAATTGTTTCACAGTGTGTGTGTTCATTTCTTTATTGTATAGAGTTTTTACTTTGTTGGAGGATTTCATTCTGCTCAAAACTAACACGGTTATTCCCCTCGCGCATGCGTTGATTTTTAATGACGTCAGCAGTATTCAGGGAATTACCCCTACTAGGTGTGCTAGAAATTTTACTTATTTACAGCATATTTTTATGACGTCATCACTCTATATAGAATTACCCTACTCAACATTGCATGATAGGGACTTTAACCCCATTAGGTATGGTTAAACACCGCATGGTACTGGATTTGTTGTGTTTGACTGTGACGTGCGCGTGCGCGTATGCGCGACTCTGGCAGAACATACATTTCCCTATCTCTCTATCTAGTATTTTAATTGTTTTTCTTTCTGTGAAGTCCTGTAAAGTAGTCAACCCTCAAAAAAATGTGTAAATTTGGATTTGGGAAAGAGAGAGCACGCGCATTTTTCCCAACGTCCAATTGACGTTTGGTAAACCTTAGAAAATTTAATAAATTAGAAATTTCGACCATACGATCTCACCCACCGAGTACACTTTGAAATTTTTTTTCTTTTAAAAGTGCGTATCTGCCTTTGCAGCTTTTAAAAGATGCTCGGATATTTTTGTTCTTTTAAAAATGCGTATCTGTGTTGCAGCTTTTATATGATAACGTTTTTTCTGTATAAATTCTACAGTTGCTCCTAGTGTTCTTCACTAAACCACCCACCCACCATGAAAAACGTCCATTTGTGCCAGCAAAGGCGGAGAGGTAGTCTTCTAAAAGCGTATCAAAGTGTACAAGTGGAAGGGGGTCTTTAAAGGGCTCACATATCTACGCTTTAGAAAATTAATGCAGTGTTTTTACGTATCTTTTCTGCAATATCAACAATAAAATTTTAAATATATATATATATATTAAGTATTAAATAACAAAAAAAATATTCATGGGGGAGTTAGCGCAAGCCAAGGGGAAACACATCGCGCAAAGAGAAATTGGCAGTAGCTGCAAAATATGGACTGAAGAGAAAACAAAATGAAAATAAAAATCGAAAAGGAAATAAAATGCGTGAAAAAAAGAAGTGATTCGATAAACTATCAGAATAAACTATCGGACAAGCGAGCAACGGACTTATCTAGTAGATATGATTTAATATTTCTAGAAAAAATATTGAAGGAATCAGCAGTACGAAGGTTAGCTGGTAGACTGTTGAACACTCGCGCTGCTTCATCTTGAAAGGTACCATCGATCGAGTGATGAAGGCTGAGTTCATGTTGGTTTTGGAGATTGTTTCGCTTTATACGTACATTTACTTTACAGGAACTTGACCAGTTGGTGAAATTAATGGCTTTGTACGTTAGTTTCGATAAGTTTAATTCACGACGTTCCTTTATGGGAAGCCATTTTAATTTGATGATATCTTGAATTTTGGCATAACGTCCAATAACAAAACTACATGCAACTTTTTGAAGTTTTTGTAATCTTTTCATTTGTGCTTCAGTCAGCGACATGATAAAGTCGTTATAATCAATTTGAGAAAAAATTAAGGTTTCAATTAACTGTTTTCGTAGTCTGAAGCTTGTGAAGCTCTTCAACTTTCGTAGCACAGATATTTTCCCATAACATTTTTTCAAAGTTTTGTCGATTTGTGCGTTCCATTTAAAATGTTCATCAATTTTTAGTCCCAATAGTGAACAAGTCCAAACACGATTGAGTGGAGTACTCCCTAGCTTGATCGTCGAACTGTGTTCATTAAGAATATGAATATTGGACAAGCGTTTGGTCGAAATCAACATGAATTTAGTTTTTGCTGCATTAGCCGCAAGAGAATTTTCTTCGGCCCATTTGTCAAGCTCATTTAGTGTATCGTTAATGGAAATTTCTGTATTCACAATATTTGCGGGTTTACATGATCTATAAATCGTTGTATCATCTGCGTATTGAATAGTGGAAGCATCAAAAGCGTCCTGTAAATCGTTGACGTATAAATTGAATAATACGTGGCCAAGGATTGAACCTTGCGGTACTCCGAATAATGATGGTAATTGATTTGAATTATTGCTATCAATTTGCACAAACTGTTGTCTATCCGAAAGATAAGAAAGGGTCCAAGTAAGGAAATCTGCAGAAAAACCTTTTGTTGTGACAGATAGTATCAAAAGCTTTCGAGAAGTCTATCAAGACCATTAATGTGACTTCATTGGCTTTCATAGCTTTTTTGATATCTTCTTTCAATTTCATAAGCGCTGTACTTGTGCTGCAACCTTTACGAAATCCATTAACAGTATCCTTGTAGATGTTGTTTGATTCTATGAATTCTATAAGTTGTTTCAACACAATCTTCTCGTATACTTTGGATAAAGAGGACAGTATTGATATCGGTCGAAAATCTGAAATTTCGACAGCATTCGGCACTTTATTTATAGGCACGATTCTTGCAGTTTTCCAAATACGTGGAAATTCATTGATGTGTATGAATTCGTTAAGAATGTATGTTAATGGGGAGCATATAAACTCGGCAATTGGTTTCAAAAAACGAACAGGGATTGCGTCAGGACCAGTAGAGCAGTCATTTTTAAGATTGCGCAATTCTTTCATAACTTCGCTATATGTAACACAACGTAGCGTAAATTTACTCTCGTTGTCATTTGGTAGGGTGTCTATGAATGCTTTCTGTCGGTGATATTGGATCCTTACCAACAGTACGCGATGCGGTAGCGGCAAAAAAAGATTTCAGTGAATCCGGTTTCATCGTGTTCCTTTTAGGCGGCGGATGTAAAATACTGTGTATGATTTTCCAGACGTCTTTAGAGTTTGAAGATGATAATGATTTTCGATAATATGTCATTTTTGAATGGCGGATTTTCTTTTTGGAAAGATTTCTCAGTTCTCTAAATTCCTTCCAGATTATTGGGTCCTTATTTCATGTGCTTGTAGGCGTAAGGTATCACGTTTATGCATCAGTGACTTCAGCTCAGTATCGTTCATCCATGGAGCAGGAGGTCTTGTAAGTTTCATCCTTCTCAATGGAGCATGACTGTCAATACATGATAGAATCAATTTATTGAATAACTCGAGTTTCAGGGAGGGATCGTCGACTCCATAGATTATGCTGAATGGAAGGCTTGCAACATTAGATATGTAAGCTGGTAAGTCGAACGTTTTTTCTGATCTGATTAATTTCAACCTCGGTCCATATCTCGGTACTTTGATATTAAGCAATGCGAAGGTTTCATCGTGATCACTAATTGCGGAACAAGGTAGAACACCTGACTTGGAAACAATGTCAACATTATCTACTGCAATATGGTCTATGAGTGTGCTAGATATTTCGGTTGTTCTTGTCGGACTTGTTATAATTTGTGTTAAATCGAATTGATCCAAAGTCGACAGATATAGCGATTTTTCTGGGCTGGATTTCAAGAGGTCGATATTAAAATCACCAATTAACATCAACGGCCCATTCCAGGTAGATTTTACACGAACTAAGATATCTTCGAAGTGCTCTAACCACTCTGCAAACGTTAATAACGACTGGGAGCGATAAACAACGCCGATTAAGAGTTTACTATGTTTATTTTTTCCTGGTACTTCCAACCATATATGTTCCAGTTGACTGTCAAATTTTTCAAGTTCTTTTCGCCTTTTGACATTAAGCCTTGAACTAACATAATATGCAACACCACCACATTTCATGTTAAGGCGGTTGTTAAAGTGTAGATCGTAATCCGGGATGGTTACATAGTCAATAAGGGATTTGTTTTCTTTCAACCACGTCTCTGTTAGAGCAACGATGTCAAAGCGATACGTGTCTAACATATAACGAAATTCGTCGAAACTGGAAACCAATGATTGCGCATTCAGATGTAAGAATCTAAGATGTTTCGAAGATAAAATGGTAGTATCGATTTCTCTGTCTTCATTGGCTAACCATGATTCATGGGAGGATACATTGAAATCTAAATCAGGTATATGAGCAAACGGAAGAGCTCTGTGGATGCAATTTAGGCACGTCCATTGAGATGCACTTTTCGATTGATTGACAAGATGGACTTTATCAATACATTTGGCGTGAGTAGATTCCAGGCACTGGTCGCATAAAAAACGTTTTTGGTTACATTTCACAGTTTTATTACATGCTGTGCAATTTGGTGCATGGAAACCAGGTCCAGGGTTACGTTCAACATCGCCTGACAGAATTAAATTAAATGAGGCGATAGAATTGTTATAATATAATACCGGTGCTTTTGCTCTTTTGATTTTACAATTTCTCTTTTCTGGTATGTGATTGTTATTAATCCCAGTAGAGTTGAGGTAATTCTCTTGATCCCAAGGTGATGATATCAATAACCAACTTGATGTTAAAATTGCAAACAACATTACTAACTTGAAAAACATGGTTTCTATTACGACGTTATGAGAGACTTGGTTGACAATAACAAAAATTCAAATTTCTTCTCTATACCAATGATTTCCAAATAATTCACTCCCTTCACAAAGTAGCATGAAACTTTCCGATAACTCAGTACGTAAGCAACAAATCAACAACAAAATACCATCAGGTATCAGGTTGTAATAAAAGTGTTATACGAAGAGCACAGCTAAACATGTCCGCTCACGTCCGTTCACGCTCAAGATACAAGGGAGTATACGATTGACGATTTATAGTACGTGCGCATATTTTGAATAGACCCATTATAGTAGTTGTTGACAAATAATTTTTGTCTGTTTTACCGGCATGTGAATGATTATCCATGAACTATAACTTCATTTTTGGATTGCTTATTTGATCAAAAAAGGACAATTTTGATGAATATCCTAACCGGAAAAATAAAGTATGTACTTGTAAATTATTAAAGAAAAATACCTTCTGTTACGTTACGACCAGTAAACCACAAGGTTTTTTGGCTTGGAGTTGCAGAAAAACATGCCACCGTTAACATGAACTGATGCATATATCGATAGATTTTGTTTTTGGAGATTTAGTATTCTTTTTAGCAGATTTTATAGATTATGCCTTTAAATTTTCTAACCTATAGATTTGATTTTAAAATGTTAAAGCTCCAGGTCTACCATTATGGTAACCGTTGGCCTGCTTTTTTATATTTTTATGTTGTATGATATTAATATGTAAGCCTTTTACATTTTTTATGCATGTGCCTGAACAAAATGTCCTAAAATCTTATTTTAGGACATTTTGTATTATAAATATTTACAAAATTTTATTTTAATTGCTTCACAAACTGCATTTAAAACATTTTGAAACTATCAATTGTGCATGCAAAACAGTATAAATATAATCCAATTTATAGTGAGATAGAATGTAGCAAGAAATTCAGCCGTGTTTATACTGTGCAAAATAATTCTTTAAAAAACTTAACTGGAAATATTTTGTTTTATTCTTTCCGGATTCTAATAATTATGGACTGTTTGCTGCTCTTAAAAAACCCCACTAAAAACAAAATCGAATGTGCATGTAACTTCCAGATTTGAACCTGGCATAGAAGCTTGCGGAGGTAGGATGTGCACACGTGATCAGATTAAACGCACTGCGTATCTTTCATTGTGCACTTCATGTGTTGGTGCAACCTCGGCCCCAGGGTTTCCCGATATAAAAAAGAGAAATCCAGCCCTGGGATCAAGGTTGGTGTTAAGAAGAACAACTGTCGTATAACGTAAAAAGGGCGGCGAGTAGTTGCAACTGTATCCTACTACATATTTTCAGCATACTCAGGCGTAAAACTGCATTACGCCTATTCGCAAAAAAATCTTGTGCTACGGACACACGAAAAAATCTTGTGCTACGGACACACGAAAAAAATCTTGTGCTGCAAACACACGAAATAGCAAATACGATATATTTTTACTCACTCTGTTCGCACCTGTAAATTTTCTAACGGGGTAACGACAAGCCTGTAAAATAAAGCCCTTATTTCGTCTAAATTGGTCGCGGATCGATACTTTGCGCTATGGATGCACGAAACAAAGATGCCAAGGATAATCCAAAATATTTCAGCATGATAATTTTAAAGTATGCTAAAGATTTTTATAGATAACTGTTTTAGGCATTTCGTGGAAAATGCAACGACACAGGAAAGGATCACAGGACAGTTTATTTGTAAGCACTACATTCGGCATACGACGCTGGGCGTCATGGCCCAAATTATGAAACGCACAATGTATATAGGTTATATAAAAATACTAACCGGTAGCCCGTGGACAATTTTTTTTGTCTCGCTACTTGCGGTACCATTTTGATGCGCGAACAGACAGATAAGATTGGAAGAAAAAACAGCCAGATTGTCACCATAATCTCGATGTAAACAAACTCAAATATTGACTTTGTGTTATGTGCTTAAAGGAGAGGCAAGAGAAAATTATTTTGCGGCAGCCAGAAAATAAATTTTAAGCGAGAGAAAAAATTTTATAGACTTTAAATCCTAAAATCTACTAAGATAACTACTTTGATAACATAAATAACTATATTTTTTCAACTAAGTATCTATATATCTTTCTAACCACAGTTTTACGAAATTTTTATAGCTATATGGTGTGAAAATAAGTAGGTCTTAAATGTTACTTACCAGTAAACATCAAAAATAAGCTCTTTGACTTGAGATAACTAAGAATATTTTACGTACTATAATAGTAACAGCATTTTATAACCTTCGTTTAAACTTCTTTTAACTCAAAAAATATCTGTGATGACCAAGAACAATTTTTTTCATGTTTTGAGTCTCTTTTCCACAACAAACTACGAGGTTCGAACGATGAAGTTTGTTATGATGCGATAGCGCCAAATTTGAATAAAAATACAGACCGGAAACATTCAACAACAAATCGAACGCGCCATATGGTGGCTTTATCTTTATTCACAAATCTTTACTTTCTTTATCTTTACTCACAAAGTAAATATCAATTTTTTAGTACGTTCAGTAGTATAAAATAAGACGTATGATATACGCAAACAACCTCGCGAATAAAGTTTACAAAAAACTGTTTATCAGATTGTGATGTGTTACGAAGTTAGACACGACATATTTTTCTATTCAGATAGGCAATAATATTTGTTACACACTAGGCAGTTATTTTTCAAAATTGATTTGGGAGATCTTCTTGAACGGAAAATTCCTCGAAATTTCAATTTTCAATGGGTCAGTCTGGGGTAAACTGACTGACAGGAAGAAGAAAGACCACAAGCCCCAACAAAAAAAAAAAAGTCGGAAAATTTATGTTCGTTCGGAGTGTTTCCGAAATCATATTTCTCTATGTTGGCGTGTCATTAGCGTAGCGAAAAGAATCCCGTTTTGGTCATTATTTACAATATAATTTGCCTTTTGCTTACATTTGAACTAAATTTTGTAAAATCGGTGTGTTTAATAAATTGATATGGTAGAGCGTCTTCGTTTCTCTCTTACGTAATGTTGTGGAAATTTCATTCTTCGCAGACTACTTTCCAGGCATTTGGGGAGACCTTAATTCTGCCTACATTCATTTTTGTAAACTTTGGTGGAAACACCTTTACTTTACCAGTTAGTTAAATAAAGCTTTTGAACACTTATCTTATCTTTTTAAAAAATAAAATTTATAACAGCAAAGAAAAAAAAAAGAAAAAATAGTTACCAAGATGAGATTTGAACACACGACTACTCCCGTGTCGGTGCTCAGAGAGGCAAAAATTTCCATTCTTGTGGGACACATTTGCGTTTTAAAACAAGCTCACGAGCTTGTAATAATTAAAATATATTCGTCACATGTTGTTCAACATTTTTTGTTATTTTGATATTTAACTTTTTCTTGTTTCGTTATTTTGTACGTATTGATCATCACAATAAGGAGAAATATATTCCATTGTTTTTTAAATTAGCCACCCGTTGGGCAAATGTGTAAAAATACTCAATTATAAATAATTCAGCACTCACAAAGATGTAAACAATACTGGTATTTTTATCAGACTGTTTCATATTTTGGGTCTAGTGTGTTGTCATTCTCCAGAGTTGTAGGTGCAAATTTACCCTTTTTTATGTGAAAAACATCAAATTTTTATTACGAATATTTTCAATATCAAAACATTCTTAGTCTTTGTTTCCAGAGTTTTTTAGTTATGATGGCTGTAACATATAAATTGATTTATTATGGAGCCAGTCGGTCTGGTCTTCAAATTTAACCCTGTCAACATGAACTTTTATTCAGCGGCTGTGCCGTTCCGTGCCGTTAAGAATTAAAATAATAAATTTAACAGAAATCATCGATATATGGCTGGCTAGCTAACTAGCTACACAGTTTGGAAAAGGACAGGACGCACTCCTTAAATATGGTATATATATTTTTATCATGTAAAACTAAAATGCTATCTTTATCTCGAACGAGCCTTCTTGGTGGTGCAAAACTGTAGCTAGCTGGCGTTATCGTACAAAAAATCGACTGCGATTGTTATCCTTGTTTACAAAAAACTTCCGCGAGACATGTATAAATTTTTGCAAGGCAATTAACGTGTAAATTATTTCGCAGTCATTTTTATCACAAATTATAAGCAATCAAGTTATCAGCCTGTGGCAGAACATTTTTACCGCTAACAAATGAATCACAAAGATGCCTTGGAAACGAGGTTGATTTTGTTGTACAGTCTTGTTTTTGCTATCCTTATTGTGTATTTCGTTAACAAACACATCGGTAAGAAAAGCAGTCATGCCAAACGGCTACATCCCAAATTTATAACATTTCTGAACAAAGTCAGGATTATATATTTTTGTTTTGTATAAAAACTTTGCTAACAGGATATAATTAGCATCACTACAACTTTATTGTTTTCAAAATGATGCGAAAAGAATCTTAGCTATGGACAAAACAACAAAGCAAGCATATGTTAGACTTAAATATTGTTTGTAATATTAGCTGGGACCTGACGTCGTGTGCCGTATGTAGCAGCCTTTTGGTTGGTCACTGCCTTTAATACGAAATATGTTTTCGCAAACATTAGTCAAGCGGTTAACATGAATCCTATCAGTTAAACCGTAGTCGTCATATAGTCACGATTAAGCGTCTCCAGGGCTTTTTTCCTGAATTTTTAAAAAAAACTTGAAAAGTGTTCATGAAAATTGTTAATTGGAAGTTGTTATAGGGTGCTGTTAGATATATTAAATAAATATATTTGTGTTTGCTATACTTTTTAAAGGAGGCCAATAAGACAATTCGGAAGAAATAATAGATTTTGAGTATATATAATAAAGAAATAGGTACGATTTTTTTATAACAAAGTAATGTAATCAATGGCAATGCGCATGGGAAAAGAATTTCAGAGCCACTGAGCAGATTATGTTTTTAGGCGAAATGTTGGTTAAGCTCTACCCAACAAATTTTGATATCTTATGACCGGATTCAAATAATAATACACCACCGCAACACAATTAATAGTGAATGTTCGTTTTGAAAGAATATCAAAATGAAAGACTCCCAAAATGCACCAAAAGTGATCAGGGAAAATTATACTTAGTCCTGCTATAGCTTTAGTAATATTAGTATTCACTACTGTCTTATAACAATCACCTAATAACTCGGACATCTAAAACCCGAACGGCCGCTATAGGGGGCATTTATTAGCGGTTCCCTGGATCGAAATACTTGCAATAACTCAACTCCAAAGGAAATATGCAGAAAAAACCCTGAGAAAGTTACTGTTTTTCTTAAAAAGATGCAAACTTTTTTCTCCGATAAATTTAGTCACATGTTCTTTTTATAAGCATAATCCTGATAAGCTTATATTCAGGCTCAGACAGGAGAATTTTTTAAGCATACGCTAAGCATAGTATCCAGCCTTAGTGGCTCTTCCTGACGTGTGTTTTCTTGTGTCATGGTTATACGCTCATTTTGAAGTATTATTGAGCGGATTCGCTCGTTTTGAAGTATTATTGAGCTGATTCGCTCGTTTTGAAGTATTATTGAGCTGGTTCGCTCGTTTTGAAGTATTATTGAGCTGATTCGCTCGTTTTGAAGTATTATTGAGCTGATTCGCTCGTTTTGAAGTATTATTGAGCTGATTCGCTCGTTTTGAAGTATTATTGAGCTGATTCGCTCGTTTTGAAGTATTATTGAGCGGATTCGCTCGTTTTGAAGTATTATTGAGGGGATTTGCTCATTTTGAAGTATTATTGAGGGGATTTGCTCGTTTTGAAGTATTATTGAGCGGATTTGCTCATTTTGAGGTATTATTGAGCGGATTTGGTCATTTTGAAGTATTATTGAGCGGATTCGCTTGATTAAAAAAAATAAAACGGGCACGACTTTTTTGGCAGATACATGCCATCGTAAGTTTGTTCATATAATACAGTCTTATGTGATTGAGTTAAAATATAATATTAATTAGTTCCTCTCCCTGTGTATGTTTTATATAATTGTTATCCATTGCCACGGCAGCAATGATTAAATTAAGAGAAATTGCCGACAGAACACGCGAATTATAAAATTAGTTAATAATGTTTTCCGGCATGCGGATATTAGTTACAGTGAAATAAATCTTTGTCACGTCTCTCTTTGTAAAGCATTTTTTAAATTTAAATTCTGTTGATACTTTGTTTTCTGAGTCGTATGGGCTAAGAGCTACATAGTGCATCAGGTTTAAAAAACTTATTCCGCATTTATGTAGCCCAAAAACGGCTTGAAAATGTAAATAA
Organism: Hydractinia echinata; assembly: GCA_030067915.1. NCBI lineage: Eukaryota > Metazoa > Cnidaria > Hydrozoa > Anthoathecata > Hydractiniidae > Hydractinia > Hydractinia echinata. The sequence continues at coordinate 1,963,984 of JASGCC010000042.1, read as the reverse complement.
ATATTCTTTCAAGAAGTAAGGAACAAATCTTTCATAATCGGACACCATATACATGTCTCGATTTTTGAAATAATAAAAATAAGTTATAAGGCTTTCACCGACCTTGTGTTTTGAATTAGGAAGTTTTGAGATCAATATTAAACTGCGAAATCTGTTTTGGCGTGAATATCCCACGCTTCGACAATGCTGTTCTTAGAAATTCATAGGTTAATGTTTATATTTTATTGTCAAGCACAAAATAAAGATGTTGTTATGGAAGAGGACACTGCTAGAATGCATCGGCAAAAATATTTACATGTCAAAAGAGCGCCAGTTAGCATTGATGAAATAACCAACTAAAACATCTTTTTAAAAAAGCTATAACTCTTAAATATATACATGCCTTTCATTTTGAATTTACTTTTTACATTTAAAAAAGTTGTGTACATATATTTGTGGATCTATTATCTCTACTAAAAACCTATCTCAATGTCTCAATGTCACTGGTCTTTAGTAAAATAATATAATTAAAAGCGAAACGTCACCATAATTTATTTTATTCACATGTCATTATTTTAAAGTAAAAACATACATTTATTAGTGAGTCACATGTGTAATGAAGAGAAATATCATTTGTCTATGTGTTATGAAAACACTAAAAGCAGGATACCATTACAGAGTGTGTTAAAAAAAATTATTTTCAAAAGAAAGTTACATCCTGAGATAAAGTATATTATTGCATTTCTTGTGACACAAAAGACAAACATATTTGTCCTTTAGCAGCTAAAGCCAAGAAGATAAAAATTAAAAATGCAGATGAAGTATGTATGGATAGTGCTGACTTTAATATTGTTCATACATGGCATATATTGCGGACCGTTATTTCATTCATGCGTTTCTAATGCTGCTTGTAATCCTACCTGTCAATGTCAGAATTTAGGTTTCTGGAAAGTGTGTCTGCATTTCCATCATGCTAAAGTGGGAATTGACGAACTGTATGAAATTTTAAGTCAAATAGAAGACTCCAGAGAGAAAGACTTAATAAGAGCTAGATATTACTACTACCAATACTTGTACCCAGATTATATAGATATCTCAACAGAGAATCCAGAAAGGACACATTTTATGAGTTAAAATGATAGAACAATCTCGACTGTGTTGTTGTAAAATTTAATTCGTTTTCACAGTTGCAGTAGAAGATTTTAGAAATGTATATTATGATATTATTTGAAATGTAGCAAAGTTAATGTTGTTTTTTATGCTTTTACAGTTATACAAGGAATTTCTTGACTCCTCGATTTTTTGAACAGATGTATCGCATTAGTAAATTTAATTTCTGAAAATAATTTTTTAAAATTCAAATTTATATACAGTACTCTCTTTAATTAACAGACACTACAAAAAGCGGATTTCTTTGAATAACGGACAGATTATTATATTGTACCGGTCAAATTCTAGGTAAAGTCTACAAATCTTTCCATACAGCATACAAGTAAGTTTGAATAGCGGACACTTGCAGAAAACGAAGCAAACTGCTCTTTAATTGTTTTCTGAGAAAAAACGAAGGAGAAGCATTATACTCACTTGGCTTTTATTGTTGTTGCCATTTTAAACATTTAAAAATAATACAATTTAGGTATTTTTCTTGTTTTTGTTATCTCTTTTTGTCTAGAACAACCCCATAACCTTCCAAATTCCTAAAAAGACATAGCGGAAAAATTTTCTTGCATCAATGGTATCCGCTAATTAGAGAGACTTCTACATTTGCAAGAGAAACATGCCGTATTTTAACTGTTTTTAATCTATCGTTTAAACATATTTCGGGCTTTCACTTTAAAGTCACATAGATTAGGAAATATCTATGGAATATTCAGTTGAAGTTGAGTATTGATTTTTCCAAGGTTTATTATTTAAGAAAGTATAAATTATAAGGATTTCACTTACCACAATAACTGTAATAACACAATAACTAAACTTCGAAGCTTGATATATTTAGGCTTGACTCTTTATTTACGGGCAACGAAATTTGTGGTTTTTCGACTTTAGTGACTTACACAAAAGTCAAGTTAATGGCGGTGGAAAAGTATTATAACTCAGAACAAAAAAACAACTTAAATCGTCTTAAACATTTATATTGAGCATCTAAATATAACTGAAAATGAGAGAAAAGTTTCCTACATATATTGAACACCCATAATTTATTCGATATAAGCACTTACCGTGCTTTTAACTCAAGTTTCCTAATAAAATAAACTTCAAACTTTTTAAACTAGCTAGCTCGCTACATCCTTCGAAACTTTGCATAGAAACATACGAATTACAAATAAAGCCAGTCGAAGCAACAACAGTGACTTTAAAACCTTTTTAGAAGTATTAATTACTTTCTTAAAGCTAGTAACATAGTAACATAGTAATATAGTAACATTTAACAAATACAGCTTCTCGTGTTGTCTTTGTACCCTCGTCAAAACAAACTTTCGATTTACTGATATTTAATATATTTTACAGACCATATAGCTTATTTTACTGCCAAAATAATTTTGAAAGAAAATTTATCGTTCTTTAAAAAATAAAAATAAAAAAGTAGCAAATTCATCCAAAAAAAATAATTATTCATAAACAGGTTGTCTAGACATCTATGCGGTTCTAAAGTGTGTATAATTTTTTGCACTTTGACCCTTTAAGTAGTCCATTTATAAGACGTCTTTCTTCGGATTGTGTGGGGATTGAACCTGTTAAATTGTTTCATAGCCCCTTTAAACCTAGTGCGCGTCTACAAAGTAAACACAGAAGAAAGTGCAGTAAGAATGCGCTTTGTGTCTGAAGTGAAGTGTAAAACAGAACGTGAAGCAAGACCTTTAACGCGGGTGCTGGTAAAGCAAGTCATTTTAGGAAAAAATTGCAGGAGAGAAAGAAAAATTTGTGCTAACTGTTAGGTTTATTAAAAAAATACCCCCAACAAAAAGAGAAGAAAACGTTTGATACTTTAGCAAGGAAAGACACAGAAGCATACGCAAGGGTTGTATAAACAATCATAAAGCATATGTCTAAACAAAAATATAAATAAAAATATACGAAAATGTTGCTAAAACAAACCTTGAGAATGTCTGTTTTGATTAAGGGTTGGGTTAACGAGTGGACATTTTAAAAAATATGCACCCGAATGAATTTGTAGCATCCAACGAACGAAAGTTTTGCAGTGAAAGAAAAGACCGAGATGGTCCCTGTTTGGTTCCGTAGCCCAGATCATCTGTTTCTAAAGTGCGTGGAGACCTTCTCGTAACAACCCACTCTTTTGGAGTTACGGCGCTCTAACTGTGGGTCTGTCTATTCCCGAGTTTTTCTGAGATATCGCACCATGGGTTAAAATATTACAACATAAAATAAACAATCGAATTACTTGTATAAGTTTTCGTGGCGATATATTTAAATAATTAATGACGCAACACCCACGGAAAAAAATAAGATTTGTTTCAAACTCAAGAAACAACCAAAAAATTCGTTTGCAAGTTTCCTTTGGATATTGAAAACAAAAGCAGAGCGCAGAAAGAAGCACTATCGTCTTATATAATTGGATTATTTTATCACATGACTCGTCTTCAACCAATTAAAAATGTAAACAAAAGGTTTTGCAAATTCATGAAAATAACTTATATAATTTTTGATCTTTTTTGAGGAAAAAATAACAAATCAACTTTGCTTATCACATACGCAGGGAATACGCTAAGTATTAGTATATACTGTTATCTGTCATGGAAGTAACATTTGTGAGGTAATGCACAGTTAAAGTTAGTCATAATTTAGATGTGATACTACCCTAAAGCATTTCACATTTAAAAAAGCATAAAATACAAAATAAACTTAATTCGAAGAGATTTCAAAAGAGAATATGAAGTTCAACTTGACGATTGATTTCTTTATATGCGAAAGTCAGAAGATTCTCTCTGGAGAAGGAGTGAGAAAAAACATATTTGCGTTTTTTGTGACAGCTGCAACCATGTCGTTTATAATGATTACTACAAATGGAATGTTCCTGTCAGTTTACGCAACAAAATCAAGAATACGACGCAAGGTAAAAGTGTTATATGTTATGTTATGCCTTTCAGACTTTGTTTACGGTTTATTTGCGTTTATATTATCCTGCATATTGATAAATAACGATTTACGTAAACAATGCCATATCATGGATCTGTTCATATCTGGTGGTTTCCTATTCACAACGTTAGGTGTATTGTCGATTGGAGCAATCATTTTGGAAACATATTTAGCAGTTGTAAAACCGTTCACACATGCTCATCGTAGAGATAACAACACCGTTGCAAAAATACTTACTGTTGTTTGGATTGCTTGTATTCTTTTAGTTACAGCATTAAAGTTATGGTTGGGTCAGTTTTGGAATATTTACTCAGTTGCATTAGCGATGTTTATAATTCTGCTGCTTTGTTTTATCATCTTGGTACAAATGAGAATCTATCTTTACGTTAAGCATACAAGTACTGTTCGTATTCAAGATAAATATGCTGTTTTCACAACAATTATGTTGACATTCACATATATCTTAAGTTTCGTGCCGGTGGCAATCCTTGGTACATATTCCAAGCTCTCCTCGTATGAATCATTTCTAGCTAGTTACTTCTTACCTTGGGCTTACGTAATGACAGGGCTAAACTGTTTCACAGATCCAATTGTCTGCGTAATGAGAACACCTATGTTAAGAAAACAAGGATGGAAAGTTTTTAAATTTCGCAGTACATCCAAAGAACCACTAAGGGGTGCTAAATTCTAACTCTAGGACGCCTAAAGTGCCCCTTTTTTCCTCATAATCTTATATATTAATTCCCTTGCGTGAGTAACTATGTCAGTCCACGACACGCAAATCACGAGTCACTTTTTTATGACGTGGCCTTACGCTAAAATTTACTATGTTAATAAAAACGCAAATTGGGAGGTTACTATTTAAACATTTAATTCTCTTTTCTTATTACTTTAAGAAATAAAACTCTTTTTTTTATTTTATTAAAACTAATTTTGAAAGGGTTGCTGTATGCAATAGACTGAATATCTGATTTTGGTATGACGTGTTACAAACTGTACAGTGTGGAAATTTCTGCTATACTTTTTTCCCTAGTGTAATTCTGGCATGGCAAAGCAAGTATAAATTTTAGCAGATTTCGCTTTTTAAGTAACGGTTGTTACTTTGATTTTGTTGGACGTTTTTTTTGTTGTATTTTTTTTTTGTTGCACCTGTTTACATTTCAACGTTTAGGTTTCAACGGGTATAAATATAAAGTAATGCAGACTGTGAGCAACCTCGATCCCAGGGCTTTTTCTCTCTTTTTTCCGTCCCGTTATAAAAAGAGACAAAGAGCCGAGGTTGGGTTGTAAGTTTTAAAAATTCAAATTACCATGCTGTATGTTTTTGTTTGGTATCCCTTACATGCATTCAATGAGAGATTTAATGGATTCTTCCACGGGAATTCGTCTAGTAATATTTAAAAGCAACGCGCGTGAAGCAATTGTCAATTAATGTACAATGTCAAAAAAAACATTTCCCCGTAAGTAGACGAAAGCGTCGTGACGCGAAAAAAAGTCTTGTCCACTAAAATCCTTGTCCTTTCCGACTATGAATTCCAGTGATTCTAAATTTTTCATAAAAGGATTTTCCTTGCTACTGTGTTTTAGTTTTTATTTTATTAATTCTTTTTATTCCTATTTATTTATTTTTATTGTTTATTTGATTATTGTATTTATTGATTTTTTGATAACTACTAATCATTAATTGTAAAAAATAATTACAAACTAAATAATTAATTTTGTGAAAGAGAAAGGGATTAGTTAATCCTACTTTTCCTTTTTTCTTTTATTCTATCTTCTATTTTTATATATTGTATGGCGTTTTCGTTTCTGTTTCAAAATTTCTGTAACTCGTGGGAAGGGAAACTCATACTTAAAATTTATGCGATAAGTTGACCCAGTAGGAGAAGTTTAACTGAGACACGCAAGGGAAGAAGTGTCTCTTAAAAGTTTCGGCAAACTTCAACTTAAAATAAGTCTTGTTGGGGAAACTTTGTTTCACAAATTATTTTCAGATTTTAAGTGAGATTTCACCGTGGACCACCAGTAAGATTTTGACGTTTACCGCAGAATCCGTGGCTTTTCAAACGTTTTTCAAAACCATACAAAAGACAAAATAAAAACAACAGTTAAGCAAATGTGACACGCTGGTACAGGAAAAAACAGCGCATCTATTTTGCCTCCCACAGATAAACACACAGCGCTGTGTATCCTGACGTTTCATCCCTCCAGGAAGTACGTAGGTTCTTTCCGTATTAGATTCGCGCATTTTCAACTGTTTGACTTGGGTTACTTGATTAATTCTAAACTCTTGAATAAAATGTGCTATGCCCTGCACACATCTGTTTAACCATTATTCCTAAACTTCCAGACATTCGTTGGTCCCAACGTTGATTACATTGTGGCGGGGAAGCACAAGAGAATTCCACTTGTAAACTTTAAGCGCTGCCTGGCTGGCTATGTGTGCAAAAACGTAACGACTTTAAAGTCCGCTGCAAACATCAACTAGCCAACCCTGACAAAGTTAAATGCGCGACTCTAATATAGAAGCAGCCTGTGTGATCACTCGTGGCGCTGAACTTTAAAATTAGCTGTCTTGCTTCATTATAGGTTCTCGATCATTGTGGGGATCAGTTCTTTCTGACAAAAATAAAAAGTCTTTGTCACGTTATACACTAAATGAATATCTATTATTTTAAATAAATGCAGTTCAAATGCTGCAATAATATAACAAATAAAAAACTGATAACAAGAAGAATTAAAAATTAAAGATAAAGTAACAATTTTTCATCATTATACGGTTTTTGATATTTGCTTGTGCCGTTTCAATAAACGCTATGCAAATGAATATTACTTCGTCTCGAAATTATGACCACAAATTAACATTTTTCAGACCATATTTTAAAAGAATTAATAAAAGGATTTTGTTTAAATCCAGCACTGTTTTAAATATGTATAGATGATAAATTTAATTATAGATTATAGATTCTTCATTTTTCCAACAATTTATTTTTTTTTGGTTCCCTTTGCGCGATTAAAAAAGAGAAAGTATATAAATAAAATGAAATCAGAGAAAACTTTGGCCTGATAAAAATGCCAGTTGCTGAAGCCAATTTTCTTTTTACTTAATAAGATATCGGCTATAAAATTTTATATTTACGTGTTGCCAGATTTATTTGACAAACATTTCTTTTTCCAATGTATCAAATATTGTGGTTGATAATAAGTAACAACTATATAAAAGATAAAAATGTTATGTTTGATTGTTCATTCAACCAATATGTCATAATATCCATTGGCTTTGTATTCACCCATCACATTGAAACATCCATATTTATGATCCGCCATACTAAGTCCCTTCATCACATCTGAACCATATCGAAATACTTGGTTATATATTCTGCTTTCAACATCGATACCTTCTGTTGACCATTTTCCGTTTTCCATATCGTTGCAATTTGGACCCTCATCAATAGTATGACAGGAATTCGGTAAAATATTGGATTCACCAATGAAGTATTTCAACATATTGACCACATTTTCTGTAGGGAGGGAAGTTGTAACAATGAATTTCAGACCCAAGCCATCCGTACAGTAAAATGAAAATCGTTTGAACCGGGTAAGTTTATAAAGAACGTTTAATACCGTTGTACTAATTCTGAAATTCTCTTTTGGAACATCTAAAAGATTTGTGACAGTCGTGATATACTTCTTTATTGGTCCGCTGTGATTACGATTTACGTTACCAATTCGGGTAGCTCCGTCTAAATAACGAGTACAATTACCATTAGTTACAACATATTATTTCTAAAAAATGGTAAAATACGCATCAAGTTGTTGCAATCTAAATCAAACTATAACTTTTGGCAGTCACAATAGTTATAGCACGCACGGGTATAATCGCACCTATCATTAGGGTAATAAGATTTGTCCCGCGTTCTGAAAAACATAGGGACGCGAGACTATATCTAATAAGCGATTACGTGTTTCTAAATTATTGCTCTTCCGGGACATGCCACGCAACTCAGTTATAAATGCCGCGGAACAGCATTTTGGATATAGTCTCTGTCGTTAATTCTGAACCGATAAACGTAGCCATACCTTTTTGTCTCATTTGCATGCTTCCACTTTATTTCTTGTTTCTAACCTTAGTGGAACCCAACTTTGTGACCAAATCTTAATTTCTTTTTCTATTTTAGTGTTTTCAGCTATTTAGCTATCACCTGCAACCCTATGAAGTGCTGCCCCCTCTTCCCTCCTCCCCAAAGCCGCTTTTCTTCACTTCACAAACATTCTGTAGTCTTTCAACATAAACAACATTGAATTGTAGGAGCATTTTCCCTTTCACAACCAATTTTTTAAGTGTCCCCAACATATTTTGTAGAGGGTTGTAAATAAAACGACGTATCCACACAATAGCTACTGCTTGGTGCTTCAAGATTATTTCAGTAATTTTTCTTCTTTTTACGTTTCTAAATTTTAGAGAATATTTTATAACGTTTTTAGTCATGTTAGATCTTAAACCAATGTTGCAGGTAAAAAAACCTCTTTCGGAAATAGCTACGCCACATGACAACAAGCAATAATCTCTATAATAATAGCCGTATTCCGTCTGCCTGTCTGTCAAAATGGTTGCGCGCAGCTTTTTCGGAAAATCCCGGCAAAATCCCGCAGAACCCGATTTTTACAGGACGAAGGAATATGAAATAGATATACGGCCATTTTGAAAGCTGTGGCGTTGAAGTAAAGTTGGTAAGTCTGTTTTTGTCTTTTGAAAGCTGTTTATTTTTGTTTTTTATATGTTTTTACATGTTAAGGCAAATATATTGTTTCGTTTTTTAGCCACATACAAATCTTGAACTTACCAATTTTAAGATTTTGGCTACGAACGTATATAGCTATAGATTTCAAGTGAGCTAGCTAGCCAGCCTTTCATTCAGTTTGATACAACAGCTTTTTATCTTAGCCAGCATTATTTCTATTTGTGTTATTTTGACCAATCTGATTTTACTAAGTTGCAACTGGGGGCTATTATAGCTAGCTGTTAGCTACCTCTGGTTAAAAAGTGAAAGTAGCCAAATAAATACAGTTAGCTAGCTAGCTACAACAAAATTTTCAAATTTTTCTTACGCCTAATGAAAATGCAGTTTCTCGTAGCTACACCTTTTTTATTTTCATAAAGCGTATTCCCAAAAATAAAATTGCCGAAGGATTTTTTAGCTGAATGGGGTATAACGACAGGCTGTTTCCTGTGTTGTTATTTAAACAGAAGTTGCGACAAAGTTTTTTTGGAAAAGGGTATTACGCCTGTACACCTGTTCAACTCTGTTCAACTGTACGAAGCGCTTAGCCCGATGTTAACAACGGACTGTTTTTTTGAAAAAGGGTATTCCATCTAAACATATGTGGAACACCGTTTACCTGTACTAAGCGCTTAGCCCGTTGTTAACGACATAAGCAACACGGTTTACCTGTATGGCGCTTAGCCCAGTGTTAACAACAGAGTGCATCCTGTGTTTTCATTTAAACCGAAGTTGCAATGAAGTTTTTTTGAAAAAGAGTATTACGTTTAACTATGTTTAATTGTACTAAGCGGTTAGCCCAGTGTTAACAACAGACTGTTTTTTGTAAAAGGTTGTTATACCTATGCGCATATGGAACGCGGTTTACATGTACTAAGGGATCAGCCCACTGTGACAATTAATTTTTAAACTTTCTCGGTAATCACACCTATACGCCTGTGCAGCATGGTTTAACTGTACTAAGCGCTCAGCCAGTGTCACGATTAATTTGTTAACTTTCACAAAAACTTATTCCGCAAAATAAAATAATATTGACCGATTGTTTTTGCTATAATGGAGTAACAACGGTTTGTAAACTATATTTTCATTTCAGCTATCGTTGCGGGAAAGTTGTTTTTTGAAAAATATGTTACAGTCGCAACACTATAATGGTGTATGCGCTTTACTTAATTTACGACATACAGTATACCTGTACTAAAGCGCTCCACCTGATCATGTGGCACAGTTTACGGCTTTTATTAAGCGCTTCACAGAATGTTCAACGCTGAGTCACACCTTTACTTGTGGCTCAGCCCGGCGTTTCGATGCCGGGTCTCCCGGCTAGTCTATATTATAATACCCGTATACGTCTGTCCGTCACGCAAAATGGCTACCAATATTCCTTTGATCTTTCCGCGATTTTTTAAAAACCCAGAAGGTTGTTTAATCGAAAATCTTATTTTTGATTAAAATATATTCGAGAAGATAATTTATTTCCTTACATAATTTAATTATTTTAATTTACCAACCTTAATTAAATAAATAAATTAGCTAATTGAAACGAACGCATTATTTAAATACGCCACTTTTAATAATAATTACCCCCGTGATCTCAATTGCCAATTCTGCTCGGAAGCCACAGAAAACAAATAGGACAGTTTTACTGACAGTTATATTACTTTGTTTTGACCGTTCGCACGTAGTATACCAATCAAAACGCCTAATTCTTTGAAACACCAATCCAAGATTTTCGAGGCCTGGCGATGCCAACGAATGATGACAAAGGCCATTTTGGTTTTGAAAGTGGTCGTGGCCAGTGCTGGGTTTAAAGGTCTGTTTGACGTTTTTGTCTTCTAAAAGTTCTTTATTTTGTGATATTTGTTATCTATATGTTCTTACATGTTAAAATAAATATATTGTCACGTTTTTTAGCCATGTACAAATCTTAAACGCACCATTTTTAGGATGTTTGGCTAGGAACGAAGTTTTTTTAGGATCATTCTACAGCCAGCTAGCTTTACGTATTACTATTCAGTTTGGTATAACAGCTTTTTAACCTAGCCAATATTATTTATTTTTATGTCGGAGTCAGAAAAGATACAAGATGCCCTGGGGACGAGGTTGGTCGAAGTTGTGTTTATCTAGCTCTTCTTAGCTACCTCTGGATAAAAAGTGAAGAAGCCAAATGCATTGTTTGGCTGCAACACAATTTTTATGCTAAATAAATGCAGTTAGGCAGCTATCACTTTTATTACTGTTAAGAAAACTTATGCTGTAAAATGTTTTCTTTAAAATACATAAGTAATAAGAATGGAAATAATTTAAACAAACCTGTTAAATTGCAATGTTTACCATGGTAAGGTGGAAAACACCATTTGCAATAGTAGGTGTTGTTGTTGAAGTTTGGAATACATACACTTCCATGTTCACAAATCAATGGATTAAATGTACACATGTTCTAAAAAGTAGAATTGTTGTAATGGCACATTTTCTACTAGATTTGACAGAATTTTACAAACTCAAACATTTTATACTCTCTGCTTTCCATACAACAAAGAAAAGTCTATCACTTTAATTTTATCTCTATCGCTTGTAATCGTTATTCGTGCGACAGGGCAATTCTCCTTGGATAATTGCCTCCCCCCCCTGCTAATTTTTGGTAGAAAATCGATACCTGGATAATTCCCACCAATCTTAACTATACGTGGATAATTTCTTTATTTAATCCTTTTAAGACTTTCGCCCTTTTGGACAGTTGCCCCTGCTAATCACCCATAAAGTAACACAACACATGGATAAGAAGTCTGACATGGAGGAAAGGTTCTATACATCTTGCAACTCATAGAAAACAGTGATAATGTAATGTAAGAAGTAGCTAATAAAATATTATAATGTTATAACTATACTCAGTCCTCGTTTCTTCAGTTCCATGTAATCAATTTAAAATGTCCTGTTTGCATGTTTTTGTTTTGATTGGGTGTTAATGACATCAGCTAGTGTATCAAACATGAGATAGTAATGCATGCAATTATGCTTTAGAACCCGCTATTCGTGTCCATTAAAATTTCTTGTACACCTTAATAATATACTCTATATGGTCGAATGCTTTTCGAATGTTACTGATCGGTATTAAAATTGATTTCTAGACACGTGCAAAATAAACGCACAGTTTTCAAAGCATTTAGAATTACAGCACTAAACAAAAGAATATGTGTTAACTTCGCAACATAAAAAGTGTTATTGCGGACCAAACTAGCAATGGTATAAATGTTTTTATTATATGTATATATCTAGTTATATTTGTGTGAAGATTTTAAAGGTTTTAGTAGAACCTATATACAAAACAAGATACAACTCTCTAAAACATAAATTCGAACTCTTCTATATCATTATAGTATTGCTTTTAGACTAAAAACAGAAAAACTTTATTTGCTTTGTTTAATATGGAATAACCAATACAGTAACATTCTCTTACCTCCGGTTCATAAACATCATAATCAACATCATCCATGGCGTAGTAATGATTAGGATCAAGATTTCCTTTGAACAATCCACAATAAAATGGTGGTGGTGTATTCTTGCGTATAGCAATTGTGTTGCATCCTTCTGTGTTGACGCATTGTGATGCACATTCAATTTTGGTTTATACATTTATAATTTTAATTTCAACTCCATATATTCTGACATTTTCATGTTTTTTAAAATTAGCGTATGTTGTTTTTATTGTTACATTGTTTGGAAGTTTAACAACCTTAACATTTGCGTGGCCATAAATGTGTTTATAATTCAAAATTATCAGCAACACTGAAAAAAGTAACATTTTTTCTTTTGACTGCCTTTTCGTCTCTTTGGTAGCTCGTTTAGAATGAAAACCTGAATGGTAAATACATGAATAAACAACATTAACAGTTTACCAATGTAAACATTGTCAATTCACCATGGGTTAAAGGTAGCTCAACTGTTGCAATCTGATGGTCCTTTATTCGAAGGTGAATTTTGCACTGCAATTATACGTGACCCATATAAAATTTACACAATTTTAATTATTTAAAATATATGTTGACCACGTAGTAAAATGACGTTTGCAAGATCGTTTTAATATCTATTAATTGCACTTGCTTGGTTCGTGAATAAATTCATTGATACGTGCCTTCTGGTGTATAAAGATATAATTTACTTACAAAAAGTGTGACTGCTTACCAGGTTTCATGCTGGTGCTGTGTATGAATAAGTAATATGAATGTGACGAGGAGGTCTTAGTGGCTTTTACCACCTGCTTTCCAGAAAATCAAAATTCACGATGACAAGGTGTTTTGAAATCTTACCCATATTTTCTTTGCATGCATTGCTACAAAATTAACAAAACAAATTGTTGCGAGAAATAAAATTAATTTGATTGTTTTTCTAGTGATGTAAGCACCATGCAGGAGAAATTTTAAAATGCTGCAACGTTGCGCATAGATTGCACTGAAATAACTAATCGAACGCACAGAATTTTATACAGAATATAAAAAAAACTAGAAACAGACAACGGTGCTATGTTGGGAGAAAATTAGAAATTTTTTAAATCGTGATCAACCATTTAAGGTGTTATTGGTTGAACAGAAGTTCATGAATATGCATTTATGTCAGGGAACTATAAAAAGCAGCCTCATTTCACACTGTATCATTAGAAGGGTTCCAGGCTTAAAGCCCTAATGTACATGATATTCGCTTATTAAAATATTAAAATCAAATAAAACACCACAAACATTATTACATTATGCTTAACCTCTAACACCAGTACCTTCAGGAGAAACACAAGATATTCCATCGATTGTCAAATGTGCTTTTTTTAATCTTACTAAAACTTCGTACAATGCGAACATTCAGCAACTAAAAGTCAACAGGATATGCAACCGCAAATCTTCATAAAGGTTTGTAAAGTTTTTGCGAATTTCATAAAATGTGGAAAATCTTAACCTTTTTATAGAATGTACTTTTTAATATAATGTTTTTAAATTTAAAAGTTTTAACAACAGGATATTCATATTATATTTAACCGGATGAAATTAAATGGAGGTAATAATCAAAGATCAGTGCTTTATGGAATATTCTACAGTCAAACCTTTCGGCTTTAACACCTTATAGTTTTTCCTTCCTATGAAGGTTGTATTTTCTTCAATTCTTTAACGCTAACAACTAACATATTTTGGGAAAAATAGCCTGGGTTAAGCCGCAAGTAACTGTGTGGCATGTTCAGAGTTTACTAAATCCGTACAACTTGATGGAGCGCTTTAGTGCAGGTTGACAGCATGTCGTAAATCGAGTGAAGCAGGCATAACATTATAGTGTTTCGGGTGTTATATATTTTTGAAAATATAACTTTGCTGCAACGCTAAATGAAATCAGAGTTTACAAACCGTTGTTTCCCTGTTATCAAAAACAAATTGTCGAAAATACGGCCTCACTTTCATTTACGTCAAAATTAAATGCGAAACGTGGTATTAATTAAAATGTGAGAGATACAAAATAAGTCAATAAAATTAGCAAATAAAAATTAACCAAGACATAAAAAAATTAAAAAATATTTTTTGGGGACTTCGAACCGTCATTTTCAATTTCCTAAATAATACCTTGATATCGCAAATAACGATTTCTTAGTATCGTTCACCCAATGTTGGCAGCCTTATTCTTATCTGTTCTAGCAGATCAGAGGGCATTGAGCCCTCTGATCTGCTAGAACAGATAAGAATACCGTGCAAGTACACTCACAATTTCACAAGTGCCATTGGGTGAACAGTCTCCTGATATAGACAACTAAACGTACCGTTTACCAAGCTTTGTAAACAACGAAATGACAATAAAAACATATAGATAAAACATATAGGTAAATTTCCATTTGAAATATATTTGTCGTCAGAATTAGGGCTAGTATATAACGTTTATTCAATGTATTTTTTCAATGTATTTTTCTCGATCCTGTCAATAGATGAATTCCGTCCTTTCGGCTCTGGATCTGCGTGGCAGGAAAAAATATGGAGGCGCTAGGTGAAGTAAAGTTATTTTTAGTCCATTTCTGCACAAAAATGCATTTGTTAGACTTTAAATGAATTCAAATAAACTAGAAGGCTTCAATCTACACTCGATAATAGTTTAAATCTCAAACGATGTTTCCCTGAGAAGAAATTAACAGCAAAAAGGCCTCTCTTCACCAAATCCTAGCATCTTTTTTCCTGCCATACAAATGCCAGAGCCAAAGACCTTACCACTAAAAAGTAAATAAATAACGTCAGGCTGGACTTCATTTATGCAAGTCTCAATGTTTCTGGTGTTTGGATACATGGTTTGAAAAGCTTACTCCAAGCTTATAGAAACGAGGATGTAATAACATAAAAATATTCAGAATAACTTTCTAGTTCTGGACAAAGCAAATGATTGTTATTTAGTTAAAGCATGTAAAAAACAGTTTGTTAGTTCCTTTAACTTTATTAAAAGTTGTTTATGATTAGAATATTTTGTGGACAAAAACTATTTTTCACTATAAGCACTATCGCTGTTCATATTATTATTATCCACCGAGTTTTTCAACAACAAATACTTTCTTGGCAAAATTAATATTTAATCGATCGTTTTACTTTCTGCGCCCACAGATGAAGCCAATAACGTTACTCTCGTTAGCATGTTTTTGTTTTTAACATTGAATTTCAGTGTTTAAAATCATTGAAAAAGTCTGTGTATAAATGTGCACCTTTATCCGAGAAAATATAGCAAGATTGGTAGTATTGTTTAAAGCCTTCTAAATTTTAAACTACTAAATGTGCATTATTTTTTATCAGAGGTCAACTTTTGCAAGGTACAAAGGTCTCAGTTGAAAATTTCAAATTTTGTATCCATTTTCGTTTGAAAAGTTGAGGAAAGATGCAGTAAATCAAAAGGAACGTAATTTAAGAAAGTGCCCGTTGCTCCTTTGACATAAGGCATAACCTTAGTTGGGCATGTTCTTTCTTACTGAAATTTTGTTATTTTTTTTCAACTTTTATTAGGATTTGTAATGATTATATCGTTTAAATAGCATATATGGCGTTATTTCAAATCCCAATGAAGCTAAATTTTATTTTGTAAGTGAAGCTGTTTTTATTTGCATTCGCATTCTTCTAAATATGAGAAGCCTATTTTTTATATGTGTGCTGCAATTTCAAATCGCTTTGACGTCACTGAGTTTGCATTTTACACCATACCAAGTTCGGTTACCTAGGTATACTCAGGCTATTTGGCCCACGGACAATATTTTAACATCGAAGTACATCGAAGAAATTGAAGTTCTTTTCGAGAAGATGAATCAAACTTATTGCAAGAAAAACCCATTACTGACAGTAGAAGACAATGTAATTTCTAAAAATTCCTGTTAAGCCCGTCTTTACAAGAATGTTAATAAATGTTAATATACAAATATACAAAATTAGGTTACAACAAACTTTGCAAAGTTAAAAAGTGTTGCAGATATAATAACTATTATAATAAATAACTAATTTTCGTATTCTTGCTGCATCAACTTTCCGGCTAACGTTTTAGCTCTCCAAAATTAACGATACTGACTGAACTGTGTCGATACTCGTAGCTGCTTTTTAACGTTTCTCCTCAGCTCATGAGTTTTAATGACACCTTCTGGGAGACACAGCTTAAGGTTGCCATTTATTGGTGTGCAATAGCACGAATGATTGCAGTGTGAATTGCTTTTGCATCGTCCAAAAAGCTGCCAAGACTGTACTTCATACGAACACAAAGTAAAGATGAAAAGTAAACCAAGACGTTTTTTCAGCATTATTGAATTATTTGTTTTAGATGGTTTGGTGCACAATGCTTTAATATGATCATGGTTCTTTTGAACATGTGTTACATTACTTCAATAGGATATAGGGTAGTACTTATCATATCCTATACATGATTTATTTTTGCGTTTATAGTTTAAACAGGAAAATAATTAGGTCAACAACAATATATGGGTCTTCATTTCCATATATTTAATTGTTTTACAGCACGGTATATTGTTCGCTAAAAAAATCACGCTGGTTAACTTGTTATTCATTCGCAGGTGAGGATCTTTAATACGCAACGCAAATTGGCGGATGACAACAAATGTTGATAGCGCGCTGTTCTCACCAAAAGTTAACTTGCGTATTTTTGTTTCTACTGGCGCCTTTTTGCTCATATCTCATGATTTCAACCAGGTGTGCACGTGACCATTTCTCGTTATTTATCTTACAGCTCTTTCTGCTTTTACTTCCCATTCTTTTTATTTTTAATGTAATTCTAAACGTTGTAAAGACTTTTTGTTATGCTACATATCAATCTCAAATATATTTTTATTTTGACGTTTCTAGCTACACATAAACCTGATGGACGGAGGAATGCAGAAGTTCTTTGGTTTTCTTGCTATATCTACACCGAGTTAACACACTTTATAGTTACCTATCCTTCCATATTCATGGTGTTTAGCTACCTGCAACTTTATTATGATAAAAGTGAAAATATATAGATACCTAGAAATTTCATATAGTTTGTGTGGTTTTAATGTTTTACTTAATGTAATATAGCTAGCTGTAACCCTTTGTAATATAGAAACAAGGGAAAACATTTAAAGAGCAAGCAATTGGGAAGGCCATTCTGTATCATTTCTACGAATTTCCAGAGCGAATGTTGAAAGCAAACGTTCAGAGCGAATGTTCAAAGCAAATGTTCAGAACGAATGTTGAAAGATAATGTTTGGAGCGAATGTTCAAAGCGGATGTTCCGGGCGAACGTTCGAAGCCAATGTTCAAATTGAATGTTTAGAGCGAATGTTCGGAACGAATGTTCAAAGCGAATGGTCAGAATGAATGTTTAGAGACTATGTTCAGAGCCACTATTCAAAGCGAATGTTTAAAGCGAATGTTCACAGCGAATGTTCAGAGCAAATGTTCAAAGCGAATGTTCACACCGAATGTTCAAAGCGAATATTTAGAGAGAATGTTCAAAGAGAATGTTCAAAGCGAATGTTCAGAACGAGTGTTCAGAACGAATGTTTAGAATGAATGTTTTGAGAGAGGGTTCAGAGCGAATGTTTAAAGCGAATGTTCAAAGAGAATGTTCAAAGCGAATGTTCAGAACGAATGTTCAGAACGAATGTTCAGAACAAATATTCAGAACGAATGTTTAGAATGAATGTTTTGAGAAAATGTTCATAGCGAATGTTTAGAGCGAATGTTCAAAGCGAATGTCCAAAGCGAAGGTTTAGAACGAATGTTCAGAGCGAATGTTCAGAACTAATGTTCAAAGCGAATGTTCAAAGCAAAGGTTTAGAGCGAAAGTTCAGAGCGAATGTTCAGAGCGAATGTTTACAGCGAATGTTCAAAGCGACTATTCAAAGCAACTATTCAAAGCGAATGTTTAAAGCGAATGTTCAGTGCGAATGTTCAGAACGAATGTTTTGACAGAATGTTCAAAGCGAATGCCGAGAGTGTATAACCAAAAGGAATGTTCAGAGCGAACTCTCAGAGAAAATGTTCAGAGCAAATGGACCTTTTGTGAAGTTGTAGTTTTGCAACCTCGATCCGAGGTTTTCTTTTTTTGAAGTTGAAGTTGTCTCCTTGATAAATGTCCTAGGAGCCAGATTATTTTGTTAAGTCACGTGACTGTAATGCTATGAAATGGCGGATGGGTTGATGGGGAAAGCTCCACGCATTGCGATATTGCCAATGTTCAAAGCGGACTTAAGATCTTAGCTTATTTGATTGGATCCGAACTCTTGATGTGTGCTTATTGTTGCTGACGTCGTCATGGTCATTTTCCCAAATTTTAGTGGCTTTGAGGGAGGCGGTGGAGAGGCTATGCCACAATACAAGCACGCTATAAAGTGCAATTACCCGATTTTAAACGCTCTCAACTTGGTCTGCACCCGAGGAAAAGTTTTTTTAATTTTGCAGTCCGTTGGCTAGGCACTTTTTGCTGTTTAATGTTTTTGGCCATATTCATAGAACAGCGGAAAAAACCTCTTTTTCTGCGAAAATTCTCTTTACATCGGCATCTTGTGAGACCCTAATTACTGACAGACACACCATTTATTATCCTATGAAAACTGCTACAAAACTGAAGAAAGCATTGTAGTTTATGGTAGTACTAAACGTGTAAATCGGTGTGCCACACCAGATTATGAAAAATTGTTAGCATTGATTTTAAGGGTAGTTATTAAAAAAACTCCCTCGCTACAAGGTATTCCAAAGATTACATTTCACAATTTAAAAGACTGCTGTGTGGATAAATTACAGATAAAATAATAATATAATATTAAAACAGGAGAGTTACATTAAACAAAACTTGTTTTCTTTATTTCAACATTAAAATTGTAAGAACCCTTGAATCATTAAAACATATGACATAGGATTTTCTTGAGTCTCAAGGTGTCATCTCGTATCTCCAATAATAATATCTTGACGTCACAAGTAATGATTCTTTGGTATCGTTCACTAAATGTAGGGAGTCGTATAACAATCCAATGCTGTCTGGTGTACTGGCGTCAGGAATGCAATATTCTCCTAGCGGGTCCCTAATCTCACAAGTACTATTAGGTAAGCAATCATCTGGTATGGTACAATTCAAGAAAAGCAAACCCGTCACTGAGCTTGTTAACAACAAAACCTCAATTAAAAGCATTAAGATGTTTTTTTCCATTTGAAATATATTCATCGCCTGTTTGGCAGTTGCTTCTAGAAGGAGAATTGTTTAACAATTTTGCCAATGCTTCTCTAGATGTTTTCGACTTTCTCGTATACAACTTTGATGCTCACTTTGAATTCTCAAAAGCAAGGATATATTATCAAACAACTGTTTAGAATTTTTTCCTGTTATTGACGAAGCAAGTTATTATAATTACTGAACCTAACGGAAACAAGACAGAGATAATTTTTTAATTATTATGTAATTAAATGTATCTTAGTTTGTCAAAAAAAGGTTTATAATTAGAATACAGTGAATACAAAAGTCTTTTGTTTTGTATCAGGGTTTCGAAACAGGTTCTATTTTAATGAGACTGGTTGCTCTGTGTTTGTGCGTGTTGCCGTTCTTTAGGAGTAATACTTATTTTTTTATCATTACTGTCCATCCAATACACTTGGTTTTAAGTTTTAAAAAACTGTTTGGCAAATTCGAAAAATAAGAATAGAGCAACGACATGTGCAATGTTGTTGCCACAAATTAGCTACAATAGACTACCATATAATCCCTCGTTTTCTCCTGCGTGTCATTATAAGCTTCTCTTACATGTCTATGCAGTAGCAATCAAATGTTAAGATGACTCTTCTTCTGACAAAGAGTAAACTTATGTTTAACATGTTTTAAGAAATTCTGTACTTTTAAGGTAGAATAAAGTGTGACAATAAGAAAAGTGAGGACATAATTAAAGTATTTGGGCCCTCAAAAGTTTTAAATTTATGCAAATCGGCAACGTTACTAGGAGGTGCGGGATTTATTACTTCGATAGAGTTAGGTTGTAAATTTTGATAAAGTTAGGCTGTGTATCAAAATGGGTTTAGGTTTTGTGTTTTGAAAGAAATAGGCCGTATAATTTAATGGAGTTAAGCTGCATGTTTTAATGGAGTTAGGCCGTATATTTTAATGGAGTTAGTCTGTATACTTTAATGGAGTTAGGCTGTATATTTTAATGAAGTTAGGCTGTATATTTTAATGGAGTTAGTCTGTTTAATGGAGTTAGGCTGTATATTTTAATGAAGTTTGGCTGTATATTTTAATGGAGTTAGGCTGTATACTTTAATGGAGTTAGGTTGTATGTTTTAAAGGACTTAGACTGTATATTATAATGGAGTTAGTCTGTATACTTTAATGGAGTTAGGCTGTATATTTTAAAGGACTTAGACTGTATTTTTTAATAGAGTCAGGCTGTATATTCTAATTTGGTTGTGTATTTTAAAGCATTTAGGTTAGGCCTTTGGAGGTAATGGACTGTATTTTTGGGGGAGTCGTATTCGTATTCGGTCGTATTTGTTGCAAGAAATTGTCTTGAATGAGATAAGAATGTATTTCAAGGTAGCTAGACTGTATCTTTTGAATGAGTCAGGCTGCCATAAATGGAGTATTATCAGACAATTTGAATCATCTTTGGAAAGTTTGTATTTACAACGTACGTTATAGCAAGCTTGAATGGAAGACAAATCTGACGATGAAATTGTATTAATCACAAATTACTGAAGTGATGCAATATGAACTTTTCTTTTATTTTAACCGTGTGTATAATTATCAAAACAAATAAATGTTATTACAAGAACTTTAAAATTGGGCATTGGACAGACCTCCTCTCTATATATTAATATTTAAACACCATTACGAGTCCCCTGGGTTTTCTTATTTTAGGAAATGAGGGGAAGGGTTTTAATATAATTTTAAGCTGTATATACTACGAATGTTTCCAATAGCATTGGTCCACACAAGTGTAAGAACGTAGCGGTATGTTTCTCAATGTGAAAATGTTAATGTTCACGAAAAAAAAGCCTAAGAATGGTAATTTACCTTCAATTTTGAGCTTTGATAATAAAAAACGATACGAAACAAAAATTTATATTCGGGAGGTTAAAAAATATCGCGAATTTTGTCATTCTATCATTTTCTGTCTGCATAAGTTTCTGCACTAAAGTATGAAATTTAAAAAACGAATTATATAACACAAAGGTTTTACTTGAAACCTTTCCTTATCATGTTATTATATTGCATTGCTCATTTGTTGGTTAAAGCCTGGTAAACATGCACCATGAAAGCTCAGAATGTATTGACTTTTGTAGAAAAATCATCAAAAACTAAACATTGACACTCTATTTGCGACATATTCTAGCATTCATTGTTGATACCCAAAAGTATATCCTAATTGTTGACAAAACAAGAATTTTTACTATTGCTCTTAAACAATCAATTATAAGGATAATGAGAAAGTTTTAGAGGACATGCATTGTCTGTATGCGGCTTAAGATTACTCATGTATATATATACATAACATATAACAAGTAAACATGTAAAAAACAGGATTTATACCAATCGTTATTATGTATATTTTTGGAAAAACAGGTAATGTGATATTGGCTCGTTTCGAACTGTAATTTAGACAATAAACAATGAACAGGGTTGTAAACTGTTGATTCACAACAAAAGATATTGATTGCCGCACACAGCACATTCAAATGAAACCATTCCTAGTTGTCTGATTATTTATTATTATTAGCTTATTTATATATTTTATTGGTTTTTATGAGCAGCCAATGTTTTCAAAAGAAGCAACAACAAAAAAAATGCGATCAAAACAAATTAATTTACTGATAAAAATGTTCGTGAAATTATTTCACGTGCCATAAATAAAAGATAATTGAATATAAAGGAAACAAGTTACTTATTTCGATGTCGTGCCTAATAATTTATATTTTTATTTCCTGTTTGATCTATATACGCCAAACTAAAACACCTAAGAACGGACATAATAAGTACTGTCCCATTTCCTGCTAACGCAATATAACACAATTTTAGAAGTACCAAATCCACATTATCGCATTGATTATCAAACTTTGATAAATCTAATCACACAAAAATGTTGATGAAGTTCGTTGGTGTATTTTTTATTCTCACCTTGTGTTTTTATAAAGCAGATTCTGGACCAGTTTTTAAACATTGTAAAGACAATTCATGGTGCGACAGCTCGTGTTACTGTGTGCAGTTATATGGAAATCTGAAGATATGTCTTCCAATAACTGAAAGCAAAGGTCAAGAAACGTCAAATCTGGTATCTACATAGCGCTGATTGCGAAAGAAAAGAACGAAAAAAGAAACATTTCGTACAATCAAAGATACCCAGAAGAAAAATGATAATATGTAACACGAGAAAGGAGGAATAATATACATTTTTGATAATTTACAGATTTTTTCATTTGGCACAAGACAAAAAATTACTGAATACGTTTTTGAACAGTCAGAGACTTTGATTATGTAACTTGTATAAAAGCTAAATTTGTATATATGTGTATGTTTGTTCATGTGAAAAAAACGTTGTTTTAATAAGAGATTCATTCTTAAACAAATTTACGTCGTCTTGAGCTATCTTCTTGTCAGACATTTATTACAATGTTTTATTGATACTTTTCCTTTATGACATTGCATGTTGAGTTGATAGGTCAGTTGAAAGCAAAACTGTTTTGGAAGGGGTTAGATCAAGGCATCTACCCGATGGAATACCATGGTTGGCCCGAATAACAGAGGATTTTGTCAAATAGGCTGTCTAGATAATCAGAGGAGTTGGATTTTTTTCAGTTTTTTAAATATTGAGGGGAGGGAGCAAATAACACATCATTAACAAACCCATTAAGACTAATATGTGTAAAACTATATTTTCGTCGCAGGCGATGTAACTAAGGTGTAACGATCAGACTAACCTTGCCACACGATACTTTCTGTTAATGTAAAAAGTTCCTTGTGAAGTATTTCAAAGTTTACTTCGGTTCAAGTAATACAACGGAGATTCCATTAAAGAGCAAGTTAGAAAAATGCTTAATGGCATAACCAGTCGAAAATCTCAACAAGTTATTAATACGCATTTTATTTATTTTTTATCTTTTCAATTTTTGCCATCTTAACATATGATTGCTACTGCATACACATGTAAGAGAACCTTATAATGACACGCACGAGAAAGCGAGGGATTATATGGTAGTCTATTGTAGCTAATTGCATATGTCGTTGCTCTATTCTTATTTTTTGAATTTGCCGAACACTTTTTTAAAACTTAAAACCAAGTGTAGTGGATAGACAGTAATGATAAAAAAATGAGTATTACTCCTAAAGAACGGCAACACGCGCAAACGATCAGTCTCATTAAAATAGAATCTGTTTCGGAACCCTGATCCAAAACAAAAGACTTTTGTATTCACTGTATTCTAATTATAAAACTTTTTTGACAAACTAAGATACATTTAATTACATAAGAATTAACAAATTATCTCTGTCTTGTTTCCGTTAGGTTCAGTAATTATAATAACTTGCTTCATCAATAACAGGAAATAATTCGAAACAGTTGTTTGATAATATATCCTTGCTTTTGAAGAACTCAAAATGAGCATCAAAGTTGTATACGAGAAAGTCGAAAACATCTAGAGAAGCATTGGCAAAATTGTTAAACAATTCTCCTTCTAGAAGCAACTGCCAAACAGGCGATGAATATATTTCAAATGGAAAAAAACATCTTTATGCTTTCAATTGGAGTTTTGTTGTTAACAAGCTCCAGTGACGGGTTTGCTTTTCTTGAATTGTACCATACCCGATGACTGCTTACCTAATGGTACTTGTGAGATTAGAGACCCGCTAGGAGAATACTGCATTCCTGATGCCAGTACACCAGACAGCATTGGATTGTTATACGACTCCCTACATTTAGTGAACGATACCAAAGAATCATTACTTGTGACGTCAAGATATTATTATTGGAGATACGAGATGACACCTTGAGACTCAAGAAAATCCTATGTCATATGTTTTAATGATTCAAGGGTTCTTACAATTGTAATGTTGAAATAAAAAAAACAAGTTTTGTTTAATGTGACTTTCCTGTTTCAATATCATATTTTTATTTTATCTGTAATTTATCTTTATCTTTTGAATTGTGAAATGTAAACTGTGGAATACCTTGCAGCAAGGGAGTTCTTTTTTAATAACTACGCTTAAAATCAATGCTAACAATTTGTCATAATCTGGTGTGGCACACCGATTTACACGTTTAGTACTACCATAAACTACAATGCTTTCTTCAATTTTGTAGCGGTTTTCATAGGATAATAAATGGTATGCCTGTCAGTAATTACGGTCTCACAAGATGCCGAAAAACTAATGTAAAGAGAATTTTCGCAGACAAAGAGATTTTTCCCGCTGTTCTATGAATATGGCCAAAAACATTAAACAGCAAAAAGTGCCTAGCCAACGGGCTGCAAAATTGAAAAACTTTTCCTCGTGTGCAGACCAAGTTGAGAGCGTTTAAAATCTGCTAATTTCACTTTATAGCGTGCTTGCATTGCGGAATATCCTCTTCACCGCCGACCTTAAAGCCACCAAAATTCGAGAAAATGACCATGACGACGTCAGCAACAATAAGCACACATCAAGAGTTCGGATCCAACCAAATAAGTCACGATCTTAAGTTCACTTTGAACATTGACAATTTAAAAGTGTGTGAATCTAGTACAGAAACAACTTACATAATCGTAAACCAACCTTAAAATTTAAGATTTTGTCTCCACATAGCCATTACCATAATAAAGTTGCAGGTATCTAAACAACATAAATGTAAAAGGATAAGCAACTATAAAGTGTGTAACTAGGTGTCGATGTAGCAAGAAAACCAAAGAACTTCTGGATTCCTCGTTACGTCAGGTTTATGTGTAGCTAGAAACGTTAAAATAAATATATTTGAGATTGGTATGTAGCATAACATAAAAGTCTTTACAACGTTTAGAAATACATTAAAAATACAAAGAATGGGAAGTAAAAGCATAAATGGCTGTAAGATAAATAACGAGAAATGGTCGTGTGCGCGCCTGGTTGAAATCATGAGATGTGAAAAAAAGGGCGCCAGTAGAAACAAAAATACGCAAGTTAACATTTGTTGTCATCCGCCAATTTGCGTGGCGTTTTAAAGATCCTCACCTACGAATGAATAACAAATTAACTCTTCGACACTTAACCACCGTGATTTTTTAGCGAACAATATACCGTGCTGAAAAACAATTAAATATATGGAAATGAAGACCCATATATTGTTATTGACATAATCATTTTCCTGCTTAATTTATATACGCAAAAAGAATTGATGTATAGGATATGATAAGTACTACTCTATTTCCTGTTGAAGTAATATAACATATGTTCAAAAGAACCATTTGATCATATTATAGCGCAGTGCACTAAACCATCTAAAACAAATAATTCAATAATGCTGAAGAAACTTCTTGGTTTACTTTTCATCTTTACTTTGTGTTCGTATGAAGTACAGTCTTGGCAGCTTTTTGGACGATGCAAAAGCAATTCAAACTGCAATCATTCGTGCTATTGCACACCAATAATTGGCAACCTTAAGCTGTGTCTTCCAGAAGGTGTCATTAAAACTCATGAGCTAAGAAGAAACTTTAAAAAGCAGCTACGAGTATCGACACAGTTCAGTCAGTATCATTGATTTTGGAGAGCTAGACGTTAACGGGAAATATGATGCAACAAGAAAATGTAATATACCCATTACGAAAATTAGTTAATTATTATAATAATAATTATAAGTAGTTTTTATATCTGCAACACCTTTTAACTTTGCAAAGTTTGTTATAACTTACTTTTGTACATTTGTATATTGACATTTATTGACATTCTTGTAAAGAAGGCCTTAACAGAAATTTATAGAAGTTACATTGTCTTCTATTATCAGTAATGGGTTTTTCTTGCAATAAGTTTGATTCATCTTCTCGAAAAGAGCTTCAATTTATTCGATGTAGTACATTGTTTTTCTTATGTAAATGTTAAAATATTGTCCGTGGGCCAAAAAGGCTGAGTATGCCTAGGTGACCAAACTTGGTATGGTGTAAAATGCAAACTCAGTGACGTCAAAGCGATTAGAAATTGCAGCACACATATGAAAAAATAGGCTTCTCATCTTTAGAAGACTTGTCTGGCGAATGCAAATAAAAACAGCTTCACTTACAAAATAAAATTTAACTTTATTGAGATTTGAAATAACATCATCTGTGCTAGAAAGTATTTACACGATATAATCACAATTCCTAATGAAAGTTGGCAAAAAGTCACAAAATTTCAGTAATAAAAAACATACCCAACTAAGGTTATGCCTTATGAGAAAAGAGCAGCGGAAACTTTCTCAAATTACGTTTCTTTTGATGTGCTGCATCTTTCCTCAACTTTTCAAAAGAAAATGGCTACAAAATTTGAAATTTTTAGCTGAGACCTTTGTACCTTGCAAAAAATGACCTCTGATAAAAAATAATGCACATTTGGTAGTTTAAAATTTAAAAGGCTTTCAATAATGCTACCAATCTTGCTATATTTTCCCATGCACATTTATACACAGACTTTTTCATTGATTTTAAACACTGAAATTCAATATTGAAAACAAAAACATGCTAACGAGAATAACGTTATTGACTTCAACTCTGGACGCAGAAAGTAAAAAGTCAATTAAATATTAATTTCGCCAAGAAAGTATTTGTTGTTAAAAAACTAGGCGGGTAATAATAATAGTAAAAAATACAACATAAAATTAACTTTTCTTTTTTCTTTCTTCTTAACAAATGCAAGTACAAAACCTGTGTAAAAGAAAATTTCTAAGGGAACTGGACTAATCTATATTATAGTAATAGCGAGACGTACGCAATGCGGTATAAAAAGAACGGGCGAACCCGTGGTTTTTTCCACGGGCCACCGACTAGTTCGCAATGAATAGCGATAGTGCTTATAGTGAAAAATAATTTTTGTCCACAAAATATTCCAATCATAAACAACTTTTAATAAAGTCAAAGGAACTAACAAACTGTTTTTTACATGCTTTAACTAAATAACAATAATTTACTTTGACCAGAAAAAGAAAGTTATTCTGAATATTTTTTTCTTATTATATCCTCGTTTCTATAAGTTGGGAGTAAGCTTTTCAAATCGTGTATCCAAACACCAAAAAACATTGAAACTTGCATAGGTGATAGACTTTGATATAGTACTGATGATGGCGTAAGCCGAAGAGCTTTTACTTTAAAAATATATATTGATTTTTAAAATACAAAATGGCGAAGAGATTTAATATTTGCATAGATGAATTCCAGCGTAACGTTATTTGTTTACTTTTCAGAAGTAAGGTCTTTGGCTCTGGCATTTGCCTGGCAGGAAAAAAGATGGTAGAATTTGGTGAAGAGAGGTCTTTTCCTCTTAATTTCTTCTCACGGAAACATCGTTTGAGATTTAAACTATTATCGAGTGTAGATTGATGCCTTCTAGTTTATTTGAAGTCATTTAAAGTCCTAACAAATGCCTTCGTGTGAAGGAATGGATTGAAAATAACTTTGCTTCACCTAGCGCCCTCATCTTTTTTCGTACCACGCAGGTGCCAGAGCCGAAACAGCTTAGAAAGGAAAAACTATAAGATGTTAAAGCCGAATAGTCCTCAGAGTGTATGCTATCTTTTGCAAATGGTTGGCTCCAGATGTCACAGAATCATCTTCCTCAGAAGTTTTGGATGTTGACTTTATATTTTATGGCATGATGTATTAAAAGCTTTGATTGTAGAATATTCCATAAGGCACTGATCTTTGATTATTACCTCCATTTCATTTCATCCAGTTAAATATAATATAAATAACCTGTTGTTAAAACTTTTAAATTTAAATACATTATATTAAAAAGTACATTCCATAAAAAGGTTAAGATTTTCCATATTTTATGAAATTCTCAAAAACTTTACAAACCTTTATAAAGATTTGCGGTTGCATCTTCTGGTGACTTTCGATTACATGCGCATTGTAAAAGTTTTTAGTGAGATTAAAAAAAACACAATTGACAATCGATGTAACATCTTGTGTTTCTCCTGATGGTACTGGTGTTAGAGGTTTAGGATAATGTAATAATGTTTGTGTTGTTTTATTTGATTTTAATATTTTAATAAGCGAATTTCATGTACATTAGAGCTTTAAGCCTGGAACCCTTCTAACGGTACAGTGTGAAATGAAGCTGCTTTTTATTTCCCTGACATAAATGCATATTCATGAACTTCTGTTCAACCATTAACACCTCAAATGGTTAATTCAAAAAATTCGTGAAGTTTGCCTCAACATATCACTGTTGTATGTTTTCAGATTGTTTCTTCGCATTCTGTATGAAATTCTGTCCGTTCGATTCGTTAATCAAAAATAGTGCGGCTAGAAAAGATGCAATCTATGCGCAACGTTGCAGCATTTTAAAATTTCTGCTGCATGGTGCATGCATCACTAGAAAAACAATCAAATTAATTTTATTTCTCGCAACAATTTGTTTTGTTAATTTTGTAGCAATGCATGCAAAGAAAATATGGGTAAGATTTCAAAACACCTTGTCATCGTGAATTTTGATTTTCTGGAAAGCAGGTGGTAAAAGCCACTAAGACCTCCCCATCACATTCATATTACTTATTTATACACAGCACCAGCATGAAACCTGGCAATCAGTCACATTTTTGCAAGTAAATGATATCTTTATACACCAAACGGCACGTATCATTGAATTTATTCACGAATCAACCAAAGGTATTTCACCAATATTTCAACGATTTTGCAAATGTCAATTTACTACGTGCTTAACCATCTATTTTAAATATTTAAAGTCGTGTAAATTTTTTATGGGTCACGTATAATTCCATAATTAACCTTCGAATGAAGAACAATCAGGTTGCAACAGTTGAGCCACCTATAACCCATGGTGAATTGACAATGTTTACATTGGTAAAATGTTAATGTTGTTTATTCATGTATTTACCATTCAGGTTTTCATTCGAAATGCTTAAATACGTTTGTAACATTTTGGAAAATTCAAACGAGCTACCAAAGAGACGAAAAGGCAGTCAAAAGAAAAAATGTTACTTTTTTCAGTGTTGCTGATAATTTTGAGTTTTAAACACATTGATGGCCACAGAAATGTCAAGGTTGTTAAACTTCCAAACAATGTAACAATAAAAACAACATACTCCAATTTTAAAAAACACGAGAATGTCAAAATATATGGAGTTTCATTTAAATTTTTAAATGTGCAAACCAAAGTTGAATGTGCATCACAATGCATGAGAACAAAAGGATGCAACACAATTGCTATACGCAAGAATACACCACCACCATTTTATTGTGGATTGTTTAAAGGAAATCTTGATACCAATCATTACTACGCCATAGATGATGTTGATTATGATGTTTATGAAACTGAGGTAAGAGAATGTTACTGTATTGGTTATTCCATGTTAAATACAGCAAATAAAGTTTTGCTGTTTTTAGTCCTATATTAATACCACAACTCCATATGCTTGGCAGGGGCTATGTGGGTATTCATTTTAAATTATTGAAAAAATGTTAGATTGACGTCACTTTTTTGATTTAGTTAGCGGATTCATACATATGGAAATATAATCTCTTGACGGCTCATGGATAACATATATTCCCGTAATTGTTTGCTTCCTTAAGTAAGTGGATTTTTCCACAGGCTATTCAACTAGTACTATATTATTTAATTCAGGAACCAGTTCCGAGCGTAAAATTCACTCTACTAGTGTACCCTGCATGAAACGGTTCCTCAAACACTTGTTTAGTCTAAAATCTTTTCGAAAGCTCGACCTTTTTGTGCCTCGCACCTTCGTCAAGATCCATAGACCACATTGATTTGTTATCTTCAGATGTACGTTTCCAAGCAATTTTTTATCAATTGTCTTACACGAAAAGAGTTAATTATTGATGTTGGGGCATGTATGACATGATAATGGTGGCCTTAGATAAAAATGTTATAGAACTCCTTGAAGTTTCATATCGTACATCCAAAGTATAACTTCATAGAAGAGTTCAAATTTATATTTTAGAAAGTTGTATCTTGTTCTGTATATGGGTTCTCTTAATTTTTTTAATTTTAATACTGACCAGTAACATCTGAAAAGCATTGGAACATATAGAGTATATTATTAAGGTGTACAAGAAATTTCAATGGACACGAATAGCGGGTTCTAAAGCATAATTTTGTATTCAGAGCGTAATCTTCTCTAACTCAATATTTACAAAAGTGTGCTCTTATTGTTCATAGTGTGCATACCAAGTTGGCCACTTGGTATGCACCAGGTTGGCAATATGACACATAATTGCATGCATTACTATCTCATGTTTGATACGCTAGCTGATGTCATTAACACCCAATCAAAACAAAAACATACAAACAGGACCTTTTAAATTGATTACAAGAAATTGAAGAAACGAGGACTGAGTATTCATGTTATTTTTTGTAACAACTTCCATTTTCACTTTAATTTTAGTTATTTAGTTATAACATTATAATATTTTATTAACTACTCCTGCAGTTATAACATTGTAACATTATCAGTGTATTCTATAAGTTGCAAGATGCATGGAAACTTTCATGTACGTCAGACTTCTTATCCATGTATATTTTTACTTTAATGGTGGTTAGCAGGAAAAACTACGGGGGGGAATTGTTCTAAAAGGAATCCCTGGAAAAATTATCCACGTATAGTTAACATTGGTGGATATTGTCCGGAATCAATTTTCTGCGGGAAATTAGCAGGGGGGAGGTAATTATTCAAGGAGAATTGTTCTGTCGCACGAATAGCGATTATAAGCATAGAGATAAAATTAAAGTGATAGACTTTTCTTTGTTGTATGGAAAGCAGAGAGTATAAAATATTTGAATTTGTAAAATTCTGTCAAATCTACAATCCCGGACTTAATTTATTGGAAAAGAGGGCCAAATTTCATAGTTCGTCCCAAAAGCAGTTATAAACACTGTTTCTACAAAAGACAAAGGCATTACGAACTTGTCAAAGTTCACTTGTCAATGATCGCAAACGGACTTAGGACTTCGGATCTTAGGTTATTTGGTTAATTTCAAATTCTTAACCCATACTAATTTTTGCTGACTTCAGCACACCCCGTTTCCCCGAATTTTAGCACCTGAGCGGGCCGTCGTGTGGATTGTTCCGAAACGCGGACATGGCAGAAACTGCCAGCAGCGCATTTTCGACGCTATTTACCTGGCCTACACATCTCCCAAAGCGAAGCTTTTGCAGCCTGCCGGCTGCAGAGTTTTGACAAGGCGATTCCAACTGGCCATTTCTCGAAATAGCCAAAAATCGGCCGTTTCCAATAATATTATGTCCAGGATTGTCTGAGAAAGTAGTTTTCCTCGTTTTTCTCCGATTTTCATGGTTCTGAAGTGTTTTTTCGCCATGAATCGGGCGGATTTTGACAAAATACATTCCCTCAGACAATCACGGACTTAATTTATTGGAAAAGAGGGCCGAATTTCATAGTTCGTCCCGAAAGCAGTTATAAACACTGTTTCTACAAAAGACAAAGGCATTACGAACTTGTCAAAGTTCACTTGTCAATGATCGCAAACGGACTTAGGACTTCGGATCTTAGGAGTTTCAAATTCTTAACCCATACTAATTTTTGCTGACGTCAGCACACCAAATAACCTAAGATCCGAAGTCCTAAGTCCGTTTGCGATCATTGACAAGTGAACTTTGACAAGTTCGTAATGCCTTTGTCTTTTGTAGAAACAGTGTTTATAACTGCTTTTGGGACGAACTATGAAATTTGGCCCTCTTTTCCTTAGGAGTTTCAAATTCTTAACCCATACTAATTTTTGCTGACGTCAGCACACCCCGTTTCCTCGAATTTTAGCACCTGAATGGGCCGTCGTCTGGATTATTCCGAAATGCGGACATGGCAGAAACTGCCAGTAGCGCATTTTCGACGTTATTTACCTGGCCTACACATCTCCCAAAGCGAAGCTTTTGCAGCCTGCCGGCTGCAGAGTTTTGACAAGGCGATTCCATTTGGCCAATTCGCGAAATAGCCGAAAATTGGCCTTTTCCAATAATATTATGTCCAGGATTGTAGTAGGAAAATGTGCCATTACAACAATTCTATTTTTTAGAACATGTGTACATTAAATCCATTGATTTGTGAACATGGAAGTGTGTGTATTCCAAACTTCAACAACAACACCTACTATTGCCAATGGTGTTTTCTACCTTACTATGGTAAACATTGCAATTTAACAGGTTTTTGTAAGTTATTTTTATTCTTATTACTTATGTCTTTTTTATACAAAAAATGTTTCTAAAGATACATTTTTAATAAATCGATTTTATAGTGTTTAAAAGATATGTTTTTCCATAAGAAGCTAATGAATTCGCTTAATTTCTATTTACAGCTAACGAGACAAGTAAAAACAAAATACCAGAAGGTAAGTATTTACAATTTATGATTTATTAAGCCTTTGCATATCAACCTCTTAAATATATTTGTGATATTGTACAGAATAAAAAAAATGTTTAGTTAGCTTCGAACAAAAACTTTGCTGTCTTGGTGACCAATTTGTTTAATGGTGGCGAAGAAAAACAAACAATATTTTTCTTTGCTTGAACGAAAATCTATTCATGCGTTGTTTTTTCTTCCGAGAAGGAAAATCCTTTTAACCGTTGCTAGCTGACGCGTGAAAAAAACAAAAATGCAATAACTTGCGTATAAAAAATATTTTTAACTTAAAAGTTGCTCATTTTTCATCGTGAATTTAAGTTTTAAAACGATATCAGAATAAGGTCTCCCAAAATCTGTTAAGCTAAAACTTTTACTTAACATTTATAACAAAGATACGAATACGTTTAAGTATGTTAATTATTAAATATTGATGCTTGTGGTCATGTGACGTAGCAATATCTGAAAGAAGTTTTTTTACCTGCAACATTGATTTAAGATCCAACATGACTAAAAACGTTATGAAATATTCCCTAGTAGAAACGTAAAAAGAAGAAAAATTACTGAAACAATCTTGAAGCATCAAGCGGTAGCTACCGTGTGGATACGTCGTTTTATCTACAACCCTCTACAAAATATGTTGGGGACACTTAAAAAATTGGTTGTGAAAGGAAAAATGCTCCTACAATTCAATGTTGTTTATGTTGAAAGCCTACAGAATGTTTGTGAAGTGAAGAAAAGCAGCTGTGGGGAGGTGAGGAGAGGGGGCAGCACTTCATAGGGTTGTAGGTGATAGCTAAGTAGCTGAAAACACTAAAATAGAAAACAAAATAAGATTTGGCCACAAAGTTGGGTTCCACTAAGTTTAGAAACAAGAAATAAAGTAGAAGTATGCAAAAGAGACAAAAAAAGTTATGGCTACGTTTATCGGTTTAGAATTAACGACAGAGACTATATCCAAAATGCTGTTCCGCGGGATTAGGTTGCGTGGCATGCCCCGGAAGAGCAATAATTTAGAAACACGAAATCGCTTTTTAGATATAGTTTCGCGTCCTATGGTTTTTAGAACGCGGGACAGATGTTATTACCCTAATTATAGGTGCGATTATACCCCCGATCTTTTAAAAAAAAGCTTAATACACCTTGGCTCACAGAGAGATAACGATTGTATAATATAGATACAAGGTTATTTAAAACCCAATCGCTTTTAGGATAATTATTTTATGTAAAGGATTACTTTCCAATGGGTTACCATTTTTTAATTTCTGAAATACGTGATGACGCCAATTGATGGCAAGAGACAAACTATTTAGCAGTTGTTTTCAGAAGTTTTACCGCAGTACAGTTGCAGTTAACTTTACTTGTAATTTACTAACAGTTTTATTCTGTTGTAGATATTCTAACTGGTAAAAATGCATCCTGCAAGAGTTTGCGAAAATATTTTGGCGAACTTAAGGACGGTGGATTTTATGATACTTATCCTTGGCGTGATGATAGAATAGTTCGTGTTGCATGTACAGCAAGTAAGAATATTTAGTGATTTAAAAAAATAGTAAAGAGAAACTAGCTAGCCAGAAGGAAAAATATCCTTTCTAAGACCTTGTTTCATCTGTTTTTATTATCTACTAATGGATTATCAATTCTACAGCCCAAAATCGTTCTGTCAGGTTAAAAAAATGGAAGAAGCAATATGGCAGCTTTAATGTTTAGTAATGTGCTGTGATTAACTGTGCCGATTGCATAATCTTAAATATCTTTATTTTAAACGCCTTTTAGCTACATTTCAGTATAGCTCGAAGTAAAAGTAACTAACTAACTAGCTAGCTGCCGCAGTACTTTCAGATGGCTATGTGGTTTTAGAACTTGACTTATGAAGCCAGGCAAACCTTTTAATTAAATCGTAGATATCCTCACTGTAAAGAATGCATCTTGC
Source organism: Hydractinia echinata (assembly GCA_030067915.1). Lineage (NCBI taxonomy): Eukaryota > Metazoa > Cnidaria > Hydrozoa > Anthoathecata > Hydractiniidae > Hydractinia > Hydractinia echinata. Next base: position 1,929,167 of record JASGCC010000042.1, on the reverse strand, counting down.
CAGAGGTTACGAGAATATTTTGGCCAAATTAAGCAAGGTGTATCTTATTATTTATTTATTTATTTAAAAATATTTATACAGGATGAGGACTTCAGTAATTTGCAATATATACATAAATACAAAAAAACTGCTATCAATGTCCGTCCTGTCTGAGAATAAAAATGGAAAAAAGCAGTAAAAACAGTAAAAACGATAAAAACAAACAAAAAAATTGATCAACTAGAAATGCAACAGTATGCAGATAAGGTGTGAAGTGACTTCATGTGAGAGCTAAATAAGACATAGGCATAGTTCAAAACATTAATCCCACTTAGCCAAACTTGAAGCAGACTGGACGGCACAGTGACTAAGACTATGACAATTATCTTTGATCAGATAAGAAAAAAAATAATCGTGGAATCTGTTTAAAACGTAAAAAAATTGATTTAGATTTTGTTGATGTTAATATATAGACGCGGTAAACTTTCTTTATGACTTGATAACAAAAAAACTACATTTTTTGCGACGTTTCGGGTGTTCACACACACATTTTTAAGCAATCAATAATAAGCAGATATTCAGCAAGGTAAAATCGGATATCCTTAATTATTCAGTCAAATTTGTGATATTCGACGACGCGCAGCGGAGTCGAATATCAACAAAGCGAGACTAAATAATTACGATATCCGATTTTACCGCGCTGAATATCTGTTTTATCATGCAACATTGGAAGGGAATGAGATGACAAAAACAATTCATTTTTGTTTAACACAATCAGCAATTTTTTAAACTTTAACAGAATAACACTTCAACAATTTTCAACACAAGACATTCGCGCTTCAGTTATTTTCAGCTCTCCATCTGATTGCTTATCTTTTGTGTACTACTATCGAGAACAATAAAAGATGGAGTGCGATATAATACATCCTTTGTTTGATAACTTTTTTTATTTTTAATTAGTTTTAACTCTCCATCTGATTGACTTGCAATTTTTTAAAAAAACTATATATATAAACGAAACATAAGTGCCGGAGAAACTGTCGAATATCTCGAGCAGATATTCGATATCGGATATCTGCTGAAATATTCGACTCTCGGCTAACGACTGCACGAATATCTAAAAGTATTCCGTCAGACATGTAAAATATTGTCTTAAATATATACAAGGTTAACAACTTATTTTAATTCCATTCAGGTTGGGTTTTGGGGGCTCTAAGAACCCGGGGTGGAATGGGTGGGGCTTTCCCGCCAAAAATAGTGATGAAGACATCCTATTCTCACAAAACTTGGTAAAAATTTTTGTTAACACATTGCAGAACAATTGGAATAGAAAAATTGGATTACAACACCTGGTTCGAAATGATGACATTATATATTCTTAACCCAGAAAACTGACTAATAAGGTAGAACATATACTTTGGAACAAGAAAAAATTTCAAACCTTTTAGATTAAGAAAGGGGGAAGGGTTCCGAATGGGGCAAAGTCTTCGTTCCGATCGAAACAACGGTTACTGCGTACAATATTTCTAAGCTAGTAACCCATCCAAGTGCGTTGGGAAATTAGTATTTCATTATTTACCTAAATAGGGCTCTGTTGATAGGTGATCTCCCATAATGTGCATGTATTGCTGCCGCCACAAGTTATAGTTTGTTTTGGATTGCAACAACGTGATGCGTATCTCACCATTTTTTAGAAATACAATGTTGTAACTAATGGTAATTGTACTCGTTATCTAGACGGAGCTACCCGAATTGTTAACGTAAATCGTAATCACAGCGGACCAATAAAGAAGTATATTACGACTGTCACAAATCTTTTAGATGTTCCAAAAGAGAATTTCAGAATTAGTACAACGGTATTAAACGTTCTTTATAAACTTACCCGGTTCAAACGATTTTCATTTTACTGTACGGATGGCTTGGGTCTGAAATCCATTTTTACAACTTCCCTCCCTACAGAAAATGCGGTCAATATGTTGAAATACTTCATTGGTGAATCCAATATTTTACCGAATTCCTGTCATACTATGGATGAGGGTCCAAATTGCAACGATATGGAAAACGAAAAATGGTCAACAGAAGGTATCGATGTTGAAAGCAGAATATATAACCAAGTATTTCGATATGGTTCAGATGTGATGAAGGGACTTAGTATGGCGGATCATAAATATGGATGCCATGATGTGATGGGTGAATACAAAGCCAATGGATATTATGACATATTGGTTGAATGAACAATCAAACATAACATTTTTATCTTTTATATAGTTGTTACTTATTATCAACCACAATATTTGATACAGTGGAAAAAGAAATGTTTGTCAAATAAATCTGGCAACACGTAAATATTATAAACTTTTATAGCCGATATCTTATTAAGTAATTATCAGACCAAAGTTTTCTCTGATTTTATTATATTTATATATTTTCTTCTTTTTAAATCGCGCAATGGGAACCAAAAAAAGAAATTGTTGGAAAAGAAGAATCTATAATCTATAATTAAATTTATCATCTATACATATTTAAAACAGTGCTGGATTTAAACAAAATCCTTTTTATTAATTCTTTTAAAATATGGTCTGAAAAATGTTAATTTGTGGTATTATGATTTCGAGACGAAGTAATATTCGTTTGCATAGCGTTTAATGAAACGGCACAAGCAAATATCAAAAACCGTATAATGATGAAAAATTGTTACTTTATCTTTAATTTTTAATTCTTCTTGTTATCAGTTTTTTTATCTCTTATAATAATAAGCCAGTTCTGTCTGTCTGTGACTGTTACAAAGACGATATTTTTAACACCCGAACGCGCGAGTTTGTCGAGTTTTTTTGTTTTGTTTACATTTGTCGCGCAACCGTCACAAACCACGTGATAGAAAATAAGCAACATGATTCGCTCAAATTCGTACTTTCGAACGGGACGGCATTCGAATAGAAAGTTTCCTTGGCGTAAAAACAAACAAACAAAAAATTGTTTTTAAAGTTCTCGCGACAAAAGACGAACTTAAAAAAGCGAATAATAAGCCAGTTCTGTCTGTCTGTGACTGTTACAAAGACGATATTTTTAACACCCGAATGCGCGAGTTTGTCGAGTTTTTTTGTTTTGTTTACATTTGTCGCGCAACCGTCACAAACCACGTGATAGAAAATAAGCAACATGATTCGCTCAAATTCGTACTTTCGAACGGGACGGCATTCGAATAGAAAGTTTCCTTGGCGTAAAAACAAACAAACAAAAAATTGTTTTTAAAGTTCTCGCGACAAAAGACGAACTTAAAAAAGCGAATAATAAGCCAGTTCTGTCTGTCTGTGACTGTTACAAAGACGATATTTTTAACACCCGAATGCGCGAGTTTGTCGAGTTTTTTTGTTTTGTTTACATTTGTCGCCCAACCGTCACAAACCACGTGATAGAAAATAAGCAACATGATTCGCTCAAATTCGTACTTTCGAACGGGACGGCATTCGAATAGAAAGTTTCCTTGGCGTAAAAACAAACAAACAAAAAATTGTTTTTAAAGTTCTCGCGACAAAAGACGAACTTAAAAAAGCGAATAGAAATTAGTATCGTTAGAAGATAAAGAAAAACACATATAACTAACACAGTTTATGTCAAGTGGGAAGGAGGAATTTACAGGTAAAGTTTTAAATACTTAATCTTCTCTTTTACTGTTGTTTTAATAAATAGGCTAGCTAAGACATTTTTGTTTTTAAATATAAAGCTGCTGAAAGTATTTTCAAAAAATGCAGAAAAACCAATGCAGCTACTAGGTTACTGAACATATTCTTAAAAAAAGAAATGTTCACAAAATCATATTTTAATAGCTGCAGCTAGCTACAGTACATCAGCTTGCTTTCAAGTGATATACCTAAAGCTTTTACTTTTACTACAATAAGAAATATCCGCATAAATCAAAGTAGTCCGTTAAATAAACTTCGTGCAAAGAAAAGGGAAATATTTCTTATGCTTTCGTTTTCCGATTTGTTTATATATATAAGACAACAACAAAGCTAGCCTATTTGTTTACAAATTTTGCATAAATTAAAGTATCTTCAAGTGCGTAACTATGCGTGTTTAATTATTTAAAATGCTGCACAAAGATGTGAGTACAAACAATTTTGTAGTTGTTCAAGCAAATTATATTATAGAGATTGTAAATAGCTTCTAAACACCAATACTCACGGGCATCCTTATCTATTTGCCTGCCACTAGACTGCTCTAACTGAAGTATCCTTTTTTATAGCCTTTATTGAGACAGTTTGGGTTTTTTAGCTACTGCACTACTACTATTTTTATTTTAGACCGTTTTATTAGACTTTTATTCAGAGAACCCTAGCTAGCCGTTCTTAGTTATATATATATAGCTAGCTATAGTTAAAAGAGTGTTTTCTTTCTATTATGTTTTAGCTAGATACCAGACAAAAAAAGAAAGAAATATATAGTTTATCAAAATCTATAGCTAGCAGTTTAGACTTTAGGAAGTGTGAGTAAGAAATTCTTTATTTTTAAATTATATATAGTTAGCGTAGCATTTCAAAACTGTTGTTTTACGAATAAGAGGATTCTATTGAATTCAAAATAGTGGTATTAATTATAAGAGATAGTGGTATATATTAATTTTAAAGTGTAAAAAGTCAGAACTGTCAATCTTAAGTCCCTATAGACCTTTTTGAATGTTTACATTTTCCGCGGTAAGCCCTTTCGGCTTTAACAATTGCGTGGCAGGCAAAAAGATGTGGGCGCTAGGTGAAGTGAGGTCCTTTTTAGTCTGTTTCTTCGCACGACGGTATCATTACGACTTTATATGAATATATGTCAATCAGAAATTATCCATCTACACTCGATAATAGTTTAAAGCCTCAAAAATGTTTCCGTAGAAAGAAATGGGCTGAAAAAGACCTTTCTTCAGCAAGCTTCCGCATCTTTCTGCCTGCCACACAGTTGTTAGAGCCAGAAGGGCTTACCGCGGAAAATGTAAACATTCAAAAAGGTCTATATATTTATATATATCTTATTTTTTCTCATTTTAGGAACTGTGGTACCTAATTTGTTTTATTTAGTTTTAATTAGATATAATGTCTAATGAGTCTGGAATTAATGACAGCAGTAATACTGTTCGTGGTTTTAGACTGTTTAATAATTTGGGTAGGTTTGTGTTGCAACAACGTGACAATAATCAAGGTTTAGTAGGTGCTATTTTGAGGCAACGATCACATATTTCCCAAAATTTTGAATTTCCACAGGAAATACAGAGAAATGTAGTGCCACGTTTATCTCATAATGAGGATGTTGCCTTAGCTAGACGTAGGCAACACGCTCAATGTGTCGCATCTTTACGTCGATTGGAAACGACTGATCAGGCTAATACTAGGCAGCATAATGATACTGTTAGACAGGCTGCTAGACGTAATGCAGAATCAGCTCAGCAAACTCGCAACAGACTATTTATGGATGCTCAAAGGCACATTGTTTCTAGGCAATTAGAATCTAATGAGCAGGCTATAAATAGAAGGCAAGTTGATGTCCAAAGACATGCTGCTGTTCGTGCTCGCCGAAATGCGCCATATTATAATATTGCGCGTCAAAATATATTGCCTAATTTATATTTTTTAGGTGCTATGAACAAAAAGTGTGAGTATTGTCAAGCTTTAAAGTTTGAAAATGAGAATTGTTTTAAATGTTGTCACACTGGTAAAGTTGCATTAGATAATTTGTCTCCTTACCCTCAGCAGCTTAGGGAATTATTAACAAATACAGATACTGTTCAGGCAAAGAACCTTCAGGCAAATATACGTAAGTATAATAGTGCCGTTGCATTTGCTTCTTTTGGAGCAAACCTTCGCCCCCCACCTGGTCGTGGACCACCATGCTTTCGTATCTGTGGTCAAATATGGCATCGTGTTGGGGGTCTTCACCCTCCTGAAGGACAACCTCCTGTTTTTAACCAACTTTATATTTATGAAGCAGGTAGATCACTCAACGAAAGAATGGCACGCCAAGAAAATAATGGCTGTAGAGAAGATGTGATGCAAACTGTTCAAGATGTTATGAACAGAGTAAGCCCATTTGCTGCTGCCTATAGGTACATGGCTGAAGTTGAAGCTGAAGAATTAAATCAGGCAGCAGCACAAAACCGTGCTCCATCTGAAGTACGTATGTACATGAGAGTTGGCAATGACCGAAGGCGCTACAACTTGCCACATCATGATGAAGTTGCTGCAGTATTTGTTGGCCAAGATGGCGCACCTCCTGGAAACAGGGATGTTGTTATCTATCCACGTGGAGGTGATTTACAGAATATTTCCACAATGTCTGCAAACTTGGAGCCAATGGTGTATCCTCTTTTTTTTCCAAGGGGTGAACCAGGTTGGCATAATAGGATACCTCATGTTGCTGTACGTGCAACCTGTACTCGCAACACTACTACAATGTTGCAGTATTATACTTACCGTTTAGCTGCTCGGGAGTATTTCAGCCCGATTCATTATGGTAAGAAATTGTTTCAGCAGTATTGTGTTGATTCTTATGTTAAAGTTGAAGGTAATAATTTAAATTACATTCGAGCAAATCAAACCAACCTTCGTGTTGATAGCTATGAAGGTTTAGCTGACCATTTGAATGCACGAGCTGAAGAGCGAGGCCTTCAACCAGGTCGTATTGTTGTTCTTCCTTCAAGTTTTCAAGGAAGTCCACGTGCCATGGCTCAAAACTATCAAGATGCTATGGCCGTTATTGGTAAGTTTGGAAAACCTGATTTTTTTCTGACTTTTACGTGCAATCCAAAATGGCGTGAAATTACAGAAAATTTGTTTGCAGGCCAACGTGCACACGATCGGCCTGATTTAGTTTCTCGAGTTTTTAAATTGAAACTAAATGAACTCCTTAAAGATGTTACTGAAATGGGAGTTCTAGGTAAGACTATAGCACATGTGTATGTTATAGAATTTCAAAAGAGGGGTTTGCCTCATTGTCATTTGTTAATTCATTTAGATCCCAATGACAAACTTAGGGATGCAGATGACATAGACAGTGTTATTTCAGCAGAAATTCCTAATCAACAGGAACACCCTGAGCTGTTTGAAATTGTACGATCGTGTATGATTCATGGACCATGTGGACATCTGAATCCTAATTCCAGATGTATGGAAGATGGTGTTTGCACGAAAAGTTTTCCAAAGAAATTTTTAGCATCTACCGTAGCTGAGGTCAACGGATATCCATTATATAGACGTCGTGATAATGGTATACATATCAATGTCAATAATGTTGATGTAGATAATCGCTGGATTGTTCCATATAATCCATGGCTTTCAAAGAAATACAATGCACATATAAACTTGGAGGCGTGCATGTCTGTTAAATCTGTTAAATACCTCTATAAATATATTTATAAAGGTCATGATTGTGCCAACATTGAGATCAATGAACGTATTGATCATGATGAGGTGCAGACATTTTTAGATGCGCGGTATGTCAGTGCACCGGAAGCTATATGGCGTCTTTTTGAATTTAACATGCACCAACAATCTCATGTTGTCCATAGATTGCCAGTGCACTTGCCAAATAACCATATTGTTTATTTTCAGCAAGGACAGGCTGAAGAGGCTCTGGAAAGAGCTGCAGATCAGGCTACAAAATTAACAGCTTGGTTTGTGTTAAATGCAGAGAATCACGATGCTCGCCAATATATGTATCCAGATATTCCTCTTCATTTTGTTTTTAATAAGAACAAAGTTTGGAAACCAAGACAACGCGGTCATGGTAAAATTGTGTCCAGAATGTATAGTGTGAGTCCTCGCGCAGGTGAGCTTTTTTATTTACGTATGTTGCTATTGCATACACCTGGTGCAACTTCTTTTGAAGATTTACGAACTGTCAATGGCAATGTTACTGAAACATTTCGTGACACCTGTTTACTGCGTGGTCTCCTGCAAGATGATACTGAATGGAACAATACTTTGCAGGAAGCTGTTAACTTTCAGATGCCTCGACAATTAAGGCAACTGTTTGCTGTGATACTTACTCACTGCGAACCTTCTGATCCTTTTACTTTGTGGACAAGGTACAGGGATGCAATGTATGAAGATTATATTCGCCAAATGAATGAGGAACAGGCTGAGTACAGGCTGCTTCAGGATATTAATTCTGTACTTAGGCAATTTGGTAAATCTCTTACTGATTATAATCTTCCTCATTTAGATGAATTACCCCCAGTTGAAAACATTGATGTAGCTATGGAGGCTGAAAGAGCTTCTCAACTAAGGGCTCAACTTACTGACGAACAGACTGCACTGGCTAATGCAGTCATAGAAGCTGTTGTAAATGTTGCTAACAATGTAGCCCAAAACAACCGTCTGTTTTATTTAGAAGGTGCTGGTGGTAGTGGTAAAACCTTTACTTATAATTACCTTATTTCTGAACTTACAGGTAGAGGTTTTCAAGTTGGAACTGCTGCATTTACTGGCATAGCAGCAACACTTTGAAAAAGGGTACCACCATTCATAGACTATTCCGGTTACCTGTTCCTATTGTAGAGAACAGTACATGCAGCATAACCCCGGTTTCTGCTTATGCTGCAGAATTGCGACAAAAGAGTCTCTTTTACTTGATGAAGCTTCCATGATTCCTAAGCATGCTTTTCATGCAATAGATCGTCTTCTACAAGATATTTGTAATAATGAGCTTCCATTTGGAGGTAAAGTTGTTCTTTTAGGTGGTGATTTTTCACAGTTACTGCCTGTTGTCAGAAAAGGAAAACCAACTGAAATTGTGGACATGTGTTTAAAAAGTTCTCCATTATGGCACTTGGTTAAAGAATTTCGATTACATCGAAACATGAGAACAAGGCCAGGAGAACAACAATTTGCTGTATGGCTTCTGCAACTTGGGAAAGGTGTTTTACCTGTTCGGGAGCAAGAACCTTTCCAAGGTGCAATTGAAGTGCCATCCCAATGTGTGATACAAAATGAATGTATTGTTGATACTTTGTTTAGGGATCTTTCACCGGAAATTATGGCATCATCTGTGGTACTAACACCCACAAATGATGACTCACTTATCATTAATGATCAGGTGTTGGCGCTGTTGCCTGGTGAAGAAAAAGTTTATTTTAGCGCAGATGATGTTGTGTGTGATGAGGAGGAGGAACGGAATCAATATCCGGTAGAATTTTTAAATAGTATCACACCTTCAGGTATGCCTCCTCATTGCCTTAAATTAAAAACTGGTGCCATTGTTATGTTATTAAGAAACATAAACATAAATAATGGTTTATGTAATGGCACTCGCCTAATTATAAGACGTCTTCATGACAACTGTGTCGATGCTGAAGTACTCACTGGTAATGCCATTGGAGATAGGATACTTATTCCAAGGGTGCAACTTGCACCTTCGGATACAGGTATGCCTTTTGTCTTACGTCGCAGACAGCTTCCACTAAGGCTTGTCTTATGCTATGACAATAAACAAGGCACAAGGTCAAACCTTTGAAAAGGTTGGAATATTGCTTCGCAGGCCATGTTTTTCTCATGGTCAGCTGTATGTTGCTTTTTCTAGAGCAAGAGCATTTGGTGATGTTCGAGTAAGTGTTGTTCCCTCATCCAGGCAAGGATTTTTTAATAGGGAATGTTATACTCAAAATGTGGTTTACCGTCAGGTTCTTACATAATTTATTGAACAATTGGGAAATGTTATACTCAAAATATTGTTTACCGACAAGTTCTTACGTGATTTTCCAAACAATATATAAATATATGCGAATCTAATTTTAAAGCAGTTTTGCTTTGGATTTGAAAATTATCTTTACTCCTTATCTGAAAATTACTAGAAGTTGTATTTATTATCCACCATGTTGTATAATATGACACATTTGTGCTGTCAAAAAGGGAAAAGTATACCTCTATAGAAGGTATACGGCCAGGTAACCTCTGACGCTGGCATGACCTTAATGTTATACAACATGAGAGTAGTTGTGCACCACCGTAGTTATATAATACTGTTTCACAAACATTGTTATATGCTGCGTATCAGTGTGCAATAATACTGACGTTGGGTGCACTTCCGTCACATACGTGTATATGGACGTGTCAGGTTTCTGGCTGTTGAACTACTCTTTGTGGGTATTTACAATTGCATGTTGAAAGTTCATTTACGTGTTTACTATTTTGAGTATTTTGTGTCCCATTTAATCCTAAAAATATTGTAAGGATGCATTTTATTTAATGTGTGTTAGACATGCATCTCTTTTTTTTTAGGTGAAGTGCAAAGTCCTATGGCTTACCTTCACGTGGTGCACTTCGTTAAGTGATTAGCATGTTAGGTCGAAATTGTTAGAGACATAATACAAGATAAATTTAGAATTAGCGTAGAACATTTGGGTCCTAATTTTTAAAAGTGGACGATTTTTTTACCTCAAGACTTAACAATTTAAAAAATGTAAATGTTGAAATCATACATCGCTTTTTACTTTTTCTGTTCTTAAAACTTTAAAAATTGTAGCTATGTAATAGTAAAGCATGCTTAACAATCATCTCTTATAGTATTTAACAATCATCTCTCATAGTATTTATTGACTTAGCAAAAAAAAAATTCGTTTCTTATTTTTATGGAAAAGATTTTGAAGAAAAGGTAAATGTTTCCAAACTTAAACGTAAACATTTTATCAGGAAGTTCCATTAAATTTTTTGAAACACAAAACACATAATCTATTAGGAGAAAATAAATTAAAACGTAAATTGATATTTTTAGTTCACACTTTCTTTAAACTTCTATTTAAACGATTTAAGTTTCGTTGAATTTCTACCTAACATGCAAATCATAAACTAAAAGCCAAGGCAATTTTTTTCAATTTTTTGTAGTTAAGGGAAAGTCAGACAATTTCTGTAGTAGCTATATAGTAACTATACCAGACCAAATTGGATGTAAAAAGAAAATTTAATTTGGGCACGGAAAAGCAGAGAAAATGGAAATGGAGTTGGTTTGGCCGTTGTATAATTAATTTGTCGATCGAACTTTGGGTTTATTTTTACTTTGACAAATGTATTTTTCAGATAAATTAAAACAAAAATGGATGTTGTTACTGAAATGGATTTATTAAAATCACCAAATAGGAAACCAGGTGCGTATTATGTTTAATCTCTATATTATTACAGAAGAAAAATATGGCAATATAAACATAAACCTAAGCTATTATTTTCAAATAATTTTTTCTCAAGAACAAACAAACGAACAAACTGAAAATAGAGAAGAAGAAGATCAGACAGTTGTAGAAGGTATGTCACATTTTTCTTCAATCGTGATCTTACTTCCATCACTACCCTAATTTTTTTCTTTATCAAGGACAATCTATTATTGGGAAAAGTTTATTGGAATGTTACATTTATTCTCACTACTATGTTAAAATTAACCGTACAAATATCAATTTTAAAAAACATATAATTTCGCTTATTACTTAGGTAACGATATTGAGCATGATGGTACAAAAAAAGGTATAGTTATATACAGTATTTTTCCATTACCTTAACTTCCTTACATTTTTAACTTTATCTTACTATTTAGAATTGACGTATGAAGCGTATATAAAGTTTAGGAAGGAGAATCCTGGCCCTCGGTCACGAAATTCGTTTCAATGGTGGGTGCGACATGGGGGTCAGGATTCAGCCAACTTTAAATGGGCGAAAGTCGAAAAAAGATAAAAAAATACAAAAAAATCAAAACACTCAAAAGCATACCCACGTCAATGCAAAATACATTAAATGCACCATTCACATGCATTAAATTTATATATATATATACTATTTATTTATTTATTTTTATTTAATAGCTATTTATTTTTACCTTAATTAAATTGTTTTATTAGTTAGACATTTTATGGAATTTTCGTTCTGGGCGCTGAAGTTAGTTGTGAAATAGGTTAGCATCGCAGCAGTTTGTTAAGTTTTACAAATCAAGTATTATTAGTTTCTTCATTGATATTAATGAACCGCGTACTTTTTTAAAAAAAAAGAATGTAATGAGCACAAACTAACTAAAGCAGTGTTTAGAGAAGGCGCGATGTTATGAAACTCAAATATATGTGTGTTAAGAAATATAAATTATCATATTCGAACATGTTTTTATTTACTGTCTCAAAGTAATATACCTTAGGGAAGAAATTTTTGCCAAACTTATTTTTGCAACTAGAACTTCTTTACTTTTCTTTTCGTGATTAAAATCTATGCTGATTATTGTGTAATTTATGTTGGCGTTACGAAATAAAATTGACCTGTGGTGTGAATATAAATGTTATTGCCAAAAACATTTAATATTCAGAATGCGTAAGCTAAAACTGACGCAAATATTTCGTGTAGGAATGTAGCTCTATATTTATGCTAATCGTGAACTAAAAGTCGAGGCACATGTTTAAAGAGATTTTTGTAATCTTGCGTCATAAGCTTACTTGGCTCACATTTTGATATATTGTTGTCTGACTAATATTTACTTTTGCTCAACACAATATTTTTCTTAATCTTTTTAACAATATCTTCTTTCCATTTTTAGGTTGAAGCGCAAAGCCCCATGACTTACCTTCCCGTGGCGCGCTTCGTTAAGTGACTTATTTCTACTCTATGGAGATAAATCACAAACTGAAAGTCAGGGCATGGCATCTTATGCATCACAGATTTATTAGAGGTAAGTTGTTCACTATTTTTTTTCAATGTATGATGCTTAATACGATGTGTCTGTGACAGGCATATTGGATATGTTCATTTTTCTTTTAGTTGCTAAAAATATGTCTTTTAAAGGCTAATTGAGAAATTAAACGTTACAACGTCAAAGACTTTAATTTAACGTCAATAGCTTAATTTAAATTAACGAAGCCATTACAATGCACTTATAACTTGGAAACGGTTAAAGATAACTATCATTATTATGTATTGACGGACAACATCAAAATTTAAGTTATGATTATCTTTTCCAATGTACTGCCTGAGTGGATTTTTCCACGGGCCTAATCGACTAGTCTATATAATAATACGCTTGTGTGAGTAACCATGTGAGTCCACGACACGCAAAGTACGGGTCACTTTCTTATGACGTGGCGTTACGCTAAAATTTACCAAGTTAAAAAAAACGCGAATCAGGGGGTTATCATTTAAACATTTAATTCTTTTTTTCTTATTAGTTTAAAAAATAAAACTCTTTTGTTATTTTATTAATACTATTCTTTTATTTTAAAACGTTTTGATTTGTTTTGTGTTTTTTGTTTTAAAAGCCTCACGGGTTGGTTAAAGATAAAATAATTAAATTTTACCCCCGGTTTACTACGTGCGTGCCGTATCTCACGGAGATAAGTTGTTATCAACTGTTAAAAGAAAACCGAAGCGAAGAAGGCTGTCTCTTTTTCAAAGTAATCCTGAAAAAAGTTATTTCAAACAATGTTACTCATCACGAGGTAAGATTAAAGCTTATTTGTTTCCTCAATATTTTCCATTTTTGTGTTCTGGGACTGAGGTTGTATCGCATTCGAATATGAATGTAATTCGAATCTAAAATGTAAAAAACAAAACTGTTGTCGTAGAGCGACTGTTTATGTCGAGCGAGAATAGAAAAAGTTTATGTTGTTGTCAGAAATATTTGTTATAAAGAAGAAAAACGTACGATGATATAACGTCAAAAAGAGAACTGATTGGAATGTATCAGACAATTCTAGCTATTTATACATTTTCAATTTGTTTTCTTTGGGATGAAGCGAAGTTTAGTAATCGAAGTAAAAAACTGATTGGACTTTTATCCAGAGAACGCTAGCTACTACTGAGAAAGCGAAAGAAAGGCAGGTGTGTTGTTTAGATTATCTGGTAGAGAAATGAATTTAGGTCAATAACGTTTTTAAGCCGTTTACACGCTTCGAGCTAAACTTTTCCTTAAAAAATGAAGTTAAATATATTTTGTCTTCAGCCTGAACATATTTTTTTGTAAGAATATACTCAGGGTTATAGCAAGACAAATTTATAGCAAGCTTTATTTTATTAAGGCATTATATATTTCAGGAAATAGACATGCTAAGAATATAATTAAGAATAACGAGGATAGTATTTGTCGAGAAAGTTAAGAACATGTTTTGTAAGAATATATATACTTTAAACAATGGGTCAGAAGTTCAGAATATTCTAAGAATATATCTAACCCTGATTGTTTGTTCTAAATATAAAAAAATTGCCAATAGCTGTAGCAATATATAGCAAGCTTTATTTTATTGAGGCATTATATATTTTTAGGCCACGAGGATAGTATTTGTCAAGAAAGTTAAGAACTTTTTTTGTTAGAATATACTCTAAACAATGGGTCAGAATATCCTAAGAATATGTCTTAGACTTGATTGTTTGTTCTAATATAAAAATTTGTATGATGCACAAATTTAATTAGAAGTTTACTTTTTCATTGCGTATATATCTCACAAACTTAACCTTTTTCTCTCCAAAGCAATAGGCAAGTACACCAGGGAAAGTTAAAAACATGAAGGCTGAAACGAAAAAAACACATTATTTCTTATAAAATACAGCGTGTATATCGTAGAGAAGAATTTATATAAAATGTAAAAAGTAATTTTTCCGTTGTTACTGTTTTTAACGCTACGAAGTGGTTAATGTCGTTATAATAAACCTAAATGTAAACAAAGTTAAATCAATGTTTACATCTCTAACGTTACCGTTTGAAATATACTCGATTCTTAAATTCGAAAACACTGCATTGTTATCATGCACGGCATGTTTGCGCATTGGGAGGGTTGCTGTATGCAATAGACTAAATAGCTAATTTGGTATGATGCATTAGAAACTGTACGTTGTGGAAATTTTGCACTAAACTTTTTTGTGTGACTTAACGATTTTTTCTAATGTCTGGTATACTATTTTCCCTGGTGTACTTCTGGCATGGCAAAGCAAGTATATAGTTTTAGATTTAGCTTTTTACATAACCGTTGTTAGACACCTTCGATTGTGTTAGACCTTTTCCATTTTTATCTTATTTTATTTTTATTTTGTCGTTGGACGTGCTTATATTTTTAAACGTTTTGTTTCAGCGGGTATAAATATAATGGAGATTGTGAGCAACCTCAATCCCAGGGCTTCTTTTCTCTTTTTTTTATTTTTTTTATTGCTGCACATGCTTATTTTTTTGGACGTTTTGTTTCAGCGGTTATAGATATAGAATAATGCAAATTGTGACTTTAAAAAATTCAAATTACTGTATTCTATGTTTTTATTTGGCCGTTTCTTTTAGAGCTAAATTTTCCTTAAATATTAAGTTTGTTGTTGTGTCTTGAACCGGAAAATATTTTCTTTAGGAAGCACTTTTTTTGTAAGAATATACTCTGAACAATGGGTCAGAATTAAGAATATCCTAAGAATATTTCAAAGCTTGATTGTTTTTTCTAAATACAAAAATTTGTATGATGCACAAAATTGATTAGTAGTTTAGTTTTATATTTCTTAACAAAGTGAACTTTTTTCTGTCCAAAGCAATGGTCCGTTACATGTAGCAGAATGTGCCATTAGCTATAGCAAGTTATAGCATGCTTTATTTTATGAAGGCATTATATATTCCAGGCCATAGTCATGCTAAGAACATATTGAGAATAATGAGGATAGCATTAGTCAAAAAAGTTAAGAACATCGAGGGTGAAACTAACACACGCTATTCTTATAAAAGTAATCTTTCCGTTGTTACTGTTTCTAACACTATAGACTGTGTGATTCACTGTTGATGTCGTTATAAAAAACCTAAAACCTAAACTTAAATCAATGTTTACATCTGTTACGTTACGATCGTTTGAAATATATTCGATTCTTAAATTCGAAAACGCTGCATTGTTATCTTCGTGATTTTCTTGACTTTGGGTCTGTTAAAGCAAACTGTTCTTTTAATATTTTGGATTGAAATTTTTCGGTAGATATACAATATACCAAATGATTCAAGTTTTTATATTTCTCTTTTATGTGTTTTCAACTATTAATTTCTTATATTTTGAATATAACTTTGGAAGGTTTGCCATATGCAATAGACTGAATAGCTGATTTTGTATGACTTCAAAAAATGTTGGATTTTTTTTTAATGTTTGGTATCCTTTTTTTCCCTGGTGTACTTCTGGAATGGCAAAGCAAGTATATAGTTTTAGCGTATTTCGCTTTATACGTAACGGTTAGACGCCTTTGATTTTTTTGGACATTTTCCATTTTTATTTCATAATTTTTTTTATAACTTTTTTGTTGCACATGCTTATATTTTTAGACGTTTTGTTTCAGCGGTTATAACATAGAATAATGCAGATTGTGAGCAACCTCGATCCCAGGGCTTTTTTCTCTTTTTGCCATCTCGTTATAAAAGAGACAAAGAGCCCGGGATCGAGGTTGAAATGTGAGTTTTGGAAATTCAAATTACTGTGTTGTATGTTTTTGTTTGGTATCCATTACATCAGTTTAATGAGAGATTCAGTGGATTCTTCCACGGGAATTCAGCTAGTCTATATAATAATACGCTTGTGTGAGTGACCATGTGAGTCCACGACACGCAAAGTACGGGTCACTTTCTTACGACGTGGCGTTACGCTAAAATTTACCAAGTTAAAAAAAACGCAAATCAGGGGGTTACTATTTAAATGTTTAATTCTCTTTTCTTATTACCTTAAAATATAAAACTCTTTTTCTTTATTTTATTAATACTATTCTTTTATTTTAAATCGTTTTGATTTGTTTTGTTTTTTTGTTTTAAAAGCCTCACGGGTTCGTTAAAGATAGAATAATTTAATTTTACCCCCGGTTTACAATGTGCGCGCCGTATCTAACGGAAACAAGTTGTTTATCAACTGAAAAAGGAAACCGAAGCGAAGAAGGTTGTCTCTTTTTCAAAGTAATCCTGAAAAAAGTTATTTCAAACAATGTTTACTCATCATGAGGTTAGATTAAAGCTTATTTGTTTCTTCTATCATTTTTGTGTTCTGGGACCGAGGTTGCTTTCTTTTTAAAAAAACTATCGAATTCGAATGATAATTCGAATCTAACATGTAAAAAACAAAACTGTTGTTGTAGAGCGGCTTTTGTTGTCGAGCGAGTATAAAAAGTTTATGTTGTTGTCAGAAATATTTGTTATAAAGAAGAAAAACGTACGATGATATAACGTCAAAAAGAGAACTGATTGGAAATATATCAGACAATTTAGCTAGCTATACATTTTCAATTTGTTTTCTTTGGGATGAAGCGAAGTTTAGTAATCGAAGTAAAAAACTGATTGGACTTTTATCCAGAGAACGCTAGCTAGCAGCCTACTGAGAAAGCGAAAGAAAAGCAGGTGTGTTGTTTAGATTATCTGGTAGAGAAATGAATTTTGGTGTATAACGATTTTTTAACTTAAATATTAAGTTTGTTGTTGTGTCTTAAGCCGGAAAATATTTTCTTGAAGCACTTATTTTGTAAAGAATATACTCTGAAAAATAGGTCAGAAGTTTAGAATATCCTAAAAATACGTCTAAGCTTGATAGTTTGTTTTAAATATAAACATTTGCATGACGCACAAAATTGATTAGATGTTTACTTTTTTTATTGTATATCAAACGAACTGAACTTTTTTGTGTCCAAGCAATAGGCCGTCACATGTAGTAGAAATTGCCATTAGCTAGCTATAGTAACTTATAGCATGCTCTATTTTATTAAGGCATTATATATTTTCAGGCCATAGTCATGCTAAGAACATATTGAGAATAATGAGGATAGCATTTGTCAATAAAGTTAAGAACATCAGCCTGAAACTAAAACACACTATTCTTATAAAAACAGCGTGTATATCCTAGAGAAGAATTTACATAAACTGTAAAAAGTAATTTTTCCGTTGTTACTGTTTTTAACACTACAGACTGTGTAATTCAGTGTTGATGTCGTTTTAAAAAACCTAAGTCTAAAACCTAAACTTAAATCAATGTTTACATCTGTTACGTTGCCGTTTGAAATATATTCGATTCTTAAATTCGAAAACGCTGCATTGTTATCTTCTTTGATTTTATGCTTGATTTTGTTGATTATAAGTTTGGGTCTGTTCTTTTAATATTTTGGATTGAAATTTTTCGGTAGATATACAATATACCAAATGATTCAAGTTTTTATATTTCTCTTTTATGTGTTTTTAACTATCAATTTCTTATATTTTGAGTTCTGGAATGGCAAAGCAAGTATATAGTTTTAGCTTTTTATGAACGGTTGTTAGACACCTTTGATTTTTTTGGACATTCTCCATTTCTATTTTAAATTATTATTTCTTTTTTTTTTTGTTGAACATGCTTATATTTTTAGACGTTTTGTTTCAGCGGTTATACTCATATAATAATGCAGATTGTGAGCAACCTCGATCCCAGGGCTTTTTTCTCTTTTTGCCATCCCGTTACAAAAGAGACGGTCGAGGTTGAACTGTGAGTTGTGAAAATTTAAATTACTGTGTTGTATTTTTTTGT
Organism: Hydractinia echinata; assembly: GCA_030067915.1. NCBI lineage: Eukaryota > Metazoa > Cnidaria > Hydrozoa > Anthoathecata > Hydractiniidae > Hydractinia > Hydractinia echinata. The sequence continues at coordinate 1,910,710 of JASGCC010000042.1, read as the reverse complement.
TTGATATCCCTTACATAGGTTTAATGAGAGATTCAATGGATTCTTCCACGGAAATTCAGATAACTGTTAATTTCTTATATTTTGTGTAAGACTTTGAAAGGGTTGCTGTATGCAATAGACTGAATATCTGATTTTGGTATGACGTGTTACAAACTGTACTGTGTGGAAATTTTGTAATAACTTTTTTTGTATAACTCACCTGGCAAAATATGTTGGGTTTTTTAAATGTCTGATAAATTTTTTTTCCCTGGTGTAATTCTGGCATGGCAAAGCAAATATAAATTTTAGCAGATTTCGCTTTTTAAGTAACGGTTGTTAGACGCCTTTGATTTTGTTGGACATTTTGCATTTTGTATTTTTATTTATTATTTTTTTTTGTTGCACGTGCTATATTTTCAACGTTTTAGTTTCAACGGGTATTAAATATAAAGTAATGCAGACTGTGAGCAACCTCGATCCCAGGGCTTTTTTCTCTTTTTGCCATCCCGTTACAAAAGAGACGGTCGAGGTTGAACTGTGAGTTGTGAAAATTTAAATTACTGTGTTGTATTATTTTGTTTGATATCCCTTACATAGGTTTAATGAGAGATTCAATGGATTCTTCCACGGGAATTCAGATAACTGTTAATTTCTTATATTTTGTGTAAGACTTTGAAAGGGTTGCTGTATGCAATAGACTGAATATCTGATTTTTGTATGACGTGTTAAAAACTGTCCATTTTGTATAACTTGGCAAAATATGTTGGATTTTTTAAATGTCAGATATAGTTTTTCCCCCGGTGTATTTATGGCATGGCAAAGCAAGTATAAATTTTAGCAGATTTCGCTTTTTAAGTAACGGTTGTTAGACGCCTTGGATTTTGTTGGACATTTTGCATTTTTCTTTTTTTTTCTTTTTGTTGCACCTGCTTATATTTTCAACGTTTTGGTTTCAACGGGTATAAATATAAAGTAATGCAGACTGTGAGCAACCTCGATCCCGCGGCGTTTTCTGTCTTTTTTTCCGTCCCGTTATAAAAAGACACAGAGAGCCGAGGTTGGGTTGTATGTTTTAAAAACTCAAATTACCATGCTGTATGTGTTTGTTTGGTATCCCTTACATGCATTTCATGGAGACATTCAGTGGATTCTTCCACGGGAATTCGGCTAGTCTATATAATAATACGCTTGTGTGAGTGACCATGTGAGTCCACGACACGCAAAGTACGGGTCACTTTCTTACGACGTGGCGTTACGCTAAAATTTACCATGTTAAAAAAAACGCAAATCAGGGGGTTACTATTTAAATGTTTAATTCCATTTTCTTATTACCTTAAAAAATAAAACTCTTTTGTTATTTTATTAATACTATTCTTTTATTTTAAAACGTTTTGATTTGTTTTGTTTTTTTGTTTTAAAAGCCTCACGGGTTCGTTAAAGATAAAATAATTTAATTTTACCCCCGGTTTACCCTGTGCGCGCCCGTATCTCACGGAAACAAGTTGTTTATCAGCTGAAAAAAGAAAACCGAAGCGAAGAAGGTTGTCTCTTTTTTAAAGTAATCCTGAAAAAAGTTATTTCAAACAATGTTTACTCATCATGAGGTTAGATTAAAGCTTATTTGTTTCTCCTATCATTTTTGTGTTCTGGGACCGAGGTTGGTTTCTTTTTAAAAAAAACTATCGAATTCAAACGATAATTCGAATCTAAAATGTAAAAAACAAAACTGTTGTTGTAGAGCGACTTTTGTTGTCGAGCGAGTATAAAAGGTTTATGTTTGTTAAATAATTTTTAAAAAGAAATAAAAGAAATATTTGTTAAAAAGAAGAAAAACGTACGATGATATAACGTCAAAAAGAGAACTGATTTGAAATGTATCAGACAATTTAGCTAGCTATACATTTTTAATTTGTTTTCTTGATGAAGCGAAGCTTTAGTACTCGAAGTAAAAAACTGATTGGACTTTTATCCAAAGAACGCTAGCTAGCAGCTTACTGAGAAGGCGAAAGAAAAGCAGGTGTGTTCAAAGCTAAACTTTCCCTTCAATATGAAGTTAAATATGTTTTGTCTTGCGCCTAAATATACTCCTTTTCGTAAGAATATACTCAGGGTCAGTTAAGAATATCTTAAGAATATGTCCAACCTTGATTGTTTGTTCTAAATATAAAAAAATTTGTCAGCAGCTGTAGCAACATATAGCAAGTTTTATTTTATTGAGGCATTATATATATTTAGGCCACGAGGATAGTATTTGTCAAGAATGTTAAGAACCTTTTTTTGTAAGAATACACTCTAAAAAGTCTAAGATTGATTGTTTGTTCTAATATAATTTTTCTGTCCAAGCAATGGACCGTTACATGTAGTAGAAATTGTCATTAGCTATATTAACTTATAACAGGGTTTATTTTTTTAAGGCATATATTTTGAGGCCATAATCATGCTAAGAAAATATTAAGAATAATGAGGATAGGATTTGACAATCAAGTTAAGAACATGAAGGCTTAAACGAAAAAAAAAACACACTATTCTTATAAAATACAGCGTGTATATATATGTCCTAGAGAAGAATTTTATACAAAATGTAAAAAGTAATTTTTCCGTTGTTATTGTTTTTAGCGCTATGAAATAGTGGAAGTTTAATAAACTTTAATGTGAACAAAGTTAAATCAATGTTTACATCTGTTACGTTACCGTTTGAAATATTATTCGATTTTTAAATTCGAAAACGCTGCATTGTTATCATGCACGTCACATTGGAGCATTGGCAGGGTTGCTGTATGTAATAGACTAAATAGTTCATTTGGTATGATGCATTAGAAACTGTACATTATGGAAATTTTGAAATAACCTTTTTTGTGTGACTTAACGATTTTTTCTAATGTCTGGTATACTATTGTCCCTGGTGTACTTCTGGCATGGCAAAGCAAGTATATAGTTTTAGATTTAGCTTTTTACATAACCGTTGTTAGACACCTTCGATTTTGTTAGACAATTTGCATTTTTATTTTATTTTTATTTTTATTCGGGTATAAATATAATGCAGATTGTGAGCAACCTCAATCCCAGGGCTTTTTTTCTCTTTTACTATTTTTTTTTTTATTGCTGCAAATGCTTTTTTTTGGTCGTTTTGTTTCAGCGGTTCTAGATATAGAATAATGCAAATTGTGACTTTTAAAACTTCAAATTACTGTGTTTTATGTTTATATTTGGAATCCCTCATATCGACCCAAGGAAAGATTCAGTGGATTCTTCCACGGGTATTCGGCTAGCCTATAAGTCTTTTCTTTTTAAATGATTGTATATGTGTTTTTTGTTTTAAAAACTAATTTTAATTTTATTTTTAAACGTTTTTATTTCTTTTTTTGTTTTAAAACCCCACGGGTCGTTATACATAGAATAATCTAATTTTACCCGCGTTTACTATGTGTGCGCCGTACCTCACGTAAACAAGTTGTTTACCAAACTGAAAAGAGAAAGACGAAGCGAAGAAGGTTGTGTCTTTTTCAAAGTTATCCTGAAAAACCTTATTTCAAACAAAGCATGCCAATGTTTACTCATCATGAGGTTATCTTAAATCTTATGTTTTTCTATATTTTCCATTTTTGTGTTCTGGGACCGAGGTTGTATCGCATTCGAATATGAATGTAATACGAATTTACAATGTAAAAAAACAAACTGTTGTTGTCGAACGAAGTGTTGTCAGAAATATTTTTTAAAACGAATAAAAACGTACGATGATAAAACATCACAAAAATAATTGATTGGAAATGCATCAGGCAATTGTAACTATACATTTTCAATTCGTTCTCTTAGGGATGAAGCGAAATTTAGTAATCGAAGTAAAAAGCTGGTTGGACTTTTATTCAGCCTAGCTTGCGACCTACAGCGAAAGTGAAAGAAAAGCAGGTGTGTTGTCTAAATTATTTGATAGAGAAATGAATTTGGGTGTATAACGACTTTTTAGCCGTTTCTTTCAGAGCTAAATTTTTCCTTAAATATTAAGTTTTTTGTTGTGTCTTGAGCCGCAAAATATTTTCTTTAAGCAATTATTTTGTAAGAATATACTCTGAAAAATGGGTCAGAAGTTTAGAATATCCTAAGAGTTTGTCTAAGCTTGATAGTTTGTTTTTAATATGAACATTTGTATGACGCAAGAAATTGATTAGAAGTTTACTTTTTTTATTGTATATCAAACGAACTGAACTTTTTTGTGTCCAAGCAATGGGCCGTTACATGTAGTAGAATTGCCATTAGATAGCTATAGTAACTTATAGCATGCTTTATTTTATTAAGGCATTATATATTTTCAGACCATAGTCATGTTAAGAACATATTGAGAATAATGAGGATAGCATTTGTCAAAAAAGTTAGAACATCGAGGCTGAAACTAAAACACACTATTCTTTTAAAAACAGCGTGTATATCCCAGAGAAGAATTTACATAAACTGTAAAAAGTAATTTTTCCGTTGTTACTGTTTTTAACACTACAGACTGTGTGATTCAGTGTTGATGTCGTTATAAGAAACCTTAACCTAAAACCTAAACTTAAATCAATGTTTACATCTGTTACGTTACGATCGTTTGAAATATATTCGATTCTTACATTCGAAAACGCTGCATTGTTATCTTCTTTGATTTTATGCGTGATTTTCTTGATTATAAGTTTGGGTCTGTTAAAGCAAACTGTTCTTTTATTATTTTGGATTGAAATATTTCGGTAGATATACAATATACCAAATGATTCAAGTTTTTATATTTCTCTTTTATGTGTTTTCAACTATTAATTTCTTATATTTTGAGTATAACTTTGGAAGGTTTGCCGTATGAAATAGACTGAATAGCTGATTTTGTATGACTTAACGAAAAATGTTGGATTTTTTTTTAATGTTTGGTATCCTTTTTTTCCCAGGTGTACTTCTGGAATGGCAAAGCAAGTATATAGTTTTAGCGTATTTCGCTTTTTACGTAACGGTTGTTAGACGCCTTTGATTTTTTTTGGACATTTTCCATTTTTATTTCATATTTCTTATTTTTTTTTTTTGGTTGCACATGCTTATATTTTTAGACGTTTTGTCTCAGCGGTTATAAACATAGAATAATGCAGATTGTGAGCAATCTCGATCCCAGGGCTTTTTTCTCTTTTTGCCATCCCGTTATAAAAGAGACAAAGAGCCCGGGGTCGAGGATGAAATGTGCGTTATGAAAATTCAAATTACTGTGTTGTATGTTTTTGTTTGGTATCCGTTACATCGGTTTAATGAGAGATTCAATGGATTCTTTCACGGGAATTCAGATAACTGTTAATTTCTTATATTTTGTGTAAAACTTTGAAAAGGTTGCCGTATGCAATAGACTGAATATCTGATTTTGGTATGACGTGTTACAAACTGTACAGTTTGGAAATTGTGTAATAACTTTTTTTGTATAACTTGGCAAAATATGATGGATTTTTTAAATGTCTGATATACTTTTTTCCCCTGGTGTACTTCTGGCATGGCAAAGCAAGTATAAATTTTAGCAGATTTCGCTTTTTAAGTAACGGTTGTTATTACCTTTGATTTTGTTGGACATTTTTTATTTATTTATTTATTTTATTTTGTTGTACCTGCTTATATTTTCAACGTTTTGGTTTCAACGGGTATAAATATAAAGTAATGCAGACTGTGAGCAACCTCGATCCCAGCGCTTTTTCTCTCTTTTTCCGTCCCGTTATAAAAAGAGACAAAGAGCCGAGGTTGGGTTGTAAGTTTTAAAAATTCAAATTACCATATGCTGTATGTTTTTGTTTGGCATCCCTTACATGCATTTCATGGAGACATTCAGTGGATTCTTCCACGGGAATTCGGCTAGTTTGTTATATTATTGCACCATTTGCACTGCATTTATTTAAAATAATAGACATTCATTAAGTATATAACGTGACAAAGACTTTTTGTTTTTATTTTTGTCAGAAAGAACTGATCCCCACAATGATCGAGAACCTATAATGAAACGAGACAGCTAATTTTGGTGTTTAGCGCCACAAGTGAACATACAGGCTGCTTCTATATTAGAGTCGCGCATTTAACTTTCTCAATGTTGGCTGGTCGATGTTTGCAGCGGACTTCAAAGTCGTAACGTTTTTGCACACGAGTCAGGTAGGCAACGCTTAAAGTTTACAAGTGGAATTCTCTTGTGCTTCCCCGCCACAATGAAATCCACGTCGGACCAACGAATGTCTGGAAGTTTAGGAATAATGGTTAGGCAGATGTGTGCAGGGCATAGCACATTTTATTCAAGAGCTTAGAATTAACCAAGTAACCCAAGTCAAACATTGCCAAGTTGAAAATGCGCGAATCTAATACGGAAAGAACCTACGTGATTCCTGGAGGGATAAAACGTCAGGATTTACAGCGCTGCGTGTTTATCTGTGAGACGCAAAATAGATGCGCTGTTTCTCCTGTACCAACGTGTCACATTTGCTAAAATGTTATTTTTATTTTGTCTTTTGTATGGTTTTGTAAAACGTTTGAAAAGCCACGGATTCTGCGGTAAACGTCAAAATCTTACTGGTGGTCCACGGTGAAGTCTCACTTAAAGACTGAAAATAATTCGTGAAACAAAGTTTCCCCAACAAGACTTATTTTAAGTTGAAGTTTGTCGATAATTTTAAAAGATGCTTCTTCCCTTGCGTGTCTCAGTTAAACTTCTCCTACTGTGCCAACTTATCGCAGAAATTTTAAGTATGAGTTTCCCTTCCCACGAGTTACAGAAAGTTTGAAACAGAAACGAAAACGCCATACAATATATAAAAATAGAAGATAGAATAAAAGAAAAAAGGAAAGTAGGATTAATTAATCCCTTTCTCTTTCACAAAATTAATTATTTAGTTTGTAATTATTTTTGACAATTAATGATTAGTAGTTTACAAAAAATCAATAAATACAATAATCAAATAAACAATAAAAAAATAGGAATAAAAATAATTAATAAAATGAAAACTAAAACACAGTAGCAAGGAAAATCCTTTTATGAAAAATTTGACCTATCACTGGAATTCATAGTCGCAAAAAAAATTATGGAACAAATTTTTACAGGAGGAAAGGATTTTAGTGGACAAGACTTTTTTTCGCGTCAAGACGCTTTCGTCTACTTACAGGGAAATGTTTTTTTTGACATTGTACATTAATTGACAATTGCTTCACGTGTTGCTTTTAAATATTATTATGAGGAAAAAAAGTGCACTTTAGGCGTCCTAGAGTTAGAATTTAGCGCCCCTTGTGAAACATGATGTCTTAGTGGTTCTATAGATGTACTGCGAAATTTAAAAACTTTCCATCCTTGTTTTCTTAACATAGGTGTTCTCATTACGCAGACAATTGCATCTGTGAAACAGTTTAGCCCTGTCATTACGTAAGCCCAAGGTAAGAAGTAATTGGCTAGAAATGATTCATACGAGGAGAGCTTGGAATATGTACCAAGGATTGCCACCGGCACGAAACTTGAGATATATGTGAATGTCAACATAATTGTCGTGAAAACAGCATATTTATCTTGAATGCGAACAGTACTTGTATGCTTAACGTAAAGATAGATTCTCATTTGTACCAAGCTGATAAAACAAAGCAGCAGAATTATAAACATCCATAATGTAACTGAGTAAATATTCCAAAACTGACCCAACCATAACTTTAATGCTGTAACTAAAAGGATACAAGCAATCCAAACAACAGTAAGTATTTTTGCAACAGTGTTGTTATCTCTACGATGAGCATGTGTGAACGGTTTTACAACTGCTAAATATGTTTCCAAAATGATTGCTCCAATCGACAATACACCTAACGTTGTGAATAGGAAACCAGAAGATATGAACAGATCCATGATATGGCATTGTTTACGTAAATCGTTATTTATCAATATGCATGATAATATAAACGCAAATAAACCGTAAACAAAGTCTGAAAGGCATAACATAACATATAACACTTTTACCTTGCATCGCATTCTTGATTTTGTTGCGTAAACTAACAAGAACATTCCATTTGTAGTAATCATTATAAACGATAAGGTTGCAGCTGTCACAAAAAAAGCAAATATGTTTTTTCTCACTCCTTCTCCAGAGAGAATCTTCTGACTTTTGCATATAAAGAAATCAAGCGTCAAGTTCATATTTTCTTTTTAAATCTCTTCTAATTTTGATTATTTTGTATTTTATGTATTTTTGAATAGGCAATGCTATAGGTAGTATCACATCTAAATTTTGACTAACTTTGACCAATTACTTCAATTAATGTTGATAGATGTATATATTAACTCTTAGCGTATTCGCTGCGTATGTAATAAACAAAGTTGATTTGTTATTTTTTTCTTCAAAAAAGATCAAATATTATATAAGCGATCATTTTTTTATTCTGTTATTTTCATGAATTTGCAAAATCTTTTGTTTACATGTTTAATTGGTTGAAGACGAGTCATGTGATAAAGTAATCCAATTATATTAGACGATAGTGCTTCTTTCTGCGCTGTGCTTTTGTTTTCAATATCCAAAAGAAACTTGCAAACGAATTTTTTGGTTGTTTCTTGAGTTTGAAATAAATCTTATTTTTTTCCGTGGGTGTTGCGTCATTAATTATTTAAATATATCGCCACGGCAACTTATACAAGTAATTCGATTGTTTATTTTATGATAAAGTATTTCGCGCACTAGGTTTAAAGGGGCTATGAAACGATTTAATACGTTCAATCCCCACACAATCCGAAGAAAGACGTGTTATAAATGGACCACTTAAACGGTCAAAGTGCAAAAAAATATGCACACTTTAGAACCACATAGACGTCTAGACAACCTGTTTATGAATAATTAATTTTATTTGATGAATTTGCTACTTTTTTACTTTTATTTTCTAAAAAACAATAAATTTTCCTTCATTAATTTATTCTTTTTTAAATAATAAACTTTGGAAAAATCAATGCTCAACTTTAACTGAATATTCCATAAATATTCAGTTCCTATTCTACGTGACTTTAAAGTGAAAGCCCAAAATATGTTTAAACGATAAATTAAAAACAGTTAAAATACAGCAAGTTTCTCTTGCAAATGTAGTAGTCTCTCTAATTAGCAGATACCATTGATGCAAGAAAATTTGTCCGCTATGTCTTTTTAGGAATATGGAAGGTTATGGGGTTGTTCAAGACAAAAAGAGATAAAAAAAACAAGAAAAATACCTAAATTGTGCTATTCCTAAATGTTTAAAATGGCAATAACAATAAAAGCCAAGTGAGAACAATGCTTCTCCTTCGTTTTTCTCTACAGAAAACAATTTAAACAGCAGTTTGCTTCATTCTCGGCAGGCATCCGTTAATTAGAAAGGGAAAAGTTCACACTTGCTTGTCTGCTGTCTGGAAAGTTTTGTAGACTTTACCTAGAATTTGGCTGGTACAATAAAATAATCTGTCCGTTAATCAGAGAAGTCCGCTTTTTGTAGTGTCTGTTAATTAAAGAGAGTACTGTATATAAATTTGCAATTTTTTACCCCGATTCGAAAGAGAGCTTTGAAAAAATTCAGAGTTGAAATCTATAAACTGAGCAACCAACATGAGCATCCATGTGTCCCATATAAAATGACATTTGTGAGGTCGAAAGAAAAAAGGGCAAAAGATTAAACACAGAAAAATAGAGAATAAATTAAATTGAATTGATAAATTGATAAAGGCAATAAATCTGTTCAAAATATCGAGGAGTTTTAAAATTTTCGCGTCGAGAAATTCTGTGTATAACTGTAAAAGCATAAAAAACAACATTAACTTTGCTACATTTCGAATAATATCATAATATACATTTCAAAAGTCTTCTAATATACTGCAACTGTGAAAACGAATTAAATTTTACAACAACACAGTCGAGATTGTTCTATCATTTTAACCCATAAAATGTGTCTTTTCTGGATTCTCTGTTGAGTTATCTATATAATTTGGGTACAAGTATTGGTAGTAGTAATATCTAGCTCTTATCAAGTCTTTTTCTCTGGAGTCTTCTATTTGACTTAAAATTTCATACAGTTCAATAATTCCTACTGTAGCATGATCGAAATGTAGACACACTTTCCAGAAACCTAAATTCTGACATTGACAGGTAGGATTACAAGCAGCATTAGAAACGCATGAATGAAATAACGGTCCGCAACATATGCCATGTATGAACAATATTAAAGCCAGCACTATCCATACATATTTCATCTGCATTTTTAATTTTTATCTTCTTGGCTTTAGCTGCTAAAGGACAAAGATGTTTGTCTTTTGTGTCACAAGAAATCCATTAATATACCTTATCTCGGGATGTAACTTTCTTTTGAAAATATTTTTTTTAACACACTCTGTAATGGTATCCTGTTTTTAGTGTTTTCATAACACATAGACAAATGATATTTCTCTTCATTACACATGTGACTCACTAATAAATGTATGTTTTTACTTTAAAATAGCGACATGTGAATAAAATAAATTATGGTGACGTTTCGCTTTTAATTATATTATTTTACTAAAGACCACCCACATTGAGACATTGAGATAGGTTTTTAGTAGAGATAGTAGATACACAAAATGTACACAACTTTTTTAAATTTAAAAAGTAAATTCAAAATGAAAGGCATGTATATATTTAAGAGTAATAGCTTTTTTAAAAAGATGTGTTAGTTGGTTATTTCATCAATGCTAACTGGCGCTCTTTTGACATGTAAATATTTTTGCCGATGCATTCTAGCAGTGTCCCCATCCATAACGACATCTTTATTTTGTGCTCGACAATAAAATATAAACTTAACCTGTGAATTTCTAAAATAATTTAATTACTGACTTACCTATGAAATTTTTACTTTTATAAGGTAATCAAAGCAGGATGGAAAGCAGCAGGTATCACGGATAACTTGACAACTACCTGTAAAAACAATAAGAACACTATCAAAGATAACCCTTTTCAGTAATCTTTTTTGAGCGTTTTAGACAAAAAGATAAAATACGTGTGATAACATTTCATTATTTCTTTTTTATTTTCTCAGTTTGAACCTGTAAAAAAGTGTCTACCTTTTTTTGAGAATTCGCGTTAATTAAATACCTTCTGAAAATTTTAAATTCGTTGATTCGTGTTAATTACCACACAAATTCGAAATTCGCGTTAATTTTTGATCACATTAATTATGACACTGTTAATTAATTGCTTTGTTATTTTCGTGTAATAAAGTATTGCCGTCCAATAAGGAATCAACAGCATTGTCGAAGCGTGGGATATTTACGCCAAAACAGATCTCGCAGTTATTATTTATATCCACGCTTTCTAATTCAAAACATAAGGTCGGTGAAAGCCTTATAACATATTTTTATTATTTTAATAATCGAGACAAATTTCCGTATTGACGTTACCCCGAACCAACCGCGTATAGTATAACTGTACATGGTATCCGATTATGAAAGATTTGTTCCTTACTTCTTGAAAGAATATTTATTTACATTTTCAAGCCGTTTTGGCTATATAAATACGGAATAGGTTTATTAAGCTGATGCACTACCTATCTTAGCCCATACGAACCAGAAAAGAAAGTACCAACAAACAGTATTTTGCTTAATTCACCTACTGGACGACCTTCAATCACTGGTAATGATAATATTACTTAGGGCGACTCCCTTCTCAAATCGACAACGGATCTTGAAATTAGCAATGCTAAAGTACAATTGATGTTTTCGCATTAAAGTTCAAACAGTTGATGGTAATCAATGTTGATATGAAAAACAAACAAAGGACAATGCCCACATCGTCAGAGCATTTCACGTATTTGTAAAATGCTTTACAAAGAGAGACGTGACAAAGATTTATTTCACTATAAGTAATATCCGCATGCCGGAAAACATTATTAAGTGAATTTATAATTCGCGTGTTCTGTTGGCAATTTCTCTTAATTTAATCATTGCTGCTTTGGCAATGGATAACAATTACATAAAACATACGCAGAAATGTGAGAGGAACTAATTAATATTATATTTTAACTCAATCACAAGACTGTATTATATGAACAAACTTACGGTAGCATGTATCTGCCAAAAAGTCGTGCCTGTTTTATTTTTTGTAATCAAGCGAATCCGCTCAATAATGACTTCAAAACGAGCGAATCCGCTCAATAATACTACAAAATTAGGAGCGAATCCGCTTGATAATGACTAAAATCGAGCGAATCCGCTCAATAATACTATAAAATGAGCGAATCGGCTCAATAATACTTCAAAACGAGCGAATCGGCTCAATAATACTTCAAAATAAGCGAATCCGCTCAATAATACTTCAAAACGAGCGAATCGGCTCAATAATACTTCAAAACGAGCGAATCGGCTCAATAATACTTCAAAACGAGCGAATCGGCTCAATAATACTTCAAAACGAGCGAATCGGCTCAATAATACTTCAAAACGAGCGAATCGGCTCAATAATACTTCAAAATGAGCGAATCGGCTCAATAATACTTTAAAACGAGCGAATCCGCTCAATAATACTTCAAAACGAGCGAATCCGCTCAATAATACTTCAAAATGAGCGAATCGGCTCAATAATACTTCAAAACGAGCAAATCCGCTCAATAATACTTCAAAACGAGCGAATCCGCTCAATAATACTTCAAAACGAGCGAATCGGCTCAATAATACTTCAAAACGAGCGAATCCGCTCAATAATACTTCAAAATGAGCGAATCGGCTCAATAATACTTTAAAACGAGCGAATCCGCTCAATAATACTTCAAAACGAGCGAATCCGCTCAATAATACTTCAAAATGAGCGAATCGGCTCAATAATACTTCAAAACGAGCAAATCCGCTCAATAATACTTCAAAACGAGCGAATCCGCTCAATAATACTTCAAAACGAGCGAATCCGCTCAATAATACTTCAAAACGAGCGAATCGGCTCAATAATACTTCAAAACGAGCGAATCCGCTCAATAATACTTCAAAACGAGCGAATCAGCTCAATAATACTTCAAAACGAGCGAATCAGCTCCATATTACTTCAAAACGAGCGATCCGCTCAATAATACTTCAAAATGAGCGTATAACCATGACGCAAGAAAACACACGTCAAGAAGAGTCACTAAGGCTGGGTACTATGCTTAGCATATGCTTAAAAAGTTCTCCGGTGTGAGCCTGAATATAAGCTTATCAGGATTATGCATATAAAAAGAACATGTGATGAAACTTAATCTGCTCAGTGGCTCTGAAATTCTTTTCCCACGCGCACTGCCATTGATTACATTACTTTTATAAAAAAATCGTACCTATTTCTTTATTATATACTCAAAATCTATTACTTTTTTCAAATTGTCTTATTGGCTTCCTTTAAAAAGTATAGCAAACACAAATATATTTATTTAATATATCTAACAGCACCCTATAACAACTTCCAATTAACAATTTTCATGAACCCTTTTCAAGTTTTTTTTAAAAATTCACGAAAAAAGCCCTGGAGACGCTTAATCGTGACTATATGACGACTACGGTTTAACTGATAGGATTCATGTTAACCGCTTGACTAATGTTTGAGAAAACATATTTCGTATTAAAGGCAGTGACCAACCAAAAGGCTGCTACATACGGCACACGACGTCAGGTCCCAGCTAATATTACAAACAATATTTAAGTCTAACATATGCTTGCTTCGTTGTTTTGTCCATGGCTAAGATTCTTTTCGCATCATTTTGAAAACAATAAAGTTGTAATGATGCTAATTATATCCTGTGAGCAAAGTTTTTAAAACAAAACAAAAATATATAATCCTGACTTTGTTCAGAAATGTTATAAATTTGGGATGTAGCCGTTTGGCATGACTGCTTTTCTTACCGATGTGTTTGTTAACGAAATACACAATAAGGATAGCAAAAACAAGACTGTACAACAAAATCAACCTCGTTTCCAAGGCATCTTTGTGATTCATTTGTTAGCGGTAAAAACGTTCTGGCACAGGTTGATAACTTGATTGCTTATAATTTGTGATAAAAATGACTGCGAAATAATTTACACGTTATTTGCCTTGCAAAAATTTATACATGTCTCGCGGAAGTTTTTTGTAAACAAGGATAACAATCGCAGTCGATTTTTTGTACGATAACGCCAGCTAGCTACAGTTTTGCACCACCAAGAAGGCTCGTTCGAGATAAAGATGGCATTTTAGTTTTACATGGTAAAAATATATATACCATATTTAACCCTATTTGGTATGGGCTTTTTTTACCCTTGTAAGTATGGGGGGGGGCATAAAGTGCCCGCGGGCTGTAACTTTTGTTCTGTTTGGTTTTAAGTGACGAAACTTGGCACAAAGAAGCATCAATATGTTGTGACTTAATTAATGACAAAATATTTGGGTTGACATGTCATCACAGGAAGTGATGACGTCATAATGAGACAATGGCTGGCGAAAATATGTCTTTTTTGGAAATTCTCGTTTTTTTATCTTTTTTAAAAATATTTACAGTACTAGTCATTAAAAAACCTAATATAAGAATGTAAGTCATTATTAGAAACATTTACAGGTGTTACCAAAGAATTTCTCTAGGGAGAAAATGGAAATCCATCAGAATTCAATTTTGTTTAAAAAAATCGATATTTGAGAACCTTGGTGTTAGTAGCTGTCATGGAATAAAACTTGGTATATCTATGCGCATTCAAGTCAGTAACTACTCAAACAAGGCAAATTGGATTGACATGTGACAAAATGACCTATGACGTCATCATATGACGATAGATACAAAAAATAGGAGAATACAAATATTCCGGTCTGTAAATTACCAATATTCCGGTCTACAAATTACACAGTGTGTATGTCAATATTGTATGATGACTTTATGTCACTATCACATGCATAATCACATTTTCATACAACTGGTTAGTTTATAAAACATTTATTTTTAGCACTACAGCAAAAGTTGATATGACCACCTGTCAATAAAGGACAAAGTGACATTGACAGGACAATTTTTGTAAAAAAAAAAATTGATTGTCCGAAAGACCTATAAAAGTTAGGAAAAGTCCTAAAATTTCAAGGAATTTCATCCAGTAATTAAAAAGTTATGGGACTTTAAAAATGCCGCGGGCACTTTATGCCCCCCCCCCCATACCAAATAGGGTTAAGGAGTGCGTCCTGTTCCTTTTCAAACTGTGTAGCTAGTTAGCTAGTCAGCCATATATCGATGATGATTTCTGTTAAATTTATTATTTTATTTCTTAAAGGAGAGGCGAACTGCGCACGGCACGGCTGCTGAATAAAAGTTCATGTTGACAGGGTTGATTTTGAAGACCAGACCGACTGGCTCCATAATAAATCAATTTATATGTTACAGCCATCATAACTAAAAAACTCTAGAAACAAAGACTAAGAATGTTTTGATATTGAAAATATTCGTAATATAACGTGAAGCAATTAAAATAAAATTTTGTAAATATTTATAATACAAAATGTCCTAAAATAAGATTTTAGGACATTTTGTTCAGGCACATGCATAAAAAATGTAAAAGGCTTACATATTAATATCATACAACATAAAAATATAAAAAAGCAGGCCAACGGTTACCATAATGGTAGACCTGCAGCTTTAACATTTTAAAATCAAATCTATAGGTTAGAAAATTTAAGGGCATAATCTATAAAATCTGCTAAAAAAAACTACCAAATCTGCAAAAACAAAATCTATAGATATATGCATCAGTTCATGTTAACGGTGGCAAGTTTTTTTGCAACTTCAAGCCAAAATCCTTGTGGTTTACTGGCCGTAACGTAACAGAAGGTATTTTTCTTTAATCATTTACAAGTACATCCTTTACTTTTCCGGTTAGGATCTTCATCAAAATTGTCCCTTTTTGGCCCTAAAAATATATAATTGATCAAATAAGCAATCCAAAAATGAAGTTATAGTTCATGAATAATCATTCACATGCCGGTAAAACAGACAAAAATTATTTGTCAACAACTACTATAATGGGTCTATTCAAAATATGCGTACGTACTATAAATCGTCAATCTTGTACTCCCATGTACGCTTTGCTTACTAGGGAGTATAAGACTTACCCCTTTCCCGAGCGTACAGATCACCCCTCCCCGAAAACTGAAAATCGACTTACTGATTATTAATTATAACATGTTACTTGAAAAATGGACAATTGGTAACTACGGCAGGTGTAAGGTGTTAAAGTTGAAATAAGCAACACATATTTTTGCGGACAAGATACGTAAAAACACTCCAATAATTTTCTAAAGCGTAGATATGTAAGCCCTTCGAAGACCCCCTTATACACTTTGATATGCTTGTAGACTACCTCTCCGCCTCCTTCTTCTTTGAGTATGCTGGGTACTTTTTGTGAATGACCGCATAAACCTTTGTTGTTGCAAAGCCAAATTCACTGTATAAAATGTACTGGCACAATTGGACGTTTTTCATGGTGGGTGGGTGGTTTAGTGAAGAACGCTAGGAGCAACTTTAGAATTTATACAGAAAAAACTTAGTTATCATATAAAAGCTGCAACGCAGATACACACTTTTAAAAGAACAAAAATCTCCGAGCATCATTTAAAAGCTGCAATGGCAGATACGCACTTTTAAAAGAACAAAAATTTCCAAGTGTACTCGGTGGGTGAGTGAGTATGGTTGCAATTTTTATTTTATTAAATTTTCTAAGGTTTACCAAACGTCAATTGGCCGTTGGGAAAAATGCGCGTGCTCTCTCTTTCCCAAATCCAAATTTACACATTTTTTAGCACAGCTAAAATTGAGGGTAGACTACTTTACAGTACGTCACAGAAAGAAAAACAATTAAAATACTGGATAGTTTGCAGCTACTTACATTACATAGACATATAAGGGGCCTTCTAAAATTTTTATCGACCCTGTTAGCGGGATATCGCCGCTAAGATTCGGACCCCTCTTTTAGCGGATTTCCGTCCGTGAAATACACACATTCGAATAAATCTTGGAAAGCTCAGGGGCGTTTTTTGTAGATAAACGTTATCGGAATTGATGACAAGAGGAATCATGCTCACGAACGACAAGAATTTTCAGGCCACGAACAAATTTTTGAAATTTCTCAATCCTTAGCGGATTTTTATTTCACACTTCAGACTCCCTCCCCCCTTAGCAGCGATATCCCGCTAACGGGGCCCAAAAAATTTTTTTGAAGGTCCCTAACTAGCTACCTCCAGGGTGTGACTAGGCTTAACATTATCAACAAAATATTCTTCGCAGCTAGCTATGTAATGCAAGAATGTCATCATTAAAAGATTCTTCCAGATCACTGTCATCATCGCATCAGTGTCAGTTACATAGTGGGTCGTTGGATGTTGTAGGGAGTTGTCTGGTAGAGCGCAGACCCTAATTGGATCTGCGTAGCTTAAAATGAGCATTAAATACTGTAGGACTCCCCGTCTAAGCCATAGCCCCTCGTGGAAATAATAAACAAGGTATATACCTTGACATTTGTGAGGCTAGCCATGTAAAATATGCACATCTATCTAGTGATACCCACTCGAACCTTTCTATGTTCGCCGCCAGGAAACTTTGATATCACAAACCTAGCCTTTAAGTACACCTTCACACTTAATAATTCTGAAGTTTTATTCGTTTATTTTAAAGTTTGTGCTACTTCGAAGCTGTACGACTTAAGTAGTTTGTTTACACGAAATCAAGTAGCACAGCACGAAACGCAAGATTTCGTTCAGCAAAAGAATCTTTTTTATTCGCGCCTGGCGGACTAAGAGCCGCCCCTTATGGGGCGGCAATGACGATGAAGCTCTAGCAGTTGTTGTTTTTTTAATGTGGTGGTGATTAATAAAATCGAAAAATTTCGCATTAAAAGAAGCCTATATACGCCCATATATAAAAAAAACGAGGACCACAAGCTTTTAAAAGTGTTGGATATATTTTAAAGGTACCAGCAAAATATATAAAGCGTGTAAATAAAAGTCTACACAATTTAACAAGTGTGTACAAAAAGTATGATATATTTGACGGTTGCTGCTGTTTTTAAAGAAATTAACTGAAAATGAGATTCATAATTTTCATCTGTTGAGCGATGCCATTCTGTTTGACGCATTAAGCAGCTCTTAAACGCCTAAATCTCTCCATGAATTCTTCTTCATCAGGAACGACTATCTGCTCTGCAATCCCACGCAGATATGTTACTTTCTCTGGTATTTCATTTTTATGGATGGCTCGTGAGTTTGTAACGATAGTATAAATATCAAATGGCAGAAAGACGATAGTAAAAGCAAAGCCAATGGACTGAAATGCTCTTCCAGCATATGATAACGAACGAAATGCCGTAGTTGCTACGTCATCGACCATACTTAGCCCAACTCCTGACAATTTTAATGCTTGGCTAATCACTCCTGCACCACTTACGACGACACCTACAGTTCGACCTGCTGCAGATGCTATCGAATAAATATCGCGTAATTCTTTTTCAAGACGTTCAGTGGCATCCCTGTCTTCGTCTAATAACCTTTTTGCATTCGACAGAATACACTTTGTAGCTACTACTTCTGTTATGGCCCCGCTAGCTCCTAGAACGCCAGCAGAGCCTGCAACTGCTGCTCCTGCGATGCATAACGAAAACCCCACACCAAATGTGAAAAAACCAGAAATAAATCCAGCGATAGTAAGTCCAGCTCCAATGACGCCGAGTGGAGCTCCTGTTAACTAAACAGAAGAAACAGTTACTAAATCGTTATTTGTAATAAATACACATAACGTTTCTATGTGAACCCCCACATGCTATCTTTAATCAGAACAGAAATGCGCTAATATACCCCAGTAAAAGCTTAAAATCCGTTTTTTCTTATTGACCCACAATGACACTAATTTTGTTAATGGGTAATCAAAGCCCCGCAAAACAAATCATTAAATAGACCTGCAACCACGATCTCAATTTAATCATACCGTAATTATATGCTCTATTAAATTTTGAGATTTTTCTTGGTAGGTTATTGGAGAAGGCCGTCAAAAAGGTCGTTTTTAAAAATATTCATGTTTTGATATACCTATATTTTTTATCATAAATTTATCATCAAATAATTGTCTACGGTACATCAATAAAGTCTTCGACAATCTGTATTATTCTTACATAAGCATTCCTTTTAATTTTTAATTTTTCATCTCAGTGAATTTGTCTGATTAGTTAACAAAAATTACTTAGTTTAACTTGCATGAACGACTAACATTACCTTCTTTTAACTGGTGATTTAGCATAAAAAGACTTTTATTTGTTGATTCCTTTTTCCTTTATGAAGATACCTGTGTTAGTGAGTGGCATAAACGCTTTTAATTCTGCTGGAATTTCCAGTTTTAAGTGTTTTTTTGGAATACAGTGGACTTTCCAAAAAACAAACCCCCGATATGGTGAACGCTGGATTTAACGAACCAAATCTTTTGTCTCCCGAAGTCTAAAACCCTCGATATAACGAACTCAAGACGCTAAATGTAACAGAAATTCGGCAATGTCTTCAAAGTATCAATATTATGTTGCACAAACAAAACAGTGCAATCTCATCCAAATCGAAAAGCTTAGTCATAGAGACATTAGCACAGCATGCAGTAGAACAAAAACAAATCAAACTTTGAACTTTCAGATAACATCTTGTCAATAACATTCTCATCAGCCATATTTTCTGATGGCAAATTTATACGCAATGAAACAAGTGTTAGAACCACTGATCTCTGAGAGATAATTTGCTAGGTTTATGGAACATTGCAATGTAAACAAAAACTCAAAAATGCTGCTTTGATTCGAATTTGTTTTGGTTTTGGATTGTATTCGAGAAGAGTCCTACTCGAGCACTTTAGGCAATGTGTTGCAGTCAACGCTATAAATTTTTGAAGGTTTAAAAAATACAGGATTTCCATTAGTTTTTTATTTTTATTTTTTATTTTTCACATTTTTGGCTATGAACGTAGATTTGTGGAAGAGTCCTTAAGTCAGCTAGCGTATTTATTGCTATTTTTTTAGGTATTTATTTAGTTCGATATAAGAGCTTTTTAGAAGAAGAAGAAGAAGAAGAAGAAGAAGAAGAAGAAGAAGAAGAAGAAGAAAAAGAAGAAGAAGAAGAAGAAGAAGAAGAAGAAGAAGAAGAAGAAGAAGAAGAAGAAGAAGAAGAAGAAGAAGAAGAAGAAGAAGAAGAAGAAGAAGAAGAAGAAGAAGAAGAAGAAGAGGAAGAAGAAGAAGAAGAAGAAGAAGAAGAAGAAGAAGAAGAAGAAGAAGTAGAAGAAGAAGAAGATGAAGAAGAAGAAGGTGTTAATCCTTTAGTAATGACAATACTGTTAAAACATAACCCACCTTTACGATCTTCGCATTTTTCAGATGCTTCTCAAGGTCATCGGCCTTTGCTTGCAGCAAAGCCTTAACATCTCTTTTCGATCTTATGCATCGAAGAAAGCGCTGTTGTAGACGATCCTCGACATTTTCAACTGAAAGAAAACAGACTTTGTTTTTATTTGCTTGAAATAGTATACTAAACGTAATTACATGCATTTCATACAAACCTATTTTTGTGTTTACACATTTTTTATACCTGGTATGCTTATGTTTTTACGGAGTAAAACATGTATTAGTCGTTTCCAGAACTCGTTTAGACAATATATCCTTCGCTTGTCACATGTTATAAAGTAAAAGCGACAGCAACAATGAGGAGCGACACCTACGAGGTAGCGTCTGTAAAAAAAAACTTATTTTATTTTTAAAAGTAGTTGTAAAACGATAACGAATGTGTTCTAAATCTTTCTCTTTCTCGTGTTAAAAATAACATAAGCAAACACAACAATAGACAGACATACAACTTCAGTAGTAGTATATTATTATACTAGTCGATAAGGCCCGTGGAGAAATCCACTTAGGCAGGAGGACAATGTAAAAATTGGTTATTTTAGACCTTTTGCTGATGTCAGCACTGCATATGCAAAAACAAATTGACGAAATTCAGTTTATCCGTTGTCTCTATTGTGTAGAGCTCGACACGCTATGATGAAGAGAATGTATATGATCATGTGCTTTTGATGAACTGTTAATGGGTTTAAAAATTATGCTGACGTCGGCAAAGATCCGCGAAAACACACAAAATTATTTTTTAGAAATTTGTATACCTGTTGCCTTCAACGTATAGGTCTTTAAACGCTGATCAAAAAAATGTATAGGATCATGTACTTTTGACAAACGGTTACGGAGATATGGTGGTTTAAATGATTTTTGATGACGTCATCAACCCGTCCATTCCGAAACGGATTCGGGGACCCAGGTTTGGGAAAATTACCCAAATTGGTCCTAGGTGGTCTCTAGTTACCCACGCGGTGAAAAATCATTGACGTCACCACCTCGTTTCCAAGTTATTTGGCCTCAAAGTTTTAAGTGCACTGTAATAGCTTCATTAATTTAATATAGGATATTGACGTTAAAGTAGTGTTATTGACGTCGCGCCTTAACGTCATAAAATTTAACATTTTAGACATATTTTTTTCGGCGACTTCAAAGAAAATTTCGGCGACATCAAAGGAAAATGACGATATCCACTATGACCGTCACATACACTCCGTATTATTATATAAGATAAAACTGAAAACATATAATACAGTTACCTCCCGGTAACTCGAACACCGGATAACTCGAACTTTCATTATCTCAAACAATGTTCATGGATCCTTTGAGCTTTCGTAAATACTTTCTTATAAAAAACTCCGACCCATTTTTTCGTTTCTCCTGAGGCTAATTTCTTCGGATAACTCGAACTTTTTACTCGAAAAAGGAAATCAAAGACTAGATAAATGTCAGATTTTAATTTTTTTTTTAGTGTTAATAACTCCCGATGTATGATTAATAACTCCTGATGTATGTAGTATCTTGGAGGAAAGAATACGGAAGGAGAAACAACCTTATTTCTGTACGCTTTAAATGTATTGAATTTTCTATTGTTTTTAATTTCAAAAGAATCAGTGCGTGATGTGCTCGACCGAGTCTTTTTCGCAAATAAAATGATTTACAAGGGACTTGCATGTCTTTTTCATCGCCAAGATTTCACCTCTTTCCGGTAATTGTTGCCTCATTTCTTGAAAAAATCGCTTTAACTCGAACTATAATCTCATTTTAGACCAAATTCGACTTAACGGGAGCTTCGTTTAACTCGAACATTGCTAACTCTCGGTAACTGGAGGTTCCAGTTACAGGGAGTTAGCTGCATATGTTTTAAGTTTTATCTACGCATGAAATACGCTGACCAAGAGGATATTTCTCGGAAGAGATAAATAAAACAGTTTATATT
This sequence comes from Hydractinia echinata, assembly GCA_030067915.1. NCBI lineage: Eukaryota > Metazoa > Cnidaria > Hydrozoa > Anthoathecata > Hydractiniidae > Hydractinia > Hydractinia echinata. The sequence goes on along the minus strand of JASGCC010000042.1, from coordinate 1,888,427 downwards.
TATATTGAAACTATACGAGCAGAAAATTACTCCACTCTTTAACTAAAATTCTCGTTTCAAAACAAGCTAAATATCCAAGTTCTTTAAAAAGAAAAGAAAAGAAATATCAGCTTTTAATTTTGAGCAGCTTAGGTACGTACAATCTATTTACAACAGTAGATTTCTTTCGCCTGATTTTATGAAATAAAACATACGAATCCCATTTCCTTTAGTTAAACTTTAAAAATTTCTCATACCTGGATCTATGCTATCCATGTCTGCTTTCCTGCAATAAGAAAAGAGAAGTGACTCTATAGATCGCTATCAGTTTCTTAGAGAACTTGTTGTATTGTGGTATCACAACACTATCTTAATGTTTGTTTAATATAACTGTGAGTAAAATAAAATTAATCCCATTACACAATATGAGAAAGTGAAAGAAAGAATAAAATTTGAATATTTTAGGTGAGCCCTGCAAAAAGAAAATAGCCACAATCCAGCAAAATTCTGGCAGTGCGCAAAGAATATTTGCAGTTAAAAAGCTACTAAAGCAGTACTGACAGGCACCGAAATTTTAAAGAACGCCGAGACTGCAAATTCCAATATAGAGGAACAGTAACAGACAACTGTGTAAAACGAATTATGGATTTCAAAGAACCAATCATTATTTCAAAGAACCAATCATTATTTCAAAGAACCAATCATTATTTCAAAGAACAAATCATTATTTCAAAGAACCAATCAAACTTATACTATCTTGACAGCTATAAAGGATATCTCAAGAGATATCTAAGTATTTGACAACCTACTTAGATATATGAAGAGATATCTAAGTAGGTTATCATATTGCATGTCCAGGATGTCACGCCTGCAATTTTGACATTTCTCGTTTTAATTTTGACAGTTCTCGTTCTTATTTTCAAACATGCCGACATCTCATTACTTGATTTTGGGAACACAAGAACATCAGAAATAAACCAGGTTCTTCCTATTTCGAAAGTTGTTAAGTTTTAAAGTTTTAAATTAGACCTTGAAACCAAAATATATAGGGAAATCTTTAAACCTTCTGAAATTCAAAATCACAGTATTTGTGGTAGCTACCTGACTTCTATTTTCAAATCATTGCTAAATTACATACAATATAATTGAACAATTAAAAAGTACACATTTACATACAGTTTTCTAAAAATATATAAAAACTCAAGCTGCATGTGTTTAAAATCAATTTAAATCCTGTCATTTAAAATTTATGAAATTCATTGCACAATTTAAATAAAAACTTCGATGCAAGAATCAAGTAGTTAAGATTTCGGATTACATCCGAGATCTTATTAAAACGGGCGGTCTTTTTCTTCTTCTTCTTCTTCTTCTTCTTCTTCTTCTTCTTCTTCTTCTTCTTCGACCGATTTTTTAACCGAATGCCGTAACGTCACGACTTTTTAAGTCCGACCTGACCCCGCGGTCTAGCGCTACGCCCGCTGTGCGCGTGTCTTGATATTCGTGAAATTGGGAAAGAATGAAGACTGCGTTACGAATTTGATCACAAATATTGTTATAGAGTGTTATTTTAATATTATTTGATGAGCTATGCTGGATACTCCTTCAAATTTTCATTTCCAGTTAGGTTTTTAACGAGGCGGATTTTGTTCAACTAAACCGAGCCCTAGGGGTTAAGGTACGAGTCGTTCCTTTTGAGGGGCCGAATTCAGTTTATACTCCAGTTTTTTTGAAGCAAAGAGAAATATTTGGTGGGGTTAGTATAAATTATTTAATTGCCTAAATTTTAGTTCTATCAACGTTTAAGATATTCTCTTCATTGTGTCTATGTTTTCACATGTTAAGATGAAAATATCATCTCGTTTTCTAGCCATGTGTAAATCTGAAACAAACCAATTTCAAGATTTTAGCTAGCTACAAACGTAGATTTCAAGGCAGCATGCTGGCTGAAGTTGTGGCTCCTTAGCCAGCTCTTTAGCTACTTCTGGCGCTAAAGAGTAAAAGTAGCCAAATGCAGTTTGGCTAGCTAGCTACAACAAAATTCTTAATCAATATTTTTTATGCTAAATTCAGTAGCGACACTTTTTATTACTGGCAGGAAAACTTACTTCCGCAAAATAAATTTGTTAAGTGATTTTTTTAGCTGGACAGGGAAACAGTCCTGTATTTTATTTAAACCGAAGTTGCAATAAAATTTTTTTGAAAAGGGTATGATGCCTATTATGGATATGCAACACAGTTTACCTGCATGTAGTAAGCGCTCAGCCAAGTGTTAACAGAGTGTATCCTGTGTTGTTATGTACACCGAAGTTGCGACATAGTTTTTTTGAAAAGGGTATTTTGCCTAAACGCATTGGTGGCACAGTTAACCTGTACTAAGCGCTCAGTCCAATGTTAAAAATGGGCTGTTTCCTGTGTTTCTGTTTAACCAAAGTTGCGATAAAGATTATTTGAAAAAGGCTATTATGCCTATATTGGATGTGCAGCATTGTTTGCCTATACTAAGCAGTCACCTCGGAGTAAAATTTATTTTTAAACTTTCAGCGGGAACATTCTCCAAAAAATAAAAAAGGTTTGTCAACTGTTTTTTCTATGACAGGGAAGCAACGAGTTGTAAACTATTTTTTGAAAAATATATTACACTGAAAACACCATAATGTTGTGCGCCTATTTTTTGAAAAATATATTACACCAGAAACACCATAATGTTGTGCGCCTCACTTGATTTACGACATACTAAATTGCTTCACCTGAATGTGTGGCACAGTTTACGGTTCTTATTAATCTCTCTTCCGGGCGTATAACGCCAGGTAACACAGCTATTTGTAGCTTAACCCGGCGTTTCCATGCGCCTGGCTGGCTATTATTTAGACTGGCTAGTCTAAATAATAATAATTCTAAACAGATGAACGTAGTCATAATCTTTTTGTTTCTTTCGCCTACTTCTATTTCTTTTTTTTTGTTTTTAAAATTGTAGGATCCAACTTTATGGTCAAATCTTAGATATCTTAAATTTCATAACGTTTTTAGTCATGTCGCAGGTATGCTAAAACATTTCCGAAATATCGCTACACCACAAGCAATAATTTTTAATAAATTGATATGCTAAAACGTCTTTGTTTCTTTCTTATGAGTATTAAGTGTAGCACAGTATTGTTAAAGTATTAATTTTCACAGATTACTTTTTTGTACATTTGGGGAGACCTTAATTCTGATATAATTTTAATACTTTAAAGATTCGCGATGAGTTGATGTGTTACGCTGGTGTATTGTTGAGAAAACATATTTTATGGAGAAGGGGGTGACCAACAAAAAATGTGCTAATGCAGTTATTGAATAACTGCATTAGCACCTTTTTTGTTGGTCACTAACTTATTCTGTAGGCCCCAGCTGGTATTTCGGAAAAAAATATAAAACAAATAAATACACTATAAATGTTTAAAGATATACTAATAACATAAAAATATTTTTAGAAACAGGTCGAAATAAATCAAGAATTAACACCTCAAAAAATCAAGCAATTTGTTTGGTTGGCGCCCCGCAAACCTGCTCTTTCTACATCTCGCCTGGTCGCGGCGACCAGACGAAATGTTTCCACGAGCATCTGATTCTGAAGTCTGATCGGATTGCGTTTTTTTTACCGCTTTGGGCTACTTAACCTTATGCCCCTTGCTTTGCCCGCTAACAGTAACGCATAACAGTAACGCATTGATCACGAACTACATGAAACATTTTGCAAGTTCAAGATAATACCATGGGATAATACCTATTTATTTGAAATGACGGAACAACATTTTAGAAGTTCTGTACAAAACAGTCTTCTTGCGAACTCGAAGGGTGTAGGGAACAAAATTACACGCGAACAAAAATCTGAAATCTTTTAGCCTGCAAGGGCTTTTCATTAAATATTCTATTCTTTAAAAAATATTTTAGGTCTTGAATGTTACAGTATACTATAGGGTATTTCAACTTGAAAATGCTGAAAAAAGAGAATCTATTTATGAGAAACAAGAATACAATTTTAGCACAAGCTGAATTAATATCATGTTTCTATTCAAGTCTCTTTCAGGCTGGTATTTAAACTATTTGAATTGCGTGTCAATTTAAAAAAGGGACTTGTTAAAAAAGGAAGATCCAAATCAATATGGCATTTGATGCACGGATTTTAAAAACTAAATGTCCTTCATTGTTTTCATCAAACTGATATATGCATGAGATGTCACAATTGTTGTTCTTATTTTCACACTTCTCGTTTCTATTTTGACAGTTCTCGTTTTTATTTTGACAGTTCTCGTTTTTATTTTGATAGTTCTTGTTTTTATTTTGACAGTTCTCGTTCGAATTTCGACAGTTCTCGTTTTTATCCTAACATTTCTCGTTTTTATTTTGATAGTTCTCGTTTTTATTCTGACAGTTCGAGTTTTCATTTTGACAGTTCGAGTTTTTATTTTGATAGTTCTCGTGTTTATTGTGACAGTTCGAGTTTCCATTTTGACAGTTCTCGTTCTTATTTTGACAGTTCTCGTTTTTATTTTGACAGTTCTCGTTTTCATTTTTGACAGTTCTCGTTTTTATTTCGAGAGTTTTTGATTTTATATTCGCTCAAAAAAAAATTCATTGTTTCTTTTTTAAGTTCTTTTCAGATCACTTTTTTTGATTCATTTACTCCCGAATGGGTGTTTTTTTTAAAAAAAAAAACTAATAAGGACAAGGTATATTAACGTGTATGCACGTGTGTGCTTTTTACTAGCCAGGAGACCCAGCAAAATTTTTCTTACGACCAGGAAATCGAAATAGTTAAGGTGGGAAAAATAACGCAAACAATTTCTTGCGGTCAGAATACTGACCGCGCTTTTTGTTTAGTTACATCTATTGTTCTTTACTCACGTGATCAATATCGGAAATGCTTTGTTTTGATCGCGAATGGCGGACAAATATAATTAATTCTGGTATGATTTAAGAGGATAACTATGATTACGCCCGCTTTGTGCTCATTGGTGGGTTTTAGGAATTTCCAACGAAAAAAAAATGAATAGGAAATAAATTTAACAAATACAAAAAAGTACAATCGGTTTTGAGTTTAGAAACAAAATGATTATAGCTATCAAATCACGAGAGAAAAAATTTTTCGGAGCTTGGAATCTTATAAAATCTGGAAAACATGAACTGCTTGAGCTTCAAAATTTATAAATGAAATAAATAATAGATTATTAGAGCTTTAAATAATAGAAAAACAAACTTTTGACCTTGAGCTTAAGAACTTATCGGATAAAGTAAATAATAGTATTTTGTTCTAGATAAATAAAACGTTTGAGTTTAAAAAATGTATCAAACAAAGTAAAAATAACTGGAGCTGCTTGACACTCTAGAAAAACATAGAAAAGGAACTGTTTAAGATTATAAAATCGATAAAACAAAGTATAAAAATTATGAATAAAGGAACCTCGCGCATTCAAATTTGCAATGGAATGTCTTCATGAGAGTTAGTTTTACTGGGAAAGTTAGTTTTTACTGGGAAGAAAGTACTTCTCCATTTATAAAAGAGTGATTTCAAGGGAGTAATAATTTCCGTGTGGGAGTAATAATTTCCTGGGAAATTACCACTCCAGGAGTAATAATTTCCCAGGAAATTATTACTGGGGGAGTAATTTTTTTCGGGGAGTAATTATTTACGGTTACACCGGCGTAACCTTTTTTCGTACTGCATTGTTGTTACATAGATAAATAAATAAATAGAAAATCAAACAAAATTCCAACTAATACAAGCAGCTGTTGGCCTAGCTATATACTCCCAACCTCGTTCTCAGGGCCTTTTGCCTTGTTGATGAAGTTGATGGCGGTGAGCCACTCCGTAATAACGGCTCAGGGGCCACAAGACCCTGGGGACGAGGTTGATATACTCCATACCACGCTTAACATCAAAACATAAAACAAGTTCACATAACTGGTCTAAGTTATCTTGTTTTCATAAAAACAAACGATTCATAGGATCGAGGCTAACTGATGTTTTTGTTTTGATAAGAAAGATTTAATAACACGTTTTGGAATAACATCTGTGATGGCGCTTAATTACTTTAAAGTCTTTAAAAAGTACCTAATACTCAACAACAGTAAAAACTATAAAAACAATTGATGTTTTATAGCTAGTTACTTACTTCAAATTTAATAAATATGTGTTTTGCAGAGGTTGGAATAAAGGTCTCAGCCTCTACTTCCCTCCAACATTTTTAATCCTTTCAGTTTCCGAAAAGGTAGCCAAAATGGCGCGTGACCTAGTGTTTATGTAGCTAGTTTGCTTCGTAATCCCAAGATCAACAGCGCGGGCATGTTTAGCAAGTGCCTTTACCACAGCTACGAGTAAACCCATGCCATGTGAGGGAAATACATATATTATGTACACAGGACCCATGTTCATAACAGTGTTTCCAACACTGAGGTTGCTATATGTATAATTATTAGTAATAATAATAATAAATCCAGAAATTCTTCTTTTAGTTGCGTACAATTTGTTCCATCTGTGTTTTCACAGTATGGTTTAATTTAGGCATATATTCCGCAATTCTATCATTCAATTCTTTCAATTTTAACAACCTTCGGTTGTCAGTAATTATACCCCTCGATTTGCAGTTTAACCTAAGCTCCAGTGACATTTTAACCACATGATACATCACGTTAATAATAGCTTGTTTTCGTAGTGTCACGTGGCACATGTTCATATTAAACATGACACCATATAGGAAATGTTATAGAGAGCGTGAGAAGAACTTAGTGCAACTTATCTTCCTCATTAAGCTTAAAATGGACGTACTGAGTTTTGGAAATGTTTATTCTCCTGAAGACGTGCATTTCCTGAAAAGCATAGGTGGGTTGTAAACTGCCGCGATTTTCCAACATCAGATAAAAAATAAACTGTGCTGGGTGCGAGGTTGACAATTTTCAGTAGAGAAAACGACCGGATGGCAAGGCAAGACGATTTTCTTTTTGCGATTAATAAAAAAAATTTAAGTAATTAATTGTGGAATAGGACAACTACGAACTACTAACTGTGTGGGAACCAAGGATAGTTTTTAATTTATACGAGTCGTTTCACTTGAAAGCTTCTTCAACTGCGCGTACTCCTGATCAAGGAAATCAATGTTAAAAATGAAGCACACACCCGCGGTCGTTTCAGACATTTATTCTTCCGATTTAAGAATTCCATTTATTTAAAGTTGAAACTAAACGTTTTAGGCGTTTATTCTGCTGACTTCAGAATTCCATTTATTTAAAGTTAAAGACCCACAAACGTTTCAGGCGTTTTTTCTTTCACCCATAATCTTTATCCATATAGAAATTGTTAAACCAAACGTTCGTTCTACGTATACACATCATATGACATGATGTGAATCGATGACATCTTGACATCAATGTTATAATATATTATAAAAACGCTGTAATCTTTGAGAATTTCTTTGAAGTTTTGTTTACTTGCTGGAATTTATCAGAGAAAAAAACAACCCTAACTGAAATAATCCTTTAAACTTGACAAAAATGTTGAAAATTAAAAACATTCAAATCTTTTTATAAAAACACTCAGCTTGAAGGAAGCCTCTTCAAGCTGAGTGTTTTTATAAAAAGATTTGTGTAAAATAAAAGGTTGATGGAAATTTTATTTGCACAAATTCGGGCTTAAAAGTTTGTCACACGTTTTGGATTTTGTATTTTTTATTTATGAAAAAAAAACGAACATTATTCTAAACTGAACTGTGTTTAGTTTAGAAGTTAAATGACATTCATTACGCTCTTTGTTGTCGTTTGTGGTTTCCTTTTCAATTTGACAGAAATTTTAAAAATCTGTCCAAAAATGTTTTCGCCGAGAATTAATTCGCCAAAAATTTTGGGGATTACTATACGCTATTTCACATATCGTGATTTCATTCCGCCGTGTTTTAAAAAATAAGAGCGTTTGTTTTCTGATTTGGAAATAAAAAAATTACAATTTACAATTCCATCAAATCTTGTGGCAACACTGAAACCCAGAAAAAAGAGGCAAGCATCAAAACAATAATTAAGTTTCTACACACATTATGAACATATATACATTAAAAGAAAACGCAACCTCGTTCCCAGGGCAATTTTTCGCTTTTTTGATATCCGAGACGGCGCGAAGAAATGGCCCTGGGCCAGGCTGGTTAAAATCAGCACGATTCGTGCTGATTTTTAATTTATTCAAAATTTTGATCATTTTGTTAAGAATTGCCATGCGGACCGCCGAGAACACTGTATTGCAATAATTTATGTTTTATTTTTTATCAGAAACAAGTTAGCTAAAGTGTTTTGAGTTTTTGCTTCGAGAAAATATGATTGCAGTGTTGCCTTCGCTCTTTTTTGGCTACATACAAGTTTTAAATATATATTTATTTTAAAGTTTTCAGCCATCTATAGCTAGCTAGCTAGCAAAGGCCTAAGACGTACTTTTGTAGCTACAAAGGTTGTGCTAACCAAGGTAGTTATGATTTTTAGCTATCTTTATTTTATATTATAGTTAAAAGTGAAAGTACTTTTAGCAAGCTATAGCTAGCTACCAAGCCACAGAATTATCAGAGGGTTTTGAGATTAGAATTACACTGAAGATGCCTAGCTATAGCTAGTTAAGTTTTTAGTATTTTTTTAGGAACATGCAGTCTTTCTAATTCCATTTTTGTCTTGTGGGCTACTTATTGCTGACATAAACCTCTATAAACCTAAGTTGGCATTATGGTGGCGTGTAGCTATATATTATACTAGTATTGAGTCATCAAACGTCATCAACATAACCATGTGTCAGATACAGATCAGATATATACGTTTAGACGTATATAATAACTGGCTCTTTTTGTCTGTTATTGTTGTTGTAACGTGCATATACACCTAAATAAAATCGTATTGTCAAAATAACTTGTTATTGTTAGGTCAAAATTTATAATTGTCTTTAAAAAAAATCTTATCGCCCTGCTTTAAATGCCTAAATTCTGAAATTCGGAAGGTATAGCTATTACAGAATCATTTTTTATGTTAATCCCATCAGACCAGCCTGAAAGCATCTCCTAACAAGTTTTAACTCAATATCTTTCTTTTTCATCTTTCTTTTTCATCATATTGCACTTTTGGTTTTTCACGAAACGGGTCCCTGGAAACTCATTTACAACTAAATGGCCACTATGGTCAAACCAATTGACTTTTTTCAATAATTTTATGTTTGTTGCTTTACTAGGAGATTAAAAGTCATAAAACATAGGATGTTACAATTCATGCAGTCAACAGCATATGATTTTATTTTTTTGTTTATGTGTTCTGCCTCCTTTAGAAAGAATATTAGCTAGAGTGTAAAAGAAGGTTTGTTCGGGAGAAATAGGATTAGTTATGTATACCTGTATATACCTTGTGTTGTATTTGAGCTAGCTAGATAGCTGCTAAACACGTCTTCAAGCAAACCTACATTGTGCTTTTACTACACCCTGTGCACAAAAGCTAGCATAGCTAGCTTTCTAGCTCTAGTCTAGTAGCTACCTCCTCAACTGCACTGCAAAAAAAACAGAAGCTTACTTTAACAGTCTCTAAAAGTACAACTAAAACCTATTTAATTTTGTTTGCACGTTAAGCTATACTAACAATGCCAAATATTTTATTTTTCACAAAAATAAATTCAGTCCGGCAGAACATAAACATTCCAGGGTCCCTTTCGCACATAAACTTAGACGCCATTATTGTTTTTCTGTTATTATTCAATTTTTTACGCATAAATTAATTTATCTTCATAATTAACGGAAACTTGAGAAACCAATCAGATAGCAGAACTGACCAGTGTGGCCCAGGGTCATTTCTTCTCGCCGTCCGAGATTGTCAGAAAGAGAAAAATGGGCCTGGGGACGAGGTTGAAGAAAACGTTGTAACTTCTAAAAAATAAATATTTTCTCGACCGTTTTTCGAGCTTACTTTATTCATCTTGTCACTTTCTACCTCAACAAAATCGAGAAATCTTGAATTGAGAAATAGAGAATACCATAATTTAAAAAAAGGCTCGAAGGTTTTATAATGACATAGTTGCAAAACAAAATTCTAAGGATTTTTAAAAAATAGCTTTAGTAAAATATTAGTATAAAAATCCTGAAAAGCTATCAAATTAATGGAACTCTACCAATAAGTTTTTTTGTATCTTTTTGTCGCATTTTTGTGCTTTGCATGTCTGCTTCAACGATTTCATAACCCCAGTGCAATAGTGATTGTCGTATTACTGGCGATATGGTGAAGTCATTATAAGTCGTGTTAGCCTTACGGATTTTGTTGACCAAATTCGATTTAAATCTTGCCAAGAATCGTTTCCATCTTCCAACTTGTCTTTCATCATCAGACGAACGGCGTCCTTGATAGAATCTGCAATACCATTGGAACCAACCGTAAGGATCTTGAGCTTTTATCCAACCTATGGATAGAATCATTGTACAATAAAAAGTAGAAAGCGTTAAATTGCTTTTCTGTAACTGTTGTCAAATTTTAATGAAAGATCAACTTTCGATTGCCATGTTTTGGCGCCTTTTTTAATAACGTATGAAATTACTACACAAAAATCATGAATGAAATTGATATACTTGTAAAAAAAAAACTGCACCAACGTGAACACAGTTTACAGCAAAAAAAATACGTGAAAACTGATAGAATGCTTCTTGGATGAATAATATAAAATTATTCATTATTGTCAAGTTTGTTGTGTTTTGTTAGTTGATTTGTTGCTTGAAAACCATAATTGAAAATTTTTCTTTTCCCCTTTTAAACATTTTTAAGCAAATCAATGAAAACAAATAAAAATAAATATAAACGAAAATTACGTGCCCAGAAGAAATTTATTCCTCTTAATTTTTCATTCGTAGTTTTCCCGCGAAACATAAGCTTATTTGTAGATTTCACGTAAAGGCGTTTTATCATAGAGCTTGGGTATCGACTTTCAGTGCAGTTATACGCGCAATACAGGGCATTAGCTAGAGCGAATACGCGCAAATACAGGCTGACCAATAGTATTTTTTCAGAACAGCAGCTTAGGCTTCTCCCAGTCGACTTAGGACTTTATTTTAGCTATAATGGCCATCTGTTAAGGCGGGGAGGGGGTAAAAATGAAGACAAAAGCGGTACGCCGGAGCCGTGAGCAGACATCATTTACAGAGAATCTTTTTTTTTGGTTTGGTATTGATTTAGTTTTCTTTTTTAGAGAGAAGAGAGCATCAGACAAGTCGTTTAGTTATCCATTTACATGAGAAGCAATTGTCCACACGAATATGGGGGGGGGGGGGGGGAAGTCGATAGGCATGGACAAGAGGAAGTGGGTTAGAAAAATTGGCAAAATTGTGCGGACGTCCTTTATAGATAAGATATTTTAACCATCAAAATCTGTTTTTAAAGGCGTCTTGGCCATAAGTGCAATGAAATAAAAACTCGATTGTGCAAATTCATTTTGTTTTATTGACAGCAATTCATAATTAGGTCTTTGCGGTCTAAAGCTAAAGACAGTATTCAAAACAAAATAAGTTGCTCAAAAAGCAAGAATAGAAAAATTTAAGAATGTAATTTTCAAAAAGTGCCAGTTTTTGTAATGAGATGTATGAAATAAAATCTATTAAAGAAGATCCTATTGAATTATGAAATCAGAATACCAAGTATGAACGCACAAACATGTAATCATATAACTCTAAATATTATATACCTGATCGCTCCCACTCTTCCAGTGAAGCACCACACTTAACCTTGTATTTATTCACATTCTTATCATAAGTGGGAGAAGCAACTTGTAAAGATACTTTTAAACCAACCAACCAGCTTTCAGGAAGATCGTTCCACGCCTCTTTGTATCTTTCGTTGGTTACTGACGATCGTATTGGACGAAAGTAAGTTCCTCCAAACGAACCTTCTTGAAGAACTTCTTCTGGAGTTTTGTTTGGAAGAAAATCTGGGAAGTCTTCAAACACAATTTCACCTAAAGATACATGAATTAGTACATAAAACAAGCAAACCAAGAAAAAAACATATATTGGAAAAGACGACAAAACAAAAAGGAACTTTGACAAAGGCAGTCTAGTCTGCAAGGTCAGTCTAGTCTGCAAGGTATACTTAGCTAGACAGAATAATTACAGTCTTGGTTTTTGCTTAGAATTGAATCATCGACCCTTAACCCCCTTTCCCCGCAAAATAAACTATATGTAAACTACATGTGGCAATATTCTTTTATTATCACTTATATACATTCTTGACATCATTTAGGCAATAAAAAAGTTGATTACCTTTTTTGTTTCTTAAACACGTCTTCTTAGTTTTGCATGATTCTGGTGCATTCTGAGATGAAGCATAATTTCTTTTTCTGCTCATTTTACACTTAACGAAACTTTGTTTATAACCTCTAAATAAAGGTTTGCATTATATTACATTCACATTCAAATAAGCATTAATACTTAAAAAAAAACTTAATCCAAATTCTTACACAAATTAGAATTTTAGGTGAGTACTTATTTGGCATAATTAAGGAAGAAAAACTTATTGCTGACATGGGTGCTAATTTATACATTTGACATTATAGACCGACTAATTAAAATTATTTACCCAGAATAACCTCTTCAATTCACATTGGTACTGTGATCAACAATGGTCCTACAAAGAAGGATCTATTGCATGAAATCATTAAAACCTTCCTTAAATGGGAAAAATCATCAGGAAATATGACTTATATGAGAAAAATTAATTTTCCCAAAATGTATTTTTTGGACTTCACTAAAATTAATTTCCTTAAACTTACAATCTTTTCTGTTTAACTGTGCAAAACTCACCTATATTTCAGAGTTACTATTTTTTTTCTATATAATTTGAAGAACCTGAAATAACTTCATTTCTTATTGATCTTAGTTAAGATAATAACATTTTTATAAGTTATATATAATAAGTTATAACAAAAATGTGCTACTGGTAGCCATAATAAATAATATAATATACTGACTGGTTTTGATGTTGTGCTGTGAAACACAAAGCCCAAGGTCAAAAGTAAAGACCCAGCTTGCGAGGTCTGGTTCCCTTCACACAGGGCTTTGTATTCCACAGTGCAACAACAAAACCAGTAAGTATTTGTTTTATAACCTGCCTGCATCTCATTGAAAAAATAAGGTTTGTTACGTAAACAAAAAAATCAAAGTTATATACTTTTTGTTTAAGTTGTTCTTCCCAAGTCACCAAGGAAGATAAAACACATTCAATTTCGATACATTTGGAATTCAAGATCACTGAGATTCCCGCGCTTTTTTTCAAACAGTTTTCCGCGTCATTGAACAACTACAATTTTTTCGACATATGGTGTAAAAGCGCGTCTTACGTGGTCTATTTACAGGATAACCCTGTCGTAAGTTTATATAAATCGCCAAAATGTCGAAAACGCGCATTCTAGTAAATCTAAAGCTATTTTTTGAAATTGACCACGTCATATCTTCGCGGGAGGTAAATATTTCAATTTGATACAGAGCATTCGTAAGACACTTCATGCCAAGACCTGCTTTTATGCTACTTCCCGCGAAATTAAAGACCCTTTAATGGTGCGGAAAACCGCTTGAAAAAAACTGCGGGTAAAGCGCGTTTATGGCATATGACGTCATCAAAATTTTTCACAAAAGTTGAATTCTGCGTTTTACTATTCATATAATGATATGGTGGCCAATAAATTATGCCACAATCTTTATAACTTAGGTTATTGAAAATGACCCTGAAATAAAAAAGGACTGGCCTTAAGTAGCCCAAGATTTTTCTTAGGAACATCAAAACTAGACGAGGGCATGGACGGTGTTATATTTCAATGATCAATCTTTTTACACACCCGTCAACAAAATTGAAACTTTTGTTGTTGCATGCTAATTTGATCAGGAAGCTAGCTAACCAGACAATTGAGAGTAAGGAGACATGTCTAAATTTCCCTTACTGATTGTACACATCTTAGTTGGCAATATATATAATGAAAAATAAAATTTTACTGCATGTATTTTTAAATTTGTCTAGGACAAGAAACTGTGACATTATTTCCCTTGGCCTTACTGTCAAACTCTAAAAATTTAAGTTGTAATAACTCCTGTTATAATAATCATATGGTATTCCAAAATTTCCAAAAATTTCCTTTTGTGTATATTTTTTACTGATCCGAATTTGCCACTTATTTTTTTTATTCATGTTTTAAAATTTGATTTCTTTTACTCGATCTGAAAATACTATTAAAAATCCATGCAACATGTATTTTCCAAACAGAACCCTGTAGCTAGCTAAACTGCAACAAAATGATTTTGAAATTCTTCTTTTTTTTGCAAGAAGGCTAAAAATGGTTGAACAACAACAGCCATTTTCTGCTGAAAAAATACAATGATGAAAACATCGCTATTACCTTGTGACTTCACTGTTCTTAGTAAAGAACCAAAGAAAATATGAGAAATTACCTGAGGTATGAAAGTATGTATCTGAGGCGCATTTCAAAATGTTCAGAAAGTTACATAACTATAAAACACGTGCGGTTTGTTATGACTGAGATAAGCGAGGCAATATGTGTAATCATAGTCCCAAAACCATAAGTTGTGTTTTTTAACAAATTTTGGCAAACAAAACTTTTTTCCTAAAAAATTTAAAGAAATTTAGTCAACAGGAACTCACTCAAAATTGACAAAGAGCTAAGTTTCTGCCAATACTACTCACAGACAATTTATTATTCACCCGCGACACAATGTCCTATTGTGATTGCAATTATCACTATAACCAATCACGACGAACCACGAAAATTTGTTATCATTCTGAGTTTGCTGGGCCTGTCAGCAAAACATCAGCATATTTCTCTTCATTTGATTGGCCCGGTAAGATTGAGATATAAACAAATATGGCTGTTTGCTATGGCTCAAAACACCATCGATGCATTATTTTTCACTTGAGTTGGGTCTAACTTTCAGTTCTCCTCACACGCTGATGCTGACTCTTTGCATCTTTCTAGCTTGTTAAACATTAAACACACAAATTTAACTGTGTAACTAACGTTCACAATCATGTGGGCCGAATCCTCATGGATTTATAGGGTATTTTCATCATTCTCTGTTCTACTTATGACCCTGGACACTGAATTTCAAGGTATGTGCAGTTTTGTTTCCACTCACTAAACGTTAACAATACTAGTTTTAATGTAATTTATTAAGGACGTTTTGGTCGTTCGACGGCTATTATCAAATGCAAATCATTGGCATAAACAACTATATATTGCAATATTTATACGAATAATAAGTAGCTAGCTAGCTAGCTACTATATCATGAGACTATAGTGCAGTTTTAGTTTGCTGTGAAAATCGACCTACCTTGGAGAACTTTTCTATACTCTCCTCTGCTGCTAATAATTTTGATTTTGAGTTAAAGGAGAGCTTGCTATATATATTTAATTTTCCTGCAAGTGGAGCAAGTTAGACGTTCACCTCCCGTTCATGATAGCGAAGTATACACAAAGTGCTAAAATGGAGAGGCTCTTTCAAGAGATTTACAGTTTACCTTTAAATGTTTTTGCTTATTTTTATACAACAACATTGTATTTTAAGCCTCTTAGGCCTTGTTTTGTAGCAAAATTATATAATGTTCCAAAACATGCCAAACCCAAGGGGTGTATATATTGGAAATTCGCAAACTAATACACGACATGGGTTTCGGATTTAACACTGATACTGATTTAATAACCAATTGTAAACAAATATGTGACAAGATGGGCGATAAGTCTTGCAGAAAAGCCTCTTCTTTTTAGTACTTCTTGTATGCTTCGTTCCCAAGAACAGATGGTTCAAAGTTCAAATTAAATATGGCTGCGCTAACTCCGAGAAGGCGTATAATTACTTGTCCGTAAGGAAAAGTTTGTGATCATACGAAATTTTTTGTATAAGTATTGTAATAGTTGTTTATGCCAATGAACAAATAGCCAAAACTATGTTATATAATAAATTTCATCAAAACAAAAAAAATTATGTTCTTTTACATGCTAATATAAACGCTACACTCATTACCAATTTATAATTTTTATTCAATATATAAACTACAGTACCGCCTGCGTGTAACTTTACATGTACACGATAGTTTTCACCTTCGCATGAGCTTCCGGTAGCGTCAGAGCTTTCGTTGTTATTGTTAACCTATTGTTAAATACATTAGCTATTTTTGCATGTTGAAAACAATAGAGTTCATGTCTTGTTCGCGAAATTTAATTAGCTCATGTGAACTGCGTGTGTCCCATTGTTGTATTTAATTGCTATAGTCGTCAAGAGATCAACGAAAGAAAATAATATTTAACAAAGATTTATTTATCTATTGTTTTTACTCACGAACGTCAATGTTAAACCATTCGTTTATAAATGTTATGTTTTCGCTGATGCTCGTGTTTTACGAAAGCGTGCGTGCAATTTAATTTTTTTTCACAAAAGCTAAATTTTCATACGTATCTCTTCAAAAAAATCGCGCAAACAATTTTCTTATAAAAGTTAGCGTTTCGACATTACAATTGGCCTGCGGGAAATGGAAACAAACGAAATAAAAACATTGTTTTAATGTCCAGATGCTCGACCTAAGAACAAAAAGCGGCGATAGAAACGCTTTTTTAGATTACGTTTTAAAAAGTTAAGAACGAAGAACGGCGATAGAAAAGCTTCGTTAGATCGCATTTTAAAAATTTAAGAACGAAAAGCGGGTTAGAAATGCTTTTTTAGATCACATTTTAAAAGTTTAAGAACAAAAAGCAACGATAGAAATGTTTTTTTAGATCGCATTTTAAAAGTTTAAGAACGAAGAACGGCGATAGAAAAGCTTTTTTAGATCGCATTTTAAAAGTTTAAGAATGAAAAGCGGCGATAGAAACGCTTTTTTAGATCGCGTTTTAAAAATTTAAGAACGAAGAACGGCGATAGAAAAGCTTTTTTAGATCGCGTTTTTAAAATTTAAGAACGAAAAGCGGCGATAGAAATGCTTTTTTTAGATTGCGTTTTAAAAATTTAAGAACGAAGAACAGCGATAGAAAAGCTTTTTTAGATCGCATTTTAAAAGTTTAAGAACGAAAATCGGCGATAGAAAGGCTTTTTTAGATCGCGTTTTAAAAATTTAAGAACGAAGAACGGCGATAGAAAAGCTTTTTTAGATCGCGTTTTTAAAATTTAAGAACGAAGAACGGCGATAGAAAAGCTTTTTTAGATAGCATTTTTAAACTTTAAGAATGAAGAATGGCGATAGAAATGCTTTTTTAGATCACATTTTAAAAGTTTAAGAACAAAAAGCGGTGATAGAAATGTTTTTTTAGATCGTATTTTTAAACTTTAAGAACGAAGAACGGCGATAGAAATTTGTTTTCAAAATCTTATCTTGAAGGAAAAAGTCCTGAAGGTAGGGTTTTTCTGTTTGCGCTGTTAAACGTTGCTTTTTATAAGAATACCTTTTAAAAGTTTTGCATGTTAAAAAATATGCTTCGATGATAACGAATTATTACTAAAAGTTTTAAAAAGTAGCAACATTAGTTTTTTTTAAATGTTAAGTGTTATGTTCGTTCTTTTTTCTAAAATAATATATTTCAATAGCCTTCGTGATCTTTAACACTTTTAAACAACAACATGCATGTTACATGTGACAACAAAAGGATTCATCAAATCTTATTGTTATGACTCGCGCACGACGATAACAATAGAAAGCAATTAAGTTCGTGTGTAAACAAAAGATATGTGAACGTTCTTTATGTAGACATGAGATCATTACACGAGGTCGTAAAACTCGCGTACATGTAAAGTTACATGCAGGCGGTACTGTAAACTCTAGGTTAAATTTTACAGTTTAAGCATATATAGTTGTACTTAGGGTCAATGTAATGTCTTCATTTAAAGAATTACTGGAATGAAATTAAGAGGGTGCCGATAAGCCGCAAACGCCAGCATATATACGGGTGAGTTTGGGCGACTTTTCAAATTAAAATGACTGTTGTCCGCTGAAACCGCCCGCACTTTCCTGAACACGCCCGAACTCGCCCGGAACATTCCCGAAATGCAACACCTTGTAACATAAACATGGCGGACGAAGAGAAGAGAAAGGAGTTAATAAAGTTTATATATAATTTATTTATCAAGTAAGTCTTATCAAAAATCATAAAAAACAGTTCTTTTAAGAACTTCGCTACCACATAGTTAGTTCATTTTAATTTTTGTACTTTTTTAAATAATTCTTCGAGAGTCATTTGTGGTGAATCTTTTTTTTTTTCGGGCATTGTTCGGGACTATGCAGGTTTTTTCGGGCGAATACCTGAATTTTTTTCAAAACGCTGAACTCGCCCGAAAACGCCCGCACTTTTTACAGCGTATGTGGCTTATCGGCACCCTCGTATGAAATTGAACTGTGTTAATATAGATATATTTGATCAGGAACTGTTTTATTCTGAAATTAAATTCCTTTTTAAACAAACCACATAAAAATGTAAGTAGTGATTCATATTTTGTGGTTAATCTTATTAATCTTAAGGGTATAGCCTGTCAGTAATTTCCAGAAGCGACCGCAAAGGCACTGCTGGAGTGTTAATCTCCAATTTGGCTGCAGAAAAATTTCTGCCAACTAGACGACGGCCTTATGTGAAAAATCGAACAAAAAACCTCTTGGATATGAGTTCAGCTCTCTACGAACAGCAATACCGACTCCCAGGGTAGAATAATTAAAAATGTGAACAAATAAACATATAGATTTGTTCAAAACAGCTTTAAAACATACTACAGTACGGTACTGTACATCTTATTTGTAGGAGCTGAAGGAGATGCATCGGCTGATGTTGACCACCATCTTGAAATGGGTAAAAGACTGCTAGCAGCTGGTCAACTCACAGAAGCTTTATCACATTACAACATGGCTGTTGGTATGTTTTTTTCTCATACTTTATATAGATGGGAAAAGAAAATTCTTTTGCCATATAAATGTATATACAAATTTTAATTGTCATTTTGCAAGAGCACAATTCGTCCCAATAAAAGTTTTCATAGACATGAGGCTGTCAAATATCTTTAATATTTGACAGTCTCATGTCTATGAAAACTTTTATTCCATAACTCTTGGAGCCTTAGAAATTGGCTATTCGTTAAAACTACCTCTTAAATAATCATGAAATCCTTTAAGATATTAAAATATGTGCATTAATTGCTTTGGGTTTCAGAATAATAACACAAAATTGATAGAAACAATGTATTTCTATTGGAATGAGAATGTACAAGAATTGGAGCTTCGCATATAGGAAATTTTTATTTGTAGTACACTGGCTAAAGGAATTCTTAATAAAACAGCTTATGTATAGTCGTTCATTCTTTTTTAAGTTAAGTACAGGATGATAACAACAATCTGTAAGCAGTAAAGCTAGGCAACACAAAGGGGAATGTTTATATGCGTGTGGACCTAGAAATAAAGCAAGATGAGCCGCAACAACGTATAGGTTTGCCTGTTAAATAAGGATCTGATAGGTAATCCTACCTACCACGACTCACAATGTTGGCCTTTGTAGCCCTTTTGTAGACCTTACTACTATTACTTATATTAAAAATGAAAAAGGATGGTAAAATAAAACCACAAAGTTGAACTTGCTCTACTTGCATAAAATCCATAATGGCTACTAGAATTGCATAACTTATTTAGATAACTAAGATTCCTATTCCATAAGGTCTTACTCCGCCAACCAGACTGTTCAGAAATAAGTGTGCTATTAATGCTCTGCTAGGGCTCACAGTTGCAAGAGACATGCCCTTTGCCTTGTATAGTTTAAAAGTGACATTGCCACAACTCTCCTAACATAAATAGATAGTAAATAGTATGAAAAGAACTGACCTGGCAATGCAATGTCTCTTCTGATGAAATATCCAAAGCTTTTCATCTGATGCCTCCTTGTGCAATATAATCCAATTATAGATAAAAGGATGATGACCAGATGACTAGATAACTGTAAGCTGTAAGGTACATCTGAAGAACTAGCACAGTGTGGGGTGTTGGGGTTTTATATGCAGCCATTAATAATCAAGACCTGGGTAGGGTCCAGTTCCTTTACAGGCAAGTGAGACTACTATCCTGGCAACCTTTAAGATCAGGTATATAGGTAGAAACCACCCCCCACTGTGCAATGCTCTACATTGCATCCTCAATGACTAAGGTAAACCGAATGTATGCTAACTACAATGCTAAAGAACTGTACTTCTGTCACCACAATTAACATGAGCAAAACTTGCAGTTTAGCTCCATTTGTATCATTACATTTTATCATACAAAATGCATAGAAACTGGAATGTATATGTTAAGGTGACGGTATACCTTTATTGTATCAAAAAATTGATTTTTTTTTATTAGCTATTTATACTAAAGAAACGGTGATCTTTCCAATGGTGAAACTATTTTATTTTTTTCAAAAGGGAATATTGACTTTATCCAAATAACTAACTTTTTTTTCTGATCGGTCCTTCACACCTTCAAATTGAAAAGAGTTATACGAGTGAATGTTTTTAACACTTATCATCCTCTTGAGTATAATTATTCAAAATAAAAAAATCTTTATATTTCCTTTCCGAAAAGAAATGACCATCTGGAAAAAAACACCTCAAATCTTTCATTTCTAAAACTGTCAAGTTAATGTAAAACGCCGTTCGTGTCTTCAAAAAAAACGAAAGAAGAAAAATTTAAAAAAAAGTATTTTCCAGCAACTTAGAAAGTTCTATTTCTATGGTATATGTACTCAGTCATGTCTTTGTGAATAATAAAATTTAAAAGGACAACCTTCTGAATATTCATCGCCTCGGAAGTGTGAAAGTATCACCATCATTATGAGTATGCTTGAAAGGTGTGATATATATTTTAAAAAATCTTTATAACAGTTTTTCGTAGTTTTGTTTTTTTCGTATACCATCTATTACATTTCAAATCTCTTTTACAAAACTACAGAAGCTCTACAAGGGAGAGTGCTACTGTGCTTAGCCAACGTGTTTATCTAAAAGCGATTTTTTTATCTTAAAAAAATCAACGATTTTCTAGATATTACATCTTAAAGACGAAAGTGTAAGTTAAAAAAATGGTTTTTTTGGAAAAAGTAAAATAAATAAAAAACGGGGACGTTGTGGAAAATAATTAAAAATTCGTTTTTACATACATCTATCACGATTCTATAAAACATCGAATGAGAGTTGGAAACGAAGTAGTTTTGTAAATGAAGTCACTTTTTTGAAGGCAGGGTGTGTTTCAAAAATGTCTCTATACTTTTCACAATTAAAAAAATTTCAATTTTTTTTTATACCATTTGATAGGTATTTAAAAATGCTTTTTGGTGATGTATGAATGAAAAAACTTTGATTAACTATCGCTGATAAAATCGCGATTTAAAAAACCATGCTCAAAAGGTATACCGTCACCTTAAATTGGTTCTATTTCGCTCTTATATATAACTTAAGACAATTTTGCTCTGAAAGCAGACAGTGGTATGTTTTAAACACATTTTAAGCCTCTGAGGACTTCACAGAGAAAGTTCTAGGGGTGATCAACTTTCCTCAGTCATAGTAGGTTGAAGGGACTTGGATGGAATTATGTTTAGGAGCAAATATAGTACAAATTTATAGAGGCTTGTATCACAAAGCATCAAGGATAATTGTACACACAGCCTTTGTAATTCATGTTGGCACCCAACAATTGCCGATTTGTGTACAGGCAGTCAATTATAATCATTATATTTTCTTGAGTTTAGATGGTGATAAAAGTAACTACCTTACCTACTTTAAACGTGCGGCTGTGCTGCTTGCGCTTGGAAGGTCGAAGTCTGCACTGCCAGATTTAGAACGAGTCATAGAGCTGAGGCCAGATTTTTTAAAGGTATGATGTCATATAAATGGACCATTGGCCTGAACCATTAACTTTCTGCAAATTTTTATTTTCTTTAATTTTCCCTGAACTTGTTTCTTTAGGCCCGGTCACAACGTGCAAATATCTTTTTAAAGCAGGGTCATCTGGACAAGGCTCTTAACGATTACAACTCAGTTGTAAGTACTATTAAGATATACTAATTTAAAAAAAATTGCAATGGCAGCTCACAAGAATATTTGAGCAGAGTGTTCAATAAGTTAATGAGTATCTACAGTATTGACACGTCCAACAATCCATATATATAATGGAAACTTATGTGCAGAGGTTTTAGACTGGAGTAGAGTGTTTAAAAGGCAATGCACTTTATTAAAACGTAATTTCCAATAGAATGGAACCAGAAAAAATTTTTTACGTGGTTTTCATCTCAGCCTTAAAACTGGTACAGTATATATTTCTGATTTTTTTTATTTAGCTGTCTAGTAACTCTGCTGATGAAGAAGCACAAAGAATGGTAGGAACTTATTTTGTTTGCATATATAGATAATAATAAAAATTAGTCAATAAATATGCCATGCCCTTTTATGCCTGATACTGTGGTTACCAGTAAAATCTTTAATTTAAAAAGGTTTAATGCAAATCAGTAATATTTTTGGATAAACTACACAGTTCTTAGTGTAAACAAGAATGACAGGAAGATGTGTGTACTCTCGAAGTCAACAAACTTAGGAATTGATAGCTAACAATTTTTAATTGCAATAAATCCTTCATCATTCTCATCATTCTCGGCTTAACGTCCGTTTTCCATGCTAGCATGGGTTGGACGGGGTATATTAATGACCCTCTTCCAATCTGATCTAGACTGTGTTAGATCTAAACTCAACTTCCTCTGTATCAAGTCTGTCCTTATAACCTCCTGCCAAGTCTTTCTCGGTCTGCCTCTGGGCTTTGCCCCAGGAACTATCAAGTCTCTACACTTTCTTACCCAATTATCCTCCTCCATTCTTTCCAAGTGCCCCAGCCAATTCAATCTTCTTATCTGGATAACATCTTTAATTCTACGGAGACTTAGCCTGCTTCTTAGCTCATCTGAACTCTTTCTGTCTCTCAGACTGGCGTTACACATCCACCTAACCATTCTCATATCATTCCTTTCTAAACGGTCAAGATCTTCCTGTTTCACTGCCCATGTCTCACTACCGTACAACATAACACTTCTTACACAGGCCTCATACAACCTACCTTTTACCTCAATTGACAGGACTCTGCTACTCAACAAAGGAAGTAACTCTAATCCTTGAGCTATTTATTAAAAATGCCACCTGGTCATTTATTTTAACGTGCATTTAGATCAGCATGCGCATGTACTTTGCGGATTTATGTTGTATAAACGTCAACTTTTGAAATAGGTGACATATATGGTAGTTTAATGTTGTCATATAGATCTCTACCATTCAAGAAGTGAAACAGAATATAGCTACTGCTGAAGAATTATTCCAAGACGGGCAGTACCAGTCGGTTATTGACATTTTGGGAAGTGCAGTGGAGGTTAGCACTTTGTTTCTTTTGCTCATTTCTTTGTGAAACAGCATGCGCTTACTGCTTTTTAGTAGTTAAGCTATACAAAGTTAAATCCCGGAATTTCTTAATAGTATCGAAAGTTGTGACAGTATACCTGTCTTATTCTATCTTATATACATTCTAGTATAATGTGTGTGTGTCACTGCCACTTATATGACATTTATACTTCAGCTATGTCCATGGAGTGTAAAGTTAAGAGAGATGAGAGCTGCAAGCTATCAACAAATTGGAGAACTGTTCAAAGCCATTCAAGATCTTAGGTAAAATTCAAATTTTCTTGATTTTGAAATAACGTCAGGGTGTCTAGCAAACCCAAAAACCCCTGAAAAACTCTGAATTTGAACAAGTAGCCTGAAGAACTTTGATCTTTCGTTGTTGTTGTTTTATTTTATAAAAAAGCTTGAAACCTCTTAATCAAAAACTTGTGATGGCCAGTTTGCGAAAACTATTGAAGTGGAATATGTTGATAAATTACTTTGGTTATAATGACAGTTTTATTTAGAGTCTTTCTTGTTCGGACTAAAAGAGTTAAAATATTTATTCAACAAAAACCCTAAAAAACTTGATGTTCCTAAATGACTCTAAATTTGACCCTGAAAAATTGCTAGACACCTTAAAGATGACCACACCATGTGATGCACATTAAGCAGACAATAGCATTTTAAATTGAAAACTTCTTGCTGTGAAATATATTGGCGCGTCAGATGTTGTGTTGTTTATATTTTAGACCGACAACTAAATTAGTGAGTGATAACACGGCTGGTCATTTGAAAATAAGTTACTTGTTTTATGCCATTGGAGAAGGAGAGGACTCCTTAAAGTATGTTCTTTTCTTTTAATAATAATTTAGCTATTTCATTCCTTTTTTCTCCAAATCTAATTCCAGTTTCCTTCCTCCTGTTTTGTTGCAGTTATGAAACGTGGCTATTGCAGAAGCGGGTGATGTTTCGATAGAAGTGCTTTCAAATATATATTTGTATACGCTCTAACACCATTGCAGAACATTTCGTCACATTCAGTGCAGATGCATAGGTTTTATTCTCCTGCTGATTTCTTATGTCTAAAGAACATTTTTTTATTGTTATAGGGAAATTCGTGAATGCTTGAAGCTTGATCAAGATCATAAGGAATGTCATAAACATTATAAAGTATGGTTTGTGTTGTTGTTGTTGTTGTTGTTGATTGTTTGTTGTTATTGTTGCTGTTGTTTGTTTGTTTGTTTGTTTTTAGAATTCTAATAGTTTTCATTACAATTGATACATTTAGAATTGTTATAACCCTGGATTCACCACTTTAATAATACCATAACCTATGTGCCAATCTTGATTGGATGTTATTGAAGTCCTACTCTAAAATTTTTCTTAGGGATATTTAATCTTGCAATTTGCAGTTTAATCTCTTTTTTGTTTTATTCGTTTTGTTTTCTTCCGTTTTGTTTTGTTTTCGTTGTTGTGTGAAATAAAACGAATTCCCATAAATTTAAAATATATATATCTCTGGAAATTTCACTAACATGGAAACACTTTTAAATGTAGCAAAAAAAAATCAGGATCTTACTGGCGTCATTGTGTTTTTATGCGTTTCTTCATGTTCTTTTTCTAGAAAGTGAAAAAGTTAGTACGATTTTTCGAAGATGCAACAAAATATATGGATAAAAACGAGTAAGCAACTCCGTTTTTCAATTTCAAATTATATCTACAAAATTTTTTGTAACTTTTGTGACTTTTTGGAGTTATTACTTAATGAGTCTACCACAAAGTGAATAGTTCCTTAGGCTCAAATTATCCAAGTAAATAACTCGGCTATTTGAAATAGTAAACTTCACTATGTTGAAATGTATAACTCTACCATTTTGGAATGGTAAAACTCCACCATGTTGAAATGGTATAACTCTACCATTTTGAAATGGTAAAACTCCACCATGTTGAAATGGTATAACTCGACTATTTTTTTAAAAGAAATATATCCGTCTTTTTATTTAGGCATAACGACGCCCTATTTAAATTAAAAGCAGCTTTAAAATTAGAAAGTCAAAATCAAAAATTTGTAGTGAAAGCGAAAGAGAAGATGTGCACATGTTATTTAAAGGTAGGCGAAGATTGTTGTTGGCTGTGTTTTTCTTCTTCACTACTGTTGCCCCATTATGTACATTTTCTTGACAAGTCTCTTTAGATAGGATTTTCAAATTAAAACCTTTTAAAACGCTTCTAGAAAAAGCGTCTGTTTTCAGAAACTTGAATGTCGTGTTATGGCTGCATGCATTTCAACTCTGAAATAACTTGGTTATGCCGCCCCTGAATATATTGTGTGGTGACTTTAGGTTTGTTTACGTGAGAGGTTAGACTGGACGTTTGCTGGGATCCTGCTCTCATCAATAATTTTCCAAAAAACCAATTTGTGTCTATAAGGAAAATTCTGGTCCTGGGAAATTATTTGTCACGCCCGGGATCATGCTTGAGCTAAGCGGTATCCTGGTATTAGTCGGCTCAAACACTCCACTTAGACGGGACATTTTTTTTTTCATATAAACATACCGTCGCGGGAGGAACGAGTTAACTTTTTGTATATGTCAATTAAAAGAAAACATCCTAAATAACTTTTTTCCATATAAAGTTGGGACAAAATCATCTCGGCAAGCGTGCCTCCCCGCCTCTCATGTAAACCGTGCCTCAGCAGGAAAAACTAATCTAATTTACTACACTCTTTTTTGTATACACATCTGTCAGTAAAACTTGGTTTGCGTAGGTAGATTTCAATAAACTCGATCTGTGGCCACAACGATTTATTATAAAGACAATTTATAAAGTCAATTTACTTTTTAGATACAAAATAGTAAAGACGCCATTAAATTATGTACAGAAACGATAGAGCTAGAACCTCAAAATGCGTATGCATATTGCGATCGAGCAGAAGCGTACTTATTAGAAGATAAACTCGATGATGGTAAGTTTTTGATCAAGTGAAAGCAAATTATAGAGTAACTATCCACTTTCAAAACTTATGCATAGTAACTTCATTGGTGCCCGAAAATTATTTTTTGCTTCGCCGGCGTTTTTGCATTTTATTTTTCTGAGGGTTTTTAGTTAGCTACAAAAAAAAATAGTCTATTGGTTGGAAGGGGTTCCCAAAAGTCAAAAATTTTAAACCTTGAAACCTTCCCTTTAGCATTATGAGAGAGTGATACGAGTAGGAAGCGAGCTTATATTTTTATGTATACTGTACAATTATAAAACGGTGGACACATGTTAACGAAGTATATTTTGTGAGTGTGGGTGTGTGTGTATGGGTGGGTGTGTATCGGTGGGTGTGGGTGGGAGTCACTCACATAATTGTTGTCTTCTATCCTTACTTTCTCTTCGTTTAGCATTAAAAGATTATCAAGAAGCTAAAAATATTAATAATGATTTACACAGAGTAAGTTTTTTTTTCTTTTGATTCGTTGCGTTTTGATGGGTTCTGATCGATTGTGTTTGGCTGGGGACCAGCCTCGTGTAGCAAAATTCAAAAGCTAGCCAACTTCTTCTGCAGTTTTAGCTGAATTGTTGCAAGTCCGTGGAAGCCTTCGAGCTACCTTATCGACCCAAACAAACTATTCCTTAAGTACATAACTAACATTTAGGCCAACGAAAATTTTGAATGATAAATCAAATATTTTTTATTGTGTTTACGTCCAATTTAAAATCATATTAAAAACAAAATTTCGGCAAACAAATATATGAATCAAGAATTTTGGCTAACACATCGGCACTCAACGTGAACAATTGTCGAGTGCCAACATAAATTAGACTAAATATAACTTGAAAAATTTTAAAACTCGAGAAACATAATTGTAACTTTCGAAAGGGCAAGATTATTGGGACGAAAATTTGGGTCGAAAAAAATTAGACCGACTTTGTTTGGAACGATTAATCGAGTTTATTAAATACTAGCTAGATGACCCGGCGTTAAACGCCAGTGTAAGTGCAGGTAGACTGTCTCGCAAATCCGGTTTGTGTTTTAGCTAACACGTTACAGAGAAGTTTTATACCTTCAACGTGTATATGTTTGGAAAAATATATCCTTACAAATTATATTTGCTATCATCAATAAAGAAGAAAGTGTATTATGTTTTGTTTTGTTTAGGCGAAAGAAGGTATCGATAGAGTAAACAAGTTAATAAAACAAGCGAAAAAGAGAGATTATTATAAAATATTAGGTGTTACCAGGTATGTGAATTATTGTTTCATTCCATCTCTAATAAGTCAGAATGTTGGGAAGTGGTAGTGGTCTAAATTTTATCTATTCTCTTAACATCAATCCACCTTTTGGAACGTAGAAGATACGATTGGGGTGTATCATTTTGTTATAGCATTCACATTGTTGTTTACAGGTCAGCCAGTAAGCCTGAGATAACGAAAAAATTCCGAAAATTAGCGTCTAAATGGCATCCAGATAAATATGACGGAGATGATAAGAAAATGGCGGAGAAAAAATTTATTGATATTGCCGCAGCTAAGGAAGTATTAACTGACCCGGGTAAGTCTGGTTTACACTTTTCAAGTGTGTTATGTAAATCCGGGTAGTCACTTTGGGGCTTATAAAGAAACATAATTTAGAAGCCATATCTATGGTTTTATTGTTCTCTGTAACTGCTCTATAAAGTAATCTAAAGTTTGCTTTGTAACCATTTTTAAGAAATCACATTTTTGCGGAAGTTGAATTTCATGTATCCGCGTAAGCGACTATTACTTCATGTCTATTGTACACTCTAACAAAATGTTGTGTTTTTAGAAAAACGAGCAAAATACGACCAAGGAGAAGATCCGCTCGACCCAGACTCACAACAAGGTCAAGGATTTAACCCATTTCAACATTACCAAGACTTTGGTGATGATTTTGGTGGAGGTGGATTTGGTTCATTTAAATTTCATTTTAACTAAAAAAACATATTTTAACTCTCGAAAATAAGTCTTCATTACGAGCTGTTACGAGATGCGGAAGGCATTCTAGGTAGCTGTTGAATGAAAGAAGCGTTTTGTTTTAGTCCGAACTTCATAACTTATTTACAATATTATATTACTTCCTTTTGTATTCATGTTATTACGCTTTTAGTTTTCAAACATTATTAATGCTAAAATAGAATGCGATAATTAATATTTATAATTATTTACTTGTCGAATTAATGCAAGAAACGTGAGGTAGAAAAAACTAATTGATCAACCACAAACCATACACCTACAAATCATATTTCATTAATAGCTAAAAAATTGTAAATGGTTTTGAAAGAGCTAAAGTGTTTTTAAATAAAAAATTTTATTAAAAATAGCTTTATTTCTTTTTCTATAGCTGCGTCTGTCGCATGAACTCCAAAGATCTACCTACAATGAAAATGTGTCTGTTCAGAAAAAAGGCCAGAGAACTTAACAACGTTTATATAGTCACTATTTTAATGGAGAAAATTTTGATTTTTGCGGATTAGTAGTCCCTAAATGTTTTAATGTGCGGAATATATTTTTTAGGCTGACTACTTTAAAGCAAAATGAGTCTTTTGCTTAACATAGCTTTGAAAAATAAAGCTATTCTCCAAATGAACAAAACTTTTTTTATTCTTTGAAATTTTTGCAGAAAGAATATTTCTGCAACTACCCCTGCTATCCCGGAAAATAATATCATATGTATTGTAAGCCATTGTTTAAATTCACAATGCTCTGTTTGCAACAAAACATGACGTTAACTTTAAGATTTGGATGCTTTTGATTCGGTATCTCACTCAAAGATTAAAATGAAGCATCTTCATTGGCTTTCGAGAAAATAGAGATTTTCCGAGGTTTTAGCCTGGACACAAACTTAGTAGCGTCCGGGCTCTGTGCTGTCGTTATCTATATAGATATAGCGCGAAATACCAATGTTCACCAAAAAAGTAGCTTTTGGTGTTTGTCAGGAAGATGTGAAAAGAAATATAGATATATCTATCTTCCATCGGCGATTTTAAAGATTCCGCCCCGCTTAGCGGTGACGGAAATCAATAAGGGAGAATAAGCAATGTATTTGGTTCATGGTGCGATATATTCGGTTGATGGTGCAATATATTCGGTTGATGGTGCAACACATTCGACAGAACTACCCGTTACGTTCTTATATTATTTCACACATTTTCGTAAGATACTTTCTCTCCACATAAACAAGACAGGTGATGCATGGGTATTATGATTTCTCGGTTGGAACTCTGGACTAAAAACTCTCAATCTCCATATCCAAACTGGAGTACTCCAATGTGCTATTTTCTGAGGAGAAAACCGTGAAGGAGATGATAATACAAAAAACTTTGTTTCAACTTCATATCTTTGGTGTTTCTTCGTCACATACTCCATTTTTTATTTTCTACAATCTCAGTTTGCTTTTAACTAATTTTACTAATTTTTTTATCATATATTTAGTTTCACAATTTTTATTATCAACAGGAAGAACGTTAATAGCAGTTTTATTGTACATACTGTTCGTATATATGACTGAAGTTCCCATCCTGTATAAATATTCATGAAACAAATAAATAAATAAAGTGATGATATCGCCAGGTGTATCTGGCAGCTCATAAAACCAAAAAAGAAATAAGAAATATTACGATAAACAGTAAAGCTTTCTTTCTGCTATTTTCGAAATGATTGATATTGTATAGATCACAATGGTTCAAAGATAACACCAACAAGACGTATGATATACGCAAACAACCTCGCGAATAAAAGTTACAAAAAGCTGTCTATCAAATTGTGATTTCTGTTACGAAGTTAGACACGACATATTTTGCTATTCAGATTGTTACGCACTACGCAGTTATTTTTAAAAATTGATTTGTGAGATCTTCTTGAACCGAAAATTCCTCGAAATTTCAATTTTCGTTGGGTCAGTCTGGGGTACACTGACTGGCAGGAAGAAGAAAGACCACAAGCCCCACCTAAAATTTGCGAAATTCAGTAATTCAATACCCCCCCCCAAAAAAAAAAAAAAAAAACTGGTATAAGAAAGTCACTCAGTGAGAAAAAGCAAATTTAAAAAAAAATAATATACGATCTTAATTGTTCGAAAAAAGAAATAGCTGTAGTTAAAAAAATATATTACCAGAACAGCAAACTTCGCTAAAAAGAATCCGGTACACTTATGGCGCGGAGACAAATAACAAGCAGGGAATCGGAGAATTTACGTTTTTTTGGAGTGTTTCCAAAATCATATTTCTCTACGTTGGCGTGTCATTAGCGTAGCAAAAAGAATTTCGTTCTGGTCATTATTTATATATGGCGGAGCGTCTTCGTTTTTCTCTTACGTATTGTTTGTTGCGGAAATTTTATTTTTCGCAGACTACTTTCCAGGCATTTGGGGAGACCTTAATTATGCCTATATTCACTTTTGAAAACTTTGGTGGAAACACCTTTACTTTACCAGTCAGTCAAATAAAGCTTTTGAACACTTATCTTATCTTTTTAAAAAATTAACAAGATGCAGGCGCTGCATAAACTATCTCGCTATTAAAAATGCAAACTATGAAACATCCACAATGCGACCCAATTCTACAATTTCTGCTAACAAAATTTTAATGTCACCATCATGTTTGGCATACTTTTTTTGTTAACTTTGCCAAATTTGTCTAAAACAAATACCAATTTTGGCCTGAAACGTCATTTAGATGACTTCCAAGTACTTAGAGAGTTTAGGTACGAAGTTTAAATCTGTGACGTTGCAATTGACCATTTGGGACATTTAATTAGTTACGAGTTGGAAACCTATCCTCGCAGGCGAGATAGTAAAAAGAAAGAAAAAAGTAAAAATAGTTACCAAGATGAGATTCGAACACACGACTACTCCCGTGTCGGTGCTCAAAGAGGCAAAAATTTCCATTCTTGTAGGACACATTTGCGTTTTAATACAAGCTCACGAGCTTGTAATAAAATTAAAAAGAAAGTTGACCTTGTGTTGATCTACCGCCCCAACTGATCAAACTGGAGATTTTACGTACATGTACACCCTTTTTTATACCCCTTTATACCCTCTCCTGCGCCTACGCAGTAAACGTGCTCAAACATTCAACCAAGGCTCCTTGATTCAACCGACAATTTTTGTATAGAACTAAAGAAACGTAGTTTCACGACTATTCCGGAAACGTCAGGAACGACGCGAGAAATAATTTAAATGACAATATAAATACATTTCTTGTCAATTAGCCAATCAAAGTGCGAGAAAAACTCATTCTTGTCTCCAGAGCTCTTTGAGGTTAAAATCGAGTTTATCTCAAAGAGCTCCGGGGACGAGAATGAGAAAAACCTAACTAGCGCATATAACCAGAATTGTTCAATTGTTAGAAATCTGCTCTCGAACGCAGGTGCTTTTTAATTTAAGGAACTTGTTTTGGTATTCTTGTTTTCAAAAAAGACCTACTTGAGAACATATCTAACCAGCATAATTTAGTATAGACTCGGCCTGTCTATACTAAACAAATCATTTTCTACAGTCAGTATTCGGTATACTTCAACCTCGTTCCCAGCGCCTGTTGTCTCTGTTATATAACCGGGACGCCGTCCGATGTCAGAAAGGATACAAGATGCCCTGGGAACAAGGTTGGGTATATAAAGGAGTTTGCAAATTCAAGAAAAACTCCCAAAAACATTTCCCTTGCACTTATCCTTTAAATTATTGAGATTCCATATCCGTTCCCAGGGTCCCTTGGTCCCTGAGCCGTTTATAACTAAGCGGTAAGTTCATCAGAAACAAAAATATGCCCTGGGAACGTTGATCCCGACAACTGTTAAAATCGAAATAATTAACACAACACAAAAAGCACCTCGTTCCCAGGGCCTATTTATATAAGGACGGTGAGATATTTGTATCGCCGTCCCGATGTCAGAAAGATATAAGCTGTCCAAGGGACGACGTTGCACAACCAAGAAAAAAATGTTATCATTTACTCCTAAAGGTAAAAAAGGAAGTCAATTGTTTAGTGGACGTTCTCTGTGTTATATATGTCTCCTTAAATAAAAAACAAACAAATTTAATACTTTTAAAGTTCGCCTTCTTTCACTTTTATAATATTCATAACTTTCCAAATCTATTTATACTTCTTACTTTCGACAGATTAAAATTGACAACCTCATCTCCTCCACCTTTTATTGTGGCTAGAAAACGAAGCGTCATTAAGAAGAAAATAGCACTGGATACAAGGTTGTAAAACCAATCGGCGACCTCATTAAAAGCACACTTTAAAATAATAACAAAAAAATTGTCCTAGTAGTTGTTAGTAGTTGAACAGTGAGAAACATACATACAGCAACAGTAAAAAGTATGGAAAACGACAGTGACATGGAATCTGATTCAACAGACGAATCTGACATACTTATAGAACTAATTTTAAACCAATCTCCGATAGAAGAATTAAAAGATAGCCTTGAGAACAAAACAGATTTAAACTACTGTTTTAATGGTTGGAGTCCACTGCACTATGCTACTTCCTTAAACAACACCGAGCTCTGTCGTTTGCTTGTTCAACTGGGTAGCAATGTAAACTTTGTCGCGAAAAGCGCTCCTTCGCGCGAGTTCCTTAACTATGGACACTCGCCGTTTGCTATCTCCTGTTCACGAACAACGCGCATGGAAATATTTAATTTGTTTTTGGAAAACGATGGAGACGTGAATTCTGCAGATCCTTATTGTGAAAAAACTCCATTGATGCACGTTGTCTATGAACCTGATAAAGATGAAGATCTTTGTTCTGTGGAAATACAAAATATAAAATTGGAGAACCTTTTACAAAAGGGTGCAGACTTTAACGAAACAGATAGAATGGGTAAAAATGTTCTTCACTTTTTTAATTTATATACGGAAACGAAAGAGGAGGAAAGTATTGCATTGAGAATGATTCGATTAATAATTGATCAAGGTATCGAGTTTGACAAAACAGATATGTGGGCTACACGCCATTAAGAAACTTTAGTCAAGAACTCCGACCTCGAAGAATGTCTATGCTTATTAAACACGGTGCTAATGTTAATGCAACACTTAGTATGGACGATAGCACCATGATACACTCATTAAGTTACTTACGCAAGGAAGATTATGTTACTGATTTTTACAGGAGACTGCAAGAGTCTTTAGAAGTTCTTACAAATGCAGGATTAGGTATAAATACAAGTACAACAATCACTGGCGATACTATGTTACACGAGATTGTATCAGGAGATTTGAAAGCATTGACAATACAAAAAGTAATTGAGTGGGGCGCAGATATCAATCAAAAAAACTGTTTTGGTTACACACCTTTGCATACGTCGTTAATTTACAAAGAAAAGCTACGCCTATCATTATCGTATCCAGAGGAAGTGAATACCAGAATGGAAATATCAAAAGTCCTCTTGGAACATGGAGCTGACATTAATACCAGAGATATTAATCAAATGACACCTTTAATGGGGGCTGCGAAGGAGAATAATTTTCATAGTGTCAAGCTTTGCATTGAATGTCGAGCAGACGTCAACGCTATTGACAAATTTGGGCGCACTGCACTCCACCATTGTTTCTTTTTTCTCGCTGACGAAGATGAAAGCAAAATTCAGCAGGAAGAAATTTTGGAAAAGTTGCTAAAATCTGGAATTGATGTCAACATTAGAGACAGGAATGGATGCAATGCGGCTTACTACATTAAATTTCTGCACGAAGGTATGCAAAAACGATTGTCGGGTATCTTAGTCAAACTTCACGGGAAAACTGAGAGTAGTAATGAACAGCTTACAGTTGATTTCTCATGGGAGAAATACAAGTTCAAATTAGAAGATCTTTCAAATTTCTTCAACCTAAAAAATGAAGAAAAAGTATCATTCTCGGTAGACAGTACGAAGGTTTTTGAAATTATTGACACAGCCGGTATTGGTGCAGCAGATGGGCTCCCAGAAACGTCTAAAATCAACGAAAAAGTCGAAAAATTGGTCCAAAAGTTCTCTGAAGTAATGACATATCAACACTCTTTGAAGTGCACATCTCTTATCTCAGGTGGAGTTTCAGAAGGGTCAAAAGTTGCTTTTCCAGACGAATTTGACTACTTACTTATCTGTGAAGATTTGTCCAATGATGTGGAGCCGGAATTAAGGGAAGACACAGGAGCTGGATTTGTAAATTTAAAGTGTGAATATGGGGACTTTAGTATATCGAAATTCACACCCAGATTCAGCAAGCTGGCTTTTAATGCATTAAGTGCGATGAAACAAGACTTTAATGAGATTTATTGGACTCCAAATAAATACGGGAGTCACACCGATATGGAACGTGGGGACAATGAAGCAAACTTTCTCATTACTTTGGAATATCCGTCTATAAACATTGGTCAGTTTAAAATCACAGTTGACATTGTTCCAGTAATCAGTTTGCCATCAGATTTTTGGCCTGATCAAATAGATGTAACATATAAAGCTGCCGAAGGAAAGTTGTATGCTTTGCTTATGAAATGTCCAGGTGATGATGAAAATGATATAGTACAAACACGAATCTCAACATCATCCATTGAAACCATCATCATTAAGAACCTCCCCAAACACGTGAAGAATGCATTTATTGCTCTGAAAGCATTAAGAGAGATCTCCCTGGCACACAATAAAAAGTGGTATTCTGTTGATACATACATTCTTAAAAGTGCTTTACTGAAGTACGTTTCTTCGCACGTCGAACATTCGATGGAAGCACAAACTGAATCATCCAAGATTTTGAATGCAATGCATGGTATTTTATCATGTGTTGACGCTAAATCATTTTTCTTTCCAGAAGTTTCACTACGAGAAACCGATAATGAGTTTATTTATCATACGCAAGAAAATGAAAGAAAAGAATTTCTTCATCAGTTGAAGGAATTTTTGAAGAAAACCTTCTCACTTTCCAATTAGCACCTTGTGTTTTATGTCTGTGGTCACTTACATATTTTTTATACAAGCATGAAATTTATAAGCATCTGTAGGCACAAATTTGGTCATTTTTAAGCATATGGTAAGCATTATGTGAAGCCTAAGAAGATGTTGTGAAGTTTGTAGTAAGATTTAAGTTGTAATTACTGATGTTTAAAATTTAAATGCAAAATTTTTTTTCGAATAAGCATAATTTGAGCCTGATCATGTGTTTTTCATAAGCATATTTCAATAAATCTTTTTGCCATTAAGCATAACCTAAGCATATATTGAGCCTGAAAAAGTACTTTTCATAAGCATTTCAATTGCTTATAAAAAAACATGTATTAAGAAAGACATAGTATATTGCTTATATATTTTTTTTTAAAAGACTCACTGACACATTTAAGGCGTTTTTCTTCGTAGCCCATATATTTATTTTTCCATGCTTTTGCCCTCTCTAGGTTGTTACATTATAGACCCTACGCACTGGAGGTTGCTCAATATCTTCTGACTAGCCAATCTTAAACAACATACGTTTCTTTGATAAGCAACACATTTTTTAATAAGTATAATGTAAGTGTTTTAAATACCACCCATATATGCTTATTTTTGTCACATTTTGTGCTAATGATTTGCTTATTTTACACAATTTCTTTCTAATTTCATTTCTATTCACCCATTTTATTCATTAATATATTCGTTATTTTTACCTTATTTTTTCCATTTCTTGTAAAGAAGGACAATGGTGAATAAAACATTTTTACCCTTAGCATGACCAAGTTTTATTTTAAAGAAATAAGTTGTTTTTATTATCTTGTTCCTTTTTGATCTTTTTTCATGAAGTTCAGTACAACGATATTGCTTAGGAAAATCTGACGCCTATGGTAATATTATTTAATTTTTATTTCTCCTCAAAACTTATTTACATGACTAAGTTTTGAGAAATCTTAATCCATTTGTGCTTGTCATGGCATTTCATTTTCGTTGTGTGATTTAGGTTTTGTTATATAGATGTGTATCTTTAACATGGCTAACCTCACAAATATCGAGGGATATACCCTGTCTATTATTTCCAGAAGGGGCTATGGCTTAGATAAGGAGTACTAGACTATTTAATGCTCATTTTGAGCTTACGCAGACCCAATTAGGGTCCGCGCTCTATCATAAAACTCCCTGCAACATCCATTTTCCAGCCATTTTCCTAATTTCCATCACATGGCTTGAGTAATGCCATGTTAAATTGCCGCCAAAGAGAATCGAACCCCCGGTCTCCCGCACAAAGTGCGAGAGCTATAACTACTAAGTTACGGCACCTATTACGTCCCCTTGTGTATCACCTAATGGTGCGAAAATTACTTGAAATTATCATTTGTGCAACCCATTATATTAAGTCAAGTCAGTTCACGAAAAACTGAAAAAGTAGATGGAGATTTTTTAACGCGATATCGTATTTACAGTCTATGCTGTGCTACTACAACTTGTAGAAAAGATAAAATAATGCTTTTTGTTTTTCCCTTCAACTAGGTCCTTTATCCTTCAACAATCTTAAATAGAAATATAATTTTTAAAAGAAATCCGTACCTGAATCACTTAGCGTGATTTAATATGGGCGAGTGAGTGTTACCGAAAGCCCTAGGTTAACCCCACCGATGTGTGAGTGAAATGAGGGAGACAGCACGTTATTTGGGCCGTTGTATGTTGCATCAGTTAAGTGTGCTTAGCTAAAAATGAGCATTAAATACTCCAGGACTCTCCATCTAAACCATGACCACTCCTGGAAAAAATAGGCAGGGTAAATCCCTCGATATTTGTGAGACTAGCTATGTAGAATGTACACATCTATCTATCGGGTGACCAACAAACGTCATTGCATGACAGATCACGCAAAACAAGTAAGCTGATCAAATTCCTATCCAATATCTTTGGCCATGGTGAAAGTGCTTTGTATACAATAGATTTTATAGATTTTATTTTAGGATTCTAATAAATTATTTTCTCTATTGATATCAAACCTCGTGACTAACCATTATTTTTGACTATTTTGCCTATGCCAGGGCTACTAATTTTTGAGTTCAGCATCTAATTTCAATTTCAAAACTACAATTATTTTCGGTTTCGATTTCCTACGTTGTACGTTTTGGTTTAAAGTTTTAATTTCTGACAGCGTTAATGTTTTATCATATATCTTATTTTAATCTTGATGTTTTTACCACACTAAGCATACACACATATTATACGTTATTTCGAAAGAAGAGCCAATTTGTAATATTTGATTGGAGTCGAAATATATAGCCATTATTATTATTATTATTATTATTATTATTATTATTATTATTATTATTATTAGCTTACAAAAGGCTATGACAAAGCAAAAGTGTGCAGCAAAAGAATGCTTAGCAAAATAGAAAGCTTTAATTTTTCATCTGTGTAGATAAGAAAAGTTTACTTTTTAACACCAATAATTGGCAATGCATTCATATTTAAGACCTACTCTATTGAACGATTTGTGTGTGAAGAAAGCGAGAACCCCGAAATAGAGGTCGTGCGGGCGGGTACTCGGTCCATTTCGGAACGTTCGAGGACGGTCCGTATATTTTTGTGTTCCGGCTACACCATTCTTGGCTGAAAACAAAAAGTCAAGTCGGTATGGAGTCATGTACTGGACAAAAGTCACGCTATAGAGTGTCGTGTTGCGTAGTAGAGTGTCGAGGTTCAATATAGATCCCAAGGTCGCGAGGCGTAGTATAGGTGGACGCGAGGCGTAATAGTGAGACGCGTATGTAATAATAGAGAGACGCGAGGCGTAATAGAAGGACGCGAGGCGTAATAGAGAGACGCGAGGCGTAATAGAAGGACGCGAGGCGTAATAGAAGGACGCGAGGCGTAATAGAAATACGTGTAAAGTCGGAGCGTAATAAGATGTGTGATGGGAGGATCCGTGTCAGAGAAAGAACTACGCTTACATACATCTTCACTTTTTTCTTGTCATGAATACTTTAAAAGGAAAAAATGAAAAAAAAAGATTCCATACTTGGTGTACAAGGGCTACTAGTTCATCATAACCTCTCGTGTATATTATATGCCTATTAGAGGGGAGTTATGATAAGCAGAATAACAACCTCGATCAGGGCATAATACAACTTTTCGACGTTGGGACGGGGAAACAAAAAAGAGCGCGCTCTATAATTAGGCACGGGAAGAACTTATTAAATGACTACTGCTGTGGCTATTTTTTCGCGTGGTTAGAAGAACTGAAGGAGCTTTATTTTACCTAAGCATAATATCTAGTACGTATATAGTGAACAAAATGTTTGAATTTCTTCTTTGTAATGTATCTAATGTAACTAATGTCAAGTTAAGCAATTCAATCAAAAGTTCTGTGAGTGAACTAATAGTGGTGTTCATAACAATGTACTTTCTACGACCTGAACAGTTCGAAGAAACACTTCGATACCGAAGTTATCGCAATTTGCCATTGGATCGTTAGATCTACAAAATTCCAGGTATAAGTCATTACTTTGAAATGGATGATTTATCTCGGGAACCACAATAGCATCGTCACGGGTTTCGATATAATGACTCGGTACACTCTAATCTATACCATATGAATCGCAGTCATCGACAATATCATCTTCTGACGGTCTCCTTTGCAACAACAAACCTCTTTCCCATAATTGAAGAGGAGAAAGGTTTCTCTCTGTTCGGATAGGATGGTGATCATAGCCCAGGATAAATCTTTGAAAATGTGCATTTATTCTTGGAATAAAAACATAATGAAGGCAAAACAAATGCAACTCATTCGATATATCCAAGGCTCCTATCTCTTCCAAGTAAGTGAATATGTTGTGGTATATGTATGTGCAGCCGTGGAATAGATCTCTCCAGAACCTCTCTATCCTTTGGTTATGGCAACTTTTCCCAGCGATAAAGCTACCACGATTACTTCCTCGTCTTGATATCATAAACCAAGCAACGTCTACATTTTCCACCCCATGATCTCCTCTTACACGCGACGGCAAGCCAAAATTTTGTACTGCGGTCAGAAATAAATCGAGTACTACAGTAGCCTTGTTACTTGATCCGCACGACAGAAACATTAGACGCCTAGAATACCCATCTATGCCGCCATGAATGACTATCGACCATCTTATCAATTTGTGATTGCCGTCTATATGCCACAATGACCTTGGCGCTGCAACACTATATTTTCTTCTTCGAACTACATTACGTTGCAACGAGCGCATCAATAGCCCTGATGGATCAACCCGCCACATACTATCACGAACAACTTTCCAAGGAATGTGATAACCATGAGACAGTAAAAAACCTTTCATTCTACGTATGCCACAGTTAGGAAAATCTGAAATAATTTTTTTGACATGTTCATCAAGTTCCTCGTCACCAATCATAGTGTGCGATTTAGGTTCAATATCAAACTCTTTAAATCTTCTTTGAATAGTTTTTGCACTTACTCCGAACATTTCAGCTATTGCCGTCTGCGAAAAATTCAACCTCACTAAAGTTTTTAGAGTTTCCTCAGGTATATCGAAAGAAGGCCTGCCTATCTTGTGCCGTACAGTTTCCGCGTTACTAGTTTTGTTCACTGATTGAATTATCACTGATGCTTGATGAATACTACTCAGTACATTTTCGGTTATAACATCTGGATACTCTAAAGCTGCTCTAGAGCAGAAGCTGTAAAGTTCATCAAGTCTATAGACAGGATAATCCAAATCTGCTGTATTCGCGTCAACAAAGGATGACAATAACGACTGGATTAGTTTCAATGTATCAACAACAGAATTCTTAATAAAATCAACTGGACTCAATTGTTGTATATTCATGTTATATTCTGAAAAATAAAAGTACTGCATAAGTACACGAAATGTCAACAAAACCACTTGTTTGTTTAATCATACAATAAATCCTAAAATGCCAGACGAAATTCCCTCCAAAATGTTCGAAATATGTTTAAAAGTTACTTAACGATAACAGTTCTGTTTTTAAAATAACTTTCTCTGAGTGAGTCGACCGTATATAAGTAGAACATTTTTTCACATAAAGAACAAAATAACAAACATAACCCTTGTGAAATAAAAAGAAAAGAAAAATATCTTCTTGGTTAGCACAGCTGAATGATAATGCAATGCGTAACTTGATCACGACTATAACCATACATCTTTTCCATATAAAAGTTAGAAAACAAACAAAATAGAACAACAAAAAGACGAACTTATAAATGCATGTGCAGTATATATAGACTTCAAGGAGCGTACAAGTCAGTCATAAATTCGAGACTAATCATAATCAATCTGATCATTAA
The DNA here is from genome assembly GCA_030067915.1 of Hydractinia echinata. Taxonomy (NCBI): domain Eukaryota; kingdom Metazoa; phylum Cnidaria; class Hydrozoa; order Anthoathecata; family Hydractiniidae; genus Hydractinia; species Hydractinia echinata. Next base: position 1,847,774 of record JASGCC010000042.1, on the reverse strand, counting down.
AAGTATGTATATCACTGGAAGAATTCTTGCATAGGACTGACAGGATTTTTATATTCCCCCCCACCAGAAAAAAAATCAGTTTTATAGAAGTGAGGCATATTTTGGAAGAAAAAGAAAAAAAATCGGCATTTTTTCTCAATGACAACATAATAAGAACAATGACAACATAAGCTAAAAATCGATCACCTTGAAGGAAAAAAATAAACTCGTTAGTGCCCCTAAAAAATTTACAATTATCATGGATTTGCGAATCCCTTTGATTCACATGCTAAAGCTGTTGCCAACATATTGTGAAACGCCTTTTCTACAGAATGAACTGTAGGTAGGTAGATTATTTTTAAACATGCAGAGGATTTGCACATACTGTTTTTTTCATCATCCGACATGTATTTCACTCTGATTTCATTTTTCATACCATCCAGTGGAACAACTGTATGACTAGTACAGAAGGCAAGTACTTTACTCAATGTCATACTGTCACTTTTTTCAATAAACGACAGAAAAAATTTCTTTGCCTGTGTCTCCACGAAGGAAGTTGGTTCGTCAAAACTAAAACATTTGATAAATTCTTTACTCTCAATCATGCGATAACCAGCACAAAATATTTGATCCATAACTTTCCAATGACACCGAATCGTATTCAAGAAATTGCACGAGCTCAAACCTTCGAATAACATGTCTGAAGAGTTTCGGCGTGACAATATCACATCATTCAAAATGAGTTGTTGAACCAGTAATGGGACATTTTCTTTGTTAATATTCTTGTCGGCAGGCCAATGCGCAGAATTAATAAGTGACCAAAACACATCTTGCTTCTGATTGTCCTTGTAAAGCAGTTTGTCTATATCGTCCTTTGTTTTACATTGATCAAGTGATTCAATCAATTCAATCAAATTTTCAGTTGTTGCATTTGCTGGTATGTGGCTTTTATTCAAACTTTCAATCAAACTGTCGGTATCTCTACCACACATGTGTAAAAAGTATGGTTTTGCTAATACTGGGAAGCCGGTGTCAACACCAGCAATCAATGAATGTACGATAATCATACCAGCAACTTTGAAAAGCACAGCTTTTGTGATGTCTTTCACAGGCAACAAACTGTTATTTTCACCTTCAAATAGACGATTTTTAACTTCTTCTAACAAAAGGTTGAAATATTCGGTTTTCATTGCCCCACCATCAAGGCCGTCCTCTCCTTTAAACTCAATGATCAATTTTTTGGTCATAACTTGAGAATTCACAAGGTTCCTTTTGTAAAATCTCAAGGATTCCATCCAAAGATTGTCACGTTCAATTTCCAAAGTGATTGTATCATTTTCTGAAGCAAGAGATGTAATTTGATTGAGAATTTCTTTTAAAGACATGTCCTTATCTACACATTTAATTTGCAGCATGTCAGACATATTTTCACTTGCACTTTTCTCACTCAAAATATTGGCTGCCACATCGATAGATTTGGTATTCCGTAAAATGTCCTGAATTGTGGCTTTAGAGATTCGAGGAAACATTGCCGACAAAGTATCGATATGGGGAGAAGTACTTCCTACTTCTTTTTCATTCGATGGCCCAGCTTCATCGTCTATCATCTCTGGAAAAATGTCATCATCAAGTTGACAATAAGCTTGATGGAATCTTAAATCATTTAACGGATATTTCTGATTACATCGTACACAGTTAACTTCAATACCTGAATCCATAGTTGGTTCCTCCATTGGTAAGTCGCTCTGCACTGGTCTGATGTATATTACAGCGTGACCGGGTACTAAATTTTTTAAATAGCTGATAGAATAACCATCTTTTCTTGGTGGTATCAACACCAATGGTCGGTTTATTCCATCACTCTCAGCCCTCAGAAGTTCAATGCCACCACTCTGTGATGATAATTTTGGATAAGCTTTTGTTAACTCTTCCAGAAGCATAGCATGTGTTCCAGTTTTGGAAGGAAAAACAACTTTTTCAATTCCGAGACCAACTTGGTTTAACTCCATTAATTCACGTGTATTAGGTGAAACTGATGTATCTTTGTAGCTCAGTGCACAGAATTTATGGGTCCATGTGTCCTTAATGAAGTTATTAGAGAGACGTGGTTTCTTTGCTTGTGGGCGATATCGGCTACCACCAGCATTCAACGCTGGAAATTGCTTACTGAAACAGAACAAGAATTAAAATAAAAATCTGTCTCAAACATAATAATCTTTCTACTCAGTGTATACAGAAAAAAATTAAAGTTGAACAAAATCAAAAAAATGAAAAATGTTATAAAAAGGTACAAAGGCACGAAAAAATTCAATAGTCACAATCAGCATAATGCCTGTGAGCAGTACTCCTGGAGAGATGATTATTGAAACTTATCGAAAAGATACAAAGGAGGCAATGATCATGCTGGGAGCAGAAATTCACAACTCTTAAAAATATCAACCTACTTGAAATCTTGTAGAATTCTCTGATGTTGTGGACTTGGATGTAAGTTTGGACTTGGATGTGAGTTTGGACTCTGGAAGATGTTCTGATTTGGATTATTTTGAGTACTTGTTGTTGATGATGACAGACCATCCAATGCATTATTCAGTCTGTCTATAGCGTCTTTCACTTTCTGCATGCTGAATCAATTTTTAATTCCTAAAACATCACATACAATTTAGCTTGAAAGTTTTGAAAATTACAACCATGCCGATAAATATTCACGATAGTAAGACAAAAATTTAAAAATGTCTTAAGAATATCCTTAAAGGAAAATCGAATAAGAACATTGTACATATTTGCTGCATTATTTAAAATTCTTGAAAATGGGTGCAGTGTCACTTGAAGAAAACCAAAACTTGAGAAATTTGCCATCATTACAATACACCTGTTGACAGTGTTGTTGTACACATGCATATGCACCGCACAGTTCCATTTAACTACCAGTCGTAGTCCTACGTTCTGTTTTATAAGCTGCCCTGTTTACCTATCAAAACATTGTAATCACATGGTGATACAAAACACAATATTAATACAAAAACAGCACATTGCTTATAACAGAATAGCATGCAAGCAGTGTAATAACATTTTTCGGCTTATCGGCACCCTCCTCGTTGCAGGGGGAGGGGGGTTGATTGGTGGTGTATACAAGGGAAGGAAAAAAGGAAGTAAAAGTTGCTAGGGCAAATAATATAATCCATTATTTATAGCAATAGTATAGCTAGCCCATTACAAATTTTAATGAGAAAATATATATGAGGAGGGGGGGGGGTGCCAGCTATACCTGTGTTGACAAATGTCGTCGTTGCCCTACATTGCTTCCCTTCACTACTACACATACTTATGAATTAGCAACTTCTCACAATTTATCAGAATATAACTATAATACAGCAGAAATTAAAAAAACAGGAGAGAAAAAATCAGAGAGAACGGTCAGCCCAGCTGCTACAAAAACTTACTTTTTCTTTCGTGTTTTGTCTTGATTAATTTGCCAGTCAATTGAAAAAATTCGAAATTTATTCACGGGTAACCAAGGCAAATGGCGCGAAAGTACGCGTCCCCTCTTCCTACACGCCGCGTCGCCCTTGTTTGCGCGTCTTTCCATCACGCAACGCGTCCTTCTATTACGCCTCGCATCTCTCTATTATTACATACGCGTCTCACTATTACGCCTCGCGACTCTCTATTTCGCCTCGCGTCCACCTATACTACGCCTCGCGACCTTGGGATCTATATTGCACCTCGACACTCTACTACGCAACACGACACTCTATAGCGTGACTTTTGTCCAGTACATGACTCCATAAGTCGGGCTCCCACTGTTGTGGTGCAGAGTGCAGAGTAAGTGCCACAGGTGGCACACCTTCAAACATACTTCTTTTAACTTTAAAGATGTCTCTTTACTTTCCATTTATTTAGCTTAGTATTTCTAAGATTGCGTTCAAAGCTTACATGTCTTAAAAAAAAGTTAATTACGTATGAAAAGCTTGGTAAAAGTTGTCTAAAAATTTGGATTGGTTTTAGGGATTTAGACTCGAAGCTCCTCAAATTATACATGACCTCATGACCTCATGAACTACTTAACTTACTTTTTTTACTTTTCTTTGCTTTAGTAATTACCAACGTGATGCTGGAGCACCTCGATTAAGACAAAGATACATTGTCTCTTTTTTTCAGTGGTATCTTGCATTTGGTGCAATTAGGTTAATTTGATTCAGCCCTCGTCTGTGTGTGTTCTACCCAGGAAGTCTTGGCATATCTTCTATTTCACACAAGTATTTATCAACACTACTTGATAGGTCTCTTATATTGTGAGGTAGTATATGTTTTGAACGGTCTGACACCTTGGAATGAGAGCCTCGACTTCGCACATGTGTCTAATTATTGTTGGTAAATTTGATTTAATGGCATACTGTTTACAAATTCTACTAAGTTGTGACGTGACGATTGCACTACTGTTTCAGCTCTTCGTTTTAATTTTTGATATTGCAAACAATTCATTTCAATATTTTCCAACATACATTATTCCAAAAACAAAATGTATACATGACATGTTTTTTAAGCTTCCGGCTCATATGTGAGCCATGATCATAAATGAATGGACAAATTTCAAGTAAATTCTAATATACAAAATATTAAAATTCCCATGATAAATAGCATATATATATATTACAATTCATTCTAGTTGAATAAATATATTGGTGCTGACGTGATATTCCTATTGAGTGGAGGTTTCTCCTTCTGTATGAACATGACGAAGGTTTTACACAAGTAGGAAGATAAGAGTTTTGCACACGTTTTCTCTCTAAAATTTACTGTTCTTCATGTATGGAATTGTAAGATTTTTAAAAAAGAATTTTCTGACGTAAAGCAGGCAAATAACATCTCGTATTAGCAATCCTTTACTGGAGTGAAATAAATTGAATTCGAAAAGCTAGCTAACTTGCCTTTCTGTCAGGTAAGTATATATATCACTGCCATGGGAGACAGTAGAGGAAAACTAACAATTAGCCTGTAACAGGATAGTTAGCTGATACAAGTTAATGATACAGTACAGTACCGCCTGCATGTAACTTTACATGTACGCGATAGTTATCACCTTCGCATGAGCTTTCGGTAGCGTCAGAACTTTCGTTGTTATTGTTAACCTATTGTTAAATACATGAGCTATTTTTGCATCTTGAAAACAATAGAGTTATGTCTTGTTCGTGAAATTTAATTAGCTCATGTGAACTGCGTGTGTCCCATTGTTGTATTTAATTGCTATAGTCGTCAAGAGATCAACGAAAGAAAATAAAATTTAACAAAGATTTATTTATCTATTGCGATAGAAACGCTTTTTTAGATCGCATTTTAAAAATTTAAGAACGAAAAGCGGCGATAGAAATGCTTTTTTAGATCGCATTTTAAAAGTTTAAGAACAAAAAACGGCGATAGAAATGCTTTTTTAGATTGCATTTTAAAAGTTTAAGAACAAAGAACGGCGATATAAAAACTTTTTTAGATCGCATTTTAAAAGTTTAAGAACGAAAAGTGGCGATAGAAACGCTTTTTTAGATTGCGTTTTAAAAATTTAAGAACGAAGAACGGCGATAGAAAAGCTTCGTTAGATCGCATTTTAAAAATTTAAGAACGAAAAGCGGCGATAGAAATGCTTTTTTAGATCGCATTTTAAAAGTTTAAAAACGAAGAACGGCGATAGAAAAACCTTTTTGGATCGCATTTTAAAAGTTTAAGAACGAAAAGCGACGATAGAAATGCTTTTTTAGATCGCATTTTAAAAGTTTAAGAACAAAGAACGGCGATATAAAAACTTTTTTAGATCGCATTTTAAAAGTTTAAGAACGAAAAGTGGCGATAGAAACGCTTTTTTAGATTGCGTTTTAAAAATTTAAGAACGAAGAACGGCGATAGAAAAGCTTCGTTAGATCGCATTTTAAAAATTTAAGAACGAAAAGCGGCGATAGAAATGCTTTTTTAGATCGCATTTTAAAAGTTTAAAAACGAAGAACGGCGATAGAAAAACCTTTTTGGATCGCATTTTAAAAATTTAAGAACCAAAAGCGGCGATAGAAATGCTTTTTTAGATCGCATTTTAAAAGTTTAAGAACGAAGAACGGCGATAGAAAAACCTTTTTGGATCGCATTTTAAAAGTTTAAGAACGAAAAGCGACGATAGAAATGCTTTTTTAGATTGCGTTTTAAAAAGTTAAGAACGAAAAGCGGCGATAGAAAAGCTTTTTTAGATTGCGTTTTAAAAAGTTAAGAACGAAGAGCGGCGATAGAAACACTTTTTTAGATCGCGTTTTAAAAATTTAAGAACGAAAAACGGCGATAGAAATGCTTTTTTAGATCGCATTTTAAAAGTTTAAGAACAAAAAGCGGCGATAGAAATGCTTTTTTAGATCGCATTTTAAAAGTTTAAGAACGAAGAACAGCGATAGAAAAGCTTTTTCAGATCGCATCGCAAAAACAAAATGTTCTCACAATGAGTGTTTTAGATCTGTCAAGAACGTCAAAAGTTAGATTTTTAGATTTTTCTTTCTTCAGTATTGAAATTTAATTTGTTTTCGAAATCTTATCGTGAAGGGAAAAGTCCTGAAAGTAGGGTTTTTCCGTTTGCGCTGTTAAACGTTGCTTTTTTTAAGAATACCTTTTAAAAGTTTTGCATGTTAAAAAATATGCTTCGATGATAAAGAATTATTACTAAAAGTTTTAAAAAGTAGCAACAATAGTTTTTTTTAGATATTAAGTGTTATGTTCGTTCTTTTTTCTAAAATAATATATTTCAATAGCTTTCGTGATCTTTAACACTTTCAAACAATAACATGCATGTTACATGTGACAACAAAAGGATTCATCAAATCTTATTGTTATGACTCGCGCACGACGATAACAATAGAAAGCAATTAAGTTCGTGTGTAAACAAAAGATATGTGAACGTTCTTTATGTAGACATGAGATCGTAACATGAGGTCGTAAAACTCGCGTACATGTAAAGTTACATGCAGGCGGTACTGTATTCTTTTTTTTGCTTATTTCCGCATTCCCAAATTTCACCCCGATGGCAAAAGCCAGGTAAAAATTTATATCTGTAACCACATAAAACGGTTTTACCATTGATTGATTTCGATCCAGGTGAAATACTATGTGTAACAGGCCCCATTTTCACACGAACATTTTGCGACGACCCGCTTATTAGACAAGAATAAGAGATCAACAAGCACACACAACAATGATGCAACAACGATCGAAATAAGGGTTCGCAGTTCACTAAATGCGAATCGTTTTTTGAGTACTGCGACCCAGTTTACACAAATTATCATCAAAAATGCAAATCAAAATTTCAATATATTCTCAAAAGAATAAAAGCAACAACAACGGCAACGACTAGTGAGCAGTAAAGACATCGTGTGCATGCCACAACTTTAATGCACCATGTTTGTTTTTGCTTATTATTCAGACGGCCCATTTTTTTCTGCAATGTCTGCAATGTAAATTCAAGCAAATAAGTAAATGCAAATTTTTGTTCAGTCGTTCTGCAAAGTATTCAGCACGTAAAAATTTTACTTTCAAATATGGTAGATTGAAGTCATAATCACACGAGGGTTGTTTCAAGGAAATAATATTTTGATTCGCTGTTTGCTCCAATTTATAACAAAATTGATTCGCAAATTGATGAAAAACGGGTCGCAAAGATGCCAAAACGGTTCGCAATGTCAAAAAAAAATTTTGCTCTCGAACGCGGAAAAGTTGCTAACCATTTATTTTACGTTAATTCGATCCCTTAAATATGGCACCAACAAAATGTGAAAAGTATATTATTTCTTCTAAAATATTTTTTATCGTTCTGTTAAAATTAGCCATTGAGTTATGCAATAAAATTAAATGACAACAACAATTTCAATAAAATTGTAATTATTGTAACATGTTACAATAAAATTGTAATTATTGTAACATCTATAGCACTGATGATGGTTTTCTACCGAAAAGCTTTTGCTAAATATTTTTAAAATTGTTGTTGTCATTTCATTTTATTCCATAATTTTTTATCGTGTTCACACATTAACTTTTGTTCACATTGTACTTAGAAAATATGCATCAATAATTAATTATTTAAAAGTTTTACACTTTTGTGTACTAATGTGAGTTTTTTTAGCATATTTGTACAGGTTGAAGAGAAAATGCTTTATCTTGTAAAGTAATTTTTTATCATAATGGCTTGAAATTTTTTTGATACCCCCCTTAACAGGACGCAATAACATTGTGTCACTGATCCCTTACCTAAGAGACTGCTTTTTTATGCTGAGTCTTTATGAGTCGTCAGAGAGATATGGCGACAAATATACATCAAAAATAGAAAAACAAAAAATGGAAGAAAGCGGTAAGAGCAATTAAAAAGCAAATGAAAATGAAAATATATTTTCAAAAAAATAATGTCGTGATTTGGAGATATTTTAAATATAGATCTAAAACGCACAATCAGTATTATACTGATTGTGTGTCAAAAAGGGTTACCATATCCTTAAGCATGCAAGCCTGAAAATTAAAAATGACAAAAAAAGGAGTCACAATTCACTTATTTTCTAGGATTCTTTAATTTAAATTAAATATGGCTTATTCAGAAATATTTTGCAGAAAATGTTTTAGACTTGCATTTTGCTATCACATGCTTTTCCTGATTTTGACTTTATTTTGGCTTTATTATTATTTTGTTTTAGTGGAGTTTAATTAGGCATTTCTTACCTAAAAAATTCACTTTAATATTCTGATAATCAGGAGCTGTATTATACATCAAATTTTCAGTGTTCGCTTAATTATATAGCAGTTTCCGCTGCCTGCTGTTTATTACTTATAAAATTCATTTTACACATAGCACAAGCAAAAATAATTAATTGAGGTTATAAACTGATTTCCATATTTTTTTCAAACTTTAAAGTAAATTTTTTAGATTTTAGGTATATAAACTTATAATTTATTTCAAATTGATAGCCAAAGATGATTAAAATACCAGCTGCTGGGGGTTATGATCAACTTGTGTATACTGACCTACCAGAATGTGGATACACTGAAGGGGCTAATATTAAACTGGATGGTAAGTGTATATTAGAATATTCTTTGTACATAAAAAAACTGCTTGAGGAAGCTTTTAAAGGTTACCTTTGACCTTAATCAGAATCCAAAGATCACAGCCCACGATGTTGAACCATGCGAACCGGCAGGGACTTTGTTTGATATCAGGGGCTGATCTAGGTCAATTTGCACATCAGTATGTCAATTTTGGGGACATCTAATTTGGGCACCCAAAATAGAGCAGTGTTGGAATTAAATATTGAAAGTGATCCGCGAAAATTACGATAATTTTTCAGCATTTCAGAGATTATATGTTTCCATTAAGAAACTACGTTCTATACTAAAAAAGAAAACGATGCATATGCTAAAGCCATGTATTTTTGTTGTCCTATTTTCTAATTACTCACGAGTGTGATAAAAACTTTATTCCTTGAAAGAGATATGAAAAAAGTATGGTGGCCATCGTTCATAAATTTTGACTGGGATTTATCAACAGTTTTATAGAGACATTTTGAGTTTCTAATTTCCAGGTAAGTCTGTTTTAGCCAATCTAGAGACCCCTGCAAATTCTCGAAAAAAAATTTTGCCGCTGAGGATATCAACGCCCAAAATAACTTAATAACAAGTAAAGAAAGTTTCATGTAATAAACCCATAGTCAAATATCTTACTTTTTAATAGCCTTTTTTAACTTGTGTCTCGCTGTTAAATAAATAAATTTTCTTTTTCCAGATTAAGAAAAATGTTTCTAAAACTTTTGAATGGAGAAGGTCTTACTAAGCTTATACTTACAAAAAATTTGTGTTCTAAATTCTCGCAAAATTAACTAAATATATTGCAGCAATATGTATGCTCTCTTTTTATAGGTCATGATGAAACAAACTGTGTGGTTGTTGAAACTCATGCATGTGGTGTGAATTATGCAGATGTGATTATTCGTTGGGGATTATATGAGTCCGCCAAGAAATATGTGGGTTGGCCCATAACACCTGGCTTTGAATTTAGTGGAACAATTAAAAAAATTGGTGAAAATGTAAAAGATTTCAAAGTTGGTGATAAAGTTGCTGGCGTTTCCATGTTTGGTGGATATTCGCAGAAGATATTTGTTCCTGCTAATCAAATTCAGAAGATACCTGATAACATTAGTATGTCTGAAGCTGCTGGTTTTATTGCTGTAGGCTTGACAGCATGGTATGCAATATTTGAGCTATGTAAACTGCGTAAAGGTGATAGCGTATTGATACACTCTGCTGCAGGCGGTGTGGGTAGTATGTTAGTACAAATGACTAAAAACATAATCGGATGCCATGTGGTTGGTGTGGTTGGTAGAAGTCATAAAGTTGATATTGCTAAGGAACTAGGTATGTTTGAGAAATCCTTTGTAACTATAATCTATGTTATAGGAACAACGGTGCATATGTGAGATATATTAGTATAAGTAATACTGCACATTATCTTCCCAAGTGCTGCAAAGATGATGGATCGAGTGGGATTCGAACCCACGACCTCTCGCTTGCCGGGCGATTGCTCTACCGACTGTGCTATCGATCCGATGCTAATCTATGTTTTTAAACAATTGCTAAACAATGTTTTAGGACGAATAAGTGTTAAATATTAGTATAAATGAAATAAACACTTTGAGATATATAATTTGCCTAATAAACTTACCCAGGTAAACAATGACTAAACAATTTTTAAGGGTGTTTTTTCCTAAGTAGCTAAATAATGTTTGGGGCGAAGTGCACAAAATCATTGTTTATATAAAAAAAGTGTACTATCATTATACCTAAGAAGAGCAGTGGCATTGAAACGCTAAAAAATATCCAACAAATTATTGCATGTTTTTACAGTTGTTTCAAAGAAGTATTTCTTAACTGCTATTAAAAACCTAATCTAATTATAATCAGCATTTCCAATGCTATGTTTTTATCACATACTAAATTTTTCCTCAGAAAATTATTTTTTAAACGTTTTATTATCTTTACTGAAATTGGAATTTTCTTTTCCTTATAATAAATAAATGATTAGTATAACTAGTTGCTCCTTTGAAGCTAAAAAAGGTAAATTGCCCCAGCCTTTCAATAATCCCCACCCCAATAAGCACTGCCATACAATATACTCTGCCCCTCAATACATTTTGTGATGCAGTAAACAACACTGAAAAAGACTACCTTAAAATGTAGCGTTCACTAAAAAGACTTTTCTGTATGCATGTAATTCTTTACCATGTAAACGTGTAGAGTACCACCCTGCCATATCTGGTTTTGAATTGTCCATTGTATGCTTGTTTTTCTGTAATAATACCAATTTTGTGATTTCATGACCTGATATAATTATACAAAATAAGTCAAACCAACAATCAAGTTTCAAGTTGAGAAGATTTTATCCTAGTGGTCAGCGTGACTTTAGCATAGTCAAAGGTTCGCGTGGCAATTAGTATGCCACTAATATATGTAGTATATGCTGCTCTCTCTTCAATCATATGCGCTAGATAGTTTACAAGAACTGTCTGCCTATTAATTCAGCTTTAGATCTCCTATTACAATAAAAAATCATAGCTTTCCAATTAAAATTAACAGAATATCTCAACTGTGTATAACATGTCGAATTTTACTAATTTGCAAGAATCTGGAACTGCAAAGATTCCCGCTCCTCTGACCAATTTCTTGTGAACGATTTCCCAACATCCCTTGCGTTACTCAAAATCCTTCTGTTTGTGTTAATAAAATAATACGTGTTTAATATTTATCATTTTGGACCAGCAGAACGTCCAACAGCTAAAAACACTTATTAATATAACAAATTGGGTAGTAAACTAAGGTAATAATTAAGATTTGATAGCAAATTTGTTCAGCACAATATGTTTTGGGCCTTCACAAAATACACATAGTAGCTGCCCAATGGTTACTCCAAGTGGCTTAAGAAAAGGTTACTCGTAAAGAAACACAAATCTTTAAATTGTTTTTTATTTCATTATAGGATGTGATTCTGTTATTGATAAATCAACTCAGGATTTATGGACAACAGCAGAAGACTTGACAGTTTCTGGTTACAAGGCTATATTTGATGCAAATGGTGTTGACACATTGCAAGAAAGTTACAAGCATGTAGCGTCAGGTGGAAGGCTGGTGTCATTTGGTAATAAATCTACATCTCTTTCTTATAGTACTTAACCCTGTTAACTTCTTCTTGTTTTCGAAATTCTGTAGAAAAATTTCAAACTGCCACGGTAATTTAACCTCGTTTTCCGCGAAATTTTGATACCCCTAAAGTTTCATGCCTGTAAAATTTTAAACTTAAAATAACTGAAATGAAGTTTCAATTTCGTTTTTAGGAGGTGCTACTTTAATGCCACGATCTACAGCGACAGGTACCGGGAGCGTTAGAGTATCTGATTGGATAAAGATGATGTGGAGGTACAAGAATTCACCCACATTCAATCCACTGACGGTAAGTTTCCTATTAATTTTGTGCATGATTTTTTTCCCTTTTTTTTTGTTTTGAAATCCGGGTTATTCTACACTGCAGTTTTTTACCCTCTATAAAACGTTGTAAAATCAATCCAAAGAGCCTGAGAACGAAAATCGAAAGAAGAGAAAGTTGACGATTAACTTGACACGGTTTCTTATGACCACATGTTAAAACCGATAGAAAATACTTTTACTTTTTAAACTATTAAAGTTTACCTCCCGCGAAAAAACAAGTTTAGCTTAATCGATTTATGATATCATAAGAACAAACAATTTCACGCTTGTTTTATAAAATTCTTGACATAAGTTGAATAATCAAACAAAAGTTTACCTTGTGTTTGCAACTCTTCCACCTCACTTGCACGCTAAATTGTTTATGCTTAAAACACGGCTGTGTCGTCATGAACTAGTAACTGATTTTTTTATATATTCTTACCACTATGGCTTATCCCGCCGTACTGAATCGCATAAACACGCTAAAAAACTATATCTCTTCTACAGCTGGCCTTTAGGTGTCCTATTTATTAAGACTTTCCTTCTTTTTTTTTGAGAAAGAAACAATTTCCACAGAAAACAAGTAAGAACTTCGTATAATGTGATGTTTTTACAATTTTGTTAAAAGCGTACAGATACCGGGAAAGAAATTGAAAAAGAAAATATATTAAAGTATAGAATTCCTTACTCTGAAGCAAAAAAAGACATTCACGGCTACCGAGGTAAAAATCGACAGGTACACTATTTATAAAAGACACCATAAAAGCTGTCTACTTTGATGCTTTGAATTTCGAAACACGATCACAATCTGAAGCGGATTCAAGTTAATGTGAACGTTTTGTAGCTTCCGTTGAAAGACAGAGTCGAGAAACAACTATCGACCTGTCGACTAAGTGTTCCCAGTATTATTTTTATCAACCTTGTCCCAAATATTTCTGCAGGTCATACTCCTCTTTCTCTCTCCTCTCTCCTCTTTATATAGACCGACGACAATTCTGTTATTTGTTATCAACATTTAGAGAACATTTATCAGGGTCTCTTGCCGAGAAAAGATATAATGTGTCCTGGGGAAGAGGCTGCATTTTCATATTATCGTGTACTTTTATCTTCATGTCCAGTCAGATAGTTACAACAATACTTTCCAATAGAACATCCCTGCTGTGCACAAGACCAGCTATAGTAGAAGATTAAAAAAAATATTTTTTTGTGAGATTGCAAACCATTTTTCAATGCGCCTCGTAACCCAGATAGTGCTTGCGATTCGTACATGCAAAGCTAGTTCATCACGTCAGAATAACCAGGGCTTTTAAAGTTTACCGTATTTCCTCTAATTAGCGCCGCCCTCCAATAAGCGCCGCACCTGAAATTTAAAGTTCGTAATAAGCGCCGCCCTCGGCGCCGCATTTGAATATTTAAATTCTACTCTTTCTAATCAACATCATGATGGCGATAGCGACGATGATCTTGATGTCTGATCTGGTCTGATTCATTCCATGGATTCGTATTTCAGAAATAAGTACTGAAAACGTAAAACGAATTGTCTTTTCTGTGATATTTTAGTACTTACACCCTAAACCTTCAAAAACCAAAAATCTCAAACTTTGAAATAAGCGCCGCCCTCTAATAAGCGCCGCATCTAAAATCATAAAAATTTAATTAGCTGCGGCGCTAATTTGAGGAATTACGGTATGCACTAAGAAGTAGTGGAAGGTCATTTTCAACACTTTATATTACTGGTAAATGTCTATTAATTAGGAAAAATAAAGTTTATTTTCCTATTCTATATATGAAACTAAATAAATTTATGCTAACATATTTCGTGGGGGGTAAGCTTTAAGAGATGATCTTCCTTGCTATGTACGATGTTCTTCTTTGACTGAAATTGGGCTCAATCCCCCTTTAAGAGTTTTAAGCCAGTGAAATTAAGTCTCTGGTAAAAATGAAGGTCCCTGACAAAAGTAACGATGAAGTTCAGAAGTTTTACGCGATCGAAATCTTTCGAAACCTGGCGTATTCTAAGTGCAAAATGCAACCTTCGAATGGCAGGCAGAAAGTTAGTTTTGAAATAACTTTGTAGTTTCTTAATTTTTCGGCGACATGTTGATGGCATTAAATAATGTTTTTAATTGACCTGCTATTATAATGTTAATACGTACAAGATAAGATTAGTAGATATGAGGTTAAAAGCAGGTTTAACGATGCACTGGTCACGTAATAAATATTAAATCTATTTTTTGTATGTTCTGGATAGCACCGCACGGTTGGTGTGGCAACAGGACGGTTTTGAACGTAATGCAAAGTAAACACATTACGTAGCTTCTCATGTGAGGACATTTGGTTATACACACACACAAAATCATTCAGTGGTGTTGTAGAATCACGAAATTTTAAACGCAGGTTTTTGAGTTAAAAAAGAAAACATTTGTGAGCTTCAAAGCGGGTATTATAAATGTGCACGAACTTCCTTTAAGCTTAGTGTATTTAAGTAAGTAAGTAAGCGGTCAGCAGGGTCCAAATGTCAGGGAATTTCGTGTAAAATTCAGTCGTGAACTATCTCAGTGCAAATTGAATAATGCGTTCAATTTTTTATTTTATTTTTTTATTTTTTATTTAGTTTTTATTATCAGAGAACGTTTTATTTTAGTTATGGGAAAAGAAAAAAATTGAAAATAAAAATTAGCTAGCCACTCTGTGTGTTTATCAAAGAAATCGACGATAATTTTTTTAATGATTTTTTTTTTCAGATGATGTCTGACAACAAAAGTTTAATGGCGTTCAACTTGAGCTTTATGTTTGCAGATAAAACTCTAATTAAGGAGTCATTCAACGATCTATTTCAGTGGATTGAAGACGGAAGGATTAAAGTTGCTAAGGTGACGGAATATAGACTGAAAGATGTCGGCACGGCTCATCGAGATTTAGAATCGGGAAACACGATCGGCAAGTTGGTCTTGCTTACTCAAGAGGAGAGTAAGGAGACGACGAAGGAGCAAGCGCAGAATGATGACGCTGAATCGCATGGCTTGTTGAAACAAGAAAGTGAACAAATGCAACAACTAAATATAGCTGAGTAAACGAGGCACGATTTATGTCTTTAAGCATTTCTATTGAGACAAATGATCTTGATAATTCTAATGACAGTGGTCGTACTGAAAGTAGAGGTGAAAGTTATTGAATGTCATTTTCTTAATTCACATATTAATTTGCGCATCTAATATGCGCGCACTTTTTTAACGCGCATACATTTTCGCCGCATCGAAATACGCGTAAAAGTTAATGTATTGCAAAAAAGTTAATGTATTGCATAAAGCTTCAATCTCAGAAGTCAATGGACGCTAAAAAGTACTGATTTTATTTCTTTTTTATTTTTATTTTTAAAATTATAACACGCGAAATAACTATATTGGATTGACACAAAATGTAAATATATAATCAGAGAATATCCATATTTTTGGAATTTTTTTTAATATTATTTGTCGACAATCCTTCTCCTACCAATCTTTTGCTGTGGCTGTAATATACGATGACACAGTGATGACTTTCGTTACCTGGAGGTTCTCTCTTTGTAGTCAGATATTATAGGATATAGAGACGCAATTGTCGGCAATACTTCTGGTGTAGGTTTAGGAATTGCATTGTTCCATGCAATGAGATAAATTACAAGAAGACATGATAGCATAACAAACATGAACGTTTGTTTGTTTTTCACCTTATCCAAAAAACAACTTGATCGAGAACAACTTCGTTTTCAGACTAGGTCGGAATATCTGTCAGACCTTGGAAAAATTAAATCAGAAAAACCCTGTTCGCACGGGTTTTTTTCCCGATGCCAGATAAAAAAAACAGGGTAGGGAACAAGAAAGGGGGAAAGCTTAGAAATATAGTGTGGCTTCGAAAAATTCTACTTGAGACAGCAACTGCAGGATGTTTTAAAAGAATGATATTCTTGATGTTTTATGTGTCTTATAGTATACATAATATGGACGTTATATAGGCTTTCAAATTGATACCTCATTTTAAATGGTTGGGCATTAGGTTGGTAAGGGTGGTGGTCTTTTTTTGACCTTAGGTTGTTTAAAGCTGTTTGTTCAGTACTCACACATCACAGACCCAAATAGTATGTTGCTTTATTTTGGCCTAAACTTGAGGCTTTGTAACGGGCTGCTTTTAAAAATTGATTTGCTATAACGCATACCAACCTCGACTCCAGGAACTAATTTCTATTCTTTAAGTTAATCCTAAAGCGAGGTTGGTGACTAAAATTTTGTCAACAACAAAATATTGTCTAGTGTTTAACATAACCTAGGAGTAGCCTCAAGGCATTTTGCTTTTTTGACGAACTGCTCTGTCTGTTGAATGCCTTTTTCTTAATAATTGACTGATGTGACAATTCCTTTGTGTAAATAATTTTTACGGAACAGATTTTCAAAATTCAAGACGCGCCTCTGCTAACCCCGCCTCCAGGGTTTGCCTAGAGCCGTTATCACACAGCGTTTACACAAGCGCGAAAGTGCAACGAAGTTGTTGTAATAGCCTAGTACTAAATTGAGAGTCAGCCTGTATGATGGAAATGATTAACAACTCTTAAAGTTCGCGTGGGGGGCGGGTGATATTTCGCTCATACTAAATTTCGCGCGCGTTTTAATATTCGCGCAATTAAGCTGCCTTCTTCACATGATGAGAATTTACAAACCACTTTAGAGAGATCTACTTTTAAAGCTATTTTAAAAAGCAGTGAATGACGATCACAGTTTCTTCTTAACGGAGAGACACCCTTCCAAGAATGAAATCGAAATTAAAATACGCGCATATAAATTACCGCACGTTTTTATTGGCTCAGACGAGAAACGATCCCATAAAGCGACCCCGTACCCAACTCCCCTCTACGCGTGTACTAATCTAACAGAATGGGTCTGTAGTCGTGAAAGAGCCTTGGGGTCTAGGTTGTTCGACAAGGCATAGACATTTAAAAATGGTAGCATTATGTTCGTCAACTAACCGGGTGTGTTTGTTTTTATCTTTACTGAATGATCATTTTTGGACATGTGTGTTGTACCCACATAGCTTTTATTTTTTCATGCTTTATATAGGTATTTTAATATGTTTTTCTTTCTGATTCGTTTATATTTATACGGTATTCTGATAGTAAAATGTGCAGGTTAAAGTCTATAGGCCTACAAAAGACCAGTAGAGTTCAAAAGCTATCTGACCTAGTTGTCTGATAGCTAGCTAGCTAAATATGCATATTTGCAAATTAAAGATTCTTTTGTTTGCTAGCTAAATTCTTTAAAGTTTTTAAAAAAAATACTCTATAAATAATTTAGTAGCTATTATATATTTGGATAAAAGTTTTTACTTTTTTTAATAGACTCTTCCTTTTGTTCTTTCTGGAATGGAACAAATAAAGATATAGCTAAGCTAGCTAACACAGAAATAGAAAAGAATATCGTTGCAGATGTTTCAAATATTAACAGCTTTTATTTCTTTATATAAGTTTATTTAACTCGAGAGTTTTGGTTCAGATTGTGTTATTTTGCGTGTTAAGGTAGCCTAGCTAATGAGGTAAAAACAGGGGCCATGTAGCTAGGATAAAATGGCTACTTATTAATTTTATAGTCTTTACTAGCGATTTTAATTTTTTGAATTAACTTCTCTGATTAAAGCAGGTTACTATGGTCTGTTGTATATATTACAACTATATATCAAAATGTTTAACAAAATCAGCCCAATACTTTGCAGGGGAAGTGGCTGATAGCTAGCCAAATGAAAGTATTGATTTGTCAGTAGAACTGTTAGCCAGCTATCTTATATTTTTGTAAATTTGACTGATATGTAAGAAATCATGAAATTTAAAGTTGGGTGTTATATGATGCATATGTGATTTTTACCTGTGTATTTTGCGTTTGTAATTTTTTCTAGTTGTCAAGTAATGTATTTATATATATAAAAAAATTTTTAATTTTATATATATAAATCTATTAAACAGTAAATTGAAAGGACTGTTTCATTCTTAAGTGCTTCAAATTTTCAGTTGTCATTTTAACGGAAATTAAATGTCATACTAATCACATGAAAGATGTTATCTACAATGTAAACAAAAAAGAATGTGTAGAAATAAAAGAAGGAAAACATTTGAAATGTATTATTATTTTTCTTTTTTGTTTGTTTGACAAAGTTTGATTTCTCTAAGAGAAATAATAAGATAATGAAAAAGATATGATTAACTTTTAATGGGTAACACTAGACTGGGTGAACAGATGATGTTTGGTGTGGTACATTAGGGTATGTAATTTGGAACTAAGATTAATGGCTGAAATTTAAAAAAGTATATATAATAAGGAATTCAATGCTGAAATAAATTATGCTGAAATACATTATGCTGTACTTTTTCAATGTCATAAACAATGAGTGTATGCCCTTATTCACTCCAAGGTTTATATCAACATATGGTGAATCCGAATAATGTTATCACATGCACAGAAGTGATCTGAGCATAAAATAACTTCTAAAGATGCGTATATTTATATATAATTTAGCATACTAGATCTGATTTTAAAAATTCATATATGAGTATGTTTTGACTTGTTTTTCTTTATTTATATGGATGTATTTCCCTCCCCAAACTTTGCTATGTCATGTTTATATTTGGCAAATGAGCAAGTATATATATACTGATGTTTTTGTAAATAATGTAGTGAATTTGTGTTTATATTCCATTATTATTGTGCAGGTTTAGGAAGAGAAACTGGTTATTTCTCTTCATTAAATTCATGAATTCATGAGCTCCTATAAAATTTTTTTTTAGACATAAATTTACTAAAATGCAATTATTTCAATTTTTCATTATTTGTGTGCTGCTGATAGGATGTATAAAAGTTGCAGGTAAGTCTCCTTTTTTCTATATTGTTTTTAAATGCTTTTCTTCATCAAATAATTAATAAACCTTTTGTTGTTGTTGTTAAAAATTGTTCTGAGTAAGAAGTTTATAAACATATACGTTTTTAAACAATTTAATAAAGTATGAAAATATAGTCAAGCCTGGAAAATTCTTATGTTATGGAAAAGAATCAGAGTTACCATTGTTTATCATTTTTGGCAACCACAAAACCTGTTTCCATAAATTTTGGTTAGTTGTAATGAAAGTGACAATAGAAAAATTATTTGATAAATTTGTTTGTTGGCTAGTTTTCTTGGTTGCTCAACCAAGAAAACTGGCCCACTGATGATCACAAACTTTGTGTGCATTATGTTTCATTTATTTTGCAAAATGCAAAAAGTAATATTGTCTTTAAATTTCGAGCAAGCTTTTTCCGATTTGCATTGATTAGCATTTTCTTTGGCTAAATAACTGTTGGATTTAGAAATCATTTAGATCTTTGCTGGTGATGTCATTCTTACTGATTTGTTTTTTTTAAGTTCCATCATGTTTAGAATTGACTTTATATATAATTGTTTTACTAATAAGTGGAAAAAAATGCATAACTAATTATAGGCCACAGATAAACACGCCCCTGAGAATACAAACATATGTTTAGTAATAAATGCATTTGTAGAAATTAAGATTTAAAAAGATGTTTGTTGGTTCCTAAATTTTTTATGAACCTGTTTCCCTTGTTATGTTATATTACTAAAGTTTTATTACATCACTGAATTTGGGGATAAAAACCATCCAAATGCACCTGAAGTGTACACCTAACCACGCTTTATTTTTAAATCACAATGATACAAATGTATGACACTATAGAAATGATGGCACTTGTGTAAAATAAACTACAAATGTTGTTACCCAGCTCTTAGGCCTTCCTATGGAAGTGTCTTCACATGTGTCTAAAATTTGCCAATGTTAAGATTCATAAAGGCTTTTCACAGTTCTGTAACTTGGGGGAAAGTTATCCAACCTCCATATTGTGATTTTTATTAAAATATAACAGCTGTAATGATGCCCCTGGTATTAAATAATAATTTAAGCCCAGAAGGCATACTGCATTGTTTTGGTAATATTTTCTATCTTTGTGACATGTAGATAACAAACTTCTTTTTAGTTGGTACCTCAGGGTATGATTGCAATTCAAAACAAAATTGCAGTGACTGCATATCTTTCAGTCCAAAATGTTCATGGTGTGAAGATATAGTAAGTGATGAAGTGTTAATATTTTAGTTATTTTTGTTATTTTTTCCTCTCAGGGGCTGATCCAGAAATTTATTTTGGGCGTTGATAGCGCTGCAATTAAAAAAATTTGTAGGACAACAAAAATACATGGCTTCAGCATATGCATCGTCTTCTTTTTTAGTATAGAACAAGGTTTCTTCATGAAAATATATCTTCTCTGTGATTGAAGATATAAATATAATAGATAAAAATTATCCAGAATATAAGAAATAATGCAATTCTCGAGCATTTTAAATTATGTGTCTCTAATTTGGGCGCCCAAATTAGATGGCCCCAAAATCTGTATACCGATGTCCGAATTGGCCTGGATCAGCCCTTGCCTCCGCAGCACTTTTAAATTGTTGACATTAAGTAAACGTTTGTACGACAGCAAAAATTGCTGTCATCTTTTTTTAATCAAGCGTAAAACTTCTTTGTTCAACTGCATTGAAAGAACTTGAATCTAGCATACATTTTTCCTGTCATACTAAAAATAATAGTAATAAACATAATTAATTTGTTATATAAAATTTTGTATATTAAAAGGCTGAAGGAAGATTTTCTACGTACACAAAAGCATGATACTTGTGTGTCCATAACTTACGCAAGTCTCGGTGTCAGTGGATTACAAGCCCTGAGATATTTTTTTCTATTTAGTATTACAACAAAACTGAGAAAGTGTTCTACAAGAAATGTGATTTAGTGGAAACACATCAACGCCAAAAGTGTTCCAAGATAAATAATCCACCTTCTAAATCTACGATAGATAAAGTAAGTGTGACATTTCTTCCTGATACATAATGGTCGTGCTACACATTGAATCATGGTGAATTAAGGATTATGGAAGTGTTTTTTTTTTTAGTTCTACATGGTCTGTAACATATTTAAGAAAACCTGGAAATTTGGCTCATATTTCAAAGGTTTAGGGATAATTTTTTAAAACCCGTCAAAAATCATTATGTGTGTGCTTGTAGTACTTTTTAGTGATAAGGCCTTTATATTATAACTTTCTTTGTCAAAAACCAGGTGATTTTATACTTAACATTATTGTACCTGGGGATTTTTTTTTGATCCATCTCAACCTTGAGGAACATACTAAAGCTGGTTTTAAGGTACAAGCTTTAAATACACCTCGGCTTCTCTTATGCTGTGACAAGGAGTACATAGGAAAAAGGTTTTCCTGCAACACACTGAGAATATTGTGCCAACATCGTTGAAGTGACAGGAATATCAGCAATCCTTTCTCTGGAAAATGTCAGGAATTTTAGGTTTAAATGGTCACAGAGAACTATTTTCATTTTTCAAATATGGACAATATTTTGAATAAATTAAAGGTTTCTTTACAGTCTGTTTTACCAATGTGCTGGTAATTAAATGTAAATGTTTCAGGTTATTTAAAAACCTCGGTTTTCAATGTATATGTTATTATGTTTTGTCCACTGTGCTATTGAGGCTATTTAGAAGTTATATTTTCCTTTTTTCCCAGTCATTGTACTTTTTGTTGATAGCAACATACGTTGTTGTTGTTGATATCGTTGTTGATAGCAACATACGTATTAGTTTAGATCTAACAAAGTCTAGATCAGATTGGAAGAGGGTCATTAATATACCCCGTCCAACCCATGCTAGCATGGAAAACGGACGTTAAGCCGAGAATGATGATGATGATAATGTATATATAGAACTTTGTGTGTGTCGTTTCTGGTTTGAGTTGGGAGAATTGGAATAAAAAGATTAGGGTTGGGAGAATAACATATATCGTTCAAGATTTAGAATTATATTATGACCATTGTGGAGAATGATTATTTAAATAACCAGTGCACAAATAATATTCTAAAACACCATTCAATGAATAAAAAACAAAACAAAATCGATATTACAATGTACATATGACATTCATTTTAAGGAAAAAGCAATGTATGCCAACATACTTAAAATATTTTTTAAGGAGGGTATAAATTTGATTACACTTTATATATGTGTGCATACGATTTGTCAACCCCTGTTTTTACATTACATTCACCAATGCATTGCAAAATTCTTTGAATTTATTAGGTAAAGAAGGCTTTTGAATATAAGATTGGGATAATGTGCATACCCAGCACGTTTCAGTCGTTTTATCTTTATTTGATATGAAGCCTATAGTTTATGTTCCCCAAATGGAAGAGAGAATAACCACAAATTAGTCATTGTAAGGTTGATTCTGTTATGTCTAAAGTTGCTGTTTCCCATGCATAGATTTTAACTTTTTGTCATATGCACAACCAAAGTCATCAGGCCTTGTTGTATTCACACAATATTAATTTCTAATTTAATCTTGCATTTCTTTTCCTCTAAGGCTGCACCACTAGTGGATGAAACCAGAGTATCACCACAAGAAATAACTGTGAAACTTAGGCCAGGTTAGTTTCTCAAAAAGTTTTTCATTTATGTAGTATTTAAAAGTATAACTTTGCATTATAATTTAATAGTAATAGTAAGTGCGAATTATATCTGCCAAAGTTCTTGTATTTATTTTTAATGTACCTTGTATTTGGATATTTCTTATCTGCTGTTGGTTTTACTTTTCTATACAGGACAACCAACAAAGGTTGATGTCAAAGTCAAGACACCAAAGAATTTTCCAATTGATTTATACTACCTCATGGATTTGTCCAAATCTATGAAGGATGATTTGAAACAAATTCGTGATCTTGGAACATTGTTGTGTAAGTCTTAATGAAATAACTAATATAAGCTGCTCTCACAGCAATTATTTCAGTTCCAATAAAATAGATGTGGGTTTCTATATAATATAAAAACCACTATTCTAAGCCAATGACACAATATGTAGTTTATACCTTTTAAGTTGATCTATTTTCCTGAAGATTAATTTCATTAAATTAATCCATGTATAAAAATTCTTGTAACGTTTGGTTGACTTGCAAAAATGTTTCTTTTACGTCTTTTTTATTATTTTATTATGGATTTTTTCCATTTACCTCTTTACGTTACTGTTTGGGAAATTTTTTGTTGTAGCAAGCGAAATGAAAGACGTGACGTCAAACTTTCGACTTGGTTTTGGTGGTTATGTAGACAAGCCATTAGGACCATACACTAAAACAAACCCTGAAGAAATCAAAAGTTTAGATCCAAGTGTTCAACAAACATTTGGTTATAAAAACTACTTACCATTGGATGATGACCCAAAAAAATTTGGACAAACAATCAATAATGTTGCAATATCATACAATGTAGATGTGCCTGAAGGTTCTCTTGAAGCTCTGATGCAGGTCATTGTGTGTAAAGCCATTGGGTGGCGTGAAAAGAAAAAAGCAAGAAGAATTGTTATTATTACCACTGATGCAACGTTTCATTATTCTGGTGATGGGCTATTAGGTGGCGTTGTCATCCCCAATGATGGCAAATGTCATCTCGTCAATGATACTACTTATGATGCATGGGATAAATTTGATTATCCATCATTGTCACAGATTCGCTCTGTCATGATAGAAAATCAAATTGTACCAATCTTTGCCACAACTGGCAACGACAAGTTATACGAGAAAGTTGCATCATTTTTTGGAGATGGATCTGGGGCAGTGGCGGATGCGCTATATGCAAATTCATCAAATGTTGTACCACTAATTAAAGAAGCATACAGTAAAATTGCCAAAACTGTTAGCATAAAAGCGATTACATCAGAAGGAATTGAAGTTAAGTTTGAGGCAAAATGCGGGTTAGTATTTTTGACTTAACTTTTTTTGTTCTTTTTGTTTAGAGATTATATAATATGTATATTATTGGATAAAACTAAGAAAACACACAAAATTTAGCAGTAACTAAAAGTTTCATGTCTTCTTGACAATTCTCAAACTGCAAATGACTACAGATTTTCAAAATAAAATTATTTTACAACTAATAATTCCCTTAAGGGAAATTATTTTATATTGTAAAACAAAATTACTAATTACTTCACATTATTGATGACGAATTTATTCCTGTGCCGACATTTACTAATCAGTTCGTTCCTTTTGTTCAATATTTCCTTTGGGTCAGAGTGTAGGATGCAAACTTTTTCAGATATACACAGGTCACAACGTTTATTTCCAGATTTGTATTGACTTGCGCGCATTGCAACAGACCAGTTAATCCAAAACGCACGGTTTTCGTCATTGAGCTTCCATATAAACTTCCAAAGCTCGGTTTATATTCTGATATTTCCGGTGTCGGAAAGACTTGGTGTGGTTATTGTAACGCAGCTTGAATTCACCTTCTGATGTGCCATAATAACAAAACAACTTGTTATCAGTGGTAACTTCTGCTTTGTATACAATGTTCGTAATCCGACAATCTCCATGAAGTAGGCAATTAGCTTTTGTTCGACAGTTACATGGCCTTTGTTCTTCCTTCAGATGGTCACTCAAGATCTTGTTGTTATGTTGTTTTATCAGGTTAGCCATGTTCGGCATACACGAATAGCTGATCTTTAGTGTGTTTCGATTGAAAATTTTGCTGAAGCGGTTGTTAGGTGGGAAATGCTTCTTGATTAATTTCAAGAAGATACTTCCAATGTTGGTTTCGACAGCGACGTTATACGGCGGGTTAAACCAGATGATTTTCCGTGATCTGTTTCTAACGCAATGGATGCCGGTTTCTTTGTTATATTCAAGCGGATAGGTGAAACCACTTTCTAACAAAGACTTTTCGTAATGACTTTTCGCCTTGTTGAATTCTTCCTCATTGCACGATAAGTCAGTAATTCTTCTGTTAACCATTTTTGGAATTTTGGCGATGATACTACGAGGGTGGTTTGATTTAGAGTTTATATACTTGGTCGTGTTATTTGGTTTTCTGTAAGGCAAATATTTTCCACTTTCTAAGTCCAACATGACATCCAAAAACTCTGTGACTCTTAAGTTCGTTTCGATTGTAATCTTGAGTCTTTCGTTCTTAAACATTTTGGTTATATCTTTCTGTAGGCGATCCATCATGGATCCATTGGCCTCCTCCACAACGCATAACCTGTCATCACGGTACAAGCCAATTTTTTTCCTTATCAACAATAGATGACAGTTTGTTCAATAGGTATAAACCAACCAGTTCGCATACCTCAGCACCGTCATATGATCCCATTGTGACATCGAATAATGGGTTTTCCCCCTTCTTTTTCCATACTTCGTTATTATTATCGAACAATAGAGACTTCCTCGCTAGCATGATGGTGTATGCTATTTTGTCGGGTAATGTTGTTATGGTTCTTGCGTATGCTATAGCTGTTTTCAGAAGGCATTCGTCGATGGAAGGGTAGAATTCGGCAATATCAAACTTAATGAACTTTGCACTATGCTTGTTTTCGATGCGTCTGAACCATTTGATAACAGATTGGGAGTTTCTCCATTGCTTGACGTTTGTGTTAAATAAAATTTCGGCATTTATTTTCTCGAGGTAAGCTTTAAACAACATAACAACAAGATCTTGAGTGACCATCTGAAGGAAGAACAAAGGCCATGTAACTGTCGAACAAAAGCTAATTGCCCACTCCATGGAGATTGTCGGATTACGAACATTGTATACAAAGCAGAAGTTACCACTAATCAAGTTGTTTTGTTATTATGGCACATCAGAAGGTGAGTTTAAGCTGCGTTACAATCAAGTCTTTCTGACACCGGAAATATCAGAATATAAACCGAGCTTTGGAAGTTTATATGGAAGCTCAATGACGAAAACCGTGCGTTTTGGATTAACTGGTCTGTTGCAATGCGCGCAAGTCAATACAAATCTGGAAATAAACATTGTGACCTGTGTATATCTGAAAAAGTTTGCATCCTACACTCTGACCCAAAGGAAATATTGAACAAAAGGAACGAAATGATTAGTAAATGTCGGCACAGGAATAAATTCGTCATCAATAATGTGAAGTAATTAGTAATTTTGTTTTACAATATAAAATAATTTCCCTTAAGGGAATTATTAGTTGTAAAATAATTTTGTTTTGAAAATCTGTAGTCATTTGCAGTTTGAGAATTGTCAAGAAGACATGAAACTTTTAGCTACTGCTAAATTTTGTGTATTTTCTTAGTTTTATCCAATAATATATTCGCTCTGGAAACATTGAGCACTCTTTTTGGAATAATCCGTTATTATTATAATTTGTCAACCGTGTAATTAAAATAAAAAGGAAGGATAAAAAAAGTTTAGTTTAGTGTTACTTACAATAATGTACATGTTAACTATATTTCCTTTAACACTTTAAGTAAAAAATTTGAAACATTTTGTTTTAAGCAGAAACATTCTATTTGAAATTTTCTTGACATTGGGCATCACTCATCCACATCAAGCTTGGTCTATCTACTATAGACCAAGCTTGATGTGGATGCCGTTCAGAAAGCTTTAAGCCTTTTTTGCTTGCTTGTGTAATCCAGAGGGTTTTACACACATTTTTATCTTTATGCAGTAAAAACGATGAATTAAAGCAATCTGCATTTTGTAACAATGTACAAATCGGAGAAGAGGTTAGTGGAAATTCTTTTTTTAATTTTTATTAATTTTTTTATTCCAAACTGATAATTATAAAATCTTGGATATAAATTAATAAATTGTCATCACATCAAAATGACTTAATCTTCTAGGAAAGGCCTTCATAATAAAGTTTATTAAAAACTAGTTATTATTATGTGAAAAATAAAATTATATTGCATCTGATAATTTGTGTGTTCATAGCATGACTGTAAAATCGCACAACGACAGACACAATCTGATATTATTATTGAAACTAGCCTGTAGAAAAATGCACTGAAAGTCACTCATCTTCTAAATTCTAAGGAAATTTTTCATCATAACAAAGTTGATTAAAATATATCGCTTTTGCTCTTTCATGTGTTTGCATCACGTTTTTCTCACAGACAGAGATAAAATTAAGTGATGCTGTGAGAAAATAAATGCAGGGTTAATAGTTCTTGGCAGTAAGTTTATGTGAATAATTTAGTTGTCAAGCACTACTAAATTATTTACTTGTTTGTACTGGATGCTGTCTCCTACCATTGTAAATGTATAGGAAATAAGCAATATTTTTGTTTTTTGTTTTCACAGTGAAAGCCGCATGATTTTTTTGTTATTTTTTTACTCTTGAAGTATCTAGTATTTTTCATTTACTTTGTAAGATTATTTTTTTTATTGGAATTAATTTTTTAGGTGACGTTTGTGGCCGAATTTCTTGCTCTTGACTGCAGACACGCTGGAAAGAATAAAAGGTTTGTCCTGAAAAATGTACTTTGCACGCCCTCATTTATGTTAAGAAGAGACAGGAAATTCACGAAGTTTGTCAATAAGTTAGTAAAAAAGTCAGGAATATGTTAAGTCAGGAAGTTTCAAAAATGTTGTGAGTCTTCTAGAGTGATTTGCTTTGCTTCTTTTATCTTAAGAGACAAAAATCAAGCACGTCAAGAGTCTTTAAGATTGTGATATAGCAGCGTGTCTTCTGCTGGACATTGGAAACGAACCTTGGTATCACACTAAGTGACCTTGAAAACTTTGAATATCCATCATTCGCTAAGCACAAACCAGGAAAAACTTGAAATATGGATACTTCTGAAAGTATTTTTGTGTAGTTATGATACATTGCCTTGTGATAACTTGTAGTGTTTGCAACAGTTTTAGGGAAACCTGGATGTTTTTTTGTTTTTTTATTAATGACTTTTGTTGTGGAAGTTGCACTTACAGATTTTCCTTGTTTGGGTTTGTGCCTAAAAAGCTTAAAATGTACAAAAGGTACAAAAAGTCTGAAAAACGGCCATGTACGGTCAAGTGTGTGACCTCAAAACCATTGAACTTAAGTTTTAAAAATGGAAGACATTCTATAGAATGATGTGTCTTTTCTTCATTAGTTACATCTCTTCAGAAAGAATGTTAATTTAATAAGAGGGAAACCAATCTCTTTAGAAAGAATGTTAATTTAATAAGAGGAAAACCAATGTGTGAAACTAATTTTTCGCTTCAATTTCAGATTTAAGCTTGAAACTCCATTTGATGATGTTATTGTAAACTTAGAACTACTATGTGAATGTGACTGCAATAATACCGTATGTATCTTCTCTTTTTTATAATATGTTTCAACATGACACAATAAAAAATATGTTCTACGTTATATACAAAATGTCACTAAACTACCACTGTTTGAAGTAACTATCTAGGGTAGCTAGAATATAGATTTCATTCTTTGCAAAATATTAAAAACTGTACTGATATGGGTCCAACCGTATTTTACACCTGTTTTACCTTTCAGGTTGTTAATAGTGATGATTGTACGTCCAGAGGTAACTTGTCATGTGGAATGTGCTTCTGTGACAAGTGAGTTTCATTTTATACTTTTAACAGGAAAAATTAAAAAACTGGTCAAAACCCCTTTTAAAGTAAAAAAAAGCCTGATTGAAGGCAGTTTATTACGTTAATGTGTTCAGAAAGTTGTTCCAGTGAAGAGAAAACTGCAAGGTTCAGTCTTAATAAACACAAATTCTAGACTTTTACCCAATCTTCCATGATTGTTCTCGGTGCTTATTCTAACTTTTGTTTTTGTTTAACTTCTGTCATTTTAAAAGTTAAGAAGTCAAGTTAAAAAGATATTGTGCTGTGTATGTAGACGTTTTTTCTTCCTGCAATGTGTTTTTTTTGCAATTGATTGACATTTTTAATATGACCCAATCATCTTCCATTTTCAAAAATTTCTTTATTCGCACACCAGGTGTGTATTGTGAATCTTAGCTCGGTAGCACACTCCAACACAATATAGAAATAAGGTTGTCTGTTGTGGTAATAACATAAGCTTGTTTCAAAAAAGTTTTAAAAAATATATTTAGCAGGAAACCAACCTAGGGAGAGAAGGAAAGCATAGCTATTTGTATGCATACAAGAAAAACTAGACATGATGCTTTGAAGAAATAATAAGCATAGCAGCTGAAGTTTATTCCAGTCTATGCCTTTCGCTATACACGATCTTTAAATTTTTGTTTTTGAACTCTTTACATCATTGTTGTTTGGCCCAGACCATCGGTATAAAATACGTTCCGTAAAAAAGGACAATTCTTTGAAGCAAAAAAGCTAGTTTATTAGGGAAACGCAACATCTAAATGTTGTGTTTCCAAAGTGAATTAGTTATATTGTTTCATGATTTTATGGACTGGCTGGATCGAATATGGAAGAATACTTTTTGGGTAAACTTCCCCTTCAAACGTCAACATAGAGCCCAAGATTTCTTTGTTGGATTATTATTGATTTCTAAGATTATCATTTACTTACCACTTCTATTGTAGAGATGAATATGCTGGCCGATTTTGCCAATGTACAGCAGAACAAGCAAGAAATCAAACTCTTTGCAAGTAAGTTGGTTGATTCAAACTTGACTGAGGAGAATAAAAAAAGAAATCAGGAAAAAAATTAAAAAAGACTTAAGAAATCAGGAAAAATTTTTTGATAGCAATATTATAAATTGCATTTTCCCTGCAGTTAGTAATATCAGTTAGTAATATCAGGTCCTTTTATATTTTATGCCTCTTAAAAACCCTAAAGCCGAATATTCACTAGGAGAAATATTTTAACAAAAGTAGAAAGGATTGGCATTGTTATTATGTTGTACCTGTCAATATGAACTTAGTTTTTCTGTTCTGCACAGAATATTCTATGTAGTGAAGATCAAACTGATTAAACAAAGAAACTGTGTACATCTTAGTAGTGTGTTTGTAGTGAAAGGTTTTTATTATCTTTCAGGGTTCCAGGATCAAGTAAGATTTGCAGTGATCAGGGAAGATGTGTTTGTGGAGAATGCGTGTGCTACACAGGACAGGTATAGAAATTAGCAATTTGTTTTGTTTTGAAAAACGTGCAATATTTTTGCGGTAATACACTGATCAGGTGCTCTCTCAAATGTGTGCTCCCTGCCCCTGAAGGAAAATATAAAATTTTAGTAAAGGGAATTTCAATAATTTAGCGTCCATCTTGAATGTTGAAATAATTAACATACAGTTGTTTGGAAGCCTATTTGCTTTGCAGTAAAAAGCCATTTTAGAAGATAATGTCTTAATAAATACCCACCTTTAAAGTCTTCCATTTCATAAACCACCTGTTAAAAAACCTAATTCATGTTTAGTCTTTAAGACCAAGTATTTACTAAGCGCCCGGGAATTAAAATACAAATAAACATTATGTACCTTGTTTTTATGGTCGTTTGAATCAGCATTTTTTTTTCCAATTAAAATGTTCAGATAGAATGAGAAAGTTTTGGAAGATACCTTTTTTAAAATAACTTTTTCCTCAAAAAATTATTTTTAACAGCTTAACAAATACAAAGAGATTGAGTACATCGATGGTGATCAATGTCAATGCAGTAACACCACTTGCAAACGTTCAAATGGTTCTCAAGTATGCGGTGGACCGGAACACGGTACGTGTTTATGTGGCGACTGTATTTGCACGAAGGATTGGCAGGGAGAAAGCTGTGCTGACAGGTGCCCAAGAGGAAAAGACAATTGTATTGATGATTTAGGAGTAAGGCCAATTAATTTTTAAATATATTCAGTTAAATTGTGACTTGCAGAATGCTCTTGTTCTATGAAATGCTCCAGGTTTATTTTTAGCTCATTGAAAAATATTTAGTGGAGTTTTTCTGCTTATGACGGCTTTAATTTGTACTTTTTTAATGTTCTGTTGTTGTTTCGAAATTATTTGTTTTCACCTTGCTTTATTTTAGGAGATATTAATTAAATATTAGTTCTTGTCTCCATGAATAATCAGGAAATCACTACACTACAGGCTTATTAGTTTATTGTTCTGATGGCGTTACTTTGCAGGAAGCCTTTTGTTTTGGATTTGCAAGGCGGTGCAAATGAACAAAATATAACTGTTAAAATAGAAACAAGATTGTAGAATGTAAAGTTTATTTCAGAAAGATATTTACTCCTTTAATGTTAATAAGGAGCATCCCGTATTCTCTGATTGTAACCCATGGGCTAAAACCTTCACTGTCTTTAGTTTTGTGAATCCATTAAAACGTTACCGCATTTTGGTTCAGATGCTAAAATCCAGGGAATGTTTTTTTTGTAATTGTTTCATCGTCCCAACATCTTTTGTTTAGGTTGAATGCAGCAACAAAGGATCATGCAAATGCAATCAATGCCAATGTAAAAAAGGTTACATTGGAGATTTTTGTCAGGAGTGTGCTACTGTAAGTACACTCTAATCGTGCTATTAGGTTTTTTGTTTTGTTTTATATATACAGTTGGTTTTGCCAGTGGAACAAATACACTGTTACACCATCAAATTTGATACTTGATATTAGTTTTAGTACTATTCTTTAAATTTAAATAAAATGTTGTTGATTGTCATTATAAAACTTTCTCACATCCTATAACTCATATTGTTCAAGTTTGATAATCGTTTTTTTTTTTTGCGTGGTCTAGAACTGTCCTGATCCCTGTCAAGATTATCGAGAGTGCGTCAAATGCCGCGTATTTGACACGAGTGACTTGTCATCTGCAGAATGTGCAGCGGAATGTCTACGGAGGAACATCACCAGTCATATTGTCGTAGAAAAGGTTCCTGAAGGTAAAACTAAATCATTTTATGCTGGCCTAAGGAACTAGAATTGGAACTGTACATGTTGTAGAAATGTTGTAGTGTACGTGGGTACAAAACTGAAAACTTAACCAGACGATTGAATTTCTTGAAACTTTTTTTTGCTGTCTTTTTAGGAATTTCTTATCTACCTTATTGCGTACCTATGCATCTTGTGTCTGTGCGCATGGAACCTTGTAATATCACCTAAGAAACATTAAAAAAACCTTGAAAACACCCTTAAAATTTTTTTTTGTTGTTAAAAATTTGGTAGTCATTTTTTGGAAAATCGCGCAACGAGGATTTGTAGTGAATGTAGTGAAAGTTTCTACTTTGTGGATTATGCCGAAAACTGTTTTTGTTATAGATAGTCGTCGTTGCATTGCGCGTGATGAAGACGAGTGTTCATTTGTTTTTACCTACAACAAAGATAATGTTACTGACACCATTCAACTTGTAGTTCAGAAAGACAGAAGTAAGCTTCAGAAACTTTGTTACCATACTGGAATTTGCAAAAAAAAAATGGCCTAAACTTAAGATCAACAACAATACTTTTTTGGCTGGACTAGGAATATACTCAATGCAATTTGTTTTTATGAAAGGTTATCCTTTATTGCCTGTTTCCACAATTAGTAAACAAGTCCTTCATCAGCGTTGGTATGGTCTACTGGAATCCATACTGAACAATTTTTTTTACCGTGATTACTAAAAACTTTTTATTTTTATAGTCTGTCCAGCAGAGCCAGATATTTTGGCCATTATCCTAGGTGTGATTGCTGGTATTGTAGGAATTGGTTTAGCTCTGTTGTTAATTTGGAAATTACTTGCAACGATACAGGTATCGTCTTTGCGTGACTTCTGACTCGTTTTTTGTTGTGTCACTTGTCTTATGTGTCAAAGATGTTTTGAATTTTGTATATTTCGTTACAGGATCGTAGAGAGTTTGCACAATTTGAGAAAGATAGACAGAATCCAAAATGGGACTCGGTGAGTAGTTAATATTTAAGGTGACATTAAGTCGGACACAAGTATGAACGGCTAAATTTTGGCTATTTGTGTTTAAAACAAAATCTTTTATTATAAAAGTTACGTGTGCTTCTCCCAGTTCTTTAACATATCATCATCATTCCCAAAGTGCTAATGCTTTTCCCCAAAGTTCACTTCCCCTCGCCGTGTTTTCCAATGTATTCCTTTTCGCGCTTGTCCTAAAATCAATTTTTTTTGGAATGTTCTTCATTGAGTAATAATTTCTTTCCTTTTTCTTTCATTTAGTTTTCCCTTTTTGTAATTTATATTTTTCCTCGATCTTTAATAATTATGTCTGATTTTTCATCAGAAGATTTCTGTAATATTATTCTATGCTTGGTTTACTTATTAGGGTGAGAATCCAATCTACCAGAAAGCGACTTCAACTTTCCAAAATCCAATGTATGGTAACAAACCTGAGGAGATGGAACCGTTAACATAGCGTTTTTGATCGAACGTGTAGAAGTCACGCTGTTGTCCTGAGGGCGTATCCTTGTGTTAAGGGACGCCCTTATGTTTTAAAGGAATGCTTCATTTACAAACAACAGCAAATAATTTTTCTAATGAAAATGTATTACAACATGTTATATCTCATATACATATTTTTGACATTGTTTTTTTAAAAAAAAATTATTCCGAGTTTTAATCTGACATGATAGATCGTTGGAAGATGGCAACTCTATCGGGCTGTTCGTCTGAGACTTATCTTTTGTTATTCTTTCACATGTGGAGAACTGATAAATTTTTTGACGAAAAGTGTTGAGTTTTCACGCAAATGCATTTAGTCGTTTTTAATTCATTTTTAATGTCTTATAGGTGTTTATAAACATTTATTAATTTTGCTTCTGTATTTATTACGTCTTTTTACTTTGTATAACTATTTTTATTTACACTCAAACCCAAATTGGCTAGGGTTTCAGTGCCGTACTTTTTTATTATCGTACCTTATCGACTCAAAATTTGTCGGGTGTAAATGAGGAAATTTTAAATTGACGAAAATTTGGAACGGAATTAAATTAGATCCTATAAAAATTTAGAACCCCAAAGTTTGAGTCGATAAATGTATTTTTATGTTTAAATAGCATTACTTTTTTTAGTAAAAACTAAACAATATTTTGAATATGCTGAAATTTGTAAACTGTTCGCTGAGAAATTACAAATGTCGCATTAAAAAAATTCCATCTTTTTAGGCCTCCAGTCCTCTCTCTGTCACGCGTATCGACATTTTGACATTTTGTACGTCAGGAAAATTCTAAAGGAATAAAAATTTTGATTGGAGGAATGGGGGTAGGGGGGGGGGGAGGGGTGATGGGGGACGAAGCAGAGGTCCTTTGTATGCATCAACGTAGTAGAAACGATTTTGAAATTGAAACGAGTTATTTGACAGGTCAGACAGGAAAATATTGCTATAATCATGTTGAAAAAAAATTACTGAAATAAATGCTGATTTCAAATCATACAAGCAATGATTCTGAACTTCAAGTTCACTGTTTGGAAATAGGATCTCCCTTTGTCAGATCCGAAACCTGAAACTATATGAATAACTGCTGACGTCTCAGCTTAACCTATTTTCTCGACTTTCTGGATCTCAAAAATGCTGACATTGCAAAAACGACTAGCAACGGTTCTTACCCATCCTACGTATGTATCTTCCAAGGCAGACCTTTGGGCTACAGAGCTTTAAGGATAAATTTGAACCGGAAAGGAGGCACCTGAACCTTGTCCCCAGGGTCTTGAGGCCCTTGGACCGTTATAACGGAGTGACCATCAACAAGGTAAACTGCCTTTTGAACGAGGTTGGGGGCACCTTTGAGGCAGGTAGGGTTGAGTAAGAGACAACTTCGCCGACCCCAACCTTGAACCCAGGGCCTGTAGCGTTCGTTTCATCCTCATTCATATCAAAAACGCTACAAGCCCTGGGATCGAGGTTGCGACGACCCTTCAAGGTTTCCGTTCCGTAAAATAAGCAGCAGCAGTTTTTTAAAACTTCGTTAAGCAGACGTATCATAAAACGAATTGGAATAAATATTGAAAAGATAAGTTTCATTAGGTTTTGTCTCCAGTACAAAAAACAAGTCCCCGGGGACGAAGTGGAGATACACATCGTATTTTCTCAGCAAAAATACACGTTTTTTTTATAATCTTATGTATCTTTTTACAAGATTAAATTTTTATTATTTCACACTGTTTCAACAATATATGTATTTAGTTTCGCAGCTTTTTCGGAAGAACACAAATTCTAGATTGAAAAAAAATAGCGTCCATTTAAAAAAATTGCAGCGAGCGGTTGTCATTCATTTTTCTGTTATATTATTGTTTTAAAATCAAATT
The DNA here is from genome assembly GCA_030067915.1 of Hydractinia echinata. Lineage (NCBI taxonomy): Eukaryota > Metazoa > Cnidaria > Hydrozoa > Anthoathecata > Hydractiniidae > Hydractinia > Hydractinia echinata. Next base: position 1,812,190 of record JASGCC010000042.1, on the reverse strand, counting down.
TATAAAAAAACTGCACATTGAACTTCGTGGTTATTTTTAAAAAAAAGGAAACAGAAATTATGACTAAAACAATTCTAGAGAACATAAGAGCATTTTTAAACATAATTGTTCCAATTAAAAAGGAAGCTGTTTTAAGGGTCTCAGAAGTTTTAGGGGACGTACATTTTCCTTGTCGCCAAACCATGATTAGCCAGGAGACCCAGTATAATTTTTCTTACCTCCAGAAAAAAACGGAATAGCGATTGTGGGAAAAGAGAAACTGAAATTTGATATCCACGAAGAAAACTAGTACATGGTTGGGAGAAAAAAACTTTCGCAAATTAGGCAATCCAAAAAAATCTTGCGACGCTAATAAAAGTGTATTCTCTCTTAAATATTTACTTCAAAAGTTGTCGTCTTTATGGCTTCCACAACCACAAAAACAAGTAACTGTATTTTTTTGATGATGAAGATATTAAAGTAACCCTAATTTTTTTTAATCATAGGCGCCGCTAGTGTAGTGGTAACATGCAAGATTCCCATTCTTGCGCCCCGGGTTCGATTCCCGGGCGGCGCACCAACTTTTTATGTTATTTTTATTATTTTTAATTAGTATAATTTTTACATTTTAAAAAACAAAAAGGGTCAATGTTGTTTGTAGTTGATGCCAATTTTTAAATTTTTGCGAAGACTTTTTTGCATGAAGGAAAATTGTGATGCCATAACTGCTCATATTTATAACCAATCAATTTGCAAGAAACTGCACACGTGGTTTTGTTTTGCTTTTTCTGCAAAGCTAGCAAAAAGTTGTGCATTCTCAGCAAGTAACAAAATGGAAGAGGAAAGGTATTTTTCATTTTGTGATGCCTTAAAAAATAAGTATTGCCCTGACAGTTTAGACGACCACTTTGAAAATATTGAAATATCAGCGAAACGAAGAGGTAGATAAATATTATATTACTTACAACCACCACCAGCTAACTAGCTAGCTAGCTAGCTCTCACTTTATCTCAAACACGTCTTCTACCTCCCTTTACCCTTGAAATATGTTTTTGATAACCTTTCAGTCTTCTAGACTTTGTTTATATAAAAAACTGATGACTTCTGCTTCCAGTGCACTGTAAGCTCATGCACAAAAAGGGTAACAGAAACGTCAAACTGTATCATGTTACAACTAGCTAGACAGCTATAGCTAGGCTGTTTCTGTTTAGCAATCCTCTTTTTTTTAATTGCTTTTGGTTCCAGATTAATAACACAAAATTGATAGAAACAATGTATTTCTATTGGAATAAGTAGATACAACACATTCAGTATGTGTCAGTTCAGGAGTTGAGACGAAAAAGTAAACCACTACCCATCTGGGAAACGGTTTCCCATTTGGGAAACTTCACGGTTTCCCATTTGGGTAACCGTTACCCTGAACGGGCGAGAAATACGGCAATGGTTTCCCAATCGGGAAACCACCAAAATAGAAAGGAATCTGCGCATGAGCTGGTTAAGAAGCGCACTAAAAATTTTTAACCAATAGAAAGGGAATATTTTCCCGCAAATTTTCACCGAAGGAAAAAAAAAATTATCGTAGCCTCTTTCCGCAATTCCGTTAAATGGTCTTGAGAATGGGTAACGGTTTCCCAAAAGGGAAACCCAAATTAAAATCAAAAAAATTAGTTTAGGAAATGGTTTCCTATATGGGAAACCATATCCCTATGACATGGGAATTTCCCTATACAACATGGGAAACCGTTTCCCTTTTAGTGTCATCTCCCGAACTGTGTGTTGGACTATTTATAGAAATTTTTGGGATTGGGTAGGAATGCCAGGTTCTAATAATCTTTTGAGTAGGGTCACTCACGTCTGTCATGCTCGACCGGTGGTCACCTCAACGGTGTCTTCTTGTGCTGCTCCAATACCTGAAAGAGGTAGTGAAATAGATGCAGCATTTTTAAGTACTGTCAGAAGACTGTTGTTCAGGTCTTGATTTTGTTGCATATTTAAGACCTGGGAAATTTGGTACACAGCCTTCTAGTATTTTCCACAAGTAGATAATTTGGTATCTATCTCTTCTTCGTTGTAATGAGTATATTCTGTAAGACTTTAAATTATTCCAATAATTTTTTCTATCAAAACCATAGATTTTGCACAAAAAACTTGATTGTACTGATTCAAGTGATTTCACAAGGTACTTTGTGTTATACCTATATTTTTTTCTCTTCAGAGGCAATCTTAAAACAACAGAATCACCAGAAAAGAGTTCTACTTTCATTGGATGGTTGTCACATACGTTGTGCTGGAAAACCAAATGAAATTTTAGAAACTTGTCCTTTAATTCAGGAACTGGATTTATCAAGTAACCTAATATCACGGTGGGAAGATGTAAGTTTAAATATGTTACTTTTGTGACTCTGCTAAGTTTTTTTGGTTTTCCTAATTTAGGAAGTAGCCAGTAATTTCAGGATAGATAAGTGATCTGGAATGTACCAGCAACAGACAGATGAGATGCCCTGAGTGTCAGACGCATCAACATGTTCTGAGTGCCAGGCACATGCTAATTACTGCGTCAGGTGCATCGACATGTCCTTAGCGTCAGGCGCATGTTTCCTATTCAAGTGCTGCTGATTGAGATGCTCCGAGTGTCAAGTTTTTTTCTAAGTATGCGACTCAGAACAGCAAATATAGTGAACACATGTATACATGCCCAGAGTGTCAAGTACGTTTACAAGACTACAATGACTTGTATCAACACATTAATTGCCTGAACGTCTGACAAAGGAGGCCCAGCATACCCACCAATTAAATTAGAGGCTACCCACAGACTCGTTGTTTCCACCTCTGGACGAAAACCCCTGACATAAATTAAGCCAAAAATGGCCAGTGAAACCTTAAGGCAGAAGCAATTTGTCTGGCTGTGTTGTGATGCGAGCTTCCATAACAGGTTTGATGTAGTTGTCTTCAGTTGCATTGGAGACATCCATGATATTTCGCTGATGTCCGCATTTTATTGCACCACAGTGATAAATTGAATTGGTAACTCATATTCACCATTCATAGACGTGTTGATGACATAATAAAAAAATAGGTAAAGAAAATTCAATACGTCGGGAGGGTCGGTGGGTCAGTCACCAAGGTTAAGGTACATCTGAGGAACTAGTGCAGTGTGAGGTGATGTGGTCATTATTTATCAAGACTTGAGTAGGGTCCAGTTCCTTTACTGGCAAGTAAAACTAATCTCCCTTGCAACCTTTAAGTTCAGGTCTATAGGTAGAAACCACCCCCACTGTGCAAGGCTCTACTAGACTTTTATTTCCCCTCAAAAAATATTCATGATACCTAACATTTCTACAGTGCATTTATAGTATATACATATACAAGAACTCAAGCTAAATGGAAAACATTAGCTTGAGTTCTTGTTTATGTTCCTCATGCAGTGTGAAATACAATATTTCCTCTTATAATATGTTGTGTTTACATCTTGTATATATAAAAGAGTTATGTTTTCTTGTGTACCTATTGAAATACGAACGAAAATGTGCTCATTTTTCCCCATTCCTGGCATCAAAATATCATTAAATTTCATTGTTTATTTTTTTTTTTTTGTACACGTAAAGCAGCGGGAGTGGTGATTGAATGGATGTTATACTGAAGAAATTAAAGAAGATTCCCATTCACCTTTGCACTGTTTTTTTTTTAGGTTTTCCAAGTTTTGCAACAACTATCTCACTTATCCTTCTTGAACTTGAGTCATAACCCACTAGAAACTCACCTTTTGCTTAATGACGTCAGTAACTTACCCAATTTGCAGAAGTTGATTGTTAATAATGTCAAGCTGGAATATAACACGGTTTGTAAACTGTTGGCGCTTTTTCCGAGGTACAGTATTAGTGTTTTCGGATAGTTTTGATTAGATCAAATTGTAACCATGCAAATATTTCATCAGGCTTTCAACTCTGTCAGGAATATCAGCAAATTCTTTGATATTTCAGGAAAATGTCAGAAATTTTAGGTTTAAATAGTCAATCACCTATATTGGCGAGGATTAAATTTCGGAACCGTTCTCAAAGAATTTGCATTAATTTTTTGCAGTCTGTTCTATCAATTATACTAAAATTTAGGTTATTTTTAGGTTAGTCCAATTTTTAGGTTAGTCCAATTTTTAGGTTAGTCCAATTTTAGGTTAGTCCAATTTTTAGGTTAGTCCAATTTTTAGGTTAGTCCAATTTTAGGTTAGTCCAATTTTTAGGTTAGTCCAATTTTTAGGTTAGTCCAATTTTTAGGTTAGTCCAATTTTTAGGTTAGTCCAATTTTTAGGTTAGTCCAATTTTTAGGTTAGTCCAATTTTAGGTTAGTCCAATTTTTAGGTTAGTCCAATTTTTAGGTTAGTCCAATTTTAGGTTAGTCCAATTTTTAGGTTAGTCCAATTTTTAGGTTAGTCCAATTTTAGGTTAGTCCAATTTTTAGGTTAGTCCAATTTTTATGTTAGTCCAATTTTTAGGTTAGTCCAATTTTTAGGTTAGTCCAATTTTTAGGTTAGTCCAATTTTTAGGTTAGTCCAATTTTTAGGTTAGTCCAATTTTTAGGTTAGTCCAATTTTAGGTTAGTCCAATTTTTAGGTTAGTCCAATTTTTAGGTTAGTCCAATTTTAGGTTAGTCCAATTTTTAGGTTAGTCCAATTTTTAGGTTAGTCCAATTTTTAGGTTAGTCCAATTTTTAGGTTAGTCCAATTTTTAGGTTAGTCCAATTTTTAGGTTAGTCCAATTTTAGGTTAGTCCAATTTTTAGGTTAGCCCAATTTTTAGGTTAGTCCAATTTTAGGTTAGTCCAATTTTTAGGTTAGTCCAATTTTTAGGTTAGTCCAAAGGTTCACTACAGAATGTGTAAAATTTTGGCCTAAAATATAGCTGGAATAACAGGGAAATGTGGAATTTTAGTCAAAAAATGTCAAAAATGGGGATTTAAGGATTTGATATGAAGTGGACAACCGGTTTTTATAAATAAAAAATAATATAGAATTGAACAATGTTTAATTCCATAAACATCTTCATGCTTTGCGAACACATGCTTTTATATCGTGGGTACAAACTTTCGTGAGACAATGAATAAAAGTAATCCATGTGCAGCCCAGCATAAATTTTCGCGAGTAGTAAAAGATTTTAATGAATATTTATTTGTCGATAAAATTATACTCCCTTTTCATTGTCCCAATGCATTTTCTTTTCTTTTCGCACGTTTTAATAAAATTTGTTACATGCAAAATTTGAGATTGGCCGTTCCGCTGCAAATTTGCTCACGTCGACAAAAATTTTTTGACGTAATATGTTATTTGGTAATACGTCGGCATTCACTCAGCTATTGCTGAGTGCCGACGTGTATAAAAAGGCTGCAGACTAGGCTTTGAAGCTAGGTTTGTTTGCAAGGTATTCGGGTTGAGTGTAGCTTTCCCGAGAAGTGTACAAGCATTTGACGTTAAGACCAGAAAAACTAAAACCACGCCACAAGTAGTTTTGTTCTTTCTTGTTTCAGCATCAACGAACTTCATCTCAGTTTAAACGACTTCCAAGATGTTCCCGACATTACAGAACCTCACGAGAACGTCACGTCTTTGTACTTTGTGAAAAACGGAATATCGACCTGGAGTGAAGTAGAAAAACTTGGTGTACATTTCCCCAATTTAAAATGTTTAATAGTGGCTGAGAATCCAATCAGAGAAATCCCAGTTGATAGCAATGTATCGAATTATTTTCCTCAGTTAGAGAAATTAAGTATTAACAATACGCTTATATCAGACTGGGAATCGCTGGATCAGTTAGAGAGGTTTCCTTCTTTGCGCGATGTTCGATTTCGCGAGCTGCCATTATGGGAAGAACACGAAGACGAAAATGAAAGACGACAACTGATTACGGCTCGATTACCCAAAATCAAAATATTAAATGGAAGCAAAGTAGACGAAAGTCAACGCGAAAATGCTGAACGTTTTTTTATAAGATTTTACAAAAACAGAGAAAATAAACCGAAACGTTATGAAGAACTTGTTAGTGTGCACGGGGAATTAGCCGATTTAGTCGATATTGACTTTACAAAGCGCGATTACGCCCGTGTTACACTGACAGGTGATATAAAACAGAATATTCCTATCAGATTAGATATAACGCAAACAACGGAAGAATTTAAGATGTACATAGCGGACCAATTTGGATTATCTTTATCAAAATTCCGCTTACTAGTCCGTCACGAGAATGTGAGTTATATGACGGAGATGAGAATTAAAAGCGCCAGATTGGAAAGATATGGCATAATTGATGGAGATGAAATTGAAATTGAAATTGATAGAAGATAGCTCCAGATATTTTTCAGGTTATCAAACAGAACATTCAATAATCTATTTGCGTCGTGAAAGGGTTTTAAAACTGTGTGTCTGTAGGATAGGTTTGTTAATCTATATAATAAAAAAAAAAATTTTTCCCCCAATTATCTGGTGAGCCTAGCCTTACCCAAATTGTGATTTTATTCTTGTTGTAAAAGATTTAAACTTACGCAACCTTTTAGGGCTCATTTTTTTTCCTTTTAATTTCAGATGGCGAGAAAAATTGTCCGAGATTGCCAAAAAAGAAAGAACCCTAATAAACGGCCCTTTATCCGTCTAAAAGTAAAAGTAAGATTTAAACGCCCCTCTCTTTTAAACGCCCCTCTCTTTTAAACGCCCCTCTCTATTAACCCTATCATACCTGTGCTTTTTTGGCCCTTGTAACCCTGACCCAATAGCAATAAAGTGCCCGCGGGTCATAAATCCTGAACCACCGTTGCTTAAGTGATGACACTTGGCACAGTTGTAGAATGTCTTAGTACAAACTCATTCCAGGTAAAAAAATAATTTGATGACGTCATAGGAATCAAAAAGGACGTCATGACTAATTTTCAGGTCTTGATAATACAAAAATTCTGGTCTGCATTATATACACCTTTTGGTATGTATCCTTGGTAACACAAAAACATTCATTAGCATTTTGTAAAACTATTTTAGAAACAAAACAACGCAACAAAACTGTTTTATAGTGACTTGCTGAAAGAAAGAATTCTTAAAAAACAGAGTTGTTCAAAAATGGCAGAAAATTCTAAGAAATTAAAAAATTTTCACCCAAATTGTTTTTTTTAACGGAATCTCTAATATGAGTTAGGAAAAGTCACCAAATTTAAACATTCAATGTCATCTACAAATAAAGATATGCCCAATTGTGTCCATTGCTGCGGGCACTTTGTGCTCCCTCCCCCCCCCTCCCCCAGGTATAATAGGGTTAAACAATTGTAATAAAAGGGGGGCAGGGGCGTTTATTGGTTAGTTTCGTCGATTAGACTGACAAAACTAACTAAGGTTTGAACCGAATTATTATTAGTCTTCTTTTTAGCCCACTTTTTGGGGCAAATGGATGGGTCATGCTTGAAAATTTGTATTTATAAAGAATTTAAATTTATATTAATTGATATGAAATGTTTGTATGTCTTATAAATTGACTCACACCTGGCATGTATTCTGTCTTACCATTTTTTATAAGAACCTAGTTTATAAGAACGTCGAGGCTAAGTTTATGCCGAAAGTTAAGAAAATATTGAGAACATAGTCGAATTCCTTTTTCGTCAGAACAGTAATATTTGTCTAAAATTATAAGACAGTTATTTCTAGACGTTTTTTTTCACTGTTTTTTCAATCTGTTTCAAAACTACAGTGGAATACTTGGACGAGTACAGAGGAATCAAAGACGAGTTACTGTTGTTAGAATTAAAAGCCCCGGATTCCCTCTCGTCTCAGCATTACAAAAAAGTCTATCTAGTCTTAAGTCTATACATCGAGTCCACAATTACAGACGGGTTACAGCCCTGTCGCTGCCATAACGTCCATTCGTTCTCCAGCTTTAAAAAAGAGAAAAAGCCCTGGGATTGAGGTTGCTTGTCCTCCACAAGACTAAAACGGGGTTTGTGTTTACATGCAGTTTTATATATCGGGGTTGTGTGCATGCGCCGTAACTTTGTACACATGCGCAGTAGCTTTGTACACATGCGTAATAGCTTCATTTCGGGCAAATCGTGTTTACATGAATATTTCGAAATATTTCCAACATCGAAAAGAGTTTCATTTCATGTAAACATTTACAAAGACTAAACAAGAAACCGAAATGAAACTACATGTAAAGGCTGCCTTATTCAAAGATTCAATATATAAATAAGATAATAACTATCACAACATTGTCTAATGTTAAATTTATAAAAAATCAGTATTTGATTGTAAGGGAGTCACCTGCCTACCCCACCCCCTTCAAACTATAAATCCTCCATATGATTTGAAGAGAGATAACCTAATGTTGAAAGCGTCATTGTAAGGTTATATGTATTGTTTTCACAAGCATTATAATATAAAATCAGAGCAACAATAAGATATGATAATGTTCTTCATGGGTTACAGAGACCCATGAAGAACATTATAACAGTGAGCATAACAGAATTCTAGGTCTGTAAAATGTTTTGACCACTGCCAAACTGACATGCAAAGTGATTTTTTTTAGTAGCAGAAATATTGTAACTGATACATTATTCTTAACCTCTGACAGTGTGTTTTTAGACATCAAATATCAGAATTTTTTGCCACTAACACCCAACCATGGTGGCTCCTGACTTTATCAGAAAGATCTTTTCTTACACGAAGCCTTGCTCTTTTAAAAAAAACCACACCAGATATATTTTCGTTCGATATAAGCAAAGTTTTTTGAGAGGCTTAAATATTAATAAACAGACTGTGGTTGCGTCACTTTCCTAGAAAAGTATAAAATATTTAATATTGATTGGCTAAAAAAATCTTAAAAATTGTTCTGATTGGTTGCTATAGGTGTTCTTTATACTTTTGTCAATTATTAAAAACGCAATTGCCAGAAACAACACAATTTATGTTTTATCTTGTAAGAATAAAAGTTTACGCCGGAATGGAAGATGGATGAAGTAAAAGAATACCGTGATCGTTTGAATACGATCAGTCGCAAATATAAAAACAAGAGAAAAATATCCGATCATTGCGTAAATAAATTTGAAAGTCAAAAAAGAGGGGAAAAAAGGAAAGAAAAAAACCCTACTCAAGTGAACCACACCTCGACGTTTATAGATTATCAACAACAACACGAAACGTCTGTTTGGGAAAACGACAGGAATTCTAACCGACACCATTCGAGGTATAATAGAGCATGTCACGATAGCGGCAGAAATTATGATGAACAAGAATATGCTGTAAATCAGCATTGGGGGAATCAAGTAAACCATCCATATCAATTCTATAGAGACAGAGAAGAGCAGTCATTTGAAGCAGGCTGCTCGTATGAAACACAGAGAAAATGGCATGGTGAGCAAGCCAGCAGAAATAATTATGTCCATTCAAACGACAGCCGAGAACACAGAAGATCACATGATAATTTCGAGGATGAGTATGAAAGAAATCATCGAACCAAAAGAAGGCATTCTTGCGACGATAGAAATTATTATGGTAAGTTTGGTTTGTGTTACACTTTTTTTATGCTCAGCCTCGACATTGCCTAGGAGAACGTCCAATCAACTACCCTCTCCCTTTTTTTAGGTAAAGATTTTAGGTTTTGTGTTAATTGACGAAGTATATGGATTATAAACGGTTTACTTTCATTCTGGGTACAACAAGAAAACCTTTCTTTAGTTGTATATTTTGAACGGGTAGCCAGGAACGGAGAGCCAGGAGAGCCAGCATAATTTATCTTACCACCGGGAATTCGGAATAGTGAACGCGCGCTTGTTACTTCTAATTGTTCTTTGTTTGCGTGATCATTATCGGAAAATCATTTCTTTTTTGATGTTTTGAGCGGTAATGATATCACTCACTTGAACTAACATGTTAAATTTCCTTAATATTTAAGAGGGGTAAATGCGACCACGCTTTCTTTATGCTGATTGGTTGATTTTAATTCGGGCTTTGCTCTGAGAAACTATTTTATGTTTACAGTTGATTTAAATTCAAGGGTTTACTAAATAAAGCTTAGTTTACTAGGTTAGTAAACGGGATGCTTCTCGACTGCTTCATCTCTTTTGTGTCGCGTCGCGTCAAAATTACTGCGCAGTACTTGCTTACTCCACTGGCTAATGCGTTCACTTCACGAAGTGAATTGCACGGCAGATTCGCTGGCGAAATGTATCTAAGCATCTGCAGTTTCGTTTATTGCTGCTTCAAAAAATTCGATTCAACGGAATATTTCGCTGTGAACTTTTAACCAATCAGGGCGCAATCTTTATTGTTTATTATTAAAAAAACTTATTACTGGAAAGAATTACAAATATGATTTGCTTTTGATAACCAAAAAAGTTTTTACATTCAGTATTTTAAATTCGCCACATGTTATTTTATTTGTATCTCGTGGAAATCAAAAAGATATTTTGCAGCTAAATCATCTTTGAATTCGCTATTTACAGGTTGCTTCGTGGTAATCTCCCTTAACCCAATTATACCTGAGCTTTTTTGACCCTTGTATCCCTGGGTTATAAATCCTGAACCACCATTGCTTAAGTGATAAAACTTGGCACAGTTGTAGAATGTCTTAGTACAAACTCATTCCAGGTAAAAAATAATTTGATGACGTCATATTTATGACCAATTTTCTGGTCCTGATAATACAAAAATTCTGGTCTCCATTATACACACTTTGTGGTATGTATCCTTGGTAACACACAAACACTCATTAGCATATATAAAACTATTTTAGAAATAAAACAACGCAACAAAACTGTTTTATATTGACTTACTGAATTCTAAAGAAAACAGACTCTTTGGTATGAAATCTTTTTGTTATGAGGAAAAACAAATTTATCATTTTTTATTAAATGAGTCATATGATGCCAATGTGAGGTCACATCACGTTAATGTAGTTAAATAACCTCGTTAATGGGCGTGTTGATGGGCGTGTTGACAAACAATAACAAAGCATGAGTTTGACCCACCTGTCTAATTTCAACAATTGTTGTCCGTTGGACTTGAAACTTGCAACAAGTGTTGTCCAGGTAATAATAATCAATTTGGTAAAAAGAAAATTGATGACGTCAGTATATTTGGTGATAACGTCATCAAATTCAGTGACATATAGAAAAAAAGCACTAACTTTGAATTTTGTTAACGATTTTAAATGTTGTATAATTGCGATGAATGCAGTAACAATAATAATAAAAACACAAAATAATATAACAATATAAACTAAGAAGTCACATAAAGCTTTTAAAAACATGTAAAAACCATTTTTTAGTAACAATCTTTTTTCAGAATTTCACTCAACAGTAAAAAGTGTTTTTTGGGAAATAAAGCTAAATAAAAGTTAGGAAAAGTCACAAAATCAGTTTCTACAATCCTTTTAGTAATAGTTGCGTATATGACTTAGAGTAAGTTGGATAAAAAAACGTTAACAAAGAATGAGGCGAAACTTTTGTTATGAAAATAAAGAAAATAAGAATTTAATTTATTGACGTAAATATATGTGTTGATACATGCATCTTTGATCAACCTCGCCCCCAGGGCTCTTTTTTACTTCTTGAACGCCATCCCAATATAAAAAGTGATAAAGAGGTTGATCTTTCATAAGATCAGATTCAAGAAACCAGTACGCAGACCACCCTCTCATAAACACCCCCTATACTATAAAGCAACGATTCTTTAATTCTTTTGACGATACCAACATTTCGTTCAATCTTGATGTACATTTTGATTCAACTGCAGATTTTATCTGTAAAGAACACACAAATAAAAATATGAACTGGGAAGTATCTAATTTTCTTTAGAAGATTAAAATTATTTATTGCAGAAAATTACAAGGAAAACAACAGCGAAAGAGAAATAGAAAATATCCCTGCGCGGGAGCTCGATGAAATCTGATGCAGTTATTTTTATGTAAACTTTCTGAAAAGTATGATAGTGACAACTATCAACCTGATAATTTGAAAAGTTTCCCAAATTCTATACAACGGGTGTTGTCGGAAAAAGGGAGTAAAATCAACATAAAAGAAGTAGGAAAGTTATCGTCGCAAATAGCGAAATATTTAACTCAACAAGGTAATAACCCAAATGTAACGAGACCACTGGAAGAACGTGAAGTTGAAAGATAAAAAATGATAAAGTATTTTGAAACCGAAACGTCAGGACGAATACAAAGATTCATGTGTTGGTGCTTCACTGTTCATTTCTGGCTATCGTGCTAGAGTCGAATCAAGGAAATTATGTTTTGACGACATAAAGCTTTGTGTCGATTTAGATGGAAACTGAATGTCTGGAGTGGGATACCAAACGAAGAAGCAAAACAAGAAACTGGAGAAAAATCAAGTAGCCACCAACGTCAGTTTAACCCTAGAACTTATGCGGCTGCTTTGTAGGATTGCCCAGTTAAATTATACAAAAAGTTATGTTTGCACAGACCAACTGAAATTATTAATCCAGGCACACTTTCTTTCTCGCCATGAAAAATCAATATCTCAGTTGGATCTCATTTGGTTCCATTCTCGTCCCCGGTAAAAATAAATTTGGCGAATCTTTGTCCAAAGCGTCTTCCTTGCTGGGTAATGACAACAACAAATTTGAATCATTCTGCTGGTTAAACATCAATTTCAAAACTTCTGAACAACAAAGTCCATCCAACTTAGCGGCTATAGAAATCTTAACAGTTTAAACAGTTTAAAGGAGAGACCAACTGCGCACGGCACGGCTGCTGAATAAAAGTTCATGGTGACAGTGTTGATTTAAAAAAAAAATAACATAAAAACGGTCAATTTTCACTTAAGACTTTGCAGAACGACGACACACTAGAGCCAAAATATAAAAAATTCTGTTAAAACACCAGTATTGTTTACATCTTTGTGAGTGCTGAATTATTTATAATTGAGTATTTTTACACATTTGCTAAACGGGTGCCTGAATTAAAAAACAATGGAATATATTTCTCTTTATTGTGATGGTCACGGGTCAATATACAGAAAATAATGAAACAAGAAAAATTAAAGATCAAAATAGCGAAAAATGTTGAACAACATGTGACGAACATATTTTATTATTTTATACTACTGAACGTACTGAACAAATTGATATTTACTTTGTGACTAAAAATAAAAAAAGTAAAGATTCCTGAATAAAGATGAAGCCATCGTTTTGCGCGTTCGATTTGTTGTTTAATGTTTCCGGTCTGTATATTTATTCAAATTTGGCGCCATCTCATCATAACAAACTTTATCGTTCGAAGCTCGTAGTATGTTGTGGAAAAGGGAATCAAAACATGAAAATAATATTGTTGTTGGTCATTACAGATATTTCTTAAATTCAAAGAAGTTTAGACGAATGTTATAAAATGCTGTTACTACTATAGTACGTAAAATATTCTTGGTTATCTGAAGTCAAAGACCTTGCCTTGTTGATAAAGTTGATACCGGCGAAAAGGCCCTGGAACAGGTTGGTCACATGATCGCTTAAAATTTATGATAATTATAACCGAAAATTAATTTATGAACAGTTTGCCCTGCAAAAAATTTATTTCTTCCCCGCGCGGGAGATTAATGTCAACAAGAATACAATGAATATGGCGGTTAATTTATTTTGTGGGGGTGATAAAAAGATATGCTAAAGTTTTGCATCAACTATAGGGAGGCTCGTTAGAAAAATATGTCAGAAAAAGATATCATTTTTATGATATAAAGCAAATTTATCTCAATTAATTAAATTGATATATGTGAGGTGTTTGTTATTCCCTGCAGAACTGGTAGTTAGCTTGCTAGCATATAACGTCCAAATTACGTGAACATCTTAAATAATAGCAAGTATTGATGTTGTTAAATTCATTACCCTACAAAACTCAATGTTGTTATTCAATGTTTAAGTCTATTTTTATAAATATTTTGATGACAACCTAGCTGTGTTCCTTTTAGATCGTATGTGGGCAAATTAACAAATTTATCTGTCACTTTTCTAAGAAACATTTTGTTGGCTAAAAACCATGCAACTGACTTTCATCGTGACATGTGTTGTTTATAATCTCCAAGTTTCCTATGCTAATCGACAAGGAAAATAATGCAGGTCACTTCCGGTGTCGTAGGCTATTGATTTTTTAATGTTACATTTTTATATCACTAGAAACGCACATAAACCCGACTACGACCTTTAAATTTAAACAATTTTCGATGAAACGTCACAATAAATCGTACATATCTGCCCGTACGTCTGTCTACAACTATACCACGATGTACACATTGTTCGCCTCTCCTTTAAGACGAGCGTCAAATTTGCGTCTCATTATCTTAGGAATTTCAAAAATGCCCAGAATATCTGGGCATTTTTGTATTACGTGACCAGCCTGTTCCAGGTTTATTGTTGGCCAGTCCATAATATCAGCTTAGGGGCCACAAGACCCTGGGGACGAGGTTGACTTTTGATGTTTACTGGTAAGTACGTCCAAACCCAACTTATTTTCATCCCATACAGCCATGAGAATTGTGTAAAAATGTTATTAGGAAGATATATATATATATACTTAATCGTGAAATATAGTTATTTATTTGTTATTATAGTAGTTACCTTGGTAAATTTTAGGATTTACTGAGGTAAAACTATTTTGTGGCAGACAGGAAAAAAATTATAGATTTCTAAATCCTAAAATCTACTGAGATAACTGCTATGTTAACTAATATTTCGCAATTAAGTATCTATGTGTCTTAATAACAAGATTTTCTACATATTTTTTATGGCTGTATGGAATGAAAATAAGTAGGTTTTGGATGTACTTATCAGTAAACATCAAGAATAAGATCTTTGACTCGAGATAATAAAGAATATTTTACGTACTATAGTAGTAACAGCATTTTATAATATTTGTTTACACCTATTTGAAGTTTAGAAATATCTGTCATGACTATCGACAATATTTTTTTCATGTTTTGAGTCCCTTTTCCATAACATACTGCCAACTTCCAACGATAAAGTTTGTTCTGATAAGTTGGCGCCAAATTTGAATAAACATACAGACCGAAAACATTCATTAACAAATCGAACACGCAATATCGTGGCTTCATCTTTATTCACGAATCTTCACTTTCTTAATCTTCACTTATGTTTGTTGAGTAAGTTCAGTTGTATAAAATAATAAGAATGTTCGTCACTTGTTGTTCAACATTTTTCGCAATTTTAATCTTCTAATTTTTCTAGTTTAATTATTTTGTGTATTGACACGTGACCATCACAATAAAGAGGAATATATTCCATTGTTTTTTTAATTTAGCCACCCGTTCAGCAAATGTGTAAAAAATACCCATTGTAAATAATTCAGCACTTACAAAGATGTAAACAAAATTGATTTATAATGGGGATTTTTTATAACAGATGACCAAGCCAGTCGGTCTGGTCTTTAAAACCAACACCCATCATTAACTTTTATTCAAGAGCCGCGCCGCCGCGCATTTCGCCTCTCCTTTAAAAGAAGCAAGAAATTCGATAAAGTGTTGTTTATTCACATTGTCAGCCTAAATTAGTTCTAATTTTGTTCTTGTAATTTTAAGGAATTTTTAAGAATGGTACAAATTTTATCACTCCTGAAATCATTTTTGAAATTGATAAAATTGAATCTTTGATATGTCCTGTAAAAGTCAGTAAAATTCTAGCCTTGACAATGCTCTTAGTTTTTTGGTTTTTGAGCAACCTCGCCTGTCCTTGACTATCTGCTCAACAAAATAATTTTCTGGTTGCATTCCAGTAGTTACAATCGAACGCAAAAACAAAAGTGCTCATATAAGTTTTATGTGCGCAATAAACTGACAAAGTAAAAGACTAAAGTCGACTTTTGCCTCTTATTGCATCTCTTATTATCTCGTTCTCTTATTGCATAATAGAGTATGATAGAGCAGTTTTAAAATATATCAAAGAAAATGATAAAAAATAATTCAACTTGGTAATTTCATAAACTATTTTTGACTACGAGAATGACCTTTTCATCCTCGTCAAATTCGTTGTCAAGATTTTTTAACAACCTTTTCACAAAGATCAGTACACAAAAATTAAGGACAATATACGATGATGAAGGTCTCAGCGTGCTGGTGTCAACTGAGGATATTTCTCAATTAAATAATGAACATAGTCACGTGATTTGATATGTTGAAAACAAAAACAAACAAGACAGAACAGTCATAAGAGAATTAATCAAGAGTTTAGTTAATATACGATCGCAATAAAAACAAGACCATAAACGGTAGCTGTCCAGCTATGCAGAAGTTTTTTAACATGTTTCAAGTTACTCTTAGAAATTACCTGTTAAATAATAAGGGTATGCTGTATATCAGTATGCTTTACTTGTGAGTAAATAAATGTTTTAAAAGACAGAGCAGCCTGCTGAATGGTCGGTCCACTTAAGTCTACCATTTTGTATTTTTTGAAGGGAATTCCCATGTGATTGTTGTTGTTGTGGGTAATGTTCATTATCTAGTAAAGGGTATTGTGCTCCTGACTGGAAGTCATTTTATGCTGAGTTATTTTATCCTAGTCGAAAGTGCCAACAATGTTGACACATTTTATCTTTTCGTATCTTTCAGAAAATGACGAATTTTCATCAAACTCTAAAAGACGAAAAACTGCTCCTTTCATTGGGTACAGAAAATTAGAAGATTTGAGTAAAATAGACGAAAGTGATGAGTTGATCCCTCAAGTTGTAAACAT
This sequence comes from Hydractinia echinata, assembly GCA_030067915.1. Lineage (NCBI taxonomy): Eukaryota > Metazoa > Cnidaria > Hydrozoa > Anthoathecata > Hydractiniidae > Hydractinia > Hydractinia echinata. The sequence continues at coordinate 1,795,495 of JASGCC010000042.1, read as the reverse complement.
ACTAGAAGGCCTAGAGGACGTATGCAACAGAAGTGATTCTTTGAAAAAAGATTGGATTGAACATATTCTTCGCATTTTCTACCATTGTGGCAAATCATCTATGAAAGTGAATAAGAAAAATATCTACAAAATTCTTTCGCAGACTGAATATTTATACAAAGCTGGAAAAGAAATACTCAAAAAAAGATATTGGGCTGAAGATGACATAAAGAAAAGTAAAATCGGAGAATACTTGATATCCATCGCAGAGTTTTATATGGAATTGTTTCCAAATAATGCAGTCGACGTACCTCTTGATCGCATAAAGTATATTATATCACCGATGGAGAATACAGAATTATCATCAAAGGTAATGCTGCTTCAAGTATCTCGCTCTTTGTTTTTTAAGAATAAAGAACTTTTGACATGTCTAAGGTCGCCGTTATGACAGTTGAATTGACAGTTATTCTTTCTAAAAAAATGATTGTCCTTGTTGTATAGGCGTGGCACTTACTGACATTTCATATTTGACTATGTGACATCGTCGTACCAAGTCTTGAAATCTTGTACAACAATTGACAATACTTAAAACTTTGTTATGATAATGCCTAAAACTTGAAGCTTGTACCAGACATTTACTGTATCAAGATGAGTTATTCCGCAAAGGTTTGACACGTAAAAACACCGATTTCTTGATATTTGATAAAACAAAAGCTGATCTTTTGAAAATTTGCTATTTGAGAGGTGAAAAGTAATAAAAATATGTTCTTAACATGTTGTTCAACATTTTTTGCTCTTTTTATCTTCAACTTTTTTTTGACTTATTTTTTTGTGCGTATTGACCAGTGAGTAATTGTGTATTTGTCTACAAGAATGCTTAAACAGAATGTCTAATTTGTTCCAGTACAATAAAATAATAATATTTTAGGCAAGCAAATTTTCAGCTTCTGAATGCGTTGAAAAAGTAGTACTGGAAGACGCAGAATGGTTTATGTTTTAATTCCATCTTAGAAAGTCCACTAAAAGATACAGGGAGACACCGTAATTATACCCACGTGCCACATGACGATACGTTGAAAATACAAGTTAAACAAATAAGTACAGAAGATAGGGAAAATATGTAAATATTTGGTAGTGGCTGTAGATAAATCCACGGGTTTGCCCGTCACTTACTTACCGCATTTCGTGTGTCTCGCTACTGCGGTTACCATTTTGCGCGCGAGACAGACGTATACGGGTATTATAATATAGACTATTTATTAACCCGCGTAACAGACAGAAAAACAGACAGATGACGGCTGTTATTAAAGGAGAGGCTAACTGCGCACGACACGGCTGCTGAATAAAAGTTCATGATGACAGTATTGATTTTGAAGACCAGACCAGACCGACTAGCTTGGTCTACTCCATGATAAATCAATTTACATATTACAGCCATCATAACAAAAAAGTCTAGAAACAAAGACTAAGCATGTTTTAATATTGAAAATGTCGCAGAGTTATAAAAATTTGATGTTTTTTACATAAAAACGGTAAATTTTAACCTATAACTTTGCGGAACGACAACACACTAGAGCCAAAATATAAAACAGTCTGCTAAAAATACCAGTTCTGTTTACATCTTTGTGAGTGCTGAATTATTTATAATTGAGTATTTTTACACATTTGCCCAACGGGTGGCTAAATTAAAAAACAATGGAATATATTTCTCCTTATTGTGATGATCACTAGTCAATACGTACAAAATAACGAAACAAGAAAAAGTTAAAGATCAAAATAACAAAAAATGTTGAACAACATGTGACGAACATATTTTTATTATTTTATACTACTGAACGTACTGAACAAATTGATATTAACTGTGCGAGTAAAGATAAAAAAGTAAAGATTTCTGAATAAAGATAAAGCCACCATATTGCGCTTTCGATTTGTTGTTGAATGTTTCCGCTCTGTATATTGATTCAAATTTAGGCGCCATCTTATCATAGCAAACTTCATTGTTCGAAGCTTGTAGTATGTTCTTAAAGAGAGACTTGAAACATGAAAAATATTGTAGTTGGTCATTACAGATATTTTTTAATTCAAACAAGTGTAAACGAAGGTGATAAAATGCTGTTACTACTATAGTACGTAAAATATTCTTTCTTACCTCAAGTCAAAGAACTTATTTTTAATTTTACTGGTAGGTACATCTAAAACCTACTTATTTTCACCCCACAGAGCCATTAAAAAATTCTGTAAAAATATTGTTAGAAAGATATATAGATACTTAGCTGTGAAATATAGTTATTTATTTGTTATCAAAGTAGTTATCTTAGTAGGTTTTAGGATTTAGAAATCTATAATTTTATTTCTGAGTGCCACAAAATAATTTTTTGTTTGCCTCTTCTTTAAAGAGATGTTACTAAGATTACCAGTATGTATAGTTCTGAAAAAAAATGTTTTGAAAGAAGAAAAACATGCAGCACATCAAATCCCTGAACATATTTCGTAAAGATTTCAGGAACAATCATAGACACTTAAGTCGTGTAATCGTTAAAGGGTACATTCATAATTTTGTACCCAGTATGTTTTGAAAAACAGGATTGAATAAATAAATTAATAATGAATAAATTCATAAGTGAATAAATAAATAACTAATAAATTCGTTTAGATGGAAGAACTACTGAAACAACGCGACGAATCTGTTATGACCGTACCAGTGGCGTCAAAAGAGGAGCTTGCAGTTTACAAATATTTGCCGATTTTACCTTCATGCGAAGATTTGCGATATAGTAAACAACAGCATTTAAAAGAAGTCCCGGTAACAGGAAAGTTTGCAAGTGGGGAAGATTATCTTAACGTTACCTTCTGTTTGCTTCGCGAGGATTTGATAGCGCCTTTAAGAGATGGTATTAAAGAAATAAGGAGAGATTCATTGGCCAAGAAAAAGAAGAAATATGCTCTAGGAACATACACTAACATTATTGCTAAAGAAATGAATTTTACAAATAGCGGTATTACGCAGAAGATTCACTTTGACGTAAGCCAAATGGAGAATATTAACTGGGACCACTCAAAAAGACTGATGCCACATAATCTGTTATGTTTCAGCAAAGATCGATTCGAAACAATGGTTTATGGCATTGTTGCTCGAAGAAAGGTGGAAGAGCTAAAGGATGGCGTGTTGGAGGTGCGCTTTCTCGACATGGTTAAATTTGAAGCGTATAATAAAGACTCGCCGAGAATGATGATGGTTGAAAGTGGAGTGTACTATGAAGCATACATTCATGTACTAGAAGGATTGAAAGAAATGAATCCGTCGCAAATACCATTTCAAAAATACATTGTAGACGGACAGAGTTTTAGTTGTTGCCCAAAATACTTGAAAACCATCACTCAACCGTTGTATGAATTAAACAGACCATTAAACATAAAACAAGACAAGGTAGAAATTTTGCAACAGGATTCATGGCCAAGTGTTGATGAGACAGGACTGAATGAATCACAATACCAAGCCTTTAAAGCTGCTTTGACAAACGATTTTGTCGTCATACAAGGACCGCCAAGAACAGGTAAAACACACCTTGGAATAAGGATTGTAGATGCTCTTTTGAAGAATAGCATTATTTGGTGCGAAGAGTATTGGTCTCCACTTCTAATTGTATGCTACACTAATCATGCACTAGATCAATTCGTGGGAGGTTTAGTTGATCTTGGATATACAAATCTCATCCGTATTGGAGGTAAAGTTAGCGAGAAGCTACGTCCTTATTCTTTATATGAGAGCCGAAATAAATGGAGGTCACAAAATAGGGATTATCAGTTCCGAAATGGAGGAGCTATACGCAGCATTCGAAATAGACAGAAAAATATAAACGCAGACCTTTGGGAGCTGGACCAGAATTATAATAACGCCGTGCACGTTATTAGAAATCGCCGTTCTCAACAAGCACAACTCTTAACGGCCAAGAGCAGCAGTGATGCATTTAACAAACATGTGGTAGAAGGAGAATTAATCGGTAGCTATTTATACGAGAAAGTTATGACTCCTTCTCATTTTCAAAAGTTTCAGCAAGTTTATGACGATTGTGACCGGCATAACATCTCAATCTTTGATGTATATCTGGAAATTGATGGTATCACGTCCAAAGATGTATCATGTCCTAGAACTAATACGACAGATGAACAAGAACATTCCAATGCACTGCTATCTCGTGACACATTCTGGAGTGATCAAAGAAATAGCCTACCAAGAAAATGTATAGATAACAACAGTTTCTGTAATTTTGAAGATATTTCTTACGATGAGGCAAGCGTTCTTGATATCGACAGTGACGAATTAGAAAATGATGACGATGAATATGAGTTTGAGCATGTACTAGGGAGGCGGAACCGCACTTCAAATATTAACGATCTGCGTACAAAAATCCTACAGCAAAAAAAACAAAAGATGCTAACGCCAGATGAAAGGGAAGAGTTTATTACAACGAAGTTAGAGAAAGTTTTCGCAATGAGCGAAGGAGAAGTAGAGTTAATTCAAGATCCTTGGAATCTAAAGAATTCAACACGCTGGCAACTTTATAAGCATTGGCTTAATAAATTTGACGAGGAAGACGCTGTTAATCTTCATGAGAAGGTAACAGAATACGAGAATACTTGTAAACAGATTCGAGAAATAGATGAAAAAGTTGACGAGGATAATATGAAACTAGCTGAAGTAATAGCTATGACAACAACCGGTGCAGCGAAACATCGGCATCTATTGGAAAGAGTAAACCCCAAAGTCGTACTTGTTGAAGAGGCTGCAGAGGTTTTGGAAGCACATGTCATTGCGTCATTAACTTCAAAGGTGGAGCACTTAATTTTAATTGGAGATCACAAGCAACTTAAACCAAAACCGTCTGTGCACAAACTTGCTGTGGATTATCATTTGGATTTATCACTGTTTGAGCGAATGGTAAATAATGGAATTGAGTTACACACTTTAGACACACAGCACAGAATGAGGCCCGACATTTCGGCTTTATTAAGGCATATATATCCTAATCTGATGGATGCACCAGTGGTTCAAGATTATCCAGATGTCAAAGGTGTAACAAAAAATATTTTTTTTCTTGCGCATAAAGAACCAGAAGACGACGATGCTGTTTTAAAATCAAAATCAAACTTGCACGAAGCGTTGTTCCTAAAGTCATTGTGTCTTTACCTAATTCAACAAGGCTACGAGTCTCCTCAAATTACAATACTTACCGGATACGTTGGGCAAGTATTACTACTGAAGAAGCACATGCCGAAGAATCAATTTGAAGGAGTAAGGATCTCTTCAGTGGATAACTTTCAAGGTGAAGAAAATGACATTATTTTGCTGTCATTAGTTCGCAGTAATAAAGAGGGTAGTGTTGGGTTTATGAAAAACGATAATCGCATTTGCGTGTGTTTATCACGTGCCAAGATTGGTTTGTATGTTATTGGAAATTTTGACATGTTTCTGAACCAAAAAGAAGCAACTGTCTGGAAGAAAATAATACCAGAAGTACAGATCAAAGAATTTTACGGTGAAAAACTTACATTGTGTTGTGGCAACCACCCTGATACAAAAGTCGAAGTTAGTCAAGAGTCAGATTTCATTGCTGTACCTGACGGTGGATGCACTTTGTCTTGCGACTATAGATTGAAATGTGGTCACAGCTGCAAAAGAAAATGCCATGTTACCGATGTGAAACATGAACAGTACACATGTACAGAGATGTGTGAGATTGACTGTAGTGCTGGATCTCATAGTTGCGAAAGATATTGCCATTTGGGAACACCTTGTCCTCCATGTAGTGTTTCAGTTAAAAAGTTTATTGTAAAATGCTCTCACACTCAAGCAATGCCGTGCCATCAAGATCCGGAGTATTACGCTTGCAAAAAAAGATGTGAACGAATGCTATCATGCGGGCATAAATGCATTAAATTATGTCATTGTAAATGCACAGCTACTGATTGTCGTGAAAGAGTAGTAAAAAAGCTGCCTTGTGGACACTCTGGCAAATATCCATGCAACGAGAGTATTTATGACGTCCATTGCAATGTTAAATGCGAAGAAAAGCTGAAGTGTGGTCACATGTGCAGCGGTGAGTGTGGATCATGCAAGCAAGGCAGGCTACATGCTAAGTGCAATATCAAATGCAAACGGGTTCTTATGTGTTCGCACTTATGTCAAGAGTCGTGCACAAAAGCTTGTCCTCCGTGTAACGAAAAATGTAGAAATCGATGCTCTCACAGCAAATGCGGAGAAAAATGCGGAGAAATTTGTAAACCGTGCAAGCAGAAGTGTGAATACAAGTGTAAACACAGCAAGTGTAAGAAGAAATGTTTTGAAATGTGTGATCGGAAACCATGCGACAAACCGTGCGGATACAAACTCAGGTGTAGCCATCGGTGTATAGGCTTATGTGGAGAAAGATGTCCTACTCAATGCAGAAAATGCAACAAGGATGAAGTCGAAGAAATCTTTTTTGGTGAAGAAGATAGTCCTAAAGCAAGATTTTTGGTTCTTCACGACTGCAATCACATATTTGAAGTAAAAAGTCTTGATAGATGGATGAGTATGAACGACGATGGCGAAGCTGTTATCCAACAGAAGCAATGCCCAAAATGCAAAACCCCTATTCTTCTGACGCCAAGATACAGTAATGTTATAAAAAAGTGCTGGGCTGACATTGAAAAAGTTAAGATGACAAAACTTAACCAAGGTGTGGATAGATCAAAGAAATCTGATTTGTTTCACAAGTTGAAACTAATTGATAATATGCGGTCAGAATATCAATCAATTCCACTTAAAATGTCTAACTCATTTGCCCGTTTTAAAGTAGAAATGGATTTGCTATGTACGAAGGAGTATCTCAACTATGTTCGCCCAGAAAGTGGGTATGTTACCTTTATTCTTGCCAGCAGGTTGGTTGAAGCTACATGCTATACAATATCTTCTATTGAGAATCAAATCAATTTATTTGAGAAATGTATGACATTGGAAAAAGCTATCCTCGATAATAAAATTGAAACTGAATTATTAGCTTCTAAAATCTTGCGCAAAGATTTAAGGTTTTTAAAACAATTGATTATTAAAGAAGCAGTATACGACGACCAAAGGTTTGACGATGTGGTTTTGGAAATCAGAAGACTGAAAACCTTTATTCGTGCATTAATTGCAGAAAAAAAACTCACCAATATGACTGGAAGTGATGAAGAAAAACAGAAAAGCATTGACCCTGATAAAGAGAAGCTCAAAGGTATAGTGGACCTTTTTATAAGTGGAGGAAAAATTAAAAACATCGAGGATTACCAGAATGAGCTAATAGAAATGGAAAAGAGGGGTCAATATAACTCTGGTTTTTCTGATGAAGAAAGGATTATGATCGTGAAAGCAATTGATCTTAAAAAAGGTCATTGGTATAAATGCAGAAATGGTCACGTATATGCTATTGGTGATTGTGGTGGTGCTATGGAAAGAAGTCGGTGTCCTGAATGCAAAGAAGAAATTGGAGGGGAGAGCCACAGATTAGCAGAAGGGAATGCGCATGCTGGTGAATTTGACGGTTCAAGGTTTCCGGCTTGGTCTGATGCTGCCAACATGAATAACTACTTGCTGGATAATGACTTGTAAAGCAAATTCGGTAAGTTAGACTTCCTTAGTTGACTTGCAAGTTGCTTTGATTTTAGTTTGATTCACTACCTGGGTGGCACTATTTTATAATGAGAACGCCTTAAAATTGCATTGCATGAAATGCATTTTATAGTTGAACATGTTATCTAATTAGCTTGACAACTAATTCATCAGTTATTTAACTCTGTTTACATACTTTAAGCGCTGCCTTTCTTTCGTGTTACCATGCTTACTAAAAAATCTCTTGTAAATGGGAGGGACACAACCCCTTGCATATACAAGAGATTTTCCAGTTATTGACTTTCTCGTCATTCGTAAGCAAGTTTTGAGAGAAAGTTGGGGTTGTTTTTTCGACATTAGTCAAATGTAGGTGTATTTTTGTGTTTAAAAATAATGTTCCTGAATACCAGAATATTACGAACTAAGAATAATAATAAAAGTCAAATACGAGGTTTACTTCCTCACTATCATAGGGGATATTTTAGCCACACCCCCTTTCCCCCAGGGTACGGAGCACAAAGTCCGACATGAATAGGGTTGAATCGATGCACTTTTTCATGTCATCTTTATGTGCTCCGTTTAAATTAATTCAAAGGCAATAAAATTAACACTGTTAATGGGAAAATAATGTAGAACTTAGGTATATCGCATCTTACTGATAAACCCGTTAACAGTTTATATCATCCTCTTGCTCTTCGGAATCATAGATATGGATGTGATTCTGCTCCATCCATTTGTAATTTTACCGTGCTGCGCTGTGACGGAAATGATTTTAAATTAAAGTTAAAGGATCGTCTCAATATCTCCTCTCAGTAAAACCATTACTTCACTGCCTTTAGAACTATTCTACTATTGAATTTTCTATTGTTCTTGATATACAATTTTTATATAAATTGAAATCTTATTTTTGGAAACAACTTTTTTACGTGATCATTTCCTACTGTTTGGTGCATGTGATGGTGGTCAATGAAGCTTTATTGCCTTATAGGTCAATATAGAAGATTGAATGCAATACACGGCAATGCGATTAGTTGGGCTGTTTTCCTATGAAATGGCTATTAATTAACTTATTTTAGAAGAAAAAAGGTGTTTGCTGTATACGGCTAATTATTTCATCATGTAAAAGGATGCTGCAAATGAAATCGAAATTCACATAATTATTCACTGGGTAAATTGTTATTGTAACATTTATAGTTGTAGTTTATATTTAATATTCTTTTGTACGTTCCTGAAATCTTTGGGTTTTTATATGTTTTTGCTGCTCTTTTCAGGATAATTTTACAAAAAAAGAATAATCCTGGAGTTGAAAAACCTGAATTTCAGTCGCTTTAGTTCAATGCTAGGCTATTAGGTATCATATAAATTCAATTCAAAACATTAGTTAAAAAATTGTGTCGTATGGTGTTACTCTTGTGTTTAAAACCTTTTTAGGACAAAAAAACAGGAGAAAATAAATATAATGCGACCAGACGATTTTTACATTAAATTTAGTTTTACATTGTAGCAATTTAAAGATAATACACATTCTATCTATCTAGAGAGGCAAGAGAAGAAACTCTCTCAATCACATCAAAATATTTATTTCTCTCAAAAATTGACTACACTTAATGTCTATCTATTGGATAGGGAAAGCATATAGGTGGCAAAGCTGATATAACAAATTGTTAATTTTTTAGCCTTATATATGATATTGTTATGATGAGAGTTTTTAATAGGTGTTGGTACTACTGTGAATTTTTGTTTATTTCTGAGCCTTAAAGTAAACATCGAACCAAAAAAAAATTAAAAGTTTCAGAGCAATTGTATTGAAGAACTTACTCACCGAAAAATTTAAATTTAAAAATTAATAGGTTTAGGAACAAAATTTATACTTCAATTGCAGTGACATTGTTATCATGAAAAAAATCTTTAATTTTATGATATGTCAGAAAGTTTATTCATTAAGAAAATGATTTTCGAAAAAGCTGTATGTTCGAAAAGTATTTAAGACATCCAAAAAGCCTATCAAGTATCTATAATTATTTCTTTTTTAAAACTGTTAAGCTATAGTCTATCTTGAATTTAAGCTATGGTCTAACAGTAGTTATTTTGAATTTTTTTTCGGGAGAGCAGAATTTATTTTAGTGGAAAGAAAAGTAGTTTTCTTTACTTTTTCTTAACAAACAACAGGTTAACAACACTTTTTTTGTGATTGAATTATGTATTTTTAGGATAAGGTAACTTTTTATTACGAAAATTTTTTTTAGTATTTTTAACTCTAGTTAATGTTGTAGTTTATAAATGGTTTTGAAGTCGTAAAATTATCTGTAGTTTTGCTATGCCATTTCTGTGTAAATTCTCTCAAATCTTACTATTTTTATTTTTGTTTACATGTGTACTTAACACGCAACAAAACAACGTAAAGGTTTTTCGCTACTTTCTGACATTTTAAATTTTAAAACAGATTATTGTATGGCTTTAGAATCGGTAAAATGAACTTGATAATATATATATGGAATCGGGAAAATTGTTGTATTGATGTCTTGTGAAACTAAACGGGAAAGTTGATTTGTCAAAATATTGATTTCTTATTATATACCCAGACCTTTTTAGTTCATATTGGCCTATAGATAAGGCGCCGGCGAGTAAGATTAGTGATAATCTGAGAATAGAATGTTTACAACAAGCAGTCGTTATATACGTCCCATTAAAATAATAATGCCACAATACAGGTTTTAACTAATTGATATACTGCGCTTCTTTTATCAACAAAATATCCTAGATATCAACACAATTTATGTCAGCACTGACTTGTCAATCCAAAAAAATGTTTTAGAAAATTGTTTACCTGTTGCCTCTATTGTGCATAGCTTTAAACTTGTGACAAATGGCTAAAGAAATATTGGGGTTTAAAATTATTTTGATGACTTTATCAAACCGTCTGTTTTGAAACAGTAGGTTGACCCAGCATTAGAAAATTGGCCATTTATATGGTGCCAGATTTCATCTGTCTCCAAATTATTTGGCAAAAGTGCAGTGCCATTGCCGTACAAGTGATATTGCATTATTGATGTTATATTGATGTATTAAATTCAATATTTTTGATTATTTTTCTTTTGACAGTAGTTAGATGCAGCATAATATGCTAAAAAGATTTCTTTAAAAACAAACAAAAGGCTATTGTGAGAAAAAATTAAAAACAAAAGTTTTTCGCACACCATTTGTATACAACCAACACAAGGTTTGTTTTAAAACAAAAGTCAATAAAAAATCACGTGGTTGTAGAAAGTTGGTGTTCATGAAAACTACTTCTTTCCGTATATTTGCTGACTCAGCGAATTAAAAAATTGAACAAAACTTCTATGTGCCTGAAGGTCAATATTTTCAGGAAATATCAAAGAAAATTCGTATAGATATATACACACGGACTGAAAAGTCCACCTGTTTGAAAACCGGGTTACTGCCACCTTAAGGAGTTTTAAGGCTTATTACAGCGTTATAGGCTCTACCTACTTAAAACGCTGATCAAGAAATGTATAGAACTACGTACTTTCGACAACATCTGAATAGATTTGGTGTTTTTGGTTTTTTGAACTCGTCTTCAACCAGTTTGTTTTATTGGGCGGGTTGAAATTAAAAAGATGGAGGAAGACAAGGTTGTAAGAGATATTACGCAAAACAATTTAATAGCAAAAACGTTAAAAAAATGAACAGATCTTTAAAAGCGTTAGAAAGAAAGTTACTGCAACTTACCCTACTCATAAAAACACAGACCAAAAATAATATTATCAGTTGGATGTGAATTATAACAGGCACGGCCTCTTTGACTAGTCATAACTTTGGATACACATGTGATTAAGTGCTAAAAATTTTTTTGGTACTTTGCTGGGGTATTGCACTTTTGGGACGGGGGTAAATTTTTTGGTATTTGGAAAACCGTTAACATCCATGTAAGAATGTTATAAGATGTTGTATTGGGTATATAAGTATTTATTACATGTATGTTGGTGACTGAGTGGTAACCAAGGTGTTGCTAAGGTGATATATGGTTACTAGGGACATAAAGCAGACCAGATTTGAAGGAAATATTGATCCAGCAAAATGACGTCATTTAGGATCCCAATGACGTCATTATATTGTTTTCCTTACCTCGATTATCTTTAAATGCCATGTTCTACATATATGCCAAGTTTAATGACATGAGCATCAATATAACGGGTCTTTTTATCTTTATCGTTAAAATAAGAAATTTTCTTGCCGAAATGACGCCATATTTTATCCCAATGACGTCATTAAAATTACTTTTTTCATGTGAAACATATTTTTGGTATTCATTCCACAAGTCTACCATGAATCAATTATTAACACGCGAGAAATTAAAACGTATTGAAAATAAAAATAAAAAAATTTAGGAAAATGACCTTTTTTGACATGTGTGACGTCATTTCTATTCCCTATGACGTCATCAAATTATTTTTTTTACCTGGCTTGAGTTTGTACTAAGACGTTCTACAACTGAGCCAAGTTTAATCACTTAAGCACAAGTGGTTAAGGATTTATGGCCCGCGGGCACTTTGTGCCCCCCCCCCCCAGGGTCAAAAAAGCTCAGGTATAAATAGGGTTAAAGCAAGCACGAAGAAGGAATTTCGAGACATGGATCATTTACCAGCTACTTTTTGCTATGAGATTTGTATTGGGACGATTTACTGCATGGCAACAAGAAAGGCCATAAAATATGTAATATATTCTCTCTGTTTTGTTCTTATATTGCTGAAGGTTTTTAGTAGTAGCTCGCTGGTAAACTTTGTTGCGCTTGTAAAAAACAAAAGACCTGTAGCTAGTTAGCTATATTTGCGTTGTTGTTCATCAGCTTTTTTACTTGGTTTTACAAAATTGTAGTTGTAAAGTAACATTAGCATTTGTGAAAAATAAATTTCGGACAACAAATTTCACATTTTCCATTCTCAAATCATTTTATTTGTTTTCTTTCAGCATGCTTCAACATTGAATAAAACAAGTTAACATAGTGAAAAAAAAACGCCTGAACAAACGCTCTAAACATGGTAAATGTGCGTCAGTTTTGTGGGATATTTAAGTATGGAACTGCGTAATAAGAGGTTTTTTTGGACCTTTTGCCAGATATAAAAAGATAGCTAAAGAATTTTTCGGGACCTTTTGCGAAGATATAGAATGTAACTATAGTAGTAGAACTTGTTTAAACTTAAATTTGTTCCATTGGGACAATAAAAAGATACAAATTTAATGTCTGTCAGATCATTGATTTCTCTACAAATATTCTGAAAATCTTTTTCGATTTAAAGCTCCTGCTCGATGATATTTGGCCATATTTCCATTCGTGATTTTTGCATTTTAACATTTCTGAAAAAAGCATATATTAGGTTTGTCGGTACTAGATTATTTTCTTCTTTTTGTATTTATAAATTATTCTTTCATCGGAATGATTTTCGTTTATATTCCGTTTTTGCAATGTTAATCTGTTGACCTAATCGTTTTAACCTCACGTCGATTTTTACTGTTTGCTGATGTCAGAATTTAGAGTAGTGAAAATGGACCTTAAGTGGACAATTCAACCATTGTGTTGACGCAGACAATTTTCTGCAATCTTCTGCTTACGGTGGTCGTTGAATAAGCAAAGCTTTGTATTGAATTTCTTCTTATCTTTGTTTATCTTTCTTTGTTTACATTATACCACTAATGACGTGCTTTACTTGTTGTTAGGTGAGGGTCTGGAAAAAAAAGATTCTCAAAAAAGGAACAAGAATACCATTTCAGCACAAGCTTTAAACTGGTGCTTAAAATACTTGAATAAGGCATCAATTTGAAGGAGGTACGAAAAAGATAAATCAAAATGACATTTAAAGCACAAGTTATATAAAAGCTACATACCCTTCAATATTTTCATCAACTGATATATACATATTTATTTTATCACTCAGAGCAAAAGAAAGCAAGTTAGTGCAGGCTTAACCCTTTTCGTACTGGGATTGTGTTAAGTGTGCTTTAATTTTCAGGAGAATTGCTATTGCTACCATGAATGCTATTGCTTTGTGTTTAAAGACTTTTAATATCTCATTTAACAGCTAACATTTTAAAATATGAAAAAAGCAACAATTTAGCCATAAATGCACTTTCTCTGGTCCATTTCCTGGAAGTAAAAAGTGAAATAACTCCGGTAAATGATATTGATTTAAAATTTACTATGGGGTATTTTTAGACCTGTCTGATAATATTAGCACAACGAGTAATTTTTTATTAAGTATACTTTCTAAGTTTCAGAATTTAGGCATTTTAAAAGAGGGCGATAAAATGTTTTTGAAGTTAATAAAAAATTCTGAAACAGTAATAGGTAAACAATTATTTTACAACTTTTAAGAAAAAGAATTTTAAAATTTATGTATAGCTAGCTATCTAAGTAGTTCTTAAGGCTAAAAATATATTTCCTAAATGCTTCAGAGGTTAAGAAGTGCTTTTTGTTCAAAATTTTGCCCAAACTTACGAACTGTATGCAGCTAATCAAAATCTTGGAAAGCTTTTAACCCTACTGAAGATTATAATCCTACACTATCCAAGAACTGGATAAGTTGGCTAATCATTACTTTTATGCCTTCTTTATGCCCAAATTTTTTGCCTAAATTTGATGTCTCTTTATTTTTTAGCAACTAGCCGGCTAATGTAGCATACGTTTTTCATTTTGAGCTGGCAAAAAACGTTCTTACCTGATAAATCTTGATGGTCACACTGCACCATAAAATAACATTAATGCAGTTATCTTAACCCTATTCGGTCCGGGGGGGGGGGGGGGGGGGGACGGGTTTTTTTAATAACTCTTTAATGCTATGTTGCATGCCTACAATACTTACTGAGTTTCTATATTTATCTATTAGACACCTGCATGCAAAATTCTTAAGTCCCATACTTTTCAGAGGCTTTGATATTGGCTATTACTCGAAACTACCCCTAAAAATGTCTATGAAACCCTTATAATAGGGAAAATATAATAACTCTTGTTAGGATTATGTCTGAAACTTGAAACCTACAACACAACCTTGTTTCATCAAGAAAAATCATTTCGCATGTTTTGGTCACGTGATTAATCCGATTTCCCGATTTTTTCGGATTTTTCCTGAAAAACGGAAAACCCTGGATTTTCGGGCAATATTTGGCAATTTTTCATACGATCTATGTAAAAACCGGAAAATATGTTAAACAACTTTTATTTAGCTTTCAGAAACTTCAAACAGAATGTAAAAATTCGCTCTAGAACTAAAGTAATTGAATTTTAAGCAGATAGAGGCATTTTGTACAAAGTTTCAGCTTTTGATGACGTCACAGAAAATGTGCTGACGCAAGCAAAAATTTATTGCCGCCATTTTGTTCCTTTTGTGACGTACTATAACTGTGCCAAGTTTGATACAATTTGGACAAGCCTGTGAAAAGTTATTGAGGGGGGGCGGATTCCGCCCCCCCGGTCATAATATGTTCGAAAAACCCCGGACCGAATAGGGTTAAGGTACCTGCAATTATCTTAAGATAACTGTATTAATGCGACTTTGGGATGCCATGGCCAGCTTTCTTCGCCGAGAATGTCAGATGCTACGGTCAACGGCGGTAAAAAACAATGATCGCGGTAAATGTGACTGGCATTGGGTTATAAGAAAACTGCCGTAAATTTAGCAAAAGTTGGCGAAAAGCACTCCTCAGTCGGCGAGATGTGCTTCTCGCCGAGTTCACCAGATTGAACGGAACCGGATGAAAGCCTATGGGTGTATGGCTGTATATTAAACAGGACGAAATGTTAAATCGGAACCGTAATACTCGGCAAAATCGTCCAGACACGGCAAAGCACTCAGAGGGAGAGATATCAACAAAACTTATGGCGAAGTGAAAAGGGAACCCATTTGTAAAGATTCAAGAAAGCGCGTTGTGCGTCAAGATTTCTCCTTAGGCAAGCACCGACTTCGCCAGTGTGTAAATCCGCCCCTGCTTTATTTAGCACTTTGACTATAATAAAAAAAATAAAAAAAAGGAGAAATTGTTATTTCTTTTTGTAATCTGTAAGTCGCAATCGCGATTTGAATTCGCGAAGTTTCACCAAGTGAAGGAGGTTGCATTTTACTAGTGACTTTCCTTTTTGCTTTTACAGAGACTGTAATAAATTAAAAACATCGAATAGGTAGCTGTGTTTGTACTAAGACTTTAACAGCTGGTTTATAAAGTAAATATTGTGATCAGTGTAAAATATTTGACGATTTTTATACAAAGTTTCAAATCGAGTTCTTTATTTCCAACTACAGTATCCGTAAAAAAGGTCAGTAAAAATATTTAGCCAGTAAAAATGTGAGTTGATGAGTCAAGTCAAGTCAAGTGTTTATAAATGTCAATTTAAAAAGGTCAACTAAAAATATCAAACGCCTGTATCTTTTGTATTTTTAAAACAAAGTAGGAAAAAAAAATTCAGCAACAATGAAGTCAGTAAGAAGTATTAGTAGCAACTAAATATGAGGCAATAAAATAGGGCATTGGGTGATAAAGAAGGCAAAAGGTTCCAAATTTTAAGGGAAAAACTCACTTGTTTAAAACGGTGGTAAAAAATTAGAAACATTTTTAACGTGTCACTAACGCATCAAACGAAAATAAAGTTTTTAGGTCATCTTGCAGGTTTCGCAAAATTTAATATTTTAAAAAAGTCCAAAAATTCGAACCTTACGCGCGTTATTTATAGATTTTACACTAAGCGCTAGCTTTTACTTCTTTATCTTATAAAACAGCTAATAGAAACCTTCAAACTCAATTCATTTACTTCAAAGTGTGCTGTGACTGAGTATGATATCATGTTTCAGTACTGCTACGAAAAATTGCACGTGCGTGAAAAATAAAAACAAATCTGCTATACGGCTTTCTCTAAATCAATGATGTAATCGTAATCTCGGTTTTAAAACGAGGCCCGTATGGACAGAATTGTGAACAAGATGGCGGCAAGCGAGGTGGATTTGCAAACTCTGCAAGTTATCAAGAAGCCTGACAAAATTAGAAATATTTCTGAGAGGCCTATGAATCAAAACATTCATAAATTGTTGTTACAAAACATAGATGTTGATGTTGAAGTAAAATTTTACGCTTAAGAAGAATTATCTTGAGGTAAATCCCTGGATTTTCTGTCATTATTTACTAGACGATAAATCGATCAACATGTCGCCAAATGTCACATAAAGAAGACATTAGAAAGAGAGCTCAAATTTAAGGAGGAAAGATACATTTCTTCGGAAAGTTTATTTACGGCTCGGACATTGAAATATTATTTAGCTAAGGCTCATTTTGCCTGTTGAAAGGGATTTCATTGTACTCGGGAAAATTCCCGATAAAGCTGACACATTATTATTATTATTATTATTATTATTATTATTCATGAATTTTTACCCAGGATATTTACAATTCAGTATTTAAGTATATACTGCTATTAATTTGTGTCCTGCATGTCATGCTGAGTGTGAAATCTTCCCGCTAAATTTTTGGAAGGAATAGCAGATTCCTGGACTTATTTAGAGAGTGAGTTAAAATTCTTACAAAGAATCACTTTGACCCAAAAAGAAAGTATAAAATTGCATAGCGAAACTGTCAAGCAAAGAGAATGTCAGCAAAAGTTCGAAAAAAAAAATAAAACATCATCTAATGGTAACAAAATCTAGATGCTTTAAAACACTTGTAAATAAGCTAACAAAAAACAACAAAATCTTCCAGCTAATGTGAATGAAGTGTTATTAATAATGGAAAATAAATTAATAAATAAATAAAAATATACACCTTATGTGTACAAATTTCAGTGTGGCGATTCAACAAAACAGAACCTAATGACTATAGTTCTCACATTAAGAAGATCAAATATTTCCCGAACAGATTTGTCTATTGCAATAACATGTTTGAAGTAACAAAAACATTTTTCACGCTAAAGAAATTCGATTCAAATTATTTGTAGGAATTTTAGCAAACTTATTTTTGCGAATTTGAAATCTAAATGCAAGAACTTATTTTTATGTATTTCAAATTTTACTTTATTTTTCACAAAAATCTCTACGAAGAAAGTAATCTTTAATTTAATGTGCTGACGGTTATATTTTGTAAATGCCACCATTTGTACAAATAAAGTTTATATATAATAAACATATTGTACTAAACATATATTAATATCATGCCTAATATAAAGTGATATATTACTGTTTAATCAATTGATCCATAAATTCACATAACAAGCAACTAAAAGTCCAAACTTGATTTACTGTACTATGCAATTATTTTCTTATTTGTTCAATGGCACACTCTACATGAATCCGAACAGCAGCAATCGTTTGACTTTCGGTTACTTCATTATGAGAAAGCTTGCTTTTACCACATAAGATTAGCGAAATATTAACTAAAACACCTATTGGTCAAAGTAATTTTGCAATTGTAAAACCTCGGTCTGCCATAACTGAGTAACCGTTTCCCAACAATTCTTTTTGCAAAAGCCTGGATAGCTTCACAATTTCGACATCAGAAATAGAGCCATCATATAACTCGCTAACAAATTTTATTGCACGAGAGGGTGCAATGCTGACCAATGCTCAAAGAAGTGTGCTTAAGAATCCTCGATGGAGCACAACGTTGGATCTATCCACTAACGAGTCTTCATGAGTAAACATACTGAATGATTTAAAAAATGCTTCTCCTAAGTGACGTTTCGTCATTGGTTTCTATCCATCACGACAAAGTATTAAAATGTAAGGTACGCTTCAAATACGATTGTAATATGATTTAATATAAATCAGAGTCACAGTTCAACTAATTAATAGAACCAATTATAGTAATCCTATTCATTGAGACAAGTTACCAACGTTCTGCTTTCGTCTCCGGTTTTGCATTAATTAAACAACTTAGTATTTGCATTATTAAATGTACACATTAACAAAACGCTCTTAAACTCGCAAGCACACAGAGTTTATTTTTACCCCAGTATAACCCTTGCCACTTCAATAACAAGGAAAACACAGTTGGTACAAATTCAAGCATGAAATAATTTTGTCAGTAATGTACCGAATTAAAAGCATATTTGAAATGTGTTGTTGTCTTTGATTTAGCGGAATCCAATTCAACTTTTGAGAGAATAAAGATATAATAATATGAGACTATAATCTGCGTTTGGCGATCCAGTTAGAAATGTTGCTTTAAATTTTGATTAATCAAAAAGGCAAGGTGACGTATAAACGTCATTGTTTAAGGTGCTTACTTATTAGAAACTTAATTACACTCAATTAGGCTCGATAAAATTTTAGCTTACGTTTTAGCTTGCGTTGGATCTGTCATCACTTGCTTAGTGCAAGTGATGACAGAGCCAACGCAACATACCAAGTATCTAGTTTGACTTTCTGTCTACGTGTTAAGATATTTCTAAAAGTCTCTGCCGCTGGTTTTTTGATCTGTTTTCCGGGCATTGACGAAACGACTCAGTCTTGTATGTAATAGTTTGTGACATATTTTACGCATGGGCTATCTGTAGTAAACTATAGGCCGTTCTATGAATAATTTCGTTTTTCGCCACTTTGAGATTCTCATATCTTTATTTAAATACTAAAGTACCAAACTCACTTTCATTGAAAGCAAATAGACTTTTCCCTCATTCGATGTCTTTGACGTTCCGTCAAAGGCTTTTCGTATCCTTTTATACATAAAGTAAATACCATATAGTTAAAATCCTCTTTAAAAAGTTGATAAATGCTGATAAATTCCAAATTATATTGCAAATTATACCAACTGCAACCATCTTTTATTTTGTGTATTCTCATTTTAAAAAAACAAGGCATGGAATGGTAAATCTTAAATTATACAGAGTTTGACTATGATAAGCATAGCCCTATAACTGGTCCTCCTGAAAGGATAGAAAGTTAAAATGTTGTTCACATAGCACACTCCTTTTTCTAAACACGACTACTACAACGCCGTCATTTAATTGTATAAATTTGTGAGCAAAATTGCAAGCATCGCGTAAAAATGTCTGAATGGCTGAACACATAACAATACTATGAGGATCACGTTTTTTATAAACTTATGTTGAACCGTAGTGATATAGCGAAAGTCTACTACTCATGTTCCAAAATGACAAATTTATTTTCTATAATTAGTGGCCTAAATATTCCGGGTTACTTTCTATTATTGAAATGTTTTCCGTAATTGTTGATTAAGGGAAATCATATAAAAACGAAAAAATGAAATGTTTTACCAGGTAGTTCTCATAAAGAGTAAAAGTCTTTGAAAGCAATAAGTCAAAATCTTAACAAACAAAATAATAACTATGTTTGACACAAAATGTTTTATTCTACTTATCCTTGCATGTTACCAGTTGGTGAAGGTATGTGTGTATTTTTTGCTTAAATTTCACTTGTAATATAGTTTATCGATTCGTTTACCTTGAGTTTCAGTACTCAGCATTCTCCTCAAACCTACTTGCAGCTTTTAATACTTTATTTCAGGGATTAAACCAAAAAAAAGTGTGCCAAACCAATTTTAAAGTTCGGAAGTTTATCGCAGATCTGTGTATGACAAACGACGAAATTGACGTCACGTTAAAACCAATCGATGGAAATAGCCATTTGGAAGTTCTTTGGAAATTCAGTGTCTTCGTGAAAGTATTGGGCGAAGATTCATTATTTCAACTCACCAGTCCAAATGCAGCAAAGCTCAAGGTTGCATTGCAAAAATACAGAAAATGTTTAGTCGGGCGATCAGATTTCACTTGTCCCCAACCAGTTGTAAGATACATAGGAGGGAAGAATACTGGAAGAGCGTTTATCACATTACAGAGACAGAAAAAAAGCCTTGGCTTTGATATTACCTCCTTTGTGATAGATTTTGAGAAAATAAAAAAGAAATCATTGATGAGACGATCAACACAATGCAATCAGAATACAGAGGGATGTCAAAAAGCAATATTGAAAGAAGGAGAAAAAACGGCTTTTGAGGCATGTGAAGATGCAGATGCCATTTGCCAGAAACAAAAGTTAACTTTGTTAGGTAAGCAAGAAACGCGTAGAATGAAAAACAGACAAACACGTTCCATTGAGGAATGGCATGTTGTGAAAGTTATTGAATTTTTTGTTCAAGCTTTTACAGCAATAAACTGATATATCAATGCATTAAAATTTTCTTGCCAGCTTAATTTATATTTTTTTAAAAACAACATGTGTATAATGGTATTAATGTGACTGGTTAGGGACGCACAAATTTCCTCTTCTTCTTCTAATTATTTACACCTACTAGTCTTACCCAGCTAAACTTATCTGCAAACAAACTATTTCTTATTAATTACATTGTACCTTGGATCAGTTAGTTTTTGTATTCCCCCTTGAGCGTTGGAGTTAACGGCAGTGCGCCATAAATTATTGTAAATTTTATTATTCCAGATGATGCTTAACACGTAACATGTTAAAGAAATTTAAGGAGATAAATAAAATATTTGTAATTAATTCGCTGTCCGGTAATACACCTTTCCCGAATTTCATTAATTATAATAATTGTGACGTCATCCAAAATTTTATAATGGTTCTATGCTCTTCAAATAAGGATATTCAGATAGAATATTAAATTATTATGACAAAACTGAATTTTTTAGAGCAATATAATATTCTGGTTGGATTTTATTTAGATTTGAAAAAAACAATTATTTTGAAAACGAGGCTATTCTTAGAAAGCTCGGCTATATGAAGGGTTTGACCGTTACTTTCAGCTCACAATTGAGGCACTTAACGAACAGAAATATTTACGAAATTAGGTAATTTGTTCTACCTTTTGCTAAGGAACTTAGTGATAAGAATTATTTTTAGTATCGACCTCTTTAATTGAGTTTGGCATAATTAGGAAATTCGGGAAAGGTCTATTAGAGAGAAGTTCCAGTAGAAAAGTTCACTTTTTTTCCAGATAAGATTCTGCTATCAGTATTTAACCGTGGTTTTGTTGTTGTGCTTACTTCATTCGTTAATTAGAGGTGTCCGATTATATTATGATTATTACTATTTAATAGCCTTTTGTACGTGTTTGTAATCTTTGCCATTCCTTAGACTCCCGGTAACTCGAACACCGGATAACTCGAACTTTTATTATCTCGAACTATTTTGCCCGGTCCCTTGAACATTCCCTATTACTTTCTTATAAAAATCACTCGTTAACTCGAACCTCGGTTAACTCGAACATTCGCTATCTCGAACCATTTTCGAGTCCCCCTTCAGACAAATCCTTCGGATAACTCGAACTTTAAAGGAAAGAAGAAAAACAATTTGTTTGATAAAAATTAAATTTCTTTAATTCTAATTAATTCATTTTTTAAAATAGATATAAACTTCACTTATTATTATCAAAATCAGTAATCTTTGACTGTACAAAATGTGATATATACTTAAGTCGAACTAATTTTTCCGGTCCCTTGGAGGTTCGAGTTAACAGGAGTATACTGTATTTTCTTGCATATTTTTTTTGTACGAGAAATTGGGAAAGAGAATAATGCTTGAGTCGAATAACTTGAATTTTATTCGTTAGATTATTAAGTATTTTATAACGTCATTTTCAATGTGTTTTTTTTAGGAAACGTTCTATAATTTATTAATTTATATAGGAATTTGTGCACCGTTGTGTTGTGACTAATGTATTATGTTTCAATCGTTTTGAAACAAAAAATCAGGAGAATATAAACGTACTGCGACCGGTCGATTTTTTCATTAAATAAAGTCTTTTTAAACGTGTTAATGCATGTTCTCACTATCTGGACAGGCAACAAAAGGAACTCTTGCAATTACATCAAACCAAGGAGGTTTAAAGAGAGAAGGAGATACATTTACACAATACAAGCTCTAAATACCAGCTGAATCGTTTTGCAAGTAGAGAAAAAAACTTTACCAGCATTAATTCTTATTGTTCAACAGAGCTATGTGTTTTATCTATCTTCGGTATAGTTCTTAATATGTTTTGTTTCTTGTCGTTAAAACTCTCGTCTCACTCTCGGCATGTAAAAATACAGCAAAAGCGGCGCAACGGATTAGATCAAAGGACGTCGTTTAGATGTATCTCCTTCTCTTTTTAAACCTCCTTGATCAAACATTTATTTCTCTCAAATAACACAAGTATTGCAAACTCTTAACGCCTACAAATTTAATAGACAATTAAAATACCTGAGATCACACACGTCTCGCTATATAATATTGTTGTGATAAAATCTCCAATACGTGCTGGTATCATTAATTTATGCATAAAGTCTGAAGTTTAGTGTTCTTTATAATTCTAGTATTTGTAAGGAAATTTATTTAATAAATCAATTTTGGTAATTCAGCATATTTTCATCCCGGGACGAGTAATCTCATCCCGGGATGAAACATTAATTTTGCTAACTTTGCGTATGATAATTCGAAGTGATATTTCTTAATTTATGAGTAGAAAGGTCAAACGAAAAAAGTAGAACCATGGTGCCTGAGAGAAGAAGTGTATATCGACAAGTTTAAGTATAGCATCTCTTCTGTTACAGTTTAAAATAGCGTGCATTTTTAAAACACTTTCTCGTATAAAAACTTAAGAACCATAATTAATGGTCAAACTCGTATAAATTTAGGATGACATTTCGTTTTATTAAAATAAAAACTTTGAAGATATATAAATTAACGAAAAAAGTTACAACCAACCTCTTCATATTTTTTTTCCAAATGCTTTCTTTACTTCTTTGCGTCGGTCGTCACAAAAGAAAGAACGAATTGATTTTATAGCTCTTATATTTAAAATCATGTTCAAAAAGTGTGAAAAAGTGTACATTCAGCATTCTCATCCCGGGATGAAAAGAATTATTGTGTTTACACGCATTTTTTTCTTAATCTCATCCCGGTGTGCAGGACAGGGATGAACTCATCCCGAGATGAAATTTTATCCCGCCTTAAACGTGTAAACGATTTGAGGACTTTCAGTAGGCACAGGGATGATCTCATCCCGGGACGAAACTCATCCCGGGATGAGATTTCACGTGTAAACGGCCTCATAGAATAAAATTCATTTAGTGAATAAAAAAGTAGTTTTCTTCACTATGTTTTAATAAATTTATTTTGGTTTTCTTGGAGCACCTTTAGCACGTGCCTAGCCTTTTTACGTTTGTATCGTATACAACTGATAAAGAAGTAAAGTTGTTAATTAAGAGTAATAGTAAAGTTTTTTTTGTTCGAGATACAAATTGAAAAATAAACGAGCTAACAATTAAATGACACCTTTTAGATTTTTGTTTTAAGGATAATGTAAGTTTTTATCAAGATTTTTGACAATTATATCGGTATGCTTCAAATCTGATTAGTATTGTATTGAATGAAGAAATGTTAAGTAATAAAACTTTCTGTGGTTTTACTGAATCACGTATAAATAATTCGTTCTAGGTTAAAGTTATGAGTTGTTTTACGTGTTGTAAAAGCACAACCAAAACAATTAAAACGCAGAAAAAACACTTTGTTATGGTTTATCAGGAAAATCCCAAATAGAGATTTTATGGCTTTAGAAACGATAACAGTAAGAGGAACTTGATAAAATATATGCGAAATTATAAAAATGTTGGTATGATGCTGTATTGTGAGAATAAATGGGGAGATCTAGGATGGATCAAAATATTGATTTTTGGTTATATACATAGAAAGTCTTCTTTAGTTCAAATTGTTATAAAAATAGATCATTTTTATATCAATTTGAATAGAACTACATACTAGTCCCGTTAAAAGTTACCAGAAATTGCTCGGCTAGTCAACTGTCAAAGATACTAATCCTATTCTCATCAGAACTCAATGTAAAAGGATTTATTCACGCTTTTCTTAACTTTGGCAGGACTTGTAATTATAGATTGATTCCACTACATTCTGCACGTTCAGAAATCGTGAAAAGCTATTCTTATAACAACTTTTACAAGACTTTAGAGAACAGTTGTCTGTTTACAAAATAGAGGTACCACTTTAGTCCATAAAGAAGAGGCTTAAACGCGTAAGCCAGGACAAGATTAAAAATTGCTTCTCGTATTCTCTAGCACACCGGCACAGCAAGATAATCCACGTCGAAGTCTACGAAGGACCTGAAATTCAGAAAAATTGTTAGCAAAGATTGGATTTAACCAAACTACCCGGGTTTTAGTCCACTATGAACATGGACAAGCTCAGTATGCGCAAATATAACATAGAACTACTCGATGTAATTACTTGTGGAGACGAACCTCGAATTTAAATACCATGTCTCAATATATTTTGAACGGGATTGTAGGTACAAAAAAGCTTTTGACCCTTCCTATCTCAATGGTAATTGCTGTTTGAAAGACAAGCAACGTCTTAAACCTAAATAATCTAACAAGCAACCTACAGAACAGTTATTTAAAAAATTTAAAAGGCCTTTCTCTTATTAAATAAAACACTACATCGCAAAAATAAAGGGTTTGCAGCTAAAATACTATGCATAACAATGTCTTCGCAACTTTAAAACTAAAATCACAATTTTGCTCCGAGGGTAAAATAACAAAAAGGATTTTGCTTATAAAAAATATGTACCCTGGATACGTGGATTTAAATAAATTCCTTTTATTTGAAGACAAACGAATCCAGACAATTTTGCAATCGTTTTGCATTCTTTATTACAACGGTTTTGTTTCAGCACAAAAAATTGCAGTTCAGGAAAAGTGCTTTCTATGTCGAAGCGTTGCTAAACAGCAACACTTCTTCAGGTAAAAATTAAGAAGAACGTGTGGTTTCTCTCTCAATTGTTTTGTCTTCTTGGTTAACCTTAAATGCCAATTTTTCACAACATAGAAGTAACAAAATAATACTAAACATTTAAAATAGGAATACAGAAATCCTTTTTTGAAGATTTTGCAGTTAAAACTTTGTGATATTATCATAAATCAAGTCAAGTCATCATCTTACATTTAAAAAGCCGTACACAAGCATTCCACGCAATACAAGTTATTCCTAAGGTTAATTATTATATAAGTTTTCAAAACAAACTGTCAATTTGTGGTTTCTTGGCTGAAGGGTTACACGAAGTTTAAGACGTGTAAAATAAGTTAATAGAAATATCGGTATCGTTGATGCCGGATACTGCTGAGATTCAAAAGCTGCTTCTTTAAGTAATTTAAAAAAATGAAGGCACTCTTTGCAACAATCAGTGTTTTGGTGTTTGCCAAAGCAGATGCAGGTAGGTGAACAACAAAGGAATGAAATTTTATATATTTTTGTTGTTGTAGGAAATTCAACCTCTCTGCCCGTTTTGTTAGTAAATAAAACTAGCTGGTTCTAAATTGCTTTAAAGAAAAAAATTGTGATAAACATTAATGTATGCTTTTATAGCTATTCGCTGCATCAATCAAACCTCTCTAATAACTGGTATACATGGGAAAGATTTAAATTTGAGTATCTGCAATCCTTACCATCACGCCTTTATATTGACAGTAAAGTATCTTCATTCAGAAAGCCATCCAAATGAATCGTTTGTATTGTTTTCGCATGGTCAAGTTCAACCGAAGGTTGTAACAGACGTGCAACAAAAATTATTAAGTCGGACAAGCTTAAGAATTTGGAAGCATCTTGAGGAAGTTAACGTAATGATTAACGTAGCAAATCTTTCATACAGTGATGTAGGAACTTTTACGACATTCTTAATGCATCGAAATGGAAGTTTCCTAGAAGAGAAATTCATTATTCAGGATATTTACGGTAAGTTTGCAAACTCCAGCAATTTCATTTGGAAATGTAGATATAGTGATACGATTCAGTTCACACAATATTCTATGACAGTAAAGGCATCATTCTAAGTGTAGCTGTAAAAGCGAGGATAGATAGATTTCAATTTGGAACTATCCTTAAAATAGTTATACTGTCCACATGTGACCTTTCATTGCAATTGCCATAAAACATTTAATTATCATGTTGCAATGAGAGAGAAATAATTGCGTTGCATAATAATGACATCAATTGACTTTTCAACTTTAACTATCGCGTGATTTAATTAGCTTTCAGTTATTATTAACACTGTCTTGAATGTTCAGTTGCTGAATGTTTATTTTTTCGGCTCAATATTATATATCAAAACCCGTTTTTATTACTTTACTTTTCACTAACAACTTGTACAGCATAAAAATGCTAGCTACCACTATACTATTTCAGTGAAAACTCGGAAACCTCGGAAAATAAGTTATTTAGCATTAAGTACAAAATACAGGCATAAGAACACATCAGACCACAATTCTGTTACTGTACAGTGGCTGTTTTTTTCATTTATACTCTTGGAAAAAGACATTAGGAAAAACAGAAGGCGTACAAATATTAGCTAAACGTCCATATATTTTAGTTATTAACAGATTTGTGTTTTGAATGTTTAGTTGCTGAATGCTCGTTTTTATCTTTGGCTCAATATTTCTTTTCATTACTTTACTTTTTACTAAAAATTGTTTTGTACAGCAAAAATATGCTACTAACCACTATACTATTTCAGTTAAACATTGGAAAAAAATCATGGAGCTTTATGTAGCGGATATGGACTAATGGCCTAAGTTGTTTGAGTGCGCAGTAAAAATAAGCATTTTTAGTCTCGTTTTTAAAGTTGCAGACAGATGTGCAACTGTCAAGACCATATCCACTTGATGATTACATCAAGTGGTTATGGGCTTGTCTTATTAAACGCTGCGTACATCAGCCGGTGTTTTCATTTATACTCTTAGACTTGGTTTCAGTTTTCAGCAAAAAAAACAACAAAATAAATAGAAAATAGGAAATAGGAATGTGTAAATACTTTAGCGAGCTAAATGTCCAAAAAGCATTAATGCAAATCATTGTCAACGTTGCATTCCATTATAGATGATTCCCAAGCATGCACGAACACAATACCGAAAGAATTTACAGTAAACGAACACGACGCTAAATCTATAACATTGCTGTATTGTCAAAATCCATTACCAATCATAGCAATCACCTTAAATGGAAAAAGCCAAGAGTTCATAGTAAAGAATATGTCGAGATATGTCCAGCAGATACAATACTCTTTTCGGAGATTAAATCGAAGTTTTTGTGGTAGTGAATTAGTACTGGTGGATGACAGAAAGAACTTATCAAAAACAATAACGTCAGTTATCAATGTTCAATGTAAGAATAGAAATTACAAAATTATTTTTTGTTTATACTCCGGACTAGCAGCTATATTTTTTTTCCTTACTAGTGAAATACGGGGGTATGTTTATTTTTTTGTTCCAAACAATAACAGAATAAAAAAAAAACTCATGCAATATGGATTTAATTTTAACAACTGTGGTGGAATACGTAGTATATCTCCCTAGAAAACCAAAATAAAAATAAAATTTAGAATAATCTTACACAAATGACAAATGATAACACTGGCGCTTAAATACAATATATTTTAGTTTGAGAATTTTTCACGTTTTATGATAAGCGGCATAAAAGCTAGCCTTTTTACTTCTCGCGACAGAATAAAAATAATGTCAGAACAGCAAATTTGTTTCCGTAACTTGCAGTAAGTAGCCTGGATGACTATCTTAATGTTATTAAAAGGTATGAGGAAAGTGCATATAGCTTCAAGTACATACTTCGATGCCTAATTACAGTATTTCATTGTAATTTAAAAGACGTAATTAAAAAAAATAGGATATCTGAATAAAGGAGGACCCTTGAAGTAGGATTAAACGGTTACATTTTTATTGTCTAACTAAGATTTTTTATCTTTATCAGTTACCCCAGTTATCGTGGATTTAAAGACATATTTTGTGGAGGATTGCCTGATTGTTTCCTGGAATAAAGAAAATACAGGCTTGTGTAGCGTCGATCATTTTATTCAATTCAACAACTCTGATGTTTTTCATACCACTGAGAATATGATCAGAACGTGCAACAGTTCAATTACAACCTCTCAATATGTTCAAGTTTGGTCTTCTCATAGAAACCAGACAGGTGAAATAATTTCTAAAGAGATACAGCACAGTTTCAACAGTAAGTAAAGTCGTGCACTTTGATGTGTTTTTGCAACATGTCTACAATTATGATCAAAATATATTGACAGACAAGACATCTAATTTTTAAGCTCGTCCCCAAAGGAATTAAATTAAGCGAAATTACCACTTAGGATTTTAGTTTTCAGAGTTAAATACAAACTTCGAAAGAGTGCTAATTGTTGCTGACGTCAATATGATAATATTCCCCAATCTTGCCGTCCATCATAGACACTGACTTGGATTATTTCGTTGTACATGCGTGCTAGAGAATGCGACTAGCAAATTTAAACGCTGACCACTTGGCCTACTCGTGCGCAAAGTATTGGCCATTTGATTTCATATTTGGGAAATTATCAAAAACTACTTATGATTCAGTATTCTGGTCAAGGTTGTAGATATATATTTTGACGAAATGTTGAGGCGGGCGATTTTTTGTGATGCGAGCTGCTAATACATATCTAATCTCCACTGGAAAAGGCGCGCAATTTTCAAGATTTGAGGCAATACATTTAGTGTAGAATTACTCACTTTACTTTACTTTGATATATTTCGCGAAAAAAAATTGCTATCCAAATTATAGTTTTGCCGTAAAGAGAAGAATTTGTAACTTATGATTAATACACGGTTTTCCATCTAAACTGAGAGGAAAACTAAGAACAATTTAAGAACATTTTGAGACTCCACATTGAAAAAGTTAAGAACATTTGAAGGCTTTCTTCGAATTAAGTGTTCTTGTAAAAAAAAGTGCAATTCATTGTTCTCGTTCTAAATGTTTGAACAATGAAATCCTTACATGTTCTAATGAAAAAGAGGGAATCTGAACCTTTATTCATCAATACATTGTCATAAAATAGATTTACCTGGATTGTTTCTTCTTTTTGTTACGTCTTGCTTCTGGAGTTACTATTTTGAATTAGCTTCTCGTGCGCACGTGTTGTAAACTTTACTACTGGGCTGGTTTCTATCCCGTTTCAAAATGTTTTCACTTGCGCACGTGTTAATGTAGTCGAAATGCATTGTGGTATACTAAGGCAGCTCTCGGCCAAGCGACAAATCGGTTTTAAAAATTTAAAATAAAAACGTTTTTAAAAAAAAGAAGAAAAAGATAAAAGTAAAAATAAAATAAATTGAAATAAAAAAAATAAAAAATAAAAAATGAATTAAAAGTAAAATGAATTAGTGAATTTAAAAAAAAAATTATTGAAAGTAAAATGAATTAAAATTAAAAAAATCAAAAAAATCAAAAAAAAAAAATGAATTAAAATTAAAAAAATCAAAAAAAAAAAAATGAATTTAAAAGTAAAATGAATTGAAATAAAAAAACAAAAAACAGAAATTAAATAAATTTAAAAATAAATAAATAAATTAAAAAAGCGATTAAACAGAGTTTTTCATGTGGCGATTCTCGGCCACCATACATATGCACAATAGGGAAATGTTTTTTAAGACTTCTGATAGATTCATAATACGTAATCTTGCGATTGGTTGGCCGAATTTTGCAACGTTAAAAACAAACATCAGAATGTTGAAAAGTTTTAAAAGTTTTACTTCTTTGTTAAAAACGTAAATGTAAATAAGAACTTCGTTGAACGACATCTTGTTTCGATAAAATTAAAAAAAGGTATTTAAAAATAAGTTTGTTTACAGTATCCTACATTCTGATTGATTAGAAATGCTCTCTATTTTTCGTATAGCGATTGTATTCGCTGCTACTATTCGTATATTGCGCAATATTATACTACTGCGAAGGTGAAACTTCAGAAAAAATCGCTCGCCTCAAAATTTAACGCCTCGTGGAGATTCGGCTTAAAAATCAGGGAATTTTCTTTGTAGCTATTAAATTATATTAAGTCTTTTTACCTACTTTTTGTTTTATTTCAAGAGTCACTTTGCAAAAATCACACAGCAAAAATCAATGGAATATATGGTCAAGAATTGGTGTTGTATACATGCAAAGTTAACAGACATGACACTGTAGTCGTTTCTTACTCGGATAATGTTGATGTTCACCGCTCAAACAGTTCAATTATATTATTCACCTTTCGTCCAATACATACAACATCCAATCAAAGACAACAATTGTTTTCAAACCGAATGCGAGTGATATCTACAAAAACTGGAGGGTCTGTTTATGTGGAGGTGAAAGTTCAAAATCTGCAATACACTGACACAGGTGTTTACAAAATTATAACCAATCTTGGGAATAGAAGTGTAGCTCAACATATCATGTTGGAACACATCTTCGGTAATAAAAAATATTTTCTTCTATTGCTTTAACAATGTTTTTTTGAATGTTATGCAATCTCAGAATGCACGATATGACAGGACTAATGGTGTACAAGGGCGAGGTGCGATCGGGAAGTTAAGTTCTATGGCTACTGTTTGCGAAATTCATATACAACTCTTTTTTTGTCCACATTATGGAAAAGTTGGTTGCACAACTAAAATATAGCACCTTTTAGGATTTTGAACCCAACCGATTGACCCTACGAAAGCTTAGACAAACTGTGAACTTTAACCAATTAACAGTGCGTGTTGCTTAGATTGAAACAGTTTTCTCAATTACTTGTGGTTAAAATTGTCAAAAATTCCACCCTCCTTGCAATTGATTTATTATCCGGGACCTAATGTTTATTTGTAAGCATGCTGCCAACTCTTTAAAAACATTGCTTTCCTATTTTAGGCAACTCATTGGAATGTATGAAAAGTATACCATCTAAGTTGACTATTTCTGAAAAGAAACATTTTCACTTGATGGTTTTTTACTGTGTTCATCCTAAACCATCAATTGCAATAACCCTAAATGGAGAAGAACAATTATACGTACAGTCCGATACAGTTTATAACTATACAAATTACAGCACCAACACCAATAACAATAATTATACCAGCAAAATCACCTTAACCTTTCCAAATATGAACAGAACATACTGTGGCAGTATTTTAAAATTGACTGACAATATATCAAATAAACTATTTTCAAAGTCTATGACATCTATTATAGATATATCATGTAAGTTTTATTCCATTATTTGTTTAATCATCCACATGATTATTAATTTCATAATTCATTTCATTATTGTTTCTTATTTTCAATTTTTAAAGCGGTGATCAACTTGCAGGAAAAATCCTTATGGTAGACCTTAAAATTATTGTTCACCTTATTTGCGTCATTAGATGCACGAATTGCGATTTGGGAGAATTGTTATTACTTTTGCAGTGGTCTCTGTCCACAGACCTCTCTCCAAATGCGAATTATTAAAATTTTGTTTCTTTTATAGTTAAGCCCATCATTCGGAACGCGTCGCTGCTTTACCACAATGACTGCATACACGTGAGATGGAATAAAGAGAACACTGGTAGCTGCAAAGTAAAGTATT
This sequence comes from Hydractinia echinata, assembly GCA_030067915.1. Lineage (NCBI taxonomy): Eukaryota > Metazoa > Cnidaria > Hydrozoa > Anthoathecata > Hydractiniidae > Hydractinia > Hydractinia echinata. The sequence goes on along the minus strand of JASGCC010000042.1, from coordinate 1,763,490 downwards.
ACATCCAGTCAGAGAATAACAGTGAGGTTTTCACCACTTACCATAATGAATACCACCAATGTAATGAAAGTGCCAAGAAATTAAATTATGTGAAAATTTGGGCAGTTTATGGTTACCGCAAAAGCGAAATTGTAACGCTGTTGTCACAACAAAACCGAAACCATGGTGAGTTTTTTTATTTTATTTCCGTTTTGATAGAACTTTTATTTACCTAATGGTGCTAAATTTGGCGGCTAATAATTTTTGTGTGTTTTGCAGATTTTGGCAATTTTTTTGAATTTAAATATCCACGAAATATCCTGAAAGATACAAAACTCATACGTGGATTTTCTTTCTTATAATTTTTATAACAAAGATATAGATCGAGAAATAATAAAACTGCAAAAGTAACTCAATCTTTTTATAACATAGGTAATGAAACAAGAAGATCAGGAATGTTTATCATTGGAATCGTGATTATTGTGGTTGTTTTGGTCTTATCCATGGTAACGCTTTGCAAAAAAAGACGCAAAAAGAATCTAAAAAGTGAGCAGTTACGTTATGAAAGATCTCCAATTTTTTATTACTTAAAATTAGCAGTTATATAATTCACATATCAATTAAGAATTAAGCGCTTACAAAACATGGCTAAGTGCAGTGTCTCCTCTTTTCTACTATGTCAGTGCTAGACTATTTGTAACACTAATAAAGATTTTAAAGTTTCCATGGCTTTTAAAAATTACAAGGAGTTGTATTTCATGGAAATTTCTTTATACAGCTCCATAAGAAAAATTTACAACATGAAACTTTGTGAAATGTAATGCCACTCACCTTGGAGACGTACAAGCATTTATTTTGAGTAAGAAAAATGTAACTTCTAAAACAATTGGTATTACGCATGCAGTTGTTTCTAGATAATCACTTCTACGACCTGTTGTTTCCTTATTTCTTTAAACAGTCAAGAAACTGGAGATCTAGAATGACCATGAAAATTAAAAATTTCAATATATTCAAATAAACTCCAGTTCTAACTAAAAGTCTAAATTAAATCTTAAATGTACACGTATCTCGGATGTCGGCGGAGACCGTGTAGTGGTAGCAATGTCAACTTGTAATCATAAGGTTGCAGGTTCGAGTCTTCACTCCGGCGCACTTTAAATGTAGTGTTGTCATCTCATTTGGAGCCATGTAATGACCGCAAATTGGCTTGTGTTGCAGGCAAGCAAGTTAAAGCAATGCTATACTATCCCTACCAGGTAATATAGCCTAGTTACCTTTAAAGGGGAAGAATAGTCAGCCATTATGGAATTCTCAAGAACATTAAAAATCCCTGTTACTTACTTTCTTTCTTATTGCAAACACGTAACAGTTAAAAAGAGCTCTGATAAAGCCGGTTAGGCTGAGATAACCGGTAAATAAAGTGCCTTCCTAACGTTACTAACACTTTAACTTCTCTATAAAGGTGAAAGGAAACTTTTAACAGAGTATCCAGAACGTACCAATGAAAACGCGGACGTATATTTCATATTTCATGACGCAGATATCAATACATCAACGTACAGCGATGTAAAGTTATGTCGTGGTCAGGATAATGAAAATTTTGCAGAACTAATGGTGGTTCAATATATTGACATAAAGTTACCTGAATCAGCTACGAAGCTTTAAGACACTTAGAAATGAGCTTAACTTGAATTGTATATAGTAACGTATAACTTTGATATTTGTAATTTTATTGTATATTGTAGCATTTCTTTTTTTATGGTAATATTTTAGTTACATATTAATTATATTGTGTACAGTTTCACCGAGGGTATTTATACAGCATCGTTGCTATGTAACAAAAACTACATTATTGGAACAATTTGCCATCCCATCCCATCCCATCCCATCCCATCCCATACAAATATAATGCTATATTTTTACTAAGAGAAGAATTAAACTGGAAGAGGTTCAGATCACTTTTAAATAATTGCAAATAAGAATCGCTAGTTGGTATTTTGTGATGAATCCAACTAGAAATATTATCAACATTTACCCCCTTTATGTTTTTTTGCATGCATGCGTAAATATTTAGCGAATATGCAAACAGTTAAAAAGTGTTTCTTATTTATCTTTGTGCTTATTCCAATATAGTGCTGATTTTTTTGCCAGTGAAATCTAGTTGAGTTTGTTTTCTTCTACCTTTAAGAAGATCTTGTTACCCACTTGTTATTTCTTATGAGTAGCAGCAAATATTGTTAAAAGCTTTGCCATGTGGAACGTCCAAAAATAACAACTTTTAATATCTTTAAGTGGGGACAGAATTACAAAGATTCCTCTTTCCCCCACTTCAATGGTGTCTGAAGGATGTCCGAAAGATATTGGTTTGGTTGAAGTAAGTTAGAAAGCACCAATCCAACATGGGCAATCTTTGACGCAATATCAATATTTTCCATTCATTAAATTTTGTCAATGACTGAAATAAATCTTAACTGCATCCCTTAAAAAAATTGTCGAGATTCTGATTTTCTCTCGTTCATCCGCCTAATTTTTCTAACTTGTAAAAATTAGCATTTGTCAACTTTATTAGTCCCATTTTGTATAAAACGAAGTGGCTGTTTAAGACTGCTTTACAGATAAAAACTAATATCCATCTTACAAAAAGTATGAACGCTTGTGTACAACGATTGATAAAATATCCAACAACTAACCTAAGCCTCTTGAAGAATTGAACAAGGTCATGGAAAAAATTATAGCAACCACCTAGTTCAAACCTTGCTTTTCTAATGAATCTGAAACTCATAACTACTTGTAGATTTTAATTTAACATGGGTGTAAAATATGTATACTTCGTGAACAGTATGTACATACTATACTTTTAACCCTATATCTCCCCGCCTCCCCCTGCCGTTTTTTCTTTATAACTCTTTGTTGCTATGGTGCATGGTTATAATACTTATTTAGTTTTTATATATATCTACTAGGTACGTGTATGCCAAATATTTAGCTCCTATACTTCTTAGAGCTTTAGATATTGGCTATTACTCGAAATTACCCCTAAAAATCTCTATAAAATCCTTATAATCGGGAAAATGTAACAACTTTTGTTAGGATTATCCTTAGAACTTGAAACTTATAAGACAACTTTATTTCGTCGAGAGAGAGGTTTATAACAATTGCAGTTGCATGATTTATCCTATTGCCCGACTTTTTCTGATTTTACCCGAAATAAAAGTGCTAAATAAGCAAAAAAATTATTGCTGCCATTTAGTTTCTTTCATGACGTATTATAAGTGTGCCAAGTTTGATTTAATTTGAAAAAGTCTGTTAAAAGTTATGTAGGGGAGCCGGAACCCTCCCCCCCCCCCCGTTCATAATATGTTCGAAATACCCTAGACCGAATAGGGTTAATGTAGAAAATTTCGCAAATTTCGCGAAAGAATATGAACGCGAAAACTTTTTTCGCCAATTCGAAAAAGTTCGCGAAAAACAATTATTCTTACTTTTTTGTTGGAAGCGGCAACTTCCGTCATACAATTCTTTTTAACCCTGCAAAAAGTGTTTTATTTCTGTTTCAACGTTATACTTTGATACTAAAAGATTTTTTCCGCGAAAGTTTCTGCACTCAAAAAACCAAAGTGAAGAAAGTACACCAGGAATATCTTGATAGAGACTTTTGTGGGAATCTTTACAAGTTAATTTTTATAAATCGAAACCATCAGAGTGGTTCATTCTGGAGAATTCTTAAAAATAAACGAGTTATTTTTTGTCAAACACTATTTTAATTTCTAGCGTAAGAATTTTTTATTTAACTCACTGTCACTCATCGTCAAAGAAATTGATTATTTGGGATAAAAATTTGCTGAAATCATTTTGCTGTGACGTTATTATTGTTTATGAAAACAGTGGATTGGCACCTAAATTTTGTTTCCCAAAGGTTTAATATGTTATTACCCTTTCTAACATTAACTGGGACCACATTTAGCAACACGGTTGCCATGGTAACTCCTAAAAAAGGGATTTCAAAAACTTTTCTATAAAGATGTCAAACAGAAATACCACAAAGATGCCACATACTAAAAGTCACCAAATGTTAGCCCTACTGGAGCTATATTTCAAGAGTTATAATAAAAAGTTGTTGGTGGAATCTATCTACTCATAGATTCATTACCAACGATTTAACCTTTTGTGATGTGTGTCACGTATTCAAATATAACTTTTTTAATTTGTAGTATTCTTTCGGACTGTAGGTAAAATTCTGCATAAACACTTTTGAAAAGGAAGATAATGAAAAAGTGATACTGACTGATCAAGCAACACGATAATTGCTAGCTATTTAAATCTAAAAACAGACTAAAATTCTTTCAGATATCTGATTTCTTCATATCTATTTTTTTTACCAGATTTCAACTAAAGATAAAGATCTTCACAATAAATTTATAGGTTTAGCCACAACGTGAAGCTGTGACATGCTATATGTAACCTTGGAGAAGTATCGGCTGCGTTTTTTAAGAAATACAGTCCTTTATCTTGCAACAAGATCTAGGAAGTAATATGACTGTTTACTTATCAATTTAGTATATCAGCAGTAACAAAACAAAAACAGAGTGTTACTACGTAATTTAAATTATAAATAAAACTTTCATAAAGAAATATAATAGTTTTATCAGTGATTACAAACGTAGTTGATCGTGTCATAATAACATGGCTGAAATACAGGTCAAAGTTCTTCCATTTGTTCTTGTAAGAACAAACAGTGCGAGCTTATTTCGTCCTTTTTAAAGAGACGAGTACAATTACCCTGATGACTTTCTTTTTCTCTCCCCCCTAACAAAAAATAGGCCTTAACCCTATTCGGGTCGGAGTTGGGAGGGGTCTTGCATTCAAATTGTTTTGTAATAATTTCCAAAGTATGTGGTTTTAAAGGTTGAAAATTAGTGATTTAGCATAGCTACAGGAAATTCGAACATTGTTTGTATGTTCTGACTCATATCGTTATGGTAACAATGGATTGCCGTATAGTTTGGGGAACAATTTGACAAAATTTCAAATAACCCTATTAACAAGTTAATTTAGCATTTTTGTGCGTCCATTAAACAATTGAGGTGGGATCCCGTCGCCTTTTTTGAACATCCTACAAGCCTGGGCTAAATAACGTTATGAATGTCGCAGCTTTTTTATATACAGCGGTTATCAAATTTATACTAGGAAAGTTTATTCGTCAATTTAAGGGGAAAAAATACGCCGGATAAGCAAGTTTAAGCACACTTTCTATAACACTAGTATTGTTATTATTATTATTCCGAGTGTTTATACAGGATATAGCCACTCCAGTGTTGGAAACACTGTTATCAATGTGGGTCCTGTGTTTTAAATGTATACAACTGGTATACACCGGCATTGCCTACTCAATTCTCCTCACATGGCATTGGTTGACCCGTAGTTGTGGTAAAGACCACTTGCTAAGCATTCCCGCGCTGTGGACTGAACCACGGACCTTGTGATTACGAAGCTAAGGTCATTATCACTAGGTCATTTTTTTTAGAATTTTTGATATTATTGTGATTCTACGGCATACACAAGAAATGATTAAAAAATTTTTAGGTGACAATAACAGCTTTACAAATGGACATTTTGATAGGGTCAGGCTGTTTTTATGTAGATAGAAAATCTTTACCAGGCTGGCACAGCAGTGACTCCTACTAAAATAGTAAAAATAATTCCTTATCTAGCTAAGAGAAACAGTAAGAAAAGAAATAAATTACGAAAGCAAAGAAATATATTTCGCTAATCTCTTTGTATTGTTTTCTATCGTTTCGCCCCATCTATTTCGCTAATCTCTTTGTATTGTTTTCTATCGTTTCGCCCCATCTATTTCGCTAATCTCTTTGTATTGTTTTCTATCGTTTCGCCCCATCTATTTCGCTAATCTCTTTGTATTGTTTTCTATCGTTTCGCCCAATCTATTTCGCTAATCTCTTTGTATTGTTTTCTATCGTTTCGCCCCATCTATTTCGCTAATCTCTTTGTATTGTTTTCTATCGTTTCGCCCCATCTTTTTATTCATTTTTATTTTTATTTGTACCTAGTTGTGTTTTTTTTCATTAATTTGTATATATCTATATATATATATATAAAGAAAAGCGAAAACAAAAATTATTTTGTTTCAACAGTTGTAAACAAGCAGAAGTTAAAAAGAAAATCATGTAGCCATATTAACAAGATGTTCTTCTCGAAGGGAATAATTCTAGTCTTATATATACAGCTAACAGTTGGAGATGCAACTATTGCAACAACATCAACACCAAATACTACATGGTCAAAGTCGACAAGCATGGCGAAAAAAAACATATCGAGTGTGACAGCTATCATTTCACCAAATTCACAACTTCGTAAGTCGTTCCAAACAAAAGTTTTTACTCTGTAAATCAGTAATTCCTTAGAGTCGCACCAGTTGCAATTGGGAATAAGGAAAAGAGCCGGATGGCACGGTTGAGTATCGCAGTTCATCCTCTTTCTAAAATACGGGAATCATTTTTTTGATAACCTTATCTTTAAAGTAATGGCGATCCGATTTTTGCTTAGATAATCTCGTGACCTATCGTCTAAGGCAAATATTTTTTTGAACTCACACACGTACGACAACTTCTATGTATAATATAAACTCACCGAAGTCATGATTAGGAAAAGGTAGATTACTAAAAAAATTTACTTCGCAAATGAAACATTCTACGCTTTTTAGGCATTAAAAATTTAGGTCTATTTATTGAAATAATATATTATTATTAATGACGAGTACAATTATTTGTCTCAACTGCAAAAATGATCGTAAGAAAAAGTTATTTTGCACTTAAAATTTTTTTACAAAGATTTCATCGACTAAATATTTTTATTAATTTCGTCGCATATTGAACCTTCGTTAACTTTACGCGCAGGAAAAATTAATCAATTAAGGAACAAGAAAATCAGTATTTTTTAAATTTGCCGTCATACTATGCTAATTTTTAGACAATTGTACTATCGCAAATGGAAGTATCACAGCTACTCTTCGTGTCAACAAATCCTATGACGTTTCACATTGTATAGACTGTTTTTGCCATTCAAATAAAACAGTGTCCTGTTTTCAAAGAGATTTTCAAAACAGTAGAGCAATAATCTGCTCAAATTGCAGCAGATTTCCACAGATACCATGCAGCTTCTGCGTTGCTCCAGACGACAATCTAAAATCAAACAACATCCAATGGCGATTAAACGAATTCAAATGCGTTGTCTGTGAATGTACCTTAGGAATGATCAAATGCCGATATCTAGTGGAGATGGTGTTTTCCAATGGCAATAGCCTGTCATTTGAGAAAGTCTGCGTTGGTGAAACCTGTCTCGAAGATATACATCAAATCAGGGAAAAGAAAATCAACTACAAGTGCTCGATCTGTAAAGATGACAATGTGACATATTACAATTATGGCTGGTCACGCTTGATTGGTGATTTAAGAATTCCATGCTCGTGTACCGACAGAGGAATCGTGTGTCAGTCGTATTTTGAAATTGAGAAGATTTTTTTTCGTGCGATCTGCAAAAATTGCACGAAGGAACGCGCTGTTGACACATTTACTGAGAAAGGTTAGTAGAATTTTATGTGACTGTAAATATAACAAGACGTAAAAAAAGCGTGTGTTACGGATTTTACGCTTGTCCGACTAAATTGAAAAAGCTTCGGGATGCATTATAATGTTCTAAAAACACGTTTTTGTGGTAGTATTTTTAATTTAAAGGAATGTTGCCTCAAAGCTTCTTTGTATTTTGAAACGCTTCACAAATATACATAAAGTAAATAGAATAATTAGCAAATAAAAAGAGAAGCAAATTTTCTTTCTTTTTCTTTCTTTTATTATTTTCAGGCTGCACCTTTCAAGGACTAAAATTCCAACATGGCGAGTTTAAGTTCGTTTCCGTGGCTGGTGTCATAATATGCCTCAAGTGTGCTTGTTACATTGGTAACCTTCAATGCGTGTACGAACATAACAAACGTATCGAAACATGCTACGGTGTAAAAGAATGCACAAAACTTGCCAATAACCCAGACGTTAAAGCTAGTAAGTGTCCTTAGCTTTTAACTTGTTCAGGCGCGTTTTTTACTCGTCAATTTAAGGGGAAAAAATACACCGGTTATCAAATTTATACTAGGAAAGTTTATTCGTCAATTTAAGGGGAAAAAATACACCGGTTATCAAATTTATACTAGGAAAGTTTATTCGTCAATTTAAGGGGAAAAAATACACCGGTTATCAAATTTATACTAGGAAAGTTTATTCGTCAATTTAAGGGGAAAAAGTACACCGGTTATCAAATTTATACTAGGAAATTTTACTCGTCAATTTAAGGGGAAAAAATACACCGGTTATCAAATTTATACTAGGAAAGTTTATTCGTCAATTTAAGGGGAAAAAGTACACCGGTTATCAAATTTATACTAGGAAATTTTACTCGTCAATTTAAGGGGAAAAAATACACCGGTTATCAAATTTATACTAGGAAAGTTTATTCGTCAATTTAAGGGGAAAAAGTACACCGGTTATCAAATTTATACTAGGAAAGTTTATTCGTCAATTTAAGGGGAAAAAATACACCGGTTATCAAATTTATACTAGGAAAGTTTATTCGTCAATTTAAGGGGAAAAAATACGCCGGTTATCAAATTTATACTAGGAAATTTTACTCGTCAATTTAAGGGGAAAAAATACGCCGGTTATCAAATTTATACTAGGAAAGTTTATTCGTCAATTTAAGGGGGAAAAGTACACCGGTTATCAAATTTATACTAGGAAATTTTACTCGTCAATTTAAGGGGAAAAAATACACCGGTTATCAAATTTATACTAGGAAAGTTTATTCGTCAATTTAAGGGGAAAAAATACACCGGTTATCAAATTTATACTAGGAAAGTTTATTCGTCAATTTAAGGGGAAAAAGTACACCGGTTATCAAATTTATACTAGGAAAGTTTATTCGTCAATTTAAGGGGAAAATATACACCGGTTATCAAATTTATACTAGGAAATTTTACTCGTCAATTTAAGGGGAAAAAATACACCGGTTATCAAATTTATACTAGGAAAGTTTATTCGTCAATTTAAGGGGAAAAAGTACACCGGTTATCAAATTTATACTAGGAAAGTTTATTCGTCAATTTAAGGGGAAAAAATACACCGGTTATCAAATTTATACTAGGAAAGTTTATTCGTCAATTTAAGGGGAAAAAATACGCCGGTTATCAAATTTATACTAGGAAATTTTACTCGTCAATTTAAGGGGAAAAAATACGCCGGTTATCAAATTTATACTAGGAAAGTTTATTCGTCAATTTAAGGGGGAAAAGTACACCGGTTATCAAATTTATACTAGGAAATTTTACTCGTCAATTTAAGGGGAAAAAATACGCCGGTTATCAAATTTATACTAGGAAAGTTTATTCGTCAATTTAAGGGGAAAAAATACACCGGTTATCAAATTTATACTAGGAAAGTTTATTCGTCAATTTAAGGGGAAAAAGTACACCGGTTATCAAATTTATACTAGGAAAGTTTATTCGTCAATTTAAGGGGAAAATATACACCGGTTATCAAATTTATACTAGGAAATTTTACTCGTCAATTTAAGGGGAAAAAATACACCGGTTATCAAATTTATACTAGGAAAGTTTATTCGTCAATTTAAGGGGAAAAAATACGCCGGATAAGCAAGTTTAAGCACACTTTCTATAACACTAGTATTGTTATTATTATCATTCCGAGTGTTTATACAGGATATAGCCACTCCAGTGTTGGAAACACTGTTATCAATGTGGGTCCTGTGTTTTAAATGTATACATCTGGTATACACCGGCATTGCCTACTCAATTCTCCTCACATGGCATTGGTTGACCCGTAGTTGTGGTAAAGACCACTTGCTAAGCATGCCCGCGCTGTGGACTGAACCACGGACCTTGTGATTACGAAGCTAAGGTCATTATCACTAGGTCATTTTTTTTTAGACTTTTTGATATTATTGTGATTCTACGGCATACACAAGAATCGATTCAAAAAATTTTAGGTGACAATAACAGCTTTACAAATGGACATTTTGATAGGGACAGGCTGTTTTTATGTTGATAGAAAATCTTTACCAGGCTGGCACAGCAGTGACTCCTACTAAAATAGTAAAAATAATTCCTTATCTAGCTAAGACAAACAGTAAGAAAAGAAAAAAGGAAATAAATTACGAAAGTAAAGAAATATATTTCGCTAATCTCTTTGTATTGTTTTCCATCGTTTCGCCCCATCTTTTTATTCATTTTTATTTGTACCTAGTTGTGTTTTTTTTTCATTAATTTGTATATATCTATATATATATATAAAGAAAAGCGAAAACAAAAATTATTTTGTTTCAACAGTTGTAAACAAGCAGAAGTTAAAAAGAAAATCATGTAGCCATATTAACAAGATGTTCTTCTCGAAGGGAATAATTCTAGTCTTATATATACAGCTAACAGTTGGAGATGCAACTATTGCAACAACATCAACACCAAATACTACATGGTCAAAGTCGACAAGCATGGCGAAAAAAAACATATCGAGTGTGACAGCTATCATTTCACCAAATTCACAACTTCGTAAGTCGTTCCAAACAAAAGTTTATACTCTGTAAATCAGTAATTCCTTAGAGTCGCACCAGTTGCAATTGGGAATAAGGAAAAGAGCCGGATGGCACGGTTGAGTATCGCAGTTCATCCTCTTTCTAAAATACGGGAATCACTTTTTTTGATAACCTTATCTTTAAAGTAATGGCGATCCGATTTTTGCTTAGATAATCTCGTGACCTATCGTCTAAGGCAAATATTTTTTTGAACTCACACACGTACGACAACTTCTATGTATAATATAAACTCACCGAAGTCATGATTAGGAAAAGGTAGATTACTAAAAAAATTTACTTCGCAAATGAAACATTCTACGCTTTTTAGGCATTAAAAATTTAGGTCTATTTATTGAAATAATATATTATTATTAATGACGAGTACAATTATTTGTCTCAACTGCAAAAATGATCGTAAGAAAAAAGTTATTTTGCACTTAAAATTTTTTTACAAAGATTTCATCGACTAAATATTTTTATTAATTTCGTCGCATATTGAACCTTCGTTAACTTTACGCGCAGGAAAAATTAATCAATTAAGGAACAAGAAAATCAGTATTTTTTAAATTTGCCGTCATACTATGCTAATTTTTAGACAATTGTACTATCGCAAATGGAAGTATCACAGCTACTCTTCGTGTCAACAAATCCTATGACGTTTCACATTGTATAGACTGTTTTTGCCATTCAAATAAAACAGTGTCCTGTTTTCAAAGAGATTTTCAAAACAGTAGAGCAATAATCTGCTCAAATTGCAGCAGATTTCCACAGATACCATGCAGCTTCTGCGTTGCTCCAGACGACAATCTAAAATCAAACAACATCCAATGGCGATTAAACGAATTCAAATGCGTTGTCTGTGAATGTACCTTAGGAATGATCAAATGCCGATATCTAGTGGAGATGGTGTTTTCCAATGGCAATAGCCTGTCATTTGAGAAAGTCTGCGTTGGTGAAACCTGTCTCGAAGATATACATCAAATCAGGGAAAAGAAAATCAACTACAAGTGCTCGATCTGTAAAGATGACAATGTGACATATTACAATTATGGCTGGTCACGCTTGATTGGTGATTTAAGAATTCCATGCTTGTGTACCGACAGAGGAATCGTGTGTCAGTCGTATTTTGAAATTGAGAAGATTTTTTTTCGTGCGATCTGCAAAAATTGCACGAAGGAACGCGCTGTTGACACATTTACTGAGAAAGGTTAGTAGAATTTTATGTGACTGTAAATATAACAAGACGTAAAAAAAGCGTGTGTTACGGATTTTACGCTTGTCCGACTAAATTGAAAAAGCTTCGGGATGCATTATAATGTTCTAAAAACACGTTTTTGTGGTAGTATTTTTAATTTAAAGGAATGTTGCCTCAAAGCTTCTTTGTATTTTGAAACGCTTCACAAATATACATAAAGTAAATAGAATAATTACCAAATAAAAAGAGAAGCAAATTTTCTTTCTTTTTCTTTCTTTTATTATTTTCAGGCTGCACCTTTCAAGGACTAAAATTCCAACATGGCGAGTTTAAGTTCGTTTCCGTGGCTGGTGTCATAATATGCCTCAAGTGTGCTTGTTACATTGGTAACCTTCAATGCGTGTACGAACATAACAAACGTATCGAAACATGCTACGGTGTAAAAGAATGCACAAAACTTGCCAATAACCCAGACGTTAAAGCTAGTAAGTGTCCTTAGCTTTTAACTTGTTCAGGCGCGTTTTTTATGTTATACTCTGCTCCATGGTTAGCAGAGCATAGAATTTATTTGGATAACATTGCATTTCAAGTTAAAATTTTGATTAAACAAATGATTTAATAAAAATAAACAAAAAAAATAAATAAAAAAATGATAAAAAATAGATTAAATTAAAGAGCAATCACTCTCTATTCATGGCCAAATAAAAGTGTTTTAACATATTCTTTGATGTTTACATATTTCTTATGATAAAATTATGAAAAGATGTACTAAAAACCGTGAGAATAAAAAGTGTCATATTTCGTAGTAATTCTTTTCTTTACAGTTCATTTCATATTTGTTGATTTCCGCCAGTGAAGGCGGAATCTTTAAAATCGCCTGAGGAGATAGAGGGTGAGATAGATAGAGACAGCGCAGCTAGGCTGGACGTCCGAAACTTATCCAGGCTAAAGCCTAAATCCTCGTTTTTACAGATTTTTTTCTGAGAACGAGGCTAAAATGAGTTTTAAGCCAATATGAATCCTAACAGTGCAACAAATTGTTTTATTATCCAATGAACAATACTTTATTTTAAAGTTTATATGCTATCGAAAGTTAAAGCTCGTGCAGTGTAGCATAATGAAGATCGTCTTATAATGCGCTATCTTTGTATTATTAACGTTTCCCTTTAATAATTACGTCATTTCCTTCTGTACAATTTTGCAAGCACGTAGACTAAAGCTATATTCAGCAGAACTAATTAATTATTCATGAATTTTAATTTAAAGAGGAATTGTTGAGGCTGAATATTTTTGGTGAAAGATAATGTATTATAGCTATAAAATCGTGACAAGTGTGTTATAAAAGAAAAAATAAGAATATGTAGTCTGAAAATAACCTTTCGTAACTGATTATGTAAAAAAAAATTTGCTGCCACCTTTAAAGATATTTTCCAAGTTGTTTTTCAGAGAAAAAGAGAAAATAGATAAATTTTCAGCCTTGCCGTTGTTCTTATTTTGTTTTTATTGTTCATCAATTTTTAGGTTTTTCATTTTTCTTTTAAAATTGTTCTTACAGAGAAGTGAAGTTTACACAGTTATTGATTGATTTACAGTTACAATAATAATCAAAAATTGAATTTTAAAATTTTAGAATATTCAATGATTTTGTTCAGTCCTCTTCAAAGTTCAGTACTTTTTCAGATTATTGCTAATGGCGAAAATCTTTAAGCCGCAGGGCTTCTTGTATCAATTTGAAATCCACCTGCTTTCGCTGATGAAAAGCGAAAAGTGACATTTTCATGCAATAAACAAATTAAAACTTATTTTTTAGCTAGGTTGCTATTAATCGAAAATAGAATTCATTTGGATAACGTTGCAATTTATGTTAAAAATTTGTTTAAACAAATAATTTAATAAAAATAAACAAAAAAAATAAACAAAAAAATTATAAAAAATAGATTAAATTAAAGAGCAATCACTCTCTATTCATGGCCAAATAAAAGTGTTTTAACATATTCTTTGATGTTTACATATTTCCTATGATAAAGTTATGAAAAGATTTACTATAACCGTAAGAATAAAAAGTTGTTATTAGGTTGTTAATAATCAAAAACTTTTGGAAGTTTTATTGCATAAAAAAGTTTGAACTGACAATACGAGAATAAATTCTTGAAAAAAGCGATTGCACCAAAAGAAACTATTCCGCGGGCGAAAATATTTGCAAATGATAAAGATTATTTGTGAATTACAAGCATAATTTTTGTACACAATGTTTCATACAAGCTAAGTAGAAAGAAATATGATGAATGTACTTAGTCGTCGCAATGTCGTAAAAATTTAGGAGAATCCCCGCGTTAGATTAAGATTAGGTGTATTCGTAGAAGTTTATGTCTCTTAAAGTTTCAGCTCAAGGTCTCCTCAATGCCAGGAATTGATGTTGCTTACATCGTATTTTGTATATCGTGCACAAAATTATCGCATTGTCTTTTTTTTACCAACAGATTGCACCAATAGAAACATCCTGAATTGTCCACTACAATCAATTTCATGGGAAAGCAATGGTTGCCATTACACATGCTTTAAAGCGAGACTGAGTATTGTCTATAAGCAGTTTCCATGGTGTCAGAAACTTGTAACACCTGAATTTTGTGCTAACTGTCCAGGTACGACCAAGGCTGTGCTCGTTACCTTGGCAACATTCAATTTATTTTGATATTAGGTCGGATTACTAATTCGGATATTTTTTTTATAGATAGGTCAGCTTTTATTTCAAATTACACTGATGTAATTTTCCAATGTGCAAGTGGAGAATTCATTTGGAGAGATCGCGTTTGCAACAGGCGTAATGATTGTCAAGATCATTCAGATGAACAAAATTGCACGAGTTGTAAGTAATCAAGTTTTCCCTTTTTTAAACTGCTAAAAGTAAATTTAAGTTTGAGATGTCCAATTTCAAGTCTGTAGAGGAAAAAATTGGAAATAATGTTTGAAAACCTGATTCAACTATCGTGCATGCACGCTACTGCAATTATGTCCTGACTCCTTCAATAGAAATGGTTTAAACCACAAATTTTTAAACTTGGTTATATAAATATATAATTGCTTTTATTTATAAAAATCATTGTGGAGGTACACAGAGAAATGTTTGTGTAAAGATGAAACATCTAAATCTTTTACATTTCCTATTAATTAAATACACGTGAATCAATACCTGCAAATACCCTTGAAATTACAGTGAATAAAGTACCATGTTTATCATGTTCTTTAATTGTAGTAATTTAGTTTACAAATTTACGACATTTTATTTGGTCGTTCACAAAAATGTAGTTTAAAGCAATAGCTATTAAGAAAAAGGAAACAAAAATTAATTTATTTTTCAAGAAACAAGGAAAATTTTATTCTACAATTTTTTTAGATCAATGCAGCTTGAAAGTTTCTGATGTTGGAATTGTGTGGCGAGCTTCACCAGTCAATACCACGTTATATGCTGATTGCAAGCTTATTTCAACTGCTTTAGAAGGTTGGCAGATTCTTACTTCTGTCTAAAAAATTAAAAATAGCTCAAAATGATAAAAGGGATGACTGACAAATGCATGAATTATTTAAAATCCAACTTGTACGGAAAATACGCAATGGAGAATATAGAATATACTTATGAATATAAGAACATACCACGCTGTAAATAGTCTAACTTACGTTAAAAAAGGGAAGACTGAACAAGTTGCTTTGGTTAAAAAACTTATATTGCAGGCTTTCCTGTAGGTCGCTGAGAATAAAAAACCGCAGCTAATGTTACAATGAATTTAAATTTTGACGACGATTTTAACTCTGGAATGTTTTAGCATAAAAAAGAGTGGTGCTATAAGAGTCTTTTCACATGATAATATTTCATCTTTTTAGGTTCAGTGTCAAGAAAATGTTTAATTGGAGATCATTCCGGCACAAGATGGGAAGGTGAAGACGCATGTGGTTGCGTAAATGGAAATATAAGCATGCTACTGAAAAAAGTATGCATATTGATGACCAGCATTTTTTATCTTCAGTATAATAAGACATTACATAAAAAAAGACAAGCAACTTATTTTTAGGTTGTCGCATCAATACAAAATATGACATTGCTTGAGTTGACAAAAACCATCACTATTTTTTACAATTACACGCGCGAGACTCAAAATCATGCGGAAATCATAAATGCATCCATTGGAGTCTTAGTTGAAGCAAAGAAAATGCACAGATACAATATGAACATTTCCGGGACATCAGAGATTATTAAACACCTGCTGGATGTGAGTTAAGATGTTTTTTTCTTCTCTTCTCTTGCCATGGCCGCCTTTATTTCAAAAAATTATAATTTTTTGTGCATAGATTGGTTATGGGATCTATCACACCTATAGTTTGTGCCACGATGGATACACGGTACGAATATGATTTTCTTATATATATTCTTGCCTTTTATCCCTGAAAAAAAATGGAGATAATAAGAAAAACAAATTGAAAATAATATTGGTCAGATTTCTTTTTATTGCCAATACAACATGAATTAAAATAGAATTTTTAGTTCTTGACAGCAAACCTATTAAATTTGAATGCATATTTACAATGTTTTTTCTATATTGGTCAGGAACAAGCCAAGACAAGACTTGCGCAAGTTCTGGAAGAAGTTAGCGAAATGTATTCTGTGTGAGTAAGCTTTAGTAAAACTGTACAATGACGTGATAACGTAGTGCGTTGACTCTGTTCATAAGGAACTATAGTTTATATAACAAACCCCCTGTTTTCTTTATTTCCTGAAACCAAAATGCAGATACTGACACCGTTCTAAAATTTTTGCGTACAACTTTGTTGGTAAGGGGTTAGATGCAGTAGTTCTAATTACAAAAAGGTTTTGTGTACAGATAATAGTAATATATGTTTTTATTTAGCGTTTCAACGAAGAAGCATGTAATAACGACAAATTATGTTTCGCTGGTGAAAACATTGGATCCCATAGATGAGTTGATAGCAGAGGTAAAAATATCCGCTGAAGTATTGTTCACGGTATAACTCTGATGTAATCAAGTAAATATACCTTGATATAGAAACACTTTTTGGAAAAAAAGAAATATCCGAATTCAAAAGTACAACACGGCAATGTATGTTAGCTAAGACCGGTTTTCTATTACAGCGATTTTATTAGCGTTTTGACGTCTTCTCATTCTAATTGACGCTTGAAAAAATGGCTGCTGCATACGCGTTAAGTAGAGATTCAACTTAACTTTTAAAGCCACCAATATACTCGCGTCGTGGTTAGAAAAAAATTATTCTAGAAATTGAATGGCAAGAGATGCGGTGTGACTTAATGAAAAACGTACATTAGTCTACATATCTGTCACTGTGATTCTCACTTTCTGCAAAATACAACAACTTTATATTATACAATTAAACCATGCGCAGGAACTGTTAAGGCGTTCGAATAAAATTCAACAGCAATGCAACTGAATATAAGATTTAATTCGTTATTGCAATCCAACAGCAAACATGCTGCTCAAAGACAACTAGTATTGCCATAGAACATTGCAGCTATGTTCTCTGTAGTTTTTTTTTACCTGATGAAAAAGCCTATTGTATTTTCTAGCTAGAAAAAAGAAAATTAAAATACGACACAAACGGAGAAACGGAAAATTCGGTAGGTGTTGTCTTGTTACTTTCATCGATGTCTCATGATATTTGGGTGTTTTTAAAATAAAACAGGATGTCTAAATTATAGAAAAGGTGATTGATGAACACAGCTGTTCCAGTATTATTAAAAATATCTCTTTGATATTGCCAGAAAACTTTTCACTTTTGCTTTATCATTTAGCGATGTTACAAAATTCATAAAAGAAACATTTTCATATTTTGAGCATTTTTTTTGTTTATTTTATATAAAAAAAAAAATATTTCGTGATCAAGTACAAGATTTGCAAATCCACAACAATAAATGCTGTGAAAATTTCTGTAATGCTGTAATTAACAATATATATTCCCTTTTGTAGAAAAAGGACGTGTCAAGAATATTATTTGAAACTTACCACAGAAAAATCATTGTCATATTGGAGGATGTGATGACTGCTGTTTCTATTGCGGCTCTTGTTACAGCACTAGTACTATACAAAATACTCAAGTAAGTCAAACACTTCTCCGTTATTGCAAACTGTTACAATGCCATAAAATTCTTTTTTGTTGATACTTGTTGAACCCGTTACACTCATTCTTGCACTGTTTTGACCTTTTATGTCAGGTATTGTATCAAAACTTTTATAAAAAGATGATGAGAACTATTGGATATCTATCTAGCGTATACGTTTACCTACATATAGCGTATATTTTCTTTATAAGAACCAGTAAAATCTGACCTGAGGGCTGGATGTTTTTGTTTTTAAGACTTTTATAGCCTGAGTCGTTTGCATTTTGTTCTTACTAGTAAAAACATGACTTCAGAATTCATCTGTATTCAGCCCCATTCTCGATTTTCTTTGAAATTTATGTGTTGATAAGGAAAATACGTGTGTTTTCAACTTTATATCTGTATTCATAAACAATCCTACCAGAGAAATAAAAAACAACCACGAGCAATCATTATCTTGATAGAGCTTGGAAAAGAATTTACTTCCTGGATTGACTGATTCATAGTCGTGTTGTTTATAGTTTTAAAAATAAGGATTTGGGCTCGAAGCTATTTTTATTTTGTTCTCATTTGTGATATAAATCTGGGGCTTATACACTAGTTGCCAGTTGCCTTACACCAGTAGCCTTTTGTTTTTTAAGGCTGAAATACACTATCATAATTTAATGATCCATTTTAAAGACACTAAAAAAAAAACAGGTACAAATGCTATCATTTAAAAAGACAAGCCTCTATGAATATGGGTAAATTTTAAGGTTTTTAACTTCTTCTTGTTTAAATATTTGGCCATATAAAAGAAATTTTTTCGTACAAAATGGTGATTGAAAAATAAGATTGTACTTGACCCTTTACACAAAATAAATATATTATTTTTTTCTTTTTCATATCATAAAAAACTTTCTATCTGTGAGTCCCAGCATTTTAAGAGATATTGTTCTCTGTCGATATTTCACGGAAAACGAAAGCATGAATATATATGATTTGTTGGCTAATAAAATCTTTTTTCATCTTATAATTCTCATCATTCCATTTGATTGCATTTAGAATTAAGAACACAACTAAAGTGATCATTCATAAAAATCTAACTGTTGTATTTTTACTCAACCAAATTCTCCAGAAAGTTCCTAAGTGGTTGTTTAATAATCTTCAAGACAATTCCAAGGTAAGTATCACCTCCATTTTATTGACTTTTTTAACCTGTGGAATACACTAAAAGCAAATTCTATTACAGCCAAAATAAAGCAGTTTAGAAAATAAACCGAATTCTTTTTAATACTCACTCCTTGCAACAACCTGCTTGCCTGTTTACCAAATCTTGTTTTATAATATCCTTTTTTTTTCATGGGTCGGTTCAATCGGTTCGTATTTGATGTAAGATCAAGAAAAATAACACCATAACATTTTTTTAGACAGTATGTGTAACAATTCTTGTGATGTCGTATTATTTCACATTGGCAACGTTTGCTTGGATGATGGCGGAAGGTATCAATCTTGCTCTACTTGTGACTGTAGTGTTTGAAAGAAAGAAGAGATTATCAGAAATGGTTGTGACTGGATACGGTGAGTTTTTATTTGATTTAGCGCATGTCTTTGGTGAATGGTACTTTTTAGTTCGTATATTGTGATCAATGAAACGCAAATGCCTCCTTTTTATAAATTAAGTTTTTTTTATCCATAGGTTTGCCGTTCGTAATTACCCTATCTGTGTTGATTTGTTCGACTTCATCGTTTGTGGATACCGAAAAGTATGTAAAACATATTTGCACATTGTTATTAGATTTTGAATTAATAGACTCTGTTGTTATCATAATATGTCACTCACAATTTTTGCCACCTAATCAAGTGCGTCTATTGATATGACTAGCTGGTATCCCTACAGGATAAACGTACTTGAATTCATTTGGTTAGTTACATCAGTTAAACCATCGTTATAATCACAATTAACCATATTTTTACCATCATAATTCAAAGTTGAATACTCCAGCACCGGTCTGTAAAAGCGCACACTTAATTTCTCTGCACTGAATAAAATATTTGGCCTCCAATCTAGAAAATGTTTTATTTAGACCCTATCTGACTTATTTAAATCACGAAAAGCGCTTTTATTGGTTTCTGCACAGTATCTTTGTCAAAACTGACATTAATATGATGTTGTTAATTAAATAATTGTTGATATAGCACAGCACAAACGTTAGGTAAATAAAATAAAATTAAGATATTCAAGATGTTATGCACAGTGTATAGTTATATTTACGCTATTTGAAGAAGAAAAATAATTTTTCTAGTTCATTTAAGGATACTGTAATGGTATAAATATAATTTTATAAATATAATCAAAAATATGTGGAGTTTGATATTCTCTACCATAATATAAATATTTAATGAGTTGTCGGTAGTTCGCTTAACACCTTCTGCACATCTTTGATTAGGCTATTGTTGTAAAGGTCAGGTCGCGAAAAACTCTTAGATGTTCGTTTTTCACGATGTATACATGACTAAAAATGTCCGAAACTCCCCTCCACGATGGAGAAACTCAACAAAACTTTCAATACGTGCTCATTGATACCTGCTGCAAATGACTTTTTATGTATATTTTGATTATTTAAAGGAAAAGACAGGTTAAAACACAAAAGAGCGAGCAAAAATTAATTTTTTCACAAATTTTTAAATAAAAAACGAACGACGCGCTTTTTCGAAAAAATGTGACAAAGAATTGTTGCTATGGTAATGCTAAAGTGATTGACAAATATGACGCAGAAAAAAAATAAACGGAGGGGAGTTTCGGACGTTTTAGTGAAAAACAAAGATGTGGATTTATGGCTACCTGGAAAAAAAATTAAATTTCATATTTATATTATCCTATAGAGAATTTAATTTGCTTTTATATTCAACAAATAATTTTGAAGAAACAAACATAATCTTTGAGAAATAATGAATATACTGAATATATGTCTATACTCTTACAGTATCCTTATCAAGAATACGTAATATTCGTGTTAAATGAAGATTTTAAAAATTACTACATATCCAAAGAGTCCAATCGTACTTGCCATGCATGATACCCGAGAAAATACATATTTTTCTCATTGCTTACATTTTCATGCATATTTTACGAGGATTGTAATAACTTTGGGAATTATGCATAATAACAATGACAGTGTCAGTGACAGTGACAATGTGACAATGACAATGTGGCGAATGACAATGTGACAATGACAATGTGACAATGACAATGACAATGTGACAATGACAATGACAATGACAATGACAATGAACATGACAATGAACATGACAATGAACATGACAATGACAATGACAATGACAATGACAATGACAATGACAATGACAATGACAATGACAATGACAATGACAATGACAATGACAATGACAATGACAATGACAATGACAATGACAATGACAATGACAATGACAATGACAATGACAATGACAATGACAAAGACAAAGACAAAGACAAAGACAATAACAATAACAATAACAATGACAATAACAATGACAATGACGATGATGACAATGACAATGACAATGACAATGAGAATGACAATGACAATGACAATGAGAATGACAATGACAATGACAATGGCAATGACAATGACAATGACAATGACAATGACGATGACAATGACAATGACAATGACAATGACAATGACAATAACAATGACAATGACAATAACAATAACAATAACAATGACAATGACAATGACAATGACAATGACAATGACAATGACAATGACAATGACAATGACAATGACAATGACAATGACAATGACAATGACAATGACAATGACAATGACAATGACAATGACAATGACAATGACAATGACAATGACAATGACAATGACAATGACAATGACAATGACAATGACAATGACAATGACAATGACGAATATAATAATAATTTGTATCCGAGCGTATATACGACATATATTGCTTTTTTATATCACGTATGTATGTTCATAGAAAAAAAGTTACACAAAATATACATCGCATTTAGGTGTCTAACTATAAATATCTAATTAATATCATTTCATTAAATTAGCTGCATCACAATGTCTGGAAGTTTGTGGCTGTTAAAAGCACCAATGGCTGTTATTTTAACTGTGAGTCAATATTTATTTTTTACCAGACACAATTTATGAAGAAATGAAGGAATTTTTCCATCTCTATAATCTTTATAGGTAAATACATGCTTGTTCGTGGCTATTCTAGTGGTCATATGCAAAAGAAAACAGATCATGGCTTCAAAGAACGGTTCAACACGCACAGGGTAAATTATATACAACTGAAAATAAAACAGTACAGCTTTACATAATCACTTATTTCTATGCTATTGTGGACTTTTCCATTTTCCTTTCAGAATATCAATAAAAGCTTTCGTGGTTTTGTTACCCCTTCTCGGTTTAACATACATCACCGGGTTATTCATTGAGTACAGTCCAGTATATCTAGGATATGTGTATGTCTCTTGCAACGGCTTGATGGTAAGTAGCAAACGTGTATGGTAAAATGGGTTGCGTTGTTAACCGACTCGCGGAATTGCAGCTAACAGTGAAATCTTATAGCGAACATATTTTATAGCGGACACCTATAAACAACAGATAATCTCCACGTGGATGTCGATATCAAGTCCAAATTTATATTGCACCTAAAACAGACCTCTGCATAGCTGGCAAGCTATAACATGGGTCATATAAACAATTTTAAACAAAAAAAATATTTATAGTTATATCTTCATTTTTTCTCAATAATTTTTCTCAATTTTTCTCAATAAAAAAAATAAGCAGCTTGTTGAGATGTTACGATCATTCAGCGTTTTAAGCTCTACAAAATACTGCCAATGGTGAACGTGTGTTCGAAATGGTTTGAATATGATCCCCTTGCATTGCAATAAAAATCAAAGAAACATAACAGTTTCTTTGTGTTTATTTTTAACAAACATTGATTAACACTGTTGTATAGACATAAGTTTTATTAAAAGACGTTGTTCCATTTTATTTCACCTGTAGAAAATGATATTTTCTTTCAAAATCAATAGTTGTGGGGTTAGTATTTTGACAAAAACTGCTAACCGGGACCCCTCCCGATTAGCAGTTTTTGTCAAAAATGTTAATAAATGGAAATGGGTGGTGATTTTTTTCAAAAATTGCAAACGTCCCCTCCCCCCTACAATTAGCTGCTGAAGAGTAAAGATAATTGCAATTTTAAAATCTACCTTGCCAGTTATGAAAACCTTTTTTACTTGTACCTTGTAGAACTTCTTTTGCTGTTTAAAAAATTTGTAACTTAATTCTTCTTTCTAGGGTTTGTTTTTACTGATCTTGCATTGCCTTATGGATCCCAAGGTGAATATTATTTCTATATAATATTGTTTACGTTGTCTTAATATCCACAGTAGTGGAGTATTGTGGCTCGGAATGGCTAAACATTGAGGCCATATTTTGTATGCCTCAACTCAGTAGCTAGTGAGGGAGGGAAATGAAATGTAAAACAGAAAAGAAATACTTGGGAAAAGCAATAACGTAATTCCAATTGCGTCTATTCCCTTAAACATTATCTAATCTTCATTTCCCTCTTTGTAAGAGATCATGCTATGTAAATGTTAAAAAAACATTTTGAGGTTCAAATTTAGATTCATTGAAAAACAATCGTTCTCTCTATCCTTCTTCTTTTTTGAGAAAAAGAGCGTTAAGTTTAAAGCTATATCCTATATTAAAGTTTCTTAAGTACTTTTTTTTTTATATATTTCCGTTTAAAATTTAAAAATATTGCTTTTCTTCAGGTGAAAACAAACTTGACATCGTATTGGTCAAGAAGGAGTACAATCCGTAACCTCACAAGAAATTCTTCAGTCGTGAAACGTTAATTTTTGTTCTGCCAGCATCAAGAAAGTAAAAGGATTTATCCGATTAAATCCTCGTATAGCGTCACTTCTGTTGCCATGGTGAATCATCGGTGGGGAGAAAAATTGGATTTTTTTTCTTTAAATGTCCTTTTAACAATTGAAAAAGTCATATGTGAGTGTGATCGCCTCTCTAATTTTAATGACTTTTCTATTGTTGTTAAAGAGTCACACAACTATATACTCCAAATAAAAGAAAGTCTTGTGATTCATAGGGAGAAGCCACCTCTTAAAAAGAGCGTAATGAGCTCTGCATTATATTTATTTAATTAAATTTCTTTTGCGCACGTTCACGATCATTATATAGTTTTGTTTTTTTCTTAATGATCCTTGAAGTTGTATATATATAGAGAGAACAGAATTGTAATTGTTAAACGTGATCATGACTGCAGTATACAGCCGAAAGCTAGTTAAAAAAAAATGTGTCAAAAACACACTTTGAAAAAGTCATATGACAGCCTTTTGTGCGTCTATCAGGTAATTTAACATTAACATGCTTTCTTTGATAAGGATATCAAAATTGTAACCAGGCTGATCATTAATTCTTACTTCTCTAATAGTCTAAACAATAGACCAATTGTTTTTATCCTGAAATATCAGTTGTTACAAAGTTTTTATTCCAACGTTTTAATGCATTTTCAAGTTCCAAAATGTATGACAATCTTATGATCTCATGAAATTATTCTTCATTCCAATGAGCCTCCGATGTGCTAAGAAACGTTTGTGATAAGTTCATCTTTGAAGACGGGAGGAGGAAAAACGTTTTTATTTTTCGAAGATTAATAATCACGAAATATTTTTCAAACAAACGTCATTAAAAACTAATACCCGCGAAAATACCTTTCAACCCTCGAAAATACCAAATTCCAAAAATTAAGAATATTAAGGTATCTTAAACATAGTAATCTGTGAAAAATATAGCAATAATCACAAGATTTAATGCATTAAAAAAAAGGGATTTTATTATCCCTTCCCATTATTAAGTAGAGCGTAAAACTAACATTAGGGTTATGTCCGTTTGGCAAGCGGATAAGAAGATGTAGGATTCCAACGTGTTTAGATGACTTTATCAATTGATCGGCTACGAAGCGGATTGATTTTTTCAGTTTTATGGTAATTTGGTAATTTTGACCCCATATGGAATTTAGCTACCGAGATCAACGGATTTACAAATAATAATCACGTTATTGAAGTAAAACTAATATATCAACGTCACGAAGTAGCTAATTTGTGGTTTAACAAGTGAGACATAAAAACATCCTCTTTGCAAAAGTTCACACACGCATAGACCAAAGTGGCGTATTATTAATGTCAAAACCTAAGGTTCGCAACATGTAAAAAAAATAAATACAAAAATAAGTTCTTTTGACAAAAGTTTTAAAAAATGTTGAAGGAATTCTTTTCATACTGCATATTCTCTCCCACAACATTTTCATCAAAATGCTAAAATGCTACAGTTATAACAAATAAAACATATATCTACCTACATCTTTCAGTTTATGATATACAGTGTTTTTTTTACAGAAGCTTACACAAATTTCCAAAAAAACAACAGTTCGAGTGTCAATTTTATTTTTTGTTTTATTGAATATTAGTTTCGTTTGGGAAACTATACATGAGCAATAAAGAAACAGCCCATGATTTTTGTGACGTAAAAAGTCATAGCTATTCACACTTGGCTATTATTATACAAGACTAGTCGATGGCCCGTGTAAATATCCACGCATTCACCCGTCCTTTTTTACCGCATTTCGTGTGTCACTGGGTTACCATTTTGCGTGACACACGTATACGGGTATTATAATGTAGAAAAATATATTTAGGCCTTGGTATTAGCATTGGTTCTGTTCTGTTCTGCGTTCGTTTGTTCAATTTCGGCATAATCGTTTGAATGGTTATTGATAGTTGACAAGTCAGTGTATAAGCTTGGCTTGATAGCCTGAATATTAAGATCTGCGTAGTGAGATAAAGTTGTTTCAGCTACTTCATAATCTTCGCTTTCCTTGTTTTGTGTTCTTCTCTTACGTGTTACGCAGATTGTGACAAAACCTGAATAAAGAAAGAGTTGTTTAACTTTGCTGTACTTTTGATCGAAAGATGTGGCCGAAAAAGCATTGACAATCTCATGCTTTTTTGTTTCATTAGCTTTCTTCGCGGAAGGTAGAAAAATTTTCTATGACGTCACTATGTTGTCATGGTGACCCATTGGTCAACAGGTGGTCCAAAAAATATTGGGCATTTCTTTTTTTTTTTAAGGTTATATTTTAGCTTTCTTTGCTTCTATCAAGTAATTTTACGCATCTTAAAACGTTTAAAGCAGTTTTTCTTATTCTAAAGTTTATGTTCTACGGTTTAGCCTGTTTTCAGGTTCGGAACTTTGTTATATTTATTTTCCTCCAATGTGCTAGCAAGCATTTGGATCAAGTTTTGTGGAAATAGGATGTCTCTCTCCCGTTACTTGCGGGTTAAGTTTTAAAGAATCAGACATACTATATATTTGGCGTAAAAATAGATTTGTATTGACCTATGTTTGAGAAAAAATTACTTTCCATCGTTGCCCAGTCATCTCAAATTGCTTTACGACCATTACTTTGTTGCTACACTTGTAACGGTAAGGTTCCATAAAGTTTACTTAAAGGGTCAAATATTTTGTCATTAAAAATAAAAGTTTAAAAAAAAATTGGCGCACAAATTGTAGGCAATCTTTAACGTGAAAATTTTATCTTGCCGAAATTTTTAGTTTTTTAAAGTACTTCATTTATTGAACTTACCAAAAAGATTTTTTTTTAGTCATCAATTTTACATAACAATCTGTAATGTAAAATCTGTAATGATGGAATTTCCGTAATTTCTAGATCGATTTTAAAGACATGCAGCTCTTTTTTTGGTATAATACGTGCACTCTTATTTTAGACGACTTTCCCTAGTTAACAACATTATTTAATAGACGCCGTTTTCAATACCTCCCTCCTTAGTAGCAGGTGCGTTAAATTGAGACATTCCTACTAAACATCTTTCAATTGAGAAAAACAGTTTGGATCGCCTATACATGTTTTTATATGAAAACAAAGAGAGAAAACAAATGATTTGATTTCTCTATTATCTTATCTAAATCATTTTATATCTTTTTTTTTTACCTTAAAGAAAATATCTTGTTTGAAGATAAAACAAATTTGTTTTTCAATAAACGTCTCCCTTTTTTAAGGCCCTTCCTCTATTAATGCTCGAGTATTGTATGTAACTCAATTTACAGGTTTTTTACTATAATAAATGAGCTTTTAATTAGATCGGTTGTCTAGTTGAGCGGCTGTTGTGCCTGCACGACTTTCGTAGCTCAAATGGGAGCTTTAAATGCACTAGGAACTCCTTCGCAGGACCCTCATTGATAGCAGTACCAATAGGAACTGAAGAGGCCATCCTGGGTAAAAAATTTTAATAATCTTAAAATTTCAGGATAGTTAATGATTTCCCGCTACATCTGTTTATTGTAAACGTCTACGTAAGAGAACAAACAGTATATCATGATTAAAACTTATTTCTTAGAATCTATCAACACAAAATGTAAATAATTTTCCCAGGTGTCTGTCTAAATTTATTGTTTTGATAAAATGAGCAAAATATCCGAGAAGAAATACTCCACAATAACAGTGAACAGAACAAAGTCAATAGCCGCTTACCTTTATGCTTTAAAATTACCAACACAATGGTATTTGCAATCAATGTGATAACTAATGTTGCAAGAACTGCCACAACAATATTAATTGTAGATTGGCAGTCATCATTAAAAGAATGAACTAAAAAAGATTTACATATATCAGCGCAATATATCGCAATAACAATGATATTTATATTTTTTAAAACTAAGGACATCTAAGAATGTACAAATAAAATTACGAAGTGTTTCGTAAGTAAAAACTCTTACATTGCCACGTAAGTATAAAACACTGTTACCTGACCATGTAAGAGTTTTTACTTACGAAAAGCTTCGTATTTTACTTTGTACATTTTTAGATGCTCTTATTTTAATAAAATTTAGGGCGAAGAAAACAATTTAAGTGGTATTTTGATGCGGAAACTGGTGCAACTGTAATAAATGAAATGGCTTAAAGTGAAGGTTGTAAATAACATTATCAGGGCTTTCCTTTGCAAAGCTACCAAATCAACTTTCTTTTAGCTACAATATCTACTTAAGAGTTAGTAATAGAGGTAATAGTAAGATACCTGTGCAGCTATGATACGCAAATTGATGTTATAAACATTATTGATCTACTATTTGCTATGGAGTTATAGTTTAAGGAAGATAAAGACCAGAAAACAATATTTTCCTAGACTACGGTTTTCATCTGCACATGAAGCCAATTTTCAATCACCAATGTTTCGCAATCCAATGGAAAACTAAAGTGTCGCTTGCCTAGCAGCTGCATTTTTGCATGTTAGTTCTTGACAAAAGGGATAATGATATTTTTTGACTTTACACAAACAGCAGACTGAAACATAGTAAAGAGTTCATTGCATCACTTCTGTATTTTTATTTTATTTTTAAGTAAACAAGCTTCACTAGTAAAAGTTCCTTAACATCTTAGAGCTCTTAGTAATCGATTTCATATAAAATATATGTGTCAGTAAAAGAATTTCTAGTTTTCGAAGTATATTAGTATCAAAGAAACACTGTAAAACATGAAAGATGAAACAATTATTAAAATAACAAAGAAGAAAGAAGAAAGCAAATCAAATATTAAAAAAACACTGGGGTAAGTTCAAAATATGAGAAACGTGATTCATGCCACATTTTTTTGAGTTCTAGTTTCAAAGGCAGAAGGCCTTCGATCAGTTAAACCATCTCGCACAACCAGGGTGGAGTGCTTAGCACAGTTGTGCTATTGCGCATCCAGTGAAACTCTTATAGCAAAAACTATGAAGTAATATTTTATTTTATGAAATCTGTTTTCCTAAGGGCGGCAAAGTTAATGTTAAACAATATCGGCCATGCTAGCCAGGATGGTGATGTGCCGACCCTTAGATTTTTTTCATAGGATAACAATTACCTTTGAAATAATATCCGTGTGTGCTTATGCGAGTCTATTGTTGAGCCCCTTTCAGACATCTGTTTTTAAAAATTAACATAATATATATATATATTTACGTTAAGACGCTGGGTTGTGCCACCACGATGACTTCAAAGATAATTTCGGCGACATCAAAGGAAAATAAACATATCCACTTTGCCTGTTACAGACAGACACACAAACACTGGTCCTGGATTTATTCAACTTTACCGTGCGTCCGCTTTAAAAAGAGCACACTGTAATATGCTTAAAATATACTTTAATAATTACACATTTTCCAAGGTAATCCATCTTACCTACTGGGCATGCGCCAGCATTGCATGATTCAATTGAGCGAGTTTCACCGTTACACACTTTATAATTGCATCTTCTGTTACGAGTTCTGGACCCTCCACCACATGTTACGTTGCAGTTGCTCCAACTTGTCCAATCAGTGTAAGGAGGAACTAAAAAAGAGTCACGTGATATATGTGAATTAATAACGTATTTTAAAATTGAATTTTGTTTCTTGATGAAAACTTTTAAATGTATGCTCAATTTAGCGCCTACTATCAGTTTAGGTCTGCGCACGTTTTTTTGCTCCTGCCCTTAAGGTCTGAATGGATAAAGATGGCACATTAAGACTGTTATGAAAGGACTGAATGAGGATATTTTTTGTTAATGTCAGCATGTTTAAGATCATGCTATAATGAATATTCAAAATTCTGAAAGCTGAATTAATGGTCCTCGATATATCTTGCAGTCTTTTTATCTTCTTTTCAAATGGGTCAAAAAATTAAGTTCTCTAAATGTTTATATTTTTGTGAAATCTACGGTATTTCACGAACACATTTTCTCGTATTTTCTCGTATTTTCTCGTATTTTCTCGTATTTTCTTTATTTTTTCCTTTTCTTTTTTCTGTTTCTAGCCGCTGTAAAACAGCATTACTGTTACTAAAATCATGTTGATGTATCGCTGAGACGTAAACACGTTTACCATCATGCTGTGATGCATTCTATGTTGTGCAAACTAGCCGACATTCACATTCACATCTAAAAGTAGACTGACGCTGACCTTGACATTGCGGCGTGTAAACGCGGTTTAAACGACTGACGTCAGTGTTATTGCAAGCACATACAGTACTTTAACAAATTTAATGAAATTGGAAGCGTTACACATCAATGACATTAAACCAAGCCTTAACACTAAAGATGAAATAGATCTCGTGCTTTAGTCATTAAATTTTGATGTCATAGCATAATGTTGTATTTTATGCACATTTTTTTAATTTTTATTGTTCAGTGTGTTGATTTGATCTGTACGTAGTTTGATTTGATTCATAACATGTACAAAGTTTGCACGCGTTTTTAACTACTTGTTAGGCGCTTTCAGTCTGAGAATAATATAAAATATATCGAAATAAATCACAAAAATCTATTCATTGCTGTTCACTTCTTGGAAATAGAATTTGTACAACTTACGAAGTGTAATATCAGAAGTGACTGATCCATGACTATTTTGTAAAATGCAGCAATATGTCCCTACAGTTGATGTTCCAATGATCAAGTTAAGTGAATTTCCAGTTGTTTGAGATACGTTATTTGGTCTTAAAACCCATGTGACTTGAGGTGCTGGATAGCCAACACCAGCGCAATAACAGTGGTATATACCATCTCTTTCCTGGCATGAAGCTTTTGATGTGAAAGCTGGCGTAACTAAGAACGGATAAAAAAAGTGAAGGCTGTTAGTATCAAATTTCTTGTTTATTACAAAACTTCATTTTGGCAAACACATATGAAGAAAGCTAAATCGTTACGTTTTGAGGTGTAAAGAGAAAGGAGAAGTGATATGATGTTGACTTTCGGGGCACCACCAAATGCTTGTAAGATGGGTTGTTTTACTATCTAAGCTAGCACTGTTTTACTGCTGATTGCGCAATACCGTTTTTCTTATTTTTTTTAAATGATTTAGTAGGGGGGGGGGGGGGGAGCAGTTGGTATGGGTTGACAAACAAATTTCATTCTAGTACAGCTGTGGTGTTTATACTGTAAGAAATTTTAAGTGTGTCTTGTGTTTGCAAACAAAACGTTAACTAGTAGAATGTGTTTTTAGGAGATAAAACAGACAATATATTGTACATCATAAATTCTAAAATGTTTAATATGTACTTTTTACTGCAATTCTATGTGTGACTGTGTTTCCAACTCCTTCAGCGTTTTCAGGTGTGCAGGTGTACACCCCCTTTGTGTCCCTCTGAAAAAAAAGTAACATTTCTTTAAAGTTTCCACTACGCAAACCAGAAGGTGGATAGTTTAGCTAAGATATAACCTCAATGAAGGAGAAATATATGCTTACATCAACAAATCCAATCATGTATTCAGTTTGATTGTTTGGTTTAGTGGTACCATCTTTTTTCCATAAATAGCGGTTAATTGGAGGATTTGATTGACTAGCGCAACTCAGCGTAAGTGAATTTGTAATTTCTATAGTTTGATTCGTAGAAGCAGCCAGTACTATTGGAGGATCTAAAACGCATTTTTAAAGGTTTTTATTTTAATCTATCAGATTTTTTTTTTAAAAAACACATAGTTAAACTGACATGGTCAAAGGGTTACAATGTGCTACAATTTTTAATGCTCGATAAATAACTTAAAGCTTACACATAACATCGAGATTTTTTTTTCTTCTCCTCGTCTCCTTCATGCTGGCTACTGTGTTCTCAACAACGCATGTGTACAAGCCCGTATCGCTTGCAGTTGCATTGGTAAATGTTAAAATACTTTCTTTTACAATGGTTGTTGAGTTTGCAAACAAAGTATTTGTTACACTCGAAGCTGTTTCTGATGTTACTTCATTTAGATCATCCTTAATCCATTTTATAGTTGGTTCTGGTTTGCTTCTTGCAATGCAATTAAAACTAGCGGATTGTAATATTTTAATGACCGTTGAACCACCATCTATTGTGCCCGTATCAAATTCAGCAGGCCCTAAAAATGTAGAAAGAATATTTTAGATATCTTGAGCAGTTGTCCTTTCCTGATTTATCAGTTACATTTATCAGTTCAAATTGTTCAAATCTGAAATTTATGTGTTTTCCTTTGCAAAAAGTAAAACAATTTTTTAAAATTTGACTAATTGATTGGTCAATCCTTCCGCCCCTGTTTAAAAACACAGCTGCATTACTTCGAAGTCAGAGGTCTCTCTAATGCTATTTTACACTGATTCAATGTAAAAATTGAGGCGGCACATCATCATCGCCATAACCTTGGAATCAGTAAAAATACTTTTAGGCAACATCGACCTTAAAAGCTTCCTTATAAACATAAAATATATTATTGGGTTGCAAGAATTTTTTTACTGTGTCCGGCCTCTCTATAATATTGGATTTTGTTCAAAATGGTAACTGAGTCGTTAGGGATGATAACAGCGGAAGAATCTGTGGACTTTCTACGGGCTAGTGATTAGTATTTATATGTAACTCTAGAAAAGCACCTTCATCCCCAGTCTCTCATATGTAATTGCTACTTACAATGGACAGTGACGTTGGTTTGCTTAGTGAAGCTCCCCAAATGATTGATTACAACGCAGGAATAGATTCCTTCATCATTTCTTGAAATTTTTGGATTAAAATTAATTCGACTTCGAAGTTTCACTTCGTAGATTGCTGTAGCTAAAAGTTCTTTCTTAGCTAGATGGGAAATGCTTTTAAATGTTTTTCTGTCTGCAGCATAAAACCACTCGATACTGGCAGGTGGAAAGGAATTCACAACACATTCCAAATAATCAACGCTAAATTCAGCGAGAACTTGTTCTGATGGAGGACCAGTTACAAGTTCGGGAGGATCTATAAAAAAAATCAAATCATTAGGTTGATTAACAATATATATATATATATATATCTTAATAACAGCATTAACAGCAATAACAGCAAAATAACAATATTTTTTTATAAAAGCGTATTGGGGACACTCCTTTTGTCAAAATAGAATAACATTGGTTTCAGAAAGAAGAATATAAGGCAATTTCGTGAAAAGAAAATACACTAATTAAGAAGAATGACAGTTTGCATTGGTTGAAACGTTGATTGTAGATTGATTGTGATATTTTAAGCATATATCGCATATCTCTACATCGGACATAAGTTTTCTTTGATTCGACATCGGTGTTCTTTGATTCTTCATCTGTCCATACCCTTTTGGAAAATTTAGAAATCTTCCTAGAACATCTAGGAAACACCGTTGAAAACTTGCAACAATTAGTTTAACGTATAAATCGTACTAACGTTGGTAGCACCTTTTGAAAAAAGCTTTTAGCTTCGTAGATTTCTTTTTAAGTATTCTGATCATTATTTCGTCATGAAGATCAAACAAACAAGGTTATTCTCAATAGCATGTTTGATTGTCTGACACTCAATTTTAGCGTTATTTAGTTGCATGTTTAATGGTCGACAAAAATAATAACAAGCACTAGGAAATACCTAATACGTTGTGCCACTCGTCCATTTTCACTGACTTTCTAAGGTATAAGTTCTCAAAAAACATAGCGAAGTTTAGTACTATTTGAAATTTAGATAATTTTAGGACTGGATTACTTTTAGTTATTTTGTTATACCATATCCAATGGTAAAGGATAACTATTTATGGTCATCATACTGGGATATCCGAAAAATATATTTCATAACAATAAGCAATTAGACGCATCTATCTGTTTTCACATCTATATAACGATCCTTACAAGGTCGTGTAGACACCTTGAAGTTGTCACAGCGGTCACCTGTCCTACAATAAAAATATTACCTTTGATTATTAGAAGTAAAACCAAAAAACGTATTCCGTTATTAGCACTTGACATTCTCTTGCATTTTTATAACATCAAAAACGTTTTTATCATCACAGAAAAAACTTTTATACTTTCATAATTTTGCAAGTATGTGCATTAATAAACAAATTTTCAAGGTTATTATAGTCTATTATAGGTTATTATAGTCTATAGTTTGAATTGATTTCACACTATAATGGACATTTATTCTCAATCTTTTTATTAAAAGTTTATCCTTCCTAAAAATGCAAAAACACATAATGATATTGTCAATATTGCATTTATTCCTTTATTCACACATTTTTTGTATTTTTCTATATAATAATAACCGTATTTTGTCTGTCGGTGCGCGAGAAAATCGTCGTGTCATGAAAACACGAAATGCTGTATATAAAGGACGGTCGACCCCGTGGATTTTTCCACGGGTGATTGACCAGTTCTATAATCAAAGTCGTATTTTGTCTGAATTCTGTGATAAAAAACAATTGATAACGTGTTTTTTCGTACAGCTACGTTTGTTTCTACCCCTTCCCAGGTTCAACAACGAAATGGCGGTTCAGCAGTTTGCGTTGAATATTGTTAAAATTTCGCAATGGCGGTAAATGAGTCAATTGGAAGGCTAAGATACTTTATCGGTAAAAAAAGAGTCGGCAAAAAAATTAGTCGGCAAAAATAAAAAAGTCGGCAAAAATATTAGTCACTTGGACAAAATTTAGTCACTTTTCGCCGACTAAAATTTTGAATTTAGTCACTTTTTGCCGAATAAGTTTTTGAATTTAGTCACTAATAAAGAATAATTGCATAAAACTGATAAAAATTGTCAACAAGGAAGAAAAATCGGCAAAAAGACGGTCGGAAAAAAAGTCAAAAAAGAAGTTAAGTCGGAAAAAAAATGTCGGAAAAAAGTTTAGTCGGTAATAAAAAAGTCGGAAAAAATTTTAGTTGGCAAAAAATATTTGTCACCTAGCCAAAATTTAGTCACTTGTTTGCCGACTTTTTTTACCGATAAGGTATATATTTAATTCTTGGCGTGCCTGAACCGTTCTCGAGCGTAGTTGTGTAGCCTACAATTTTGAACGACAGCGACGGCTAGGCAATTTCGAATCAGTGCGGTTGGGAAGGATATTGAAGTTTTAACATTTGTTATTGAATATTTTCTTGAACAACACATTTTATATTTAATCAAGGTCTATTGTTTCTTCGCCTTGATCCCAACCTTCCTATCGTCCGACTCAACTTCTATCGAACATTCTTCGTCTGCTTCGCCTTCTTCTTCCCCTTCCTGTTGCCGAACTTATCCAACCTGCTGCTTTAAAACGAATTTTTTTGTCACCTTTCTAAGTTGCGTGTGAACAAAAGTATAGTTCTATGTTTCACAGTATTTTTGGAATGAATGAGAAATTCCTGCCACTTCTTTTTTATCTTTATCATTCGTCTTCACTGTTCGATTGTTCGTGACACGAATTTTTTTTATTGTTTCCATCATAAAGATACACACACGCTTTAAAAAAAAAAAAACATGGAGCACGTTATTAAATCATCCACGGTGGAGAGTTGCTAAAGTTCTTTAATTTTCTAGTTAAAGAAAAAAAGAACCCAATATATTTTTTGTACACCATATCACGCGATTGATTGATCCATATATCCGATTTTTTTTTTGTGTCGTTAAAAGCGCTTGTTCTTTTTGACGAGTTATTTCTTCCTCTACTTCGATGACAAGAGAAAAAATCAAAATTGAAACTTATTATAAACATTACAAAGTATTTCTGTAAGTTCACAAATGATAAATTGAATGGTCGCGCTTTTAACATCGCAATTCCTGGTTCGTTTTCATCCTCGTCATTGTCAGCTGCCGGAGATGTAAACGATCTTCGGGAAAACAAAGAAAACAGAAAGAAAAGGCAGATTTTGATTGAAAGAATGAAAAAAGGAAGTTGCTGGTTATGTCTGAAGTTACGCTAACACTGAAGCAAGAAGATGGACATAAAAGACGTACCCAAATATTACATTCAAACGAGAAACAATTATGACTAGGAAATCAAATGCAAAATACACTCTGGACCGCGCCGCTGGAGCTGATTATTTCCCTGTCCTTTGAAGATAATTTTCCCTTATCTCGAGAAAAAACATAGATATTTGAATTTAGTAGATACCGCTAAGCTACCGGTATTCGATGTATTGAAATGTCAGACAACAAGGGCCGTCAACCTCTGCTACCTCAAGATTGGTATGTGAAGCAAGTTCCGTTGCAGATTAAAAAACCTATTGTTTGTAAATATTTTGTTAAACACTCGAAGAACTGTTGTTTGTAAAATTACTTTACTTTGATATTTTTTTGAAAAATTAGGTTAAAGACCATAAAAATGCAATAGGTTACTTAATAACAAATTTAAGGGTTTAAAATTAAATGCTGTCATTTAAAAAAAATCCATATTTATGTCACTTTGCACAGCGGCCGTTTTTACGCCACCTAGCAAAAAAATTAACGCAACTTAGGGCCGACGTAAAAAGGGCGATAATAGGTAGTTTTATGTATAGTTAACTTAGTATATTTTACCGCATTTAAACTGCAATAATCTGTGTAACCGTTTGTCTAAAACATATGATCCCAACCTTGTTCCCAGGGCTTTTTGTCTCTCATCGGCGCTACGGTTATTGATAGGTCTGATAGGTCGCCGTCCGATAAGCAAAAAGAGACAACTTGTCCTGGGATCGAGGTTGCTTATGATCCTATACATTTTCTTGATTAGCGTTTTAAGTTCTATTTTATGAGACTCATTGTTAAACAAAATTTGTGGGCATTGGTAACTCTTTCTTATCAAAGTTTCAAGCTCTACGCAATGGAGGCTGCTTACAAATGTCTGCATTTTTTTGTGTGGATGGCGACAGATCATTGCTGTCATCACCAAAATTTAATTGACGTTCTTTTTTACTAATTATTTGCCTATTTTCTTACGGGCTTATAGACTAGCAGCTTATAATTAATAGGCTACCTTCGTGTGTCTGCCAAGGCCATATTTTGATTATCCTCTGATGTAGCCGAAAAAATTGTCTCATATGTCAAATTTCTAGACGTTACGGCACGACGTTAATGTATTTAGACAGACGTCGAAATCTTCTCTTAAAATTAGTGAAGTCACTGCATTGCACTTTTAAGTTCTGGGCCAAATAAGTTGGAAACCAACCTCGTCTCCAGGACTATTTGCTTCTCAACAGCGCTGCGCTTTCTGATAATTCTAGCCGCCACGGTAAAAGGTGCTGGGGTTGAGTTTGCTTGGAAACGAATGGAAATAACTGGTTTATCTCCTGCGTGGATAAGTAGGGACTATCCGGGACTAATTTCCTGAATCTGTGTCAACCCACCCGTTTTAGAGCCGACGGGTTGATGACGTCATTAAAAACATTTAAATCTTAACATCTCTTCAACTATTCGTCAAAAGCATACGATCCTATACATTTTTTTGTTCAGCATTTCAAGATCTACTTGATGGAGAGAGCGGGTAAACAAATTTCTGATTCTTTGCACATTAGTTGGTCTTTGTGGTCATCGAAAAAATCCTAATAAATTTAAATCCTTAACCGTTTGGTGAAATTACATGATCTTACACTCTTTCTAGACTTTATAGCTCAGCACAATAGAGGCAACAGGTAAGCAATTTTGTGCACTGCTGACATCAACAAATTATCTGGCACAACCTTTTTCCATTATTCTTCCGCCTAAGTTGATTTTTCCTCAAACTTAACGAAACATCTTCTTATCACAGACATATATAGTTAGTGCAGACCAGATGGCTGTAAGCTCTACAGCCTGTTGTTACCCCGTCATAACAAAAACAGTCGGCCAGCTTTTCATTATTTTGACAAATAATTTCACGAGAAAGTTAAAAATTATTCATAGCGGTTTTCGGCTTGAGCACTTAGGATAAGGAAATCATGTAACCACGTGAATGGCTCGCATCTTTTTTAGGTAACACTCCTTTCAAAACGACTTTCTTACAACTTCGATAAAAACTAAAAAGAGTCATTAAACAAATTTATTTAAATAAATACACAGTTTAAATAAAAACACAGTCAATCTACGTTGAGTCACAAAATTAATTGTAGTGCAGCAGTGCATATAACATAATCAAATGTTTTTTTTACTATACAATTTTTATACAATTTATTTACATCATTCCTTCTCCCAGAAATGTTACAATGTACAAAATAATTTTTTTTTTACAGAATGAAAGTTTAATAAAAAACAGTGAATTTGCGTCCTTATTTAAAAATCGTTTCGATTAATTTCTGTTTTCGTTTTAAATATGGCGGTTCTGTAAAGGTAAACAAAACATAATAATTAGCTGTTTTTTCTTGAGCAAATTTTATAGTATACGGCAACAGAAGACCTCCAAAATCGACGACATAATTGAGCCTTCAGAAGTTTCGAGAACATAATATATGAATATTTCGGCACACGCGAATGAAGCTTTTACTATACTTATGTATTTTCTAAAAAAACGATTAGGGAAGTAAAACTTCTCTAAAAAGACAGCATATTATATTACAATGTTAGCTATGTTTCGTGTAGCTAAACACCTCCTTGTGTGCAAGTGGCCTTGACTAATAATAGCTGCCACGTTGCAACAAAAGAACACTGAACTGGCATTTCTCTGGTGACATTTTGAACTGAATATTGTCACCATAAGATGCAACAGTAAGATGATCGCCCTTCTGGAGCTTCACGACACTTGACACAGAACGTGTACAGACGTCTGGACACGTTCTCACTGGCACGGATGCAAGAACTAACCTGACCCGTTGATTTTTGCAAATATGAAAGTCCATTATTTTTCTCTGAAATGTGTCCTTATTGTGAAAGAAGGACATCTAAAAAATATAAAATTGAAAGTTATAATAACAAACACTGAATTAGCAGAAGTGTAAGGAGATGACTATTGTTTGTGTATAAAGACTAACGTATCAATTTAAACATTAAAAGTTGATTACCTCGTTTCTTTAACTGAATAAAGTGGAAAAATTTATGTTTCTTTTTTTACACTTCACGAAAGACAACGCGTTATAGATGCCTTGCCAATGTGTACATATGTTTACAAAAATGTACACACATTCTTTTACATAAGAAAGCAGGACCAGATAGAGTAAACTTACCATTATTGAGATTCGTCCAATTTTTTAGAAGTACAAGAAACAATATTTTTTTTTAACAACATTCTCCTTTTTAAAATTTTTTTTTTAATGTGCATTTATTTGATTTTCGTGGTCTGTTGTTTTAATGAGTGCACATGTCTATTATTTTCAACGGAAAACAAAAACGTTACGTTACTCATAAAGTCGTCTATAATGTACCTGAGCGTAAACCAAATAAATCCCGGGTGTGCTGATGACGATAGAATCTTTGATGAAATTAATGTTGGTAGTATTAAACGTGAGTCTCCAGTTCGAGATTGGACGACCTGTAAAATAAAATTTGAAACGGAATTAAAATAATTCAAACTTACATCGGTTTATACAGATTTGTGAGATTTTTATAGATTTTTATTGATTTTGTATGATTTTGTATGATGATTTTGTATGATTTTGTATGAATTTTATTGATTTTGTATGATTTTGTATGATTTTGTATGATGATTTTTATTGATTTTGTATGATTTTGTATGATGATTTTGTATGATTTTGTATGAATTTTATTGATTTTGTATGATTTTGTATGATTTTGTATGATGATTTTGTGTGATGTTGTATGATTTTGTATGATGATTTTGTATGATTTTGTATGAATTTTATTGATTTTGTATGATTTTTATTGATTTTTATTGATTTTGTATGATGATTTTGTATGATGTTGTATGATTTTTATTGATTTTGTATGATTTTGTTGTTTTTCTATGACAACTAGCTGTAAGGAGTCACATAATTTAAGAACAAAAGCTTTCACAGGCAAGGATTCTAAGGATGTAAAAAAAATTCGCGACATTTTTGAAAGTTACTTCGCAAGTAAAAGTAAGTCGAAAAAAAAAAAAAAGCTATATCAAATATGTACTTTAAATGTATATTTATTTGTTATTCTTATTTATTATTTACTTCATAACTTATACTGTGGCTGTTATTTTTATTAATATATTCGTCAACAAAATCATTTAAAAACTCAAATGCACTCTTTGATAGAAAAATATGCCTGGTGTTAAATTGATGTTATTTTTTGTTTGAAAGATACTAAAGTCATTAAAAAACTTGAAAATTGTGGGCATAAACATTTTCAATGAAAATATTACATTTCGCAAAAATAAAACTTCGCGAATAAAACGTTTTAGAATTCACAAAGAATAAGATTCTTAAAAAAAAAGGCGATTCGCGAAACATGCTAAGGTTTATGTCATCTAAAGTTTGTACACTTCTTTGGGCCAGGAGGCTAGA
Organism: Hydractinia echinata; assembly: GCA_030067915.1. Classification (NCBI taxonomy): domain Eukaryota; kingdom Metazoa; phylum Cnidaria; class Hydrozoa; order Anthoathecata; family Hydractiniidae; genus Hydractinia; species Hydractinia echinata. The sequence goes on along the minus strand of JASGCC010000042.1, from coordinate 1,723,344 downwards.
ATACCATCTCCTCCAATTTTTTAAAATAAATTCTGAAGCATAGCTAGTGTTTCAGAAGTTAAACAGGATTTCCACTCTTTTTTCTAAACAAAATTTGAGAAGAGTTGAGGACTTTTGAGGAGATCTTTGTGATTTTTAAGGAGCTTTTGTTAACAAAATTGAGGAGATTTGAGGAGAAAAACTTGCACTTGTAAAAATGAAGGAACACACAGACTGGCATCTCAATATTTTCTTTGCTTCAAATACAAACACAAAGAAAGTAATGTTTGCAGGCCACAGCAATAAGAAATTGTGGTATTCAAAATAAATAATATAAAAATTAGCATATATAAAAAATAGCCAAATGTCAAAATTTTTTTGAGGAGATTTGAGAAAACCTAAATTTCAAAAATATTTGAGGACATTTAAGGGGAATTGAGGAGACATTTTGAATTTGAGGAGATTTAAGGGGAATTGAGGAGACATTTTGAATTTGAGGAGATTTAAGAAGTTATGAGGAGCCCTGTTGAAATTTGGTGACTTCATCATGTTTAGTTAACTTTAGGACAGTACGAAAATTTTTTAGATAGACGTCACGACTGTTGTCATGGTGACTCATTGATTAACAGACAGACAGAAAATTGGACAAAGGTTTTTTTCATTAAACAATTTTATTAAGAGTTCTAAATTCTCAATTTGGCCTTTTTATGCGTTTATCAAGCAATTTTACACGTCTAAATTATTTGCAAGACTTTATTTCTTATATGTTATATTTTTTATTATATTAGCATCAGTTCCCTCAGAGATGAATAAGCCTTTAAAAGTCACGCAAGTAACACTTGGGAAAAATAGGCAGTGAAAAACGCGCTTAAAGTCGCATCACACGCAATTTCGTTATTTGGTTTGGCGTTGAGCGTCAAAAGGCCATATTTTTCTCATATTTTAGGCTTAGTTTTGTAGTACTGTTGCATTAAATATTAGTTATAAGCAATTGGATAGCTTTTTCTCAGGAAACTCGGTGTTTATGGCCGCAGCTTTTAGTCTGGGACCTGGGAATGTGTATTGAAATTAGTTTTTCTACACGACCTCTGTATTGTGGCAGCTTTGAAAGTTAAAATGAATCAACTTTTAAAGCTTTACAAAGGATATCTATTTTTAACAACCAAGAAAAGCAAGAAAACGTTACCATTTTTGATCCATCATATTAAGTGCATCAAGGTTCATAAATTTTTTTAATAGCATTAGAAATTTATTTCCTTTAGTTTCTTTTACTAGCTAAATTAATAGTATAAAGATTTTAATTTTTTAAATTTTTTAAAGTAATATGAACTTATATGAGAGCTAAGTAATAGATGATTCAGCTTTATATTCGGGAATGTTTACAACATATTTACTCGTACGTTACTCATGACAAAAACTTAGTAATTCCTTTTAACCACGTTGCAGGCTATCGCTATTTACAAGGAAAATGAAAGGTACTTATGCATAAAACTTATAAATAAACTATATAATGAAAATCTCTCACAGGCTAAAAGATTACGGACTTTGAACTTCCTGTGCATGGTACCAATGAAGCAATATAATAGACTACTACCCGTCACAACAAAGCCAGTAAAAAAGCATCACATTTGTTACTTGTGGCTAACTTGAAGATTTTGTGCATGACTTAGAATGCCTCAGTGTGGCCGACAAACAAAATTCAGGTATTACGATAGAAATATCTGAAACTATTCAAAAAGACAACAACAACACAGCTCTTAATCATCCGGGCTAGCGTACCCTCAATATAGCTTCGGCCATATGGGATCAATCTAATTGAAAAAAATATGCCTTATTGATTCAGTTAAATGGAAATAGATGTAAATATTCCATGAAGCTTAAAACGTATTCTGTAAAATATACGATTATTTTGGCTCATGACAATATTTCCGCAAGTCACTTCCTCAACTAACTTGAAACACGAAAACATGTGTATATAACTGGCTAGCTATAAGATATGTTAAAACTTGCGAACTGGCAATTTCTTTGTTAAAATTTATTTCGTATAAATATATTTCATATGCAAAGTGATATTATGTTGATGATACGATCCGGGTTTTTTTCTGTAGGGTAATTGATTAATGGAAGCATACAAACGTGAATGTCGGTGGAGGAAATTGATTACTGGTGTTTATTTATTCGTATAAAATAACTTTTAAAAGCATGCTAAATTAATTTGACTTTAGTATATAGTAAGCGAAATAACATCGTGTGTCATTTGTTTACGCGGGAAAAAGTTTCCCGCCAATTGCATAAAGGAGGTTTTCGATATTTGTAGTTTTAAAGTATCCTTTAATATATACGAACCTCCTTTGGTCTTCACCGATTGATTATTTCTTCCACATAAAGTTAAAGCAACAATTCCCTGCAAATAATAAAGAGCTATTTTTAAAGCATTTATTTTGCTATAAATACTAGAAGAACATTTAAAGTTGAAATTTAGGAAGCTTCTACATACGGACCCTAAACACTTACCCGAATTCAATTTTAAACCACTATGAAATATCGTTGTGTTTTTACATAAAGTTTTTCATATCGGAGTTGTGTGAACTGCACATGCGCCATAACTTTGTATACATGCACAATAACCTTTTGAACCTGTGCAATACCTTTGTATCATTACGAGTAAAACGTGTTTACTTAAATATTTTGAGGCGCGAAAAGAAATGTTTTGTGAATAGTTATAAAGACTAGAAGAGACGCGGGGAAACAGTCCCATAAACCTCTTAAGGTTGGCTTCACATAAAATTTTTACTTCGCTTGAGGTATAATTTTGGTTTCTGCAGAGGCCCACTTCCGCTTTCATAATACCCTGGAAAAGAAACTTAGTTCGGTTTGATTTATTTTAAAAACGGCTCAAACATTTTCTCTGGTACCTGCACAAAAGGTGTGTGGATGAAATTTTACTTGATGAATAATTAGAGACTCAAAACATTTTCAGTATAAAATTAAAGTTAAAAACTTGTATTGATAAGTAAAAGATAGATTCAAAACGTACAATAAAAAAAAATGATAGAAAAATAAATGTTGACAGAACAGCATCATAATGATAAATCTTTCTGAACTGTCGTTTTCAAAATCTTCTTCTTAATCGGCATCAAGTTCTAAATAATCTTCATCATCTTCTTCAAAACAGTCGTCATAATATCCTCCTCAAGAATAAAGATAATCACAATGTTACGAAAAAATACATTTTCCTTTTTTTATCCTACTGAGATATTACTTTTATTATATTTTTTTCTTGCAAGTTGCAGGAAACTTGCATAGAAATTATATCTGCGAAAAATTTGAAAAAAAAAATTACACTTAAAGGGTCTACTGTATCCTTGAGTTGAGCATATAGACGAAAGATAGTAACTCTGTGTGAAGCACTGTTCAGTTGTCGGTTGTTGTAAAGGAAACAAGGGCCATACTTTGAAATTTTACTTAAAAAAACTCGTGTGAACAGAGCTTAATCTGGCTTAAAGTTTCACCTTATCAGTCGAAATGAAATATATTCAGCTTCATTTCGCTTTCAAATTCGCTGTTTAATTCACCTCACGAAAATTAACCGATGTTTTTATTGAAAACAAAAATGTCTATTTGACGGTGCCAGTATATAAAAAAAAAAAAAATGTAGAAGAAATTGTACAGTTAAATTTTGCTCAACTCTAGTTTAGTGAATTAGTGTATCGTATAATGAATTAAAACTTATCAATCATTCATCGCCATGACTATAAATGGGTAGAAACAGTCGATATAATTCAATACTATATTAAATAATACAAAGACTTAAATATGCAAAGCTGAAACCAGCTTATCAACTCGAGTTTGTATTAGTGTTTAATAAGCAATAATAAAAATTCTAAAACTATGTTTACATGTTGTGGATAGAATTCCAATTTTATTTAGTTCCTTTTAGTTTGCATGTGATTGTTCTACGAAGTGATATCTATTTGCAACGTGTGAACATGGTCTTCTAAAGCTATTAAAAAGATATTAAAACAGCGTTGGAAAACAGAAACACGAGATATTTAAAACCAGACAAAATAAAATTAATCAACAACCTTTTTACAGAAAGCGAAAGTCTGAAACGTAAAAAGTTGTGCTAGTAAAACAGGCCATACACATTTCAATTTCTCAGAAAGATGAACATTATGTATCCCACTATATATTAGTAATGTTATTATTTTAATATTAGGATAGGGAAAAATTTCAAAACTGATACATTAAAAGGCATTAAAACGAACTTATCCAGTTACCTTTTTCGTTGAATCCCTTTTTTGCTGTTCCAGTGACTTCAGTTTCTGTTCGTAATTCTCCAATAAGTTTGCATACGACAATGCATTTTTCTTCACCTTGTTCAACAATGTCATATACGAAGAAGTCTCCTTGATCAAGCTCTGTATGCGATCTCTCTCTGTGTTTATTTTCTGCAAACTTTCGTTCAACGTCTTTTCTGACTTTGTGTATACATAACCAACCCAAGTAAGCAAACAGAAAAACAGAAACGTAAAGAGAAGTGGAAGACACAGCTTTTTACAGTATGAATGTTTTTTCTTTCTTTCATCTGCAAGTAATGTCGAATGCATCTTCGTTTGATATTGTACTTACGTACTTTCACTTACGTTAGAGGCTCTAGGTTAGTTCAGCATAGCAAACTTTTTTTTCCATACAGATTTATTCAGACGTGTTAATAATTAACGTATAGAACGCCGTTATAAATAGAAAATATTTAAAAGAGCGAATCAAATCTCTTCTTATTGTTCCCAAAATAAAAATGGCGGAGGTAAATGTAAACAAACTTAGACAAAAGTTTTTTTTAGCTGCTGCACAGAAGTGTTTAAGTGGACATTATTTTTATAACAGAAATTTTAACAGAACACGAACCTCTGAAAAATAAGAATAAAAGTACTAACAGCTATAGGCTCAAATAATGTTTTTAAAACCAAGAACCAAGACCTGACTTTTGCTATAAGAACAAACCATGATTTGAATTCTCTGCAATTTTTTCTCAATCCATGGGGTGCTCAATATAGCGATTGCTTGTAGTCGTTTCCTTTTCCTGGCTTCAATTGTTCATGAACGCAATTATAGAGCTCCACTGACACAACCTATTTTTTCATATAAACACAACTTGCGGAGAAATTTAAGAAAAAGGACCATAAACAAGAACAAAACGATGCTGAATTCTGGAGTTGTGTTCTTACTGTTAAGAACAAAATAAGAACAAATCAGGCTAAAAATGGCCAAACATATTAGAACAGCCAGCCTTATGTCAAATTTTACTAGTTCTTGTATAAAAAAGTTGTATTTCGGGACGGCTCGACAACAGGTCAGTCATGATTTTTTGCAAGGTATCCCAGATCCAGTTGTTGTTGTTTTCCAGGGCGTTCTGTGAAAAATATTTGGAGGCAGGTTCAGAATCTTTAACTTTGACTTGCATACAGGTGGCGAATTCAAATCGCGAATGTTGTCGCAACGTTATCTAAGCTAAATAAAAGTTAGGAAAAGTCACAAAATTTGAAGGTGTAACTATAAACACATTAAAAAACTTAGGAGGGGGGGGGGGGGGGGGGGGGGATCAAGCCCCCAGCACGAATAGGCCTAAGCTCTATACTATATAAGCAACAGGTAAACAAACTTGCAAAAAATAATTCTTGTATGGACAGGTCTTTGCTGACGCCATCAAAAGTGACGGTTCTTTTTTCCATTGTTCGCGTCCCTATTTGGGTTTTTTCACGGGCACTATGGACTAGCTGAAGTTAATACATTGGTTTGACGTCAATACTGTTATTATAATTAGTGAAGCCATAAGTGAGGCCATGGCCTTTAAGTGGACGACGGGTGGAAATAAGTGACGTCATCTCCCGCGTGAGATCAATTTTAGGTCAATTTCCCAAAGCTGAGTCAATCCACCCATTTCGAAACCGACGGGTTGATGATGTGTTTAAGAAGCCCTGATACCTCCTTAACCATATATTTAGTAAAAAATGGCCTATTATTTATGAACATGTCCTAATGGCTTATAAACAGTTTAGCCAGACGCTACGGGAAAATAGCGACCGAGGTTGTGACGTCATGACCCGAACGCAGAGAGGTCTATGCAAACAACCGAGGTTGCTTTTACCAAAAATGTAGAAAAAACACCTCAAATTGAAATGTATAATGATATGTTGTTTCGGTAAATTGCATACTATAGTTTCTGATAACATTTCCCCCAAAAAATTGCCATGTAGCTATATAGAAACTAAAATCAGGTATTTCAGTGGTACATATACCATTCTCTCCCACAAAAAATAAACTAATTTTGTAATTTTAAACAAACTAAATATGTATAAATTTTTTTGAACTTTTCTGTCGTAATGTATCATATATTTAGAAAGAATTTATGCGCAATAAAAGTTCATTTAACGTGTTGCAAAAGTTTACGATTTTTACCAACTGAATAGCCGGGAGACCCAGCGTAATTTTTCTTACCACCGGGAAATCGGAGTAGTTAAGGTGGGAAAAATTACGCTGGGTCTCAAACGATTTTTCTGCGGCCAAAATCTGGCCGCGCTTTTTGATTGGCTAATTCTATTGTTCTTTGCTCACGTGGTCCATGTCGGGGAAAGCCCTTTTCATCCGAATATTCCAGCGAGTGGTTTCACTCACCCTAACAAACATTAGTAAACTATAAAGTTTTTACCAGAGTAAGATGTGGCCAAGCTTGGTAAACAACTTACAGATAAATTAAAATGGCCTCCGAAGCGATAAGTCACATTGTCCAATTTAAACTCGGGGTTTCCGCTGAGTCATTTGTTCGCGTCTAAGCTTTTGTTTGAGAGAAACTCATTTTATCAACTCGAAGAAGAAAGCTTAGTTAACTAGGCTACCAACTGAACGGTTAAATTTTTTTGGCTTGAAAGAAATATCAAAGGAAACCGACGGATGGTAAAAATTCAAAGTCGCGCCGGTTCATTTTAAACAAAGATATTTGTGCATTTCCAGTTTTCGTGAGAAGGAAAGTGTGCGAAAATAGAACGTGAAACAAGTTATTTTTGATAACTTACCTTGTTTCACTTTTTCAATTTTTACCTTGTTATGACAAGGTAAAAATTTTGTGTTATTATTTAGTGTGGAACAGCTCTGACGCAATTGAAGAAGAAAATATGCAGATGCGAAGAGAAAACGCAAACGATAACAACATAACTACTGAATGCGAAAGCTCACAAAAAAGAAAGACCAAAGAGAAGAGAAAGTATACTTGGTGTCATGATTCCATCATCAAATTGATTGAATTTTCGAGCTCGTCTTTTCCTTTTTGCACGTTTTTTTGCTTGTTTAAAATTTCAATTATTATTATATAAGCAGCTATCGTGCGCTTCGACTTTATTTTTTACTTATCTTCAGCACCAATTCTTTTTTAGAATACACACGGGCAATAGCAAAATAAAAAATTTAAAAGAAATATTTCCAATGTTTCTAAAGAAATATTTCACTGTGTATTCCCGCCTTAATATAAAGTTTACATAAAATATAAACATCAAACCGGTTAATAGCACAAAATGAAAAGTTGCAAAATTCAATTACTTTGTTGTGATCTATAAGTTCCCTTTACCAAAAAAGATCGGTTAGCAAGGTGTATATTTTAAATCAACAAAGATTGCTTTTCTGGTAACATTGTATGCGGTCCTCTAACTGTTTTAAATTGCATATATAAAGAAACTAATATCAGGTATTTCGGTGTTACATTTACCATTCTCCCTCACAAAAAATTCCCCAAAAGGGAAAGAACAGTTTCTGAAACAATTCCTTTTGTCTTTATCCGAAAAATCTTACATGAAATGTCAGAAACCGCAGTTTGGAACACATTAAATTTCTATCTGAAAAAATAAGTCAAACTTGTATTATTGTCAGAACTTTACTCCTCCAAAAAAATGTACACAAAATGCAAAAAAAATCAACAGTAAACGACACAATAAAAATATTAAAAATTCAATTATTTAAACAATGGTTTGCAAGAAGTATATAAATTTTAAATCAACGTTTTTTTTTCATTGCTCTGCTGTCTAATTTTTACACGAGCTCAACATCTGTTCGTCATTTATCATTAATTTTTGTTTTAAATATTTACGGAATCAGGTTCCGAACGTTGATTAACGACTAGATCATTGAAAACGAATTAACGAATAGATTATTGAAGATTTCTTATATGTTGTCCCGGTGCAATTGTAACATTGAATCCATTGACTTCGATGAACTACTTCGCAATATACACAAATAAAACATAGACATGTATGAAGTCATCAATTTCAAAAAAAGTTGGTTATAGGAAGCTGAAATCTGGTGGTTTTTATAAAAATGTTTTGGTTCGTATAAAGAACAATTTAACTACTTAAAGCAGAATCTGAAATAATTAATACAGTTAAGATTTTTATAGAGAACCAAAAAATGTTTATTACATTTTTATAAAACTGTATGATATCACATCGTAGATTCAAATTAATTATTTTTTGCATTAGTTATCTTCTTAATCCAATTTAGCACTGGCAGCTTCCCTCAGTGGGGATAAACTTTGATTTTTGGAGCGCTGAAACTTCTGACTATTCCTAAACCTTGTCGGGTTTGTGTTTTGGACAAAATTTTTTAATTCCAACGAATTATTTGCAACTTAGACATTGCTTGTTAAAGGAAACATTTCACACAAAGATCTAGCCATGCTTTGGAAGATTTAATATTAAATTTTCTTAGAAATTAATCCTTTAAAAAAATTATTTTATCTTTTATTCTACAAACTTAAAATTACTTTTCTATACAATCAGTTGGAATCTTTGGAAACAAAATTGAATAGCAGTCATTCTGTTTATACATTGGAGTTTTAAACTAATCAAATTTTTCGTTACGTTGTTTCTTCCCAAACAGTGCAACCGTGGCAAAAAGAGTTTAATGCTGTAGTACTTTTAAAGAGTTCGAGATACACAACTATCTGCTTTCCTGAGATACTGTTAATTTTATTAGTACAATCCGAGAAACAGCTTTGTATGGTATTATGCTGCCAGAATGCTTGTACAAGATACTTCAAATAATACCGACCCTAATATCATTTGCGAATATGAACCAATTCAAGAAGACGCCAAGGTCAATATTGAGGCTTCGTATATTACATCTCTGATTGTATCCTTGATAATTATCGTAATAAATGCAATTTTCTTGTTGTTATATTTGACATATCGTTCACTAAGGCGCACAATAAACTTTTTATACGTAATCCTGTCGTTGTCTGACTTTCTCTTTGGTTTGTTTTCAGCATCAGTAATATGCATAATATTAAACAAATCATTTAACGAACAATGTGGTATGCGAAATATTTTGATTACTGGTGGGTTTGCGTTTTGCAATATAGCTTTAGCATCAATAACAGCAATATCTGTGGAAATCTACCTTGCAATTATGAAACCCTTTTCACACGCAACAAGGAGAGAGAAAAATACCGTCGCAAAAGTACTTGTATGTATGTGTATTCCTTGCATTGCCCTTCCTTTAATTTCGAGATATTACAAATTTCAACTTTGGGATATTTATTTTATTAGCATTGGAGTGCTTATGATAATCCTACAGTGTTTTATCATCTTGGTTCAAACCACAATTTATATCTCTGTAAGTCGTAGCCGCAACGCTCGAAGTAAAGACAAATACGCTGCAGTGACCAGCGCAATATTTATTTGCACCTATTTCATCAGTTTTGTACCAATTTCAGTCGTTGGAATATATTCTAAACTTTCTTCACATGGACTATTTATGGAAAGTTACGTCATTCCATGGGTGTATCTCCTGGCAACATTTAATTGTGTAGCAGATCCTATTGTATCTATAATGAGAACACCTAAATGGAGGGATGCGATATTTAAGCATGTTACGGACACAAGCACATCTGCGTAGAATTTATTTAAATGCTAAGGAATGTTAAAGCTTGTGCATTGATGTTTATACTAGTAAGGTGTTAGACAATCAAACTAAGATAAGTTGATGCTGAATGTTATAAAGCCATGCGTAAATAATGCACCGAATCCATGGAAAGTTGGCTTTGTTAGTACTTTAAAATATACAGTTTTCTCATTTATATTATACACAATATTTATTTATTAGGCACCTGCGTGCTATTTTTTTGGTCCCATACCTCTCAGACGCTTTGATATTGGCTGTTTCTCAAAACCACACCTAAAAATCTCTATGAAATCATTATAATCGGGAAAATATAATAACTCTTGTTAGGATTATCCTTAGAACTTGAAACTTACAACACAACTTTGTTTCACCAAGTAGAATCCTTCTGTATGTTTTGGACACGTGATTATTCCGATTTCCCGTTCTTTTCGAATTATACCTCGGATCGAATAGGGTTAACAAAGTAACGTGGCATGAATAGATTATTATTTTACAGGATATACACTAATGACGTATGTATCTTTGTACAAGCTCTAAAGTTATCTATAATTTAGTTACTCACAAATATTTTATCATGTTGTGGACTTGCTTTGTTATATTGACGTGTATAAATTGTATAATAAATTCGACGATGTCAAAATTGTTTATAATGACATTATTTGATATTTATTTTCTTCATCCCATTTGTATGTAATGTAATTCACGTTTAAAAATAGCAAAAAAAAGCAAATCTACAACTGTCCATCATGCTTCTTTTAGGCGTCAGGTGGGTGCAAAGACAGGTGGGTGCAAATTAAGACAAGATATTTGATTATTATTGTCGTCTCCTGGCTGAAAGATTAAAGAAAAAGTTAATCTCACGTGCAAGAAATGAACACTTTTTTGAAGTAACGTGTTCTTCATTTAACCATATTCGGTCCGGGGTTTTTCGAACATATTATGACTGGGGGGGGGGGGAGGGGCGAAATCGCCCCCCCCTTCAACTTGTCATAGGATTGTCCAAATTGAATCAAACTTAGCACACTTATAGTACGTCACAAAAGAAACAAAATGGCGGCAATAAATTTTTGCTTGCGTCAACACATTTTCTCTGACGTCATCAAAAGCTTGAAATTTGTTCAAAATGCCACTATCTGTTTAAAATCCAAATAATTTAGTTCTAGAACGAATTTTTACATTCTGTTTGAAATTTCGGTAAGCTAAATAAAAGTATTTAAAACATATTTTCTGGTTTTTACATAGATCACATGGAAAATTGCCAAATATTGCCCGAAAATCCGATTTTTTTCCCGATTTTTTCCGATTTCGAGTAAAATCCGAAAAAATCGGGAAATCGGATTAATCACGTGACCAAAATAGGGAAAATGATTCTTCTTGATGGAACAAAGTTGTGTTGTAAGTTTCAAGTTCTAAAAAAATCCTAACAAGAGTTATTACATTTTTCCCATTATAAAGATTTCATAGAGATTTTTAGGGGTAGTTTCGAGTAATAGCCAATATCAAAGCCTCTGAAAGGTATGGGACCTAAATATTTTGCATGCAGATGTCTAATACATAAATATTGCAACTCAGTACCTATTGTAGCAATGCAACATAGCATTAAAGAGGTATTAAAAAAAACCCGTCAGGGGGGGCGGAATAGAAATTAAAAAAAAGTTTGCTAAGCATTTCGCAAGTTGCAAGCAAAATTAAACTATCCAATACTTTGTCCCTAGCGCTTCTTGTTTCTCTGGCGTTAACATCTTCTGAAATACATCAAAATTGAATATCATAGCATAGAAGAACCCTGGGGACGAGGTAGGGAAATGAACACTCTGCAGAACAATTCGTTGCGCAAAAACAGTTTTTTTTTGCGAATAGACTGCGCGAGTATTTGATGCGCGTGGGATATTTCTTTTCAAAATGTGCAAGAAAATTAGATTACGCGAAACTAACAAAAACGAATAACGCGTGTTAAGATTTTGTACCACCTTTTTCCACAGAATGATAAAAATAAAGAGCGCAATACAAAATTACACTTTTAGCAGTATTCTGAAAGATATGTAATACATCGAGTTGTACAACCGCAGAAGTTGGTCTTAACGTTAACGATTTCGTAGATGACTTTACAACAAAACAGTATTTTTTTCACGTAAAAATACCGGCACTAGAAGTCACAGAGTCTGCTGGAACGAATTTCGAAAACTCTCGGGAAACAATTAAAACAAAAACAAACAAATCAAAACAGTTTTTTAACTTAAGATTTATTAAATAGCTTCAATTTTGGGCAGAAAAATCAATAACGGTTTCGCTTTCTTTTCACCACACGCATTGGAAGATTACATCACTCACTCCCATTGTACACAATCTAAAAGAAAAAGAAAACATTTTCATATGGTGAAGTTTCCAGTGCCTTTAAGGGATGGCCAAGTCAATGGAATTGAAAGCGCTGTTTTTCATCTCATAAATAATTAAGGCAAGTTCGGTAAAGTATAAAAGAAAAAACTAAACAATTTGGCAACTTTACTAATTTTAGATGCAAAGTTCCAACCATACCAACAGTTTCCAAATCTGAAAAAATCATTCTAAAAGTGTTTATTTTTTCAGAATTTGATTGATACAAGGCCAAGGGAAATTAAATAAGTTTATTGTCCTAGTCACATTAAAAAACACATGCTTCTCATCATTCGTTTTTTTTTCAACAAACATTAATGTAATCACCCAGAGGAAATTATAATGTGTCTTGCCTGTGTTTTAGAAGCTGAGTACACATATACAAAAATATTACAAGTGCTGAACTTTGGCAATCATATTTTGCAATCAGACACTTTTGAAAACTATGCTGAATCATGTCTATTATTAAATTCATCACTATAGAATAGCACCTTGGATAGGATTCTTTGTTGGATGAATAAAATGACTGACATTTGGTTTATCGTAAATAAAATGGTAATTTTTACACCAATAATTTTAAAAATAATGAACTTTTTTATGTGGGTTTTTCTTAAACACACGTGGGCGGTGGACAAGAAACTGTGATGTAATTTCTCTTGGTCTATTATTCCTGAGGATATTTTAAAATAAGAGGGTGTCAATAAACCGCAAATGCCTGCATATATAAGGGAGAGTTCGGGCGACTTTTCGAATTAAATTAGCAATTGTCTTCCGAAACCGCCCGCACTTTCCCGAACTTGCCTGGAGCATTCCCAAAATTCAATTCCTTGTAACATACCTTACGGACGATAGTTGGAAAAAGGCGCTTTAAGAGAAAGGAGTTAATAAAGTTTATATATAAGTTATTTATCAAGTAAATTTTATCAAAAACCATCAAAAACAGTTCTTTTAAGAACTTTGCTACCACAAAGTAAGTTTATTTTAATTTTTATAGTTTTTTGAATCATTAGTGTCTGTTTTTCTTTTTCTTTTTTCAGGTCTATGCGGGTTTCTTCGGGCGAATACTTGAATTTTTTTCGAAACGCCGAACTTGCCTAAAAACGCCCGCACTTTTTACGGCGTATGCAGCTTATCAGCCCCCCTAGTCTAAAATTACAAGCAGTTTCGAAAATGCCCACGCCTTTTAGAGGACGTGTGCGGCTTGGGCATCCTTGGAGTTCTGTTTAAATGACAGTTTTAATGTCGTTTTAAACCTTGTTCTCAGTGAGGGCGTACGAACAACTAATTCCTATTTACAATTACATTGCTGTTGGTTTAATAGCAAAAGTGGATATTTTTTTAATTACTGTAACAGGTTACTTAATAAATGAAAAATTGTTATGAAAAACGGTTGGTCGGCTCACTCTAACACCCGAGCTATTGTCTACAGGTTTTCCTATATCTGACTATCAGTCAGGTAGTAATACAGCTTCTCCATATGTATTCTACAAATTACTTTCAATTCTTTTATACAAAACAGAGCTAGCTAGCTACCTTTTGTGTGATTACCTTGATTTGGATAAAACCAATTAAAATTGATAATATTGTATTCTTACATCTTCTTAGAAACAATAAAATAAAATACAGCTCGGCGCGTTAAAATTGTACAAATTACTTCAATCTTTCTTTAGAAAAGGGTAGCTTTACAGGAGCTTTCCAATCCAACTCAAATTTCCAGAAAAAGCACAGCAACAAAAAAGCTTAAAATACACAAGTAAAGTCGATTAGAAACAGGACTAGCAGAAAACAGTTTCAATACTATTATTTTTCATTAAAATACAACTATAATAGTATTAGAAGCAAAATTGCAAAATAATTAATTAATTATATATACTAATTAGTTATAATACAAAAAATAAGGCATAATTGATTTTCGCCAGCGAAGGCGGAATCTTTAAAATCGCCTGAGGAGATAGATAGATAGAGAGATAGAGAGATAGATAGAGACAGCGCAGCTAGGCTGGACGCCCAAAACTTATCCAGGCTAAAGCTTAAATCCTCGTTTTGACAGAATTTTTTCTGAGAACGAGGCTAAAATGAGTTTTAAGCCAATAAGAATCCTAACAGTGCAACAAATTGTTTTATTATCCAATGAACAATACTTTATTTTAAAGTTTATATGCTATCGAAAGTTAAAGCTCGTGCAGTGTAACATAATAAAGATCATCTTATAATGCGCCATCTTTGATGTTATTAACGTCATTTCCCTCTGTACAATTTTGCAAGCACGTAGACTGAAGCTATATTCAGCAGAACTGATTAATTATTCATGAATTTTAATTTAAAGAGGAATTTTATAGCTATAAAATCGTGACAAGTGTTTTATAAAAAAAAAAATAAGAATATGTAGTCTGAAAATAACCTTTCGTAACTGATTATGTAAAAAAAATTGTTGCCACCTTTTAAAGATATTTTCCAAGCTATTTTCAGACAAAAAGAGAAAATAGAAAAATTTTCAGCCTTGCCGTTGTTCTTATTTTGTTTTTATTGTTCATCAATTTTCAGGTTTATTATTTTTCTTTTAAAATTGTTCTTATAGAGAAATGAAGTTTATGTAATTTAAGTTAGCTATGATTTACAGTTACAATAATAATCAAAAATTGAATTTTAAAATTTTAGAATATACAATGATTTTGTTCCCCCATATTACTCAGTCCTCTTCAAAGTTCAGTATTTTTTCAGATTATTGCTAATGGCGGAAATCTTTAAGCCGCAGGGCTTCTTGTGTAGGTCTAATATGCCCACTACCGTTTCTTGTTCACAGCATATCCTTCTCTGCGTGTTCAAGTTCGGCGGACGTATAATCTACAAAAATCTATTTGTATAATAATCTATAAAAAAAAAATCGAAAGCAAGTGCAACAATGATATTTGCAACTAACATTCTTACAAACGATATGGCTAGAACTTCAAATTATGTTACTATCGCGAAGAAGACAAGAAAATAAGTTCTATGCTAACTCCTGACAACTTCTAATAAGTGCTTTTTCATTCTTAAACTTCATCCAAACACTTACAAATCTTGTCGAACGAATAAGCCATACTATTATCACATTAGAGTCCTTAGAAACTCAAAGTGGTGTGAAATTACGAAGAGAATCCATCATTTTTATGGCTGTGTATACCTGATCATGCACGTAAACCGGGCTGAAGCTGTCACATGAAAAAAGCACAGCGTGATTGCGAAGGTCTCGTTCAGCCAGTCTGGCTCTGTTCTCATATGACTGCATATTGTATTTTGTTAAGAGTTCGAGATCTTGGTTAATCGGGTTAAGTTTTCTAATATGAATATCCCTTAGACCATACAGACAGATACAAGTCGTTTGTTTCAGTTAAAACGGTATATTTTTAAAGGTAATGAAAAGCCCTTGCAGGCTAAAAGATTTCGGATTCTTGTTGGTGTGTAATTTTGTTCCCTATACCTAGGTCGCCAGTAGGGGAGCGTTCAAATATTACGTAATCAATATTTTGCCTATTTTCTACTCCCCCCCCACCCATGTAATCAGTCATAATCATTTGGTACCCCCTCCCAAAATTACGTCATCATCTACTTAACCCCCCCCCAAAAAAAAAAAAATCAAAAAAATCCGTAAAGAACTTAAATATTTCCTTTTCTCTGTTATACCAGACCCTACAAAGGTTTTAAATATTTACAGTTTTATTTTTTACATTTATATTTTACATGAAAGATATAGAATATGGCGAATAAAAACGCTTTAGATAGTTGATATTTTTCACACTCATGATAAAATATGCTGTTAATTTTTTTTGATTTGCTTATGTCATCAAACCACTTGACCCCTCCCCCCTCCCCCATAATCAAGCGTAAGCAATTTCGATGACCCCCCCTCCCCCCTACTTGATTACGTAATATGTGAACGCTCCCTAGCCTGTTTTGTACAGAACTTCTACAATGTTGTTCCGTTATTTGAAATAAATAGGTATTATCCCATGGTATTATCTTGATCTTACAAAATGTTTCATGTAGTACAAATATACAAAAAGTGATTTGTGAAAATTAATACTTTAACAATACTGCACTACACTTAACATTCATAAGAAAGAAACGAAGACGTTTAGCATTAATGGCTTATTAACCGTTTAGCCGGTCTATACGGGAAAATATAGACCGAGGTCATGACGTCATGGACCGAACACAGTGAGGTCCATGCGAGTGACAGAGGTCTATATTTTCCCGTATAGACAGGCTAATAAGGTTAATAAGTCATTTATTACCCCACTGATTATTTCATAACCATTAATGAAAAAAAATGTTTTAGAGACCAGGGGTCTTTACCAAAAACAAGGCTTAGGTGGAAACCATGTAACTTTCTTTATATTTCGAACGTACACAGACATTCGATCCACAACTCGTTCAAAAATAAACAATACAATACAACTTTTAAAAAAAAAATATTTCAAAACAGTTTTAAAATTCAATTCTTTGTCGTTTCGCTGGTGGAGTGTTCGTATTAAAATTAAATGTACAATTGTTAAAATTTCCTCCGGAAAAAAATGAAGAGAGGGTTGAAGACTGCGTGGAACTGGAAGTATTAAGAGCTGTCGATTGGTTATGTACGTCAAGTTGGTTATTATTTGAGCTCAAGATGTTTGACATTTTGCAACGGTGAGTGGTGCTAGCTGATTTGTAATTTCTTAACGAATCAATATTTTTGTGACCACTGTGTTGGGCTACTTAAACTTCGGGGACATTTGCATCCAAAAGCTTTCCAATCGATGTTTTTGCCACTTTTCTGCCTGTAAGCCCGTGTTTTTTGGAACTTAGCTTTTGACTGTTGTCCTGCTATGAATTCGTCTATTTCATTTAAATCGTCAAATAAACTATCGTCTACCAGACGAAAACAAGGAGTAATTGACATCTTTCTACCACTTTAAATTAACTTTCTTGTTTTGTTTTTGTTTTGATGTCGGTTAATACGGCGTCATATAGACTGGTCACGTGAAAAAAAAACCCAATCAAATTTTCCGAGAACGTTCGAATAAACGTAAACATTCGAAAATACTCAACAGTGGGGTAATAAATCAATTTATTAAATATTATTGCTTGTGGTGTAGCGATATTTTGGAAATGTTTTATTATACCTGTGACATGACTAAAATCTTTATCAAGTTTAAGATATTTAAGATTTGACCAAAAAGTTGGATCCTACAATTTTAAAAACAAAAAAAGAAATAGAAGTAGGCGAAAGAAACAAAAAGGTTAAATTAACAATAGAGACTAAATCCAAAATGCGATTCCGTGGTATTAATATTTAGACTAGCCGGGGAACCCGGAGTCGAAACGCCGGGTTAAAGGCGCGTAATCACCCTTATCGAAAAAAATTAACATATACATTTTATTTATTTATTTCAAAGTTCAGACGGAGTTATGACTTTCCTGAAAATTTGAGGATGTAAAACGCACTAGAAATGGAAATAATGGTACTTTAATATCTTGAATTTATTGTTGTTTTTTTCCAGCCGCCATATTTAACGATCTTGTTGATCTCTTATTCTTGTCTAATAAGTGGGCCGTCGCAAAAAGTTCGTATGAAACCGTAGGTAAACAAACGGCCTTAACTTTAAATGAGCTCTGAGATGGAGTTCGATAAAATCGCCAATATGGTAGGCTCCGTTCACCATGCTGTTCTTTATGGCTTTTTTTTTCTTTGCAAAACATGGCATCAAAAAGTGGAAAGAAATTTTGGTTCTGTTTAAAAAAGTGGCCGCGCGTAAAAACATCCACTTAGATTTAATTTTCTTCTATTCTATTCGTCATTGTTTTTGGAGACCAGACAAAACAAAACAGAAAGAAGAAATCGCAGCATTGCCTCGTGGTTATTAATTATGATAATTAATGCTTATCACGCCCTTTTTTTTTTATTAGCATGACCGGGATTACTGCATATTATAAGCCAAAAAACCCAACGGGGGAGAATGCTCATTGTGATAGTTGAAGATAGTTGAAGCACTATGGAGATAATTAAATTGAGAGCATGAAAGGGGAAATTCTGAAAATTTAGGTATTCTAATTGTCTAGATCTGATATTGTCTCCATTAGGAAACGACTAACTGTTTGAACAAAGGAAAATAATCAAAAAGTAAGACAGCTAGCGAGGCGAAGCTGTCTTCAGAAACAACAACAAGAAGTGGTCAGTGTTGCAAAGAAGTCTGATTTCAGTAAGTTAAAACGTTTAAATAATAAAGAATAACACAGAAACTTCGATTGATTTATCTTATTTATCATGTTCGGAACTTTGTGGATACATTTATAAAAACATTACGATGGAAACACAGCTACTGATACTCTCCCTCATTCATTATTTTTTCTGTAATGGCATGAATCCAGCAACCATGTGATCGATTTTGCCGTGTGTTTATTATCACATGATTCGTGCAATGAAATGCAATGGCGGTTCTGTAGGCGAAGAGAAATTGGGGTGAGTTTGTTATTTCTATGAAACATTTGAACATCTTCCGGTTGTCAGTTTTCAATAACATTTTCAGGATAATGTTTTCTTATGTATATCTTTCAATTTTTACAATAAAATAGGCACCTCTAAAAAAAGTTGCCTACAGGGTGATTACGCGCCTTTAAGCCACAAGTAACTGTGTTACCTGGTGTTGAACGCCTGGAAGAGCGATTAATAAGAAGTGTAAACTGTGCCACACATTCAGGTGAAGCGCTTTAGTATAGTATGTCATAAATTGAATGAGGCGCAGAACATTATGGTGTTTCTGGTGTAATATATTTTTCAAAAAATAACTTTTCACAACTTTAGCTGAAATAAAAACACAGTTTACAACTCGTTGCTACACTGTTATAGCAAAAACAGTTGGCCATCTTTTTTTTATTTTTCAGAGAACGTTCCTGCTAAAAGTTCAAAAATAAATATTACTTCGGGCTGAGGGATTAGTACAGTCAAACAATGACACATCTCCATATTGAAAAAAAACTTTATCGTAACTTCGGATAAACAGAAACTCAGGAAACAGCCATCATTAACATTGAACTGAGCGCTTAGTACAGGTAAACTGTGTCGTCAATGTGTTTGGGCGTAATACCCTTTTCAAAAAAACTTTATTGCAACTTCGGTTTAAATAAGAACACGGGAAAAACAGCCTGTCGTTACCCTGTCCAGCTAAAAAAATCACTCAGCAATTCTAATTTGCAGAGTAAGTTTTCATGACACTAATAAAAGGTGTCGCTACCTACTAACTGCATTTAGCATAAGAAATATTGATTAAAAATTTTGTTGTAGCTAGCCAAACTGCATTTGGCTACTTTTACTCTTCAGCCAGAAGTAGCTAAAGAGCTAGCTAGAAGAGAGCCACAACCCCAACATGAAAATAAATAATAATATACCAAACTTTAAAATAATAAGAATAAATAAGGCTAGCTACAGCTAGCTGGCTTCAGCAGGATGCTGCCTTGAAATCTACGTTAGCTAGCTAAAATCTTGAAATTGGTTTCAGATTTACACATGGCTAGAAAACGTGATGATATTTTCATCTTAATATGTGAAAACATAGACACAATGAAGAGAATATCTTAAACGTTGATAGAACTGAAATTTAGGCAGTTAAATAATTATACTAACCCAACCAAATATTCCTCTTTCCTCCAAAATTTGATTTGCAGCTTGGTGAAGAAGCCGGAGTATAACAAATATGGCGTCCACCTCCTTAAACCCCGTATCTCGAAAGAAACGACTCGTACCTTAACCCCTAGAGCTTGGTTTAGTTGAACAAAATCCGCCTCGTTAAAAACATAACTGGAAACGAAAATTTGATGGAGTATCTAGCATAGCTCATTATAATATTAAAATAACAGTCTATAACAATATTTGTGATCAAATTCGTAACACAGTCTTCATTCTTTTTCCAATTTAACGAATATCAAGATACGCACACAGCTGGAGTAGCGCTGGGTCGCGGGGTCAGGTGGGACTTTAAAAGTCGTGACGTTACGGCAATCGGTTAAAAAATCGGTCGAAGAAGAAGAAGAAGAAGAAGAAAAAGACCGCCCGTTTTAATAAGATCTCGGATGTAATCTGAAATCTTAATTAATTATATCTAAACTTGATTTTTGCTTTAAATAACTTACCCTAGGGATTATTTGCAATAAGGATTTTTGTAGAACTTTATGTTTTGCGTATGAGTGGCCCCCAAATTTTTTGTTTTGCAAAACACATTTTTGCGAATTACGCCATGTTTCTGAAACTTTCTGAATTGCGAATATCCAGCAATTTTTGTCAAAACAAAATCGGTATTAGGCCCAACATAGATCTTACAAGTGAATGCACTTTCAAATAAACAAGGAAGAACTTAATCGCTTTAGGTCGTACAGAAAATTGAAGTACAAAGAAATAAAAAATTTTGAGGTGAAAATCGATGCGGAATACAAGAAGTGAGAATTTTTGCGGAATAAATATTTGTGAGATGATCGATTTTTAAAATTTATGCGGAACTTGTTTTGCAAATTTTGGTTAAAATCCGCAAAAATAATTCCAGCAAAAAAGTTTCGCAAATAATTCTTTCTGCAAATAATTTGAGATACCTTGATCAGGAGTCATATTTACATCGAACTGTGTACACAGAAAATACATACAAAAAATTCAAAGTCAATCATTTAAAATAACATTTTAAATATTTATTACATTTCTACCATATACTTTTCTAACTGCTATATAAGCAGGAGTCAAAAATTATTTACATTATTCTTATACTTTCTTGCTAACATTTCCTTTATTTTAAAATCATTTTCCGACTTTATTATTATTTTTTTATAAACATGTCAACAATGCTTCTACGGTTGTTTCTTGTAATTTAATATTTAAACACCTGAAATTAAGTCTTTCTTTGTTAAACTTTGCACATTTAAAAAAAAGCTAACATAAGTCGGGAAAAAAAGAAGTCCAGTCGTAAATGGAAGGCAGAAAACCTATTTAGACATGCTAAATTAAAATTCTTTTTTAAAGGGATAATATAAAATGATAACTTCGCAAAGAACAAACTTATCAGAAGCAGAGTACTTTACAGCTGTATTTTCCTGTCGCACCTATCCGCTCAACTCACAGCAGTTTCCAATGCAGAACCCATGATTTAAAAAACACCATAAGCAACCGTCTGTTATAATTCCATGAATGTTGGGATCATATACAAAGTTCGCAAAGCAAGAACAACAAGTTTGACATGGTACAGTACTCGCACAGCCAGATGAACTGTCACTTTGTAGTATAAAAGAATCAGATTGAGCATTATCTGAGTTAATGCTGGATTCTATTTCATCATCGGAATCTGTTTCAACTCTCTTTTTTAAAAGAGAATTTTCTTTTTCTAAATTTGCGATTTGTTTTCGTAAATTCCCAGCTTCTTTCGCAAGTTTAAGAGCGTATTTGATGAGTGGTACGATAGCTTGATCAGGAGATATGAAACCAAGTTTCTGAAACAGTTCTCCAGCAGTCTGGTTTGTTGTCATATTGAATGGAACTTGATATTGTACCTGTGGCATGCTGTTCACTGTAACAGCCAACAAAAGAATTGCCTATAAAATAATGGTAATATTTATTAACATTAAATCACTTTGCTAAGAGTGTTTTACCTCTCAAGGGAACATTTCTAAATAAAAGATTAAATTTCTTGTCTTTGATATAATTATTTCTATAATTTAGGGAAGCAGATTGGATTGAAAAATATTTATACTGCACATTTAATAATATTGTATCGACGCCAAATAAGTGGATCTCGTATTAATTATTTTTTTGCTGGCGATGCTGAATTAAAACAATGAGTTAGTTCAACATGATAAATGCATAAATATAATTTACTTTCTTTTTCCATCCTATCTAACTTTACCAAATCAAGGGAATTAATGGAAAAAACTTTATTATAATACTCGCTGTCTGTCTATGAGCCAATGTCAAAACCAGAGTTTTGTAGTCAAGAACGCTACTATAATCGCACCTATTTTCTCAGCAATAACCCCCGTCTAAGCAAATTTCATTACTTCACACTGACAGGCGGGCAAGGATTCACGGAATATGTACAACAAGCGATCATCCGTAACGTTAGCACTTAGATGAGACAATTTACAATTGTATAGTGAAATTATAAATTTTTGTCAACTGGATGATGTATCAAGGCGGCTTTTACAAAAGAGTTTCTTTTCGATCGAAGTGTCTACTAGAAGTAAAATAAAATGACTTTATTCACCGTTTGGAAGCCTTGAACTGTTTACATTGTAGCCCCGAAGGAACAAAGGTAAAAAATTTCACTGCGGATGTAAAAACTTCATGTAAGTAAACCGAAATGAAGCTCTGGTAAACTGAGTTCAATTGCAGCCAATTTCTAGTTATCATTTGATCAGCGCAAAAGATGGCTGCGACCCAATTTACTTTACTCGAATCTTTACTTTACTTTGAGCGAAGCGAAACATCATGTAAAGACGAATGTATTTTACTTGATTCAAAATTCTCTTCATTTTGTGAGAAGTTAAACTTTTATGTGAGCACCACAAAATTAAAAGATTGCGAAGAGAATAGTACTGTTATTTTAAAATCAGATAGATTATCGTAAATTAAGAACATTTGCTAATTTTTAAATGTTGTGCCTTTTTACACACGAAATCTGTGTTGACTAAGAAAATGTTGTACAGAAAGTACGAATGTATAAGCTAGAATTTTTTATAGGAAAGATCAAGGAGGTTTAAAAAGAGAAGGAGATACATCTCAGCAGTTTCTATTGAAACCATCCGTTGCAGATTTGCAGGTTGCTGTATTGTTTTCAAATTCAGTTTTGTAAACAAAATTTTTTGAAATCTCTCGCGTAAATTATAAAAGTAACCGTTGCTCATTGTTATTTCTGCATAATTATAAATTATTTTTTCTAGCGGTAAAAACTCGTTTGCTTTGTATTTTGATCGTTTAAATCAGTTTTAAACATTTATGGTGGTACATGCAGAAAATAAGTAAAATCAGCCGAATATGAGGGAAATTATGGTAACATAAAGATAAAAAAAACAATATTAGAAAATAAAAACGCAAAGAAATAAAAGTAAATCATTACCCAACGAAAAACGCATAATTAAAGATAGTAACGAATGATTAATATTTTCTTTTGTTCTATGAAAGAAACAATAGTCACCGAACACCGATTCTATACCGAAAATTCAATAACTTTGAAGAAAAAAATATGTACTAATATGCAACCCCTCCTGCAGTAATATTTTTTAAAAGTTTTATCAATCTTTTAACTGACGCTGTGCTAGGAGGGAACATACAGAAACATCTACAAGATATAAAATTACACCATATCTCAGGGCAACAATTTACACAATATAAGCTCCAAATACCAGCTGAATCGTTTTGCAAGTGGGGATAATAAACTTCACCAGCATTAATTCTTATAGCTCAACAGAGCCATGTGTTTTATTTATGTTCGGTATAGCTTTTAATATGTTTTTTGAAAGTTCTGCTTTGTCGTTTAAACACTCGTCTCACACTCGGCATGTAAAAATACAGCAAAAGCGGCGCAACGGATGGGTTCAAAGGAGCACGTAAACAAAAGAAATTTGAATAGAATTTAAATGGACGTTGCTGAGATATATCTCCTTCTCTCTTTAAACCTCCTTGGAAAGATAAAGTCTGCATATAGTATTATTACAAACTAGTCGATAAGGCCCGTGGAAAAATCCACTTAGGCAAAAGCCCAATGAAAAAATAGGTTGCTGTAGATGTTTTGCTGACGTCAGCAGTGCATATACAAAAAAAAATGTTCTTAAAATCTTACACCAAATATCAAATGTCAAATCGCATTAAATCCTCCACACAAATCTTACACAAAATAAAAAAGAACAGCATGCAAGGTGCAAAATCTAGTTGATAAAAAGTTACAACAATGACACTCACAACATCAACACTCACAACACCCCCCAAACCGACAGTAAGAACACCGACAGTTACAACACCGGCAGTCACAACACGGATAATAACGCATCTCAAATATGTACATCTTATAAGTGATTATGTTGAAAACCCTCAGTATTTTATTCTGAAATGTCAAAAAGGAGGCCTGCAAGAGTTAGCACAAATCAACAAAAATAAGTTCTTTACACATTTTAAACATTGTCTTTCCCTTAAAAGCTTATACAAAAATATGAAAAAGCCATAGTTTGGAAAACATCAAATTTAAATCTAGAAAAATCAGTCACTTCGGTTGCATACCATCCTCTCCCGCAAAGTTACACAAAATGTAAAAATCAACCAGTTAAGAACACAAAAATTTTATTTCTTAGTATATGATGAACCATACTGCCCTTTACCAACAATTTTAAACCTAAATGTCAAAAAATCAATAAGCAAAGAATAAACTTGAATCAACAAACATTGTATGTATACGGTTCATAAACAAAGGTTTACATACAATGTAAAACAGATCGGTTTTTGAGAAACACATCTAAATCAACAAAAATAAGTTCATTCAGCATGTCGTATATTGCCATTAATCATTAATCTTCCACAAAAAGGTTATGAAACACATCAAAATTTAAAAAAATCAGTGATTTCAGTGCATACAGTCCACGCGTTTAGATTACAAAATATAAAAAACAAAAACAGTTTCAGTCAGAACATTAAGTAATTTTTTTATCATCAGCAAACATTTATCCCTACAAAATTTTGTAAAATTCTCAAGAAAAACAAAAACGTGAAACCATGGAATTTTCTTCCAGCAAAAATTACATCACATACAGTTAGTTCTCCCAAACAATAATTTATAATACGAAATATAAAGACAAAGTTGTTTATATAGTCTGAAGATGTACTTAGTGTACGAAAAGCTTAACAAATAAATACTTTTTAACTTTCAAACTCGTTTTATTTTTTTCTTAATTAGTAAACTATGGCTGTTATTTTTACCGATAAAGACATCAGATTTACAACAGCTTACAGTGAAGTCTGATTCTACAAAGATTTGTTCTTTCAGTATATATATTGCATGTGGTCTATTTCCACAAAAGTTTACACAAAATTTCAAAAAAACAGCATTTTGCAACACAAACAATATAAACTGACAACCATACCATCCTCTCATAAATTTTTTAACCCAAAGTCATAAACCCACGTGTATATAAATTTCCAATCAAATGTCAAAAACCCCTGTAAAAAAACCTGGCATTTTACATGTAGGCTGACAAAAGTTTAACAGGATGACGAAACAAAACAATAAAAAATAACTTAACACACACACTTTAAATTCTATAAAATTCGTTCCACTTGTCATATTGTGGTCCCCTTGTAAAGTTTACAGGAAATGTGAAAAAATTATTCTCTATGGGCATAAAAATGTGTCACAGTATCCTAAAAGTTCAAGAAAGATTTTGTAGCTAGCTTGTTACATGATATATAATTCGTGTTCAAAAAAGGAGAGAAGTTTGACTACTAAGGTAGCTATAAATACCTAAAAAAAGAGGAATAACAACAAAACTCATAGATTAAAGCTGGCTATGGGATGGAGCCTTGAAGCTAACATTAGCCGCTAGCTAGCTAACAAAACAGTATATACCTAAGACACCCAGTTAAATATACTTAAGCTGGGGAGACTAGCTAGCTAGTTATTTATGCCAGCTATTTATGCTTAGTTTAGTACAACACATATAAAGGAAAACAATAGCAATGTAAAAATTATGACATTTGCAGATAGTTCAACAAACCAAAACTTTCCATTTCGCTGGCACATTTGTTTGGTAGCCAGCTAACAGCTTTATGCAGCATTTTGAATTTTAGCACATTAATTATGCAAACAATTGCTGGCTTTTTTATAAAAAACGCGGTAAAATATAAAAATTAAAGAATTTGAAGCTCCAATGGATTTTTTTTGAGAATGCGATTCTTTTTTGCTACATATAAAAACGGAACGTCTAAAAATATAAAAGTTCTTACTTTTTCTCAATTCCAATTCACTTGAAACTCTAGCATTAATTTTGTACTTCTAACTTTACTTTACTACTTCCTAGCTCCACTCTTCACTTCCGAAGTAACTTCTTGTGACTTTCAACTTTTTCTTTACTTAGAGTTTTCTTTCTCTGAATCACTTTTTGCACTTTTTTCAAGACGAAGGGACCTTTCTTTTGTGTTTTTTTAGGTGTCGAGGGACACCATTTTTGGAAAGTTAGCCGTTAAATTTATTTCAGCAAATCAAATTGAGTCGTTTTCATCACGTGACGTAAACAAAGTAAACCCGCTAGCAAAATGGACATAATTTTTTCGGAAACATCAAAGGGAATTTCGGCAACATCAAAGGAAAATGACGATATCAACTTTGCCTGTTACAGACACACGGAACTGGCTTATTATTATGGAGATGTACTAAATTTTATTATCTTCTCATTCAATCCATGTGAAGGATATTAAATGGGTGATATGTAACGCTAAAAAAATTTATCAAGCACCAAAAAATAAAAAATAAAAATAATGAATAGAAATTCTTAAATTTTTTTGAAACATTTAGTACCTCACTTTATCAAAAAAAAAAGTAAAATAACAAAACTCTACAACGTATGAATTCCTAATTAATGTGAAATGGTGACCTTGTAGAGCGTTCGCTTCCAGTGCGGGAGGTCTTGGGTTCCCTGTTCAAACCCCGGCCGAGTCATGCCAGAGACTATAAAAGCGTGAATATATCATTTCTGCTTAGCGTTCAGTATGAGAATAGAATTGGTATCTAAGACAGTTGCGTAATTGAGCGATTGCTGTGTTTGCACGACTTTCATAGCTCAAATGAGAGCTTTAAATGCACTAGGATCCCCTTCGCAGGACACTCGTTGATAGCAGTACCAAAAGGAACTGAAGAGGCTCTCCTGGGTAATGTTTGGTACATGTTTGTTTTCGAATCTATTTTCAACAACAACAAAAATGTTTCAAAAAGACCGTTGCAGGTAAGTTACGCGAAATTTGCTTCATGCCGTCTATTTATGAAATTTTTTGACAACATTCGAATGTATTATAAATGTTGCTGTTAATTCTTCTGATTGTGTTTCATGATTGATGTTTAAGCCTTCTTACCTAAGGACTTACAACATTGCCATTAACCCTATTCGGTCCGGGTTTTTTCGAACATACTATGACCGTCAATAACTTTTCATAGGGTTGTTCAAATTGAATCAAACTTAGCACACTTATAGTACGTCATAAAAGGAAAAAAATAGCAGCAATAAATTTTTGCTTGCGTCAGCACATTTTCTGTGACGTCATCAGAAGCTAGAAATTTGTTAAAAATGCCACTATCTGCTTAAAATTTAATTACTTTTGTTCCAGAGCGAATGTTTGCATTCTGTTTGAAGTTTCTGAAAGCTAAATAAAAGTTATTTAACATATTTTCCGGTGTTTACGTGGATCGCATAAAAAATTGCCAAAAATTGCCCGAAAATCCGGTTTTTTCCGATTTTCGGGTAAAATCCGACAAAATCGGGAAATCGAATTAATCACGTGTCCAAATTATGCAAAATGATTCTTCTTAATAAAACAAAGTTGTGTTGCAAGTTTCAAGTTCTAAGGATAATCCTAACAGGACTTATTAAATTTACCCCATTATAAGGATTTCATAGAGATTTTTAGGGGTAGTTTCGAGTAATGGCCAATATCAAGACCTCTGAAAGGTATGATGGGACCTAAAAATTTGGCATGCAGGTGTCTAATAGATAAATATTGAAACTCAGTAAGTTTCATAAGTTTCATAGCCATATAACATAGCAATAAGGAGTTATTAAAAAAAAACCGTCAGGGGGGGGGGGGGGGGGGGGGGAGCAGACCACCGGACCGATTAGGGTTAAACAGGAATCCAATATTTTTCTTTCGCGAAATGTTTTGAACACTAAACTTATCGTTAATTTTCTTTCTAAACTTTGAAATCTCTCTCAGTGCAAATACGTAATTTTACCTTCATTGTGGGTTTGATTTCGGTATATACTTTAAACCTCGGGTTTTAAATTTCACAGTACAACATCAAATGCTGTTAGTATCCGTTTAACTTACACTTCCTATTACTTAAGAATGTCAATGAGAATGTTTTCTTTCATGATGTTTGTTGATATCTGCTTATGACGTAAAACACTGTCCCTGGTAGGAGTTCATATTGATCTTATAGCTTCTAATAGCCCGCGTAATTACAATTTAATGGCATTTTAACATTTAAAGTATCGTTATTTATCATAATGCATAATGTTACAATTAATAATGTTCATGCTCCAAAAGTTATGACTTATCATCAATCTAAAAGAAAGACCAACCGCACAGTGAGATAATTCATCAGAACGTTAGGATATAAGTAAGTGTCAACCATCACGATTCGAAAAAGGTAGAGACTACATGGAAAGTATGTCAAGTTGCCCTTGCATATACACTTAAAGTTTCTATAAAAAAATACTTTATTTATTAATGCAAATTTCCATCAATCACATCGCTACAGACAAAACATCTCCGTAGGTATACTTTATCATTAGCAAATATTTGTTGCACCCTTATAAAAACAAATAAAAATCACTACGATAATTTTTTTTTCGCCGGTATTTGGAATTTCGCCAGTGAGATAACCCTCACGGGAGCGTTATCTAAAGGAAACGTGTTATCATTCGATAATGTTTACGTATTTTTATATGATGTCATCAAAAATGACATTTGATATTTCTTAATGATTTCCTGGAAATCTGATTGACACTAGTCTCAATATCACAATTCTTATTGTTTATAGCTATGTTCTATTTAAACTGATAACAAAAACAATGGTTTGAACAAGACTGTTAGGCACGGTAAGATCAAAACTAATCGTTCATATTCTCTGCTCCGATATTGTGTGCATCCTTTAATCCTGGACGCAAATTTATTGAAAAAAGGCCGATTATTGGGTATTTTCCCCAATGGCTAAACATAGTCATCTTGTCCAAGCGCCGAGTACACTTATAGCGCGAATGTTAATGGTAGAAAGTTTCGTATTTTTGTCCAATCACAAATTTTATATTTGTTATAGTGTGGCGGAAATTGGTAGTTAACGTAAATATCCCACTGGACCACAATTGAGGTTTTTAAAGCCGCATGTTGTTGCACTTTCGTGCCCGCACATAGGGTGATAATTACCTGCAACTCAACACGCTAATAAGACTTTTAGTTACCTATCCTGTTGGAAGCTTTGTTTTATCAACCTGATCGTAATTACAAACGCACTGAATGTTTATTCAGGAGAATATTAGACGTATATTTCACACATTATTATTATTGGTAAAATATCACTTGATTATTCCACAAATCAGCTGTTTGTGTGTATAAACAATACACTAAACTGCTAAATGGCACGAAATAAATAATTCTTATATGACAAGTTAGGTGCATTACAAAGTTCCCTTAGTTTTTATTTGTTGGGCAAAATAAATCTGGATATTGGGTTTTCCTTACTAGGAAAGGATCGACACTTGAAATCATATATTGTGAATTTAGTATCGAGTGCAATATATTTTTTGCGTTCTTCGACTGTTGCAAAAAATATATTTTACGAGCTTTAATGCCAGTAAAAAAACTGCAAAAGTTGAAGAAGGAGAAAAAATATACGACGTATTGAACGAAATGTTCGATAACTAGTTTATCAGGAAATATATTCTTTGAAGGCAACGGTTTTTGAAAAGTGCATATGACATTCGAAAGCGTGAAAACCCAGAAAAAACATTCGAAATTTTAAAATAAAACAGTATGTTGAAACGCATTGCATTTTGAGGAGCATTTATAATTTTAATTAGAACTATAATAGTTCTAGCTAACTATAAACTAACAATTGACAATTACCAAAGTTTGATGATATGTTAAGAGTTACAAAATAATTTAGCTTCGGTAACTTGTCGCGAACTGTACGTGTAGTGTTTCATATCTTTGTTTCCACCTGTTTCCAGTGAATTTTTATTACTGTGTTAGGCTTTTCAATGAATTTATCTTCCACATGAATAAGTGAAATTATGAATTGCAGTTCAAATTGGAAATATGATGTATAGCCAATCACGTTCGAGATATTTTTTATGTTGACGAACAGGTCTGATATTAACACGCAGCTATTTTCGTATGTATTTTAACAAGTCTTTAAATTAGTCACGTTCACAAATTAATTGTTGTGTCATATTATTATCTGTTTAGGACAAAAGTGTTATCAATAAAAAGGAGGCGACGACTCTAGGTTCCGAAATGTTCGATTTGTTTAATTATACATACAGTTGACTCCCTCTAATTCAAATCTCTATAATTCGAATATTTCTATAATTCGAACGAGTGCTCAGTCACCGTCAATTTTCCTTAAGAAACTCTTATAGAAAACTTTCTACAATTCGAATTTCTCTAATTCGAAACTTTCTCTAATTCGAGCAGTTTTTCAGTCCCTTCAGCACGATTCTCTCCCTATTTCGAATTTTAGAGTGTAACCAGGGCTTTGACAAATTCAAATGACACCATTTTCGGTGTCTTCCTGAGAAAAGCACTTGGTGATGCAACTCGTATTGTCGAAAGAGATCGTCTCTCCAATGTAAAGCAATCAAATATTCAACAGTTTTTCAAATAGAGTTTCTTTTTTGTGTAAACTATGAAAATAAAGATTGAATGAAACTTGAGTTTTCTTTATTTTGAAATTAACGTGATTTCTCTCTGTAAATTCGAATTTTCACTCTCTGAAGCTGAAATTGCAAATTACAGAGACTATCTATAATTCGAACAAAAATTTTTCCCCGTGGGAATTCGAATTAGGGAGAGTCAACTGTAATTATGGAGGATTAAGTATTTGTGTTTGTGGTAAATGAAGTTCACTTAATTTAAAAAATGAAAAGAAAAAATAATGTACATAAAGACAATACGAAATATTTTGGGTTATTTTTAATTGTTTAGGTAAGCACAATAACACAAAGACCATAACTTTAATTCCACAGTCTCTTTTCTACAGACAATTACGCTTCACAAAGTACTGCTTTACGTTTTTGCTATATCGTTTAAATTGATTGCCAGTATTTCATGGTACATAAAAATTCGCGTCGTCAAGGTTTTAGTCGGTGACTGACCTGAATACTGTAATGAAAACCTTGAAAATATTGCCTTCCACTGTGCAAACAATTAAGAGTGTCATCTCTATACCTTTAATCTTTAACAACATTTTGAAAAAATGCCAGTTTTGAAATAATACATTTATTTTCAAGAAAATGTCAGTAAATGGTTTAAGACACGGTTCAATTAAACGCTGCATCAGTGATATTACTCTTCGTTCTCGCAAGTTCTAAAAAATGTCCTGTAATACAAAGACCACCCACCCAAAAGGTTAATGTACGAAATCATACACGCTTTACAAAGATATAGACGTCTAGACAACCTGTTTATGAATAATTATATTTCAGTAATATTATTTGACATTATTTTTAAATAGATGTCTTAACGCCAGGAGAATCAAAAATTTGTTTAAAAAGAAACTAGGCAATACAAGGCTGCACAAGACAACATTGAAGGTTTGCTATATTTGAAAAGGCATAAGGTTCTTTAAATTTTTTTTAAAATAACTGTTGTGTCAACCGGCTTTAATGCCAGATCCTTGTACACGTCGGCAAAAATTTGGAAGAATATAGCTATCGGGTTGTGTTGCAAAGTGAGAAATTCTTTTTAAAGGAAGATGAATCTAAAACAAGGTAAGGTAAGTGCTTATGTCGATTAAATTATGGATAAGAAACTCATAGGAGCTTTTTTGTTATTTCGAGCTAATTCTAGATGTCCAAGTGTATTTAAGTTAATTTTAGATGTTGTTTTTGTCCTCAGTGTTCATAAATGTTTTCTTTGCCATTAGGTAAGTCACTAAAGTCAAAAACCAACAATCGTTTTTAACTTCTTTAGGCCCGTTACCATATGACTGCATTCTACGCTACCGTATATGTAGCGTAGAAAACTTACAAGTTTTGATGTTAGTGCATGCACACTAAGACAAAATGTCTAATTTTGTCAACGTGAGTCCGCGCTAACAAGAAAACTTATGAGCTGGGAATTCTTATACCAACCCCATGCCTGGCCTGGTGATTTTTTAGGTAAGTTTCCAACGCCACCTTATATCAATTATATACTGAAGATGAAAGTCATTCTGATTGACTGGAGCATAATTTTGTTTGCTACGTGGCATTTGGAGAGTAACATTATTAGCATTTAGACAAGGCTTGACTAGATTTTACGGTTATAAGTATTTTCCCATCCTTATTATTAATTGCTACTCACAAATGTTGCTTGTCAATTTATCTACCTTTTTGTGCATACTCGCGTTACTATAAGCAACTCCTAATATGCCAAATGTAATAAATCTCTCAAAAAACTATAGCTTTAATTGCCATGTATGTTTCATACGACAAAACGCGAGATTAAAACAGATGATTGATTTTGATCGACAGTTCGGCCTAATTAACGAAGTAAACCCGTGAATTTGGTCTTCTTAAATAGATATTCAACACACAACAAGTACGTTTTTAAAATACAAAAATACATCAAGCCTCAGACAAAATGTTGTGTAGCTTTTAAAAGAAAGTGCATTGTTGTTGATATAATATGGAAATCAACTACTTCTTCTGTGCTTATTAGACGTGGAATATCCATCTACAAAGATTATTTTACTTATTCCTATAAAAGTATAGTAACACAAAAAAGTTACCTACCGCATTTAAAATCATACTGTATTTCATCTTTCCAACTGTGTGTCAACCACGATTTGACCATCATTCGCTTGTGCCTGTGGTTTTATACTCTCTTACGTACAGTAGCTATAAATAGAATTAATGCTAATGTGATGCATGCTATTAAAATATGTCAACTAAGTTCAAAAACTGTAGTTCCCCAATGTTGTTGAAAACAACGGATACAAGCTCCCCCTCCATTTATTCAGTTTTATATGCTTTTTGGCATTACTCAGTATAATAGCTAGCTATTATAGGATTGGGTTCTTCAATATGTCATATTTCAGATAAAAATTTAAAAGTTGCCTAATATTTTTAGCGGCTTTGTTTATATGAGTAAAATATTCCAATTTGTGAGATACCGCAAATTATCTATTAAAGTATTCACCCATATTTACTTTATTTACAAGAAACTTAGTGAATTAACGCTTAAATAATGTTTTAGATGCGTGACTTCGGATGCAATTTTGGCAAATAACATATCAAAAATGAACGTCAACTTAAACAACATATATTTGCCATATTTATATATGATCTATAAATGATCCTGAGGCGATAAATAAACTCTTTAGCTCAATTTAGCTTTATGTTATCTCTTTAATGAACTTCGACTTGCCAATAGCATTCTGGAGTAATTCATACGAGAAAAAAAGAATTCTGCATCGAGAGGGGAAAAGGTGCATTAAAAACCGTAGTTAAAACGCTTACTGGCCTATTTAGGCAAGTGCTATGTCTGGTATAGCTACGTGTTGAAAAAAGGCGGGCTTCTACATGAGTGAGTCGAAAAACGTATACTTGTATAACATTTCCCGAGAATTACAACGCAAATGCGTCATAGATAATTTAATAATTATATTTTAACTATC
The DNA here is from genome assembly GCA_030067915.1 of Hydractinia echinata. Classification (NCBI taxonomy): domain Eukaryota; kingdom Metazoa; phylum Cnidaria; class Hydrozoa; order Anthoathecata; family Hydractiniidae; genus Hydractinia; species Hydractinia echinata. The sequence continues at coordinate 1,689,424 of JASGCC010000042.1, read as the reverse complement.
AGTAATTGTGAAGATGATGGAGCATTTATTGTAATTCGCTGTACCCTTAGCGACCAAACAACATGTTTATTTCATGTTAGCGACCACAAAGTCAAATCGTGTGATTTTTGCTTTTCAATTCATTTCGTCCCTCCACTGTTTCTCATTTCGAAATTACATATAATGCGACAAAATGTTCTAGACTTTGAAAGGATTAGAATAGCACCCCAACATTGATATCATTATGTATTTCCGCGCGCTGTTAATAACAATACACTGCTATACACGGACCACCCAAGACGTCGAGGTCGAATGAATTTTAATCACCAATACAGGACACTCTGTTGCAGTCAGTATGGGAAACTTGCTACTTCTTTATTGCTATCTATCAAAATAAGACTCTTTTATTCAGTATGTAACTTCGAAGATTTTGTCAGTTAAATTTATTTGCGGCCTGGTAAATGTACACAAATCAGCATAATTGGAACTTTGTTTTGAACAATAAGCAATGACGAAAGAAGCTGTATTTTTTAATATATACGCTATACTTACAAGATTTTAAAGGTAATAAACACTTAAAATAAATTTAAATCTAAATCTTTTCTCGGGCGGCCTTATGCACTATATATTCGTGTGCTTCTATTCGAATTTGAAATGAATGTAGCCAGCTAAATAGGGGAGTAAATGTATGTAGTTCTTTCTTTTAGCGGATATTTAAAGCCAAGGTGAGTGTTTATCTCGTTTGATTAAATTATGGTTGCAATCACTACATACAGGGAACTTTAATGTAATTTTTAATTACCTTAGGGGAACAAATTATTTGCGAAAGAAATTTTAGCACAGGTTAATTTTGCAGACAAGTTGTCCCCAATTTTTTTGTTTTATATTTTAGCAGATGGCTATATTTTCCTGAATTTTTGGGGGAAATTGTTTGCGGATGCTAACGACAAAAACTAATTTTAAAATCTTTTTTGGAACATACTTTTGCGAATTAAGGCTAAATCTGCAAAAATAAGCTCCGCCAAGAAAGTTTCGCAAAATTTCTTTCGCAAATAATTTGTTCTCTTAAGGTATTTTCAGATGTCCAATGTGATAATTAAAATGATTCAAGAAGCTGTTCTTTCCTCAGTGCTGAAAGGTTGACTGGAAATACAAGTTATTAAAGCCACAAACCGACGGCCGTTTTGCGTGCGGGCGTTCGTGACTTTAATAGTTGGATAGCTAAATAAATCTTCATTAATGAATACATGAATGTAGACATTTTAAGTTGATATCTTTAAATGAGCACTTAATGTCAACACTAATCGAATTTTTGGATTCTAACGATGGGAAACCACGTGGTAGGAATGATATACCATTGTTTTTGTTCTTGCTTCGAACTAATTACTTTCACATTCTTTATAGCAAGATAAATTACTGAACAGAAGTGACAAACATTCCAATGTTGCAAAGTTTTGTTTCCAATCAATTCGCGTTTATTAAATGGTATTTTTTAACGCCAATAGGCCACAATTTATATTGTGGGATTATTAAAAGTGCTGGACATTGTCCGCTAATAAACTAATTTTTTTTCGATAGAATCTAAATAGAGACATCAAAGGTACGACTATGCAATTATGCAACAAATATGAGCGTTAGATTCGATATTTTTTGTTACGCAAACTTACTAAAACATCTTATTTGTGGAACGATCTTTCCATGCATGTGGTAGAGTAGCGAAATCATACGATTGTTCTATTTTTGTACAACTAGGTTCTTATTCATTAAACATTTTACCTTGCAGATACTTTTAAAACTCCAGTATAAAGATGCCTCTTATCATTTTACTGATATATTTCAGGACACTTCGTAAATTCATAATTAGAAACTCTGGCAAATACATAAATTACTTCTCTAATTGATTTTGAAGTAACAAATTCAAATCCCTAATGAAGGAAGTACAGCCAAGAAACTGTCACAGACATTTAAACATTCTTAAGCTATCCCATAGCCAAATAATGTCAAAAAGCTTTGTCATTATTGGTCATGTTGATTTTAATTCGAACTATTATTCTATTTTTACCAATTAGTTTTTTCCTATTTCTTCTACATGATTATCAAGATTGCGCCCACCTGTGAAACTACTTTGTCATCCATAAGTACAGCAACTTTTAATGAATGTGAATGCTATTTGATTTCTTGTACCGTTTTAACACATGACACTAAGGCAGTGTTATTTATTTACTGCATCCTGAAGTAACTGAAGTACTCTACTAACTAACGGGGTCAAAATAAAGATGCTAAATATAAAGGTAAAGATAAGCATCGTTTTTTATGTACCTCTGGTACGAAATAGTAATTTTTTCTTTACAGGGGATTGCAGTCAAATTAACATTGCTTGCTTTAAGATGACCTTGGCCTTGCGCACAGACACAATAGAGCTATTAGCTATAAAAGCAGTACTGAGGTCAATATTTTTGCTAGAAACTCAATGTGTCAAAATTGCGAATATCAGTGTTTTCCCTTTTCTTTTTCTAATAAAACGACTTTGATGAGTTATGATATTGATATCGGGAAATTTAGATTAAAAACAACCAGTCTCTAGCTCGTGAGAATATCCACGCCGTACATGTAAGTGAGTAAGTAAGTAAGTGAGTAAGTAAGTAACGGGAAGGTTTAACGTCCTTAGGGATTCCATCCTAACGGCTGTCCTTTCCTCCCCTCTGACTGTAGCTATGTTACATTACCGCCAGATATACGTTTAGACTGCTCTAACTTGCTTGCTTGCCACACAACCCAATTGTCGGTCAGTAGATGGCACCAAATGGGCTGACAATACTACATTTAAAGTGTGCCAGAGAGGGATTCGAACCTGAAACCTTATGAGTACAAGTCGAATGCGCTACCACTACACCATCTCCGCCTGAGATTCCGGTTCTCATGTGTTCGCCTGTCGTACACATTTTCATGCATCCGTAGCACAAAGTACTTAGTCATATGGTATACGAAACAGTAACGATTTGATTACCTATCTTAATATTAAAAAAAGGGTGCCGTCAATCTCGAAACTTTTGTATTTTTTTCTCAATAAATACAAGATAGGTTAACATGCTTATATTAACATTTTAATACTCAGGATAATTAAAAAAAAGGAATTGCGGCGGGAAGCCAAGTAACAGCAATTGGGTTGTTGATTGACACTGATGAAGCTAAATGTGCGTGATTAAAATTTATTTTTATCCAAGAAATGTAATTATATTAGTTGAAAACACTCTGAACTTAATGTTGTATTTTTAAGAAAAAGTAACATATTTAATAATTAAAAACAATTAAAATTTCGAAATATCTGGTAGCATTGTGCACCCATTAAAACCTATTTAACTGCCTCTTGTGCCAGTAACGAGGCATTTCAACAATTTCATTAAAAACAGTTTTGTTATATAATTATAAACCAATTCCAACAAATTTTCTAAATGGTTTGCATATCGCTAACATCAAAATAGTGCCTAATCTTGATAGATACCCTGACGCAAAGAAATATATCAAAAAGCCATTGATTTGGCTAATGTTACTTTTAGAGCTATTGTATGCATCAGTCGTCTGAGATAACGGGGTTACTGTTGGAACTTGAATTATGCAGAATATTCCAATCAAATGTCAACCAATTTGAAAAATATACTAACATTAAAACACCTCCAGTTCTGAAGAGATACATCGACACAAAGTTTTTCCTGAAGAAATGACCATGTACGGAGTAATGTACGGATGTGCGCCCTCTACTCGGTACACCACCTTCCCTCGAATGAGCGACTACCTTAAATGAGCGACATAATATTTTTAAAAATGGAGCCCTTTTGGCAAAATAGTGCTTTATCGGCAATTGTCCAATAAGGTTAAAATAATACAACCAATTTAGATTGCACGATTACTTATTATTTTAAAAGTGGTGTCTCGCAACGGTTTTTAGCTGAACTTAAATCTTAAAAATTATTTTGTTTATACTTCCTTTTACTTCTTTTATTCGCGTAAAAATACTAAAATGAATATCTTTTCAATATATTTAATGGGTGATTCTTTCAAAAGAGAACCAACCCTAAATGAACGACTCAATGCCTGATCCAAACCAGGTAACTGAGGTAACAGGTAACTGCAAACCAGGTAACTGAATAAATAGAACAGGAATTATTTAAAACTTTAAAAAAAGCTATAAGAGTTTCTAACATTTGGCTACATTCTTTATCTTTTTGTCAGAATGATTTTCCGTCTGTACAAACACGAGGCTTCGTGTTTAGTCTTTATAAATTGTGAATCTGAATTATTGACACGAAAAGCCTGTTGCTTTGAATGTTCGTAAAACAGTGTCATATGTGATCCACATCATGATGTATAAGTATATGTAATCGCACGTTTACGAGTGCAATTAGGAAATAATCGAACGAGTATTTTTTTTTGCTTTTAATTTTCCGAGTCCGTTAGGACGAGGATAAATTTAAAAAGCAAAAAAATTACGAGTTCGATTATTTCCAATTGCACGAGTAAACGTTCGATTACGAGCTAATCACACAATGAACTATTTTTGTAAGAGTAGCACAGGATGTCAATTTCAATGTTTTGATTTTTTTATTACCCGGTTTATAATTAGTTCGATTCATTGTAAAGATATCTTTTTTTTGACTTATCATAAAAGGCGAGAAAATAAATATTTAAATTATCGGCGCTCCTTAAAGAGTGCAGTTAAGATTCTAGAGTGCAATTAAGAAATAATTGCACTCCGCAGAGTGCAATTACGATATAATTTGCACTTTAGAAGAAGCGCCAAACAAGAAAAAATAGGTCATCGTGTGATTACAGTTGTAATTTGAAAAGGTAATACAATCAAGTAAAAAGGTAATTAATTTCTACATGGCCTCAAATTAAGTAATGCCTAAGTTTAAAATATAATATTTATTTCCTAAGCATTACACCAGAATCGAAATTGATGTGGAAACACATGTACCACAAAAAAAATCACCTGCATTGGAAAATAGTATGTAAACAACATAGGTTTATCGCACTTCTCTCATTTTGAATAGTTATGTTTAAGAGTTGAATGATTGATGGATGTCCAAACTGTCTCAGCTTATCAAAAGGTATTGTGTGATATAACAAAATAACCATTAACAATGAACTATTGAATGCATAATGCAGGTTCTTTCTTCACGAGGAGATTAAGTCATCACCTGATTTGGAAACACTGATTATACTGACAGAACTCTTCTTTGTGACCACAATATTTCTTTTAAGGAAATGCCTTCACAAGCCACGCAGAAGTTCTGCTAGATGTTGAACAAAGATTTTCGGCTAGTACCTGAAAATAAAGTCCTTTTTGCTGTCATCCTTCATTTTTTCACTCACGTCTGTTGAAGTCCCTAATTTTATACTCACCCCATAAATATAACGCCCTTCTTACTGCAGAATATAGAACAGCCCCACCAATAAAGTCCTAATACAGATATAAGCACATTGGGTTACGTGTATCCAGCATGATTGAGATGTTAAAGAATTACACAACCTGATTGGTTAGAACTTATTTCATAGCGGATAACATACTCCGGTATAACTCCAGTATTGAAGTGACATGGAACATAAACAAACACAAACACATATATTTGCAACTGCCACTGAATGACAGCCTAATATTGTTTACATTATACCTATAACCCAGTTTGAATCGTATTTTTTTTTGTAAAGTACATGGTTTCTATATTCTATTGATCTTTTCCCTCTAAAAAAGAAAGCAATTCTGGTACTAATGCGTATATTAACTGTTTATTTTGGCCATACCCCTTCACATATTGACCTTGTCATGCATTGCTCCTTGCAAGGTAATACTTCGATCACGGTCAATATTCTGCAGTGTTGGTCTCATACACAGTTATTAAAGGGTTAAAATTGGTGCAACTGCCACATTTTGAAACAAATCTTAAGAAAAAAAAAGAAAATTCCAGTCACGTGTGTTCTTTCTTTCAAGCTTTATTCATTGGCACCGAAGATTGCGAGGCGGTATTGTACGAAAATGATAGTAACCAGGAAGGGCAACTGAACCGTCGGTTGCCCTTTGGTCGAAAAAAAGAGACAATAACAGATTGTCTTACAGGTTCAGATTGAGACTTTATTTTTATTTTCTTCATTTATTACAGTAATTTCTTCTGTTCATTGTAATTAATGTCACAATACAGATAAATTGATTGTTATAACAATGCGCGTCAAATTCACAGATTTGTTTGAAAATATTATTTCGGTTTGTCTGTTCAGTATTCATATTATTGTTGAAAGTTTATCATTTCTTCAACATAATATTTTAGTAGTCGAAGTTTTAGGAAATCTTTTCCCATCATCGGACAAGGTAAAATGAGAGTTGTTATCAACACAATTATAATTGCGGCAGGTACAACATATCGTTTTCCTGTGGATTTTTTTTCGCGACTTTAAATTAGTTAAAAACGGGTTGACTGAGTAACATTTTTTTTTTACTTTTTTGCTAACCCATGTGGAGTTGTGAAGAATACTACGTTTAATTACCACCTTCAAATAAATAAATAAACTACTTATTAAATAAGATTGATGAAAACGGATTATAAGGTACCCTGATTGCCATGATAGATAGTGGGTTTCCTGGGCAGCATTTAATCAAAATTGTATGTTCCAATTTCAGGGAAAGAAAGGAATCGTATGTAAAGCTTTTTACTTTTTAATCACATGCAATACACACACACCAAAAAAAACTTTAATGTTTGAAAAAATGTAGTAGCTAGTTTAATACAATCAGCTCGAAATCACAATTGGTGTCAGAGATATTTTGCGGTGCAAATTAAATTGAAAGAAAATTAAAAATTACTGCAAATGAAGATAATTACCAACCATTTTTTTAGATTAATTTTACTTCAAAAATTCTATTTCTAATTCTATCAATTTATCTGTTTGTGAAATTAATTACAATGAACAGAAGAAATTACTGTAATAAATGAAGAAAATAAAAATAAAGTCTCAATCTGAACCTGTAAGACAATCTGTTATTGTCTCTTTTGGTCGACCAAAGGGCAACCGACGGTTCAGTTGCCCTGCCTGGTTACTAAAATTTTCGTAAAAGGCCGTCCTCGCAATCTTCGATGCAAATAGATAAAGCTTTCCTTTAAGGAATGAACAGACGTGAGTGCAATTTTATTTACTTTTATGATACCATTGCTGCTATCATTCGCTTGAAAATGTGGCAGTTGCACCACTTTAATTTTAACCCTTCAATAACTCTGTATGAGAGAAACACTGAAGAATATTGAACGTAATCGGAGTATTACCGAGCTTGCAAGGGACAATGCATGACAGGTCTATTTTCTCAGGTTTAAATAGTTCCGGGCTTGGTCTCAAGTCCGTGCGAAATAAAACTAGTTGAATTTTTGAGAGCTTAGAAAGTAAAAGTACAATATTTTAACTGTTCTCACGTTGTCTTGTTTTAAATAAAATATGTTTGAAAGAATTCTCTCCTCGACTAAGGCTATGTGGCATCAATAGCTCATTGTGCAAACTCATATAATTTAGATACATATTTAAGCGCAATAAAGCTATTTTTATACCTCATTATATTCATGCAAAAGTTAATCAGGTTCAAAAGAATTTTGAAAATGCAGGAACACTTTTTGTTTCATCATCTTGACAAATCACATTCAACCATAGTCCATTATTATAAAACGACCCATATACAATTTAAAGTTAAAGTCTCATACCATGTTTTATAGCACTTGATACTTTTGCTTAGCAGTTTACATACAAAGTACTGACAAAAAACTCGTCCTAATTTGCCAGTAGAGCTTATAGATGAAAGTCTTATTAGTCATTGCTGAGATTGTCCTGTTGACCCTGTGGAAACCAATGCTAAAGAACAGGCAAACTGCGCTGCGGCACGGCGTTGATTTTGAATACCAAACCGATTGAGTTGGTTTGCTTCCTTAAAAAAATTCTTACTATCAATACTTAGTATTTAGTTTAACAAGTCACAGCAATCATACCATGTGAGGAAAAAGCCCTGAACACAGAGTAACAATGTTTTGATATAGAAAATATTCGTAAAGTAAGAGAAATTTGATGTTTTCACATAAAAAACGTTGAATTTTCACCTAAAAACATTTCAGAGTGACAAAACAGTGGACCGAGAAGATAAATCAGAATGTTATAAATACCAATTTTGTTTACATCTTTGTGAGTTAAATTAAAAACAAAAAACAAAAAACAATTGAATATCTTTCTCATGGCCACGGATCAATACCCTTAAAATAATTAAACAAGAAAAAGTTAAAGATCAAAATTGCGAAAATTGTAGAATTTGAACAACATGTGACAAACATATTATTTTATACCAATAAACTTATTGAACAAGTTTGAGAAAGTAGAAAAAAAGAAAGTAAAAAGTCTTAAATAAAGATGAAGCCACCATATTGCGCGTTCGATTTGTTTTGGAATATTTCCGGTCAGTATATTTATCAAATTTGGCGCCATCTTATTACAATAAACTTTATCTTTCAAAGCTTGTATAATACAAGTTGTGGAAAATGGATTTAAAATTTGAAAAAAATATTGTTGTTGGCCATGACAGATATTTCTTAAGTCCCACATGTTCAACCAAAAGTTATTAAATGATGTTAATACTATAATATAAAAAAAAAGTATACTTGGTTATCTTGAGTCAAACATTATTGATGTTAAGTGGTAAGTACATCCAAAAGCAAAAAAAACAAAAAAACAATTTGTTGATATAAAATTAATAGAAATAATAGAAAGTGTATAAAAATTTTTCCTTGCTATATAAAATGTATTAGTTGACTTAGAATACTCGTTTTATTCGAAATTCGAATAAGCGCCCTTTTTCATCGTAGAAAGGGCGGGCTTTTATTTGAGGGGGCGCTTATTCGAGAGGAGCGCTTATTCATAGGAAGGCACCTAATCGAGTCCTTATTTAGATTTGTGTTTTTTAAAACGTATAAGAAAATGACAGTGGTCCTTTTCTTCTTGCAGGTCCGCTCATTTAGTTATGCCTGTGTACAAAAAGTTCAGTCTGCACATGCGGCATAATTTAAAGTCTTTAAACGGAAAATTTTGTGTTAACAATGACGCGATAATCAATAGCAGGCCTTTGGCGTTGGAAATTATTAATGATGGTGACAGTCTAATTATACCAACTCTAGTCTTGTAGTGACAATAAAGTCTTAGACTTGTGGTTAGTAAGCTCTCTACAAGGGCAAGGAATTCTTATTTTGGCGAAGGAACTTTATATACAATTATCTTAGAAAGATATAAAAGACATATATAATTACATATAGCTGGGTAGCTAGCTAAGCCTCTATTTCAATACAAAAAAAATATAGGAAATTGTTTTTTTGTTTTTAAATAAAAACCTAATATATCTCCTTTGGTAATCTTTATAGTATTTCTTTAAGAAAAGCGAGACCTGTTTATACTAAAACATGTACACCCAAACTATATGGGACAACACTAATTAACCTGATCTAGGCCTGCTGATTACAACTTCTAATAGAGTGCCAGCTCTCATAGGGGTTCCTAGGATACACTTTATTTCCTAGAAACTGCCGGGGCTTTACTATAGCTACATGCAGAAATATGGTGGCAAAAAAGCATTAATAGAGTTTGAAAAACTTTGCAATAATAGCCGTATTACGCCTGTCGGTCAAAACCGGGACTTGCTAACCACCCAAGAAATCTTAAAAAAAAAAAAATGCCATATATATTTAGGGCATTGCTACGACTGGCGAATTCCCGTCGTTTTTCCACGGACTAATGATTAATTTAATAGAATTGTCTACAACTATATGTATGTAGACTTTTTTTTATAAGCTTTACATTTTTTTATTTGAGCCAGACATAAACATAGTTAACCAAATGAGAAAATATAGCTAATATCCAATATGCTAGCCTTTGCCTCTCAAAATCTTTAACATTGGCTATTTCTTGAAATCAACCTCTTCCCCACAGTCTTGTGGCCCCTGAACCGTTATTACGGAGTGGCCAACAATGACCATGGAACAGGCTGGTCACGTGATACAAAAGTCCAATGATAATGTGATGCAAATTCGGCGCTCGCCTTAAAAGCAAGATTTAGAAATAGCGGGCAAAAAGACACAACATCAAAGAAACGTTTTTGTCGATGAAAGCAAAATTGTCAGAATTACTAACTTTACTAAATTGATCAATATTAAACAATCAAGCTAAGACATAGCTTGATTGTTTAATATTGGCAAAAGACCTTTAATTCATAAAATGTTTTGAAAGTTTGTTGGTATTAACATTCATGAGCTGTAGCTAGCTAGCTGCACCGTGTACTATATAAGGACCTAGCTAACGTGACATCCTGAGACATCTTTACCTAACCACATATTTAAAAACGACATATTTAATTGTTTTCCAGAGGGATAATTTTGTTGAGAACACGTTAGAAATTGTATGAGAAGAGATGGGTACTCTAGTTGCACACAAATGTTTCTAATACACTGCATATTAGAAAAAATTATCAAAATTTGAACCACAACAATTTTTCCTATTTTGAGAATCAAAACTAAGAAGGACAGGTTGTAATGCTAAATTTATGGATTATTCTCGGGTCCGAGTTAACATGCTTGACACTTTCTGGTAATGTTCAACAAAAATGAACAACATATTTGAATTCGGCATCAAAATTTATGAAATCATGCATTTTTCCAGTTTATACACTAAGTAAACTGCCCCTATTAGTAGCAAAACATTAAAACATTTTATGATGAAATGACTACACAAATCAACTGCAGTGAAAATGGTTAACTATAGTTGAATATTGCAGTCAAACTCTTATAAAATTTGAAATATAGTGCCTATAATATAGTGCCTCACTTATTGTACATTCCATGGGCATGGTTAGTATATCAAATAAGCTCATTATATATACCTGCTTATATACACGAGTTGCAATGTTTGCGCTGTTACGAGATTCTTGCGCGTGCTTGGAAAAAATCAGAAAAATCGACAAGCAAAAAAATCTTAATTTCAAAAGATGCCTCTACCTGAAAATAAAGTTTGAAATGGACTGGTACACGGCTTGGTGCCTGCATTATTTTGCCTGTCGATTTGCGTAGGAGGTTTTGGAGATTATAAACAACGCACATCACGATGAAATGGTTTTTAGCCAACACAATGTTTCTAAGAAATGTGGCAGATAATTTAGCTAATTTGTCCACTTAACATATAAAGAGAACACAGCCAGCTTGTCATCAAAATGTTTATAAAAATAGACTCAAACATTGACTAACAACATTGAATTTTGTACCCAAGTAGGGTAATGAATTTAACAACATCGATACATATGACTACTAGCTAATAATTAAAATGTCCACGTAATTTGGACGGTATACGCTAGCTAGCTTACTACCAGTTCTGCAGGGAAAGAAAAACATATCAGATAAATTTGCTTTATGTCATGTAGAACTAAAAATGTTATCTTTTTCTAACATGTTTTTCAAATCAGCCTCCCTAAAGTTATTGCACTAGTATAGAAAGTGTTGCGGAGAGGTTGCCAAGGCAAAGGCATTAAGCACGGCAAGGAAAGGGCACGGCAAAGGCAGGCAAGGAAACAGGAAGAGGAATCAGGAAGGCAGGGGTAGGCAAGGCATGGGAGGCACAGGCATGGGAGGCAAGAGCATAGTAGGCAGGCACCAGAAAAGGCATAGGAAGGGTAGGCAAAGGCACGGTCAGTGCTGGCAAGGCAATGGAACGGCAAGGCAGGGGTGCCTGACTTTAATAGAAAATCTCCCCCCTACAACTCAAAGATTGCGAATACTCAATATATCTAAGATAAGTATCATATTAGTCCAGGAGTATAGAAAATATTGAGGTGCAAATATTTCAAATTCAATATTTCAAAAAAAAAGTCTCAAATTTATCTCAGGTCAATATACAGTGAATCATGTTAGCAGAATTATGTGCCAATACAAGTATTTAAACAATCGGTCATAACGCCATATCATTTTTTGATAAATCTGAGATTAACTTGGTTCCAATGACAACAACATTAAAAAGTCAAGATATAGAAATAATCAGAGAAGTCCACGAGAAAGGCAAATAAATTTATTAAAAAACGCCTTTTTTGGTTTCTTGTGCCTACCAGGTTTATCAACACAAAACTTTTTACCATAAAGTGATAGATCTATTACAAAAAACAAAGCATTTTTGGGCTCTATAAATGAAAGTGATAAATGTATGCAACTCCCCCCTCTACGACTCAATATAGCTAATATCATATACTTATGAAAACCTGGTTGTTGTAGGTGCAAGATAATTATGTTTTTCCTAGCCCTGTCCAGGATTTGAACCTGGATCTCTCATTTGCATGAGTGTCATAGCCATTAGACCAGCAGGGCATAAATATATATATATACAAAACTTTACAGGTGAATATTATATACACTTAGGAATTTACAGCACACAGCCTAGTTAATTAACCTTTTGAGAAATGCTCGTAAATTGCATGAAACACACAAAATTTAAGGTGTTTCGGGTGTAATTATATTATCAGTAAATATCTTTCCTTCAACTTTAGCTGGAATAAAAACACAATTTACATATTGTGCCATGTCATAGCGAAAACAGTCAGCAAACCTTTTTTTATTTTTCACAAAATGTTCACGGTGAAACTTAAAATATATATGTATATATATACTTTAATCTGCAGTGAGCGATTACTAAATAAATCCTTTCAAAAAAACTTTAGCGCAACTTCTGTTAAATAGAAATACAGGTGTCACACATACGTTTTGGCAAAAACTATTCTAACTTTGGTTTAAATAAACAGACAGTAAACAACCTGTTGTTACCCTACACAGCTAAAACAATCACTCAGCAATTTTATTTTGTGAAAAAGCATTAATTAAAAATAAAAACACAGATTATATATAACCTCTTTTTACCCTCACAAAGAATCCTGCAACATTTTATGGTAAAAGTTCCTGTGCAAGATCAAAAATTAATCGTGAAATCGGATAGGCGTAATACATTTTCCAAAAAATGTTTATTGCAACTGCGGTTTAAATAAAAACAGCAGAAACAGCCCGTTGTTGTTAATCAGACAGCAGTTTTATATTGGAGAACAAGTTTTCATGACAATAGGATAAAATATTCTTATTCCCAACTGAACAGAAACTTGGTACCTAGCTAGAGCTTGGTACCTAGCTATAGAGCTGGACTTAAGCATGATATCCCGCATTGGTGTAAAGATCAGGTCAAGTTACAGAAACAGAAATTATCGCAACATTTGTATACATATCGGGAAATTAAGTAAGAAATAATGAATATATTTGAAGATTTTCAATATGTTGACGATTGCATGAGAAGCGCTTTTCAGAATTTAAAACGTCTCAGTAATAACAAATGTTGATGTTGAAAAAGTTTCCTGATTATATAGATATATATATATATATATTAAAAAAATTTCTGTTTCTGCAACTTGACACGAACTGGTGCATGCTAAGTTGATTTCCTGATCTACAACATGGCAATGTCTACTACCCTGGGTCTTTTGTTACGTGCCTACAATATGGTTACAATCGTCCACAAAAATATGGCTTTCTAATCCCCCCCATGTCATTCAATGTTAAGAAGTGACATGTGTGGCTGAGCAACGTAAACGATTATACGTGACCACATCAACCTTTATATAAACACTGATCATGAGTGGGGACGGAACGTATTATCTGCAAAATATGTAGCAAGCTATGTTCTTTTGCTGACTTTTTGGTTCTTAGTTTGTGACAGTTGGTGGTATAAAATTGCCAAAGGCAACACATTTTGTGGATGATGGTAGCTAGCTAGAACAAGCTATATGTGATGGGACATTCCTACAGAGTAGAATTATCTCACTCACTGTGTAGTATAGCTTTGTAGCTAGTTTTATGTTAGCCATTATGGTTCTGTTTGCTCTATTTTATGCCAGCCAGCTAGCTAAAAGTCTTAACAAAAGCTAGCTAGCTATTTTCTATTATTATTCCAGTTCAGTTGGTAGTTTTATGCTAGCTAGCCTTAGGTGTGAGTGAGAGTAAAAAAGGGTTCATTACATGTAAAAAATAGTGATTAGCTAGCTAAGCATACCTCTTCTTGTTTCTTGAACAAGCCCTTCCGTCAGTTGCGATTTAGCTTAGATTAACGAACGTTTGAGTTTGAGGCGCTATGTGTGCGAGAAAAGGTCATGTGATATTAGTAAAAGTGATTTATGTATCACGTGGCTAAAAAGTGTAGGCTGATTTGGTCTGAACTAAAATCATCCGATTTCCCGCTTAGCCATCTTTAAAAAACAACAAAAGCACTCCATCGTAGTTTATATAAGAAAATTCGTAGATTCGCTTAATCAAAAATTTACAAAACTATAACCAGCTAATAATACTGGGAAATCGAGTCCTCCATGAATGAAATGCTAGCCGTTTTTGATGTATAGGGATGAAATTGATAGAAATGCGAAATACTCTCCACCGTAGTAACTTTTTATATTATTTGCCTTAATTAATGAGGAAATGGGCTCCGCTACGCTCCGTGCGCTGGCGCGCACTCCGCTACTCTCCGCAAAAACTTTGGCTGCTCTCTTTACCTACTCCACAAAATAAATCAACCGCCATATTTGTTGTATTCTTGTTTACATAAAACTCCCGAGCAGGACGGAAAGGGCAACTAGAAATTAAAAAAAAGGTTGCGAAGCATTACGCAAGTTGCAAGCAAAATTGAAACTAGCCAATAGTTGTCCCTATCATAGACGTAGAAAACCCTGGGGACAAGGTTGTAAAATAAACTCACCGAGGAACAACAACAACTCGTTGCGCAAAAGTAGTGATTTTTTGGCAAAAATACAATATATATATGCGGAATATTTCTTTTCAGAAGGTACGAGAAATTTAGATCGCGCGAAACTAAACAAAAACGATTACTGAGAAATTTCGTAAAACCTCTTACCACAGAATTATAAAATTAAATATTGATAATAATCACAATATTGTCAGTGTTGGCCGACGTAAATCCAACATTGAAGTTTTTAGCGCCAAAAATCCATGCAAAGTTATACTTTTATAAAGTTAAAACCCTTATTCTGAAAGAAATGCAATACATCGAGTTGTACAATCCGTAGTGTGCGAAAATGTCACGAATTAAGGGGATGCGCGTCGTAAGGTACACTCTTTCAACCGGAAAATAATACCCGGAACGCAGATAATAATAGACACTTTCGCGTTAACGATTTCGGAGATGAGAAGGCGAACGAAGCAGCTTGTGGGGTCGTAAAAATAACGGCACTAGTTATGAAAACCGATTTCTTGAAGCCACGGAATCCACAGAATCTGCTGCAATGAATTTCGAAAACTCACGGGAAACAATAAATAAAAACAAACAATCTACAGAAACGAAAACAATTTATTAACTTTATCAAGATTTATAAAACAGCTTCAAATTTTTGACAGAAAAACAATAACAACGCGGTGTGAGGTTTCGCTTTCTTCTTTTTATCTCACGTATTGAAAGATAACATCTCTCGCTCTCATTGTACGCAATCTAAAAAGAAACAGAAAACATTTTTATATAGTATATTAAATTATATATATAGTAAAGTCTCTAAATACATTAAAATCCAGTGCCTTTGAGGGACGATATTCAGAGCTAAATTTCTAAACTACAAATATATATCATTTTTTGGGACAGAGTGCTCAAAAAGTGTTTACTAGATACAATATGCTTGATATAATTAATAAAGGCATGCAAATCTGTTTACTTTAAGGGGTTGGTAGTTCAGTCGGTAGAGCGTTCACTTCATATTCATATGGGTTCAATCCCACATAACAGTTGTTGCTTATTGAACAGAAATTTAAAAGGTTTTTGTAACTCAAATGGAAGCTTTTTAACACTCTAGAACCGTCTATGTTGTCCCTTCTGGAAAAAAAATGACAGGGTAAATATATTGGAATTAATGAGGCTAACCACATAAAATATAGATCACTACTTTTTGTGGCCAAGACAACAAAATTGAAAGCACTGTTCTTCATTTGGGAAGTACAAATTGTATTTAAATATTTGCCCAAGCTTGCCCTCATACTTATGGCTTTTTTGGCCAGTTGACACGCATACTAATCTACCATACTGAACACAAAAGTTACGAAAAACACAAAATTTGATTAAGGTCTATTATGTGGTTTCACATTCTTAAAGGGTCATTCAAGAGTAGTTTTTACGTATCATAACTTAGCTATATACCACATTATTGTAAGCTCATGAAACACAATGCAAAAACATAGGGTAGTAAAGAAAATGACGAAGCCCTAAATATCTTTATATATGTCCAACCTTAATCTTCCAAAAAACAATAATTACATTAACGGTCGCCACAATTATCGAACAAAAGTCCACTTGGTCATTCGTGACTTCACACGTCGTACATAGCTCACTTCTTGAAAAATTTATTGCAAGATTCGAGTGTTGAAGAATTTAACATGCGAAAGTAGGTAAACAAAGTAGAACTTCCAGGTAAAGGCACCGTTTGATAAAATAGTTTATATTTAGAACATACATCAGTAAAAAGAGGCTAGTACAAAAGTTTTTAACCACAAATGAGCAAATATATACCTTAAAGAATGAAGAGGTATATTTTCCCGTTAGTTTTGGATTGGTGACTTAACTTTATTTCCACGATGCAACAAAAAAAAAGAAGCAACTTGAGTTTTAGGAAATATTTAAAAATTGTATAATAAAATTTAAAAAGAAAGAGTTTTGTTAATACTTTACGGATTGAATTTTCTTCTTCTGACTGTAGCTAGAGGTAGCTAGCTAATGATGCAATTGAAGGATGACAGCAAAAAATATTTTCCATGGTGGTCACAGGCACCAAAAAGTAATTTAGTTAGCTAGCTAGCTACATCAAACCAAGGAAAAAACGTAAAATAACTTTCAAATCATCCATACCTTCGCAACTCACTTTTCTTCTGCTGTATGAAAAGGATACCACAAACATGCCAATTCAAGCTGATAATTTGGTACTTTAAAATCTTCTTTTTAATGAAGCCATAAATATAACACGTTTTTGCGCATTATAAACGTTCAAATTAATATAGTGTGTCTTCAAAGAAAAGGTACAAGCTTTCCAACTCGAAATATTAAGAGAAAAAGCAGGCCAGCAAAGCCAATTTAAGCCGCTTTCTCTAATTTATTTCCGGGGTTGTACACTGATATTTCTACAACATAGCTACATTACAAGCATATTCTATAAAATATGTGTGAGAGTGTTATGGCAGATGGTGTTATGGCAGATGACATAAAAAGAGCAAATTTCAAAGTAGAAAGAAAATGAATGAAAATGAAGTGACATATAAAAGAATATGAAGATCACAGAATAATAAGCATACCATAAGCATGAGACGAGGCTAAACTAAAAATTATGATAATAGAAAATATACTATCCTATTTTGTTTACAAAAATCATTTTAAACAGGAAGTGTAATTGCTCAAAAATAATTTATATATGTCTTTGATTAATTAACTTTTGATGACGTTGAATATTTTTGTATTTTTATGAAGTTCGCCTTTCAGGTTTGATAAATTTAAGACACTTTTGTGAAAACATTTTAAAAACCTTTATGAGTACTTCTCCCATATATTCTTACATCATTTTATTTGTTTTTGATATTAATGGGACTAAATTTCTAGAAATTATTTTTTACGATTTTTAATTCTTCGACACGTTCACGTATGTAATAATTTCTTCAGCAAAAATTTTTAGCATTCAACATTTTTTTTTAATATTATGTAATGTTTTATTCCTGCTTAGATTTTGCATTGGGCATACATTATAATATGTCAAACACACCTCTTGATACCTACTTAAAAGGCCTTGAAGCGTGTATACAGGACTATTCGAGTCTTTTCTCATATGATATTGCTAATTATGACCCCATATCCAAATTACATGGTTATAAAAGCGCATTGGAGCACATCATTTTAGATCTGGATAAATGGCATGTTAAAGCATGGAACGAAGAATCAAATTACCTTAAAGTCAATATGATAAAAAGGGCTTATGAGTGTCGCCGCACAGCATCATGTTTTCTTTATAAAATACGACGTGAAGTAAAAAGACGAGGTGAAGATGTATGATCACAAGATCTGGCACAAGTTACAATAACAGAAAATGGAAAACAAAATCACATTTATTAAAATTTTAATCATTTTTCTTATTTTAAGTCTTTTTGTAATTAAATACCATTTTCAAACGAAAGTTATGACATGTTTTACCTGTAACCTTTTAATTGGATAGGAGTAATCATGTGATAAAAGTAGAGTGATTTCTTTAGCTGAGAATTTTGTTGCATGTAATTTTTAATTTACCTAAATTTATGCCATTCTGCTGCGCAGTAAATTTAAACGCCCACAATACTATATTGAGGGAAAGGCAAGAAAATACTCAGTATTTATAAACGTCTTTCTTCTTGCGCTACTATTGTGAACTGTCGCATGGTTTCTAATTATGCCATACATCATGCATCAAATATGCAACACTCAACAAGATTTATCTAGGCGTCACAAGTTCTTTCATCTTAACAGGGCTTACATTCCACGCTTTAGCGGTTGCCAAAGTCAACTGAAACAGCGATATAACGGTATATGTAGATCGATTATCGTAGAAACAATAGCACTTTGAAAAAGCCTAGCGAGGGATGGTTAAACCCTGGCAAAGACTCCTTGGAGAGAAAAAATTATTGAACCGGAGAGCGGGCGCCAACAAAACGTATTAAGCGGGCAATAAATATAATGTCATTATTCTACACTAAATACTAGGCAAGCGCAAAACTGGTTAAAATCTCTTGTTTTGTTTTCGCCCTTTTGTTCAAGCTTCACGTTTTTAACCAGGTGGGAGTACGTACGACAATTTATCCCACGCAGCTTGAGCAAACGTTCAGAACGAATGTTTGCGGCGAATATTTTAAACTTTATTTAAAATATCGAAAGTTTAGACCGCGAAAATAAAAAGTAAAAAATATTCGGTGCCAAAAATTGTTTGTAATAGTTTCAATTTGGAGAACTCTGGCAACCATTTTAGCCATGTATTTTACTTATTGATTACTGCATTAGTATTCATTCGAGATCCTATTTTATTTATGATTATGCTTATTGGAAGGAAAATATTTGATAAAATGAGACACATGATGTACGCACTGGTGTCGTTTATATACATAAAACCTATAGGTGCAAGAATGAAGACCAAATTTGGCAATTTGAGTTGAAAAGAAAAATCTTGTGGCACATAGAAGAAGTGTGCCACAAGATTATCAAAATACTAAAGTGAACCCCTAAGATGCAGAGGAAAATTGTTTAAATCATAGAAATGAATTGTCTTTAAAAAGGCGGCGAAGTGACGCATACGGACCATTGTAATCTTGATATGTGTTGCTGGGACGTAAGAAATACGGCGTATAAGAAAGCAAAAAAGAAGACATTAAATCGCAATTGGGAGCACTCTTCTGCCGCTCTGGGACTGCTCCTAATAATAATTTAAATAAAAGCTATAAATCACTGTAAACATTGCGACGATCTGTGTCCATTAAATCTTCGTTAGACATTACACTGAAGAGAAGGCGAATGTTAATTTTGAACCTTTTGTCAATCAGACATAGCTAATAGTTATTTTATTCTGGTAACATAAAATCAAGTAGAAAAGCTTATTTGAAATCGGATTAAAAAATGTCGTCTATGGAATTTTATGTTTGTACAAATGTCACTAGACGGATGAATGTTCGAACTCAGATAATTGAAGAATTTTAAACGAATACGTTGCTTGTAAAATCTGCCTAATATCTCGATTTCCAAGTAATTTAACCGAACAATGCCTGGCCATAATAAGAGAGCACAAAAAACAAAATTTTGAGAAAACAAAAAAATCGAAAGGTGATACAACGCAAAAACCTGTTTAGAATGGAAGTTGAATAATTTTATTTCATAATCTTTTTAGTACAGTGACATGCAGGGGCTGTTATCTTGGTTCTTAAAATAATTTTAAAATTTCGTGACATTTGTGAACTCTACATCGGATATGTAAAAGTAGACTGCATTTTGTACAAGGTCACGAGTTCCCGGGAAACTTAGGAATTACTTTTTTTGAAAACGCACGCCTTACATTGATTCTTTAAGCCAGTTTAGTTGTTCTAGATGTCAGTTCCACAACATGAAACATCTTGACATTCCCCCGCGTAAACGCAATTCTCTTTCAAACAGTGTACAGAGGTCTATTGCCATATAACATTAATAATGTTAATGAGGTCATATGCCATATGCCACACACAATATTCGGAGATATAAAATATTTATTAATCAATTTGTCAAAATAAAATATATTCCGTGCGTTTATTACAAAATTTGAAAAAAAATATATAGAGATATTTTAAATGTTTTAACCATCTCTCCCCCCGGCAATATTTGTGGCGCCAATTTTCGATTTTTCTCACATTGTCCATCTTGTTGATGTTTCTTCTCCATTCTCTTCTCCATCTGCAGCAAATATATTTTCTGGCAAACATTTTCTCATTAGCTACCTTATATCTCAAAACAAATATATAATATTCAAAAATGAAATAATGACATCAAGTGGAAGTTTTTTCAATAAAAAGTTTACAACTCCTAAAGGTGTGAGGGTATTACTACCAAAATCAAGCTCCACGAGCAACAGAAATTTGAACAAGTGAGTTTGCTAATTTGTTATTCCTTAGATTAACCCATATTTTTGCATATTTTGCTCATCTTGCTGATGTAAATACATTTAGATCTTCACCAACACAAGATCTTTCTGTTGATGAAACTGATTTCGAGTCATCAGTTTTGTCTACTCCTACGAATATCAGCTGCAAACGCGAGTTGGCGACTTTTCAAATAACTTTTTTATTTCTTTCGAGCTAAGACGGCTTGCATGTGATTTTGCTTAAATTTGAAACTTTCTCATTGATATATAACTATATAGCTAGCTAGCTATATTCATTTAAAGTCCTACGAAATACATGTGCGAAAAATCTGCGTCTGCACACAGTCTTTTTTTATTGTTATGTTTTTTTAAGGATGGTCAACAACATGGAAGACAAGTTTACGAAAAAACTAGAGGACGTAAAATTGTTTTACAGAAATGAGGTTGACGATTTAAAATTAGAAATTCAGACCCTCAGAGATGAAATTTCAATTTTAAAAGCACCTAAAGAAACAACAAAAATTAGCATTCCTGTGGAGCTCTCAGTAAGTTTTTTTATTTCATGTTATACTTTTATGAGAAATAAAATATAGAAACACATTCATATGTAAAATGTTTTTATTTACACAGAAAATGATCCGGGATTTGTATCTGCAATATGAGGAGGAAGGTGGTTGGGATTACACAAAAGCGTAAATATCATTTTTACTTTATCACAAACCTAGAACTCTTAAAAAACAGATTATATTTTATTGATCACTTTCAGGTATAAAGTCAAAGAAAATGTGACGGTAACAAATACCATACTACAGGGTTTAAAAGATGGTGAATGCTCAGAATCTAAAAGAGTGCAGAGAAGTATGTATATAATAATTTACAGGTTTATTAATAAGAGTGTCAAAATTTTATGGATTTGTCAGACAGTTAATAAAAATTTATACTTGCACCAACTCCTGATATTTTACTAATAATCCAGTAGCAATTACATTTTGAAATAATTGAATTGTGCACTTTCTTTCAGGAGCAGTGAATCGATATTTTGAAAGCCAAAAAAGAAAGCACAAATTACTGCTAAAAAGTGAAGAAGAACAAGGGATGGTAAAAAGAAATAGACGCATGATAACATCCAGGCATAGAGTGAGTTTTTTAATACAATGTTAACAGTTCTCCATCTCTATTATGAAGCCGTTACTGCATACTTTAAGGGAAGAAGGCGTTTGCAGAAAAGAAATTGTTCTGTTTTTACTGGTGAAGCTGAACCACAAAAGTTTAATGCATTTCTGTTTGAAAGCATGGTCACCATCTTTTTATTAACAATACTTGTTTTTTAGTTGTTTGCAATGCGAGAAAGAGTTGAAAAGGGAGATGATGATCTGGAACAGTGGCAAAGACTCAATGTTTGGGCAATGTCAGATGAGGAGGAAGACGAGAATGGGCAGAAGATTTTTAGAAGTCTTCCGTGGCGTAATGAATTGTCCACAGATTTAATCCGAAGATGCGATACAGCACTTGGTGTTGTTAGGCGTTATGGAGAGCCCTCAGAAAGGGAACCTAATATTCATTGTTTAGAATTTGTCAATCAGAACATTCTGAACAATGATGAAAACATACAGCCAAACGCTTAGTGACAATGAAAATTTGGCTGCATATATATATTTTATCTTCTTTTAAATGTACATATGCATTATTATATATATTTTTATTTTTGTTTTTTACATTTGAAGTAAAAAAAGACAGTGTTTCTTTGAAATATATAAGTATGTAGGTGTTTTCCACTAAAATTAACATGAGTTATATATGCTTTTGAGATTTATTTTATTTTAAGATGATTCTTGGTGTTACAAATTGACATGTATAATAAACATACAAAATATCCAATCTTTTTATGGCTAAATTGAAAAAAAAGCATTTTGTGCACATAACAAACTTTCTTTTTTTTACTATATTGCAAAACATTTTTTGGTATGTTACATATGTTTTAAGCAGGATAGTACTATAACTATTTTATAAAGTTCCTTCCCCTGTGATAAGTCAGTAGACTGTGGATAGTGTCATTTTAATTATATATTTTTAACATGTTTTATAATATTTGTTAGGTGTAATCTTCAGTTTTTTTCTCCATAGTTTGAGAATATTCTTGTGTAGTACAGTTCTTACTTGCTTTACTGAGTCCTAATCTGATTAGATCTGTGGGCTTTTTATATTAAGTTCTGATTTCTATTAAGTTATGATCTGATTATTTTGTTTTTTTAAAAAATAATTGATATTGTTAATATTTGATATTTTTAACTGGGAGAAAAACGATTGTACATAATGGATGTAAATAAAAAAGTTATTATTTTATGATTGTTATTACATCCTTAACCCATGCACATACAACAGAGCCCTAACAAAATGGGAGGTTTGCCAGTATACCTGAAATACGGATTTTTGAGGCTTGTTCTTGCTGTCCTAAATTATCATAAAGACGAAAAAACTGGAGTCGAGGTTGGCATATAATAAGTAATACGGGATTTAATATTGTCGTATTAATAAGAATACGGCATTTATTATCCCGTATTAGTAAGAATACGGATTTGTATTTGCAATATAAGTAAGAATACGTAATTTACTATCCCGTATTTGTTAGAATGCGTGTATTCCGTTAACTTCCGTATTCATTAGGATATGATCGTATACGCCAGTATTCACATCTGCGTGAATACGGGAAAATAGTTACCTCCGTATTTTCAGAGTCCCAATACGGGATAATACGCAACTTGAATACTGATTTAATACGGGATTAAAAAATGCCGTATTGTTCCGTATTTTTGTGTTAATACGGAATAATACGGAGATAAAAACATACGTATTCAGACCCGTTTCACGCAGTGCTAGTGTCGTACTCTCATTAAATAGGAACTAACAGAGCTACAGGACAAAGCAACGAACATATAACAAAAGCATCAACACTAATGACTAAACTACAACATTGGTCTATATGTACTAGCTATACTTTATTAAGAGTATAAAATGAAAAGAAATTCTTTTGCTATTCTGAGTTTCATTTTTCTGCGACAATGATCGAATCATATTGTTTATACTAAAAACAACAAAATATAAATATAAATAACATTAACCATTACAAAATACTGTTCAGCCTATACAGCTATTGTTAAGATCACTTAAAAGGCTTTTGTTAATGTGTTTGCCCTCAGATGCAGATCCATTCCTTTTGTTAAACAAAGACACATTGTTTATTGATTTGTGAATTGCCAATTGTTTTATATTTTATATTTATTTTAGCCTATATGACGTTATTAGTTCCTTGTAGTCCACATATTTTGTTTAACAAAGATTCATTGTCAATCCACACATTTTGTTTCCGGTTACAGAGTAAAAAACGAAGTCACGTTAACAAGAAAATTATTGGGAAGAAAATGCAGGAAAAAGATTGCTAAATTTAACTTTGCGAGTGCGAGGAAAATTCACTAACAAAATACCTCACTTTATTTTTCTATTAACATGTTTTATTTGTAATATTTTGCACGCACTTTTGTTTATTATATGATATATTTTCTTTCTATTGTCTTCCTATTGTCTCAACTGTAAATGGATTCCCTTAAAGACTCCGATTTCACACCTTATTCTTTTCAGCAAGAGCCTTGAAAGTTTATTTTTGGATTTTCTTGATATATTGCGAGTTTGTAGTTGAGAGTACTTAATCTCATCCTCGACCGTGTCGTTCATTTATATCGAAACCAAAACGGTTTCTGTCTTTTTTTTGCTTTATGTTTAACATGTAAAAACATACAAGAATACCACATTTAAACACAGAAGCATTGAAACCAGCCAAAAATTTTTTGTATATGGTAACTTCGGTTTCATTAAATAGCCATCACCCACCATATAATTTGTGCATAATAGTGCCACGAAAGTCTAAAATGAATTGAAAGCAAAATTAAACCCGCGTAAAATATTACAGGCTACCGAGACTCCTGCTTCATTGTTTCCAGAATGCCTGTCATTGTATCAATAAACTTTAAACTCACACTCAAGGTAATAATAGTGGCATAGGTACAACTACTTAAATACATTAATCATAAAAAAGACTTAACTAGGTAACCATCAAAGAATTTTGTGGCAACCTAGCTAGCTAGCTACTTTCACTTTTTAGCTATCTAGGTAACTGCACTAAAATTAACCAAGCTGCCTCTTTTTAGTAATAACCAGGTTGGTGAATATAACAAGTAAAAGATGAAACCAGGTGATACTAAACTGAATAAGTCCGTAGCTAACAGATCAACGCAAATGCAGCTAACTGACTAAGGCTACTC
Source organism: Hydractinia echinata (assembly GCA_030067915.1). Lineage (NCBI taxonomy): Eukaryota > Metazoa > Cnidaria > Hydrozoa > Anthoathecata > Hydractiniidae > Hydractinia > Hydractinia echinata. The sequence goes on along the minus strand of JASGCC010000042.1, from coordinate 1,664,386 downwards.
CTTACGATGAATGTTTGTAGCCAAATTGTAAAAGATAAAGTTGTACGCGACTTCTCACTTCCGATAGCACTTTGGCTTTCCTTAAAATATTTTATGTTTAGTAAATCATTAAATCATACAGCTATGATATATTGTACGAAACTATTCTTGCTCTGGATAATTGTTTTTACCAGCGTTTTACGCAGCAGAGGATGATACCCAGAAATCTTCGTTCATATTTTTATAAAAATATAAATATAAACATAAATGAACTGCGCTTTCTACCAAATTAAACCAAAGTTCTAATAACTAAGTTTTTCTTGTTCATTATACATTTTTTATTAGAAATTTCTGCTGACTGAGCAATTTAGATAATAAGTCAAAGTTTTTATATACCGTAATGCTTCGAATAAACGCCCTGGGCGTTTATTAAATTTTTTGTCATTTTTGGGGGCGTCTATTCAAGGGGGGCGTGTAGAAGAGGGGGGCGTTTATTAATTTTTTTTACACTTCGTCTCTTTTGCAGTTTTTAAGGATACCTATAATATATATCTTCACAACAGAAAATAAAAGATATTCACATGTTTTAGAGAATGAACTTTAAAAGCGAAAAACTAAATTTCCAACCTTAAACGTAAGACTGAAAAGGAGGGGCGTCTATTCGAGGGGGGCGTTTAATAGAAGGGGGGCGTTTATTCGAAGCATTACGGTACGTGTTAAGGTTGATATTTTCAAGTAATAGTTAACTTTTTTTCAAGAGATCTTTTCATAAGAAAATTTTTTGCCAATAATTTGTATATATAGTAAACATAACAGATCAAGTGACAAAAAATGGCATATTTTTAAGAAAAAATTGTAAAAATCAAGTTCAATCTAGCGTAAAAAGTCCCGAGCAATGCTGTATACGTGAAGTTCACAAATTATATGCTCATATCAATAATAAACGAGTTGTACGAAATTTCATGTGTGTAGGATATGCGAAAATGCAGTCGTCAGCATTTCTTACGACATAAGCTGATCGTTAAAAATCAGCAAAATCCAAACATAATATATAATTGATGTAAGCAAGAAGAAATGTAATCACAAAGTACATTGCATTGAAAGAACAGTCAATCAATTAATCGAAGTGAATATGTAAGCCACAGTTAGATTCAGCAAAACTGCTATAAAACAATGTGGAATATCTATTGGAGAAAATGTTCAGCTTTTTATGTAGTTTAAAAAAGGACTATGACTGTTAGTTGTTGTTTTTTGCACAATCGCACGCAATCTTTTTTAGTTTATGTGGTGTAATAATGGCGCTGCATTCCTCCTATGTTCGACGAAAACCAAAACCACGGGCCGGAGATGAAGAAATTTAAAGTCTCCCCAAAAAACATCCGCGTAGAGAGGGTCAATGGTGAGCGGGTTAAATTTCACTTTGGCATGTGAAGGTGTTTTCACTGTGACATATGTTCGAAACCAACTCAACCATATGACATAAGAACGGAAGTAGCTAAATATACGCGCATCGTTTATTTTCTCGTAGGTTTTACCAATTATAATTTTCTAACAGTAGCAGCGGTCGTACAAGCTCACGTTAAATATGAAGATTGCACAAGTTATTATGTTTTGTTTGATTTGTGTTTTTTCTGCACATTCCAGAACTAACATACCGAAACAGGACTGTAAGAACCGTCGAAAATCTGACGCAGAGAAGAGGAGCGTTGCTGAGGAAGAAGAAGGTACTATAAAAGTGAACTTTAATTTATTAATGTTGTTCAACAACGAAAGATTAAGATAAAATGAAATAAGTAATTCTTTACGCTAGGCAACATTGTATTTATATACAAGATTACAATCTTATTTTCCTGAGTGATATTAAAATTTGTCTTGCGTAAAGAAAATAGATAAATGAAGGTCGGTTTCCATCGTCAAAATTGTAGAGCAACAGTTGTACCACAATCGCCGTTACCACTTTAATAAAAAACACGTTGTAAAACAAAGTGACGCAAGAGATTTTGCATAGAAACAGTTGTAGAGATTTTTTTCTATCTTTAAAACAACTGCACAACAATTAACGATTTTAATGAAAACCGATCTTAAACTTATGGCGTAAACTCATAGAAATTAGCTAATTCTCCTATGTACGACAAGTTGGTAAAAACACTAGTAAAGCTATTGAACTAGTATGTTCATTAAAGAACAAAATACCACAGTGTTTAAATGACATTAGGAGTATAGTCTTGTACCATATGAGAATGCTGCAAATATAATCACATGGAGACCTTTTGACAAATCTAAATCATACAAGAAAATAAAAATAAATATTTCCATCTAAAGTGTCATGAACAAATCAATGTTCTTGCAAACAAATGTTGCTTCTTATTCTTTACATATATGTTTATATCTTCTAGTATTATATAGCCTTAACATGCTTTCATTTTTTTTTCAACAGTTTGCTCCCATCCCATCGATCTGTTGTTTATGACCGACTCTTCAAGAAGTATGATACCCAAAGTCTACCAAAAGAGTTTAGAATTTATGGCGTCGATAACAGAAGCATTTGACATTCAGGAGAAAGGAACACATGTGGCAGTTATACAGTATGCAACAAACGCCAGAATAATATTTGATTTTAACAAATTTAAAGGTGAAGCCATGAGCAAAGAAAAAGTTGTAGATGAAATAAAGAATATTCCCTCCAGTAATGGAGAATCAACAAGAATGGATAAAGCCTTGAATCTTGCTTTTAAAGTCTTCAGTGAGAAACATGGAGGGCGAAAAGGAATTCCAAAAGTAAGTTTATACTCTCTTATAGAATACCAGGTCGAACTTGAAGAATTCTCACCAGTTCAAAATATTTGACCAAAACGAAGGTCTCTATGAATCAAAATATTACATTCTTTTCTATGGCGTGAAAATGAAACCTCGTTTTTTTCACCTTAGATTGCTATCCTCGTGACTGATGGTCTTCAATCGTATACTAAAGAGAGACCTGAACCAATAAAAATATCGAAAAAACTACAAGGAACAGGTGTCCACGTATATACGGTTGGTGTCGGAGTGAAAATTTCCAAGTATGATTTGAAACTAATGGCTTCTGATTATAACAGTACATTCAGCTCATATGACCTCAAAAATCTGATGAAGTTTGCAAAGAAAATTCCGAAAAAAATATGTGAAGGTATTGAATATAAAATTTATGTAACTAATTCCAAACACATTATAATGCCAATCTCTCAAGAAATATAGAGATAAGGCATAAAGGGGTCAACCGTATTTTGCTAGGTTTTTAAGGGCTGCTTAGAGCTAGGGGAAGAGTGATTTCCACCCCACGCCACTTCGTAATTTTCAATAGGCTTTCCCAAATTGAATCAATGTTGGCGCTGGCATAGTATGTCATAACAGGAATCGAATGGTGGCAGTAAATATATACTTACCTCAGCACTTTTTCTGTGACGTCATCGGAAGCTTAAAGTCTGTCCAAAATATCACTGCTCGCTTAAAGTACCATTGCTTCTTTTAAATTATGATATCCAAGTAGAAGTTATCTAACATATATTCCGCTTTTTACGTATTTTCTTATGAAAAATGCCTCCTGAAAATCTTAATTTCCTTTAATACGTTTAGCTTTCTTAGTAAAATAGTTGCAGAAAGAGCTTTTTAGCTTTCTGCAAGTTTAGCATGCAAGAAAAAGAAAGTAGTAAAGGAAATATAAAAAAGAATGATTCTCCTCACGTGCTTTTTTTATTTCTTTCCAACAAGTGTTTGATGTTTGAAAATAAAATGGTAGCGAATAGCTTTGAAGTATGTAAATACTGTTCTGTTAGATGTGGAATTGGTTTCACCGACACCAAAACCTACGCATAAAACAACGAAGAATAAAGATTCTGTGACGGAAGGTATTATTACCCTTTTTATATTTCAAAAGAAATACCCGCGACCGGATCAGCTATATCAACTCTGTAGTCACAAGAAGTCTAGTAATAAATTTTATGTATTATTCTTGTAAAAAAATAGGTCTAGACCGTAACCGTTGCAAGCTTCATTTGAATTACTGTAATACTTGATCTGTATTATATAACAAGAAAGCCTTTGTGGTTGTAGCACACGTTCCAACTCAAAAATGTTTGTCATGAATGTGCTTACCCAATACTTTTTCTTTAAACACCTGCAGGAAAAGCCTTGTTTAGTAAATCCCAGCAGGCAGGATCCATGAGCTCTTAAATGGTAAAAGGGACGAGCGCAAAATAGAGTTATAGAACTGTCATCGCCCCCTTTCCCCCGCACCTACCGCGGACCGAACAGGGTTTAAAAAGTTGAAATCAGGTATTGTATTCAGAAAAAGATTGACATACAGTGGACAAGTTATTTCACTAATTTTAATACGACTTCTCTGCGTCATTACTAATATATCATGTTATGTAAGGAAAGCATTTCCATTAAGAAGATTATTTTTTGTTTTCAGAATGTCAGTTTGATGAGTAAAGAAGTTTGCAAGTAGAATAAGATCCTTTGGAGAAAGTCTCTAACTGATCAAATAAAGATGGCTGCTGTGGACCATGTTATCTCAGAAAAGTAAAGAAAAAACAACAAACTATAACTATACATCAAATGTCATTTATTTAATTTTACTAACAGGTTAATTTTTATCTTATTTTGAGTTTGCATTTTTGTGCGATCTGTTACGAAGTTTTCTTTATAAACGGATTCACTTGGACCCTTTTACCCGTTTTACAGAAAATTTATTATTACTTATATATATATATGTATTGGGTTAAACGTAAGAATACAATGCTATGTATCACATACTTTTTAGCATTTTTTTTATATATACCACTTTTACAGCATATATAACGTGATATGAGACTTACAAAATATAATCTTTGTAATCACACACGGTCTAATATTGCTGTTGTTTAGTTCATGACTTTGTAAAATTAAGGAAGTCACAATTCCTTTTTTTTTTCTAAGCAGTTAACAAAGTAACGTACCTCCAAGTAATTCTGTCGTTCAAAAATATTGATTAAAAAGAATAATTTAATCGGTGGGATACTTTTGGTTTGTTATGTGAAAATTCTGGACAGGAAGCGAAAATAAAAACTTTGTACTTGCTATATATTTCGTCTGAGAAAAATACTCCACGAACTTGATATTCCATACTATGCTTTGAGTAACTTTTCAGGAATCTTCCTTCCACTTTTCATAATAGTCTTTTCTAGGACGTTTTCTTTTGCCATGCTCTAACTTTGATTGGTCGTGAACCGTTGCAACGTAACCTTAAATATTTTAGCCCTGTTCCACGAACATTTTGCTCTTCATGTCAAAGACTTCATGTCAAAATGAGACAAAATGCCCTTGGGATCAAAGTTGGAACTAGTCATCATTTTCAATTTAAATAATCGAGCTCAAGCATTTTATTTTACAGCTTTACAAAAATAATATACTGTTTCACAAAAAAGACATAATACTAGACCATCCATACCTATCCCCACTTAATTGCTAATATAAAATTTTAATTTCTGTTTTTCAAGAAAAGGCAAGAAAGCTGAGATAACAGCATAAGCAAGTAACTTCCTCATATAAACTTTATTTTCTCTTAAATTCCCCCCTTCCCTCAATTTAAAACACATGCTGAAAGTTTTTTATAGTTGAGAACTGTAGCGCAATTACTTGTCAATGTAAAACTCCGTTTTTAAGCAAGGAGATGAAGAAAACTGAGAAAGTCATTTGTTTAGCAATCTACAGACTTAAAATGCCAAATTCTCACACAGTGCGCATCTTCGCGCATCTTCGCGCATCTTCGCGCATCTTCGCGCATTTTCGCGCATCTTCATCGTTTATGTTTTCACCTCTGTTCTCGAAAAAAGGTAGCATAAAATGTCATATGAATAAATGTTGTGGGAACCAAGAACTCCAACCTAAGGGATGTAAGGAAGGACATTCTTCTAAAATATGTATACAAATGGAGAAATATGAATATATGTTTGTTTCTTCGACGTCCACCTTGCTCAAGTTTTCTATTCTTTTTACATTATATCATCTTACGACTCATCTTACGACTCATCTTACGACTCATCTTACGACTCATCTTACGACTCATCTTACGACTCATCTTACGACTCATCTTACGACTCATCTTACGACTCATCGATAGTTTTGCCTCCCCCCCTCCCCCCAACTAAAATGATAAGGTCTTTAATATAGGTAAAAACTAGATTTGTAGGTCATAGATTAAGAAAAAGAATATGTACGGTATATTCGGTATTAGATATTGTATAACACTCGCTGTACTTTTCTAGACTGACTCTACTATAAGTGATAAAAAGTTAATAATAAATATATAATAAATAAAGTATTTTTCGTATATGTTCCGTACAAATATATGTTTATAACGTTCCTATTCTGACGACACTACCCCCGTTTCGCGGAAGCCGGGAAAGTTAAGCTTCCGGTTGACAACGGCAACAAGTGACTGACCATTTAGAGGACTAACACTAGAACCGGGTGCCGGTTTGCTGACTTGCGGAATATTTATCAGCAGTATTTGCTAAAAGGTATGACAGCAGAAAAGTCATTGGCCTACCTGGCAGGATGAAATATTATATTGTTTCCTGCGACGTTAGTTTATTTTTTTGTTGAATGGATAATTACTTTTTCTTTTCACTCCAGTATAAAAAATATTGCTTAAACGATTTACAGAATGTCAATTTTTTTACAAGTGCTTTATTGTTTCATGATCCGTGTTACAGGTTTTAAAATATTATACAGTCCCACCTGACTCTACACCAACGGTTCCTGAAAAAAGTATGCGCTATAACCAGGTGTCTGCTGTATGGAGGTTCAGATATTTTCGAAGAAAAGACATAGATGTATTTCAAATATTCTTTGCGTCATTAGCTATGCGTCATGGCCTTGTGAAACTCTTACACATCACTTCTTTCACTTCAAGAAGCGAAAGAAGCAGTGAGTACGAGTTTGAAACTGGTACAAATTCACTTTGGATGACCAGTTGTTAGGATACAGTCGAGTCATAGAATGCTATAAAAAAGCCATTGATAAACTTGATCAATGCCTTGATGTTAAAGTAGGCAAATGCATCACGTAAATAAGTAATTTATTTTTCGTGTTTTATAATTTCCTCAAAAAATTGATGTGTCCGCTATAGAGAGGTGATTTTCAAAAGCAATTTTCACAAGATCCCTAAAATTTGTGTCCCCTTTAACAAGTGTCCGCTATAAAGTGTCCGCTATATAAAGGTTATCTGTGAGACTTTGACCATGATTCGGCCGTCGCCTGGAAAAACCGTGCGCTATAACAAGATGTCCGCTATAGCCAGATTGAACTGTATTAAGAACAAAACTTTTTCTTACAGATGTGTACACTATGTAACAGAAATTGTTAATTGCGTTAAGTCCGTGAACGTCGTAAGTCCGTGAACGTCCTAAGTGTATTCCGGCGAGAAGGAGGTAGAGAGGGGGAATGACGTTACACAACGGAATTCTGTTGCGTTGTTATTGATACCAATTTTACAGTGCAACAGACCATAACGGTTAAAAAGTGTGGACATAAATAGGTGTTACTTTAATACAATAATAACCGATTACCCCGGGCTGTACCGCATAATATCGCCTGAGGTCTAAGTGCCAACCGTCTAAGTTAGATAAAAATAAAAAATAAGAATTTCGGTTTAATGTTCTTATAATAATATAATCCACTAGCACTACTTTCGTTAACACTCGAGGTCAAAATTCAAAATAGTCTTGTCTAAAACAAACATTCTATGCAGAATTCGAAAGTCCCTATAGAATAAATCTTTGTAAACAAAACATTACAATGTTCGGCACAAACAGAATAATGTGAAAAGTTGAATGTGCAACTAAAATTTAGTTACAGCGAATATTGAAGTAAATTTTTTAACTAGCTATGCTAGCGCCAAGAATAACATGGGCTTTAACGAGTTTTATATTGATTGAGTAACGAAAAAGCTGAAGGAACGAGGCTGAAAATGGGAGGAGACGTATCTGTTATATTTTTGTCGTCCTGTATTTAGTATTTTTGATAAAACTACATATTAGATCATCGTTTTTAATGGACAATGTAGCTAGTTAACTAGCCATGTTGAAGAAGCATCCAGACAGAATGTTGCTGAATCTTGTTATTTTAACTGTTAAACTTGACATTTTAGTTGTTTCTATCCTATGCAAATGTTTTTATCGATAAATGTATTGTAGGAGTTAGATAAATAATCATTTCCAATGCTTCTTAAAACTTGTTGTTCGTGCTTGTTTACATTTTAAGCTACCATTTTTCTTAACGATGGGCAATACCGCTCCATATCGGCCCGTCGTCAAGAGCGCTAAGCCAATCGGAATGCCTAAAAACCCGTATTGCCCGCTTGCAAAATCCAGACGGTTAACAAAAGAAGAATATTAACGCCCTTGAGCGCAAATTTCTTTCAGTAGCAGAGGACTTAAACTAACAAAGAATTTAACTTATCTACAAAGCCACAATTATTATGACTTCAATGGGCAAAAGCACATGTATTAAAAAATTTAAAAATTTGACTCTGTTATTTTGAAAATTGGCGTGGCATCCCACGTATTTAATTTTTTTTCGTTTTTGTATTTCAAAATGCAAAATGATAAAAGTTTCGGGAGGTGGAGGCAGAGAACACATTCTGTTAACTGTTTTAATCCAACACCCCCGTCCTCCCCAGGTTTGCGTAGGAAAGCAAAAGCTTAAAAGCAAGCGGAAATTGTTTTTACTTGCTTTTACGTTTTTTTACAGGCGAAGGGTGGAAAAACTTTGATTTTTCTTGTATGATATTTAAGGGAAGCATATTTTTCTGTGTGAATTTAACTTTTGTAATATTTTCTAACTTTTTATTGTACTTATAGTCTCGATATTTTTAAATGAAATTTCGTCCTAATGGGTTGATGTTGTCATGTTTTTAGTAGGCAGAAGTCAAGAAATATTCCTTTTATTTAAATGAGTATTCCTGATCATCATTTCAGTTGTCGTTCCTATCAGAGCCTTAGATTTCGTTTAATAATAAAACTTAAAATTAAAAAAAATTCAATGTTTCTATGAAATCCTAAAATATTATTAAAACTTTTGATATGTGACTAAATTTTTTCCCCCGATTTTTTCGGATTCTACCGAAAATCATGAAATTCGTATTTAATTAAATGGATTACGTACAAACAGGTTAATATTTTAATTATTTCTATCGCCTTCTTTCTTTTATAAGATACTACAACTGTACCAATTTTGATTCCATTTGGCAAAGATCTGTCCCACCAGTCCACTTCATCCAAATTTATAAACCACAAAAAAGCCTGGTATATTTTTAAATAACAACGAAAACTGACTGTTTTTTTGTTAATTGCATTCTCTCTTTTCTATTGCTGCTTTCTTGTGAGCAATGAAAATCAATCATCTATCAGTCTCATCTTATCGCACTGTTAATTCGTGGGAGGTATTTAACTAACTTTAAATATTCTTCCCAGACCGAAATTATGCGGTCACAGGCAACATACACTATTCTAATTTTAGTGTATGAGAATATGTGAAATTCACAAGCCACTTAAAATATGCCAATTACATAAATAACTACGTATATGTACTAATGTTATATATAACTTTAGTACATATTACAAGCATGGTTCTTGGTTATAGATCAACTACACATTTAGGGTCGTAGTATGCTTACAAAACTGTTTAGTTAAGTGCTAACTGTTCTTTTTGTTTCAAACAGCACTTTTGAGACAGAAAAATAAAGTTGTCAGCTTCTATGGACTTTGATTATAACGATCGTAGGTAACAAGGAGTAATACATCGAAAAAGAATGTTCTCAATTCTTTTCTCTTTGTTGTGTTACTTTTAAGAAAACATTTCTGGTCCAAATAAGTGATTTTCGTTTTTCTTCAGCGACAGGTTTGCTAATTAATAGGGATTACGGTTGCTTACTTATTCAAGAATCTAAGAGAATAAATTTTATTCTTTTTTATTAATAAAATGTTTTTCTGTTACCTTAACAGAATAAATTTTTTCAATAATTTAATTTAAGTTTTAAAATCTTTTAAATTTCGCGAGAATTGAATTTCGCCAATAGATAATTTCAATTAATTTCGCGAATGGTCAAATACTATAACATAATATGCATAATCCGAATCTGTGTAGGAAGGCACCGACTGATGACTCGTCACTTCTACCTATGGTACAATGCTAGTAAAAAAAGACTTATTTCTGTGATTAAGATAGTGTGGGCGAGGTAATAAAATTGGAGAATTGACGCAAAACAACCTCTTTCCCAGCGCCTGTTGTCTCTTTTTTAATAACGGGACCGCGCCGTCCAAACATAAAAAGAGATCACATATGTTATCTATATCTGTTCTGAAAACAATGTTAGCAAAATGGAATGAGCATGTTTTTGCAGAAATCAATGAAACTAAAAACATTATTAGACAAGAGTTCTTTAAAAGGGTAAGCATTTAGAAAATTATAACCTAAAGCAACAAAAAAAGTGTACAAGCCTGCGCACATAACAAATATTAAAGAGGTGAAATTTGTTCTAGATCTGTGGTACTGAAATTTCAAGAAGATAGTGGCATTTTGGACAAATTTCAAGCTTCTGATGACGCTATAAAAAACTGCTCACATAAGCAAAAATCTGGCTGCCAGTTTGTTCCTTGTGCCAAGTGTGATACCATTTGGAAAACCTATCAAAAATTATGGAGATGGGCGGAGAGCGGAACAGACTTCCGGTCATAATGCGCTGGAAATACCCCGACACAAACAGGGTTAAAAATACATAAAAAGTGATTGTTACGTTACTGCTGTGCGTTTTTACTAGTTACTTTAAAGGTTTTTGGTTTCATCCACAGTTGCTTTAGCATTCCTAAAAAAAACGAAACTGCCTTAGTTTGGAACCTAAAATGATGTAAATTATAATGGTATAAATGCAACGCATTTTGATTGATAAAAGGAAACTATTGTTTTATATGTAAATATGGAATAATCAATCCTGTTTTACAAACCAAAACGTGCCAATGAGAATATGTTTTACTTTGGCTTCACCTTTGGGTTAATTTTTAAAGTTTCTTTGGCATAGGAGGAGAACGTTTTAACTTTTTGCCAGGTGGAGAAGCGTTGACCACAAATACTTTAAAATTACATTAATTTTTAATTAAACACAAAAAACGATGAGGTTGGTCGCTTTATTAAAAACCTTTTAAATTAATTTAAACAATTTGGTATTTACCTAAACTTAATGTAAAGATTAGAATTGATTCCTATTAAATATTTTTTTCATCATCTAGGACAGATTACAATATTCACACAGTCATGACATTTGCATACACTAGTGTCTACTGAAATATAAAAGTAATCAAGGCTACCATAGTTAGAAAAAACTTAAAATCTCTACTCCTGTGAAGTTAATAAAAGGCTATCATAGTTAGAAAAAAAGGTTAAAAACTCTACTCCGTTGAAGTAAATATCACGAGACTTGTATAAATCGAAAGCACATGCACTTTGAATGATAGTCTGCTGAGTATTCAGACGCCGTTACTTTATCAAATTCCGACTTTAAAATGTAAGGCTTCCACCGTAAAATGTCATTCCCTTTTCTTTAACTATGTTGATTGGCAAGATCCAGTAGTCAATATCAGATGCACTTGCTTTCGCTGTTATTAGAAGTTTAATTAAATTTGCTCTAAAAAGTCAGGAGCACATTAATTTATTTTAACATATTCCCAACAACACAAAACGAACAATTCCCAGCAGCGACTTACAAGCAACGGCTGTATGCAAGCAGTTAAGTATATCCATGGCAACATGACACAGGGAAAATGACCTTTGAAGTTTCTCCTTGTTCCTTACAAATTTATCCTTTGTGGCAAATGGGAAAAAGATTTAAAAAGCGTTAACTCGCTGTTATGTGAAACCGATTTTTTGGATAATTTTAGCACCTCCATCCGTTTATTTTTAGTAACGTTTGTTTCAGGTGATGTATATATTAGAAATTGTTATGACATTTGCTGTTTCCTATGACAAGAATATGTAAAAAGTTTATAAGTTGAATAGATGGAAAAAAAGAAAATATTAAAAAAGCCATTTTGGGGAAGATTACATTAGCAAAAAACAACAACGTCAAAATTAATTTTTAAGGTGAAATTACTCCCTCCAATTTGGTCACTGTGCCAACTTTCATTGTCATAACATTTGTCCTTCCATGAATCTTTTGGGGTTTAATTACCCCTCTGTCATTGCCCCTCCCAAAAACGAGACAGAAAATTCGCTCTAAAACAAGGTTAATGCAATTTTTTTTATATTTACTATTTACTATAATGGTATATCCGTGTGTGCTACAACAGATCTACAACAGGGCACTATTTTGCAAGGTGATAAAATCCTACACTGCAAGGCATTATAGAAAATCTTTCCTTTTTATGAAATTTAAGTCCCTAATGAACACTTACTGTTATCACCACAACCTACGCAATTAAACAATATGGGAGTGTTCCAATTGTTGCTCGCAATAGAAAGTCCTGATTGCTATTACTTACGATATTACCATTTCTATTTATAGCCTTTGTACGTGAAATGTATAAAATAGCAGTCTCATGCCATGATGGACACATTTTCATTTCAAGACAGCTGTCAAAATGAAACATTGCATCATTTCTAGCGCGGTAAGTCAATTAATTTTTCAAGTCTTAATAATGCTAAGATGGGACTTAGAGTGATACAGTCACAAATTGGGACGGGCGGGGTGGGGGAAGGAAACGCTCTACTCTTCGACCTATTGAGCCACTGTTTCATTTTGAAGCTACCAAGCACGAATTTAATGTTTATAATGACAGCTTCGAGTTATATTTAGTCACGCAATCAATTGAAGACGTTTTAGAATACTATACAATACTAGGGTTGACGGGTCGCCCGTCCTTTATATATATTACATTTCGTGTTTCCGTAACGGACAGACAAACAGACAGACGACGGCTATTATTATAGAGATGTTTCAAGGATGTTTCTTGAATAAAAAATAACAATCTTTTTCCAAACATGTAGGCCTAAACACACACAAATATCAAATATGGTGGAACCCCAGCCCCGTGCCTAATTTCTGGTTGGTTCTAGTAGGTTACATATAACAAAATAGCAGTAGTTAAAAAGATGGCATCTTTTTTATGTGATAAAATCACTTATTCTTCTACTTATTTTTCAAAATTATGTGCAAAACAGATTGTGCGAGATTAATCTTATTAATCCTATGTGACGACGTCACAAAATAAACATTGTAACATCATAAATAATGGCTTTAACCGTTTAATGCAAGTTTTGGTAAATATATATTAGTCGAAACTAACTGGCTTAAATTCTGAAGATATTAATATGATTGTAGTGCAAACAATGATAAGCGAAAGATAAAAATTAACAAACAAAAGCTGCATGCGATTTTTATAATATAAAGGGTTAAGAAGAATAGTAAAAAACAATGGGTCCAATGGAGAGCAATGCGATTAAGTAGCCACCACGATTGCATCATATTGGTGGAGAGTTATGTAAAGGGGTGTGAGTATGTGTAGCCTAAAGGGTATAGGTAGCGTTCAAGAGAAAGATATATAAAGATTATTTAGTGTTGATACGAATAAAATGTTATCCATTACTAGAGTAGGGCATTCCTCCCTTCACTCCCTCATAACATAAATTCCTCCTGCTCTTTGTCTTTTAACATTTCTAAATCATCTTGTTTTTCGACCATAACAGCCAAGTTTTCGGAAATTGATTTACAACATTATGTACATTTTACAAGGCTAAGTATCTAATTGTATTTCTATATTAACCAGAATAATATCGCACGCAGTTATTGCCTAATTGAATGTGGTTGGAATTTGGTAAATTGATCAATTTTGTGAACCAATTAAATTAACTGTGTGTGGCATAGAGTAATGAATGTCTAACGTTTGACGCCTTAGCTTGCAACATTCCAATATGTGGTAAGTTAAAGTAATAACTGATTGTTGAAGTTTTAAAGAAAAGTGTATAAAATTAAACAAGACGTGCGATAAGTGCATGCAATGCATACCAATCTAATCCGAAAGTGTGCTGCACGTTTATTAGGCACAAAAAAATATATGACGAAACAGTATAGTTATTTATCCCATATATGGTAAAAAAATTTTAAAGACAATAATAATATCCTACCATTTTAGATTATTCTCTGCATAAACATAGCAGTAAATGGCTTGCCGCGTACATCATCCTTTCAAGTTCCATTTAATATAGCTAAGAATCAGACAGTTGGAGCACTATTCAAGAAGCTTGGTTTCATTTCTCCTGATGAAGCTATCATACCACTTATAAAGTACAGTCTTAAAATGGCCCGTGAAATGAAGATTTTAAGAAAAAGAATTGCAGAGTTACAGAAAAAAAAATCCCGTTTGCCATCTCACAAAAAAGGACTGGGATCCGATTTAAATAATGACGTGCAATCAGATTACAACTCAGCGCAAAGTGACAGCTCCTTTGGTTGTGCGAGTACTGTACCATGTCACACATGTTGTACATGTTTTGGGAACTTCGTATATGATCCCAACATTCATGGCATTATAACAGACGGCTGTTTGTGGTGTTTTTTAAATCATGGCTACTGCATTGGAAGCTGTTGTGATTTAACAGGTTAAAAACAATTAAAGAAAATGAGCAATTTATAACTAATCATTTCCTCAATATATCGGTGAATATAGAATAAATATGTTTCCTCATCAAAATACTAACAAAGCTGAAGTTTTTAACCACTTTTCACAGCAGACAGAAAGCTAGGCAAATATTTCGCAGTCAATATACATGCAACGTATATAATTTGACACCTTGTCAGAACTACCAATCAATTGACATCAGGAAAGGCTGATGTCATCAATAATTAGTACATTTTCATTATTTTGGTCTAATCAAATAACATAAAATTCTAACTTCTTGAAAATGACTTTAACCACTCCATAAAATCTAATATAGCGTGCATAATTTCCTGCGTAAAATAACTTCAAAAAACTACTTTTCTTCAATATATTTTGTGAGACTGTAGCAAAACTTAAGACATTGACTCATGTATTTTTATTGTCTCTCCCATATCGATAATACTGTTATATCATATACTTTTATAACGACTTTGGAAATAGACGTTTTATGTTTTTGTAAATAGTAGTAATGTTGTTAAGGAACTTTACATCTCTGTAATTGTGTTAGACAGACAAAAAAAGCGATATAACTAACATAATGTCTTTAATTTCCTCTCCCTATATATATAGGTTACGGGGAATATCGTCAGTTGGGAATATTTCCCGGGACTTAAGGGTCAGGGTTAGGGTTATTATGTATAATTCCCGAATTTAGTACATTTTGAGTATTTTAGTCTAATCAAATAACATAAAATCCTATCTTCTAAGTTTGTTATCAATACTAAGAGATAAACAGAAAATTATTCCACCTAGGTTATCCGTTTGCTCATTCATGTGCCCGTAGCAAGGCTTTAAAGGCGCGCAGGGACAAACAGCAGCGGTAATATATATACTAATCTTAATAGTGTTAATAAACGGATACTGACCGGTTTTGATGTTGTACCCGAGGTCAAAAGTACAGACCGAGCTTGCGAGGTCTGTGCCCTGACCGAGGGCTAGCATAGCACCTAAGTAATTAAAATAAAGCCATACAATTTGTCGTGCAATATTTAGTTAGGTAAATACAATTAATGTTATTACAGTTTAACTGTCCAGACATTTTATATCAGACAAACTAATTAACTAAACCAAAAACTAATTTGATGAAACAAACGGTATCACAACCACGTCTAAAAGAAATAGATAGTAATTATGTTTAAAACCAAAACCAAATAGAGGTAAAGTTATACACCTAGATACTGTTCTGAAAATTGTTCATTCCTACTAGAACTGTTGTTGGAGGAAATAAGGTTATCTCCAACTAGCTAGCTATAAGCTACCTGCAACTTACCAAATATTTTAAGTATGTCAAGGTAGCTTAAAAAACACCCTTATTATATATAGTTATATGTACTTTTGATAATAACTATGCTTTTAAATCTTAAAATTTAGGTTGCATTGGTCAGTCTTACCTCCAAATCGTTTCAGTTAGCATATAAACATAAAGTTTTGTCTCGTTTAGCAATTACGGTAATACATTTTTAAATATATGAAATCATAAAGGCCGAGAAGGTTAGCTCTTCAACCGCGGTTTTCATTAACCAACAATCTGGAAGTTTAAACACACACAAACAGCCCTTTGTTAAATTGGACTAGGAGGTAAATAAATATGTCTGTAGGCCTAATATAATAAAGTGGGAGTTAACTGTAAATAAAGTTTTACTCTCTAAATTCTGCTTTTGTTCGCTAGCTAGCTATACTTGTTTCCTTAATAAAAAACTACATAAAAAGACTGGAAAATAAGAACACTCAATTCTCGGAAAAGCTATAGCTTGCTGCCTTTTATATAATTATTTTACTTCTTCAATTCACCCCCCCCCCCCTTCACCCCCACCCTCGCTATGAAAGGGGACTAATTTAGGAGTAGGTGCTTGACCAATCATGTACGGTATGCGTAACCCATTATATTAAGACTTTTTTAACTTATTTTCCTCACGAAAATCGTTTTTAATGTTTTCTACACATATATTTATGGCATAATTTATATTCTATCAAAAACGGTTTATCAGCGTCTCGATCATTTTGAGCACTGTTCTTCTAAGGCCTGTCTTTCCGAATTATAAACACTATATCAGTGTTCCTGCATGCAGCTGTTTAAAATTCCCGATACCCTATTTTTATTGTATATTCAGTGTCATATTTTTTTAGGTATCTGGGATCAGATTATAATGCATGTACGACTGTAATTTCAAAACGGCAAAAGGACTTTATTGGTTCCTTAATAAGATCTATCGCGCTATCAGTGTCGGGTTTATTTGTTAATCGCGCATCTAATATATGGGAGGAGTTGGATTACTTTCCAGACGTCTTTGATTCTTATCTGGTCTTTATTATAAAATATCCAGTTATATGTACTCCTTCCATATTGCGAGCGTTACTTTATGTGTGTGGTCTTACAAATAAGTTATCGACGTGTTTAATTACTATTTATATAGTTATTAACCTGACTATTTTACATGAAATTAAAATTCATTCTGTGACGAAATCTGGTCACCAGGGATTCCAAGTCGGTTTTATATACAGAAGGAAACTGAAGTACAGCATTTCTACACAATTCAAACTTGTTAATTCCGTTTGTGGTAGAGCGTTCGCCTCCAGTGAAGAGGCCATCCTGTGTATATAAAATAATAATAATATTTCAACTTGGCTTTCTCTCTTGCTTGGTTAATTTTAATCGGTAACTTCTCTCAGCAGAATTCAAGAACTCCAAAACAAATAACTCAAATGTTCAATCCTCTGAAAGAATGGCTTTCTGTAAAAAAACTGGGAAAGTTGGAACCAAAGTAAGAATATCGACAGACAGGCAAGTGAAATATATCACCACAGCTGTTGTAATATCTTCGCTTTGCTGTATCCGAGCATTAAAATTTGAAGTGGAAATTTTGTTAGATGTACTATTTTGTTATTTATGCTATTTTCTACAAAAAAGCGATCTTTCTTCACTTTGGAAGCATTACTAAATTTGCACACATCTATGTGGGAAAAGTCCACTGTACAATTACAGTGGACTTAAAAATCCATAGCGATGTATTACTACTAAACTATGTGCATAGCTGTTCAAAAAAAATCCACTTTTAGGCACTAAAGTATAAAAAAATAAATAGATCAACCAAAATGAACAAAACAGAGTTTCAAATTCCACAAAAAAATAAAATAGTTTTATTATAAATCGCTCTGTTGATTTTACAAAATAAAAATAGAAAACAAAACGAATAAAATTCCCTTTGACATAATCCTCTTGTAAAAATTCTTAAAATTTCTTGTTCCTCTCATAACAAATTTGTATTTGTTAATTTCAGAGATAATAAATGTTCGCAACTACAAAGAAGCAATAAAAAATAATTACCCGTGACAAATTATAATTAATGCAGGTTTATAGCCTCCTTTAAATGCATTTTTTTAAAAATAAAATCGACAACCAATTCATAAAATTTTATACGCATTCTATTTTGTATGAAAAATGAGACTTTAGGGACGTTATAAAATAAATTGCTAATCAAGTGATTTATTAAAAACTAGTTATTTGAACCCGTGGAATAATCCACTTTAATTTATTGTGCTTCTTATCACAAAAAGGTTTGTTGATAATTTTATTAAGAAGGCTGAAAAAGAAACGTTTTAAACGAAATCCCGTGGAGATATCCACTCAAAAACATTTAAAATTTATTCTATATTTCTTATCACAAAATCATTTGTTGTCAGTTTCATTTTAAAGACGCAAACAATAAAAACTTTTGAACGAAATTGACAACTATAATAACAACGTTAATTGCCTGTGACTCTTTACTCGTATAACAATTTATAACAAAGCTCCCGTCACGGTAAATTTAAATTCGCATGCAATAAAGTTCCTAACTAATGAAATCACTTTATTTTATCACATGATTTGTTTTAGCCAAACAGCGAAATTCATTGCTCTTTTCGTCAAAACGTTTTGTTGTTAATTCCATTCAAGCGGGAATAAATAAAACCAATATGTTTTTCATATAACAGTCTACAATAGACACGTGCTTAAGGGAATAATAAAAATTAATTACCCGTGACTTTTGTGTAATAAAGTTTACATCATTACACAAAGGTCTTTATGAGAACAATAAAATAAATTAACCGTGACTTTTTTAAAACAAAAATTTTAAATCAATTTGAAAAAGCACACAAAAGACAGAATAAAAATAAAAGTTTAGCAAAAGTGACATGTTACCGCGGCTGTTTCTTTAGAAAAAACAACACATCCACTTTGCCTGTCACAGAGACACGGAACTGGCGTATTATTATATAGACTAGTCGATAAAGCCCGTGGAAAAATCCACTGAGGCAGGATAAAAATGAAAAAGAAGCGTCATTTGAATTTTGATGACGTCGGCAACCCATCCACAAAAAAAAAATAAGAACCATGTTTTCACGTTGCCTCTATTGTGTAGAGCTTAAACTGCTGATCAAAAAAATGTAAATGATCATGTGCTTTTGATGAGCGGTTAATGAGATATAAGGGTTTAAAGGTTTTTGGATGACGTCATTAACCCATCCATTCCGAAACGGATTTGGGGGCCCAGGTTTGGGAATATTACCCAAATCTATACGATGAAGGCAACAGGTATACAAATATTTAAAAAAAAATTTTCGGTTTTGACGGGGCCACTACTGACGTCAGCAAAGACCTACAAAAACACACAAAAATTTTTTTTCAGAATTTCATATATCTAATACCTTCATCGTATAGATCTTGAAACGCTGATCAAGAAAATGTATAGGATTATGTACTTTTGACAAACGGTTGCAGAGATTTTAAGGTTTGAAGGTTTTTTGATGACGTCATCAACCCGTCCCTTCCGAAACAGATTTGGGGACCCAGGTTTGGGAAACTTACCCAAATTGGTCCTAGGTTGTCCCTAGTTACCCACGCGGTGAAAAATAATTGACGTCACCACCTCATTTCCAAGTTATTTGGCCTCAAAATTTTAGGTGCACTGTAATGGCTTCATTAATTTAATGTGGGATATTGACGTTAAAGTAGTGTTATTGACGTCGCGCTGTTACGACAGAAAATTTAACATATTAGACATGCATTTTTCGGCGACATCAAAGCAAAATGAAGATATCCACTTTGCCTGTCACAGACACACGGAACTGGCGTATTATTATATAGACTAGTAGATTGGGCCTGTGGAAAAATCCACTTAGGCAGAAAAACAATTGAAAAGTTCTGTCATTTGAATTTTGATGACATCAGCAAATGTTTCAGTATATTGAATACTGCCTTTTACCAAAAAAAATAATCTGAAAATGCATAAAAAGAAAGTAAGTCATAATTTAACAAAAACGTTCTTAAAACCTAACACAAAATATCAAATGTCAAATCGCACGAAATCCTCCCAACAAAACTTCAGACAAAATATAAAAAAAAAAACGTCGTGCAAGGTGTAAAATCTAGTTGGTAGAAAGTGACAACATTGACAGTCACAACCCAGAGAGTTACGACAACAATAATAATAATAATGTCAGAAGTAACACATCTCAAATATGTATACATCTTATTATGTGATTATGTTGAAAACCTTCAATATTTTAATCAGAAATGTCGGAAAGAAAGGCTTGCAACAGTAAGCACAGATCTATGAAATAAGTTCTTTATGCATTTTAAACATTGTCTTTTCCCTAAATGCTTATACAACAATACAACCTGAACAATATCAAAAAGCCAAACTTAAACAAACACAAAACACCAAAAAACAAAAAGTTAAACTTTGAGAAATCATTTATTCGGTTGCATACCATCCTCTCCCGCAAAAATATGCACAAAATGTAAAAATTAACCGGTTAACAAAACAATTTTTTTGTCTAATGATCCGTACTGACTTTACCAAACATTTTAAACTGAAATGTCGAAAAAGCAATGAGCAAGGAGTAAATTTCAAATCAACAAAAATCATTATTTTGAAAACATTGTATATATATATGGTCCTTCCTCACAAAAGTTTACAATAAATGTAGAACACAAAGGTTTATGAGGAGCAAATCAAAATAGTTCAATTGGCATGTTCTATATTGTCTTCACCCATAAAATCTTCCACAAAATTGATATGAAACCCATCAAATTCAACTCAGAAAAAGCAGTCATTTAAGTGCATACAAAAATACAACTTGGAAAGTGTAGAATATAAAATTATTATTTTTAGTATATATACTTGCATATGGTCCTCCCTCACAACAGTTAAACAGTTTCAGTCTGAACATTCAGTAATTTTTTATCATCACCAAATATTTATTCCCGTAATTACATTACTTACAGTCAGTTTAAAGTTTAAAAAAAGTTTATAAAATAAAATATAAAAAAAAATCAAACTTACCAAACAGCTTACAGTCTAATTGTACAAAAATTTGTTCTTTCAGTATTTTGCATGTGGTCTTTTTTCCACAAAAGTTTACACAGCATTTAAAAAACAGCAGTTGCAACACAAACAATATAAACGGCAACCATACTATTCTCTGCTGAGAAATTTTAACCACAAATGTAAAAAAAACAGGTAAATTTCCCCCAAAATGTCAACAACCTTTGTAAAAATATCAACCACCACCCTTGTAAAAATATATAACCTTGTAATTTACATGCGAGCTCACAGAAGTTTAACAGGATGTCAACAACAAAACAATAAAACTTACTCCAATTAACGCACACACTTTAGTTTTACAAAATCATTCCTCTTAAAGTAAAATTTGCAGAAAACGTGAGAAAAATTATTCCTCACACTATACCCTAAAAGTTCAATAAGTCTTTGAAAGATTTTGTGGCTTGTTACATCATAATTTGTGCTCAAATAAGATCCCTAAGTTTGACTACTAAGGTGGATATAAATAGCTAAAAGTAGGAATAATAACATTAATCATCAGTTAGCTAGCTAGGTTTAGATATGGAGCTTGAAGGTAACATTAGATAAGACAGATACCCAGTTAAATATAGTTAAACTGGGAAGACGCATATAGCCAACTAGCTATTTATGCTTAGTAAAACATATATAAAGAGAAACAATAGCAATATAAAAATTATGACATTTGCAAGTTCAACAAACCAAAAGTTTCGCTAGCACATTTGTTTGATAGCCAGTTAACAGCTTTTATGTAGCATTTTGAATTTTACTGGCAAATGCGAGTCTGCCTGACACGTAACTCTAGCGAAATAAAAACATAACGTCTAAAAATATCTAAAAAGTTCTTACTATTTGTGAATCCAAATCTACTTTAAACCCAAGCTTTCATTTTCTACTTCTAACTTTTCTTTACTACTTCTAGCTCCACTCTTCACTTTCGAAGTAACTTCTTGTGGCTTCTAACTTTACTTTTGTACTTCTATGTTCACATAAAATATATATAAAAAAGAACAGAGTGTAAAACCAATTGGCAAATTTTTTAGGCTAATTAGTCAAATTAGAAATGCAAAAACAAAGTTTGAGTCATAATTCATGTTAAAACAACAACAATCAATTTAACAGTTCATTTTATGTCAATTTTTGCACTAAATTTGCAACACAAAATACAAATTCTAAATAATTCCTATGGTTTTCCTCAAAAGTTTAATCCAAATATAAAAGATGAGAGGTGAACGACAAAATCAAAGTTTGCAGAATTTAATTATTTTGGTATATATATGTCTATTGATATATATATGCCCTTTTTAACAATATTTCAATCCAAAATGTGAAAAAGAAAAACAGTTTGCAACAAAATCAGTTATTCTGATGATATTGCATACACTTTTTCTCCACAAAAGTGTAAAAAAGGAATGGTTGTAGGAAATACTTCTGATTCAACAAAAATCAGTATTTGCATCTTGTACTCATTAAATATTACCCAAAATTTCAAAAAACTGCGATTTGGAACGCATCAAATTTATAAATAGAGAGGGATCAGTCATTTCGGTATGTTGTACAGAGTCCTGCCCGGTAAGAATTTATACAAAATATAAAAAAAAAACACAAGTTTTTTCGGTGTTGTACAAAATGTCATAAACAAAAACATTTTAGTCAGAACATCTAGAACAACAAAAATCACTACACTTAAGGTACCAGAATTACTACATGTTAAATAAAAATCGTTTCGTCACATTGCATGTAACCGATGTATATAAGTTTAGTTACACAAAATGTGAAAAATACATTAATTTGCATACACAAAATGTGAAAAATACATTATATATTTGCTTAAAAACAGTCCTTAAACTCTTCTTAAATATTATGTAATACTTTTTTAAAAGTTGTTGTGGCTTGTTAATTTAAGCTTAAAATGTCAAGTGAAATAAGTTACGGTCACATTCTTAGCAAAGACCACTAAGATAACACTATGGTAGCTGGCTTACATGTAAAAAGCAACATAAAACTGAAGCTAACATAAGCTAGCTACAGCAGCTAATAGCTGGTCAGTTGAATATAAACTGGAGACTTAGCTAGGTATAAAGAACATGGCTACATATTTATAAATTCTGAGGTAGCTAGCTATTTAGCTAGGTTGTTGTTGGTGTGTGGTTGGCTTTATGATGCTAGCTAACAAACATGTCTCGCATCAATAATATCATCAAAACTAAAAAAAAACATAAACAAACCTTTGAAACCTTGCTATACTTCATTTACATACCATGCCCTTTTTCAAATGTTTTTGTAGATTTATTTTGAAGGCAAGAGAAGACAAATGCTTAAAAAGGACAGCCATCTTTTTTGCAAACACAATTTCCGTTACTTTGTGCTAGAACTTCATTTAACAAACCACACAAAACTCGCGGCTTTTCTCGACAAAGAAGACATATTTTTTTCGGTAACATCAAAGATTTTTTCCGGCAACATCAAAGGAAAATGAACACATCCACTTTGCCTGTCACAGACAGACGGACACACTCTCCGTATTATTATAAGAGATAGTTTTCAGACATTTTTTCTGTTGACGATATTATTAATGAAATTTTATCACATTAAACAGAAGTTTTGTGAAACAAAACAGCTTCATAGTCGCTTTTGAAGAAGATTGTAGAAAATCTAGTCGACTTTGCCTATTAAAAAACTGACAGAAAGACACAGTTAGCGCATGAATATCAGAGACTAGTTGTATTACCGGTAAAAAAATCCACAAACTACTGCTAAAAATTAAATAACATTCACGAAAGTTTAAAATTTCGTGAAAACAGGAACTCCCCTTTTATTAGAAAGGGGATTTGTTAATTTCACGTCAAAAAGCGCGAACGAAATAGACAACAGATTATTTTCCAAGCGTAAGTACACAATATTGGGAGAAATTTCTAAAAATAAAGAATATAATTTTATGGGATGTTGTATAAGAGCGACGATGTAAACTCGTGAAACACTTAAAAAAAGGTTTTTTAAATTCATTGGATTTATACTTTAAGGGCAGAAATTTCGCGAAGTTAATTTTCGGGAATTCTACTTCTAGAAGAAATTTTACAGAAAAAACTTTCGTGAATTTTCCAAAATCTTCATTTTTGGGAACAAAAACTTTCGCGAATGACAATGAATTTCAATCAAGATTCTGGAAATGGGAGTAGAGATATTTGTGAAATGTTTTTGAGCGGCAAAAAAAAGAAGAGAGTCCAGGAAGAAAATTGTATTGTTATCGAGTAATTCTTGATATAAGAAAACAATCAAATATTATATAGAATAAATTCACCAAATTATTGTCTCACTCTTCTATTCGTTTTTTGTCTTGAAATTTGAAATTTCTGATACGAAGATATTCGAACCCTTCCGTTTTTCGATTTTTAGCTGATTTCCCCAGATTGAGTCGGGCTTTGGAGCCATTTTTAGAGTTAGAGTTTTAGAGCCATTTTTCGGGCTGATTATTTTTTTCGTTGTGATTCTATTATTTCTACCCTTGTCCTCGGAGCACTCGTTATTTAAGATTTTTCGGCTTTTAAACTTGGAAAAAACTTTCGCGATTTTTAGAAAAAGTTGATTTTTCGCGAAAATAACTTTCGCGAATTTCAGGTTAAATTTCTTACCGGGCAGAAATTTTCGCGAAAAGAGGCCAAAATCGCGAAAATCGCGAAAATTTCTGCCCGCGAAAATTTCTCCCCTTAAAGTAACCAAAGAATGGTGTGTTGTTTAAACGTTGTAAGCAAAATATACAACAACAATAACAAAGTTAATCGCCCGTAGCTTTTGCGCCCGTACGTTAAGTTATAACAAATCCTGTGGATTTAAAACTCGGTAAACTTGAACTACCATGTCATACAATTTCCAGCTACTTAAATCGCTTTATTTCATTACATAGCTACTGTGTTAAGCCAATTAAAAATGGAAACGAAAGTCTTATAAAATTCACACATAGTTTTGGGGGATGGTTTAAAGGCTCTTTTGAAAAAAATTACAGAAAACATAATCGAATTTGCCTGTTATTGATAACCAATGAACACATTAGTATAGCTATCGAAATCAACAGACATTGAAGGGGTAATAAAAACTTATGGTATGGTATATTACAGATAATTCTCACTACTTCGCAAGTAAAACACTATTTGCTTCTTTCGACAAAATATACAACAAAACAGAAACACTTTATTTATTTATTTCTATTGAAATTTAAAATGTGCAAGACTTTCTTGTGAACTTGTTGTGTGGTTTGAAATAAATTAGACAATGGCTGCTACAAAGATGATTGAATGAAAAAACGGAATTCTTAAAAGGGAAGAAAGGAGAAAAAGTAAATCAAATCAAGTAAAATTGTTTTAGAAAATTAAACATTTGCCAAAAACCGTAAAAAAATTGCGCATATTACTATTTTTCATAACAGTTCCAGAAAGAAAATTATTATATGTTATTCCGTAACTAAGAAAAGGTATCACAATCTTTCTCAAGAGCTCCTAAGCAACAACACTGTAATTTTTCTTAATCACTGAAAAATCAAAGATTACACTCAAAGAGAATCTGTATAATAATACCTTTGGACATCAAAAAGGAATGTAGCATTTTCTTTTACTTTTTCAAATAAAGTAATTCAATTTTAGCAGATACTGGTATTTTGGACAAATTTTAGGCTTCCGATGACGTCACAGAAAAAGTGCTGACATAAGCAAAGATTTGTTGCGCCCTTTTATTCCTTTCATGTCGTACTATAAGTGTGCCAAATTTGATGCAATTCATGTTCGAAAAACTCTGTTTAAAGTTAAAGCGTCCTTTTATAAATAGCAATTTTAATTAATCAACACGTTATAAAAAAAGCTTCTTTGTCGTTTTTTTAAGAAAAGGCGAATAAAAGTTTTTTACGGAATCCACAAAATGCATCCTAAGCGAGAAAAGAAAACATAATAATTCTTTTTAATCCTAAAATAACTAGTACAACAGTCTCATTACTTAACATATATTTTCTCGTTTAAAACACTTTTACAGAGTTTTAACACAAAGTTGGAACACAAACAGCTGTTTGTGTTCCAAAATAAGTAGGTTCAAGATGTAAATAAACATACAGAAATAATACATTCGACTCAAGATAACCCCAAATATTGTCCATTTTACCCCAGTAACAGTGGCTTTCAAAGTTCGTTAAATAATCATCAAACTTTAGAAAAATATGTCACCACCAGCGGTGATTTTTTTTATCTGATAAAGTTCACTATTAGACAACATTGCAGTTTCCAACGAGGATTATTATTGCGCTAAAATAGCCCCAAATTTAATAAATGCACAGAATCTCTATTCTGTACATTTACTTAACAAAAGGACACGCAATGTATAGCTTGCTTACGTACGCTCCAAGTGTGTTCAGTTTTCTCCGATATATATCTTATAAATTGGACCTCAAAAGTATCGTCATATTTTTTTCGTTTTTTAATTCTCGTAATATTTTACCTGCTTAAAGTTTCGTTAATAAGAACATTAAAAATCTAAAAAAAATTCGGTTATCTCTCTCGCCACTGTGCGATAACTACCACTTATAAATGAGCTAATAGCTAAAGTATATTAGGTACCTCTGAAATCAAGAGTGATGCACCATAGAAAATAATTTCCAAATATTGTTTTTGCAATAAATAATACAAAACTGGTAATAAGCAACATTGGGGTTTATCAATTAAGTAAAACTGCAACCACTGCCTTAACGCATGCCATTTTAATCACGTGAAGTTAGAAGAGCTAAGTGGAGGTTTTTGACAGTTAGAAGAGCTAAGTGGATGTTTTCGACAGTTTTAATTAAGGTCTACGCTATGCCTCCACTTACATTTAAAACATATCAAATCACGGATGTGCAACACTACAGATTTTTGTTCCTCTTAAATGCCCTTTATATCCTGCACTCTAAAACCTGTCAAACGTTAGAGAAGCTGCTACTTTTTTTCTCAAAATTTGCAAAAAAACATGATCTCCCGCGTTAGTTCCTTAATTTTGCGTTTCTTCTAATTCTTCTGATTGAACTCAGAATTATGGAGTCTCGCTAAAAAAATATTCCATTCGTTCGAGCGTCGTGAAATAATTCTTCCCTTCACGTTACTTATTCAACGAATTTAAATGAAATATTTACTTATTAGTGGTAAAACTATGGGAAAAGTAGTCTGCCTTTTTCTTGTCAGAATACTTAACTTCACTACCAGATCAATTTAAGCGAAATATACACCTTCTTTGACGACAATCGTTAGAAGACACGCCAAGTTTGGAGGAACAATATTCGTCAAGTATTGACAATTAAACGTTTTGCATAGATTTATCGCAATGTATGAAAAACCTAGCACTGACTGTTATAGATAACTGTAATTGTTTAGTTCATATATTTTAGATATGGGAGAAAAGTGTTAATTAGTCATTTTGTACATAAATGGCAATTGTAAAGAGTTTGTGTAATTTCCCTTTCAGGATCGCTGACACAATGTAAAACATTTAGCGACAATTAAACGACTTAAGTTTCATAATTGTTAGAATTTTGCAAAGAGGTTTCCGTTGTTCAACTCTCAGAAATTGGTGCAATTTTGTTTACCGGAAGGACCCTGACAACCTACGCAGGGATTGACGTCAATTATTTCCGTCTGTTTCGTATTATTTGTCCTTAAAATTTCATTTACAAGACAATAGCAAATATTGTCGCCGGTCCGCTTTCTGCACGTGACTGCCTTATGTTAAGAAATTGAGACAAAAAAAGCTCTCTTTGCGTAAGTCAAAGAAGGCTTTAGAGAATTGTGTACGACAATATACAAGGTAACAACAAATTTGGCACAAAAGAAGTTTTTGAGCATTTTTTAAAGTTGTTAAAAACAATTAACTCACTAATAATCCGCAGCCGAAGGCTTGCAAAAATGCAACTTCTGTATATGTGTCGGTGGGCTAAGCAGCGTTTAGAATGCGCTAGTCACTCTTTCTTACATGCCAGGATTATGTAAAAAGCCTCTAAAGGTCCCAAACCGATCCAAAATATCGGGAAAAGAGTCATGCTAATGAAACAATTACCGCAGCTTTAGAGTCTGGTTTTAACCAAACTAATCCAAGATCAATCCAATCTATTATGAACGCTGATGAGTGGACTGCGATAAGTGTCGTCATCACGACGTCGGTTTCGAGACAAAATGATGGGCCGGCTTAAAAAAATAAGCTCAATATTGGTCTCAGGTGCTCGCTAGTGACCGGCGCAGGGATGAAAAAAATTATGTCAGCCCCTGTTTTTAATTGTTTGACCTTAATCTTCTAAATGCAATGCAGTGACTTGGATAATTCTGTTCAATGTATTGACACGAGTCTCCTTTATTCACGAGTTTATGTGTTTTAAAAGACTGTGTAGCAAATCTATCGTGTAGCAAAGAAGATGCGACAACTTCCAATTTGTGAAAGATAGAAACAGAGCTGGCGTATTATCATAACACGTGAAACATGTGACAAGTAAAAATTAGATAGTATTTTAAAACAGAAAACTGTTCTTTATTTCTACATAAGTAAGACAATAAGTTATCACATTTTACACTCAAAAAGTAGATTGGAAATAATCAGAACAAGAAAGGTTTAAATATTGAAGCACAACAATAACGGGTTTTTATAACGATGTGACTTCCGAATCCGTGACTTCCGAAACGATTCAATAAACTCAATCCCCGCAATTTCCAAAAATGGTGAGTAATGAACGGACCAATAAATTATACACACTTTAGAACCACATAGACGTCTAGACAACCTGTTTATGAATAATTATTTTTTATGATGATTTTGATACTTTTTTATTTTTATTTTCTAAAAAGAAAAATGTTTTCCTTCAGTATACTTTTTGACGGTAAAATAAACTATGGTCTGTAAAATATATCAATTATGAGTAAATAAAAAGTTTTTTTGACGAGCGAACAAAAACAACACGAGGAACTGTATTTGTTAAAAAATGCTATGTACGAGCGAACAGAAACAACACGAGGAACTGTATTTGTTACGAGCGAACAAAAACAACACGAGGAACTGTATTTGTTAAAAAATGCTGTGTACGAGCGAACAAAAACAACACGAGGAACTGTATTTGTTAAAAAATGCTATGTACGAGCGAACAAAAACAACACGAGGAACTGTATTTGTTAAAAAATGCTATGTACGAGCGAACAGAAACAACACGAGGAACTGTATTTGTTAAAAAATGCTATGTACGAGCGAACAAAAACAACACGAGGAACTGTATTTGTTAAAAAATGCTATGTACGAGCGAACAGAAACAACACGAGGAACTGTATTTGTTGAAAAATGCTATGTACGAGCGAACAGAAACAACACGAGGAACTGTATTTGTTAAAAAATGCTATGTACGAGCGAACAGAAACAACACGAGGAACTGTATTTGTTAAAAAATGCTATGTACGAGCGAACAGAAACAACACGAGGAACTGTATTTGTTATAAAATGCCATGTACTAGCTATAAGAATTTAATTAACTAGTCGTTAGCCCGTGGAAAAATCCACGGTTTCGCCCGTCCTTTTTATACCGCATTGCGTGCTTCTCGCTACTTGCGCAGCTAAGCTACCATTTGGCGTGACAGACAGACAGACGGACAGACGTATACGGGTATTATAATATAGATAAATCTAAAAAGATATTAAAGTCATTGTTGTTGCTCAGACTGGCTTTATGTACTATAAACTTATATATTTCTATGCTAGCTAGCTAGTTCAAAAGGTTCAAAGTTTAATTCATTTGAAAGTTTGAGTTAAAAGCAAGGTAAGTACTCATATCGAATAAATCATAGATATCCATATATGTAGGGAACTTTTCTGCCATTTTAAGTTATATTTGGATGCCCAATTTGATACTTAAGATGATTTAAGTCGTTGTTTTTGTCCTCAGTGGTCACAAACTTTTCCATCGTGTAAGTCACTAAAGTGGAAAACCAACAGCCGTTTCTTAGCCCCTTTAAGAGTAATTAATTTATTTTCTATTCCAGAAATACTTTTTATGAGAAATGTTAAGTGTAATGAAACATCTGAACTAAGATATGTAAAGATTAATGTTGAAACCAAATGCAGAATTACTATACAACAATTTGTTCATTTGTTCATTTTTAATTTCGCACAGTCCCAAGTTTGCTTACATTTTACAACTACAAAATACTTTAATCACTTGCTTCTTTACTTTCTTTGATCTTGAACAATATATCAGTGGGTTAAACACACCATTTAGTAAAGCCATTATCCACGTGCATGGATAAACATACCTGTAGACAACATCTTGATCTTTTAAAAAGGGTGTTGCAATCTGTATGAGTATGCTAGGTATAAAGCATATGGCCAAAGATGTAGACACTAAGATGGCAGTTATCAATGCGCGCTTATGGTTATTGCTTTGGTTATTCGTACGGTTACTATATAAGTAACGATACATCCGATATTGGCATATGATTGTGCTGCAAAATATTATTGATCCAAATATACAAACCAATACTTTGTAGAATAACCAACCATAATGAATGAGATACCTTATAACAACAGGCACTGTGATTAGAATAACACATACAAACAATAATATGACGTGCATACGTGATCTGTGTGTTGCTGACCTGTAAACAAACGGCTTATGCACTGCTATGTAAACTTGAATTGTTATTGCAAATAGCATGGTGACAGATACTAAACTCAAAACGTATCCTATAACTACTGTCGCAGTTAGAACTTGACATCTTGTATACCATTTTTTTCGTATTAAAACAACAACCAATGATGAATTGGATAGACCGTGGAGCAAATCTGATATAGATAATAGCACGTAGAGGTAATTGATAACATTTCTGAATTTCTTCTTAATAGCAACTAAGAACAGAAAGCAACCGTTTACCATTGTTACCGAAATGGATATTATCACAGAAACAACGATGATCCAATAATGAAAGTTTGTCACTTCGTTCTTTAAAATAGTCGGAATATTTCTGTAATTTTCCACGAGACAAATTACAACACTGCGGTTCGACATTTTTGTCATAATGTTCCACTTAATGCTTTTTTCGTCTTGCAGCTTCTATTCCTAATACATATAAGTCATTATTTTCGCCTAGCATAGACTTTTATTCGCGGTTTTTACCCTAATTTTTTTAATTGTGTTATTGAAATAACTGTAATTAATTTTCTTTCACAATCGCATCGTGTCTATAAGCAAACTACTTCTTATAATTGTGAAACTAAAGTTTATTAGACACGTACCTAAGAGGTAATCACAGCAAAATATATATTGTGACGTAATTCAAGAAGTTTCTTTGGAAACCAACATCCTTTGTATTACGCATAACAATTTCCTGTTATCGCATTGCCATAGCTATTGCATCAAACCTCAGAAACATTACATGCTTTTTTTTAAATTAATTAATTGCTTTATGTTGGCTCAAGGGAAGAAGAAAGTTCTTTGTATTCTATGAGCAAGATACGGGGGAAATTGTGATGCAACTTATAAACAAAGATATGGTCTGATAATACATCTATACCAATCTATAATTTTTCGACATCAGAAATCGATTAATGGAGGTATATCTTTTGGCCAGTATTTATCGTTAGGTATGTATGCATGTATATTTGACACATTATGTCATGTATATTTCTTGGTATAAAATATGCCGAAGAGTGTATTTAACCACCTCAAATAATTTATAAATTGGTTATGTCCTATAATGAAATATAACGGAAAGGGGAAATCCGCATTTTAGTAAGCCGTCAATATTTGTCTACGAACTCTTGTTTTTATTGAGGATCATTATGACTCAGTGGGTTTAGTGTGTGCAATATTTAATTTCGCTCTACTTCTCCTACGTCATTACCCATAGTAACATAATTATTTGGAATAATGATGTAGCTATATGAATAATAACCATGGTGCAGATAATTTTCTTTCTTTTAAACTCACCACCGTTTTTATGGAAAGTCCCCAACTTAATATTTTTAATAAAAGCGATAATGGCCCCTGAAGTACAAATAGCATTAAATTATTTTTCCTTACCAGCAAGAAATTGTTCTACAATACTTAAGGCTGGTCTGAACTTGTTTAAATAGTTCCCAGGGAAGAAAATCTTCTTGAGCTATTTTTCCCGAGCCGGAAACATTTTAATTTATATCAGCCGCCATCTTGATTGCAATGCTTTTCACAACTTCTCCCAATGCTTATACACGTGATGTATTTCTCGCAATTTTATTGGCAGGGAAAATTTTTTTCCGGAAAAATTCTAAAAAAGTTGAAAGTTCTAAATTTTTTTAGAATCCATGAAGCTGAAAAGTTATTTTAATGCGAATGCCCATGTTGGTAATTTTTCTTGCCCGGGAACTATTTCAGCAAATAGAGATCAGCCTTTACTCGAATGTTATATATGCATAAACTACTACGTAGAAATTCTTCCTAATTCGACTTAAACGTAAACTACTGCGTATTAAAATATTAATGTATTCAGAGAAAATATATAAATGCATTAGGATGCATTAGAAGTTGCAATATCTTATTGCAAACGTTACTTTATAAACCTGAGTTATTAAGGCAAAGTTAAAAATCGGCCCTAGCGCTGGGATTGGGGAGAAAAAGCAAATGACAATAACTAGCTGGTTGAAAAGCGAAGATCAAATAAAAATCAATAGAAAATCCTTTTGGTATTTTTCAAATCGTTGAGGGACGTACCATTGTTTAAGCGTTGGAACTAGGTACAGTTGTAGAATTCTTCAATGAAAACTTTTTGTTTAACCTCTTTCTTAGTGATGGCATAATCGGGGTTTTATGTTTTCATTGATTTCTATTCTCTGGTGCGCTCAAAATCAGCCTCACGTCTACTGTCTCGCTTTTACTGATTAGGTATAGACAAGGAGTCAACGTCGGATGTTCATAGAATAAGCAGGCATTGCTGTAGGAATTTCAGGGATCGTACCTTCCGATGGCATCATTGTTAAAGTTACAACAACAAAGTTCCCCAAATATCGAATTTTTTGGCCAAATGTATAGTTATACTGCTGTGCATGAACACATTTCCATTAAGACAATACAATGATATGTAACAAACAGATTTGGGCCCAAAAAGATCCTCTTTAGGCATCATCGTAGGGCATCTTCAAAACCGGACATCATAAAGTTATTGTTAATAGCAACCTGAACGCAAAGTTGTCCTGCGTAAGTTTCTTTAAAATGTCATTTAACAAATCAGAATCGCTAAATGACATTAAAGGAGCATTGGTATTTACTTCTTAACTTGTTAGCTTCTCTAGCATGCTTTCTTGTCAGTCAATGTAGGGTTTCTAATTCCAATGTAGGTTGTCAACACTAATATGTAAACGTTGACGGATGTTAGCACGTCGAGACTCATCAGCTGAGAGAATAATTTTGAAAGTTGCTCTTTAATCTCTCGTTTTTTGTACCCGGAAAGATTTTCGGAATGACAAACCAGCAAATAATTTATAAGTACATATACAAAAGGTTGTTAAAAAAATCTCGAAATAATGTCTAAGCTAGAAATCTATGAATCAAATTTAAATGTGTTCCCAAATAGTTAGGAAAATAAATAGATTAAAACCAATATGGTAAGGTTAACATTAATTTTTAAAACGGCATCTTCTGGTCCCGGATAACGTGTCAATATTCGACTTAACTTCACCGTTATTTTGTTGCATTGTTTATGGTCTCGCTTCAATTTTCTAAAGATTTCACAAGAAACCGAGGTCGGTTTAAAACATACATACAGAATAAGCTAAAATCATTAAAAAAACGAAGCAACTTGCAAGTAACAGCTAAGGTTGACATGTGTAAGTAAATAAGAAGGTAAAAAGGCAAAAACAGTTTCAAGCTACATCTTGCTCTACAACATATGTAAGTCTCTTACGAATAATGTGATAAAAAGGTTGATATCGATTCGCAGCATTAGTACGATACAAAGGCCCTGAGACAGTATAGGCGGAGTTCTTGGTGCTTTCAGCATCCTTTAAAGTATTATTGACTATTCTTAGACACTCCGGACAGGCATTTGATTTTAAAAAAAACAACACAAAAAACGCATCGCTTTTGTACATGGCCTGCTTGTCATCACGGGTGAGATCATTATGCAGCACAAGAGAAATATTGTCCGAACGAGTCGTGCTTTTATAAAAGCGTTTTTGTTGAAAAAATAATGCATAAATCTACATGACATATTTTTATAAAAACTTAAAAATTACAAACTTTTCTCTCTAAATTTGGAAATTGAAACACAATAACCGAATAAGGAAAGGATACTGACAATTTATTGGGCTAAAATGAATTCTTTTTACGCTAATTCAGCTCTAAAAAATAGTAAAGAATTTTAAATCCAGTGAAATACGCAATTTAAAGCAACTCGAATCCAGTGTGCCAAAAAGACTACCGTCGCGATAAAAGGGTCAACCATCATATCACATTACCCCGTACGTGTGATTTAAATACGGGTGTTTTGTGTCGTACGCAACACCAAGAGGTAGGTGAAACGTTTCTTTAGTTCATATACTCTGCATCACCTTTAGTTGCACCAAGACAACTGTCACAGTTGTAACATATAATGGTTGTGGGTGAGTAGATGTTTCTTAAGATCAATTTGCTCAGAATAATACCGCTGTCGTAAGATATTATAGTTTGTTTGTAATCGCAAAACTCTATGGATTTTTAAACGTTGCGGGGAAAATATTGTTTCTAAGAAAAAGGTACTTTTAATGACGTTGCTGGAATCAAATACGACTGCATCAATTCTATAAGTTTCTTATTCTATTAAAAGCACGAAAATTTATCTGCCCGAAAGTATTTCAGATCAAGACTTTAACCATATTCAGGCCGGGATATTTGGGGGCTCTGAGATGTCGGAGAGGGGGCTAAACCCCCCCCCCCCCCTCCAAAAACGATGAAGGAAACATGGTATTGTATTGAAACTTGGTACAGATGTTGACTAAGTCATTGGAACAGCATTGGGATAAAAAAAATTGAATGACGTCATTCCGTCAGCGATGACGTCATCACAAAAAATAGAAAGATTGAATGTATGACAAATTTAGAAAATTAATTCAAGACATATAATAAAAGCTTATAACCCATAAACAAATAAATATGTTTAAAAAACCTACAAGTAATGCATTTCTTGTTTTGTTTTTCATACCACCTGTTGACAGATGTGTCACCATGGCAACAGCTGTGACGCCATATCAACATTTTTTATATATTCGTGGAGCTTATTGAATTTGATGGAAAGTCAGAAAATTTTAGCCCATAATATGGCGTACTTCGAAAGTTAACACAAAAAAGTGAGATGGGGGGCTTTTTTAATCTACTGAAATCAATGGCTCTGACAATGCGAAAATTATTCAGAAAAAAGTTCACCAAAGCATTTTAAAATGCATAGCACCATTAAAATTTAAATCATTCAAAATTTGTATTGTAACATATTTCATTATGTCTCATACAAAAAAAAGCTGATCAATGTCAAACACAAAATATCGGTTAGCTTATTGCATAGTCCCTATAAAACAATATTTGATTTAAATATTGTTTTATAGGGACTATGCAAAGAAATGCCAAAGAAAAATAGTTTGCAACAAAAATCAGTTATTTCAGTAATATAACAGTCCACACAAAAGCTTACACAGAAGAAATGCTTGTTTTCTAATTCTACAAAATCTGATTCAACAAAAACCTGTTCTTTTTGTCCTTACCCATAAAATCTTACACTAAATTTAAAAAAAACACGATTTGGAACTTATCAAATTTCGAGGCACACAGTCCGCCCCGGTAAGAGTTTATACAAAATATAGAAAAACACAGCTTGCAAGGTGTAAACTCTAGTTATTCTTCTGTTTATGGTCCTCCCTCGCAAAATTAACATGAAATGTAAAAAAAGTTTCCGTTATAACATCTAAAACAACAAAATTCAGTTTTTTCAGTATATATATTTCATTTCATTGTCTTCCACAATTTTTACCTGAAAGTTTCACAAGCCACAACCCGTAAATTAAAAATCAACTAAGATCGTGTATTTCAGTCTATTACATACCATCCTGTCGCAAAGAAGTTTTATATACAATGTAAAAATTGAACGGTTATAACAAAAATTTGCAAAATTCTATTATTTAGTTATACATATTGCATATGCCTTCTTTCCACAATATGTTAATCCAAAATGTAATGAAAAGCCCTTGCAGGCTAAAAGATTTCGGATTCTTGTTCGTATGTAATTTTGTTCCCTATACCTAGGTCACCAGTAGCCTCTTTTGTACAGAACTTCTACAATGTTGTTCCGTTATTTGAAATAAATAGGTATTATCCCAGGTATTATCTTGAACTTGCAAAATGTTTCATGTAGTAC
Organism: Hydractinia echinata; assembly: GCA_030067915.1. NCBI lineage: Eukaryota > Metazoa > Cnidaria > Hydrozoa > Anthoathecata > Hydractiniidae > Hydractinia > Hydractinia echinata. The sequence goes on along the minus strand of JASGCC010000042.1, from coordinate 1,627,945 downwards.
AAATATACAAAAAGTGATTTCTGAAATATAATACTTTAACAATACTGCACTACGCTTAACATTCATAAGAAAGAAACGAAGACGTTTTACCATATCAATTTATGAAATATTATTGCTTGTGTTGTAGCGATATTTTGGAAATGTTTTATTATACCTGTGACATGACTAAAATCTTTATCAAGTTTAAGATATCTAAGATTTGACCATAAAGTTGGATCCTACAAGTTTAAAAACAAAAAAAGAAATAGAAGTAGGCGGAAGAAACAAAAAGGTTACGACTGCGTTCATCGGTTTAGAATTAACAATAGAGACTAAATCCAAAATGCAATTCCGTGGTATTAATATTTAGACTAGCCGGAGAACCAGGAGTCGAAACGCCGGGTTAAGGCACAAGTAACTGTGTTACCTGACGTTGAACACCTGGAAGAGCGATTAATAAGAAGTGTAAACTGTGCCACACATTCAGGTGAAGCGCTTTAGTATAGTATGTCATAAATTAAGTGAGGCGCAGAACATTATGGTGTTTCCGGTGTAATGTATTTTGAAAAAAATAGGCGCACAACATTATGGTCTTTCCAGTGTAATATATTTTTCGAAAAATAACTTTTCACAACTTTAGCTGAAATAAAAACACAGTTTAAAACTCGTTGCTACCCTGTTGGCCAACATTTTTTATTTTTCAGAGAACTTTCCCGCTAAAAGTTCAAATATAAATATTACTCCGGGCTGAAGGATTAGTACAGGCAAACAATGACACATATCCATATAGGCATAATACCCTTTTTCGAAAAAAAACTTTATCGTAACTTCGGATAAACAGAAACTCAGGAAACAGCTATCATTAACATTGGACTGAGCGCTTAGTACAGGTAAACTATGTCGTCAATGTGTTTGGGCGTAATACCCTTTTCAAAAAAATTTTATTGCAACTTCGGTTTAAATAAGAACATGGGAAAAACAGCCTGTCGTTACCCTGTCCAGCTAAAAAAATCACTCAGCAATTCTATTTTGCGGAGTAAGTTTTCATGACACTAATAAAAGGTGTCGCTACATACTAACTGCATTTAGCATAAGAAATATTGGTTAAGAATTTTGTTGTAGCTAGCCAAACTGTGTTTGGCTACTTTTACTCTTCAGTCAGAAGTAGCAAAGAGCTACAATCGTTGACATAATATTGTGGCAAAAAATTATCAGTAAATGCCCCCTCCCCCTTCTCAGTGTTGAAGGAAAGTATTGTGGACGCCTTGGGTGTTTCGTACCTGCTTGGTCCAGCATTCAACAATGAAAACGGGGGGAGGGGGGACTTTCTATAGAAATTTGAAATTTTTGCCACATATTATGTCAACGATTGTCTTCAAAATTCTGGACTTAGAAAAATTCTCGTAAAAACGTTGTTCAAAAATATATTTTAACGAATGTTATCCTAATATACATTAAAAAGAATTGTCTATGATAATGTTTTTCTCTTTTTAGTAAAAAATAAATATGAACAAAAACAATAACAAGAAGTCTGCGACATATGTGTCAACAAAAGATTCGGCCGACATGGCTGCGTTGCACCAGAGGGCTGGTGTATCGGTGATTAGCAATTACAACAACAAGCCCTCGACAATAACATTACCCGGGAGACAAAAGATGAACTCGCAGAGCGCATAAAGACAACGATGCGTGAATATCCGCTGGAAAAGATAAATCGCCTGATTGAAAGTATGCCGAGACGGATCACAATGGTACTGAAAGCTCGTGGTAAGAGGATCCGATACTAAGGTTTTATGTTACAACTTTCTTATTTATTGCTCCATATTTTTTTTTTGTATATATAATTATGTTGATATCTAAGGCTTGTTGTTGTATTTTGATTATTTGTTGTTTTGACGGACATGCTGGGAAAGTTAAAAATGTAAAAAAAATGTAAACGTTAACATAAACTAAGGTTCACTGCACACGTTACTGCAACTTCATAACAAAAACATAGAGTTTCTGACACTTTACTGCAATTTTATTAAAATGTATATTGCAATAATGTGTGCGGTAACGTTTTTTCATATATATGTAAACAAAATGTAAATGGTAACACAAATTACCACACGTTACCGCACGTTACTGCACACGTTACTGTACACGTTACTGCAAATTCATAACAAAAACATAGAGTTTCCGACAGGTTACCACGTTACTGCAATTTTATATAAAAGTATATATATACTTTTTTATAAAATTGCAGTAACGTGGTAACCTGTCGGAAACTCTATGTTTTTGTTATGAATTTGCAGTAACGTGTACAGTAACGTGTGCAGTAACGTGCGGTAACGTGTGCAATAAATGTGGTGCTGTAACGTATTTTCATATATGTATGTTAAACTTTCACTTTTCCAGTTCCCGCATCAAAACCTTCTGCGAGGGACCTCCCGAAAGATTCCCTTGTTGGAAATTTTTCTAAGTCTGCATGTGAATAGGTCACCAAATACTGTCGCTTGCCAATATTTGTATTGGGTTCAGCTTCGGCGTCCATGTTTATGTTTACTTTACTGCAGGAAAATACAAAACAATGGAATTTCACAGTGGATATGCAACCTTAATGTTTGTTTACATTTGTTTTCATACTTTAAAAATCAACAATTTCTTTGTAAGGCACTGTTTATTTACATTACAAGGTGTACACACAGCCTTAGCTACTTGTTTGAATTTGCTTTGTTAGTTACTGTAATGTAAACGGAGCATTAAAACCATGTGGTCAAAATTCAAAATGGCAGATACAACTGTCAAAAATGTGATATATTCTTGTTTTCTACTTTAAATCTTCTGTTTGCATTCTCTTTTCCACATTTTTTTTACATATTAGAGTCTCGCAGATGAGGTTTCACTGCTTTTTATTATAATTTTATTGTATATATAGCAGCTGTAGTAAATATTAGTATATATTGATTTTACTCCAGAAAACGTAGCTAGCTAATTTTTACTGTATGTTTACTTATGAAAAGAATCAGTTCACACTGTCTATATTTGATACACGTAAGATATTTCAGCTGTCTACCCTTAATTATTGTATCACAGACATAAACAAGGATGTGTAGAGTCTGGAAATAAGCTCAGACAAAAAAATTCTGTTAAAAATCACCTTACGTAAGCTCTGTCAAAATTTTTTAAAATTCAGACAATCGTTGACATAATATTGTGGCAAAAAATTATCAGTAAATGCCCCCTCCCCCTTCTCAGTGTTGAAGGAAAGTATTGTGGACGCCTTGGGTGTTTCGTACCTGCCTGGTCCAGCATTCAACAATGAAAACGGGGGGAGGGGGGACTTTCTATAGAAATTTGAAATTTTTGCCACATATTATGTCAACGATTGTAGCTAGAAGAGAGCCACAATCCCAACATAAAAATAAATAATAATATACCAAACTTTAAAGTAATAAGAATAAATAAGGCTAGCTACCGCTAGCTGGCTTTAGCAGGATGCTGCCTTTAAATCTACGTTGGCTAGCTAAAATCTTGAAATTGGTTTGTTTCAGATTTACACATGGCTAGAAAACGTGATGATATTTTCATCTTAATATGTAAGATGTAAAACATAGACACAATGAAGAGAATATCTTAAACGTTGATAGAACTGAAATTTAGGCAGTTAAATAATTATACTAACCCCACCAAATATACCTTTTTCTTCAAAAAAATTTTGATTCGCAGCTTGGTGAAGAAGCCGGAATATAATAAATATGGCATCCTTGAACTCAGTCCCTCGAATGTAATCCGAAATCTTAAAAAAGGAAAAAAGAACAGTTGTCAAAGACTATAAAATCGAAATTTAGAAAGTAGCTCTTTGGGTGTATTGAATATGACCATATTCACAAAAGCTTACACTAAATGTAAAGAAGAATAGTGGTGTTTAGTAATTCTATATGAACAAAAGTCCGTTCTTTCATCATGCTGCTTATTGTCTTTACCCACAAACTCTTCAAAAATGTCAAAAACCACAATTTGGAACAAATTAAATTTATATTTTAAAAATAAGTAATTCTTGTACCTTATTTCCAAAATTTTTACAGGATAAAAACTTTGAAATCAAAAAAAGAATCCGGAAAATGTTTGTCTTTTTATGAAATAAGTTTTCAGGGCTGATAACGTTTGATGGATTCTGTCGGAATTCCACTTTTTGTATAATGTCAGAGTTAAAATTTCTTATTTTACACATTAAAAGATTTATTTAATGAATACATTTAGAAAGGGTTTCTAAGAAATAAGTTTGAGAAGGATATCGATGAAATTACTTGGCAGTTGAAAGCTATATAACTTCGACTGAATTCATCTCGTGGTTTATACAAAACAACTTATATTTCGCAGCATTTTAATATCGCAATTTTTTAAAAACCTGCGAAACCTTGGAGTTTTCTTCCTTGACAGATTTTTGACAATAAAGTATACCCCATGTACAGTTGCAAGAAATATAAAAACAGCAATGGCTTACAAGGTGTAAAGTTCAATTCTACAAAAATTAGTTTTTTGCGGATTACATGATCCTCTTCCACAAAAGCTAACACAAAATTGAAAAAAAAACACAACAGTTTGTATTACACAATGTATATAAATGGAAAGTCATGTCATCCTTTCCTGTATAATTTTTTACCCTAAATGACAAACACCCATGTAAATAGGTATGTAAATAGGTGTTTGACATTTAGGGTAAAAAAAAAAAAAAAAATGAATAAGGTATGTAAAATTTCCCCCTATATATCGAAAACTCTTGTATAATAAAATTTTACACACACCAGTTGTTTTGTTGTCAACATGCAGTACTCCCTTTAAAAAGTTTAAACCTCTGTTATACACAGCCTTACCACAGGTTAAATAAAAATCTTTTTGTCTTATTGCATGCATCTGATGTAAGTTTATATAGTTACGCAAAATGTGAAACATCCATTATTTTTGCATAAAAAAGTCTCCTCAAACTATTCTTAAATATCAGGTGCATATATACTTTCTTAAATTAAAAGGTTTTGTAGCTTGTTACATCTTCCATAATTTAAACTCAAAAGGTCTAGTCAAATTAGTTAAATCCATATTCCTAGCAAAAACCACTAAGAAGCTAGCTAGCTACAGATAGCAACATAACTTACAGGTAAGCTAGGTACTGGGGGGCTTTAGTTCAAAGCTGACGTTAGCTAAATACAGCAGGTAATAGCTGACCAGCTAAATATAAACTGGAGACTTAGCTAGGTATAAAGAACATGGCTACATATATAAGTTAGATTAAAATTCTACTTCCTAGCTGCTTGTTTTGTTGTTGGTGGCTAGTTTTATGATGCTAGCTAGATAACACGTTTCGGATCAATAATATCATCAAAGCGGAAAAAAACATGAACAACCCTATAGAAACCTTGCTATGTTTCCTTTATATAACCATGCTCTTCTTCAAATGTTTTTGTAAAGATGTGTTACGGAAGATATTGAATTTTTCAAACAAAAAAGATTTTCATTTAAAAATGCATAACAAAGCACACATTTACACTAATTAATTATCACATTATGTTAATATTAAATTCCTTTTTCAGTCGGTCTACAAAAAAATTAATACGTTTAATAAAACTTTTACGAAACAATATAAAATAATAAACTTTTCCTTAAATTTACTTTAGTTATTCAACAGATGAGAAATTTCTGTACATTTCTTGTGCTTTTTCCAAAAATTTGATCTTGTGAACATGCATATTACCTGGTTGATATTTCCTTGTACAGTGTTGTTATTTGACTGACAATTTGTTGTGATATATAAAACTTCATCAGCTTGGTAAAAATAGAAGTATATGATCCCACCATTGCTAAAAGAAAAATGAGACAATATAAAATAATAAAAACATTTCCTTAATTTACTTTAGTTATTCCACAGCTGGAAAGTTTCTGTACATTTCTTGTGCTTTTTCCAAAGATTTAATCTTGTTAATATTTCTTGTTCAGTGATGTTATTTGACTGACAATTTGTTGTGGTATATAAAACTTCATCAACTTGGCATAATTATCAGTATATTATCCTAACATTGCTTAAACTTTTAAATAAAGCGTTCATTGATATGGAAAACAATCTGTCAAGGAATTCTATTATATGCAAAGGTCAAAAGATCTTTCTGGAAAAGGAGTGGAAACAAACCTATTGGCATTCAACGCAATGGCTGCATGTTTTTCGTTTATAATGATTGTTACGAACGGAATGTTTCTCTTCGTTTACATAGCAAGACCAATATTACGATGTAAATTCAAAATACTCTATCTAATGTTATGCCTTTCAGATTTTGTATACGGTTTGTTTGCGTTCCCATTGGCGTGCATATTAACGAGCAATAAGTTAGATAAACAATGTCATATCATGGATCTGTTCATATCTTGTGGTTTTCTATTCACAACGTTAGGTGTATTGTCGATTGGAGCAATCATTCTAGAAACATATCCAGCAGTTGTAAAACCGTTCACACATGCTAATCGAAGAGATAACAAAACTGTTGCAAAAATACTTACTGTTGCTTGGATTGCTTCTATCTTTTTAATTATAGCTTTAAAGCTATGGTTGGGTCAGTTTTGGAACATCTACTCAATTACGTTATGGATGTTTATAATTCTGCTGCTTTGTTTCATCATCTTTGTACAAACAAAAAATCTATTTCTACGTCAAACGAAGCAGTATGTTACGTAGTCGCAACAGATACGCTGTTATCACGACGTTTATGTTGACATTTACATATGTTTTAAGTTTTGTGCCAGTTTCAATCCTTGGGATATATTCCAAGTTCTCGTCTCACAAAGGCGTTCTGGAAAGTTACGTGTTACCTTGGGCTTACATAATGATAGGAATCAACTGTTTCACAGATCCCATCATTTGCACCATGAGAACCCCCGTATGGAGAAAAAAGGTTGTTGAATTATTTAATCAGGCAATACACGAATAAACCCACAAATTGAACATTAAAGAAGTTGAAGTAAGATCCCCGTCATTGATGGTACACTCCATCTTAGCATATACTGAATAACAGTGTTATAAACAAACTACCAAGGAGGTCAAGGTACAAGAAATTATATCCACTTTGTTCAAAGGATATAGACAACCTGTTAACCCTATTCCAACTGGGGGGGACCAAATGGTCCCCCTACCAGTTTTTGTTGCCTAGCTTTTTATAGGATTATGATATGGCCCTGAAATTTTCTGACTTTTTCTAAAATTTATTTAGCAATATTTTGCCGTAATTTTTTTTGGAAAAAATTATGCTCACCTTCAGCATTCATTCAATTTATTGAGGTTGTCAAAATCCAAAAAGTATATATATTTTTAATTTGGCTGAAATAAATCAATTTCAATAGTTTTACTATTGTTTTAAAATATAGAATGGAAAAACATACTCAAATATGACATTTACTCATTTTGGGTAAATTTTCATGTCACTAATCCATTGTCATCTGTTATCATGGAGAAAAGACAATAAGTTGATATAAAAATGAAATATATACTATTATATATCATTGTTTTGCAAATTTTACAGAGATTTTATATATCTACTTAGTTTTTACTGTTAGCGAAGTCAAATAATTATCTTTTTATCAACGTATGTTGATTTTCTGTAAAGGGAAATTTCGTCCTTTTTATTGATGACGATGACGTCATAATATGCGTGTCATCGCCAAAATAAATAGTTTTTTGAATTGTTTAAACAACAAATAACAAAACTAAAAAAAAATAGAGCTGTAGCTAATGAAATCAATTCCGTCATTTGATTAAATCCAAGAGTCCAATTTGAGGGGTTTTGATGACGTCATCTTAAAAATAATGACGTCATCATGATTTTTTTTAATCAAATTGATTTTATTTATCAAATACTAACTCCCTACCAAATTTGAAGTAATTAGCCTTTCTCAATCAGAAGATACATAGGGGGGACCAAATGGTCCCCCCAGCGATTGAGAGCCCTTAAAAGCCCAGTTGGAATAGGGTTAATGAGCAATTAATTTTTTTATGATTTGTTACTTTTTGCTACGCCGTTTAACGCCCTTCTGAGTTTGTCTATCTGAGCTAACGAAGTTGGTGATTTTGCTTCAAATTGTGTATTTTTGATGGAAACATAAACAATAGGTATTGTTACGCAAGTCACAACAGTTTTGCTTTAGGACTGAGTTATCGTCATAACATTTTGTTATAAAATTTGTACGTTGGTTTTCTTGCACACATGTAATACCAGGCGGTAAACATGTAAACAAAACTTATCCAAGTTATATTTTTCATTGCGCCTATGAAGTCAAGAAATAATTTTTAGGTTAACTTTTCCTTTAATGTGGATATGTAAACAAAACTTCCAAATTTGTGAAGCGGCACACGAGAAACACATGGAATGTGACATTTCAGAAATGCACATGTACTAACTAAACATCATAATATAGAATAACTACACATGTCTTCAAAAAGTCTGTGACATAACATTGTGGTGGTTTTATCTAAATAGTATGTTAAATTTGTATAATTCTGTTCAAATTTCTATGATTTAATAAGTTTGGTTTCTTGTTGGTTATTATTAATTATTACCCGGGTAAAAGGGCGGCATCGATATTTTCGAAAATCGTGCAATGTGATTGGTTAGAACTTACGTCATAGCGGGCAATATTCCACGGTATTGCCCGCTACCATAGCAACCGTGCTTAAAGTTTAAATATGGTAGCATTAAATGTAAATAAACACGGAAAAAAGTAAACAAAACGCGAAACAGAAGTGAAACTTACTTTTATCTTTTAAAGAATTCAATGTTGTGGCTGCAATGAAAACCTGCTATGTTTACACGATATTCGATTTAAAAAATATATTTTTAGTTCGAATGTACGTTCCATATGGGAATAGTTTCTATAAAGACGTGGTTTCTACATCCTGCTTTTATAATGTTATATTTTTTGTCGCAAAATGCAGTACCCGGATAATAATCCATATAATAACTGTTTATTTCGGGCAATACCTTCGAATATTGGCCTCTGTCACGTATTGCCCTCACAAGCTCGGGCAATACTTTGACGTCGGTCAATATTCTCCGGTATTGCCCTCATAAACAGTTATTATAGGGTTATTGTTTGCATAAATTGACTAAATGAATTTAGAGGTGTTAATTTAAATACATGGCATCGAGAGAAAATAATTTCTTTTTTATTTGTATACACTTATTCGTCGTCATTTTGTTTTGATTTCATGTTTAAAAGGAGTATACTAGCCAGAATTGCTGTAAGTCTGTGTTATTTATAATCTTCTTTCAATTAATTAGAGAATTATAATAGCATGAATGGTCGTACCTACGTTTAGTGAAAAAAAATCGTAGAATTATAATTTTAAATTAGGTGCTGGATTGGATATGTTAATCCGAAACCACATGAAATTTAGAGTTGCATTAATGTAGAATGGCACAATACCTTTGCATGTCGTTTTAAAATCTTGAGACTAGTCTAGTAAATGATACCAAATCCTTAGGCTGTAATTTGCCAAATTTTTTAGTCCACGATGAATCTTGTAAACTGTTACATAAACAGAAAAGATAGGACGTAGATGTGGAGAATTAAAATCAAAATGTTTATAAAGACATAATCAGCTTTTTGGACTTTGTAATGACAGAAGTATATCGCTATGACTCTCGAACATTGTGTAAAGGCAAGAGGGGACAGATAAACAGTACTTCTGTCTTTAGATTTTTGGACCATTTACGGTCAGTTTTGACAAATTTCCAACTACTTTGGGCAATAATGGTAGCTAGAGATGATTTTAAAGGAATATATTATTTGCAAGATTTTTCTATGAATACAGGCAGCAATAATAATGATAAATTGGAAGGTTATCTACATGAAAATAAAGTTGAGGATGAGTTTTCACAAATCAAATTTTCTATTAGCTTGAATAACCAAACCATCTATGATGTAATATTCTTCAGAAAAAGTAAACATTTCAGAATAGTAAGCGTCCGAACTAAAGTAATAACAATCTTTAATAACTGGAGATTGAGGTAATGTTATTAATTTTTTACATTTAACTTAGGCTCACATTACAAAGTAAAAGCCAGAGAGGAAGGATGGGGAATATTGTGGTGTTTGGCATGCCATAAAACTTCCATTTGAAGAAGAAAAAGTAATATTTTAGTTAATCTTCACAACTTGCTTTTGTACTTCTATAGTTGTTATTATAAACTAGTCCGTGGCCCGTGGATAGATTTATGGGGTCGCCCGTCTTTTATTTACCACAGAGAGGCCGGCTATTATTATAGAGGTATATGCTAGGCGTTGCTGTATTTCAGTATGTTTCCAACCCCGAAAGAAACACTAAAATATTCAAATTTTCTTACCACAAAAAACTTATTTAACGACCATGCATTCGCAACCATCTTTAAAGTTAATAAAAATACTAGTGCATGTAAATAAGGAAGGTTTTAATTGTTAACTTTTTTTAGCTACAAACACAGATTTTAAGGGGATCATCCTGAAGCCAGACAGCTAGCATAACAAAATTTCTAATTTTACTGTTGTAAAAACTTTGGGAAAAGTTTATTGATTCAAGGAGACAACAGGTTCATTTTTTACCTACAATTAATTTTGTAACTACAGGCTACTTTCATAAAAACTTATTCCGTCAAATAAAATTGGCGAGTGATAATTTTAGCTTTATTCTACTTAAACTGACGTTCCATTAAACTCTTTTTGAAAAGGCTATTGTGCCTATAGTGCGCACACTACACGGATTTGCGACGAATCATCGAATCTGTTAAAAAATATTACAAGTCCTACTTAAGTGGAACTGTTCACAAAATTTCCATAACAAGAACAAACCTGTAACTGCGAATACCTTATCGGTGAAATATCTGTCGATCATTTATTTCGTAGGTGAAAATTTTCGTCTCCTACCCAAATATACGTAATTTTTACAGACGAAATATTACGGTCGAGATTGTTTTTTTATATTATCTTTCATTTTAATTATTTTTCTATTCATCATTAATTATCAGCAATTGCAATACAACAATCGTCTTCATTTATCACATTGTCATCAACGTTTTGTTTCAATTGCAGGGCTCTCTCTCTTCTATGTTGTAACTCATTTTAAAAATTAGGTCTTCCTTCTGCAATAATCACAATTTTTTAACTTTCTTTGGGGATGAAAAAATCGTCGGATAAAATAATCGTTGCCCAATAACATTTGAAAAAAAATTTCGTCACATGGCTACAATTTCTGGTATCTCAATCAAAGCTCTGAACCCTATTCGGTCCGGGGTTTTTCAAACATATTACCGGGGGGGGGGGGGGGGGGGGGGGCGTATCAATAACTTTTCATAGGCTTGTCCAAATTGAATCAGACTTGACATAGTTATAGTACGTGACAAAAGGAACAAAATGGCAGGAATACATTTTTGCCTGCGTCAGCACATTTTCTGTGACGTCTTCAAAAGCTTGAAATTTGTTCAAAATGCCACTATCTGCTTAAAATTCAATTACTTAAGTTCTAGTTCTACATAGATCGTATGAAAAATTGCCAAATATTGCCCGAAAATCCGGTGTTTCCCGATTTTCGGGTAAAATCCGAAAAAATCGGGAAATCGGATTAACCACGTGACCAAAACATGCAAAATGATTCTTCTTTATGAAAAAAGTTGTGTTGCAAGTTTAAAGTTCTAAACATAATCCTAACAAGAGTTATTATATTTTCCCTATTATAAGGGTTTCACAGAGATTTTTAGGGGTAGTTTCGAGTAATAGCCAATATCAAAGCCTCTGAAAAGTATGAGACCTAACAATTTTGCATGCAGGTGTCTATTAGATAAGTATTGAAACATAGCATAAAATAGTTATTAAAAATAGGGTTAAAGTTATAATCTAAAGTTTAATGTAAATATTACTCATATGTTAATCTATGTAAGATTTAAAATAAAATGTCGTTCTTCAAAAGTTTCATAGAGGCTGTAAATTAAGAATATTAAAAACCTAGAACATGTATATTATGAGTTAAGTTCTTTCATGTTCTAGAGTTTCCTTCCAACATATTTATCCCTAATTGTAAGTAAATGCTACCCTCATCACATATACTGCTTCATACTTAAGAAAACTACTAAAATTATAAATGATAAGAAATTTCACTTTTCGTATATTTAAGATGTAGTATTGTTTTAGTCTCAATTTCCCAAGAAGTTAAAGTTATTTACAGCTATGTACAGAATATTTACAAAAAGAGCACAACCCATAAATTTGTGAAAGTTCTCTGTGCTATATTTGGCATGATACTTCATACAAGATTCTGTCTTTATGCGTACTAATTAATGCAGTGGTCAACAAGAAAGCATTCATACGCATCAGCGCCTCTTAAAACCCATTTCTTTTATTTCCAACACAAATAATGTCACAAAGTTTTGCATGCTTTGTACTTCCATCTCCATACCATATGTTCAGCAATAAAGATCACAATTGCGACGATAGAAGCAGCAGTTAATGCTATAAACAGCCCACCAAATGAGTTTATTTCTGCCTGATCAATTGTATGTTCTTGTGATTTAATTAAGCAATTATTCGACAACCATTTTTTTTCTAATCTTGTAATAAAACCACTCTCTTTATATTTTTGAACAAGATCGCTAATTTTCGATTTCCATGGCGAACCTTTAGATATTGCAATAGAAAAACCAGAACCTGGAATTGGATCACCAACAATTTGAATGCTGCAGTCGTGATCAACGCTTACGTACTGCCCTAGGATTGTCGTATCGTGTATCATTGCATTTAGTTTTCTAGTCGAAAATGGAAATGCAATTTAGCTTTACAGACGATTAATTTCGGACAGAATAATCTCATTTGATGCGGTTCAAAGATAATGGAAAGACATTTATTGAGGCTGAAATCTATTTTTAGTTCAGTAAAGACTGTGCGTTTTTCACAACAACAACAATCACGTAGAAATCTCATTTTCTAAACACGTGTTGCTTTAATTCGCTACCACGTCACACGAATATGCGTCTTGTTAGTTAAGATACCAGAAAAATCTAGCTTCATAACACATAGATCAATCAATCAATATAATTTCATTTATTATCCTTACCCTTTTTTGCCACAGGTTTATACTAAAACTTCAGATGAAAGAATGTGACGAAGAAATCAAGCAGGAAATATTGATGAACTTTGATGAAAATTAAATCTTACTCGAACAAAGGACATAAAACCATTTTTGGCATTGACTCTGTATCTAGCTACAAAACCGATATAAGAAATAAGGGAAAATACATATATACCCTGATTTTAAGTCTCCTAATGCTTTCCCTGTATCAACAAAATTGTGCTTTTCCATAAAACCATACATGGTCTTGTACACTGATTTACTGCTGTCCCGAAACAACTGCGAAATGCCAGAATGTGCTAAGGTTGCATACATAAAACTGTTTGTCGGATTGGTGATCTGAAAAAAAGTAGTTAGTCATAATTTGATTTCGCTAAAACATGGTTTTAACATTTATATCACCCTACATTATACGGAGATAAAAACAGAGTAACTTCAGTAATAAGGAAACTGAATAAGATACTACAGTTATATCCAAAGCTATAGAAAAAATGCAGTGAGAAGTCACAGGATTAGGTACTGTACACTTACTACAATTAAAACACGGTTTTATATAATAAACAGAAATAGGGATAATATTAAATGTCATGAAACAGTTACCAGAGACACAAAATGAATATTTGTAGAACGAATTGCAACGGTGTTTAATCACTCCTTTTCAAATTTGGAAGCTTTATAAAACAAAAGTCACGCTCTACTAAAGTACCCTTCTCATGCCTATAATAAGTGGATAATCTATTTTTAGAATGCGCTATTTCCTCAATGTCATTTAGAAGTCTTTTAACAGAGAAACCATACAGAAATAGGGCAACTGTTTTACTTTTGTTTCGTTTTTTTCTGTCCAATAAGCCTTACCAAGACTAAGGCATCTGTCCTTTTTAAAGTTGATCAAGGATTCTAATTTCAACTGAAGCACTGAGATTTAAATTATGATATTAGAATATAAAAATTAACCTTGTCGTCTTTGAAGCCAGTGATTGTGGAATGGGAAGAGTGTGTCACTTTAATTGCGGTTAACATTGCAGTGTATGATGACATCAAAATCATCATAAATAATGCACCACACAATGCAATGACTCTGGTGCTGACAAAAAATGGATTCTGACCTCCCATATCGCGTTGAAACACTAATCCAATTTGATACAAGATACTCTCTTTCCACGGATAAATGTTTCTTTTCGCTACATGATATTCCATATACCATAACAGAAAGCTCACCACCATGGCGATAGCAAATGTGCTTAACCATAAATGAATGGAAATAGGAGAAAATAAATCAAAATTAAAAAACATGGGTCCCTTTTTTTGCACAACAGTAGCAATACTGATTCCACTGATCATATAGGGTTCAGTAAAATCTATAATTTTGAATCGCCATTCATACATTGTAACAGCTGCCAAAACGATATCTGCCTTTCCGTAAAACAAATCCCCTATTAAACCATTATAGGTACCATTGTTTTCCCCGCCATAAACAGAATCTTCCACCAAATACACATTAACGTCTATGCCCAAATCTGTTTTTAGTTCATTCAATAAATCCATACAAAATCCAATGCAACAGTAAGGTACTTTAACTTTTAATGTTATATTTAGCATTTCATATACCCAGCATAAATTTCCTATATCGCATATCTTTTCAGATAAAGTTGGTTTTACTATAGACAATGTTGTGAACGGTGGTTCAATTATTGTCACAATATTAACAACTGTCTTATGCTTGCGATGAGGAAAGTTCATTTCTCCAAGATATATAGATCTTAAGTCATCACTTGTAAGCGATTGCCAACCCTTTTTCTCGTTTACGTGATATATGTTTGGAAATTTTTCTTTGCTGTGTGTATTAGATATTGTTAGCCCGAAAGATTTGACACTAAAGACACAAAGACATTTAATAAGAACCATTTTGGAACCCACTGATGCATTTTGCTAGCCTAATGTTTAGAAATGCTTGAAAATGAGTTAGTTCCTTATTTGCCTTTTTTAATTTATATTATGCAGTGAGCATATAGTTAATTCATAAAACTTATTAAACTAGCGTATTTGATTACAAGATTTAACCACTGTAATCCTAAATTTAAGTGATACTGGAGATTAAATATACATATATCTAGATTTACTTTGCTTTGATAAGTTAATGTACGTATGAGTTTTATATTTCATTATGGTTCATAGATTTAGATTACTATAGTAACCCTCCAACGGTAATTTCAAAAGTTGTTTGATAAACAGTCGCTAAATAGAAACTAATAAAAGCCAGCTTTTAAGGGCGTAACTTATGAGCTGAAGTGGAAAAAGTGAGTTTGTAGTATTCTACTCCAATATTATTAGGGTTAGCTTGTGGTGTGGCATATATTCAAATGGCTGTTGTTGCCAATTTCTTAGTAAATTAACAAAAACGTTGAGTTTATATCTACTATTATTTTAATCACATATTCTCAAACATGACAGCATTATTTTTCTTTAATCGGGAATTAAGCTGAAAATTAATGTGAGAGATTTTTAAAAAACAACTGGAAGGAAATTAAATTTCCATATAAAAAATTTAAAAAGTATTAGGAAAAGATTATTATCAAAATGAATGATTTGATGTTACAAGTCCTAGTTATTGCACGGTACAGAGTACAAAAATATAAGTCATATTTTCCGAGACTTCGGCGCGAAAACTAGTTTATTAAAAGTGCGAAAATCTTAAAACGTGATACCTGAAACAAAATACAACAAATTGTGTTTAATAAAACAGACAACAATCAAATTATATGTTGTATTACTCCGTGACGATAAATTTAAACAGTTAATAACCATTATCCACAAATAAATAAAAAAGACAACGGAAACAAAAAATAATTTTATTTACCGTGAATAAAATTTAGTTGGTGTAGGCAGTTTCTTTCGGAATTCAGTTTTATAAAATACGAAAAAATTTGATAAAGATTTTTAACATCGTCGTAGAAGATTGTGACCAATAAAATCGCATTTGTATGTCACAGATAAACAGACGGAATTAATGAAAAATGTACGACACCTTTGTTTTAAGAAGTTTTGTTTTCATAATATTCAAAATTATTTTCAAAATCCGAATATTTTCGGTTTAACATTTGTTGTCTTTCTTAGACTCCCCAGACTGCAAATTTTGCGCAGTCATATTTTACATGTGAACTAATATTGCATTTATGGATATTTTCTTAGACAATCACATTAAAGATATTTTTTGTGCTAATGAGAAACTATGCCATGCAGAGATCAAAGTAGAGAATGTGGTAGCCACTCACCTTAACATCCCTTTAAGTTTCCTGTAACTACATTCCACCAATTTGGGATTAGATTCTACTAATGAGTTTACATCAACAAGCAGCATATTTTCAAACGGATTAATGCTTAACATCACTTCCTTTTTATCAGTGACCCAAATATGTTTGTTGTCATGAAGATCAGCATTAGCCGCCAGTGTCATAATATCTGCGTAACATTTTAACGAACAAAGAAAAACAAATAATTTGTATCCTTTCACTTTCCAGTATAAGACATCTCGAAACACGGTATTGTTTGTGTACTGATATGAAAAGAATTGCGTTGCTTTATTTTGCTGTTGAATGAATTTATTGACGTGGTCTTCGGTACTGCTGTCTGTGATGATTAGAACTGGAACGTTAAAATATTCATAAAACCAACTGATTAAACAAAGGTATGTTCTTCTTCTGGAATAATCAAGCTAAATTGAAGGATGATGTTTAATTGGAATCTGTTATTGATGCTATCACGACATTTTAAGCCGTTTTATGTATTGAAATTTAACAACATTTTATCATTCTTAGTTAGCTTCACGACCTTCTCAAAACAAGTTTGATTTGACGTCACACCTGTTTCCATGGTAAATAAACGGTGAACAGGTGGTCTGGACAAGAATAGAACAATTTTCTTTAAATAAATAAAAATTTTCTTATTAACATTTCAAAAATCAGCTTGTTTTTTTTTTAAGCAATTGTTTATGATAATATTGCTTGACTTAGTTTTTCCTGTTATTTCAACGATACTTGTATTCTTTATTACTTTTGAGGATAACAGGAGGGGTAGTTTTAAAATCACCTGGGTCTATTAAGAGGAACCACTATAAAAGTCCGGCCTGGATAGGTTTAAATCAATGGAAATATTTTCTCAAGCATCAAACCATGCTAAAGACTTTTAACTTTTGTCGAATGTTTTTTTGGTCCGCAGGCATAAAATTCTCACCTTGCTTAGGACATCAAAATCCAACGACTTTAAATAATATGTTATGACATTTCCAATGAGCTTTACAGAATAACACCCATTTATACGGAACATATGTGTTGCATTGTTTATATGCAAACCCTTTATATAGTCTCTAACTTCATACAAGGACTTGTTGTGCATGTCACGTGTTGGTATTGCTTCACCAATTGTAGCTTCTCCTGATAAAATACTTGATTGGCAAGTAACAACTAGATGAAGTTGCATGATCATACACAACCAGTAGTTTTGATACATTATTTGTTGCGTGTTAATGTTTGTTTTTTTTGTTACTAAAATGTCTATATAGAAGCGGTTAACTGAACGGGTATAGGACTGACATAAACATAATCAAAGAACAACTTTCAAATATACACTTTTTATTTTTTAGTGACAGATTCAGGAGTTGATACTCTTTGGTAGCAGACAATAACAACGCGTAGACAATGATCACAAAATTGCGGAATTCGCAAACAGTGATAAAATTTGCTTCTTAAAAAAATTGAAACACCCTCCAAATTACTGACGCAACTATTATATAGGTTATAATAAAGGATTAAAAAGAGCATCAATCAAACTTTACCTGTCGACATAACTTGTTTCTTTTCTCTGCGTGAACTTAGAAATAGGAAGCAGAAATATGCTAAGCAGAATTATCCTAATGTCGTAATTATATTCACATACTAATAGAATACATATAAGACACCCATATACTATCTTAGCACCACATTACAATCAAAATTATAAAATCATTAATCGCCTGAATGATCCAGCTAAACAGCCAAATAAAATGGAAAGTAGACAAATAGATTCACATAAAAATTTGTTAGAATAGTTAAATTTATATTTCGGTTTTCTATTGCGGGTTTTTTTGTCAGAAAATAATTTAATTTGAGTTGCTTTGTTATTTCAAAGCCCGCCCATTATAAAAAGTAAAAAATATCATCTTTTTATAATTTGTATAACCTTGTGTTCTGAAATTATAATTCCAGAAACACGTTCATGTTTGAATAACAACACGTAAAAATTGTTTTTATATCTAAAAGGGCTTAAAATAATACGATTTGTATAGGCTTGTAGCATAGCAAGAATAATCTGACTTTTATTGTACAATAACATGTTTTATTAATCCAAGACAGTGGGTAAAGAAGAGTATAACTGCTTTTCTTTTTCGTTAAACATCTTTGTGAGAAACACCTGGTATCATCTTTTGTTTCGTTAAATATAAAAAAGTGAACTTTTTGCAATTTCATCCTCGTCCCCAGGGTTTGCTGCCTGATGTCGAAGCCGATCGCACTTACTTGACGGCTAACAAGACCCTGGTACAGACTGTTTCTCATAACCAATATTGGTTCTATCAATAATTAATGAGGTTCCCTTGCTGTTACAGTTCCTGCGGCTAGAAAAAAGCAACTTGATCGAGTCCTCGTTTTTCACTTGCACATTACGAGGACGATGGATCCATTGTGGTTTATGTTCGCTTGATTCTACAAAGTTTTATGTCAAATCAAGTTATTATTTGTCCATAGTAAATCTATTTTTATAATGGTAGGATATACTGATAATATATAGATATTAACATTCCATAACTTTACTAATAGTCAACGGGATATGGAGCTATATATAAAATAAAAAATTTCAAAACGCCTTACAAATGTTAACTAGATAATTATTTTATAACCAACCCACTTGTCTAAATTTCGAGGTGGGCCAAAAAATGAGCATGCTGAGTAGGCTTCAGGCTTACATATTGTTCCTTCCTTCACTTAGCCTAGCAACCTTTCCACTTGAACTATGGCAGAATTCTTTCCTGAAAGCAACTTATACTGCGTTTAAACAGCAGTGTGATGTGCAACTTTGTATTTGAATTTACCTCCACAGATGAACACGATCCGAAGGGTCAATGTCTGCCTTACACCAGACTATGTTGATAAAATAGTGTAGCTGAGAAACTTTTGTTCAAAAAAGCAATCTAATGCCTGACCCAAGTTGTTAGACCTTAATCTAATATTTTTCTTATAGTGTCATATATTATTGTATACATAAATTTTCTCCGTGGTTCATACTTTTTGAGAAGGATCTTTTGGTCAATTTTTGAACATTTGTCTAGTCAGGAATCCTCTCATGTTTCAATGTTAATGTAACACTCCCACCATCTTTATAGCAAACTAGTCGGTAGCCCGTGGAAAAATCCACGGTTTCGCCTGTTTCTTTTTATATCGCATGGCGTGCGTCTCGCTACTTGTGGTACCATTTTGCGTGACAGACAGACGCACACGGGTATTATAATATAGATTATTGCATATATTATGACGCATAAATAAATTATCTATGTTGGATGTAAATCAATCGCATTAAATAACTCAATAGACAGTACCGGGAGTTGCCTCCACGCCGGCCTATATGTCAAAAAAGCAAGAACCCCTGGCGACAAAGTTGAGATCGATCCCGTTAACATTTTACGCTTTTATACACACCTAATAACAGTTATATCATTAGAAATTAAGCCTGGCTTAAGGATACGGTAACCCCCTTCAGGGTCATTTTTTTAAAAAAAATTATTTTTTTTAATTTTGATTCTTTGGCATATTTTCCTGATATTTTTAAAAAAAGAATCAAAAATATTTATTGTTAAGAGGGATAAAATGAGAAAAAATCTCTTTTATCTTTTAGTGTTTTCAATATAGTGTGCTCAAAGTTTAAAATTCCTCAAATATATTTAATCTGTATAATAATTAAAGAGAGTTTTGCAGAACGAATAAAAAATTGTATCTCTACATATAACATAGGAAACATTCACACTTTAATAATCTATACAAATATATTCTTATTTATCATCTATACCTTCCTAACTTATTTATTTATTTTTTTCGTTTTTATCCTGTTATGTTATGTTATCCTGTTGTCTGCTTAACAATAACTAGACCCATAGTTCTGCGAAAACACTTTACCTTTAATTTTAAATAAAATATTCATGAGTTATTAATTATTCATAATGTTTAAGTGGGTGTAACCATGATTCTTGCAGGTAAAAGCAAAGGTCTTTGATTTGCTATTTCTCGAAATAAAATTTTCAGTCGTAACGGTATATATTTTTGTCGAACACTCCCCTCCATCTTGTCAAAATGTACGAAAACAAGTTTGTTGCGACAATTATATCTTTGGCTACAAAACTTTGCTTTTTCTAACGCAGAAAGTGAGGAAATATCGAGTTATTGAGCTATCATGCTTAAAAATAGATAAATCAGTCATAAAACAGCTATTGTAACACAAAATATGCAATATTTTTGGAACCACGTGTTGTTTTGAGTAAAAAAAGCAAAGTTTTTTAGAGCTGAATAAGAGCTTCGCAATCATATTTTTTTCAACGAACAAAAATTTTACTGAGGGGGGTGTTCGACAAAATGAACTGGAAGGTTGAATTTTTGTATATAATTTTTTTCTACTTTTTGGATTTTTTTTATGGAAATATTTTATCATCATTCTAGAGATAATTTATTCGGCTTTCAGAATACATATATTTGCTAGGGTTAATATAGCGAGCACAGGGGATATTCTAAATATACTGAGTATGTGCCTCAGGGGGTTACCGTATCCTTAAAGAAGTAACATTATTTCGTCATTGGTAACATGCCGTACGAGGGAAAGTAATTCATATTAAAATTATGTTTCTCAATTTACTTAAATGCAATGTCCTGATGGCATCTGTTTTCGTTCACTATAACGCAATAATTGCAGAACCCTAAATACCTTAACCAGATTCGGTCCAGGTTTTTTGAAACATATCATATATGGGGGATAGAATTTTCAAATGGAATCACATTTGCCAAAGTCCTATTAAGTCATAAACAGAATAGAATGGTTTCTGACGTCATAAAAAAATTAAAATATGTGTAAAATGCCACTGTCGCTTAAAATATAAATAATTTAGTTCTGTTTAAAGTTTCTCAATAGCCAGATAGAATTAATTAACATAAACTCCAGGTTTTATATACTTCTTATTAAGAAATACCAAAAATCGTCCAAAAATGGGATCTTTTTTTTAATTAGGTAGGAGGTGTGAAATAGATAAATATAAAAACTCTGTAAATATCACACTTATTTTTGCGATTTACAAAAAAATGCATTTGGCAAAGATTATTTTAGGAAATTTCCCGCAATTTCTTTTTACAAATGGACTATTTCACGAGTCTCCAAGCATTTCGGCAATATTAACTTCAATCTGTATTATAATACCCGTATACGTCGGTTTGTCTGGCTGTCTGTCTCGCAAAATGGTACCTCAAGTAGCGAGAGGCACGCAATGCGGTATAAAAAGAACGGGCAAGCCCGTGGATTTTTCCACGGGCCACCGACTAGTTAATCAAAATTTTGCGGAGATTTATTTTCGCGGATTGATCTTGCTGGAAATTTTGTGCGAAAAAGACAATATTAATGAAATTCATGAAAATTGTGAAAAGTAAATAATTTTTGCGAAACATATTCGACAATATTGACGACAACTGCAAATAACGAGTTTTTTTATGGCAATTGACACTACCTATTTTCTTTAGAAAAACAGTGAACTAGTATTAAACATACACGCTTTCATGTGGTGCAGAAAATGATAAGGCTCGAGATTACTAAATCTTAAGATATGATTCAAAATTATACTTAGACCTAAAGCTTCACCAAATGTATTTTGTTCTGATATTTCTCTTAATTTAGCAAGTTTGTCATTTACTTGCATATAATTATTGATGACTTTGAATTAAATAATACTTTTTATTGAGGTTTAAAACCGATTTTTTGTTAAAATGTCGAGCCTGAGAATTCCGGAGATGCTTTTCTCAAGACAAATTATACAGAGTTTGAGTGTCCGTATAATTTGTCTTTTCTCGAGACAAATTACACGGAGTTTGAGTATACTGTAGATCATTAAATACACCATTTTGATTTCATTTTGAAGCATTAAATATTCTCAAGTAGTCCTTGGTTAAAACTAACCCGTCAATAAAACACCAGTTTAAAATGTGCTTAAGTCTTTCTTAATTTTATATAATGTTTATACATATACAAATTGTATCGAATTTGTCTAAAGCATTGATACATATTGAACAACTTTACACCATACAAAAAATAAACAGCGAAGTCAAAGTTATAAATTGTACCACACACAGGAGATTTCCACATTAATTTTTTTATATTGTGTCGATTTTTCTACAGTACGTATTTTCCGAAATGATTCTGTTTTAATTTGCAATAGACGATTCAAAATATGTCTATTTCAATCGTCGTAGTAATGATAAATAATGAACATTGGGATTCATCAGAGTAAATGCATTAATAGATCATATTGTTCGAAATATTTTAATATTTTACACACTTTAAAACACCAAATTAAATATCTGTTAGAGCAAAAACGTTCCTTAATAATTTCTACAATCACCCACATAAATATTGAGACTTTTCGATTTTTGACAAAAAAAATTTCACAAACTCGCACCACAAGTCTTCTCAAACTCGACGTACTGCCTCCAGGCTCACGGTAGCTTCGACTTAAGACTTAGGGTCTTAGGAAATTCTGAATTCAACTAGTGAAACCGAAAAGTTCACTAGAACGAAGCCTTACAGTGCTGCTATAGGCTAATTATAGCTTTTTACATGTTTAAACCGTCTCAGTCGGAAAAATGGACATTTGCGTCAACGGCCTATTCTGTTTTTTTGATAGAATTTCTAGTTTGTCTCAAAGATTATGTGGATGGTTGTAGCCCTATAAGCACACGACGTAGCGCCGACATCATTACGACGTGATTTCTAACGTTGTATTGCAGCTATTTACCGATGTGGAACCGATGTTAAGTTTTTGCCCGTCTGATTTACACTTCAACATATGAGGTTCGATAACTCTTTCAATAAATAATTTTTCTTAAAGGTTTTTTAAAAAAAACAAAAAAAAGCAACGTTTTTTTCTCTTTACCAAAGAAGGTTAAAGTTGCACGAAGAAAATAACTATCATACATTTTGAAATTTATTTGTTGAAACTACGTTACATTTGTGTCAATTTCTTTCGCGCTTAAATCTGTTCTCTATGAAGTCTTTGTAACGACAGCCGTATTTTGTTTGTTTGTCGGCCAGAACTGGGTCACGGCCAAACTGTGCACAAAATCATCAAGCTACAAATACCAAATGCGATGTATTTTGTTGACTGCGACGACAGTATTGGTTATTCTACTTTACTTTCCGGAAAGTGGAAAAGCATTTGAATATATTCATCAGTAAGTTTTTTTTTATTACGCTCTTTGTGTATCATTCACTTTATTCTCATTTTAGTTTTCAATTTTCGCAGTTGGCAACGGTTGCCCTGACGCTTTTAAGTGATGGGCCAAAATATACGGCGCATGCGCATATAAAAGCAATGAGTTTTGATCTAATGACACTTATGAAGTTATGCTTTAGTGATGAAAGTTGGCACAGTTGCAGAATGTCTTAGTACAAACTGACTTTAGGTGAAAAATAAGAATTGATGACATCATAGGGATCAAAAATGACATCATATATATGACTACAATAAGAACTAAAATTTGCGGCGGAAAGTGTTTCGGCGGGAAAATTTTCGGACGCAATTTTTTTTATTTCAGCGGAAAAATTTTCGGACAAGATTTATAAAGTCAAAAAATGTATGGGAAGTCTTTTGAACAAATTTTAACCAAATTTAAATAGTAAGGATTACGGGAAATGACACAAAAAGAAGGCTAGAATCATTAATAGTGTACATATATTCAATCAAGATCTAGAAAAGGGTTTTCAGGATCCAATTTTATAGATAGAGCCTCAGCCAAATGTAAATATAACGAAAATTTTTATTGATTTTCTGATTACCCTATATATAATTTCTATGTACTGGTCCTTTTTTAAAAAAAATAGAAAAAACAAAATTTTCGGACAAAAAACTTTTGGCAGACACAAATTTCGGACGAAAAAATTTTCGGACAAAAAAATCCGAAAGTTTTTCTGTCCGAAAATTTTCGTTCTTAATGTAATTTTCTGGTCCTGATAATACAAAATTTCTGGTCTGCATTATAAACACTTTGTGGTATGTCCCCTTGGTAACACAAAAATGTTCATTGGCATATGTATAGAACTATTTTAGAAACAAAACAAAGCAACAAAACTGTTTAATATTGACTAGCTGAAAAAAGAATTTAAAAAAAACAGACCCTTTGTTCAAAAATAGCAAGAAATTCCAGAAAATTGAAATTTTTAACCCAATTTTTTTACTGGAATCTCTAATATGGGCTAGGAAAAGTCACCAAATTTCAACATTTAATGTCATCTACAAAGAAAGATATGCCTAATTGAAATAGCCGCAGGCATTTTGTCCCCCCCACTCCTCCCCCCCAAGGTAAAATAGGGTTAAAGAGTTCTTTTCTTCTTGTTTTGGCAGAAGCTTTTATAATAAAGTTGAAGTATGATTAAAAGTAAGGTTGTAATTATTATAATTTGCCTTTACAGTTTACTTTGTACTCGTTTTTTTGTTGTTGTCTGTCATCAATAAATTTACTTTTTGGGTTTGACCTGGATTTTTTAAATTGTAAAGGATATTTTTTCAAAAAATTATTGGTCCTTAGCCCTGTTTTTATACCTTTTTCAGTAAGAATGCTGTCAGTTCACTTCACTTCACTTATTTAATTTTTTTTAACATTTTGTGAGTTAGCTGTGGAAAAAATTAATTATCTCAGCCTCATGCTTCTTAAATAGTGCAAGTGGATTTTTCCACGCCAATGCTGGCGTCACCAAATTTTAAATGTCGTTTCGGAATGATCGAGTTGATGACGTCGACCATGATGGCGGCACGGGGTGCAGACGTGTTTTTGATTGCTTTCACTTTTTGTGTTTCTCTTGGAGTTAGAAGTTGGAGTTTTATATCTTGTGATAATATTGAATTTAAGGAAGTGTTAACTCTATTGGGTTTTAAATAGTTAGTGAAAGAGGCGACAAGAATATGTGATACCACTAAAACGTTATTAGACATGGTAAATAATATAACCAGAAGCTTAAACATTATTAAAAAAGAAACAGAGTCGAAAAAGTTTCTTTTACAAATTGATATTTCGACCATTTTCGTGGTATTTTGGGATATACACCTTGGGCCTACATTTGTAAGTGCTTTTCTATAGGTCATTATCTTTTACCCTGACTTTGTGTCATAAATTTTATAGCGTCTTTTTTCTTTTGTCTTCACAACTATTCATTTGAATGTTGATATTTTAATATAGATTTTTAACCAAACTGAATTTATTTTTATTCTTTTTAGGCTGGACACACATTGATAACAGCTTTTATTAGTTGAAGTGTTTTTATCCAGTGTAAATATTTGTTTAATAAAAAAAAAAAAAAGAGAATCTCTGTAACTGTGTGTCAAAAGTACACGATCTTATACATTTCACCGTTTCAAGCTCTGCACAACACAGGTAACAGCGAAAGAGGATTTTGAAAATAGTCTATTGCATCAAAATTAAAATGACGGATCGTTTTTATTTCTTTTTTGCCTAAATGGATCTTTCCACGGGCCTTATCGACTAGTTGTAATTACTAAAACAAAGCTACAAAAACAAATATGATTTTGGATCTAGTTGAAAAGATTTCGGAAATTTAAGAAAATAACTTCATTTTTCTTCATTAAAATACTTTAATTCGTAGAAATTTCGCGCGAATTGAGCAATATTTGGTTTGTCCCTTGAAAGTATGGGGGAGCTTAATTTGACGCTGTCTACAAATTCTGACAGAGTTATACTTGCGACAAAATTGTAAACTGTAGCCACCTCACGTCAGAATAGACATAATAAATTCTTATCCTTAAATGAAATTGAAGAGATTTAAGCCCCTGAATTGCTAAGATAGAGCATATGTATATTAGCAATGCGAAGGAGGGTGATGTTGCTTAAGTTACGATGCATTGACAATAACGAGGACATATAAACATTGCAAAGTATTTGCAAACTTTATACCTGGGGGGGGGCACAAAGTGCCCGCGGCCTTTTTGACTAGGCATAACTTTAGATACACATGTGATTAAATGCTAAAATTTTGTGACTATTCCTAACTTTTATTATGGCTTCTGATGAAAAAAAAAATTTTTGGAAAAATTTTGTACTTTGCTGGGGGTATTGCATTTTTTGGACGGGGGTAAATGTTTTGGAATTTTGAAATCCGTTGACATTCATGTAAGAATGTTATAAGATGTTGTATTGGGTATATAATTATTTATTACATGTATGTTGGTTACTAAGTGGTAACCAAGGTGTTGCTAAGGTGATATAGGGTTACTAGGGACAAAAAGCAGACCAGATTTGAAGGAAATATCGATCCAGCAAATTGACGTCATTTCGGATCCCAATGACGTCATTATATTGTTTTCCTTACCTCGATTATCTTTAAATGTCCTGTTCTACATATATGCCAAGTTTAATGACATGAGCATCAATATTTCTGGTAGAACGGGTCTTTTTATCTTTATCGTTAAAATAAGCATTTTTTTGGCCGAAATGACGTCATTTTTTATCCCAATGACGTCATTAAAATTACTTTTTTCATGTGAAACACATATTTTGGTATTCATTCCACAAATCTACCAAGAATCAAGGCCATATCATTAGTAACACGCGAGAAATTAAAACGTACTGAAAAATTGGGAAAATGACCATTTTTCACATGTGTGACGTCATTTCTAATCCCAATGACGTCATCAAATTATTTTTTTTACCTGGATTGAGTATGTACTAAGACATTCTCCAACTGAGACAAGTTTCATCACTTTAGCACAAGTGGTTCAGGATTTATGGCCCGCGGGCATTTTGTGCCCCCCCCCCCCCCCCCAGGGTTACAAGCGCCAAAAAAGCCCAGGTATAATAGGGTTAAAGGAATATTTTGAGGAAACATTCTTGAGGTACGTAATTTTTTATAAATGTTTAATTTTTATGTTTTATTTTTCTAATGTTAAACAAATGTTGACCGGTCCTAAAAAAACTATTTGTTATTTTTTTAAGTACTCCATATTGCGAGGACAGTATCTAGTGTTAAATTAATATCAACTAAACCAAAAAAAGGACGTGGTCATATTCAACAGATAAATTATTATTATTTTTTCAATACGTATGTGAAAATCAGAGTAAACCCCTAAAATCAAAGCTGCCGTTCTCCCTTCAATTTAACAATAACCAATTTGAGGTTGTGGGCAAGTCGAATATTTTCGCGAAATAAAAATGTCATATAGCAAAAAAATAAAAATAAAAAAACGAGAGAATAAAAGAACGAAGAAAAGCGAAAATAAGTTTCTTTCTAAATTTTGTGCGTTCAACTGCTTGTTGTCAGTTTCTTTGTTCTCTTTGGTTAATTGTGTTGAAATTTTGACAGTAGCCATATTTGTTTAGATTTTATTTCACGTTGTCGCTTTCGTTTAATTTTTCGTAATCAATTTCTGGCGCGTTTTTTGAAATGACAGTCTTTCATAAAAAGTTACTGAAAACGTTGTTGCAGATAGTCGCCGCTCTTGTTTTATAAAGTACCTAATTTGTTAATACATGAAATACACGTTATCTTTTCTTTTTAATTAAACTTTTTATTTTATTTATTTTCATATCTATCTGTTAGGTTTCTTAACAGCGATCCTAATGAAAATAATTGTTTCCTTTCTCATTCCAGTGTTTTGTTGTTGTTGTATACAAAGTCCACAGGAGACAATGGTAAATTCTTGGAAATTAAACCTTCTCTTGTTACTCATTCTGACAACTCATGTGACAGGTATCGTATTTTGTCATTCTTTACATAGGCTTAAGAACTTTGCGTATTTTTTGTATTTGTATGTATCTTTCGCATAAAAAGGTATAGTTACAAAAGTTTCCATAGAAATATATAATATACGTAACATTTAGATATAAAACATATATATATATATATATATATATATATATATATATATATATATATATATATATATATATATATATATATATATATATATATATATATATATATATATATATATATATATATAGTCGATAAGGCCCGTGGAGAAATCCACTTAGGCAGAAGGACAATGGGAAAATAGGTTCTTTTAGATGTTTTTCTAACGTCAGCAGTGCATATACAAAAAAATGTTCTTAAAATCTTACACAAAATGTAAAATATCAAATCGCATTAAATCCTCCACACAAATCTTACACAAAATAAAAAAGAACAGCTTGCAAGGTGTAAAATCTAGTTGATAAAAAGCTAAAACAACGACACTCACAACATCGACACTCACAACACTAAACTCACAAAACCGACAGTAAGAAGACCGACAGTTACAACACCAACAGTCACAACACGGATAATAACAATGTCAGAAATAACGCATCTCAAATATTTACATCTTATAAGTGATTATGTTGAAAATCCTCAGTATTTTATTCTGAAGTGTCAAAAAGGAGGCCTCCAAGAGTTAGCACAAATCAACAAAAATAAGTTTTTTACACATTTTAAATATTGTTTTTCCCTTACGCTTATACAAAAATATGAAAAAGCCATAGTTTGGAAAACATAAAATTTAAATCTAGAAAAATCAGTCATTTTAGTTGCATACCATCCTCTCCCACAAAAATTTACACAAAATGTAAAAATGAACCAGTTAAGAACACAAAAATTTTCTCTTTTAGTTCCGTACTGCCCTTTACCAACAATTTTAAACATAAATGTCAAAAAATTAATGAGCAAAGAATAAACTTGAATCAACAAAGATTATGTGTAGAGCTTGAAACACTAATCAAAATAATGTATAGAATCAAGTACAACACTAACAATAATAATAAAGTCAGAAATAACACATCTCAAATATTTACTTCGTTGAAAACCTTTAATATTTCAATCAGAAGTGTCAAAAAACATCAAATTTATATCTGGAAAATCATTTATTCGATTACATACTATCCTGTTTCCCAAAAATATACACAAATTGTAAACACAAAAAAAAGGAGCACATCCAAATCAACAAAAATCAGTTCATTTAGCATGTTCTATATTGCTATTGCCCATAAATCTTCCACAAAAAGGTTATGAAACACATCAAATTATAGAAAAATCAGGCATTTCATAAAATATAAAAAACAAAAAAGTTTTTTCATCATCACCAAACACAGTTATATATTACCACAATTATAAAATTCTTAACAAAAACGTGAAACCATGGAATTTTCTTCCAGCAAAAATGAAATCACATACAGTTTAGTTCTCCCCAACAAAAGTTTATAATACGAACTATGAAAAAGCCATTAGCTTACACAACAGCCTTTAGTGGAGGCCAATTCTACAAAATTTGTGCTTTCAGTATATTGCATGTGGTCTTTTTCCCACAAAAGTTTACAGAAAATTTTAAAAAACAGCAGTTTGCAACACAAACAAAAACACGAACAACCTTCCCGAACCGAACGACCATAAATTAAAAAATCTCATAAATTAAAATAAAGTCAAAAACCCATGTAAATTTCCAATCAAATGTCTACACCCCCCTGTAAAAATAACCTGGCATTTTACATGTAGGCTGACGAAAGTTAAACAGGATGTCAGAAACAAAACAATAAAAAATAACTTTAGCACATACGCTTTAAATTCTGGAAAAAGATTTTGTAGGTACATCATAATTCGTGCTCATAAAAGAAAAGAAGTTTGGAAACTAAGGTAGCTAGCTATAGATAATTAAAAAAGAGGAATAACAATATAAGTCATAGGTTAGAGCTAGCCATGGATGGGATGAGGAGCAGGCATTGGAGGACAACATTAGCTAGCTAACAGTAGCTAAGACCCCCAGTTAAATATACTTAAACTGGGAACACTTAGCTAAAACTAAAGCTAGCTATTTATGCTTAGTAAAACACATATAAAGAGAAACAATAGTAATGTAAAAATAATAACATTACAGTGATCAGTAAGTTCAACAAACCAAAGTTTTCCGTTTGTTAGTCAGCTAACAGCTTTATGTAGCATTTTGAATTTTAGGACAAACACATTAGTTACGCACCAGGGGATACATTAATTATGCAACAAAAACATAAACAAATATGGTGGCTAGGTTTGTTTTTAAAAAAGAGCTAAAATATAAAACTTCAAGAATTTGAGGCTTTTCTTGGAAAATGCGAGTCTGCTTGCTCCAGTGACATAAAAACTAAACGTCTAAAAACATCAAAGTTCTTACTAATTGTGATTTCAAATCCACTTTAACCTCTAGCTTCTATTTTCTTCTTCTAACTTTACTACTTTACTTCTAGCTCTAGCTACCACTTCTCACTTCATTTCTTGGACTTTTCTTTCTCTGAATTACTTTTTGCACTTTTTCAAGACGAAGGGACTGTTTTCTTGTTGTTGCTTTTGTGTCGAGAGTTACCATTTTTCGGGAGTTAGCCGTTAAAATTTTTTCAGCAAATCAAGTTGCTTCATTTAGATCACGTGATGTAAACAAAGTAAACCCGCTGGCAAAATGGATATAACTTTTTCGGAGATTTCAAAGGAAATTTCGGCTACATCAAAGGAAAATGAACACATCCACTTTGCCTGTCACAGACAGACGGACACACTCTCCGTATTATTATAAGAGATATACGTATTAAATACAACTGTCCTTAATACGCCAGGAGACTCGTAGAAGACAAAAGTAGTCTTATAGTCTATTATTTCTACGCAAAGCGTAGTTCCACAGTGTCTGTTAAGTCACGTCTTAAAAGCAATGGTATTTATGTTAAGATATCACAGTTATTGGGCTTCTCCTAGACGAAACATTGTCCTGGCTACGTAATGAAAACAAAGTAACTGTAAAAGTAACCACTTTATAAAGCTATGAAGATATCTAAACTTTTAATGTTTACGTAATTCAAATTTCTCCTTCATTTGTAGTTATTTAACGTATGGGTCAGCATTAACAGCACTAATTTTCAAGAAATATATAGTAAACAAAAACATGCATGCAGAACATTGATGTACTGAATATTTCTGCATTGAATATACACCAAGTGTTAATGTCAGGACCAAGTAGAAGACACGATCAAGCCCTTTAGTTGAGCTTCATGCTAGCAACGAATACTATCCGCGACCACTTTCCGCGTGACGTAGTTGTTTTGATTTTATTTTGAGAATAATGGGCATGCGCGCACGTTTTTGTAGGTAAAAACGCAGGACTCGCACAGGGTAAAAAGGCTGTTAATGAAGATTAAGGATTTTTTGGGTAGGTTAAGATCGAAGAGGAACTGAAATTAAATTTTAACTATATTCTTTTAATTCTTCTTAAAATATTTCACTAATTTTAAGTAAATATTTCTTTTTTTGGATGGATTTCTTTAATTACTGTGGTCGGTTGTTTATATTTCCCACCTACCTAAATGCCTGCGCATGTGCAAAAAAACTCCATCTATAAACATATACTTCTATTTATATTACTCTTGTTTAATTTTTACATATTTCAGCATCGTGTTCAACGGATAAGAGTAGATTATCCTTTGAATGTCACGATAAATTTATCGGTGAGGATATAAGCTTGAAACTACAAGTAAGATCATGTACAGACATTACCGTGGCAGTAGAAATTGATGCACTTCACATAAAGTTCGACGAAGACATACACTCATCCATATCTCTTCCTATCCCGGGTTTCACCTATCGTGGTCTAGCTGGCGTATTTCTTGTCATAGACTTATCGGATGACGATGGTTATCTTGTACTTAAGGTATTATATTCTTTTGTGACTGAACAAAACTTGTTCAAAGTGTTCTGAGAATGCCCTATATGCGTTACTTGGTTGGTTAATAAATTAGGTATTAAAGTCGAGAGAAAAAAGGGTGAATAACAACTTTCACATTGGATGATGGAAGAAGGATCTCCCGAAGCGTCGCCTACTAAACTATCATGTTCTTGCCGATTTTTTTTAGCTAAATCACATAGCTTATATACCTATATTAATTCGTACTTATTCAGACATAAAAAACAATACAAAGTTAGTTCTTACACCACCAAGGAGCGTAATGTATTCGCTATTACCTGGTAAAACATTTTCCATTGTTAATTGGATTCCCTTAACCAGCAAATTTAAATGATATTTTTAGACCTCATAACATACTTTGTTTTGCTTTGCATACTTTATCTCTGTTTTTTTTTTCATTTATTGACACGTAAATAACGCTATTTTCTCACATTTTGGGATGCCTCTGCTGTTAAATCAAAATCAGATAAAGAATAATAATATGTGTATATACGCCCTAAAGTATAAATGTACGGCCTAAAGTATAAATATACACCCCTGGGAGCTTAACATTACTAAATCAAAAGAGTTTCAAAGAAGAGCGGAAAACATGCTGGCGCATTGTACTTCCTCGGGCGCAATATAAAAAATAGTGTTAACATACCCGGAATTGTATTTTTGTATCAACATAAGAATAAATATTGGCATTTAAGTTTCGCTTTTGCCGCTGAATGACTGGAAATGTGCCCAAATCGGGTTAATCATATAGTGATTTCAAGTTCGCAAATGAGATCTACAACATTTTGATGAAATTCGTGAACTATCTAAACTATTTCAAACTATTTTTCTTTTAAAGCTTGTTTTGATCTAAAAGAATTAAAGTATGCACACTAAGCCAAAAATTTGGGTTTCTTAACGTGTAAATGAAATAATGCATATCGGCGGATTATATACCGTTAATCACTCCCTTCTCATCGGTTATTTGCAGCCATCCATATTGTTAAAAAAATTCCATTGCATAACTTTTATCATTGACTTATTTACTTTGAAACCTGTTGTTCTGTCGAAGTAGCATCGTTCTAAACGCTAAACTAGATTGATTGTATCGAGTTAGCTGTCTGTTTCTTAACTTCTGTTCTGTATTTTACTACCTTTAGAGGGCCTTTAAAACACCTCCTAAGAGCTATATCGTGTATCTTAGGAAACCTTTGTTTGGGTTTTCAGACTGCTGCAAAAATCATGGGATAAAATGAAGCGATATCATTAGCTAGGAATTTTGCTATTGTATTCTAATTTAAATTTACTGTGACGGAATTGTTTAACCGCAGGGAAGTGTGCTGTTTTCCAAAAACACCTAGAAAACAGTTATGGACAACTGTTTTCTAGGTGTTTTTAAACTTCAAATTCACCCGAAAAAAACGCTAGGAACTCTTGTTTTGATAAAAGTCGGTTCACATGCTGCATTCCGACAGTTACCACAACCAGCGAAGTAAATAACATTTGTCACTTTTGGGAAAGTTTTAAGTTTGCTGTTCTTTGTTTAACATTGCGTCGCTGTATATACATGAAAGCCTCTTAAGATCATATATTAAAGGTTCGAATATTAATATGACGATTTCTACAAGCCATTAGAAGGCTGGAAGTAGTCATTAGGTGAATCACAATAAATAGTCAAGATCTTGGGCATTAAGTCAAAATAATGCTATCGTACTCCTTTGATCGATTAAAAAGTAAAGCATATAAAAAATTAAAGTAACTTTCTCACATTTTGTTTCTTTACATATCAACGTACACAGGAGGTGAATGTAATGAGAATAAATTCACCTTATACTAACTATATCTAGCGTACTAAATATCTTACAGGAACCAATGTAGGCTGATTCAGTAAAAAGGCTTTTAAATAGTTCAAGATGATTTCCCTTCTATATATTACACCCTTTTTTATGAATTCACCTTCCATCTATTGGACCCTTCTTTTTATAAAAATACAGTTATGTCGAGAATGAGTTAAAAATGGGTGAAAAATTAGGAATAACCTAAAAAAAATGTCGGATAGACTTCGGCTGTTGTCTGACTTAGAACCGCAGTTGGATACAGATACAGCAACCACAATTTACAACACCATGGTCCTACCTCTTATAACCTTTAACAGCATTATCACTTTGAATTTAAGTTAAAAAAACACGCTTCACTTGATAATCGAACAAGGTGCATCACAAGTAACCAACATCTTAGTACAATCCATAACAAGATATTGAGAAACAGTTGCTGCATTGTACGTAAATGATTGACGATGAAACTTGTTATGACTTTATCAACTACTTCGAAAAAGTGAATCATACGAAAAATTCGAGAAACAATCAATACATGTTAAAACTTCCACGAGTTAAACTAGAGCTTGCAAAGAACCGTTTTAATTTTATGGGGCAAGTGTTTACAACAAACTACCATTACGCTTGAGGAAAGAGAAATCATATGTGAAGTTTTTAATCTATTATTTTAACACCATCTTATATGTCTCGGTACTATTTTGCTTATGTATATACGAGTTAACTTTTTTAACATTTTATTTTAACATTTAACCCTATTATACCTGGGCTTTTTTGGCCCTTGTAACCCTGGGGGGGGGGGGGGCACAAAGTGCCCGCGGGCCATAAATCCTGAAGCACTTGTGCTTAAGTGATGAAACTTGGCTCAGTTGGAGAATGTCTTAGTACAAACTCAATCCAGGTAAAAAAATAATTTGATGACGTCATAGGGATTAGAAATGACGTCACACATGTGAAAAATGGTCATTTTCCCAATTTTTCAGTACGTTTTAATTTCCCGCGTGCTACTAATGATATGGCCTTGATTCTTGGTAGATTTGTGGAATGAATACCAAAATATGTGTTTCACATGAAAAAAGTAATTTTAATGACGTCATTGGGATAAAAAATGACGTCATTTCGGCAAAAAAATTTCTAATTTTAACGATAAAGATAAAAAGACCGGTTCTACCAGAAATATTGATGCTCATGTCATTAAACTTGGCATATATGTAGAACAGGACATTTAAAGATAATCGAGGTAAGAAAAGCAATATAATGACGTCATTGGGATCCGAAATGACGTCAATTTGTTGGATCGATATTTCCTTCAAATCTGGTCTGCATTTTGTCCCTAGTAACCATATATCACCTTAGCAACACCTTGGTTACCACTTAGTAACCAACATACATGTAATAAATAATTATATACCCAATACAACATCTTATAACATTCTTACATGAATGCCAACGGTTTTCAAAATTCCAAAAAATTTACCCCCGTCCAAAAAATGCAATACCCCCAGCAAAGTACAAAATTTTTCCAAAATTTTTTTTTTTCATCAGAAGCCATAATAAAAGTTAGGAATAGTCACAAAATTTTAGCACTTAATCACATGTGTATCTAAAGTTATGCCTAGTCAAAAAGGCCGCGGGCACTTTGTGCCCCCCCCCCAAGGTATAATAGGGTTAAGCCACAGGACACATTTGTAAAGCAGATTGTTATCTGAAATGTAAATATCCTGTATAAATATTGATAATAAATAAATTAAATAAATAAATAAATAAAAACATGCCCAGGCTCGAGATTTTGCTCTAGATTTGAAAATTTTTATGATACTAAAAATTTGATTAGAAGTTCGATATGCTATTGAAATCTAGTAAACTCAACTTATTTCTCCGTTCATAACCCAAAGCAATAACGTCAGCAATACGTCACTTTTAGGTTACATATAGATAAGTTTCATATAGCAAATTATAACTTGTTCATTATTCGTTGATTTTATACTGAGGCTTAAACGGAGAAATGCTACTTGTGTATAAAAAAGCGTTTTTATCGAATAATATATAATCAATTAAAATTATTTTTGTGAATACGAAGCTCTTATAAGTGTGGACTCGACAGTTATAACATGCGGCAACAGTTATACGTGTCGAGTCGACAGTTAAAAAACGCGGCGACAGTTACATTGATATGACTTTAAGGTGAAATTAAAATATATTCTAAGCATCTCACCTATGGGCCAAGGTATAAATCACTATAAATGGCACCAAGTTTTCGTGAAAATGGTGAATATTTAACCTTGATTGAACAGAGGATGGATGAGGTGCTAAAAATGCGTTTCTCACTTCAATTTTTTTATAATTATTTCTAAAGCGTGCAATTTTAGGGATTGAAAGTTTGTCACTTTTCATCATTTTCAGTTAGCTTGAGCCAAAAGAATTTCAGTATAACGTCACACCTGTGGCTGTTTAACTTGTGGTCAGAGACATTATTTTATTTAAACAGTAAACATTAATTAACAATTTGAAAGTCTTTTTTTAGCCTTTACACAGGTTTATTAAGCAAATTTACAGATGCAGGCCTTTTTCTTATTCTAAAAATAATGTTCCACTGTTTCAGCCAAGATGTGGTAGCCTTACGTTACTTAAATTTTTAAATCCAACTTTTTTTAAATCCATAGTGAAACTCGGACATTAAGTGGATATGGAGCAAAGGTATACCTTTCATCAAAAGGAATCCTTAATGGTTAACCTCAACATACGAAAGCTACTGCCAGGAGAAAGTTTTTCATACAATCAAGTGTGCCTGAAATTGTCCAAGACATCTTTTAGTAAATGTTTAAACATGTTTAGAATTTTAAATTTAAAGTGGCTGGCTGAGAAGACGCCAAAGCATTTCGCAATTCTGACGTATAAATTCACATGTTCAATGGGCGGCATAGATATTTGGAGAATTAAATTGTTTACAATAAAGAAAAAAACTATAAAAAACATCATCACAAAAGCAAAGAAATGCTGCGTGACATGTAATTTTCACTACCATTTTTCTCTTTCAATGGTACTTTAGGAGCTGATAAAACTTTGAGTTTCACATAATAAAAATTTGAGACAATAATTACGTTATTAACCAGTTGTTTACACCCGTGGAAGAATCCACTTAAAAAAAGCTATAAAATTTACTGTGCTACCTACCAGAAAACAGTTTGTTGTGGATTTCATTAAAACACTACAAGTACAACGTATAAAACGAAATAGACAACAACAATAACATTGTTTAATTGCCCGTGACTTTGCCAGTACATTAATTTTGGTCATGGTCATTTATTTTCTAGAGAAGCCCTTTTAAATTAAGTTGAAATAGCAAGTATGTTTTTGATTCCAATCGCCTGGATTTGTTTAGATAAATGTGTGTGAGTTAGCTGAACGTAACGCATATAGGATTTTTACACAAAAACAGGTCCTTACCAAGACCTAATTTTCCACGCAAAGACTTAAATGCCACATCGGTAAAACACTTATGCGCTTTCTATGGTGCAAAATGTTTAGGGCTCGAATTTCTAATGAAAGGGATACTTGTGACGAAAACTGTTCCTTAAACTTTCGATGATTTCAATTCCACTTGTCCACTGCTTTTAGATAAAGTTTGCTGTAAAGTTGGTGTTTGAGTCAATATCAGCGACTGTGTTAGAGCAGAAATTACCATTGAAGTGCAAAGGTAAGTTTATTTTATGAGTAAACTATTCAAATCAGGTGTTTCTTAAACTTTAATTGCTTTTTTTAATCGTTTTTTTTTAGGTTTACCATCGGCGAGCCCACAAATTATTGCATCAATGTCAATAATAATTGCTGGCTATCTAGCTGCCATTGTTACATTGTCTTTGTTATAATACTATAAATGGTGATAGTTAAATCGTATTCGTTTTAGGCTTTCTTGGGCACTTCGTATGCCTTTTTCCCTCTCTTACTTTTGACCCAAATTGGCCTTGAGGCCTGGTAGTTCTTTATTCCTTTATTTACCTACAATTTTAGCATCAATAAATCACTATTTTTGCTACATTATCATAGAATGGATTTTTGAGCATAATAAATTTTATAATTGTAATCTCGAGTGACTTGCAATCTAACGATATATATGATATGAATTTATAATTTCTTAACATTTTGACGTGACGTCTTGTTTTGACGTGACGCGACGTTTCTTTAATAATATAATCCCAGGAACCAAAATTTATATTTAATTTGTAACAAAATGGCGATATGCTTTCGTATTAAATTTTCGGAAAGTCAGAAAACTTAAGTAAATAGAAACCAAGCCCAAAAATTTGATAGATAAGGTGGAAACCGGAGAAGTAACAAGAAACCAATCACACCGAAATACTTACGAAAACGTGTTTTGCCTGTTTGTTTAGTGATGGTTCAATATGTATAGCTTCCTTAATCTTCAATCTAAAATTGGAAGTTGCAGAACCTATAACCTCAAAATTGGATGCATTACAAACAGTTTTGCAATTAGCATTTTTGTTACATAAATGTTTGAAAATATATGACTGTTTGTCAGTGACCAAATGCTCCGCAATCCTGGTTGTTTATAATGTATCGTATGACTATTTAGCTAATTTTAAACATATTTTAAACATATTAGTTTTGCACGCATTTTTATTAATATAAAAATTGTAATTATCGTGTATTTTTGTGTATTTTTGTATTATTTTATATAGTGAATATTCACATAGGAAATTTTAGCTACCGTATCGTGATTATGACATTTGTAATATGTCGAAACTAGTCGATAAAATTTAATATGAAACTTAAAAGTGTTTTTACGTGTTTCAAGTTACTAATAAACCTAATCCTACTGAAAATATTTGGAAATATTGAACTCAAGTTAAAAATGAAAATTGTAAAAACTAGTTCTTTAGATACTACAAAGTTAACTATGCACGAAAAAAATCAATATTTAATCTTCTTGTGTGTCAGATATCCATAAAACGTTCTCTCCAATACTCCAAAAACACTCTCCAAAAGTTTTTATCTAAAAAGCCCCGGGTGGTAAAATATATGTCGTCACAACGTTTAGAAAGTTCATTTCTCTGGCGGTCGTCTATGAAATAGCATTACTCTTGATAATTAAAATGGCAAACTGTGCTGCTGTTGGATGTTCAAGTCGATCAAACGATAATCCAGAATTGAGTTTCCATAACATTTTATCTAAGAAGAAAAAATTAGAACGGAAAAATCTTCAACATATACGATGTGATGGCAATCTTCCAAAGGTCGAAAGTTTTTATATATGCTCCAATGATTTTGAAAAAGATTGTTTCAGGCGAGATTTGCAAGTAATTATTTACTTTCTTGTATATCTTTCATTTATTCTTCTGTTCCAACAAACTTTATACAACTTGTTTAAAAAATATTTTTCAGAGATTATGTTTCGTGAGTTGCACGTGAGTGATTTTGTGACTGTAGATAAAAGACCAGCTGGAAGTGAGATGTTTCGATGTTTCGAAGCAATTTCATTAGGACGTGGGTATAGTCCCATATCTCTATTACCCGCGTTCTTTTGTGAACAAGTATTGTCCAAAACGTCTTTATTGTTCTATTCTGGAAATGATAGTCAGAACCCAATTAGCTGTGCTGGATTTCAACTGCGGAGCGGCATGCTTTCAAGCAAGTACGATAGATGAAGACCTTCGCTATAAACATATATTCTCAAAGATCACGCAAAACTAGGTTGTTAAAAAAATACAGGGAAAAAGGAACCGCGATTATCTTGAGGTATTATTACGGGAAACGGAGAAAGACGTTCCAAATAAATGTGGATTGAATTTGGCAGAAGTTGGAGATCTGGTGCGCAGAATACAACACCAGTTGAGGAACCTGATAAAGACGAAGCTATCAAAAACATGAGGACAAGATTTGACATTTGACATTTTTTTTTTAGCTAAACGAACTGTTATAAAAAAGTATGTATGAAAATGTTATTTCTATTTAAATTTCACATATACGTTATCCTCTGATGGATATTTTCTATATCCAACTCTAGGCATGTTCACAGCACTTTGGATCGTAGGTTAATTGGTTAAATCCAAAATTTCAAACACTACTATATTTGCTAACGTAACCACAACCCTACTATCCTTCAGCCATACTGTAGATATTGTGGCAAATGCAGCTAGCGCGCTTTTGAAGTTCTGCACTTGTAAAGCTGTCTATCAGCTACAGTATACCGACCAAGATTTTTTGAAAAGGCTTAGTTACAAAGATTTATTCGCCTAAAGTATGATGAAAGAGCTGTTCTCGAAAGATAATGCGAATTTTTATTTACTCTTACTATTTTTTTTGGTGGATAAAAAAAATATTCTTTAAAAATATTACCAATTTTTGTTCATTTATTGTCATTGAATAACATAGAAATTCTAATGTCATGAACAAGCAAGTTTATTCTGGACTATGTTTCGACAGCTATAGCTGTCATCGACGGGCAATGATCGAAATTATTTGGGCTATCTATTAGTTGAGGAAATAATTAGGGAATCGAATTCAACCAATCAGTTCGCATTAACTTTTTATGGACATCGATGAAAGCAAATAGATTGATTAAAATCTTTCCTTTTTCTAAAAGTGAAATAAATATATTGTTAGGCTTTTCTTCCTAGTTCATCAATTTTATGTTCAGATTTGTGTTTCTTCCGGAATATAAGTGCATCCTTGTCCTTAGAAGACCAGCGAAGTAGTTGTTATGCATGCTACTGTCACTAATTTTAAAAGTTTTAATGGCTTAACTTATTGTAGTTGTAAGTAATATTGGCAGATAAGACATTTTTAGAATGTATTGGTTAAATAGCAGCGACAATTTGTGTAAATGTGTCATCCCGTTTTTACATGAATTAAATTTGGCAATTTTACGGAAAAAGGTAATGAAAGTACACATTTTTTTTACCACTAATCTGCAGACAATAGTAATTCCACTTCGGCGGTTAATATCACCTAAATAAGCTAATTTACGTGGACTAGTTGACGAGGTTTTATTATTATTATTTATTATTATTTGAAATTGTTTACCCAGGATAGCCTTTTCAGCTTCTATTGGTACTTCTATCAACAAGGATCCTGAGAAGGAGATCCTAGTACATTTAAAGCTCGTACAAGCACAGCAATCGCTCAACTAGACAACCGCCTAAGATATCAATCCTACTCTCATGCTGAACGCTAAGCAGAAAGGATAGATTGGCACCTTTATAATCTCTGCCATGACTCGGCCGGGGTTTGAACCCAAATACTTCCGCACAGGAAGCGAACGCTCTACTACAAAGCCACCAGTCGGCTGCATCTAGTCTTCGATCTGTCTCAGTTTTGCAATGAAGCTAAATTTGAAAGATTTCATGACATGACACAAAAGCTGTATTTTCATTAAAACGCGTATTTTTTGTAAAAGTAGAACGTCTAGATTTAAAAATTATTTTTGTGTCTGGAAAAATTAGACACATTTTCCCAATCGGAAAACACACATATAATGTGTATTGATATGTTGTTTTATGTCCTTTATTAAATACCCTAATTGACTGATGAGATATTAAAGCCATTTTTTATATTTTGGAATACAGTACAAAATTACAAACTTGCATTGAATTGAAGTAGAAAACTTTATTAATTATATTGCAATCTTCTGTATTAAAATTAATTAATTTTTAGGTCCCATACCTTTCAGAGGCTTTGATATTGGCCATTACTCGAAACTACCCCTAAATGTCTCTATGAAATCCTTATAATGGGGAAAATATAATAACTCCTGTTAGGATTATCCTTAGAACTTGAAACTTGCAACACAACTTTGTTTCATCAAGAAGAATCATTTCGCATAATTTGGACACGTGATTTACCCGAAAATCGGAAAAAAACGGATTTTCGGGCTATTTAATAAAAGTTATTTAACATATCTTCCGGTTTTTACATGGATCGCATAAAAAATTGCCAAGTAGCTTCTTTTATACGAAATGAAATACTCTTTATTGCTGATATTTCTAAGCTAATGAAATTCTGTTGATATGCATTAATTTTCATGTTATGAATCTACAAAAACTTTAATCACCTTTAAAAATTCAAAAAATTCTGCAGGTTAGGCTTATCTGATATTCTTTTTTAGTCACTTTTTTTCTTTTCCATTTGTTTTCCCATTAATATATACAAAGTGCGATAGGTCAGGGGATTACAAAGTGCGTAATGAAAGGATTACAAATTGAGATAGGTTTGGGATTACAAAATGCGACAAAATTGGATCACAAAGTGCGACGGGATTACAAAGTGCATCAAAATTTGATTACAAAGAACGACGGAATTACAAAGTGCGAATGAATTACAAAGTGCGACGGGATTACAAAGTGCGAATGGATTACAAAGTGCGACAAAATTGGATCACAAAGTGCGACGGGATTACAAAGTGCGAATGGATTACAAAGTGCGACAAAATTTGATTATAAAGAACGACGGAA
The DNA here is from genome assembly GCA_030067915.1 of Hydractinia echinata. Taxonomy (NCBI): domain Eukaryota; kingdom Metazoa; phylum Cnidaria; class Hydrozoa; order Anthoathecata; family Hydractiniidae; genus Hydractinia; species Hydractinia echinata. Next base: position 1,585,561 of record JASGCC010000042.1, on the reverse strand, counting down.
TTACAAAGTGCGAATGGATTGCAAAGTGCGAATGGATTACAAAGTGCGAAAAAATAAGATCACAAAGTGCGACGGGATTACAAAGTGCGTCAAAATTTGATTATAAAGAACGACGGAATTACAAAGTGAGAATGGATTACATAGTGCGAATGGATTACAAAGTGCGACGGGATTACAAAGTGCAACGGGATTACAAAGTGCGACGGGATTACAAAGTGCGACGGGATTACAAAGTTCGACAGGATTACAAAGTGCGACGGGATTACAAAGTGCGACGGGATTACAAAGTGATACACTACATGTTGTTTTCAATACCACATTCCTGATATTCAAACTTTTTAGGTTTTATAAAGGTTATAGTTATATATACAGTTAACTCCCGGTAACTCGAACCTCCAAGGGACCAGAGAAAACAGTTCGACTTAGCGAATGTTCGATTTAAGAAAAGCTTCCGTTAATTCGAACTTGGACAAAAATGAGATATTAGTTCGAGTTAAGGCGATTTATAATTTAAAAGAAGACTGTAACTTGTAGAGAAGTAACTTGTGTTACGTGCAAGAATGTATTTATTTTCTAACCTTTTTTCCACTTCTCCAGCCATCCATCTGACGCTTTAAAATTTGTAAGATCAAAACTTTCAGCAAATTGAAGAGCCTTCTCTTTTATCATATTGTCATCAAAAGGAACATTTTGGCTCCTTTGTAAGAAGAACCATTTAAGAACAGCTTTTTCGAAATTTCTGGCTACATTACATACCAGTATTCATTTTTCGAACATTTATTTTCTACTTAGACACTAAAAAGTTCGAGTTATCCGAAGAAATTAACGGAACCAAACAATGGTTCGAGAAAACGAATGTTCGAGTTATCCGGGGTTCGAGTTAACGAGTAGTTTTTATAAGGAAGTATTAAGAAATGTCCAAGGGACCGTAGAAAACAGTTCGAGCTAATAAAAGTTCGAGTTAACCGGTGTTCGAGTTACCGGGAATCCACTGTATATATAAATTTGTATTAATAAAATATTTTTTCCGCGCAATTGTTTATCAACTTTGCCAGAAAATCTCTTAGATTGCGGAAATATGAACATTGGAAAATCCATTATAAAAAATTAAACGAATTGCGTATTAATAATTAATAATACATATTTCACATATTTCAATTATTCGTTGCCAAAGGAAATGACCTTTTTAAAAAAATTATTTCTGTGTTCGATGACGCATCAAGTCAGTTCAAAGTTGCACTGAGGCATTTTAACAATTTTATTACTGGATAAACTATGGTATCCAGAATAACGACAAATATTTCAATAATTTTGCTAACTAATCTAAAATTGGTGGTTCTTATTTGTAGCAGGATTTAGTCATAAGTTCCAAGCAAAAATCATTTTTTAAGCGTTGTTACCAAAAAATGAAGAAGTCTTTTATATTGAGTTTTAACCACTATTATTACATGATCTTTCCATGCACAATGCAGCCATTTGTGTTTGAGTAAAAAGTTGTGCTACGGGCCCGCGCGATAGCAAATGCGATATGTTTCAGTCCACTTTGATTCGACGAGGGTATTTTTGTGAAATTTTAAAGACTGGCGAAGCAATGGGGCTAACAAATGGTCTGTATTATATTATCTAACTGTTCTTTTGTAAGCCAAAGATGGCACCTGCTAATAGCGACAGGCAGATTTCCGTGAATTTTTCCACGGGCTAATGACAAGTTTTTACCCAAATCCTTTTAATAGGAACAGGTAAAATGTATTACTGATGGAGACAATGATTGTGTCATCAAAAGTTGAATTTTTGCAACAACAACAAAAAATTATTGCCTAGATCAAGCCAGACTGTTTGGTATGAAATATTCTGAAGAAGGAACGGGCTATTAAGAACCACATCAAGTAATTTTGAAAATGGTAAAATCTGCTAATAAAACTTGATAGGAATGTTATATGATATATGGTATAAAAATAATCCATAGTCTTTTGACTGACATCAACATTTTCTTTCCTGCGACGTTATTTGGTAATTGTTAAAAAAACGCATACATCACTGTAGGTCAATACAAGTCATTGTGGTTGATTTTTACAAACATTTTGTTGGCTTCCGATTAAGTGTCACGTTATTCTTTTTCTTCCTTGCTAACCACATTCTACCACACCTTTACCTTGACGACTGACGAAACAGGTTTTAACGTGGTTTTCCTTAAACGTTGCCATGCAGAAAATATCAAGTCACAAAGTCGAGCAGTGCTGATTTAATTTCTTTAAAATTTTGCCGAAATATTTTTTCATAAACCTTTGTGTAACTTTTCAAACGCCTTTCAGTGAGTCATGGGTAATGTGCACATGATTATGGCAAAATTACTTTAGTGTTATAAGTGACAAAGATTAAAATTTAACTTTCGGATAGGTATGTAGCAAAAAATCGAGTTTCTGGAATGTTTCTGGAACGTAAATAAACACCTGAGACTAAATAACTTATAGAATATAAACGTGTGTTTGCAAATCTCTCTTATTCGATTACACGATATTATTAAGAACAGAATTACTGGACATAAACTACGAAATATTAACTTAAGGAGATACCATCAAACTTAAGCTGAATCGAGGGGAATCAACTTAAATAAGGGTAATAAATTTGGCCGGATTAAATCTATTTTTGCAGAGGGCTGTAACAAAATAATAGGTAGTATTGAGAATAATTGTAATCAAAAAGAAAAGCAGGCAATGCACGCTACTTAAACGTATATTGTTACCTTAATGAAAAAAATTGTTAAAGGTAAAGGCAACAGTTCCAGATAAGGCAAGCGTTAATTTAGAGCTTGTTTTGTGGAATTTAAATGGCCATGTTTCACAATATACTATTTCATTTTAGTTTATAAGATCTGGTAAAGAGATACTCAATATCTTATTTTTAGCTGTTGCTAGGAACGTTAAAGAAAGTATTCATTAACAAAATAAATCAATTGCTTTACTTATCTGATGATGTAACATAAAAAAAAACATAGAATATAGACAAAACTTCTGCAACATTTCAAAGATGCGTGTTATATGTTTTATAAATTGTCAATCGCAACCCATTATTCTATCTTTGTGCATAACATAATTCAAGTTACCCTATGGATTTAATTATAGAACGAATGATCAAAACCTTTCCTTCAGTTTACGCAACAAACAATGAGTAACGAGTCCTATCAACAATAGAGCAAAACAAATGGAAAATGCATTAATCTATGAAGATTTTTAATAATAATAACAAGTATTATTTTTGTAAAAACCAATGGACTTTTTATATTTTCATTCATTGCAAATAGAACTTACAATTTACGTTCTCGTTTTGATTGGCGCATCAAAATAACGATCAAATTTAGCATGTCAGAAGAAGTAGAGCGTTATGCGAAATAAAACTGCGCATTATCTGAACTTTCACTTCAATGATACGTCAAATAATGCAAGCAGTTACTGATTTGGCTGCTGTTTGTGTTAATGTCAATGATCCTGAAAAGTTTAAAATTTCTTTGGCGTTCCAGAATTATGAATCTTTTGTTTTGAAAGCAACATATGTCTAAATAAATCATCATGGGTCATTTTAAAGGTGTATTTGAAAGCACGTACTAAATATTTTATGCTGACTAATAATACTCCTATTAATAGTTTAGTACGCCTAAAAGGTATAAAAAGGGATTACAAGCATGTAGTAGTCAAACATTTATTGATTTGAATCAAGCAAGATGAAATTTTCTGTTGGTTTCAATGCGGTAAGTTAGCAATACTTTCTTTAAGTAAACATTACTTTTCTCTCTACTCTTTCGATTCTCCTGCTTGTTACACCATTAGATACAGGTAAGATGTAGTAGTTCAATTTTTTATTTTTATAGGTTTTCTTACGAGCGATCTATTAGTTATCTATAACTTTTTATTATTATTATTGAAATTATTTACCCAGGATAGCCTCTGCAGTTCCTATTGGTACTGCTATCAATGTGGTTCTTGCAAAGGGGATCCTAGTGCATTCAGCAATCGCTCAACTAAACAACCGCCTAAGATATCAATCCTGTTCTCATTCTGACCGCTAACCAGAAAGGATAGATTCACACTTTTATAGTCTCTGGCATGACTCGGCCGGGGTTTGAACCTAAGACCTCCTGCACTGGAAGCGAACGCTCTACCATAAGGCTACCAGTCGGTACAAACTTTCAATAAAAAAATTTACTTTCCAGTTCTGTTTCTCACAGTTCTTTAGACCTTTTAACTAAATGACAACAGTAAAAAGAGTATCTTAACGACAAATTATTTAGATATGGTTTCCATTTGGCAACATTTTTGAAGGAAATAGTAATGAGAGGAAACAGAAGTTTTGGATGTTTAAAACAACTAACACGCAGAAGAAAAGCAATCCTCAAGATGCGAATTACTAAACAACTATCTAGCTATTTTTAACTTGGCTTAGACGTGCTTAATTATCATAAGCCTTCCCTCAGGAAAAAACATGGATTACCCTCGCGGAGACACTTAATTCAATTCTCCTTCGCTGAAAAATAGATTCAAAAAATTGCTTTCTACAGCATTGCACCGTGTTTTTTTTACTTTCGATCAACAAATGCTTAAGGTAAACTCTGAAATTGTCCTACTGCAATAAAATTTGTCAGTCTTTAATAACCTATTTTAATATTTTAGGTCATCCTTGTATTAGGTGTAACTGTGCACGGCTTGTCAAACGATGCACCCTACAATGTCCCAAACAACGTGACAGCAGATCAGACGATTGGCGAATTATTAAAACTCCTCGATCTCGTGAAGAAGTCATCATCCCTCTAATAAAATATTCTCTTAATCTTTCGACCAAAGCGAAAAAATTGCGACACTATATCTCAGATTTAGAACAAGAAAATTTTCTTTTAAAAAGCCAAAAGAAGAAAATGGAACGGCTTCAAGCAGAGTCCGGTAACGCGATACAGGCAACTAATCGTCCAGGAACTACACAATGGCGAAATGGGAAACTGGATTCTCCTATCATCCAAAACCACAGATCATCTGGTTGTGCGAGTACTGTACCATGTCAGACATGTTGTACATGCCTTGCAAACTTCGTATATGATCCTAGCACACATGGAATTATAACAGACGGTTGTTTATGGTGTTTCTTCAACCATGGTTACTGCATTGGAAACTGTTGTGAGTTGAGCGGATAAAAAGAAACTTTCAAGAGCCAGTAATTAGCTATATATTTTTTTATAACGTTATATCGTCTTAGAGATCGATCAGTAAGGGGGAAATTAGTAAAAACACTTATCTGGGACTCTTTTATTGTGAATGCTTCTTAAATTTTAGTCCTCATTAGAATGACTTTCTCCATTTTTGTGACACATACATAATAATTCCCAGTGATCCACATGTCTTATCTAACAGTATAAAATATGCAAAAAAAAATCTTTTAATTGGAAGTAATTATCTTGAAATGGATTGTACACGTTCTTGTATTTCTAATACAATATACATTTAGCATTTGCTGTTTCTGTACAAAAATGTCATCACCTACTTCGCCAATGTCTAAGTCATCTAACAACGTGAACAGTTCAGCATTAGGTTGTGGCAGTAACTTTTCCATTTACCATTTTTAACAGAATAAATAAAGCCCTCTTCGGAGGCATGCGTGTTGAGACTTACACCATACGATTAAAATAAGTTGAAAAATAATATCGTGGAAAGCTTTTTATGAGTTGTGGGAAATATACTGCGCAATAGTTCCTCCTGAGTGTAGTCTTGGAGGAAAGAATACGGAAGGAGAAACAACTCTTTTACTATATCTTTTACGTAATTCTATTGAAACACTGCGTGAGGTTCTAGCAGGTGTCTGTATAGAAACTTAATTTGAAATTTTGGCGGTTGTGTGACTAAATTATTCGTGAATAACAATTCGCAACTATGATTGGTTATAAAAACAATTAGATAATTTGATGATGAATTTGATAATATTATCAAAACAAGAAGCCATATTGAAATCGGTAAAATTTCTTTTGTTCTTATGTTAACATAATTAGCGAAGAAGCACATGCTCGACACTTTTGTAAACAAAAAGAAAAAGTTTATATCTCGTTTTAAAACGACGTTCTGTTATAAGAAGTTATTTCTTTAGTTAGAATAAACATTAATTCAACACACATTTTGTCGGCACTCGTCCGGTGCATATCTATCAATATTGTTTTTCATGATCAAAGTGGTATACTCAAGCCTGTAAAAATAGGTTAATATCACGGTTAAACGCTTTTTTCAAACGTATTGTTGAAGTTTTTAACAGCAATGTTTACCGACTTATATTAGGCACACTTTCCATACAAATTTCACGTGCCTACAGCGTGTTACAGTCAGATTTCAATAGAAAAAAGTTAGCCCCTATTAAAGGAGAATATGGAATTTGATCATTTTTTGCGAAAAAGACTCGGTCGAGCACCTCACGCACTGTTCTTTTGAAATTAAAAACAATAGAAAATTTAATACATTTAAAGAGAAAAGAAATGAAGTTGTTTCTCCTTCCGTATTCTTTCCTCCAAGGTGTAGTTTAAGTTATCTTTCCCTAGGTTTCCTGACAAGCGTTGACCCTATTAGTGGTTCAACTTTTCCCCGTCGCATAGTTACACTTTGATATTTTGTTATTTTACCTAACTTTTATTTAGCTTTAATTTTCCAGAAAAATGCTTTGTGCAAAACGAATTCTTCAAGTTAGGAGAAAAATTTTAAAATGCTTTTTTTTTAATATTTATTTTATAATATTTCATAATATTTCTGAATCTCCCTCTTCCGGTGATACGGGGTTAAGTCCTGGGCAACACTTGTGAGAAGTTTCATGTCTATTACACAACAAATTACAGAGGAACCCCAAAAAGCGCAGTAGGGATAGGGTTAAATGACCCCTTCGAACAAATGTCTGGTAGTTGTTTATATCGGGTACAACACCAAGTAGAATGAAGATGCGGCGTTTGTACCTCTTTCAAGTAAGTAGTCATCTGTTGAAAGAAAGTGCCGAGATTATTCTGTTAACTGAGGAGATGTTTAATTCTTCCTTCAATCACTTATTGTAGCTACAGTTTTAGCACCCAAAGATACTGTCATCATTGCTTTCTCATGGACGGATTGACTTCCCCAATAAATTGTGGTTAAATATTTATTAAAAAACAGTGTCATTAAATAACCTAACCTTCGATATAAATCCGCAGTTTTTTAATAAGGTAATATGCAAAACATAACGTAACTATAAAAAATGTGTTGTAAGAGGGAACGCGTTACCCATTTTTGTTTTTGCAATCGACTAAAGATATCTTGACCTGAATTTTTTTTTTTTTTTAACTTTTTGAAATAAAATTATTTCTGCATGATTTATATATATGAGTTAACGTTGAGTTTTGGGGAACCAACGTTCCACCGCGTTTAAAGTTGAACTATATTCAGGCCTAGCTTTCTAGGTTCCAGGAAAAGTCAGGATGACGGGTAAAAAGGAGGTGAATGTAACACCGTATTGTCAAAAATATTTTGTACACATGTACAATATAACTGTGATAAGAAAATATTTATATTTGCATAAAATCATTCATTTCACAACAATTTCATCATAGAATTAAGAAACATGAAATGCTAAAACTGTGAAAACAATATTTCGTAAAACAGTCTTCGACTGAAATATGGAGAAAAAAATGGAGAAGTATAACAAAATGTTACTTTAACCCACCTATTCGTCCCCATTCCTCCACGCCTTCACAATTTTTTGATGTGTTAAAGAAAAAAGTTTTAATTCTAACGACAAATTTATTTAGCGGTTGGTTAAGGAAAAGAAAGCCGTTTAGTTGACGCACACAAATTCATATTGATTTGTCAATCAATCAAATTTTAATTCTTAAGAAGAATGATACAAGGAAGTAATGAAGTTGTGCATACTTCTATTTTTTATCCAGTTAGTTGAAATTCGGGCGGAAAAATAATTAGGAATCGTTTTTAATCATTTTAACAAGTTTTGCAACAAACCAAAGGAATGGAATTTAATCAGTTTATGATTAATGAAGAATAAGAAAGAAGCTTACAAGACTTGTCAGTTATAAATAGCCGAAATCATACCTGCCATGGTCCCGAAAAGCAACAATATAACCAAGTGGTTTAATATATGCCATTTTGACCACATCAAAAGTGTGCCTAAAAAGGGAAAGCCTGTGTACTAAACTGAAAGAAACGTTCAACAGTATTTGGCGCTGTGCGTGTGCCGAGGGGCGGAGTAAACGTCCCTTAGTTGTTTACCATTTTGAATAATATTCCAACTCTTTCCACTTCGTGCGCTCAAATTTTTTTTACAAGACTGAGTAAACTTTACTTTAGTTCATCGCTGTAACATCTTGGGGATTTTTTATTTTAGACGCGAATAGTCACATTTCGGACCCTTTGTTCTTAATTACTCTTGGTCTAACAAACATTGCCCATTAAACTACTTTCAAATTGCATTATTTTTAATCTATTTTCTTGGTTTTTCTTTCAACTTGATATTTGTTACATCCCGCTTTAGCTTTATTGTTACTTGCGTTGTAGTTTATTTTACAAGTTAATTCAAAAAAGCTAGTCAATTTGAGAAAATTAAATTTGGTTTCACTGAAAAATGCCGGTAAAAGAAATTTTCGCGATTTAAGCCAAAAGTTTAAATCGCGCGAAATTTTTTGAAAAACGATAGCATATACAGAGATACACAGAATTAGTTTTTTTCGCGAGAGTCAGAGTTTTCTTTTAGGGGTAATAAGATAATTTACATAACATTTTATTGTTTAAGGTTTCGTGTAACAATGGTTAAACCAAGTCTTTAAATGATCTTTATCGTTATTAGCTACCGCAAGACCTCTTTAAACATATATTAATCAACACCTATGACTATCGCGAAAGTTCAATCGCGCGAAAAAAACATGGAGAAAATGGTCATTGAAAAAAGTTATTCTTGGCAAAAAAAAATTAAAAAAGCCTATTCGCAGAAGATAGTTTCTTGGGTTTCAAAACGTTTCTTCTTTCAAAGTAAAAAATAAAAACGGCGTTCTCTATTGATTTTGTTTATGGTCTATAAAATTCCGCGCCTTTCTCCATGAAGTCATGTCCGAGATTGCAAATCGCATTTTTTGTCACCCGACCTCCACCACCACAACGAACGCAGACGAAACCAAACACACATTTCTACCGGGTGTGTGAATAATAAACGAACTAATTTTAACCTTTTAGCCATTAACGTATTTTTTTAACGTATCATTCTTTCTTTTTGTTTTATTTTCAACATGCTGATTTTACTTGAGTGTATTGATATAAGTAGCAGTTCATAGAAAGGGTGGTTAAACAATTTTAAACATCGTAGCATATTGTGTCAACTATGTCCCACATGACGTAAACACTTTCGTTGAATGACAAATATTGAGTATCTGGTTAGGCTGCCTGTATTTCATATTTCATGATGAGATCAAGAAAAAAATGCATATAAACACTCCAATTTATTTCATCCCGGGATGAAATCAGAAAAAAAAACACGTGTAAACACGATAATTCTTTCATTCCGGGATAAGAATGCTGAATGTACACTTTTTGACACTCTTTGAACGTGATTTTAAATATAGGAGCCATAAAAACATTTCGTTCTCTCGTTTTCGTTCGTTCTCGTGATGACCGACAAAGGGAAGAAAACACTTGGATGGAGTTAAAAAAAACATAAGGTGGTTGGTTTTAACTTTTTTGTGAATACCTTCAAAGTTTTTTATTTTGTTTTAATACCATTATTGTATAATTGTAATCAACAATATTAAAATTCTTCTCTCAGCCGCCATCGTTCTGCGTTTCTCGTCTGACTTTTGTACTCACAAATTAAAAAAAATCACTTCAAATAATGATACGCAAAAGATGACCGGGATGAGGCGGTTTTATCGCGGGATGAGGCTTACGTTTCATCCCACGACGAGATTTATCCCGGGATGAGATTTCATCCCGCTTGCGTGTAAACGTGGTCTTAGTATTAAACATAGACACAAACGTTAGATCTAGAAAGCGCAATGCTTATGGAAAGAAATAGTATGACCTCAAACAGAATAAAATGCTTTTAAATTTTAAGACACACCAAATATAGCCTGTATATAGTCACTCATTTTTGCTTAAAAGATCAATTGTTGTTTGCGCATCTGTCTGGTCATATAATTTCTGTATTTATGCTTGACTCGAATAAAGAAATACTATGACAACATGGAACTTTTAACAGCATTTGAAAGATCAATAGGATTTTAGAAGTACACAGCAATTATGTGATTTATATATCCTAAAAGGCTGGACTGAGTTTACCTTTAATCAAGGCCGAATAAATCGCATAATAATTATTCAACATACGCCTCTGTTAATCATTTTTTTCTTTTGTTTAAAATTCGCAAAATACAGATCAAATTAAAACTAAATTCCCCTGTTAAAATTCAATTTATAAATAAAAAATTTGATTAAACTAAGTCTGGATAAATTCATTGTGACGAAAAATTTTGTATCAGATTAAAACAGTTACAACGAAAAATATTTGTAAAAATTAATGATATTTCGATTTAGAACAAAATAATGATCAAACTGAATTATAAAAACCGGTCAAACTATTCAGAAAAGGCACAATTCTTTAGAGGCCATGAGTCCAGAGATCAAATTATAACACAGTTGATTGATGTTCAAAGCTTATTTCATTATTTATTTCGGACTTATGGTTTGTCGGATATCAGGGATGTACTTTAAAGAATAACTTCTTCCAAATCCCTTTGCGTATGGCCTTATGTCACTTGTATTTAAGTCCAAAACTAACTGTCCTAGCTGCACGTAATTTTGTAGGGACAGAATTTAATCAATGCTGTCCTGTTCTATTTTGTTAATTCATTTCTAATTAACAATTAGGTGAGGCACATTGATCAGCTTTAGAAACAGATTAATAAGCGTTTTTCGGTTTACCTGTGAGGAATTTGTCGAGTTATAGTTTTGCAGCATCTTAAAGTGCTTTTCATTGTTTCTCATTTTTGTTATATGAATTTGAATAAAATTTATATAATATATAATAAATATTGGCAGCAAAAATTGCTATCTCATCACAACACTAAGATCATGTAATATATAAGTGATCGCACTATATATTTTGTTGGAATGAGGGGGGGGGGGGGGGGGGGGTGGGGGTGGGGTGGAGGGCACTTCCTGTTGTGCTTCGAGCACTGTTATATTTACTTTAACGATGTGTTTTATCGGACTGAAACAGTACCAAGACAATATTGTACATCCAACACACTTCTTGCTATTTACTCCTAAATTTCTGCTTTGATAGAAGTAAAACTTTGACTGGGAATTTTCATAACAAAATTTTGATATCTTATTGTGGAATTGTCGTGTTGTTTGACGAAAAAATACTCTTTATTGGTAGCTAATATACACCTATAGCATTTTCCCAATAGTCGATAATAGATGATAAAGTAGGAAGCAAGCAAAATTACACAAACAAATCGCATCTCAATGATCTAATTTAAAGATGCGTGATCTTAAACTAATGATGACCTACTAATAAAATTGTTGTGGACAAAATATTCCCATTGATAATGTATTTTTATGCCATATCATCGCTGTCAAATTTGATCACCAGTAAGCCATTTGAGTGCATTAAAATCACTCCCAAGTGATTGGACTCCCTGTGGTGAATACTGCAAGGTTTGTTCACCTTTTCTTACTATTGATACTCGTTTTCACAAACGCCTGAAAAGTAATCTATTAATATATTCCAGAAATCCAAGGGATTAGCGTATTACTAATTAACAAGATAATAAAGTGACTCTCTAATTGCTGCAAAAGTCGACCCAATGTTGTGCTTTTAAAACGGTAAATTATTAGAGCATTCACTACTTTGTGATGATAGGTCATAAGGTATACCTTTAACTGGTAATAGTGGTTTATTGTTCTCATTTAGATACTTGTTTTTCAGTATTTTGCGTGTGTGTTTTACTATATGTCGTGTTGAATTTTTTAGCGTTTTTTTCGATTCATACAATACTTAACAATAGGCGAAAACATTAATGACAGATTGGTGTACCTCACTGAGAGTACTTATTTGATATTACGTTAATTTATTTCACATTGACATTTAAGAGTCCAACCTTACGACGACGACATGCTGAAGGGCACGTACAATGCTGGAGATGTATTTTGCCCTACATTGCATTTTGCCCCTCTTGAAGATCATATAAATGACATGAATTATGTGGAATTTGATGATATTCTGCCATTTTCTCCTGAATATTCCTTTACGTTTGAGCCTGACAGCATCGCACCAGGATGCTCCAATACAACACATGACTTAGAATGCATTCATTCTGCTAGAATTGAATCAGGTGAATCCACTCATATATTGAATGGAAAATCAGGAATTGATGCGTCGTACCGAACTGATCAATACTTGGAAAGTTACAGGTTAAAGGTTAATGCTCGCCAAAAGAAAAGAGTTGCAAAAATGAATGAACTGTTTCGACTTCTTGAGAAAACGCTGCCGACGTTTACACATTCTTCCACTGGCAAGAGAAAACCAAACTCAAAACTTAAAATTTTGCGACGCGCCTGTCAGTACATAGACGATTTATCAAATGTTTTATCAGTAAACAAGATTAAATAAATGAGTAATTAATAATTAATATTAAACTAAAGAATTCCTTTCGTAAACTAAGTTAGCTCGAACATTTCGAATTTTGTATCAAATATCCGTATCTGCTATTTAGTTTTAGCGCAAGTAATTTTGTTATTTATTGTTCTCCTATGATTTCAAATCATCATATAAATGCAATTTTTTAATTGCTGTTCTCAGCTTTGTAAGTATCTTAGGAATAATCTTGTATATGTGCATTGTAAGAATTTTCACAATAGTTTTTTTACGTATTTATACCTGACTTCAATAACTGAAGGTTTGCACATTACTAATTTCGTTTTTCTTTCTCATTCCAAATGATTGAAGGTATAGCATGTGTTTTCTCTATATTCTGTTTGTGTGTGTGTGTTTGTGAGAGAAAAAAGTTCTGCTACAAAGACATAAGTTAGCAATTTAATTATATCTTTATCCGCTTCGTTACGACGGGCGAATTTCCGTGAGATAAAAATGGCAGCTGCGAGTAGGAGAATATGTCTGTGGAATACAACTAGTCATTTATAGTATCCAGTATATATATCCTAGCTAAATCTACTGAGATATACCAGATCAGAATTAGTTGTATATCACGTTTACCGTACGCGAACATGCGAAGAAATATATCATCATAGCTTAAACATGAAATTAGTTCGAGTTTATCGATGCAAAATCAAAAGCAACTATCAATACATAGATTGTGTAGCTGTATTATAATCAGGCGATTAAAAAAATATAGAAACAACAGGCGTAAATCTGTAACTTTGTCTGTTTGCTTGCTTGGAACATCATTGTAAACAAATATTGCAAATCCACATGGTAGGGTAAACATGTTTGACATTTTTCCAGATACCTTGTCTATTTTCTTTATTGAGAAAATATATTCTCCCCCTGCACTGTCGGTTAGCAAATTCCAATTACAAGCGTTTTTTATTCAAGTTGTCTCTGTTTTTTAGTCACCTTCCAATAAAATGGCATATGATCTCTCTGAAGAGTTTTTGAAGCAAACATCATAATAAAACTACTTAAAATTTCTGAGTTACTTTTGAAGCTGTTTTCCCTCATTTTGCATGAACTAAACCTGTCAAACCGTTGTGTTATTATGAAGAGTTGGCAGAGTTGCATTTTTGACAAGTAACGTATAAGCTGTCACATTTTGCATCTGCAAACAACACCATCATATCTTCAGAACGTCTAAGTCTTCTTTTTCTAACAACGATCAAATATGTAACGTTGGCGCTACTTTTTTTACTTCTTATTATGAAGTTAACACAGCGACTAAATTTAAGTACAAAATCAAAAAAAAACTATTTTCGTTTGGTACACAAAATTAACAAAATCACTTTAATAGATAATGCACCTTATTGTAACAGATTTTCTATTGACTCTGTTTACTTTCAAACACATATGGTTCTTAGAAATAACAGAGTAGCACCAAATTGAGATATTTCTAAGTCAAATAAAGGAGACGAAGCACATTCTAGATACACGCTGTTAAAGGCATCATCGTATCTGGAACATGAGAATCAAGTTCCTCAAAAAATCGTAGCAACTTGTAAACGGCCAAGAACAAGTAAGTAAATAAAAATGGACAAACAACAGTCAGCACTAGTTTTCGGGATTTTCACGACAAACATGGTTAAAAATAAATATTACTTTTGATAGGCTCATCATCCTAACTGATCAAACGAAAACATGAATTTGATCATCCTAGACAGATAATTTAACAAGCGACAGTTATTAATTGGTGACATCACCTTTGGATTAGAAATGATGTCATATGGCAATAATAACTCTATCGCTGCTTCTCTCTATATATTTATGTGTTTCCGCTATCGCCATTCTTTACAGATTTGTAAAATGAATTAGGATTGTATTTTCATGGAAAATGTAATTGTATGACATCATTGGCATTTATTTCACTGATAAAAGTATAAAGCAGGATTCTCAAAATTATTTGATACTTATGTCATTAAACTTGCTACACTTGAAAACTATTGCATTAAAAGAGAATGAATTACAAGAATATACGATCATTAAGTTTGTCGATATGAAACTTGCGCAAACTCATATTTGACGGATAAAGAAACCTTTACAGTCTGTGAATAGAAGGTTTACTTGTAAATAACTCCCCTGCTAAAAATAGTTTTTCCCAATCCAGGCGTCCCTTGCTTGTCCATGTGTAAACCATGCAAAGGCATAAAATGTACAGTGGTTATAACCTAAACCTGAAGGTATAATTATTTCTTAAGGCACAAGTCCTTAGGGTTAAAAAAACGCGGTGCTGAATTTAAAATCAAATCAGGATAATAAGAAATGCAATAAAAAATTAAAATTATTGCAAATGAAACAACAACAAGACTTCACTGTTCGTTTCATTATGTATATTTCGCTAAATTATTTCATTAATTCCGTCTTCCGAATGAAGTGCGCAATTAACGCAATGGGAGAACTAAGGGGCAAGTCATTCTGGTTAAGCGGATTTCCTACCTTTACCGAAATCTCGCTTCTTTTTACGATTTCTTATTAAAAAGTGATATATAATCACATGAGGTTTTATATTTAAAGATTGCTTGCTATAGTGTTTATTATTAATTCTTCGGATTTGTATCAATAACATATTCTCTTTTAGAAGCTCTTTCGTTTGTAAAATATGATTTTGTGCAATTTCCTAACTGATGTCCTTTCTGTAGATCAATGTTGCCTTAGAAATTTATTTAGTACAACACTCACTTTTTAACACATATACTACAAAAGTTATGTAATGTAAAACATGCCGCACGATAGGTTTTCTTTGCGTTTGAAAATTTAGTTCAACAATTTCTTGTGACTTTTAGTATATACATTGGAGAGTGCCTATAGCTGATCTAGTTTTCAAAACTATTTCGTAAACAGTGACAGTGATACCTTTTACATCATTACTACATCTTCTGGCTTTTTTAGTGTCCTGATTTGCATCAAAAAAATACTAGTAGTATTAATAATCCTTTAAGCAAAACGAACAACTTAGGTATTAAAAGCATTTATAGGTAACAAGATGATGAGGTATATTTAAATGACTGCGATGAAATTGTAAGTGGATGTCTTAATTGACTCTCTAATTACTGTAACATTTGACCCAATGATGTGTTTAACAAAAGTTAATTAATTTTGTCAGAGTATTACCAGGTCCAGGCTGTGCTGGGCAGGTCATATGATTCCAACATAGAGCTGATACAGACAGCTACGTTGCGTACAGGAACACAAATTTAAAACAAGAAAAATGGTAGATTTTGTTTACTTGTCCTTTTACTACAACGATCTGACTATGAGAATTTGCGTATTAACTTGTTTAAACCTTAATATGCCGTGTCAAAGATACAATCCATACAACACTAAGCTATTTCGGACAAATCAAAATTACACACACAGTAAATAGCCATTTAACCCTATTCCAACCAAAGGGATCAGGGCTTCAGGAGTACTGCTTCAGAATTTTTAAACCCTATTGAAGTTTGAAGGGAAGAGGGAATCCCCGAACCATAGAGATATTATATGTCTATGTTCGAACATATTATGGCAGTAGGGGAGGGAATCCGCACCTTTTCCATAAATTTTGATAGGCTTTTTCAAATTGAATCAAATTGGCACACTTGTGATATGTCATGAAAGGAACAAAATGACCGCAAATTTTTGCTTATGTCAGCATTTTTCTGTAACGTCATCGAAAGCTTAAAATTTGTCCAAAATACCACTATATCTGCTTAAAAATCAATAATTTCAATTTTAGAAAGAAATTAACAAATTTTTTGATTTTTGCATTTAAAACGAAAAAGATGCCCAAAATCGTCTGAAAATTCGATTATTGCAGATTAACTGGTGAAATCCGAAAATATCGGAAAATCGGTTTAATCACACGTCCAAACTTTACTGAAAAACTTCCCTTGATGAGATAAGTGGTGTTGCGAGTGGCAAGTTCTAAGGAAAATCATAACGAAAGTTATTATATTTTCCCGATTATAAGGATTTTATAAAAATAATGGTCAATATCTAAGGCTCTAACAGGTATTTTTGTTTTTTGAACTATCCTTATTTTGTATATCTATACCTTTTCACACACATTAATAGAATTAATATCTGTTGCTTTTTATGCATGCCAAAACAATTTTAATTACTTTAAATTTAAATTACTTTCTTGTGTTGATATGCCTTTAGCAAATCTTCTTAACACGCCTATCAACAATCTAAGAAATATCATTTGTCCAGTCAGTTATCCAATTACATGTTAATTGAACCAAAATGGATTTGTTCCGAAACGGGTTGGTTGACCCAGGTTTGAGAAATTGATCTCGACAGATAAAACATTTGAAAGTTGACACTACAGTTTTAGAAATAATCGGGATAAAGTTATCGGAGAGCATCTGCTTCTATTTGCACTAGTTCAATATCGGGCATCTCGATAAATCTCCTCTTTTTGTGCGTGCGAAATCCACGGATGGACAGAATCATCGATCTCAGCAGACTGTAATTAACTCTTGTTCGTACATAACTAACAGTTGCACTAAATTCGTTGTTCTTCTTTAGCGATAAATGCTCTGCTAACTTAGCGTAAAATCGACAACACTCCCGTCTCATTCTTCCCGTGGCGCTAAAAACGAGTGGTGTGAACGAACCATTTTCAGCTGGTATTTCCACCTTTTATTTAGTCTTAAACTTCAAAGTGCAATGCAATAGCTTCACTTATCTTAATATACTTCCCTTTAACGTCAATATTGTTTTTACGTCAAATTTGGGTAAATTACAGAACACAGACACATGGAGTATTCGTAGTTTAACCAACAGTTGGTGCAAATGTTAGGCATTTAATTAGTAAAGCCTTCAAATGTAAACTATAATTAGGAAGAAGATCAATTTATTTCATGGGAGCAAAATTATATAACGACTTTCTTATTAATTTTAGAGGAGAAAATTATACTTCTATTTTTAATAATCACTTGAATGAATTAACTTACTTCTTAATGTATAAGAAGAAGCATCAATTTATGGCTATAACTGCATTAAATTTTTTAACAATAACCATATAAATTTCTGGCAACTTGTTGAGATGTAGCCATCATAGAGCTGTTAATATCACTGTTAATGACGTCAATAGGTGGACTTCAAATTACACTACAGAACTAAAAGCGCTTAAGCTCAAAAGAGTGAAAAACTCGTTTGGAGCCGAACTACTCAGACAATCAGTGCAACAAATCCAAAACCTGCAAAAAGCGTAAATCTAACCGAGGACCAGGATGTTGCCATTAAATATTCGAAATTGAATGAGAATATTTGATTCATATCCCTTTGCTAAATTGGGTAAAACAAATTTTAGAACAAATTAAAATACGTTAAGAACCGGAAATACAGTTCATTGCTGAATATCTAAATAATAAGAACGAATTGAACTTTTTTCACTTAAAAAATAACCAATAACGGTGAAGGACAGTATCAGTTCGATATATTTCAAATGAAAGCTATTATACAAATGTGAAAATAAAACCTCATTCGGTTGTACCTTCTAAAAATTGAAATTTTCAAAGGTTTTCTGTTTCGAGCTTACATCATTAACATCTATAGAAATATTTTTAGAGGAAATGGTTACAATCCAGATGCAAATCAACAATAACGTTGATATACAAACCACCTGAGCAACCGAAGCTAAATTAAAAATGCTGAAGGATACAATGATAACGAACGATATTCACATGGTTACCGTCATGGATAAGTGAAAAAATCCGAAAAGCTGCAAGAACTACTAAATTGTCAAGGGATGCAATGTGATTGCACTGAAGCAAATGATCCCCAACTGCACTATTATGGCAAGTAGCAAGCCTCTTACCAGTAAGGTGTGAAAATGTTGAAGGATACAATGATACAATGATAACGAACGATATTCACATGGTTCACCGTCATGGATAAGTGAAAAAATCCGAAAAGCTGCAAGAACTACTAAGTTGTCAAGGGATGCAATGTGATTACACTGAAGCAAATGATCCCCAACTGCACTATTATGGCAAGTAGCAAGCCTCTTACCAGTAAGGTGTGAAAATGTTCCGAAGCCCTCCGCAGTGGAAAAAAATTTCTTCTTCTATTATTTTACCTTCTTATTTTTATACTAATTTCTTTCCTTTATTTTTCTTTTTTGACCGGGTCTAGCTTATGTAACCGTATACTTTCTGTTTTCGTGTCCAACTATTTCCTGTTTTCTATTTTTAATATTTTTTTTCCAAATATTTTCCTACTGGCTGCATATCTGACGTTTTATTCGCTTATGTCGATGACGACCGGTTATTATTTTTCTGTAAGCACCATCTGAAATGTAAATAAATCAAAAAGGAAAATAAGAGAAAGAAAAAATTGAACAAAAGCATTCGTTAAAATTAAACGCAGCAAAAGTGCAGTTGAAACTCAACACTTAATTCTTGGTAACTCAAACATATTTCCTTGGCTCTCCTTTATGCTAAAAATGTCAACGGTGTGGTCCTGAATATAAATCTACTAGCAGGGAGGCCCAGAGAAAGACGTCGATGTTGCTAATGTAAGTTAACCGTATCGCATGTACGGGCGCGTTAATACAGGTATGTGGAGTCTCAAGTATCCATTGCAGTTTTTACAATGGTGCAACATTTTGGGTGGTGTCTTTTCCAAAACATAACTTTCCAACAACTTTTGCTTAAGCCCTTGTTTGGAGGGGAGCGGTAATTTTACTACCCCATCGGCTTATTTCCAATATCTTTTGTTCTAGATGAGGTGAAGGTTTAAAACGTGTAATTAAGCCTAATTGGTAGAACAGGTTTGGTACGGCAGACTTTTAGAATTGGCATTAAAACGGCTACTACTTCTACTACAGCAACCAGATCTGTTCGCAAATGGTCTGGGGGAAGAAATTCACTACTTAGTGGTAATAAGGGTGGTTTGGAAAGTTTCAGTTAATCCCATCAATTCTTCATTCAATTGTTTCTTAGTTATAAAGCATACTTTTTTTTGAATTACAGTACAGAGAATTTTCATAGATCAGTTTTTTTAACAAATACTGAGTTTTTTCTCATGGTAGGGTGCTTTCGGTTCTCGCCTGTGTTTTTATAAAGAAACAGAGTGACATAAAAGCTTTTATTGGAAAAGATTATACACCTAAAATGGCACACTGCTGGGAGTGCTCCATCTACATGTGAGAAACGCAGTATACATGTATAACAAGCGCTTTACCCAGATGCGCAACAGGGTATACCTGTACTAAGCGCTCAAGCCGGCGTTACAGGTCCCCCACTCGCATTTTCTACGCGAAGCTTTATTATCTTTATAAATTTCAAATTTTGCAAGGCGAATGTTAGCGATGAACGAAGTAGCTCTACTTCTATGTGACTACACTGATTACACTCGCCCGTCTTGATCGGATATTGGTTGAATCATTTTCAGTAGAGTATAGACGCAAGGATGTTCCATGAAAAGCTATGATCTACCGCTTTTTTGTCTTTATTTAATTACATTTTTCTATCTCTTGCTATCAGATCCCGTATCTACATATATTTTGAAAGTTATTCCCACTGCTGACATCAGCATATCGTATAGTATTCCCTGGCATCTGCTTGATGTGGCGAAAAAGAAACCCCTGGGGACCAGATCCCGTTTTACCTTAACCAGAGGACATGGATTTGATAACTTTCAGCACTATTGGTACCAAATTCTGATAAATTTATGGTTTGTAGAAATTTTTAGTTGTGAAAATAAGATAACAGATCAATCAAATAACAAATATTTTTCTATTAAGCAATGTATAAGGAATTTGTCACCAAATTTCACGTATTTTATCCAATTTATGAAAATGCTACTTACGCCTATTACACTGCGGAGCAAGTGTGTTTTTCTTCTTTTCTTCTTTCAAATTATTATAGCGCTAGTTAGGTAGGGTCTGTGTGAGAACCGTGCTTAATGTGTCCGGTCCTGTTTTTTTCTTTGCACAAATCGACCATTATTTGAATTTAAGATTTTGAATCGTGGTACACAAAACAAACTTTGGCCATCATCTATGGCTGGCTAAATTGGCTACGTTGTTTACCTTTTAGTTTACTTTCTACATAGAATTTGGCCCAATAGGAATTGTTATTTAGAAGTATTAAACCTCTAACTCAGTTAAAGCAATTTAGTCTTTATCAAGTTGTATATTTCTCAGTGTTATAAGGCAGCTAGAGTTTACCAGTAACACCTTTTCTCACACTGTACTCAACTCTCAAAAGTAGTAGATAGATAGATGTGCATACTTCACATGGTTAGCCTCACAAATTCAAGGGATATTACCCTCTGTCTATTTTATTTTCAGGAGGGGCCATCATGATGGCTTGATGGGGAGTCCTAGCGTACAATTTGAGCTACACAGACCCAATTAGGCTTGGCATTCTACTAGACAACTCCCTGCAACATTTAACAGCCCACCACACAGTGTGCCATCTCCTCAATTTTCCTTACATGGCTTGGGAAAACCTGGGGTTATGGTAACATTCATTCGCCAATATTGAATTGCCACCAAAAAAAATTGAGCCCTGGTCACCCGCACAAAGTGCAGGAGTTAAGCACTAGGCTGCAGCATCAACAACAGTATTCTGCACTAACAGTCAGGCTAATCACAACATATAAATCACTACTACTACTACTGACTCATGTTCACTTTCAAACTATATAATCTATATAATAATACAAAAAGTGTAGTGTGTCTGTGTGTGTGTCTGTGTGTGTCTGTAACAGGCAAAGTGGATATCTTCATTTTCCTTTGATGTAGCTGAAAAAGGTATGTCTGAAATGGTAAATTTTCTGACGTTACAGCGCGACGTCAATAACACTACTTTAACGTCAATATCTTATACTAAATTAATGAAGCCATTACATTGCATTTAAAACTTTTAAGCCAAAAAACTTGGAAACAAGGTGGTGACGTCAATCATTTTTCACCACGTGGGTAACTAGGGCAGGCCTATCAATAAGAAAATAACACCCGAGCAATAAGCTTCCAAGGCTTCAATAATTTAAACTGGGAGAGCAATCTGAATAAATAGAATAAGTTTATAAACGTATATTTTATCACAAAGTCTTTTTTATCTATTTTATTTTATCTTTTTTATATATTTTGGTTCTTTTTTACTGTAAATAATAAGAAAGAGAACATTGATTTCCATGTGAGATTTAAATTGATATTACTCATCCAGAAAAACTTTTTTTGGAATTTGGGGAGCAATTAATGGCTCAGCTAGTTTCTCATTTCTCAGAATTGGGTGAGTCTTTGCGTGAGCAAGAGCAATTGCTCTCCCCTTATTGATAAGCCTGTAGGGACAACCTGGGACCAATTTGGGCAAGTTTCCCAAACCTGTGTCTGCAAATGTGTTTCGGAATGAACGGGTTGATGACGTTATCAAAAACCTTTAAACCTCAATATCTCTCCAACCGTTTGTCAAAGATACATTTTCTTGATCAGCGTTTCAAGAGCTATACGACAGATATACAAATTTCTAAAGAAATTTTTTTTGTACTTTTTGGGGGACATTTGTGAGAAATTCAAGTGATGGTTCTCTTTTCCATTGGTTTACTGCCTGAGTGGATTTTTCCACGGGCCTTATCGACTAGTATATAGCTATAAATAGCTAGTTAGCTATCTTTTGAAGTTGTGAAACACTGCACTGAATTTTTTGGTTTGGTATACAAGGGCATCTACTAAACAGACTCTGTTATAGTTATGTTGAAACGTTTGTGCTTAGATGAACATTCTGGGATCTATAGTCAGACGAGGTAAACATTCCGCACTTTTTTGAAATTTTCTAATTTCTTCCGCGGCGTTTTTTCTACTTACGATTCATCGTATTGTATGAATTACTTATTGGATTATTGTAACAGGATTAAAAATTTATCTCATTACTATCATTTCATCCCGTGATAAAGGCCTTTTTGTTGCGCGGAATATTTGAAATTAAAATATGCATCAATTCCGCAACCGTTTTTAATCATTCCGCACTCTCGGTAGAATGCGGAATGGTTAAAAAAAATGCGGAATTTTTAGAATATGCTATTCCGCACGTTTATTTTAATCATTCCGCATATCTATTTAAACAGACGCAACGGTGTCATTACGCAGGAGCATTTAACGTTTCTATATATAGATAGAAAATACGTTTTTCAAAGTTCGCACATTGTAAATGATCAAAACAACCGGGGAAACCACCGAGACAGAAGAAAACAACAGTGTTTTAGGTGCCTGATTCAACATTAAAAATAACATCGTCTTTTTTTAATGTCTTGCATACAAACGCATCGTAGACCCTCTGCCGGTCAATTTTTTCGCATATTCGAGGGCTCACTGCTAAATATTGAGGTATCATGCTTACATGGCGCCGTAGATTAGTGGTTATAGCTTTCGTACTCTGTGCGGGAGACCGGGGTTCGATTCCTCTTGACGGCGATTCAACATGGGCGAGTGAATGTTACCATAGCCCCGGGTTAACCCAAGCCATGTTGAGGGAAATTGGGGAGATGGCACACTGTGTGGGCCGTTGGATGTTGCCGGGAGTTGTCTAGTAGAGCATGGGCCCTACTAATTGGGTCTGCGTAGCTCAAAATGAGCATTAAATACTCTAGGACTCTCATCTAAGCCATGGCCCCTCCTGGAAATAATAGACAGGGGTATATCCCTCGATAGTTTGTGAGGCCAGCCATGTAAACTATCGCACATCTATCTATTTCTACTCTATCTATCTATCTGATCTATCTATCTATCTAATGCTATCTTTATCTATCTATCTATCTATATCTATCTATCTATCTATACTATCTATATCTATCTAATCTATCGATCTATCTAATTATCTATCTATCTTCTATCTTATCTATCTATCTAATATCTATCTATCTATTATCTATCTGATCTATCTATCTATTATATCTATCTATCTATCTATTTCTATCTATCTGATCTATCTATTCTATCTATCTATCTATCTATCTATCTATCTATCTATCTATCTATCTATCTATCTATCTATCTATCTATCTATCTATCTATCTATCTATCTATCTATCTATCTATCTATCTATCTATCTATCTATCTATCTATCTATCTATCTATCTATCTATCTATCTATCTATCTATCTATCTATCTATCTATCTATCTATCTATCTATCTATCTATCTATCTATCTATCTATCTATCTATCTATCTATCTATCTATCTATCTATCTATCTATCTATCTATCTATCTATCTATCTATCTATCTATCTATCTATCTATCTATCTATCTATCTATCTATCTATCTATCTATCTATCTATCTATCTATCTATCTATCTATCTATCTATCTATCTATCTATCTATCTATCTATCTATCTATCTATCTATCTATCTATCTATCTATCTATCTATCTATCTATCTATCTATCTATCTATCTATCTATCTATCTATCTATCTATCTATCTATCTATCTATCTATCTATCTATCTATCTATCTATCTATCTATCTATCTATCTATCTATCTATCTATCTATCTATCTATCTATCTATCTATCTATCTATCTATCTATCTATCTATCTATCTATCTATCTATCTATCTATCTATCTATCTATCTATCTATCTATCTATCTATCTATCTATCTATCTATCTATCTATCTATCTATCTATCTATCTATCTATCTATCTATCTATCTATCTATCTATCTATCTATCTATCTATCTATCTATCTATCTATCTATCTATCTATCTATCTATCTATCTATCTATCTATCTATCTATCTATCTATCTATCTATCTATCTATCTATCTATCTATCTATCTATCTATCTATCTATCTATCTATCTATCTATCTATCTATCTATCTATCTATCTATCTATCTATCTATCTATCTATCTATCTATCTATCTATCTATCTATCTATCTATCTATCTATCTATCTATCTATCTATCTATCTATCTATCTATCTATCTATCTATCTATCTATCTATCTATCTATCTATCTATCTATCTATCTATCTATCTATCCTGTGCGATAAAAATTTGGCGTCGAGAGGCCCACAGATTACATTTTTTGCCGGAAAGACATCAATGTCGGCGTTTTTGGATTCCCGAAATATACAGTCTGTCACTCCCAATTTCTGTTCTAAGCAGTCCAATTCCAGGGCAGTGATTAGACCTCCTTGATCATTAAAAAAAGGTCTTTTTGCCTTTCCAATAAATAGATTTTCAGACTTCTTGGAAGTGTAAATACAACCAAACCACTTTCCAACAATTTTGTAAGGGTTTTCCAGCACGCTTCCAGAGAAGGCAGACTTGGATTTGGTTGTTGCGCCACTTCTTCTTCTTCTTCGTCTAAAGTAAAGTGGATAGAATAAATTTTTAACATCTTTGTGGCATATCATTCCTTTCAACTATAAGTATTAAAGGTACCTTCTTCTTCCTCTTCTTCTTCCTCCTGTTCTTCTTCTTCCTCTTCTTCATCCTGAAATTCCTCTTAACCATAGTCAGGGACAGTAATCTCCTCCTCCTCCTCTTCTGCGCCCTTTTTCTCCACCTTCTTTTTTCCTCTCCTTCCCTTCGGTTTGCTTTCTTTTTCCCTCCGTTCTTGCTCTTTTCGCTCCATCTCCTCTAGATTCCTTTTGCGTAATCACCTAAATTGTTAAAAGTAAAAGTTTTTACAAGGCCACGTCTTTCTTTTTTAAGATTTAAAAAAATAAAAGCAACGTAGGGCAACAGAAGGTGAGTGACACCAAAGTAAAATAAAGCAACAACAAATTTACCTTTCCTCTAACGTCTAATTTTCGTCTTTTAGGTTGGTCTTTGTTTTTTGGTGGCTTTACCTTATCAAGGAACGCCTCTTGAAAACTTTTAACGCTGCTGGTTGGGGTTGTCATTACTTCAGCAGGGGCAAGTTCCCATTTTGGTTTCCAAATAAACCCAGACGGCGCAGCAAACGGGTACGGTCCTATTTCGGTTATTAAATAATCATAATTTCCGTTGGTTTGATGCCGCAACACAAGAGAAGAAAAACTTGGCAACGTTGCTAGCTGTGTTGGCGTTCGTTCTGCAGCTGCAGCATGAGATGACGTTGGTGTTTGTAATGGTGTTGATACTTGCACAGGTGTTGAGACGTTAGGGAATAATGCAGGTGTTGATGATGGTTCTGCCAACGTGTCTTGCGAATCTGGTTCCCTAAGGAGAACATTTACAATAAAAAACTCCGATACATTGACAGTAACAAGATGATGAAAATGGACATACCCATTCACCAGTTTGCCCCTGTCCAAAGGTTCTCCAGACTGCTTCCAGACTTCGTATTTTCGCAGAAGTCTTGGGTCTAAACGATCAAAATACAGTATTGGAAGTTTATTTTAAAGGCGAGATCTAAACCAAAGAATAAAGTAATGAAATTTGAAATTTGAAATATTGTAACCTGTTGTCGCAAAACCACTGATGGCATTTTTAGGCTTCATCCCAGTCTTCCAAATTCCGCAAAGTTTGTTGACAAACTCCAACTTCGTTAACGAATTTTTTATTCCGTGCTCATTGATGCGCTGATGCAAACGCTTTTCCCACAAGCGTTTAAGAGGTCCGAAACAATACACATCCAAAGGTTGCATTACGTCGGTAACGTGCGGAGGAAATTTCAACAGTACGATATTTTCCTCGATCGCCCGTCGGATTACTTGGATGGACACATGTGTTAAATGGCCATCATACAAAAGGAGCAATGGTCTGTCCGTTACAAAGTTTACAAAGTAGTCGAACCATTCCGCGAATGTGTCTGTTTCCATCCACACTAACAGAAAAAAATCAAATTTTATTCTGCATTCGGTTGTGTAAGAACTCTCGATATTACGAACTAAATTCTGCCCTTCTCCTTAAAAAACTCTTACAAAACCCTTCGATACTCGCCATTTTACGAGCCTTTTTGCCCTTTCCTTTGGGTTCGTGATATCGGGACAGCACTGTAATACCATTGCATACCGTTTTCGGATTTCCCGTAGTATGTATTTGGAAGGTCTTTATCTCCGAACCAAGATTGTTGCATGTTTTTGCCTTTGAATACAATCATTGGATCCAGGACGACTCCTGAAGCACTACACACTGCGAGTACAGTGATATTTTCGCGACCAGCTCCGAAGCGAAGTTTTGTAGCTCGTTGACCCTAGAATTAATACAATTAATTTTTTTTAAACAATAAAAAGTCAGAATTTGTTTTAAAAGAAGAGTCTACTACGTACTTTAACCGTTACTACTTTTCCTTGCGATGGATCAGTAGGGAAACCGGACTCGTCGCAGTTCCAAATACGGCTAGCATCGAGATCTGGATGTGTTCGCAGTATCTAATACGGAAAGGTAAGTAAGTATATAATACTGGAAACCCAAGGAGACGGCTTATATACAACGAAATTTCAAACTTGAAGCAATGTTAATAGGTTATGCGGCAGACGGTATATACCTCTTCAAGTTGACTGTAAAAGTCATAAATGATGAAGGGGTTGGACGTGTTTGCCTTCCTTGCGCTGCCAATCATTTACGCTTTTGTGTGGCTTAGGCTATTTCGCTTCATGAAGTTCTTCATCCAAACTAAGCCTGACCGTCTATTCTTAAACTGCGGACATTTTATACCGTTAGCAACAATGTAATCATGGACAACATCCTAAATACAACATTAGGTTGTTATTTATTTGGCAAAGCAAGATTCGTATAAGCAACCTCAATAACGTTGCACTTACAATTACTTCGTGTAATGTGGGACTAAACCAGTCATGCTTTTCATTATTATCTTGTATTCTACGACAATTAGCACTGCAAAAAGACATTGGTTTTACCTTCGACCACCTTTGCCCAAATCTTCGTTTGCTTTTCGTTTTCGTAAACGAAAGCGGAGCGTCGATTCCTCAAGGCCATATTGAGCTGCAACAGCACGTATCGACTTTCCAGGAACAGAATCTAACTCGTGAAGAGCGTCTTCAATGTCTTTTTCTGTCCAAGTTTTACGGACCTTAACTTGTACTTTCTTAAACTTTCGCGCTCTTTTGTTTACTTTTCCCATGACGTTTTTTTTTCTTAAAATAATTAAAGTTGTAGGAAATATACGTTTTCGTTATTTCTAGTAGCTTTCGAATATACTTACTACGTAAAAGTACTTCGAACAGCTAAACAATAGTTTACTCTTCTCTAGTTCTATGCAAAAAAAGAATGAGATCGTAGACTTCGACAATTTATAGCATGGCATTCGAACTCTTATTTATATTTACCAATAAAATGCTTGTAAAATAGCAGGTGCGGAATAGTTGCAGCATGTAGCGCGAACTTCTGTATAGTCAGGGTTAGCATTGCAAACACAAAGCTGTAATCACAAGTATTTGAGATACAAGCAACGATTTCAGTATAACTCATAACTAAGATTTTGTGCGGAATGATTACAATATGTATCTAAAAACTCCGCGCTAATCGTTCCGCACGCTATAAATACGCTCCGTTTAGAGATAATTTATTGGGCTAAATTGTTCTGAGTGGCTTAGGGTCGGGGTCCTGTTATTTAACACATTTACTTAAACAATAGCGAGTTCGTAGGGCGCATGATCGAAAAGTTACGCACCATAACAAGAAACTCAATATGGCGGATGGATCTCACATGAACTTTGTGCACTGATTTTGTGCTGTTTTAACCGTTATTTCCTTTAAAATCACACTTAAAAGACACTTATATATTTTCATAGCGTGTATAATACAACATGGCTTGATGGGGATTCCTAGCGTACTTAATGCTCATTTGAGCTACACAAACCCAATTAGGCTTGGCCACTCTCTACTAGAGACAACTCCCTGCAACATTCAACAGCCCACCACACAGTGTGCCATCTCCTCAATTTTCCTTACATGGCTTGGGAAAACCTGGGGTTATGGTAACATTCATTCACCAATATTGAATTGCCACCAAAAAAAATTGAGCCCTGGTCACCCGCACAAATATAAAGCACTAGGCTACAGCATCAACAACAGTATTCTGCACTAACAGTCAGGCTAATCACAACATATAAATCACTACTACTACTGACTCGTGTTCATTTTCAAACTATATAATCTATATAATAATACAAAAAGTGTAGTGTGTCTGTGTGTGTGTCTGTAACAGGCAAAGTGGATATCTTCATTTTCCTTTCATGTAGCCGAAAAAGGTATGTCTGAAATGGTAAATTTTCTGACGTTACAGCGCGACGTCAATAACACTACTTTAACGCGACGTCAATATCACTACTTTAACGTCAATATCTTATACTAAATTAATGAAGCCATTACAGTGCATTTAAAACTTTTAAGCCAAAAAACTTGGTGGTGACGTCAATCATTTTTCACCACGTGGGTAACTAGGGCAGGCCTATCAATAAGAAAATAACACCCGAGCAATAAATCGCTCCCCCAAGGCTTCAAGAATAAGTTTATAAACGCATATTTTATCACAGTCTTTTTTATCTATTTTATTTTATCTTTTTTATATATTTTGGTTCTTTTTTACTGTAAATAATAAGAAAGAGAACATTGATTTCCATGTGAGATTTAAATTGATATTACTCATCCAGAAAAACTTTTTTTGGAATTTGGGGAGCAATTAATGGCTCAGCTAGTTTCTCATTTCTCAGAATTGGGTGAGTCTTTGCGTGAGCAAGAGCAATTGCTCTCCCCTTATTGATAGGCCTGTAGGGACCACCTGGGACCAATTTGGGCAAGTTTCCCAAACCTGTGTCTGCAAATCCGTTTCGGAATGAACGGGTTGATGACGTCATCAAAAAACCTTTAAACCTCAATATCTCTCCAACCGTTTGTCAAAGATACATTTTCTTGATCAGCGTTTCAAGAGCTATACGACAAAGACAACAGATATACAAATTTCTAAAGAAATTTATTTTGTACTTTTTGGGGGACATTTGTGAGAAATTCAAGTGATGGTTCTCTTTTCCATTGGTTTACCTACTAGTTATAGCTATAAATAGCTAGTTATAGCTATCTTTTGAAGTTGTGAAACACTGCACTGAATTTTTGGTTTGGTATACAAGGGCATCTACTAAACAGACCCTGTTATAGTTATGTTGAAACGTTTGTGCTTAGATGAACATTCTGGGATCTATAGCTAGGTTATATAATTTTTTAGTATCCTGGATCACAGCAAAAGATTTAAAATCTACACACATGATTCTTTAAAACTGCCATTCTGTTTTAACTTATTTTGCCTGCAGTTAGCCGAGCAACTTACCATTCGATAAACCATTAAATAAAACACCTCATTTTTATCAAATAATTACTTGATTTCATGCATAATTAGCAAAACTTCTAAGTCAAAAATCAAGAAAAAAAATCATAGAAAACTTTTGAATTTCTTTTATATAAAACCAACATGTCTTTTCGTGGGACATACATTTTGATATATTTTAGCCATTTTGGACCTTTTTTGCAGAACTAAGTTTCACAAAATTGTTCTGTTTTAGCAATTCTGCAAAATTAGGCAAAAATTATTATGATTTGCAAATTTTTTAAACTAAAATTGAGAAAAAAAAAAGAATTTGCAGACAATGCTTTAATACTGTTAACTTATAGATCTTGTCTCTGTGATATAGTGATTTTTTCATAAAAAACATTTTGATTCAAACATATATCAGTGACGTATCCAGAGTGTTTTTGGGACTACCGTTTTCTTATACCCAACTTTTGCTTAGGTTAGTATCTCCGTGAGGAACCACCATGGTTGGGGCCAAAGAGGAAATTTTGGGTTTTGAGGTCCCTAGATCGCCGGAAAATGGCTTTGCGGCACTCAAAACAGATGTTCATTGAAAACGTTTTTATCAATCGCGAAGCAAATGTTGTGTTATACACATGTTTGAACACTGAAAACATACAAATATTGACCAATAAGATTATGATTACCAACCTTGTCCCCATGGCTGTATTGATTTCGACGGGAAACTGTTCACTAGCCTACGTTCACAGACGTAGCGTTGGGTATATAACATTGGCTGAAGCCATCGTTCACTTGATTTATTTTGAAATGGCCAAGTGAGTAAAGATGGTGGTAGGCTCGTGAATTCAAAACATTCAAATGTTACGAATGTGATCGCATGTACGTCAAATCCAAGCAGTTTAATCGTTTTGAAGGATCGCAAATTTGCTGAAGAAAAACATACTACTTAGAGCTTATATTTACTTAATTTACTAGTTTTTTTTTTCTTTGCATTTTTTATTTTTTTGGGATAAGAATTTGGGATCCCATACCGGTAAACCGGTAGCAAAACCTCTCTGGATACGTTGGTGTATATTATTCTGCATTTTCTCATGAGAGCTTCAAAAATAATTATCACACTTTGGGCCTTTAGAAAACTAATTGAAAATGTAGCACATAAAAATATTTTATGCCTCCCAATCAAAAATAAAGTTGGCAAAAATGTGTAAATATATATTTCTTCTCTGAAGGTACATATTTCATTTATTATTAAGGTGTTTTTTGTTTTATTTATTATTATTTTTTACGAATATTTTACAAGAATAGCCATTTTAGAAATATATACAAATCTTGGGTCCTTGAAAAAAAAATATTATGGTATAAAATTGTCTTTATATAAAATCAGGAAAAAACAGTGGCTATAGTGTAAAAATAATAAGTAAAAACAAACATGAAACACATGAAAAGTCTAGTGAAAACGTACTGAGAAGACTGAGGAGGTCAGAAGCGATTTGTCACAAGACACTAAAGCACAAAATACTAAATCAGACAAGTTCTCAAACTAATAAAAGTGATATTGTATTAAAAAGGTATATATATATATATTAGTAAAAACAGTCAGTATAAATAAATAGTTAAAAGCGAAAACGAAAAATTTAAATACGAGAAACAAAACAAAGGGCTGTAAAAACGCAAGCCCAGTTAAGGAAACACGTAAAACTGAAGTCAAGATTGCAAAGACTCTGAAAAAGATCCTCGTGATGATAATAAGTTATATATAGGTAGTATCATCTATGTTAGTCTCACAGTTTGACAACCATATAGGTTATATATAAGCTGCTCTGTTTCGAAAGATTATTCTTCGAGCCAAACAACAACATATTAGTTTACTTAACATTAAACAACATTACTAGATTAAATTTGAATAAATAAGTGTTGAATTCTGAAGCTATATATCTCTTGTATGTTCAAACACTCCAGCATTGTGATGCTTTATTTCTATATATATTAAATTTTGTACTTGTAGGTGAAAATATTTAATTTGGTATGGAGATTGTTCCAACCGAAACATCAAATAATAAAAATCACAACAGTCATCCAGAGAAAAGCAGGGGCTGTGAAAAGGAAAGAGAATCTCGCAGTAAAGAAAAGGAAGATTTTGATCGATGGACTTACGTTTTACAAGGTCACCTCATGTTTTTCGAAAGTTTGAAACATTGTTTTAGTTATTATTATGGAAAAATTAGTTTAACCGATGGAACCCCAGAGTATGAACTTAGAGCACGTAAAGCAGCTTTTGAGGAAGAAATTGATCACTTGAGAAGAGCACAAGAACAAGTAACAAAAATTCGTTATCATAAAATGCCAAAATTATTAAATGATTTAAAAGAACATAGTTTAGACTTGAAAAAACATTTATTTGTGATCAATGTTGCGTTGGAAACAAAGGCCTTGAAAGCTAAACTATCCGAACATGTAACTGAAGACGAGGAGTTGTAAAAGTTTCTGCAAAAAAATTAAGTATATACTGTAAAACCGTTAAAATGAAGATTTTCAAAAACATTTACATTGTCTTAAAGTTCATTAATGCAATTTTAAAGGGGACAGACAGCAAATGTTATATATATACATGTTATATCAATATTTATTTTTTTTGTCAGAAAAATCATATTTTTGTCAGCTTTGTTAAAACTGCTTAATTCGAAAGTGATCAGATTTTTTTATTAGGTGTTTAGCAATGGTACATTAATGGTAAACTAATTAAGAATAAAAAAAATTAAAATAAAAAAATCGTCTGATATATAGTTCTTTTAAAATTAAATAGAGTTTACTTCAGAAATGGCAAGATTTTGAATTAATCGAGTAGACAAAATGTTGACTATTTTTCGACATTTTTTCACCCTAAATGAGTCCTCAAGCGAAATTTTGAGAATTTAAATATTGTCCCCAAAGTAACTCTTCCCTACATTTTTAAGAGCTTTCTAATGATATAATTGTTTTTTGTATTTTAAGAATTATTTTTTAAGTTCCCAACCCAGGCTATATATATTTCAAGAAGAATTTCCAACTTTAAAATACCCAATTCTCCGCAACTATATACATGTCATATTTACAAATATTGTCATGGCTTTAAAAGTGAAATCAACCCCGCCCAAATAATTTTTAAACCGAAGCGTTTTATATTCATAGTGTATATATATATATATTGTATTTATATTTAAGTTATGCCGAAGATGCTAGTGGTATAAATTCAGCAATAATTTTTTTTCATGAGAAACATACCTCTTAGGTTCAGCGTGAAGTTTTTTGTTGGAATTCTGTGACCGGACCCCTATTTTACTGTAAAAATTAAACAGTTTATTCAATCGCATTTTCATTTCGACACGAATTGTTGTTTTATCGGTATTTGAAAGCGCTAAAGAAGCACCCTCTCGTGTTGTCCGCATTGGAGTTTGTATTTCCGTTCAGGTACAAGTGTAAAAAACATTTACAAGTTGTTTCACTCTTTCACTTCTTAAAAAGAGTTAGTCCCTGTCGTTTGCGTGTATTGATTTGTAGATACTGTAATACTCGAAAATATTGCTACAATTTTTCAAAAGTTACTTTTTTGGTTACAACCTAATCTTATTTATAAGTCGATCTGGAAGTGCTAAAATTTAAACGCTGAAAAATTTAGAACTACAGTCTCAGATCATCGCTTGAAATTTCTGACTTAAGTACAATATAATTTTAAATTCCGAGAACTTTGCTAACTTTTGCTGTCTTGGCCAAAGAGAATAATCGCGCAAAAAAATTTTACCAAATAAATTGGAATTTTACTAATGTTCTTCCGGCGGATAGATCAGAAATCCTTGAAAATCCTTGAAAATCTGTCAAAACAAAAAGCTTACATAACAAAAAAAGTACATGTAATCAATTTGAATAGCTCACGAAGCGGGGACAGTCGAAAACATTTCAAATCGAGTTTGGTTACTAATGACAAATCAATCTTCAAATTTAAATCAATCAAGAAATAATTTTTCATTTTGTTCCGTTAAACCCTTTGTTTGTCTTTCCTCCAAGGTAAATAAAATTCAAAAATTGTCCTAAAATAAGAAATAGAAAAATTGTTGTATAAAATAAAGAATAAAACTTTTGTATTTGTCATAAAAGTGTCGCAGTGAAATATTAAAAATATATGGTTTAAGTAATAGAGATATTCAGAGGTTTTTTAATGCATCGTTATTAGTGTCGGCGACATAACGGACCGATGGATAGAGTGTATTGTAGTAACATTATTATTATTGCTATTAGCTTACCCAGAATAGCCTCTTCAGTCTCTAATCGACGTGCAAGCACAACAGCCGATTTACCAGACAGATTTACCAGTCAACAATTAAAAGTACCCCATAATATTACCCTTGTATTTGTTAAAACGTATATAATTTGATGGTACTACAACAAAACATTGTACAATTTTTTTTCGGGTTCTTATTGTTGATTGTTGAACAGTCAAGAAAATTCCGAGTAGTAATTTAATTCTCCGTGATGGCATGATTACTTAATTCTTCTTGATTGAATGAAAAATTTTCTTGTCTGCAAAGAGAGTAGAACCCTATTTAAACATTTGCCACGGCAAAGAACGGAAAGCTTTCAAAACAAGAACAGAATAATTATATACTCCATTTAAGTGATACCCAGATAACAGGTATAGAAGCAATCCTATTTTAATAATAATTCCATTCTTCCTTTGCACAACTTGTGAATGTCTTGCAACAACATTTTAATAGAGATTTAAGTATGCGTAGAAACAGGGCAGGAAAATGTTAGGGGAAAAAGGAAAATGAATCTTCAGCTAATTGCACATAAGGGTCTACTTTCGTGGGGTCTAACTTTCACGCTTTTCATCAAAAATCTTGAAAGAGCGCAAGTTCACCCAACATCTGTCATTGAACACACATCGCATTATTGTACGCACAACAAATCAACTTGAACGCACATCAAATCATTGAACGCACATCGAATCATTGAACGCACAACAAATCAATTCGAACGCACATCGAATCATTGAACGCACATCAAATCATTGAACGCACAACAAATCAATTTGAACGCATATTTTGAGGGGAGAATGTAAACCTTCATGCGCTTTTCTGTTTCAGTACAATAAATACTCCCTAATGGAGTCATTTTTTTTCCGCCGAAGGGAGTCATTTCGCTCAAAATATAAAAGCACTTCATCAAAAGTAAAAAAAATCCTATATGGGAGTCATTTTATAAGCAATTTTACGCCTAAGGGAGTCAAATATAAATGACACCCTAAAGAGCGTCGCAATGACTCCCCTATTATTTTCAGTGTATTCTCATGCTGAACGTTAAGCAGAAAGGATTGATTCACACTTTTATAGTCTCTTGTATGACTCGGCCGGGGTTTGAATCCAAGAATTTCCGCTCTACCACAAGGAGGTGGCCTTGTGGCATAGCGGAAGTATGTAAGTAGCATTGTAAATTGTGTTATAACATGATAAAATTTAGGAGGTCAGGGCAAGCTATAAAATCTTCATGATTCTGTCGTAGGTTTGTTTTTGTCGTACACACTTATGGCCGCAAAAAGAATCATGTGTATACTTGTTCTTTTCTATTTTGAACCGCATTTGGCTAATTTTCTTACGATATTGTTTGAATGTTAAACGTATTCAACGTATATTCTAAAGTTACGGCACAACGGTACGACATATTTGTGCATGGCTTAGGATGTATACACGGTAAAGTACGTCGTATGCGAGAACATCGTACAAAAAAAAGTATCTTGTATTTTGGCCTCAAGATGTTTTGCAAAAATGCACAAATTTCCTGTCCTTGGTGTTTCCGTACGATTTTGCTATGGCAGCCGTGCCAATTTCGTGTATTTTTTCCTTCTATAATGGATGGCATAATAAAGCTTTGTATACACGATACAGCATCACTTACAGTAGAAAAATAGCGATGATTAACGTCATAGATAAAGCTTAGTTTTCACTGCTGTTAACGTTAAATAGTCTTGATATTCATGACGTGAAAACAGGTCTTAAAATCCATTCAAACTCATTGTACATATTGTTGTACAATTAAAACCATTGAAATATACCCTTTTATAAATCGTACCGATGGCAACACTATAATAATTGTAACCATAACAACATACTTCCATCACTATAAAGGACCGGTTATGGTAAGGTTATATTCAGCACTTTCAAAATGCCTATTATTTCGATTGAGGGCCTCCTATAGCGTTGGGATTGTATGAAGCAGGATATTTTAGTCAGCGAAATGTTGTGGATTAATCCACGTGTCTTACGACCAATTAAAAATATTCATGTTTTAAAGATATACCAAACTTGTCCGATTAGTGTCAGGTATTAAGGTATTGATTTCAAAGTTTTAAATATTTATGTAAAAAAAAAGAAAATCTTGTTGTTGCCGTTCGCTGTTTTATTGTCGCTGTAGTCGTTGTTGTCATTGTTATTATTGTTACTGTCGTTGTTGTCGTTGTCGTTGTTGTTATTTTTGTTGTTGTCGTTGTTGTTACAGTCGTTGTCGTTGTTGTTATTGCCATTGCTGTCATTGTTGTTATTGTTACTGTCGTTGTTGTCGTTGTTGTTATTGCCGTTGTTGAAGCTTCGGCTTTTGTCTTTTATTGTTATTGTTTTTGCATTTGCGGCTTGAAACGTTCTTTTTTTTATCAGATTTTGGTTATCTGGTAATTTTAGACAGTATGTCAACAACTCGCTGGCAGTTAACTAGACATGATCATTGTAAATCTGTAACTCGACTTGCTGAAGAGATATCAAATGCAACAAAGACAACGTCTGAAATTGATGTTCCCGTTTCCACGTTACACGCATGGAAAGAAACTTTAAATGACAAAGAGAGGGCATTACGACTACTTGATGTAAATATTTTGTTAACCTTACAAAGCGATGATGACGTCGTCAATGATGCAATCCAGGCTGGTAGTTATGACAGAATGATCAAAGAAGCTTTAATAAATGTGCAGATGTTGTTAGATAGAAAATATGACGACTTCTTGGCAATAGCTGACAACTTAGATGTAGTTAGTAATCAAACGGATGCAGTGCTAAACGAGTTGAGTTTTCAAGAACATGTTATGGACGCGATTGACAGATTGGACAAGACAGCGCCGTTTTCTTTGAGCTTTATACAGCATAGTTATGACTTATCATGCAAGAAAGAATCAAATGAAGAGACAGAAATTGTTGCACTTGTACCACAACCATACCCAACGTTACCACTGAATAAAAATTTCAAGGAAGAAACATCTCCACAATTTTGTTTCACTTTTTCAAAGGATTCTGAATCGGAAGTTAATGTGGCAGGCGACTCAAAAATGTGTCACTCAGAACCGATTATAAGTGTCACAGAAACATTACCTATACTACAGTTATATGAGAATGCCCAGAAAAAGAAAGATTTGGCTGTTGCTAAGAACTTTAAGCCAACGGTGAAAAAGGTTTCCACCAAAACAGCAAGAACATATCAAAGGTTAGATCAAGACAACCAACACGACAATAAATCATCCAGTCTTGTTGGATATGAAAATTTAGGATTAACTAAACCAAACATGCAACAGAAAGAATTAGATTCGCATTCAAAAGCGCAGAACAGTGGAAAAGAAAACGTAAGTCACATAACTTGT
Source organism: Hydractinia echinata (assembly GCA_030067915.1). Lineage (NCBI taxonomy): Eukaryota > Metazoa > Cnidaria > Hydrozoa > Anthoathecata > Hydractiniidae > Hydractinia > Hydractinia echinata. The sequence continues at coordinate 1,547,986 of JASGCC010000042.1, read as the reverse complement.
ATTTTCATGTACGTTCAAGTATGCTTGCAACTAGAGCATGATCTTTTTGGTCTATTGCCTGGTTGTCTAGAAGTTACTAAAATGATTACTGACAAACAAGTAACGTCTATTATATATATATACTTATTTAAGGTTGAAGAAGCTCCCAGCGTTTAAAATCTGGGTATCTGGGTTTTCCGCTGCAAGACTGTATTTTTTCAGCTTTCAAAATTAAGGAGAGTGAATTTATCAGTGTGCAGACGAACAACTTTTTAAACAATCAATAGAAAATTACTCTGTTACACTCTGAAACGCTGGGGGATGCGGTTGTGAATGCTTGAATGGAAAGTTGTGATGATAAACTATTATAGATAAGTTTACTGTAGAGACACTGTGGGAACTAATACTCCTTTTGCATTCTTTGAAATAATAACCATTCTTCACTGCTGTAAAACAACACTTCAGATTAGCATGTTATTTAGTTAACGTACTTAATTGCGTGTGGTGAGAAGCAAAGAATTTTAAGAACTTTGTTTGTGTTTCAAAAACATCTATGATCTCGTAGCGTGCAGAAAGTAAATAAAAATAAAACTTTTTATAAACTAAACTGAATGATTCCGTCGTACATTATAGTATAGTGCCTGCTACTACGAATTTTTGCCATGTTGTGTGTGATGCACAGTGAAGGCTCTATAACAACTCCTTGACTGAAATTTTGTTCGCTAGGGATATAAAAAGATATTAAAAGTCCAATTTTATATTTTGCAGATCTCAGTTCGCATAAACTATAGAACAGTTTTTACCTAAGGTTATATAGGAAACGTTTAAGTTGAGCCTGTAGCATCACAGGCCAATAAATATTTTCCTCCCCTCTCAAAATATTTCGCAGGCAAAGAAGCGATTAACCTCATGTTACTATCATAAAGACGCGATTTCTTATTATTGCATTATTGGATACAGTACCTTTAAATGTGTTTGATTTATTCACCATAGATTACCTTACCTTTAAATGTTATCAATTTTTTTTATCAGGAAAAGATTCTACATTCTTTTAGGTAAAAAATATAAAAAATTGTTAGATATAATTCATATCACCTGTCAAGGAAACTGTCTTCTACATGGTTTTGTTGGAAATACTATGCATACAGTAAAATCTGCACTATATAGCAGAGCAGAGCACCGAACAGACGCAGGGCGTTTACTTCACCCACATTAAGATAAGCAAAGTAGTTGACTCACTTGAATCATGCAATCAATTCATTTTAGCCTGTAATCAAATCAAAACAGCATATCAGAATATCGTGTAAAGAGAGGGTACAACTTTAAAAAAGTATTGAAATTTCTATCCCCCGCTCCATTGTTCCAAACCCTGCAATTATCACTTTTTAATACGTTTAATATAACCTCAAATTACCCAACCAATCTCGAGTAGCAGCGAGTTGGTTCAGAAACCGGTTTCTTTAAAAACAAAACAAGCGTATTTTGTTGTTGTTGTTGTTTGTTGTTGTTTCTGCTTTGTTGTTTATTTGCCTTGTTTTTTTTTGTCAATAAGTCCCTTCCAGGACTTTAACACAAAATCATTTAATTCGAAAAGGCTTCCAATTTGTCTTGGCTGCCTAAATAGCTACATGCATTATTAGAACTTTGACCTTCAACCTACGAAACTGTATCGTCGGCCCTGTATTCCCTTCAGACATGCAGAGCTGGACGAAAAAAATATCTATATCCGTTTGTTGTAACAACGATACACGATCTTTTTTAGAAGTAACTTAGGATTTTGGTCACATTTCAAGTTTGCTTGTTTTTCGGCAACAGATTAACTAAAAAGAACATCAAATTTGTTTCTATCTTCACTTTCTTCGTCTCTATCTTCATCTCCATTCCCAATATCTCCGTTTTCCTCGTGTGATTCGGGTAAACATCAAGTATTTTATTTTTTTAATTTAAAGAGTTGCTTGCTAATTTTTTAAATCGAGTTCAGTTGCTTGTAATAGACGAGTTACTTATAAAAAAAATCATCGTGTATGAAATATATGATATGAAAAGAACTACGGAATGTTTTAAAGGTTAGGTTCAGTAACATTCAATAAATAGCTTAAACCTTTAGCGCATAGACACATCCATTAAATTCTTTTCTTCATGCGTCTCCAAACCTTAAACGGTGCTCTGTGAAATTTTTCAACATCAGCGCCTTATGCCAAAGTTGTCAGAGGTTAGTTTGTAACATCACAGATGGAGTGCAAAGCTGTGGAGCATCCAAAATGGCGAATCTTAGTATTGCATTAAAAAGGTTTAGACATGTTTGATTAATGCAATCAATGCTACGTATCATTCTATCATTCACACACAAAAATATTTAAATAACGATTGTTGACGTGCTATCCCATGTCGGCCCATTAAGAGTTCGCAATATTACCTTGACGTCAATTAAAAAGTAATTTGACGTCAGCAACGTATGTATAAAATCATACCACCGCCATCTGCGGGTCAGGGCGGATGGTTTCACTGCCTCTCAACACCATTTGTATAAAATCAAAATGAATTATGGCTCCAAGGTAAGAAGGGATTGATTTTCTAATACCGAAACTATTAGTTGTTTTTATTGTAAGTTTCTTTGCGGTTAGTATGCCATGTTTGGACGAAATCTCTCCCATTTTTCAGCTATAAGAACACAACATTAAATTTAGAAGCAAAGATTTCTAACTGCTTTGTAGTACTAGATTTTGCACTTATTGTGGCAATGATAGAAAAGACGTGCAGCAACAGAATATATACATGGAACATTCTGTCCAAAGGACAATCATACCGTCATGATAGTATTTTTGTTCCTCGTTAATATCAAGCATTTTAAATTAGTATCTGTCTAAATATAGTGTCACCTGCGGAAAGGGACGTAACAAATTGTGGTCTAGCTTAAATGTTCACATTAATAATGCATCACTCACCAACCGTTCTGAAAAAAGAATAGCTGTTGTGTAAAATTAAAAATTTACCTTCACGTTCTGAAAGCATGTTTTTGAAATAAGTTTTTTTGCATGATGTTTATGCACCAATCCTAACTCGTCTTGATATATATTCAAGCAATCGTGTATTGTCTTAAGATATGTTCAACCAATCAAATTATTAACATGTGAAGCACATCTCTTATGAACCTGGTATCCAAGATATTTTTATAAAAAAAAATCTTACCAGAATTAAAAAAAAACATGCTTGCTGCATGATGAATAAACTGATGAATAAACTTTTGTACATCTCATTTATAGCTCGTCAAAATGAAAGACATGGATAATGAAGAAGGAAAGGAAAGTGAAGAACAGGAAATATGCTACGAAAACTTTCAGCAACCTGATGGAGGTTTTGGTTGGGTGATAGTAATTGCAGCCTTCTCAGTACAATTTTGTGTACTGGGAACGATGAATAATTTCGGCATACTTTTCTCCGAACTGCTGGTAGAATTTAATGAGTCGAAACAAGCAACGGGTAAGTGTCATTTCTATTTTGATCTATGTAATGTTGTTGTGTTGTTGTTTTAAAACTTAAATTCCTTTTCATTACTTCTTTGATTATATGTGCAAGTAGGAATTTCTCTTGTAATACCGTTAAAATCTTTCAAGGGAAAATCACCAGATTTTACTTAATTGGGAAACACTGTTGCAGTAAAGCCAGCTCAAATATAAAGCCAAACAGAAGAGCTTTTGTGTGCATATAACATGTGTTGTGTGACTGATTTTATTTAAACGTGATGTTTTATGTGATAGGACATATACCAACAACTTATGATATCGTAGCCCAGCATTTAATGTAACGTGTAAACTGACCTTAAGCAGAACCTCTAATTACATAGATTTTTTTGTTTGTTTTTGACTTGGCGAGAGTAAACAAGGGAGGTTAAGCATTATTATTAAAAAGTTCTAAATTTTGGGACATTTCAGCCTTTTGATCCATTGAAATATAGCTTGTTGTAGAAAGGTGGTATTTTTTTCAGTCCTCAACCTCGTATTCCGGCCAATTTGCATTTATCATTTATGCTTAAATCCTTCTACCTGCATTGTTCTGTTTTCTTGGAAATGTTGGAACAAAATTTGCCAACTTTCAAATCTTAAATTGCGGGATAAATATTTGTAGACAATCAATTTGTGGGGTCTAGACGAGATGAATATTTATGGGTTTTAAGCGAATCAGCACAAATAAATAACTCAATTATTTCTCACACGAGCAATTCCTTTGTAGAAAATCAGTATAAAATAGTGTCTCTTCACAAAGAAGCGTTGTTGTTTTTCTTTATCATTTGCAGCGTAAACATTGATTTAAACTGCTACAATGATTTTCTTGAAGTAACTTTATTCGTAAAAGTAATAAAGTATATATTTTTAGAAAAAAGATATTATAAAGATATCATATAAGATCTACAACCCTGGAAATAATGTTTGAAAAATTATCCGTTTGCCAGCTCTTTCTCAAAACAGGCAACACAGCATCAAATTTGTATTTTGACAGTGGTGTAGGCTGAGTTACCAACGTGAAAAATGCGCTAGCTGCACTTTCCACAATGTCCGCATTATTGGACAATCCATTCCACCACGTGAAAAGGACCGAAATATCGTAAAATCAGCAAAAATTAGCAGCCTTTAGGACCTAACCTATGAAATTAACTATGACAAGTTTGCAGGCATGTTACTTGGATAGAAACGCCGTTCTTAACTGCTTGTGGTTGCGATTTTTGAAATGCCGCTCTTTATCCCAATATATTATGCCCAGGATTGTAACTATAAAAAGCAAAGATGCTTATTACACAGGGACCGCCTATGGACTACCAAATCGAAAATTCTGTGCAAAACACTTATAAAAATACGTGATATAATTTGAGCCATAAAAGAGCAATGCTCATATGTTCTTTATCAACATACAATAACCAAATACATGTCCAAGCATCACTGTCGATAGTTCCAGGTAAAATACAATAAAGTCATGAAAATTTGGATACATATAAAACCTTTCTTTTTCAAACTGAAAATGTTTGTAATACCAATTTAGTTGGTCGTGACTAAAAGTGACTAAAACGTATTATAAAGGTCTAGTTCTTTTTCCCGTTGGTGCTTTTTCCCGGTTTCTTCATCTCGTATCTTTCATATTTTTGTTTCCAATTTTTTTTCAGCATGGGTTGGATCGATCACATACGGACTAATGTTTATGTCCGGACCAATAGCGACATCTTTATGTGAACGAATTGGTTGCCGCCCTGTTGCGATATTGGGAGGAATTATTGGTGCTGTTGGAACGTTACTAGCCTCGTTTTCAAACAACATATACAAAATGTATGTAACTCAAGGTTTCTTATTTGGCGTTGGAGCTAGTCTGTGCTACTTCCCTTCTGTCATTATACTACCTCAGTACTTCTGTAAACGGTTATCGATGGCAAACGGGCTGGTATCGTGCGGATCAGGAGTAGGAACAATGGCAATGGGTCCGATAATTAACGAATTAATATCGAGTTATGGATGGCGAATGTGTGTTAGATTTTCTTCTGTTTTAATGATAGCAGTTTCCTTTATCAGTATACTTTACAGACCACGAATTCAACCAATGGACGCTCGATATTTGCGAAAACACAAAAAACCGTTGTTCGACTTTTCCGTGTTTCAAAATAAAGCCTTCCTGGCGTTCACATTTGCACTGTTTTTGTTTATGTTATCATACTTCGTCCCGTTCGTACACTTGGTAAGTCGCTGCTGTTTTATTTATTTATTTATTTATTTATTTCTTCTATGGTTCATTTAATTTCTAATTTTTTAATTCTACAGTTACTGGATAATAATTTGAACGTGTTTATGTTTCGCAATTGTCGTTGTCAAACTCACAATAGAAATTTGTCACAGATTCGATATAAAGAATGGATATAGGGCGAAAAAAAACCTGTCAGGGAGCAAAATATTTGTTCGAGACAGGAAGAAAAAGTGTGTTTGATAAAAAGAATTTACTTTAATCCCACTGTGTTTAGTGCTGTTGCTTTTATGAATTAAACAGAATAATCTTTCGTCACTTCATCTCGCATTCTTTTTCCTTTTAGGCGCAAATGGCAGTCGAGCATGGCGTTCCGATGAAAAAAGCATCCCTTTTAATCGGCTTCATGTCCGTTTCTTCGACATTCGGTAGATTATTCTTTGGCAAGATTGCCGACAGCCGAAGAATCAATAGATTATATGTATATCAAATATCTTTATTGGGGATTGGTGTTGCAAACACATTATGTCCTGTGATGGTTTCGTTCCCCGGTTTTTTAGTCTATTGTACTATATTTGGATTTTTTGAAGGATGTTATGTTTGCCAGTGTGCTGTATTGACAGGTGATATAGTTGGAAGAGAAAGAATGGCGTTGGGAGTTGGGACTTTGTTTGGAATTAAATCAATACCATTAACCTTAGGGCCACCTCTAGCGGGTATGAATAAAATTTAACCTGGCTTTTTTTACTTTTAAAATGTTTTTATATATAGACCAAATTGCGAAAAATCGTTTCTTGAGCTAAATGTGTTATGTGACCGCCTTAATTTTTAAAGAAAAGTGACAAATAAGAGATAAGATTTTAAAACATAGGTTTATTATGCGCCATAATTTTTAGTTAACCTTGAATTGATAAAAGAAACATTATTAGCATCTAATTCATGACCACTTTTAATAATCTAACTAATGACAGCTAATTTTTTTTAGGTTTTCTCTACGATATATCTAATTCATATCAAGTCGCCTTCTTCGTGGCAGGAGCAGTTTCCACTTTAGCGGCGTGTGTTATGTTCACTATACCATTTCTAATGCCACCACCTGACCACTCGTTTTGGAAACACCGTCAAACATTTTCAATGAAGTTTCTTCTGCCGAGCACTTCTTCAAATTCACAAGATTCTGTTGACGGTAATAACAATGATATGGAGAAATATGATAAAAATACAACAGATAAAAATAATTTAGATGGAAAAAGTTATTTGTATCCAGGAAAGAGTCAATCGTTTGTCTCGATAGGTCAACTTTATTTTGATGTAGAAAAGAAAGTTAGCATGAGAGATATTGGTAGCGTATCATCACTTGGAACGATATTGATTAGTCCAAATGTTAAAAAGGCATCGTCGAATTTAATCGTTGTCGATCGTCTAACTGTCGTATGATTATCGTGGATTTCTGGACTTATAAATGTACAACCACGATCACGTTTCATAATAACAGCGTATTAAATTAAAGACTTGATTTTTATTTATGTATACCTATATTTCCTTATCAGTTATTCTGTTATTTTTTTTATTTTAGAACATATACATACCAATAATTTGATGTCACTAAAAATGAAATTTACTGTTAATATTTAACAACAAAAAATACAACGCAGAAATAGTAATAAATATTTCGATTTATAATAACAGTAAAATGCTTTTTTATTAGGCTATCGCAAAACGCGCACGCTGTTATGCCCAAAAATCGGGGAAACTCAGCTTGGAGCAATATGTAAATACTGAAATATGGTAAGAATCAGTCCCCGGTCGTAATCTGTTTGAAAAACGCCAGATCGAATTATTTTTGTGCGAAAAAAGCATTGTTTTTGTTCTTCAATCATGTTTTCCGAGGTGGCAGTTATTATTATAACATTTACGGGCGGGAGCTAATGTTGTTAAAAGTACTTTTAGCGTTATATTACTTCTTGATGAGACAAGGGGAGAAAATATTTTCCAGGCATAATTCAACATTGCTATAGATAGAGCAAGTACAGTTTCTTAATGTGTAGGTCTGGACATTAGTGAAGAAGCTTCAAAACTCGCTAGTTAGCAAAAGTAATTCTCAGAGATCGTTAATATTTTTCCAAGAACTTAAATAAATGGATTTTAAACATATAAAAATATTTTGAATAAATTTCAAACTTTAATGACGTCACAGACACAGTGCTGACTTCAAAGGTTTTGTTCCTTTGGTACCATACCCAACTGTGCCAAGTTTGATTCCGTTTAAAAAAAACATACCCCTCCCCTAACGCCAATCAAGAAGGGCGCTAAATAACGTGTTTATTGTAAAAAGTCATACGTTTATCCCTTAGTGAAAACTAAATTAATGGATTGACATCAAAGTAGCTAATGTTGACGCCCCAACGATATTAACTCAACATAAATCTAGCTTAAAGTTCCTTAGGCGCCCTTGCCAACTAGTCGTCAATACTAAAGCGATTTACTTATGTTTAATTAGCTAGCTACATAATAATATCACCTTTTAATTGTCATGGAAACAACCTTCCATTGACGATATATTAGGACACGAACGTACGTAAACATTAATTACAAAATACATGATGGCGGTGGTAGTAATGACATTATAATAGCAAATAAAATCCTCAAATGATATCCATCAGCGTGAGTGGTAAAATTGACGTCATATGAAATGCGTTGGTAGGACTGGAATGTTTGCGCTGATGACGCAAAATATTGCCATTACTAAAAACATAGCGTTTTTGGTGTCTCGTTAGTAATATGAAAAACGCTTATCATGTCATTAAACCAAAAGTTTGTCTTTAACGAAGTTTCAATTATCTGTGGATGAATAGAGATGTATGCTGCAGTTTGTTGCTACATGTGCTTAGCGGTTTTTTCAACCTCGTTCTACATGTTTTCTAAAGAACAAATTCATTCATCTTGTGTCAGCCATGAGTATGAAGGACTATGGTGATTATTTCGACTTAAATGATTTTGTATCTTTTGAATGTGTTGAGGACAAATGCTATGACTATGACACTTGCCACCGTAACAAAAAATTAATGCGGACGTCATCATTCTTTTCAAAAACGGCTTTCTTTAATTCTTTGGATTTTCTTATCTTTTCAAATTATATTTACCTAATTTGCGTTTAATACTTCAAGGACAAGTACATTTAGATTATGGGAGATGTTTCCCCCTGAAATATATGTGAAAACTTTTCCAGCTGGCTTTGACACGAAATCTAAAACGTTTTAGTAATGGAAATAACACTTAAAAATTTACGAAATTTTAAGCAAAAACATAGACAATATTGGTTTATTGTTTGCGAAGAGCAACATTGTTGAAAATCAAATTGGGTTTAAAAAAAAAGTGAAGATCCTTAGTACAACCCTGGTATAAACAACTTAAATATTCCCTTCGAATTGCTCCGCAGTTATGTTTGTTTGAGCAATTTTTGTTTGGAGGTAGAAATAATATTATTTCTACTTCTATGGTTAAAAAAAGAGGAATGTTTCTTTTTATCTCCGCAAGCCTGCATTATAAAATTTCTATTCCGTCTGTTAATCAAAATGGTAGCCTCAATAGCAATGTTTTTACATTAAAAATGAGAAATTCATTTTGATTAATTATCTATTTATAGACACATTTTTCTTTCTTATGCGAAGTCCAATTTAACCGCATAAGCGAGATGGAGAATCGAAAACTTGTCTTACCTTTGAAAAACTGCTGTTGATTTTTGTCGTATCGTAAATTAATCGTAAACTTCGAATCGTAAAGAGTCACGTTTACCTTTGACAAGTAATTGAAGTACTATATATAACATCGTTAGAGAGAGAGAGGCCACGAAAACGAACATAACTAGATGCTGTGATCTTTGACGTAGATTTTTAAGGTACAATTCCCTGATAATATTTGAATTTTTTTTAACATAGTTTCTTATAGAAAATAAAATTTCGATGTAATATAACATGCTTTCTTATTTTAACAAATAATTATAATAATAACCTTTCCTGTCAAACACTGGCATTTAAAATATTTCATGGCATTCCTTTTTTGCTTTTCTCGTAATTGGAACTCAACATATTGTGAATGAATGACCAATGTAACACCCAGTCTTTTGAAATCAAGAGATACTTGTCCCCGGTGTTCCTTGTATTATTATTAAAATTGCATTTAGTCAACTTCAAATCCTCCTTGGTAATAAGATCTAGGAACAAGGTTGTATTAAATACTCCATGTTGTATTTTTATCTCCATTTGTGAAGAAGCGTTAAGTTTGATGACATATTTGACTGAATGCGTCATGTCTTGCTGCCCGTGAGACAAAAGTCGTGCTACGGACACACGAATTAGCAAATGCGATATATTTTTATTGACTTTGTATCGGGCAGGCCTATTTTCCGTGGTATGGGCTGATCTCGTGCTAAAGATGCACAAAATAACGCTTTCAGTGTAAGGAATAGTTATTTTAAGTTAAGGGTTTACTGAATTATGTCCATATATGCTTTTATCACAGGGTATTTACTTGAGGGATGGTTTTATTTAGTACGTGTGTTAAGCTATCACGTATGGTAAATGAGCTTTATTTTCGATTTGCATATTTACTTATTTATTTTTATTTCACTTTATTTAGAGTTGATACAAGGATAAAACAACATAAAATAACTATTACAAAAAGGCTATTTAAAATCGAAATTTTTTGACATGTTTTGAAGGAAAAACGTTTGTTGGCTTCTAGATGCTGCTAACTTAATTTCTTATCTGCTAAAGGTTCCAACTAAGTTTTACAATTGCTTTCAAAACCTTTTACTAAAAATATTTTATTTATTATTTTATTTATTTATTTATTATTATTTTACTTATTTTTATTTCCATTTATTTATTTTTACTGCCACAGCTAAACTTACTTAATCCAATCGGCATAAATGCGAAGTCGAGCTGCTGTTGTTGTTTTTATTCTGTAGCCATTTGTCACTGGTCTTTTTACTTGACGTGAATTTGTAATTTGTAATTCATTAACCCTGTGTTTACTTAATTAACAGTGACAAAAACAGCAATTAAAGTAATTAACTATAACTACTTATGGAAATCATTAACATGAAAATGCATGTCCTATTCAAAACTTTTGTAGGCACGTACTTGGTTTTTCTAACAACACACAAATTGAATCTTGGATAAAAACATCTGAAAATTTTGTTACAGGTATAAGTTTATTATATCTTTTGATTTGATTTTTAATGTCTTTTTAACATTATGGTTTTTGCCTTTTTTCTTATTTATTCTCATTTTTCTTTTTCTTTACATTAACTTTCCTATAGTTTGAGGCTCAATAATTAATTTTTATTATCATTATTATTATTTTGATTTTTACCATTTTTGTTATTTATTATAAGAATCAAATTTACCTGTCTATACTTATTGTTAAAAGCTGCACGATCCTTTGCTCGTTATAAATACATTAAGCAGAATGAATTTATTCAACGTCATATTATTGCCATTAGAAGTAAAAGAAGGTCTTTACTGTACTTTATTTAGTCTTTCCGTTAAGTGTAATTTTACTGATAAACCATGTGGTTTTAAAGAAATTCAACACTGATTCGGTAGTGGAACGCTTTCAGAATCACAATTCTAATGCTTGTTGGCGATTGTAATTTATACAAGCAGTACTATCACCGGTAGAGGGAAACAATATTGAGACAAATAAAACTTATGGACTTATTAAATTAAGTTCTCAAAAACATAGCTGAAAATATCACCATAAAAAGAAGCAGTAATTATTAAAAAAATTGATTAGAAATTAATGTTTTACCATTATATCTGCCTCCTAAAAATACATCAAGGCCTATAAAAAAAGTGAGTGCGTCTATGAGTGCAAAAACAGCACCCAACACATTATAATTTAATGAAAACATAGAGATAGGATTAATAACATAGAATCGCGTGTTTTTTTCACTGTTCTCGCATAACCTTAAATTAATCATCTAATAACTACTACATAGCTACCTTAAGTCGTATTTACCAATAAACAGCGCTTATTTCGTGTTTCTGTAGCACGACTTTTCCTTCGCGCACACGCAGAATACGGCTATATCAGTATAGCGATAGTTGTTAGCGCGTGGTAAATCCACGAGAATTCGCCCGTCATAAGAAAGTCGAAAATAATATATGGTATGAAAATTTCGTGCTTAGTTTAGCATGACCCGGTCTCGGCCGACAGACAGACAACGGCTACTATTATAGAGACGGTTTTTGAGAGAGCGCGGCGTTTTACTGACGGAAATACAGTTTTTAGGCATTATTAACATTTTCAACAACTAGGATGTTGGAACCAAAGACTGGGTATTAAGTTTATACACGTACTATTGCACAACCGAAGTTAATTTTTTATTTTTATTTTTTTTAAATTTTGTATTTTCTTGTAAAAAAATTATTTAATTATATGGTGGGCGTGATTTTAAATCAGCAAAAGTAATTTGTATTTGTATTTCAATTATATAATCTCCTACTTAATTTATAGTACTACCTCATCCCCAATACATTTTGTCCAGGCTAATTAGATGGACACAAAAAGTACTGATAACAAAGTTGTATGAAGTGACCTAAATCATTTCTTAGTATTTTCCTTTATGACTACTTCAATTGTAAATTAATAAATAAATAAAACGAACTAACAAGCAAATACTGATAAAAAATTAACATCGATCTAATACGACCACATTTTTAATTTAGCAAGCAGCATATTACCTTCTATAAAAGCAGTAAAATTACATCGTTTACAGAAAATTAGAGAGATAATGGAAATTAGCAAACGATAACGGTAGAACGGGGATTTTTTCACACTCAATCTAATTTGGTTCCATACTTGACAATCTTGCTTTAGTTGGAAGAAACATTGCTTAATAAAAAACGTGTTAGTCAGGTCGGAACAACATCGTAAAGTTTTGAAGATTCGGTTAAAGAGATGAGAGTTTTGAAAGAAAAGGTTAAAGAAGTTGACAGATGTCAGAATGATATTGGTAGCTATTAAATTATTCTTGCAGTTGTTTTGGCGCGAAAATGGTTTTGGAACATGCTTGAATAAAAAAATAGATTCAATTTACGTTGCTGTTGTTGTTGTTGTTTGTTTGTTTGTTTGAGATGTTTAAGTTGGGATTTGATTTAAAAACTTAGCAACCACTAAAACCGTTCTAGGCCAGAATTTGAATATTACACAATTAAAAAAAAAATCGTCTGAAATCAGTTGGACAACAGCTAACTTATGTATCACCTTCTTTTAATCTGTATGACTGTGAAAATAAGAAAAACCCTCATTATACCTAATTACACTCAATTTCTCCAACCCCTTTAATTATTCTTGTCCAGATAAAAATTCTACTTTAGGTGAATATATCATTTTCTCTCCTATCTGATAATGTATCTTAATTTCACCTATTTGTTTCCTTGTTGACATGTATAGTTACAAGATCTTTCTTTTTGATTAAAATGGTCCAGGGAATGATGTAAAAAGCTAATTTTATATGCCATCTATGTTATCCAAAGTTGACATAGGTTTGTGAAGCAAGGTAGATATGAAACGCATCATATTAACTATAAATACCTTTTTCGTCACACAAATAAATATGTTTATCTACTTCAACGATTTACATGCTTTTTTAAAAAGCAATACAAAATTTAATAAGGTTTAATGTTGTATAAGTTTTTGTATTATACAGGCTCCACTGTTGCCTAATTGTTGCTTGTTGACTATGTATTTTGAAATATCAAATTCGCGCGTTTTCTTGTTCAGCTGAGCGACTAAGGAAATCAAACTTCTTTTTTGATTGCGTTTGTCGTCGCGTGAAAAGTACATGACTTTTAGAAGAAGGAAAGTCTGGGAAACTATTGTTGCTTTATAATCCCTGTTACCTGTGCTTTTTCTTTTCTTTCCTTTCTTTGTTTATTTATTTTACGTCAGGCTGGCTGCTGCTTACAAGTTGTTCTTCGTTTATGAAATTATATAAGTCTGATGTTCATTATAAGATGTTGTTTTAAAGCGCGTATGACTAGGTCATGATAAAAAAACAACCGGGACGCATTCATTGAAAAATGTCTTTTTTGACGTCTGTGCAGTGGTGTGTATATTTGGATGAATTTGTTGGCAAAATATCAAGTACAAGGCTTCAATATACTTTTTCAGAGCTGAAGTTTTCAAGTCAGGTTTTTTTATCAAGTTGTTAAATTGAAAATTAATGTTCGATTTTGCGGATAACATTCCTCAAAACTTTGCTTAAGAAGTTCTTTCGTGAAATGTAATAAAGTTTGATGTAAAAATGACTGCTAAAAAATAATTTTGGAAATGTAATTGGTGGTGAAAAAAATCTTTTGTAGACAAAATAAATTTCTTGTGGGTTAGTATTTCTGTCCAAAATTGCTACTCACAGTAGTCGAATTTAGTTGATAACCTATCGTAGTATTATTATGAACAATTGATAACATTACTGTTAATATTAAAAAGCAGGCTCTTTAAATAAGGCCTGCCTATTAGCTTTCAAGATGAAATGCAATATCAAGTAGATTGGAGTCTTTTTTTGTCTTATTAATACTATCTATACCCTCTATCATTTGTGGTTACAACCTGATTGTCTGCGTGCGTATCTTTAACCACAACAGCAGACATATATCAGTTAAATAAATATTTTGGTTACCATACTTAATTTGCATTTAATTATGCAATTTACATTTAATTATTCCTTCATTTGTTTTGTTAGTCGCACAAAGAATAATAATTATAATGCATGGGAAAATGTTGAATTGAAAAATGCTTGGTATGGACACAAGATAAGTTTCTGACAGACGGTATTTTGTTTTAGGGTTAAAAATATAAACAAAGAATCCATGTGCTCCAGTATTGTCCTCTTCACGCATTAAAGTTTTTCCATAGTTTAGGAGTTTGGACCTAAGTCCGCTGTGAACATCAACAATGAAATTTCACAAGTTGGAAATCAATAAAAATGTGCAAATTTAATATAGAAACAGCCTACATAACCACTTGTAATAAAGGACTTAAAATTTACGGTTCTGTCTGCACATATTTTGACCAAAATTCTAGACATTTGAACTTGTTGCAGGTAAGACCTTAAAATTTCGTCTATGCTTTTCATGTCAGCTTTTAGATCTTACTTTCAAGGCGATGGATCATTCGTCTTTGATCATTTAAATAATGGCATCACAATTGGCGCCAATTATTTCTTGTTCACAAGTGTTGTTTGTCTAGATGTCAAGGATAAAGAATACAGAACTTGCTAATAAAATTAGTCAACTACGCATGGACGATGCCTGCAAATTGAGCTGGGATTAAACGAAACTTAATTTAACTGTTATGCTTGTGTCTTATGCTTCAATAAATCGATGTGTGATTACGTATGGTCATATTGTAAATTTTGCGCAAATGCGGCCAGTTAGAATGTAGGTTGGTTACTTTCACCATCGGATATTGGCATGTACATATGATTGTTAATGAAACATTCCAGACCGGTAAATCTGCTGAAGCTTTTGTTTTCATTTGGTTCAATTTGCTGTCATGTAGCGTATCGCCGATGGCGTCTGTTATGTTATTCTTATGTTCTATGTGCTTAGTATGTGATCCAACAGGGCTGAAGAGTTAATGTTATATAATGCGATCTACTCGACAATAAATAATGAAAATTGTCCTAAAAACATTGTGCTACTAACCCCCATTAATTCAAAGAAATCGCTGTCGAGCGTTGTTATGATTTATAAATGATGTGATTCTTCAGCGTGGTTTTCAATGAATACTTTACATTTGTCGGACAGATGTTGTATTACAATCGTACTACAGTCTGACGACACATCGGAAACACTTGCCGTCCATTTGAATTATAATGGCAAATTATTTCTGTGGCATAGAAATGTCGTAAGAAAAATCCTGCTCTACGATATTTTACTACAGTCGTACATCAAGTCGCACGATATATGTGCTTCAGAAACACGATATATGTGCTTCAGGAACACGATATATGTGCTTCAGGAACACGATATATGTGCTTCTGGAACACGATATATGTGCTTCAGAAACACGATATATGTGCTTCAGAAACACGATATATGTGCTTCAGGAACACGATATATGTGCTTCTGGAACACGATATATGTGCTTCAGAAACACGATATATGTGCTTCAGAAACACGATATATGTGCTTCAGAAACACGATATATGTGCTTCAGATACACGATTCGTACGACTCGTCTTTAGCACTTTGTTCTTGGTTTTGAACAAAATATCTAGTTTTTTTAGCAAATGGCACAACTTACGTTGAAAAAGAGACAGCGTGCAAAAATGTATCGCAGAAATGTTTGCTGTATTTGCTGTACGACTGTTACAAAGGAAGAATTTCTTGAAAGAAACCAAGCCTTACCACTCGGAAAAACTAATTGTCCCATTTTGTTTCGTTTTATTCTGATCACCTGCTTATCAGCAATGGTTTAACCTTCTTTTAAATTTTCCTCAAGCATTTTTACCAGGTCCTTTTGAGAATACTGCGCTGATAATTTGATAATTTTTGATAGCAAGTCGCATAATCTTATTTCAGTATTAAATTATTTAAACCATTTCCGTCTTCTTCGTGTTAAATTTCTTGCGTGTCAATAACTATATATTTAGAACATTTTTGAGATGAAATGAAAACTTTGTATAAAATTTCAGGTCCTTAATCTAACATTTATCCCAAATTTAATGTTAATATTGCTAAATCTTACAAAATGTGCAATTGTGTTCACGCTTTGCAGAAGTTTATTTTCCCATCAACAACACAAACACTAACGATAGAGCACAGAACTGAAAATACTTCCTCTTATATATATACTCGACACAAAAACGGCACGACGATGATAGACCCAAGGGGTGGGCAAGATTGGAGGTAACTCAATATCTTAATTTTGTCGAGCAAAAAACACCTCAAAGGAGAGCGAAATGCTCCCTCCTAGACACGGCAGTGCCAGTGAGAATATGCAAAACATGCACTGCCTCATTCAATTTTCAAGAAAAAACACAGCAAGCGCTATAAGCGCTCACTATATGTCCGAGAAAGTTGATTGGCTCTTATACCTATTTCAGAAAGACGTTTGCCAATCATTAACAGTACCATGTTATCAGCACACTGATTAGTCAGTTTCTCTAGTCACGTGATGATGATGTAATCAACTCGTTGTTTCCTCGCTAATATTTCTCAAAATAAGAGTGTCAAGTGCCACTCTGCGAGCTGTAAAATATTTAAAAAAAACACAAGTTTAAGTTTTAAAATTAACATTACGTGAGTGGGTGGCTATTGATTTTTCTTGAGACGTCACGAACACTATTTTCTCATGACGCAATAAAGTTTACAATACACAGTCTACATATGAGATTGGAATTTTTTTGAAAGTTTATTTTTTCAAGACATGCAGTAAAAGTGTGCTTGTTTGTTTCGGAGGGGATGCTTGTTTTGAATTGGCTGTTTGGTTCGGTTATTTCCATTTATGCTTAGTTCTGTTCTTTACATCTTGTTTTACATCCGTTTAGTTTTAAAAAATTCTAAAATAAATTATGCCAAATGGGTTTAAAACAAGTATTACATAAACCTTGGCTACTGGCTCTTTTAATTGACTTTATTCATAAATTTTCTCAAAGACAAAATCACTGTCGTATTACTCTTAGGATTATGACGTTTAATAGCATTTCTCAAATTTGTTTATCGTATCAATTATATCTCATTTGCTCAAGAAAAGTCTCAAATGGTTATTCAATTATCAGTAAGACGTTTATTGAGAAAATTCTTTCTAAGCTTTTTGCTAATTTCAAATTTTCTGATTTTGAAAAGCCTTCAAATTAACTTATGTTCTTTATAGAAAAACAACGAAGGTGTCAGCCTTTGATCTTTTCAAAATGTTCTTTCCGTCTCTTAGCAACATCATTAACAGTGAAGACTACCCTCTTAAAAACATATCTATTGTCGCCTTTTGATTACGCAATTTTGGTTAACTCTACCCAGCGAGAAATTATCAAAAGGTAAAAGTCTCGCCGAAAGGTAAAAGTTAATTTTGTTATCATTTTAATCCAGTGATGTACAAACTAGATGAGATGCTTTCAGTTAATTACACTCACACAGCAAAGTAGATAATAGCTGGTAGGTAGACGGTTGTAATATACTACCATGGTAACGTTGTTGTTATATTCCGCTAAAGGTTATACGTGGTAGCATACCGGAATTGTAAGCGTCATTAAAATGTCATCGAAAGCGGAATCAACCACATGGAAATTGACGTATCTGACCTTTGAGGAATTTTTCTTTACTATTTCTATATGTCCAGCATGGATGTGAAACTATAAACGAGAAACTTACCTAGCCGGGGAAAGGATTTCTCTAAAAGGATGTTAGCAACATCCAAAGGTCTTGTTGGTTTTCTATAGTGAAAAATACGTATCTGTGATCAAATTCCCATTCTTAAACATGTTTTTTAAACTTTATTTTATGTTTCGATGAACATTTTCCTAGTATACAGTGGTTTTGGCGCCGCTTGTGAAATTGGTCAGCAGTCTGTTGTTTTTAATATGTTGATTGTCTTTTTTATAGTGACGTTACTAAGCTGCCACGTGCTTAGCGGTTACATGTATTTAAAAAGTGCGATATTTAGAAAAAGTAAAAATGGCTTTCTGTAAGGTTAGGGGTTAAAAGAAACAATTCATTAACTGACAGGTATAGCTTCTGTATAGCTAAAATCAATTAATAAATCAATCAATCAATTTTTTATTTCAACTCATAAACACGCTAATACATAGTTCGCTAAAATAGCATGTAAACAGAATATAACAAAAATAATAATTGATAATAATAATAAAGCTGTAGAATAACGGCTTTGGTTTAGAAACCAATTTAATACTAACATAATATCGCAAAGAAGTTGAAAGAGGTAAGACTTAAAGAATGAAAAGCAATTTTCCACCAAACAGGGAATTCAATTAGACGTCTTATTTCTAAGAGCATCATCTGGTATTATCCATTCAGATTATTTGAGACAACATTAGGTCGTCTTGTCTTATAAAGTCATACTATTAGCATGCGTTTTAATATGCTAAAGATAGAATATTGTTCCCCAGCTCCTTTTCCTGATGGTTTTACACGAAAATCGTGTTTAAATTTTTATTTAACAAACTGAAAAGAATTATTTTTATCAAAACTATGCTTCGTCTCCTGTTTAAGTGAACTCTAAAGGTCCTTGTTTTTCTCTTTTTTTAAATGTCCCATAAAGCTCATCTTAACATTAACAGCAGTTCTTATGACGTTACATCTGGATAAGCGAGGTTTTATTCTAATGAGCAAGACAAAATTCAACCTCCAAGGAAAAACGAAATGCAACTACATTTTTGGATAAAATCCTACACTTACGAAAAGCATTTTACATGTAATATTGTTACACAAAAACAAACAAAAACAAACAAAGATTTACACAGACAAATTTATTTATTAAACACATCAATAATTGGTTATGAATTGTAAACCAACATATTGTATAAAACGGAAATATATAAAAAAAAGCGTTACTAATTAGCAAGTAGTATAATTAAAAAGTGCATCATTAATTAAGGATATAACCTTTCACAAATCTCTTAGGCCTATTGTGTTGAGAAACAGTGTTACATTTGCTTTTAAACGAAACCAAAGCAAGAACAAGACGATATATATTTTGAATTAAAGCTTGATAAAAAATTGTATATATACGCTGTGAAAACATATATAACGTAGTGAATAAAATAATATTTTGATATCGTGATATGTTATATAGGGTTGTAAATCGTGTAGCCGGACAGAAGTTGTAAAAATATTACATGTATTAAATTTGTCAAAGGATTGAAGCATATAGGTACCCAATTTCTGTAGCTCTTATAATTTTGTACGATTTTCAGTCGTCAAGCCACGTTCTTCATATATAAGTATATTAAAGTCCTGTTATTTCTTTATTTACCTTTGTCTCGATGGCACATCATCTGACATCGGATTATACTTGTGAGTAATAGAGTCGTATGCTTTTAATTGATTTTTTTTTCTTGTGGCGTTTGAAATAACTTGTTAACGCATATATGAAGGACCATCAACCTTTTTCATTTAATTCAATCTAGTTAAAGCCTGAACTTTCACTGGACCCTTGATTGTTAGTTGGGAGAAGAACAACATGAAAGTTGCTGACTCTTCATTGTTGTACAGAAATATAACAAAGTAAGGCTATAACTAAAACACTGTCCATTAAAACGAGTCTTTTTCGTTTTTACTACTGAAGAAATATTTAATTCCTTCTGACGTTTAGATATAAACACTTCAAAAGGTAGGGGAGGCTCTTTCTTTTGTTTCCAGCTTGTTTTATATAATTTATAATTTATGCAGTACCTATTATTTCACCACAAGCAGGTTTTTTCTTTAAAAACAATTATTCTGTGTGTTTACTAATTTATTTTTAACTTGCCCCAGCCCAACTGAATGTTTTATTGTCATTTCCTTCTAAGGGAATAGTTGAAAGGTTGTTAGGAAGATAGTAGCTTGTTTATCACAGGACCGCATAATCAAAATCATAATTAAACAAGTAAATATGTGGAGAGCCGAATAGGTAAACAAGCATTTCTACGAAGGACTTTAAATATCATGGTTTTTCGCCGACAATCGTTCATCATTGAGTTCGATTTCTGGTCCCCTGTTATCGCAACGTTAACGGAGTTTGGGCACAACCTGATAGAAAAATTAATGCTCTTTTTTTTGGGCCTTAAGTTTTCGTGCAAGATTAAAATCAAAATGAAAACATATTCATCTGTTTATTATCAAAGATTTATGTTCCTAATCTAGATTTCTTCAGAATAATAAATTTTCGTTTTATTAGAACTAAAATTTTATGACGTTTTTAACAAATGAAGCTGGCATGATTTATATTCCTTTTTTTGTTTTGCCGCTTCAATATGGTACATCTGAAGTAGTGAAAAACTTTCGTTCACCAGAATTTTTATCATTCATCAAGTAAGGTAACTCGTTTTTATAGTACACTAGTCGGTAGCCCGTGGATAAACCTACGGGTTTGCACGTCCTTTATTTACTGCATTTCGTGTGTCTCGCTACTGCAGGTACTATTTTGCGTGACAGACAGACAGACAGACGTATACGGGTATAATAATATAGATGCATTTTTTGACATTGTCGATCTCCTCTTGTTACTGGTGCGAAGAGATGTATATTAGCCTCGATTATTCAATCTTTTGTCTCGATTATCATTAAATTTTATTATTCTACTCTCAATCGATTACAACTATTATGATGTTGTTCATAGGTTAACTCATAAAAGACCAACTGAGTTTTTTAACAAGCAAAGTAATTGGTATAATTCATCTAATTACTCGACGTCAAATTGAGCTTAATATCATCTTTGAGTGTATAGCAAAGCTTTCCATTTGGGATAAATAGTCACTCGTGACATAATAACCGAAGAAAAACATTTAAACACTCCTTCGTTGAGTTAAATCAAATGCTTTTGTTCAAAGAACATGCTCAATACTGAATTAAAAGTTCGTTCTGGGAGAATGGAGTTACGTTCACATCAATGCCATCATAAAAACATTTCGTTAGAAGTTAAAAAAATATTGTTTTAATTCATTCACATTAAAGTTGATGTACCAGTTGAAATCCTCTCCGTGAAGGAGCACACACAAAAAAGGTCAATGGCAAAAAAAACTGCATTAATAAGATGGCATAGCATTGATAATCGGATCTTGAAGAGGATTAGGATCTTTTACGTTTTAAACGTTGCAACAAAATGTTTACATATGGAAAGACTGAAATAGTTAGATTCATGTCAATCTATTTTTAAATATGAAGAGCTGATGTGTGAAAAATTATGTGTTAAATTTTAACGATATAATGTTTTGTTTTCACCTATTTTTCAAGAAGATTGGTGATAGAGATTTTTTGTTGATAGAAAGTTAACACCGGCACAGGAAAAGAAAATAAGAACACGAAATGGTTAATTAATGGAGAGGATGCTGTAATTACAAGTTTGTGAGAAGATTGAATCAACACAAGGAAAGTTGACAGCGAAATGGTAAAAAAATTAATGTCAGTTATTAAGGAACAATTATAGCTACCAAAAGGCATCAAGAAATGAAAACTACATCTTTAAAAACCGTATTTTTTTATAACTTATAAAACATTAATTTAACACAACTTCATAGCAGATTTGTACCTAAGGTTTGTACCTAAAATATGGAACACCAGTGGAACAAAGATTACTCAATTCTAAAGTTTCGACTAAATTTACAATTTCAGTTTCCACAAAAGTGTATCAACGAGAAATACTTATTAATCTATGAATAGGGTTGTAAAATTTTACAACAAGCGTTACAATATTAATGTTGTTAGTTTCTCAAGTTCCAAATCATTTCAAACATTTTATGCAAATTACTTGTATCTCAACTCAATTAACAAATGTGTTTTATCGATATTGTAAGCATTGTTAATAAGAATTTATATCCGATGCAAAACTGACTATAGTTCCAAACACAGTACTGCGCTATAACGTCCTGTATCCTTCTATCATTTCCTTTTACCTACGAAACCAGCCATGTGGTTATAGAAGGAAATAATTTACGCCAAACAAGGACTTTATTTGGTTGGCTACAGAATGTACATAATAAGTGCGTCTATTTAGACCAATCCATGGATATATGGTTAAGAAAGTAAGTAAGTAAGTATAAACGCAAATATTTCAGGTGGAAAAAACCCTCTTGTTGTAACTAAAGATTTAATTTCTATATCTTTGATTGACGTGCCAAAGGATTGTTAAAATCGGCAGCTTCATAAACTGGTAAAGGAAAACGATTTCTAAACAGATTATAATAGATCCAACTATAGCTATTAGTAGGAAAAATGCGTATTTTCACAATAAGCCTAACCTTACATTCATTCTAACTTAAAGATGTTTTTTATGAGATAGTTAAAGGAACTTGCGTGAAGCTTTTACGTTAATGTAAAAGTGGAATCTTGAGTAGTTATTAGTTACGCAAATGGAAGGAAATTTAGAAGTAATCGAAACTTCAAAATATATTCCGACATGCATAGAAATAAAATGTTTTTAGTGGATATATTCCTGCTATATTAGTTTTCGTTAAACATTGAATTTAACATATTCACTATTTTACAGTTTTAAATATCGCGTATAATTGCTTTAATTGTTGGCGTACTAAATCATTGATTATACGGAAATGGTAGAATAAAGTCTATTTTCTTTAGGTCAAAATTTGTACTGCATAAAAGCTATTGGCAAAAATAATTTACCAGAAGGATAACAGCTTTTTATGATTGTCCTGTATAGAAGAAATTTTTTTATAGGTTTCATTAATTCTTGACACTATGTTTGATATTAAAAAAGATTTTCATGCATTTTCATTGGACAAGAGTTCCATTTTTAGCATACAAAGCATGCACCAATGAAATTGCAGAAAAACCTTATAATCGGGAGAAAGATATTAATGTTATTATTTCATTGATGATTCTTTTTGTTATTTAATCTTTCTAATTAAAGTATAAATTAGTTGAAATTAACGACACGAGCACTGATTGAAGTAATTCATTGTTATGTGGCTCTAGAAACAGTTGGTTGGTCGGTTAGTTGGTATCTCCAGTGGTTGTGTGTTTGTTTGTTTGTTTGTTTGTGTGTTTATATGCTTTTAGTTCTCGCCTGTTGTTTATTAACTTAAATTTCCTGTTGTGGTTTTAAATTTTATAACTGTTCCATTCACAAAAGTTATGTCACCGAATGCCTCTCCAGAAAGCCGGATGTTGACAACTGTTTTTTGTAATTTTACTTATGAAATGTCGATTGGCTGGATAGGACAAAATTTTATGGCATTTTTAGTAGTTGGTGTTGTTGTTATCGTTGTTGTTTTTAATTTCTTTGTTTAATACTATCGTCATTACAGAAAAAAATAATAATAACAGAACACATATAATAATGAGCAGGACGGAAACAACAAAGAATGAAGAAATTGCGACTACTGAAGACATCGACCCTGAAAGTAATGAGAAGTTTAAAACGCACCCAGATGGAGGGTGGGGATGGTGTATTGTTATCGCAGCATTTTTGACACAGTTTGTTGTAGTGGGTTTGCAAAATTCGTCTGGTGTAATATTTAACGAGCTTGTTGAGAAATTTAACAGACCAAGAGGGGAAACAGGTACAAAATTTTGCTATTGTTATTACCATGAATATTGTTACAATGGTGTCAAGCCAACTATTTTTAGCGCTGACTCAGCATTTAAGCAGGCAGCCGGTTCTTAGTTATATTATACGGAACACATCACTGTCACATGCAGCACGCATCTGGTTTCTTTCTAAAACATGTTAATAATATTAAAAAAAATTCATTCTGTTTCGTAGCATTACGTTTATGTCCTATGTCCTCTCGGACATTAAGCGTTTCCGTTTGAATATGCTACTTTCACAACCAATTAAACAAATTTTTATACCAAAACTTTTTTACCCTGTGCTGTAAATAAAAAGCTAAGAACGAGGTTGTCATTTGTGGTATTATTTTTTTTCTCTTTAAAATCCTGAGCATAATGTGAAACAATATAAAATCACCTAGCTATAAAGCCTCGGCCTGGAGGCTGCAAAAGATTTCCAGATTCTAAGCCAGGAAGACAGCTTTACATATCACTTACTTGCAGTTTCTCCAATTTCCGCAAGAAACAAAACACACGACGGCCTGAAAAATCGGAAAGGCATCCCATGCTGACGTCAGGAAAAATTAGTATCGGATCCAATCAGTTAACCCAAGTCGTTTATTCTTTTTTTATGAATAATTTCAAACTTGTGGCACCAACTTCGAAAAAAAATTGACCCTCTTTTACAAAGAATTACCTCCGAAATTGTAGCTTCTTTGTAATACCTTCTAATACTTTGCTTTGTTAAATTTCCCTCCTTTTTCTTATTATCAAAATTTCTGTTTTGGGAAGTTCACCAGTCATCGTAGCACACGTGTGCAACTAGGAATGAAATAATTGAAACGTAACTAGCTTCTTTGATGAAACAAAGCTAACAAAATCTGGGAAACTTTTAGGTCATAACTTATTTTAACCCAATCGTCATTACCCTTGTAGAAAAAACAAAACTATAATTCCACCAACATAATTAACGTAATCATTTTAGGCATTTTGTTCTTGATAATGGAGTTGATAAGAAACCACATATTAACAACTCTTAAGTTTTCAAACAATAAGTATTCAGGGGATGAGCTTATGGGAACAAATAAAATATTAAATAAAATATGGCAGCTGTACCCATCATGTTGCTTCTTATATAATTCTTGTCCTTGTATTCGCAGAGCGATGTTGAGCATAGAATAACCAACATGAAACGAATTATTATTTAGCCCAAGTATGGGATGCCATTTAGACCATAATTCATCACTTAAAAAAGGACAAATAGTTCTTTAGACTATTATAGTTGTAATTTGCCTTGTGATGAAATTATAAAATTAATGATAAATGAAATGAAATAGGAAGTATTGTTAATTAAACTTTGAAAAAAGCAGAATTCTGCAATTTGTCGATATTCAGTATGTGGGAAGCAAAATCGTTTCAGTTGGGAAATGATATATTTTTTTCCCAGAGTTTAGCTCGGGTTGTCGCTACAAATCATTCCCCCACTACATTACTAATGTTGTTGCTATTATATTACCGGTTGCTATAGACCTGAAAGAAAGGGATATTGTTTTAACAAGATGTCAATGTCTTGCCTAAATGAACTATTGATTTCAAATGATAACATATAAACGCTTATGCAAAGTTTTTAAATTCGACTTAGAATGTTAGCTACGTGAGACAAGTGAATGTGTAATACTTGTCATATATATCTTAGATAGAAATCATTGACTATCTATAGCTAAACCGAGTCTTTTTTTACCCATAATCTCTCACGGCACGTGTCAGCTGTTACACATGCCAAACAATATAATCGCTCTCTTAGAGGGCGTGATCAAAAATTAATTCGGTATTAACATCAAACACAGATATAAACATTTTCTGACATCATGCTGTTTGACAATACGATGTCCTCTACAATCCAATTAATGTATAGACCCGCAAAAGTTTAATCTTATTAAATCACAGTCAGTGCTATAATTTTTATAATTTCTTGTTAATGAACTTTTAGGATTAATATGAAATTAAGTATTTAATGTAAATTGTAAATTGGTATGTAGTTATTTCCATTACCATTCCACAGTATGTGTCTGCACCATAGCTTTGCCTCAGGGTCAATCGCTATCAACGTTGATCAATGTATCAATGGTCTATTGTACGACCAACCTTTATCATGTCTATCGATTAATGTAGTATATAATACGGATATTTTTAAAATACTTTCAATATACTTTAATCAAAGTTTATCACCCTTTCCATTGATTTACATTCCGCCCCCCCCCTCAATAACTTTTCATAGGCTTGTCCAAATTGAATCAAACTTGGCACACTTATAGTACGTCATAAAAGAAACCAAAAATGGTAGCAACAAATTTTTGCTTATTTCAGCACTTTGTCTATGACGTCATCGAAAGCTTGATATTAATCACGTGTCGAAAACATACCGCAGGATTCTACTTGATAAAACAAAGTTGTGTTGTAAGTTTCAAGTTTTCAGGATAATCTTAACAACGGTTATTATATTTTCCCGATTATAAAGATTTCATAGACATTTTTAGGGGTAGTTCCAAGTAATAGCCAATATCAAGACCTCTGAGAGGTATGGGACCTAACAATTTAACATGCAGGTGTCTACTAGATAAATATTGAAACTCAGTATGTATCTTAGCCATGCAACACATAGCATAACACTATTCAGTCCCCGCGGGACTGAATAGTGTTAAAGCATATAGGTATTTAAAGGTTGGTCAGCTAAAAATAAATAAATTAGAACTTCGAATTTATATAATGCATGAAGGTTACATAACATAACCTGAAATATAAACAGATGTGGGATATTAAAAAGAGTATTTGTAAATTGATATCCTATAAAACTGCAATGTATTCTCTTACAAACCTTCCTTAGCCCAAATTAGCTTTATAGGAAACTTTTGTTAAATAATTTTGTAATTCTTTAGGTTTCGTGAGTTCAATATCATGTGGGATGATGTTTCTGCTCGGACCCGTCACGACTGGTTTATGTCAAAAATTTAGCTGCCGCGTAATATCCATTCTTGGTGGTTTCCTATGCATGCTGGGAATGTTTGCATCAGCATATGCTAGCTCCTTAAAAATAATGTATGTCACCTTTGGTTTCACATGGGGACTTGGAACTTCATTCTGTTATTTCCCAACCTTAATCATTTTGGTTCCGTATTTTGACAAAAGACTAGCACTAGTAAACGGTATTGTTTCCTCAGGCAGCGGAATTGGTACGCTAATACTTAGTCCTTTTATCCAATGGTTCGCGCGCAGTTATGGTGTTCAAAACATGTTTTTCATGCTTGCAGCCTTGCATAGTATCGTCTTTGTTGCTGGATTTGTTTATTTACCGATCAGTGATACGTATAAGGAAAGACAAGGTATTAAAATTAAAAAACCTCCATCAGATAAGGAACCTGAGAAAGTAAGGCAAGACACTCAGGAGACGTTGGTTAGTTTAGACAGTGGAACTCAGTTAAATAGACCACTGTTATCTGTTGATGACTCAATGGAGAGAGCAGAAGGAAAAGGGGAAGAAGAAAGGGGATGTGTTAACTCGGCAACCTTCAATGTTGTGCTATCTTTATATCATGACAAGGCGTTCATAGCTTGGTGTCTTGGTTTATCAGTGTTCATGCTGGGTTACTTTGTACCTTTTGTCCATTTGGTAAGTGTTAAATAACTTTAACTTCTAGTTTCATTCTTTATAAATGTTTATATTTTTATTTGGTGTGCATTACTAATTTTGTTTCTTCTTAATCCTCTTAAAAATTTGTTTTTAAATATATTTTACTGTGTTGAAAATTGAGAAATGTGCTCTCCTATTTTCATCCCTCTGAACGAATGGCAGATGTTTCTGTTTTATTTTAATTATCAAGAAACTTAAATATAATGACGATAATTATGGAACCTCCTCCTAAGTTAAGTATTTTCCTTTTTTAGGTACGTTATGCTACTTTGATCGGAATTCCGGAAGTCAAAGCTGCATTTTTAATTAGTACATTATCAATTGTAGCTACCTTTTTTAAAGTGTTAAGTGGAAAGGTTGCCGGCTTAAAAAATGTTGACACATTCAAATTATACCAAATGGGTTTATTGACTATGGGCGTGGCGACAACTCTAATTCCTGTCTCACATTCTTACGTTGGACTTGTAATATATGCTGTTGTGTTTGGGATAAGCGAGTCATGCTTCATTGTTATGATACCAATATTAACAAAGGAGATAGTCGGTGTAAGGCGTTTACCATTAGCGCTTGGATGTGTGTTTATGATCATGGGCGTTCCTACTGTTGTGGGCGCTCCTATAGCTGGTAAGTATTTTGAGCTTTTTTTTACTTTTTTTTCTTCGTCTGTTGATAGTTTTAAATGTGCTCTAGAAATTCATCTTTCATAATAAAAACACGCCATACATTTAAATTTTCGGTTTGTTGTGTTCCGTAAATTAAATAAAAATCGAATTTGACCGATTTTACGCCGGGTATGATTAAACGCCTCTGCTCGAATAAACTCCCAGGGTAAAGCGTTGATGTCAATAAACGCCCCTTTTGAATAATCGCTGTATCTCAATAACGCCCAGAGTAGGGTATACAAAATTAATAAACGCAATAGGGCTTTATATAAATCGGGTAACATTAAGTAGAGAACCGGTTTCCAGAAGGAAGTATTTTCTGAACTGTATCTCACAACATATCAAAAGATAAAGATAAATGTTTAAAGTAGTCCCACTGATCCTAACACCAAAAAGAAGAAATAACCCGTGTGCTGACCACCCTAAAGTAACCGCCCAGTGTATTCTTAAATAAACGCCCAGGGCGCTTAATCGGTTAAATACGGTAATGGAGAAAGTCTTTTTTACTTTGACTTTAGTTAAGCAAACATAAATCCGAACATTGTTAATTGCACAATGTATACCGCTTTGTTTATTGTTGGGATTTATACGAGACTTTTCTTTCCGATTTAGGTTGGATCTACGATGCATTTGGAGATTATTCATACGCATTTTATGTAGCGGGCAGCATGAATACTTTGGGAGTTCTCATCATGTTCTTTGTTGTTCTTTTCCGCGAGAAAAATGAAATAACAGCCATTGAAAAGACTATTATAAAGGAAGATACAAAACCACGACCAACCTCACAAGTAATAGAATTTACCTGTTACGCATCCAGTGACAGGATATTTTATTCCCAAATGGATCTACTGGATGTTGATAATACATTAAGGCATAACAGCAGGAGGTTTAGGGCTAGTAATACTAGTATAAATCAAAATGGACGAATACCCAACGTATACAGTTCTACGTTGTCGCCACAAAGTGCAATTAGCAGACCAGAGTCCCCGTCCATTATTGCTCAAAAACAAAATGCCGGTGAAGGCAATAGAAAAGAGCAAAGTCCGCTAAAACTTTTGGCGCAACTTTTGCATAACAACAGAAGAAAGTCACAATATTCAACTGATGAACTTAGCTCGTTGAGTTCTACAGATAGCAATTTCTACTTCGTTGACTCTGTTGTGACGTCACTATAGAAATAATTAATTTTATTAAAAGTTTGTTCATATTTATTTGTATATAAAATCCGCATGTATATATGTTTTTCTAGTTTTATTTCTTTACTTTTTACTTTTTCAATACACTTTTATTTTTTACATAAAAAAACAGTTGATAAGGATATAGGCTTCAAGTTGAACCAAAGTAACTTGGTTAGTACCCTTTAGACAGCACTATAGTGTGTTTTAGTGAAAATGTTGTGTATGTTGAATTTAATGCTAACGAACACGATCCAATGATAGCACTGTCTTACTAAAGTGTTATGCAATCAGCCAGGCAAATCGAGGCAAATCGAGGCCCTTTTTCTTATCAACTTAAGACCAGACAAAAAATAGTGTTGCTTATATATAAAAATTAAAAACGTGTCACAAATCTGTTTTTTTAATAACAAGCGAACAATTTATTAAAGATATCATAGATACATAAAAATGTACCATTCGAGTTAGCAATCGCAAATTGACGAAACAAACTTGACAAATTAAGCATGCAATAGCTGAGAAAATTAAATTTGTTTGAGTAATTTATTACAATTTGATTACTGGTTAATCACAAATGTTTTTGAAATTAATAAGATTTGAATTATTTTGACCTCGACTTCAGTAGAAAATGAATTTGACGACACAAGATCTTCTTGATTTTTGAAGTTTTTATTAACAGAAAGACGTCACGGCGTGTAATTTGCATTTTTTTATTAGTCTGTAGAACTTGAAAAAGTCAAGCCGATTTGCAAATCTAATGTTGTGTTTTGGAATATCAGGGAAACTTTTTATAGTCTGTGATTGGAGAAATATCTGATAATAGCAACACGTTTTTTCCTGGATTCCATTTTTTGTATCCATCTTTTACAATTACACTCATGTGGTTGGTTACCTGAATAACCAGCCAAGAATATGTATTTATTTTTCTTATACAAGAAAAAATTATTCCGGATTTTAATTATTAAGCCTTGCTATCGATTTTTATTTATTATATTTTTTGTTGTTACTGTATATATTCAATTTTGTAAATATTTGTCAATACGAAATTTAGTTAAGATTTTTTTTATATTTAATAACAAATATATAACTTGACTTCGTTCTTCTGACGAAAATAAATTGAAAGATGACAAATGGCAATCTCCTAAAATCACCCTTATAGCAGAAACTTTCGCGGGCAGGAACTTTCGCGTATCGAAAAAAAACGCGAATTTTATGAAATAAACTTTCGCGTTTTGCAGTTTTTGAAACAGATTTCGCGGAAAAACTTTTGCGAATCGAAGGAAAAGGTTATTTTTACGTGAAAAAACTTTCGCGAATGGGCAAAAAATAGATATAATATCCATCCATGTGTCATTGCTTTTTTGATAACAACGAATTTCAGGAAGAGGCCTTAAATTTACTTGATATAAAAAGAAATTTTTTTGCGTGAATATTGGCTCTGATTTCGTGTGAATAAACTTTTGCGTTTTGATGTTTTGAAATTTCCAATGGGAAAACTTTCGCGAAGAAGAGCTTAAAAACACAAAAAACGCGAAAAGCGCTCAAGTTTTTGCCCGCAAAAGTTTCCGCCCTTAAATTATTATGAAATTAGTGTTATTTATGAAGTTCGCGAGACTTGATTTTTGTGTTAGCCGTCTTGATTATGCAAGCGCATAGTACAGGTTTTTAGGAATTTTGATTTACTTAGCGCTCGTGACAACAGGTTGATAAACACCGATATTGCCCGGTGTCAAGAAAAATGAAACGAAATTGACGCTGTTAAATGAATTGTTAAACAATAAACTTTCACATAGAATAGCCATCATTCAAAAATATTAAAAATTCAAAAGCTTATCAAACTGCACAAACTACAGGATTTTTTGTAGAAAGTTAGAGATTTTTAAATTCATTTATTTTTCTAACAATCTTACAAAAAAAATTTTTAGGGTGAGTTCCAGAAAATTCCTCAAGAAGATTAGGCGCCGGCAACAATAAACTTCAAAAATTATAAAAAAATTTCCGCGACGAATGCCGATTTATCCTAAAGAAGTAGTTACACAAAGTATCGTTTGAAAGTTATTTTTAGTCCCCTTTTTTTGCCAAAAAAAGTGGCTAGGTGTCCGGCCGTCATGGACAATTACGCAAAGCAAGACAAAGGTTTTTTATTGCCGGCCCATTAAGAAAAAAGTTGCTCTAATCAAAGGAAAATTTTGTGCAGCTAGCTAC
Source organism: Hydractinia echinata (assembly GCA_030067915.1). Classification (NCBI taxonomy): domain Eukaryota; kingdom Metazoa; phylum Cnidaria; class Hydrozoa; order Anthoathecata; family Hydractiniidae; genus Hydractinia; species Hydractinia echinata. Next base: position 1,516,320 of record JASGCC010000042.1, on the reverse strand, counting down.
CTCGCTAGCTACATAGATCCGACTAAGAAGGGCATGTCAGCAACAATCAAAAGGAGATCCAACTAGCCTATAGCTAAGAAGGGGCAAGTCAGCACCAAAAGGTGAGATAGCTACCCAGCATACTTTTCTCATTTTTAATGATATAATTTTTAACAGATAAAATATACCAAATTAAAAAAAATAGTATCAAACTCCGTTTCACATTAGCTAGCTACATCAAAGCTAGCTGGGACCAACCAGACCAACATATAGGCACATTTGGTCATGGCCTTATTGGCCATGGAATGTTCTGGCCACACGAAGAACACACCCTGGTCCGTTTGGATCAGATTCTTTACAATCTGTGTTCAGATTAGTCATTACATTGACAGAGAATAAGATGAAGTATTTTCATTTGCTTTCGTAAAAATGGGAAGTTCCCGAAAGTTAACTAAGGAAGCGGTGTTCACAAGAAACAATAAAGAAGACGTTGGCTGTTTTACCGAATAATAGGTTGTTTCAACAGTTTTTCACATTTAAGTGGGCATATCTGGTATTGCTTTCTCGTAATTACGTCACATAGATGTATCGCACTTGCTAGAGAATTCAAAACATACTAGCATGGCAGTCGTCAGAGTTCTCTTGGACATATACTGGACATATACTGGCATACATCAGGCAAATATTGGGCATATATTGGCATACATCAGGCATATATTTGACATATACTGGCATACATCAGGCATATATCGGGCATATATTGGCATATATCGGGCATATATTGGCATACATCAGCCATATATTTGACATATACTGGCATACATCAGGCATATATTGGACATATACTGCCATACATCAGGCATATACTGGATATATACTGGCATAAAACAGGCATATATTGGGCATATATTGGTAAAGTACAAAGAAACAAGTGTGGTGAAATATATTATCTTTCGTTGTTTTATAATATGAACACACGCGCATTCATTTAAAGAAAACCCATTAGTTAATTTGGAAGCACTGGGGTAAATTGATATGACGTCAAATTATGTGACGTCAAGTTTAGCTGTTAACGTTAAATGTGGATGACAAAGTAATAAAATTCATTCCAAACAAAAGTTTCATTGGTACAAGATATTTCGCAGATCTGAAAACTCGATGACATATAGTTAACAAAACTCGGTGCCGTCAATATGTATCCCAGAAAAAACAAACAAACTTTTGTTTTTCTGTGGTATGTATCGAGGACTCCCAGTGTTATCAGCCAACTCTCTTATACCTTTTTTTGGCAGATCCAAGTTATTTTTTATTATTAATATAAACAAAATACATTTAAAACATTTAAAACATAGACGTTAAACGTGGAAGGAGAACAAGTTGACACAAAAAGTTTACATTACTCTCTTATACCTCGACACAATCGCACAAGCCGGAACACGACATGTAAAATTATTGCATGGTGGATATTGGGACGGTCTCGTTTTAACATCAAAGACGCTTGGCTGGCTTTACCCATTTAGGAAAATAGGTAATGTTATTTCACTTGACGCAAAAATGGTTTTTATTAAACAAATCAGGGTCTAATAAATGAATATGGAGAATGTATACAACATCAATATCATCCAAAATTAGCAGTCCTTTTATTATAAATTTCTTATTGATAAACGTAGCTAAGACAATCTTACATAGGAAATAAAATTGTGTTGGGGCCACATCTTTTATAGAAACTTTTAGGCGTAAAAAAAGTTTCGTAAAAACATCTTAGGGTATAAGCCATTATCTAAATTCATAAACAAAAGAGATGGTACCATGCCTTTAGTAACGTTGGCTTTTCTGTGTACATGTACCTATATTTTGTACCAGTCACAATTTTATGGTAAAATAGGATTTTAAGTTAACTTGATAGACCTTTTGGCGTTTGCCAGACTGTATTATGATGATGCAAGTCTGATCTGAAAGTCGTCAGAAAATCGAATGTGCATGTTAATAGAAATCTCAAAGTCCGTTAGCCTCGACTATTTCGGACTATCTAAACCAATTGAAGTTTGTTATGTTCTTATTTCGCCACGCTACACTTTTTTATAAGAACCAAGTAAAATTTGGCATAAGAGAGAGGTGTTATTATTTTTTTTATAATCAGCGTGAAATTTTTCTCACCTTGTTTTTCTTATATTCTGAGAATATTTTTCACTTATTTGACTTTATTATAATTATTATTATTATTATTTTTATTATTATTACTATTATTTACCCAGGATAGCCTCTTCAGTTTCTATAGGAACTGTTATCAATGAGGGTCCCGCGAAGGAGGTCCTAGTGCATTTAAAGCACCTATTTGAGCTACGGAAGGCGTGCAAGCACAACAACCGCTCAACTAGACAACCGCCTAAGATATCAATCCTATTCTCAGGCTGAACGTTTAGCAGAAAGGATCTGTTCACACTTTTATAGTCTCTCGCATGACCCGGTCAGGGTTTGAACCCAAAACCTTCCGTACTGGAGACGAACGCTCTACCACAAGGCCACCAGTCGGACTACAATTTTACTAAAAATATGTACAATTTAGATAGAAGACTCGCAAAATTACAAGAATTGACTGTACAAAAAATTCTGTCGTAAAAGATGTTTCCTCTTTTTTCTTGATTTTTTATTATTATTTATTCTTTTAAGTAAATTTAAGTAGTAAACTTTAAGCATTGCCATTATTCTTATTTTTTCAGTCATTTCGAACCTTATTGCTCTTTAAAAAATTGTTCTAATGTGAAAAAAGTGTATTTACTGAAACAGATATTATGAATGAATGTTTATTAAATCATGCCGAAAGTTTTAATTTGTTTCTGTTTCATGCTGGTTAACGAAGCGTTTTAATACTGAAGATGAGACAACCTTGTACAAACATATCATATATTTACTACTGTATTTGGTTTTGAAATTAATCAACTTGCGTTTGGTCTCAAGAACTAAAGAGTATGCTTTGGTGACAAAAGTTTATGTTCGTCTGCATTATAGCTAAATATTGTATGATAGGACAGATCTTGCTGCGTTTAGTTTACGGATTAGTTTACGTTGTACTGGTTATAATATTTATCTGTATACTTGTTTTCTTATCGGTTTGTTTGTTTGTTTTTATTTATATTATAATCTTATAGCTTTGTTTATTTTTTCTTTGTTTATTTTATATTCTTATATTATGAATTCATTTTAAGATATAAACTGTAGCTACTGATAACAAAAACATCATCGAATTACGAAAATCTTTCAAAATGAGCAAGATTTTGTAAAAACGTTTTTTTGGGCTTGCGACAGTCCACTACAGGTGTCAACCACAAATTGCGTAGAGTTTCAAGGGCACGAGGGTGTGGTTATTTTTTTGCTAAAACCTTTTAAGAGGTGGAGTGTCAAAGTTATTTTGTTATGTGTAGCTAAAATTCACCTCACCTTTATCTAAACTCACCTTGATTATTATTTCTTATAATTCCAAGGTGCATGAAATAAGTCGAATAAATATATGTTAAGAGGATGTTTGACTGATTGATTGATGTGACATAACAATGGAATTGATAGTGTTACATATGTTACGACTTTTTACAAACTTTTATTTAAATGGCCACTTTGTAAGTTGTATATCCTTCCTTTTCATGTTTCGATTTATCAATTTGTTTAACAAAAAACAATTGTTATTGTTTATATATCCATAGCAACGTGGTTAGTTGTAGGAAGGAAAAAAAAGAATGATCTATGATGTTACTCCCTATGGTTCAGCGCTGTTCCTTTGTGTCTGCGCTAGACAAACACACCTGGATAATTATAACTTTGTTTCGTTTTTGACATGTTTCTGTTAATTTAAAAATTTAATTAATTTTTTTAATTTCGACGAAAAAACGCGAGCAAGCATTAATGTACAGGCAGCTAAAAGCTTCCATTAGATCATATGTTTTTTTTCATGCCTTATCTATAATCGGCTTGTACTTTTTTATATTTTGGTTGCGATGTTATTATCTATTGACTAATAGTTATGACTGAAAGAGTCAGATCACACTTACAAATATTAAAAATTATTTTTAGCTGCCTTAAGGTAAGTTACACTTGAAGTTAAAATTCTTTTTGGAGGTTCCTTAAATTTAAAGCTTTTTAAAAAATGTATAGACGACGTTCCCTAGGTCGCAAGTACCCTGTTGTTTTATATATTGACTTATACTTCTTGAATATTTTTCGAGTTAGCAGACGAAAGACGTTCCTGAAATTCGAGTCTCGTGATTTTTATAAAGTTTATTGAATAAAAAGAAAAGACTGGCATATATATAAAAAATTATGGAAATGGCAGATTTAAACATAAAGCCATAATCGTGACACAAATTACGACGCTGGCAAGTTCACAACACATTTGATAAAAGAATATATAGCATGCTAGAATTAAATTGACTAGTTTTAGACCAAATAAATTTTTCATATTTAGATACTATATATAGACTAGTAATACCGATAATGGTGCTAATTTGGTGTTTACCACCCTAAGTGGAGAAAATCATTATGCAAGAATGGTCTTTGGTGTATGTTTATTGTATCTGCTAATATTTATTTGCTGTTGTGGAGCTAAAAAGCCTTGTCCGTAAGTACCGTAATGATCTGTTACCGTTTTTGCCAATTATGTATCCTTTAACACTTCAACCAAATGTTGGTAAACATTGAACAGAAGCTGTCCTGATAGTAAAAGTAAAGGTAATGTAAATAAGTTTTAATCGAAATGAAGACGCAGGTCGTTGGGACAGATATTTTGCAAAGATCTTAAAATTTCAGTTGCCACTTCACTCTGGCTACTTTTAGCTGTAGCGTATAAACAGTTATGATCTTCTCATGTCGTTCACATAAATTAGGAATCTTTTTTGGTGTATAAATGAGGAATCTTGTTTAGTGTGGGTTGCTTAAACAAGAGACATTTCTTTTCACAGGGCAGCTATTCCAATCGAAGACATTCAGAATGCATTTCTAGCATCTAAAATTGTTTATGAAGATAATCTACAAATCGGAAAAATTATTCCGTATTCTGGATTTCAAATCAAAAACGTGGAGCAAGAATACTTTACCGAAGGCGGCGCTGGAATTAAAGTGTTGTTGGCTGAGAAGGGTTACACAACTATTGTTGCTTTTAGGGGCACAGACGGGTAGGTGGTTTCTCGAATGATAGTATTTAACGAACGCTGGATATTTGACATGAAGACTTAAAAAATGCCTAATTCCTAATTGAGTACCAGAACTCCATAAAGAGTACATGTGTAGTTATCACATTTTGTATGTTGTCAAAAACATCTTTTATGACATGAATGTTAAACTACTATTTTTATAGCCCTGACCAATTAAGTCAGCAGCTGTTTTCATCCCTAAAAAATTTTCGTGGTTCGGCAGTAACATTTGGGGGCACAAGGACGAGCGTCAATACCTTCTTCTGGGAAGCTTTTAAGTTACTTCTACCAGGCATACGATCAAAATTGCAAGATCAAGCAAGGAAGTACATCATAACAGGGCATTCCCTTGGAGGCGCGATGGCAACCATTTTATCAATATTTATGAAAGACGATGGTGTAAGTACAGTTGTATATATTTATAACCAAGCATTGCCAAACAAAAAATAAGAAGTCACGTTTAAGAATCGACAGGTTTATGACGTCATCAAAAATCCTTAAACCTTTATATCTACAACCCTTAACGACCCTTTTTTGCAGGCAACATATAAGCAGCTTTCTTAAAATTAAGCTGCGATTGATGGCTTAGGATAAGACTGATTCGGTTTATGTTTATCACCGTAGGGTGGTCCAATTTATCTTTTTCCTAAAACAAGCAGAGCATTTACCTCAGGGGTTATGGCGGCCCTACTGTGGAGATATTTTACCCAAATTTTCCCGGATATTTGCAAGCCCGTCTATTTAGGGTTGATACTGTTCGTCGTAACCAGCTGAGCTATTATTTTGATCATCATTTTATGCTCCAAACAATAGGGACAACAGTTATACAAATTTTAAGAAATTTTGTGTATCGATCAGTCATTTGAAACCATGAAAATTTTAAGAATCATTGATCTTTCCTTCGTTTCCCTCCTTTGATTTGTAAGTGCTATTAATTAGTAATTTATTAAACAATATTGTGTATAATTAACAATTTTTTAAGAATTTTTATTTCTTAAAACAAAAAACGGGGATAAGTTATTATGGGTTTCTGAATGTCAAACGTTTGTGCACACAAAACAAAAGCATTAAAACGATAATAAATAAACATTTATTATGACATTGTGCACTATACTTTCGTATTCTTACCTACATCTGCCGTTGTCCTGAGCCTGTAAATGCATTAGGGACTAACTACCACTTTAAAAAAAGTGCTAGTTTAGCAGAAAATTTGTTTTATAGGGCAACATGTGGGAAAATCCAGCAAGTTGTTTGATAACCTTTGGTGAGCCAAGAGTTGGAAATGGAGCATTTGCTAAAAAACACGATGAGATGATTGCTCCGTCTCGGAAATTGCGATTTGTCAATAATCTAGATCCAGTTCCACATATTCCACTCTGGCCAGCTGCTCATCACCATTCCAGGTAGTCACTTCTATAGCTCGCTTAAATTTTCTGACACTGATTTGCTCCGAACTGAGGTGATCTTTCTCGGTTAACATCGAAATACGCATATCGAATCTTTACTTGTTGTAACCAAACCTAAAATATAAACTTTACTATTTTGTTCTAAAACTGTTATATTTACAATCATTTTTGCAATTGTTAAAAGAAATGGAAGATCTTAAAGGACGAGTGATTTATACCTTCACTGCTGATAACTAAAGCTCATTTCCGCTTTCATAAACTTGATATCGTTTGGGAACAGTCCACCAATAGATACTATTTTGTATTATATCAATCAATTGTTTCCTCAGCTATACTGGTAGTGCCTTTCATTGCACCATTTTTATTCACTTGAGCATGTTCTTAAATTGCAAATCCTAATTGGAGATCTATTAGAATGGACATTACGTATCTTACTGGCAACAGATACTACAAAAATCTACAAAATGCATTGCAAATTCGCAGTTAGAGACAAAATAAAAAACTAAGACATTCGTGAACATTTATCTGGACCTTTGTTTCCTATTCTAACAAGGCTACTACAGTAGGAAGACATGCCATTTGAGATGTGAAAAAATTTAACACATTGGTTATTTTGACTGCAGATTGATAATATAAAGCTTAACCAAATTAACATTTGCCTTTTTATATTTCAGAGAGATTTGGATGACAAAAGGATTGTGGACCAGGAGGAATTATTGGAAAGTGTGCAAAGAAAGGGACCCGTTAAGGTGTAGTAATTTATGGACGGTATTTCCGCGGGTAAAGGATCACGAAATGAAAGAATACGAAGATAAAATTATGACACCACCGAATAAATTTTACGATAAAAATTCCAAAACTTATTACAGATGGCTCAATGCGTTGCGTAATTCTTGTTGAAAGTGATCATTTAGGACTAAAAATATATGCACTGGAAATGATGATCAAATATCTGACGGAAGGCAAGGAAACTTTCTTTCGCTTCGTTTCAACAAGTAGCGAAGTCTTCGTCAAACTGTTTTACAGTGCAATAGAATGCTGTAAATAGTATTGCAGCAATCGTAACGCCATGTAAATAGAGCACCATATTCACTTTCTCACTGCATTTTCTTTCATGAATATATTACGGTAAACAGTTGTGTTTTTCCTAACCACTTACTCCTAACATTATACTAAGTAAAATACTGCATACCACGCAGGTTTTCTCGTTTTTGAAACATCTGTAACATCGTACTTCTTTATTATTAGTTTTGAAGTTTTACTACCTCAAGGTCAAAAATATTGCGGGTGAAAATGTTCGGAAATCAGGAAGTAAAGACTTAAAAATGGATTGTTTTTATAAAACATCGTCGAGAAAAAACTAGTGCAAGAAAAGGAGGTAGATGACGTTATTAAACTCCGAAACGGATTCGGGCCCCCAGGTTTGGAAAACGTACCCAAATTGGTCCCAGGTGGTCCCTAGTTACCCACGCGGTAAAAAATGATTGACGTCACCACCTCGTTTCCAAGTTAGCCTCAAAGTTTTAAGTGCACTGACGTTAAAGTAGTGATATTAACGTCGCGCCGTAACGTCAGAAAATTTAACATTTCAGATATAAGCTTTTCGGCTACATCAAAGGAAAATAAACACATCCACTTTTCCTGTTACAGACACACAGACACACTCCCCGTATTATTATAATAGAAGATCTTATTGCATAGACACTGAAATATATATTTAGATTTATTCACGTGTTCACTCAACGGTCCATACGGAGTTGTAGGTGGCGAATCTCTCTGCTGTAATCACATGTGGTAAGAGGTCGTCATTAGTTGCTCATAATACAGAGAGGGAGAATTATTTATTGATTTGAAAACTCATTCTGCAAAATGTAATTGTTGGGTGACTATTTAAACTTTTTTCTAAATAAATTACATCCGAAATGCTTTATCGTGGTAAGCACTCCACTGGTTTCGTGACACACTGTTGACCAGTACCCACCAAGATATACAATATGCACTTAAGTGCTTAACCTAAGTTTGAAGGTTATTCACTCAGCTACTCTCTGTAACAATACCTGTATTTTGTTCAAAATAGTAGCCAAAACGCCATTTTGTGCTAAAGATACATAAAATAGCGATGCTCGCTATATGTACGACGGGATAAAGTTTGATGACTGGAATATTTTCCACCGTCAAACCCGGATATTTTTCCACGGGTTAAGGACTATTTTATATAAAATCGCTTCAATGTTACTCCTGTGATTCTGGCTCAAAAGTCTAGGGCAGACTTTGGAAAGCAGAGCCCTAGGTGTATAAATATTTAATGTATGAATCAAAAATAAATGTTAAAAAAACGACATAAGAAACAGAGTTTTTTTTTGTTGACTTAAAGAGGAGGAGGGAATTGTGGCACATTATTTTTTTTAATAATTCGTCGTTACCATTGTTTTTGCTTCTTAACATTACTTAAAACCCACTTCATGTTACGAAGAAATTATACTAAATAATGTTTTTGTTATGTATTGATATATTTACGTGACCTTTAAACAATTACGCGAAATTACAGAAGCCTGTTCACTTAAAATAGGGCAATAGACGCTTACTACAGAGATAGCTAATAACTTTACTTTCCATAACTATTTAGTTATTACACACGCTTGACCCAGTAAAAAAATATTTTCCTGGTTGCTACGTAAATAAATACATAATATTGCTTAACAGAAATTGCTTCGTTACAGATAGTCTAGAAATAGTCGCAAATATGCAGGAATAATAAACATATCCTGTTTAGCTAGGTAGCTAACCAATTTCGCAATATCCTTATGAATAATTAAAGTTTTATCATTCGCTAATCTTTATGTAATTGAATTTGTAAGCAAGGTAACAAAGAATGTAAACAAACAACCCACGAAGCTGTATTATTTGGAAGGGAAAAAATATACGTCAGATCAGAGGTATTATTCCATTTTTTGCTGGTTTTTGGCTTTTATGAACTTGTTTTATTCTACTGTTGTTATTTTTTTCTTCTTTTTAAGTTATTTTTATTCCCTGCGTGACTAATCTCTAGATAGTGAAAGAACCAAAAAGTTAAGGTCAAGAGTGTTTACCTTTCCTGTTTACCTTAAGTGAAGATTTTGGTGGGTTTTGCACGTCTATTTATCCCGCTTGTTCTGAGTACGAAAATTTTAATCCCTTTAGCACACTTTTTTACATTTTTATAATTATTAATTACAATTAAAAATATTCTGGATTTATTTGATGTAACCTTTTTAGGTTTAGAAAGTTGTGTGTTTTTTAATATATATTAAAAAACACACCCATTTCTAAACCAAAAAAGGTTTCCTTTATTCTTTGAATTACGTCAATATAATGAGTCAATATGGATCAACCGATGAGGTAACTTGCCCTTGATTTATAATTTTGGCTAGTACTTTTAATTATCGGTTACATGACCTTCTTGTAACGAAAGTTGGCGTATTTTAAAGTGCAAAGGCTAAGGTATCAGCCAAGTCCTTACAATGGTTCAAATATTAAGTTGATTTACTTTTTATTTGTAGGGTAAACTAACTAACATTACTATGCACAAAATAATTCACTCGCATTTTGATAGATTGTCTATATGTCTACTACATGTACTGAATGGAGCTTTCATTGCGTAAGCAGAAACTTAAAAACCTAATTGGTTAATTACCAAATCATTTATTTCTGTATGGAAAATGCTTACTATTCCTTATCTTGACTTCTTGTGACAGAAAAGCTTATCGCATTTGAAATCAATGCTGTCTTCGGATTAATTAGCAGCAATTAACACTTTTGATTTTCAAATAGGTTTCCTTTATTGAAAGCACGGGAGTTGATGTAAATCATCTTTGCATTGAAATAAAGATAGATTTGATTTAATGTAACATGAAAAGAGTAAGCATACTCACTTTAAAATTGTGAATAAATGTCTATACAAGAATAGATATGAACTTCCTTTACTATGAATAGCTACTGAAATTGCAACATAGTACGCACGCAATACACTTCAAACGTAATTTTTATTTTGCATTAGCTTGCAACTTTGTTATAGAGTGTTTAGTGCCTACCTTCTTTTGCGCTATAATAATTTGGGTGCTCTTTGAGTGGGGCAAGATAAACATCCGATTGTAACGCACTAATAACAAAGGGTTTAAAGTACTGGTGTTACACAACATCAACCACAGGGAAGAATTTTACTTTTGAAAAATACGGGTAAGATTTTCAACCGCTTTTTTCAACCGGCTTTTCCTAATACCCTTAAACTACGGAAATTTTAAATTAGCGACAATATATGACCAGTACACAGTAACGAAATGATTGCACATTCGATAAAGATTTTCCATCACTGCTCCGCGCCATATGCCAGTAACTAATCGCATGTCAAACGACAAATCCTGTAATGACGTCATTACGGTATCATATAAGTAATGAATACAGTCTTTGTCTTCAGCTAGACCTTCCTGCGCACCTACACCTTTAAAAAATTAAAAACTATTTAAAAAGTGATCCCTGTTGCACTTATTAATGGCAAAGTATCAATTAACAGGGCTTGCTAAATGTATTCTAGTTCGTCTATGCCGAGTAGATAGTTAAAAGTAAAACATGACCACAGCAATCTTTCGTCGAAGTGCATCTAATCATTATAATTTCTTTCTGTCACCAAGGTGGAGGATAACTAAGGCAACGCGTGTTTGCTCGATTAAATCTTTGAGATTGTTTAAAATGCTTTTAAATTAATAGTTTAGATGTTAGATAAAGTTTGACTATAAAATTACTTTCTAAATGTCCTCACGAATGACTTACTGAAAACTGACATTTCAGGATATTGCTCTCTCTCTCTTCCTCTCTGGCTCTCTCTAGCTCCCTTTTGTTGTATGTGATGCACAGTCCAGGAACACCAATTGCTCCAGCAAATGTGTTTTTCTTCTCTCACATTGTTAGAAAAGATATGAAAAGTTGTTTTCAAATTCGGTGTATTATATGAACGTCATAGCTAAAGTAGCTCATTAATGTAATCTGTAGCTCAAACATAAAATTTATTAACTATTGTTGTTTACAGTAGAGGCGGAAACATCTCCTGCTCTGTTCAAAAAAGTTAGCGATGAAGTATTTTAAGCTTTTCTTGCTAAACGGGTAAAAAAGAACGAAAAGGTTGTGGAGATGGAAGAATAACACATTTTAATAACATGCGAACAAAAAATGTTGCTTTCTACCTTCTCCAACATGAACAACTTTTTTTTTTAATCTCTCACACAAAAATATTCACACACAGCGTCCAATCACTATTTAATTGCATGCGTATATTACTATGTCTAAATTTTAGTATCATATTTCCCATAGCTTATTATGTGTATTGTTAATGCCTTTATTGATTATAAGAAGAGAAGATCCAAAGCCTATCTGTTTGTGTTTTATTTGTAGCAGAGGATTAAAGAGGGTTTAAATCCACCACATGAGGCTGAGAGTTTCTCCATTACCTATTAAACTTATTGTGTGGTTGTTTGTTTTTTGTCTGTAATTTTAAAGACAGATATAGTAAAAGACATATATAATAATATACTATTTATATTTCTTTTAATTTACACTCTGTATGTTACATATTTCGTTTTTGAATTATTAAAAAAAAAGGTTCATCACAAATGCTTTACTGCATTCGTTTGTCAACTGTCTCTAAGAAGAGTGATTCCTAGGTTGTCTTTTTTCATGATTCACTCTTTCGTTTGAACATACCCTTCATTTTTTCCGATATTGACGCCCGGCGAACACTCGATCTAAACGTATGAAATTTCTCCGGTAAAGAAGCTCTACGGCCTAACCTTTGACTGTCCACTCTAGGTGATAATGGTGGCGAAAAGTCTCCGTAATCTCCGTCAACGCCGCTATCGATGCTACTATTTGACGTCACGCTGATAGATCTTGCTTTTTGTAAATTGAATCTGTTCAAGCTTGATGAATGACTTATTAAAGTTGGGGTACCAATTTCCGATATTGAGTTTACTGGTGAGACGGATCTCATGAATCTTGGGGTGGATAGAGGAGGTGGTGGTGGGCCATATATGTCAGCGAAAGGTGTCTTTACCACCGGTTGGCTGTCAGCTCTTTTCCTGAATTTTTTCATTAACATTCTTTGAGGTGTTGGAGAGCAACTCTCCGCCGCTTTACTTATTTCACTGTCACTGAAACTCTCCTTTTTAGTTGGTGATGTAGAAAGTTTTCTTTCTATCAATGCTTTGGAAGTTTTTCGTTGAAGTACTTTTAATTTAGTCAAACTCAATTTTCTTTCGAATTTTCGTTCCTTTAAGACTGGCACCTCGACTTGCGGCGGAGGTGGAATGAACAATGTTAAAAGTTTATGTATAATATCAGCGACACTTTCATAGTCTTTTGCACTGGATTCCGTAAAGTCGGCCACAACGTTGCCTTGGTATAAACTCGCAGCATAATGGAGCCCTTCGTCATGCGTCACCTGTCTCTTACTTTCCAAATCATTTTTATTTCCAACGAGTACGATTTTTATTCTTTCCTCCTCCTGTTTCGTCGATATGATATAGTCAACAAATTTTTTCGCCCTTACAAAGGATTTACGATCGTCGATGGAATAAACAACAATGAATGCATTGCCTTTGTTTACTGAAAGTTTTCTCATCGCTGGAAAATCATCGCTACCAGCTGTATCGACAAAGAGACAGACACACATATTTTCTCTATGCTCGATCACGTGAGTCAAATGGTCCTCTGCTGTTGGTGTATGCCGTTGTAGAAAGTTCTTTTCTATAAATTGATGTATTAGCGAAGATTTTCCAACCTTTTCTCCACCAAGAAATGTTATTCGATATTCGAACACGTAAGTACTCTTTCGAACAGCTGTCATGCTTTCTAAAAATGTCTGTATATTGTTAATGTTTATATGTAAAGTACAATTATCTCTTTAGCAGCCAATGGCGTATGTTATAGTGTTATAAAGTATATGTTTGTTTATTCTTAGAAATGAAACGTTTCCCAAAAACAACAAGTCGTAATGACGTATATTCCTTCTCAATATCCGATGCTCGTTATCAAGCGACCTTCTCTCTTCCCTGTCAAAACACAAACTGATTTCAATGCGGTAGATTGCAGATGTTATTTAAGACATTAAATAGCTAGAGATTAACTATCCTTTTTTAGCATTTATTTTCAACCAATCTATTTTATCAGAAACAGGGGGTTAAATTGATTATTTTAAAATGCGTAATTAGTAATTCCTCCATCGCATTAATATAATTAAACCCAGCATGAGTTACAGAATGTATTGATTTCCTGAAGGAGTTACCTACTTGAAATTTAAGCATCAACTCTTCAAGAATCTTTGGCATGCTTTTTATATTTAATACCTTTTCTATATTCTATATAAAATCGTCATATTCCCTCCGTCATTAGTATAGTTAAGATAGTAATGACATATCAAACAAGTTGTTATTGATAAACGTGTATATTCAAAACAAACAGATTGTCAATTGGTGTCAATAACAATACATGGAAATCTTAAACAAAAGTATTTTAATCTCGATAAATTTCCTTTAAAAGTTTCATTGATGTTGTTATGATGTAGGTAATTCCGGCATGATTCATCTTTCTATTTCATGATCAAAATTTGCTGGTGTTGTTGTTTTTTGTGGTTCAGTTATTTTACTTACAATTCATTTGATATCCATACCTTTTATGCTTTTGTCAACAGATGATTAAATACAAGTAAATTTCGTGTTTCCTTGCAGTATCAAATTTCCAGATAGCTATAATTTATAGACATAAGCCAAGCTTTCACTCTAAAAGGCCTTATTTGAGAACCCCCTTTCTTAAGGGAATCCAATTAACCTTAAAAAAATAACTACTATAGTACTGGTGAAGAAATACGAGTAAATCCAGCGAGAGCTTTTTATCGGGATTAGAAAGCATTGTTTTAGAATTATAATAATCTATGGAAATCTACAGGCTCTAAACATGATTTGAATAATAAACATTTATCACATCGAACTGAGATAAACCGCATAGTATTAGCTGTTGTTTATTGAGCTTACCATTGGGTCTTTATCAAAGCAAGCTATATCATTATCAATAAGCATTAAGAGCATTTATCGAAAATTTAGACTTTATAAAAGTGAAGATAAAGAACTTTTTCACGTTTACATATCACGTTGCGTGGATTGTGAGAATTAGATTTTTTTGCGATGAAAATTGGCTATCCATTTTACTGGTTTACTTTTTGGGAGAGGAAGTTTTTTTAAAGAAAAGAATTATGATACTCTTGAAGAAATATTCAAATAATCGATTTTAATAATTATAACCTCTGTGAGGATTAAAATGAATTTACTTTCTTTACAGGAATAAAAAAAAATGTGTGTGTATTTTTTCTAAGCTGATAAGTTTCACTGCCAATGACCCTGTTGCATGTTTTAACTTATCCACAATTAATTGCAATCCCTTTAATGATCTCAATTAAGAAACTTAAAAACCCCCATAAACAAGTGGCCAGACGCTTCCAATTTCCTGGAGTCATATTAATTTTATCAAGGAAATTCTTTTTACGATGTGAAATGAATTAAATATGTTAATCAAAGAACATTTGAAGTCATACATCTACAATAACAGTTTATAGTCAATTACATTTTTGATGAAAAAGATCTTTAATTTCCTGTATATTATTTCATTTCATTATCATTTTATGAGAACTATAGCAACTTGCCCGCTTTAATAAGCTCAGACACACCAACAAGAATTTTTATCTTTATTTAGTAAAGTTATAGCTATTAGTCTTGTTGTTGTTATACACATTATGATGTATTTTTAAAACAATTTCAATCATTTTAAGCTTACCTCCCGCGAAATAACAATTGGATTCATGTAAAATAACTTGAAAAGCTGTCTATGAATCTTCTTAATTTTTTTACAAATTCTTTTTAGAAGCACTTTCGATAAATATGCTAATTAATACATGACGTCATGTATTTAATAAAAACGAGGTTCTGTTTTAAGGGTTTATGAAGATATGTGGTAATGTAAATATGTTTTCACCTAGATCCAGTTTAATATTTTAAACATATTTACACGAATATATTTAGTTATCCTGATATTATTCATATCTGCAATTGTTTCTCAGCCTCTAACTTATGATGTCATAATTCTGCATAATTAGATCAACTTTCACGGCGGCCTATATCTCGAAAACCAACAAAAATTTTGTCCAAAAGATAAAAGGATTCATAAACAACTTTTAAACTTCTGTGTAAAACCAAGTTTTTTTAAACTGGAGGTAAGCATCTAATAACAATAACTATAGAGTAATACAGCCAGTTATTCTTGTTTGGAGAGTTTTAGAAATCTCTGTAGCGCAAGGTCTTAAGTCAGCATTAAAAAGAACTATAATACAGACCTAAATGGCTTCATTAAGTCATAGTAAAACAACCACCCACGCTAAAAATAGACCGTAAACGACTAAATCAGATCTCCTGTCAAAAGACGCTCCTTATTAGCTACTTAACCATTTACAATATCTTTTCCTTTTTTCTGAACTTTTCTGAAAATTAATCTTCACAATCTTTGCGTCGTCAACTTAGCAAGCTCCAGTGTTAAGTCATAGGAGGTTGTGCCAACTCCTTATTAGGACATATCTCTGCAGACTTGTGTGTTCATTTAAGTGAGAGCGAAGTTAAAAATACACATCACAGCAGGTTACATCGAAATCAGATTAATCACATTAAACCTAAAATTGTTTACTTTTTTGAAATACACAAAAAGTTTGATATATTCTCACAGTGTGAAAGTAGAGTAATTTAATGCTTATCCGAACATCAAGTATGTTGATAATAAAATAAAAAAATTTGGCATAAATGGCATGACTTTGTATGCTAATTGGTCATAGAATATGCAACAAATTTATTCACCCCGCACGCTTAGGGAAAAGAGACTTATTAATTGGTTAAAATTGAATGCGTCGTGCACCTAAATTCCCTATCCTCTTGTCGCTATAATTTTTTTGCAGCTATCAGTCAGTTAGTATTTTAATCACATTATTTCGGTTGAAGTATTATGAGTAAGTCCACATGTTCGTGGGAGCGAAATGTTAGTAAAGAATCAAACGCTTCCTAAGCCTTGTAACATTTGGTCAGAAGTTTGTTGAGGTTTCTCTTTGCATACTAGTTTCTTGTGGTGTTATTAGGACACTGGAATTCATATATTTTATTGCAAGATATATCAATCTTTCCCAAGTATGTGGACTAACATCTCTTATAACATAGATCTTAAATACGTCCAGAATATCGGGAAAAGGAAAGGTATAAGTTGGTTAAAACATGGATTGTGTACAGCTGAGAAAATATTATTCTCAGCAATGATGAAGAAATGCTCTGGGATTCGTAAAAACGTCAATAGAATCATCAAATTAAACTTTAAAAAAGTAAGGTTGGGTTTTGGAATCAATCTAAGTTTTCTGTCAAATTCTTAGCTCGGTTAGAGCGCCTCCCTATCAGGACAAATTGAATCTGGTAACCTTGATATCCGTCATTGATTAGCTTTGCATTAGATTTGGGTTGATTCCGGGGGTGGCAGCCATACGTATCTGCAATTTCCATTACTCATGAAATGACAAAACGTGTTAAATGTTTTTTTTGTTTATCAATAATTCTCTTTATTGACTAATTAAATTCTATTTTGTGTTTTATATTTTATTAAAATTAAAATCTTAAAATATAAAAGCAATTTCTAATCCAATTCAAAAGTAAGAAACGCCTGTTCCGGCTGGCGAACATTGCGGGAATTCTTTCTCAAATTTGAATTTCAGTTGTTCTGTTTAAGGCAACATTATACCATTTTGATCAGCACAACCCACGTTTTGGAGCAAATTTCTACAATAGTTAGCCTACCAAAAAATCTCTACAGCACTTTTATTACGTATCTTGGTTTGTAATTATAACAATATCCTGCCCTGATTTTATCTGAACGATGGAGTCGCCTAAAGGTAATTTAATGTGTAAAAAAAATTTAAACAACTTTCACTCGACATGGAAAATTAAAACAACATTACCTTAGCAACAGTCATGAATAGAAAATAGTATTGCCTTAGTAACAGTAGTTACAAATATTCAAAGAAAACAAAACACTGAGATTTTAAGATTTTAAATATTTATACTTGTCAGGGTTTAATGGTACTTTCTACTTTATAAGCATTAAAGGCCGGTTTTTATTAGCCTTATTGCTTGCAATTCATATCGCTTTGACGTCGGCGCCCAATATTAGACAGTCTTTGTCACTAAAAACTGCAATGTTTTGAACAATTGATGTCCGCTGCGATTGCTTTGGTAGTTAAGTCATTTGTACTTTATAACTGGCAAAATGCAGGCGCTGTTTTAAGAATAAATTCTAATTCACAAATATGCTTAACGTTTGAGAGTTGCACTAAGAAAACCTCTTAAGTCAATTAGGAATTTAGAGGGAGATCGTTAAATTGATGCCTATTATTTGATTAAATGCCATGCTGGCGCGAATTGTAAAAGTTAGGTTTGTGTTGTCAGGTTTCTTTCTATAAATTTTGCTTTTATTTTCTTTATTAAAAGTCGCATATAAAATTCAATAAACTTTTGCAAAGTGAAGGGAAAGTCTTGCGAAAGATGCATTACAAGATTAATTAATCATCTCGTCATATATAGGCGTGACATATAGAACTAAATATTGCTTTAAAACTACAAACTATGCCGCCATTTAAAATCGCAGCTGGAGAAAGGTTCTCTACATTCCACGTTTTTGAAACATCATAAGGATTATTAACGTGAGTAAACTGCAATATGGCATCAAGGAAATTAACAAGGAACAAAGTCATTAAAAATTAGTCTAATTAAAAGCTTGTAGTATGAAGCATTACATATGCTTGAACCATGATATTTTTTAATTTTCTCACAATATTAGTTGTCTGTGCTCTGTTTTTGTCATAAAGAGTAATTTTTAAAATTAAAAAATGTATAAGTAAGCTATCTTATTTTATTTACCGAGAAAGCATGCCTTTTGATTAGCAGCACCTTATAAACATCACGAGATTTACACATGAAGAACGCTGCTACTACGCGAATAAATATATAAAGCCAACTACTTAGTTATTTGCATGAGTGTATCACATATATTTTGACTTATTGCATTAAGCAACACAAAATTAAAAGAATCAGTTTAAGCTTGCCAGGACGCTAGCCAATAACGGGACTAAACAAAAAATCGCTGTTGCTTATTGATATAATGCACGTATAAAATTTACTACGTCACGACTTTCGACCTACAGAAAGAGACAGAGAATGAAGCTACACTTTTCCTTCACATCACGTACGAGAAAATAATAAGGACTCGTCATCGTCCAAACGTTTCCATATTTCCTCCTTTAATAAACTTGACACCTTCATGAGTATTGACTTTTCTTATCATTACGTGCCTGTCTAAATGTTTAACGATTTAGATATCTGTGATAAACGACGCTTAATAAACTAGCCTGTTAGTTGAGAATTTAATCAACAATAATAAAACTGAACAGTAAATTAGTATTTTTTAGTAAAAGAAAAAAGCATGAGTTTGATTATAAAATTTCAGAAAATTTGGCACCAGCAAGGTAGACACTTAAAAGAAGCGCCGAAGTTCAAATTAAAATTGCGATGCTTTTTGAAGAATGGGCGCCTCAAAAACTGTCATCTATAATTGGTGACAAAATATTTGGTACAGCGACAGTTTTTTGGCCTTCTTTGAAAGTTGACAAAGAGCATCAACTCGCCAATATTTTGCAACAAGGACGCTGCGAAAATGCAACTTTAGTATAGACGCGGGTATGGTAATCAGCGTTCTAACATGCCAGAAGTACGGATCCGCTATAGGTCCCAACTAGTGCCTAAATATCGTAAAGAGGAGTATAATGCATCAGCATGTCCGTCGCAAACATTGACCAGTTCAAATTATGTGTATTTAATATAGAAGCAGCCGAAATTATTACTTGTAGCAACAGAATTCAAATTCAATTATTGTGCCAACTTGTTTTTCTCACTGATTGTGAGATGTCGTACTTGAGGGCAGAGCTTATTGAATGGCGTCTTAGCATCTGTTTGAATTTTTTTGATGATAAAGTTAATTGCAACATGTCTGTCTATTTAGACTCTGTATACAGATTCTAATTTCAAACAATATATGAAGACAAAATTCCTAAATGATCATGCTGATTTTAGGTTG
Organism: Hydractinia echinata; assembly: GCA_030067915.1. Lineage (NCBI taxonomy): Eukaryota > Metazoa > Cnidaria > Hydrozoa > Anthoathecata > Hydractiniidae > Hydractinia > Hydractinia echinata. The sequence continues at coordinate 1,496,525 of JASGCC010000042.1, read as the reverse complement.
ATGCCATTCGCAATTATATTGACAATTTAGTATTTAATTTTCAGATTCAATCTGTAATTATTCTTCATAAATGTCTGCCTACAGCAATGTCATCTAAAAATATTATTTTCTTTATCGCTTAACAATAACAAATGTGTATATTGAATAAAAGACAAACATCTAGCGTGCGTTTATCATTCTGCTGACCCAATCGAAATTAAAAAAGCTTCACATTGAATTAAATGGATATTTTTGAACACATGTCGAAGTTTTTGAAATTACGAGTGGAAAAAAGGCTTAGTTTTGTGGTACAGAGCTCCTTTGTAAATATTTGTATGTTTTTGTTAGGCTATTAGTAATTAAGTAACAGGAAGTTTAACATCCTTCAGCTGGCTCTTCGTCCCTTGTAATTGTAACTATGTTACATTACCACCAGAAATACGTATAGCATTGTTCCAACTTCCTTGATTGCCACACAAACGGATCAGTAGACTGCACCTAAGCCGCAGTGGGGACTGGAACCTAAAATCGTATGATTACAAGCCGACCTTTCTATCATCGCACTATCTCTAGCTATTAAGCAAAGTATTACTCGCCATTTTAATGTCGTCTAAGTACACCTAAGAAAACAAGCTCAATCAAAATTCTACTAGTAACCTACGGTTTTCTACAAATAAAAGAATGCTAAATATAGATCTAATCAATATAGGTTTCAAACTTAACCTCCTTAGACACAGGAAACGCATCTATGATTAGTAATTATCGATTAACTTCGACACCGCTGGGAAATCTAATTTAAAATATATGCTATAAATGAACAGTATAAAGCACTCTCATAAAAAAATATAGCTTAGGGCTCCTTACCTAGCAAGGAATGCATGTTGCTATAGGAATTTTATATTTAGTATCCCAGATCAATAAAACATGTGTGTATTTACAGACAAGAGTTCTAATAATAGAAATACCGCTTAACACCCTTGCAACGTGAATACAATTTGATAAGTAATACCATACCATAAAAAGTTGTGATCCAATTTTGTGTATAATACTCTTACCCAACAACCATTTTTTAGACTGTTTTCTTTTACCAATCAACCATTTTTATCAACTTTATTTTTGGCTAACTTGTTAACAATTTTTATTTTTCATTTTTGTAGAACATTAAGAATTAGAAAAATGGAATAATTTTTGGTTGACTTTTTTAGTTATACAATTATTATTATTATTATTCCGAATATTTGTACAGGATAGCCACTTCAGTGTTGGAAAAACTGGGTGTTTTGAATGTATACGTTGGGTATACAACGGCATTGCTGCCCAATTTCCCTCACATGGAATAGGTTAACCCGTATTTACTAAACATACCGGTGCTGTGGACCGAAAAACGAACATTGTGATTTCGAAGCAGGTTTCTTAACCACTAGGCCACGCGCCATAACATATGGATAACTTAGAAATTACGTTTAATGCATGATTGTTTAATATCCATTTTTTACTTGGAATTTTGCTGTCTCATAAAGTAATTGTGGGTTAAATTTATCTTGTAAAAAGTGACTAAAATTACTGCAAATTCCAGCCCATAATTTCGTTGAGAAACGTTTGCAGCAAAGAGGAATTCAAAGCCATAGCAGATATTAAAAATTGTCAGGTTTGCATTTTTTCCCGTTGAGAAAGCACCGGACTAGCTATTAATATCAGCCTCTCATTCTAAATCCGCTCATAAAACAGCTCCATTATTTAATTTTTTTGGATAAATAATCTCTATAAACATGCTTGAAAGATATCCGAAAATATCGGATTTTCCGACCGCTTTTCTCTGCATCCTAGTAGAGATCCTTAAACATTTCCGGCTGCGAACAAATTGTACGCATCAACAAATGTCCTAAAATTTTGATTTTGTAAAAACGTTACTAAAACATATCAACAATATTGACCCGGGAAAAAATTTAAAATACGTTGATAATGTGTTGTAGTTTAAAGACGAAATTTCCGTAAAAGAAATGTCAACAATACGAGTTCTCGAACTCATTATACCTGATTTCTTTAGAAATTATAATTGTATACAAAACCCCCGTGCAAATAATTCTATTTTAATAAATGTGAGACATGAACCAGCCTATGTCATGCAGCTCAATTTCGTAATAACTTTTTATTAACTCGCCACCTCTGTGATTGGTGTTGATTGGATAGTGAATACTATAATAACGATCACATGCTTAATCTAATGAAGAGAAGTATTCGAAGTTATATAAAGATTTAACCTTGTCGCATTTTACCAAATTAGCGTCGAAAATTATTTTCGAAAATATTCTAGTATTTCTTCGTAACATTGTAACCCTGTTGAGGGTAAATTGAGTAGATGTTCCTTCTCACGATAACCTAGATAAAACATGCTGGATATAAAGGATATTTTAATTCTAACATAAATCATTACATTAATAATTGAAGTTATTTTTATATGTCCCAAAGAGTTTGCAACAAATATTTTAATTGCTGAAGCGCAAAAATAAATTGGAGTGGGATTAAATTGGAGAAGGGGGTGTTGAGAATGCAATAAAAAATAATTTGGAGGAGGGGTGTAACAATGAAAGAAATATAAAAAAACACGTATATTTCCAGGAAATCTGTTCATGTCGGGGGATATCCTGGGTGGGGGAGGGGGATTGTGTTATTATAATATGGACATTTTATTTGGCATATTATTGTTATTACCATTTGCAGGTTATGTAGGTTGTTTCACCTTCAACATACTCTTAGCCGTTCATTTATACCGGGTTACATTTCTCAGTTGTAATTCTTGTGTCTTGTTTGCTGCTAGTCTGGTAAGCTGGTAATATAATATAACAAAATGCAATGTTAAAAATCCTCTTTTCACTCTTTCTTGAAATTTACTGTTAGCTCATCTCCATTTATACTGGGGGGATCCTACTACTATACTCCAACAGAGCTAAAACTGGGTCACTTTTAACAAATTTCTATTTAGTAACCCTTCGTCTTGAAATCTCATTTTGGCAGTTGTCACGACAAATTTGCTAAATAGTTAAATTTAGTCCCCAAAAAATCCTTACTTCTTGATTTAGAGAGTTGTAGATCACAGATCCATTAATATAACTAATAATACTTTGGGACAAATCCATTTCTTCTTTGACAAGATTTTAGAAGCATTAACTAAGCATGGTCGCGTCAATATGTGCATAAAGCTTAATCGTTGATATAAAACTATTTTTTATAAAATTATACACATTAATAAAATAGAATCGTAGTGTTAAAATAATTCAAAAGGCAAAAATTAACAGTTTCATGCAGCACAGGTTTGTCACGGTTAATGAAAGAGCTCTCCTAAGCATTTTTGCTCATTGCATTTTACCCACCTTTTGTATGGTCCTAAAATATTGTAAAGGGAAATAATATAGAAACCACTTGGTAAGTACAGTTCAAGTGCAAACTTAACCAATTGACCAACAATGGTTGTGTTCTCAGAAAAATGATGACGTCATGGCAAAATTGCTGACTTTATCTAACTGTTATACCCAGTTATCAGTTTCCTTTATACCAAATCTTCATTAATACAACGGAACGCATTCAAAAGTTATTTGAGGCGGTTAAATACCCCCATGATATTTGACACATACAAAATTGTATAAACTTGACACTTTTGAACCAAGTCAGGAAAGGAACAAAATGAGAACAATAAAAATTTGAAAATGTCTGCGCTTCTTTCTGTAGAGTTATTAGAAGCTTGAAATTTGCTCAAAATACCTCTTTCTTTAACTTTCAATTACTGTAGTTCTAGCTTGAATTTTAAGTTTATGTCTAATGTTTATGATAGCCAATAATTCCTCAATAATTTCCCTTTTTAAAGTAAAGTTGTGTTGTGAGTTTTCAGTTCTAAGGATAGTTAACAATGATATTATAAAAGTTGGGTTGCTATCCCAAAAGAGTAAAGTTATTGCAGTGCACTTTTTGGTTTGAGGCCAAATAACTTGGAAAAAAGTGGAAATAAATGAGGCCAATTCCTGCGTGGGTAACTAGGTACTACTTGGGACCAAAATACCGATTCTTGCAATTCGTCTATAATATTGTTGCTTTTGTTGGCGGCCATTTTTATTTCATTCTGCTAAATTAAAAAATTACATTATTAGTATCGGGAAAGACGTATTTATTCTAATTTCCGCCTAGTTTTCAGCCTTGAAATTGCAAGAACATCTAGATAATATGTGACTCTATTGATCATTTGTAGCTTTGAAACATGTAAAAATAGGCTGTTCAGGTCAAAATTTTCTATGCGCCGTTCGACTTTCTAGCCGTATATACGGTTTTAACGAGGGGTCGCGCAACTCTTAACTCCAAGCCATTCTCCACTTATTGTTATTTTTGTGATAGATAGTACAGCCCTTTTTTATTGCGATTTTCGGCCAATTTTGCAATAAAACACGGCACAAAGACGGGCGTCATGTATGGGAGTTTTTGCACAATTTCTATCTTTTAAAATCAATAACTCTAGATTGAGGCATGGTAAGAATGTAAATTTTTTACAGCGGATAGTACATTGGTAAAAGAAAAAATGTATCAATTTTTAATGGTTTATTTTTAGAAATGGCGTAATGATGACGTCATAGCTCAAATATTACTACAAATCGCTCTAAAAGTGCAAGAAAGTATACAACAACCAGTAAAAAAATTTATAAACTGCAATCTTACCAGTAAACAAAGCTCATTGAAGTGTACAAAATTTCGGACAAGGGTGTAAATTTGCAGACCAAATAGAAAAAATAATGTCATAGCTGAAAAAATCTTTCAAATTGATGAGAATGCAAAAAAAAAGTTCACAGGAACATAATAAACACCATAAATTAGTAACTAGTATATCTGACAAAAGTGTAATTTGCAGACCAAATGGAAAAAATTATGCCCTAGCTCAAAATTGATGGAAAATAAATATAAATGCACAAAAATTATACACAACCAGTAAAAAAACATTATAAATTGTAATCTTAAAATTGAGAGACTTATAGAAATATACAAAATTTCAGAGAAGAACTTACATTTGCAGACCAGCAAGAAAAAATAACGCAATAGCTGAAATAATATTTCAAATTAAAGAAAATGTAAAAAAAAACACCACAGAAATCATTATAAAACACTACAAGGTGGTAACTATATAACTTGACGAACACTCTTAAAGCGTACAAAGTATTCGACAGAGTATAAATATGCAGACCAGATGAAAATCGAACAACTGCACCTTTAAGCACCTGAATAAATAAAAAGAACACAAAATATTAGGCTACCATAAGTGCTAAATGTTTTATACCACATGTCACAAGTTGACAAAACAAAGATCCTCAAAGGAAGAATTTTTTGCTATAAAAAAGTTTCACGGTTCAAAGAAGTTACATTACCACAAAAATTTCCTCCCTCAAATATCTAACTTAACAACTATACTATATTCTAAGATAAAATAATAGCATTTCCTTCTCAAAATCTAAAGTTATTGGAAAACTCTAAACTATCTCATGTTCTGAATGATACACTACATTAAACAAGGTGCGTTTAGGATTTAAATGTCGTTGCGCTACACTTAGGATTTTCCCTTTACACCAATACGAATAATATGCCTGTAAAAATTCATTTCAGCTAGCAAAACTTGTGCACGTTTATCTGATAACATATCCATGATCATTTTTTTTCAGTTCATCAACAGATATCCCAGATATATTATATACGTATATTATTTTTAAAATACCATTCCTAGACTGTGTATTATCTGCCTTTCTACTTTACTTCAGAAATTATGATATATACATACTAAACACTGGAATATTTACAAAAAATAACATGATATAATCATTATCTCTTAAATTATTATCTAAATCTTGCTTTTTAAAATAGTATAAGCTAGCTATAAAGTAACCTACTCTGACTCATAGCTAACTTTAGGCCTGGAAAGTTGTAAGATAATTTTTTTTCTGAAACGTTTTTATAAAAAAAAGAAAAAAGGTAAACAGTAAACAGTTTGCAAGAATTGTGGGTAACAAATTGTCCTGTCTCTGAAATCAACAAATTTCCAGGCCTGATATTTTAACAGTGTTTAAAAACCATAGCACACTAGTAGTAAGAAAAATATACCTTTATCTAATAGCCACACAGTGGTATGGAATTAATAAACACAACATCACACACTTCATCCTGGCCCACTACTTCGGCTAATATATGGCTAACTAGCTAGCTATGGTGCTTTAGTTTAGTAGCTGTGTCTCATGTTAATTGGAATATCTAGCACATGGCCATGAATTAGTCATCATTCCAAGATTATAAATTATATAATAAGATAAAATAAATAAAAATTGAAATTCGTTGTTGCACTGCAGCCATGTCACATAGAACTTTACGACTGGGGTGCGATATAGTTAGGAATTAGAATAGAAATTGAAAGTATATTTTTAATATAAACTAATTTCAATTGAGAGTACCTGATATGTGATGCACTTTTCTCTGTTTGCGCCAAGTTTACATTTCCCTCGTCAAAATATGAATACATTGTTGGTCGTTCAAACAAATCTCATTCAAAAAACAAACTTTAGGTACTCAACAATCACTATCTGTCCAGATAGCATCTGTCTTAAGCGAAATAGGTGCCGAATTCGACGATTTAAAATAAGTGCCATCACGCACAATAACAAAATACGCGTTGCCGTGTGCGAGCTTGTTTTAAGCTGAATTTTCGAACACGGCAAAAAGTCACGTGACTGAACAGCCTAGTAAAACGTAAAAAAAGTCAGGCTCTACCTTTGCCTTTCCTGAGCTGTTATAATGATGTTTCCTCCTTTCCTTCGTTATTGGTTGAGTCACCAGCTGTTCCAGTAGGATTTGAACCTAACGTAAAAGGAGTTAATTCAGCCATAGTTTTTGCTAAATTTCCTCAATGTGTTGATGAAAGTTGGAGCAAGGAAAAAAACAGAAGGAAAAAACAATTCTTTAGATTTTAATAAAATAAACCGAGAGGTTCTGGCAGGTGTCTGTGTAGAAACTTAAGTTTAAACTAAGAATTAATTATTCGTAAATTGAAATCTGCAATTATGATTGGTTTAGAGTAAACAATTACAGTATTCTCTGGTTGGTTAATTTCTAAATAAAATGATTTTTGTTAAAGTAATACTTCTCGAAAATTATAAAAATATACAATAAAAAAACATTTAAACAAGCTATTCACTTTCACTCTTTCTTCTTAACACCATTTTCTCTAAAACTTAACTTTTCGATGAAATATTTTTGTTACTTTGTCCTAAAATAATAAAGCATAATTGTATTTAAAGTTTAAGTAATATTCTCGTGTGCATATTTGCCGAACGAAGCGAAACCCAATTTCTGATGTCAATAGTGCGGACGTACATAAAATCTTCGTTATTTTGCTTTATATAGATAATATTTTAAGTTGAACAGAAAGTTTTGAACTCAAGACACTTCAACACAATCCGCGGTCGTTTTTTGTGCGCGCAACTGAAAAACCAAAGCAAAGGTTCGAAACAATGTTTATCTGGAAATTTAAACAATTGTGAAAGCTATCCATTGGACGAAATTAACATGCGACGGTGTCATTTATACCAAGATACGTTTAATAGATAGCAAGGGAGATCTGCAAAATTAGCTAGACAAAAATAATAATCAAATTTCTCGCAGACTTGTTTGTCTTTTTTCTTTAGAAACTGGCGTTCAACCTTTAGTTAAATCTGTGAGGATAGAGGTTTTATATTTACTTTGGGATTATTTCATTTTCTGTGCTATATATTTTATATTGTTCCGTATGATTTAACTGTACAGTTTATTCTGTAAGTGTCAGACATCGCAATGTTTTGTTTACATTGCTTTACTCTATGGACGTTTGTATTCTACATAGAATGTGTATATTTTTAGACGAGACTGTGTCGAATTTCTACCTGGAGTGTTAACGAAAGTAGTGAATTCTACTACAGTGTAAAACCACTAAACAAACTTTTATTTTTATCTAACTTAGACGGTTAACAAATACAATAATAACCAACAACTGAATTGAAGTTTTGTCACAACCCGTCAGTCTTTAACGCCGTTACAAGATAACGTTAATGATGTACCTACCTTTCTGCTACGAAAGAATCATATGTGAGACTTGTTACTGCACATAGAGAAGTGACAGATAATGTCTGAGATGCTCTCAAAATATGGCTTAACATGGAAGTGTGCTAATAGATCATTCAAAAACTAAGTCAATCACAGATTCGTTAGATGACGATGGACCCCCTTCTTATGATGACAATGACCCTTTGTCAATACTGGACTGACGAATTGCTAGGATTACGTCATCTTAGAGATTCACAGCAACCTATTTGCTACCGACATTTCATAGGATCTCCTTGCCTTTGTCTTTAACATGTACCATCTAGAAAGGTATCCCCTTTGATTCAACAACATCAGTTACTGTTAGTTAAAATTTTTGAGATTATGAAATTGATGGTTTTTCTTGACGTTGTTAATGAAACCGAAACCATTTTTATATCATTACCCAATTATATATCAGATACTCCAGTCCTTTTGAATAAAATAAAAAGTACATATGATGAGATATTTGAAAAAAACTAAATCGAAAAATGCACAAGGAAGTCCTGGTAGATTTAGACCTATTATTTTTAAAGAAATGTGGTCTTTAAAAACATGACATAACAGTTAGATTCGCTGGTGAAGCGCCTGTTGATGCTGGTGCGGGAAAAGGGTGGTGGGAGAGGGATTGTCTTTATTTCTGACTCTCTGCATGAGAGATTTGCATAATACACTTGAAGTTTTTGGTTCAGAAATCAACACATTCTTTTAAGATTTGCCAAGCTGCTATATTGAGATATACCTCCATATTTAAGTGATTATATTTCAGTTTAATACAATTAGTTAGTTTAGGCAATATTAAAGTTGGCAGAGGTCCTAAATGTTTGAAGAAATTATTGTGATAAAATTTTTTCAACAGCCTTTACTATCAGATATTTTATAAGTGGCTAGATGTGTACTTTGATGTAATCGATGGATGTGATACTGATATTTTTATTGGATCATAAAACACCGTCATCAAAGGTTATTTGCAATAAGTTTTATTGAAATCAGCATCTGCAGTCGAGCGATTTAAAGAAGGCACTGCCAACATTGACAAATATTTTTCTTAGGAAACTCAAATATATATTTCAATACAGAGTATCATCATCCATTGCATGTACTGACATTTTAAATTTGTTTAATCATGTTGATTATAGCTAACTAGCTAGCTAGCAACCTCTTTCCTTAACTTCATATCTGAAATATCACAAGCCTTTTTCCAGCTAAGAGACATATGACATATAGCAATTAAGAAAAATCAGTTAAATGATCATTTAAGAGGTTTTTTCTCCCATAATCTTTTTTCGACACCACACTGCACTACACTACACAAATAAAAACATCATTTTCGGATTCAGTTAAAGGCACTTCGCATCAAGTGTGTTTAAAATTGCCCCACGAGCGCCTCCGCCGCGACGAAAGGGTAAACATACATATCACACTACTCCGTACGTGTGTTGTAATTATGATAAGATTGTTTATTAGAGCCTTTATAGTTCATCAACTTTAATAAAAATACTAAATAAAACACTTACATAAGTTGATAATAACTCGATGCCAAATACGGCAAACACAGCGACCAATGCCATAAATAATACCAGCAATACGAGACCGAAAAAAACAAATAAAAAAGCCAATCACACCACCAATCACACCACCAATCACACCACCAATCGCACCACCACCAAATGCCCATTTAACTAATGAAAATATTACATTATTGAAAATTTTTCGAATCTATGTATTAATACGCCTTGTGTGTGTGTGCGCACAGTGAGGTCAAGGACTAAAAATTACCAGTACCTTACCTACGGCTCATGCATTGCCGCCCTAAGGCGTGGCATTACGTTAAAATTTTACCATAATAGTTAGACGGTTAGTTCATAAATATCACACATATGTTATAACTATATAAGCGCGACAATGTACGATATAAATATATATACCATATGACAAAATACCTATATAGGAATACATAAAAAGGTATATGCTACATATGATTTAACGGGCTTAGATATTCACATGGTACACGACCTGTTAAATTCCTAGGACAAATAACGGAAACTGTGTTACAAAAAAGATGGCTGTTCTTCTTGAGTGTTTTGCTACTCTCTTCTTTATATTAAATCTTTATAAAAACATTTGAAGAGGAGCATGGTTTATATAAAGGAAACATAACAAGGTTTCTATAGGGTTTGTTCATGTTTACAAGGTGTTTGACATTTAGGGTAAAATATACAGGAAACGATGACATGACGTTCCATTTATATACATAGTGTAATACAAACTGTTGTGTTTTTTTTAATTTTGTGTTAACTTTTGTGGAAATTGATCATGTAACCCGAAAAATCTAATTTTTGTAGAATTAGACTTTACAACTTGTAAGCCCTTGTTGTTTTTTTATTTCGTGCAACTGTTTATGAGTGAGAACTATACATTGGGTATACTTTATTGTCAAAAATTTTTCCAGGAAGAAAATTCGCAGGTTTTTGAAAAATTTGCGATATTAAAATGCTGCAAAATATAAGTTGTTTTGCATAAACCACAAGATGAATTCAGTCGAAGTTATATTAAAAGCTTTCAACTGCCAAATAATTTCCTCAATATCCTTCTCAAACTTATATCTTAGAAACCCTTCCTTAATGTATTCATTTAAACCCTTAAATAAATCTTTAAATGTGTAAAAAAAGAAATTTTAACCCTGACATTATACAAAAAGTGGAACTCACACAGAATCCATCAAACGTTATCAGCCCTGAAAACTTATTTCATGAAAAGATAAACATTTTCCGGATTCTTTTCTTGATTTCAAAGTTTTTATCCTGTAAAAATCTTTGAATTTTGTTGCTATTACATGTTGCTAGCTATCTAAGTGGTATTTCCTAGGAATATGACTGTAAGTTATTTAACTAGACTTTTTGAGCTTAAATTGGGAGATATAATAAGCCACAACACCTTTTAAGAAAGTATTATATAATATTTAAGGATAGTTCAAGGACCCTTTTATGCAAATATATATAATGTATTTTTTACATTTTGTGTAACTACATCGGTTGCATGCAATATGGCAAAAGAACACACAGTAAGTAGCTTAAGTGTAGTGATTTTTTTTTTTTAGCTTTTTCACTTTTTTAAAATTTGGTTGCAGTATTTACATAGGTTTTTGATTATCTATTTATTTATTTTTTTGGACGGGGAAGGATTTATTTTACATTTGGGGTATAAAATGTACAGGGAAGGCTGTCAAGCTAGTCCGGTGGGCCTACTTAATTTATCGCTAAAATCCTATTGTTCGAAAATTTGCCAGATCGCATCCCAAAAAATATAAAAATTTTACGAAGGCGCTTGGTGCGCTGGTTTGATTCGGCATATAGATACAAAGCATACACATACATATATTAGTAATAAGAGCGTATATTGATGCTATATAACATAATACGTAAGAAACTGCCTTATTATTCTGCGACGTACTTCGCAGGTTGTTTCATCAGGGGCAGAAAATTAAATTATATGATTTAATTTACTCTACAAAAAAGCAGCATATGCCCCTAATTCATTCTCGACGTACTTGGACGTACTTTCGCTCTTGCATAAGGGGGTTAAATATGCTAATGAAAGTAGTAAGGGACCGGATAAAGCACAACGCGATTCCCCCTAATATTTGTATAACGCAAGTAAGGCGGAATATCAATTGCCCTAAAGAAGATCATCAGACAAATGATATAGTTAATGTTTTATTAGATAAGATTATTAAATGCTGTGGAGAATTTATCCAAGAAAAACCAGTTTCTGAAATAAGAGAAAGGAAGTTTTTTTCAATTTTGGGTAATGAAGCATCTAATTATTCCAACAAAGAACAGAAGTCTTTCTGTATCCGTTTTGTTGATCAAGAATTTAACATCAGGGATGAATTTTTTAGCTTTTATCATTGTGAGATGGAGTTGTCTGGTGAGGCGCTAAGTAAGACCATACTGAGTGCTGTCAGTGACCTCAATCTTAATATTGACGACTGCAGTGGGCAAGGTTATGATGGTGCTGGTGCTGTTGCTGGACCAATAAATGGAGCTTCTGCTTGTATATTAAGGGTAAATAAAAAAGCCATTTACAGACATTGTCATAGTAATCGTCTTAATTTGGCTGTTGTAAAATCATGCTCAATCCAATCTGTAAAAAACGTCATGGAACAGCCAAAAGAGTTATCCCACTTCTTTAAATTTTCACAATCCCGTCAATTAATTCTGAACTCCTCCATCAAACACAGTTCCACCTCTTCAGCAAAGAATAAATTAGGTGATGCTTGTCGAACCAGGTGGGTTAAGCGAATCACTGGGATGAATGATTTTGTGGAGCTTTTTCGCGCCATTATTTCTTGTCTCAAAGAAATGAGCATGAATTTAGCTAAGAAATGTAATAGAGACACTTCAACTAAAGCATCAGCATTTTTAAGTCTTCTTTCCTCATAACAATTTATTGTCACACTTGATCTTTCCCAAAATATCCTATATAAACTTTTACCTGTAACCAGACTATTATAGTCCAAAGATATCGATGTATCTGAATCTGTCCAACTTATACAGGCCCTAAAATCTGACATCATGCTGACAAGAAATTCTGTTGACATTTACCATGGCAAATGTTATACCCAAGCATTAGCTTTGGCGAATTAAGTTGGTGTTATGCAGACTAAACCCAGGATTGCTTCTCGACAAATTCACAGAGATAATGTTCACAGTGAGACTATTTCTGACTGTTATAAACGATCAGTGATGATACCTGTAATTGATCACTTAATTAATGAGTAAAAACACCGATTTGATGATTCAATGATATCGTATGATGGGTTAGTCATTATTCATGCCAAGATGACCTCTTTACTTAATAAAACAGGATTGTTTAGCTGGAGGAATCGCTTTTTAACATGTTGAAAGATTACACAAGGTCTACCATGGTGTCTGACAGATTGAATGGAATTGCATTGATGCATATTCATAAATAAATTATACCAGAAATAGCTAATGTTATAAAACGTTTTACTTCTACCAATAGGAGGCTGTCTTTGTCATAAATAGTTTAGAAAATCATTCTCTTATTCTTGGTGATCACCCCCTTTCTCAATATCAGCAGTTTTTCCTCCCTATTCTTACACTTACTCCCCTTCTATATTTTTTTCGGGTTTTATTCCTTTTATATATATGTTTACGTATTTTTTATTTTCCTCCTCCCTGTTTTGTCATGCTTATAAAAAACTGATGCATTGTTTCAAATGTTTTTATCAATTCTTTGATCATTTTTGACTAGATTGTACTATTGTATAGCAAGATGAAAATCTTTGATATGTTATTTTCTTCATGGTTTTGTTCCCTTTTTTGTTCATGGCTGCTGGCTCCACTTGTGATATATGAAGAAAGAAGAAAGAAGAACTTGTGGATATAAAAACCTCAGATTTAAAAAAAAAACATTACTTGGCTTACTCTCTGATGTGGTTATTAATTTAACCTGGCTGTGCATTAGCAGTATGTCGCAAAATGTTGTTTTCATTGCTTGTTTGTTTGAAGAGTCCAATATACTGTCCTAATTTTTGTTTGTATAAATGTCGTATTTTTTTGCGAAATTTGTTAATTTTTACGAGAGACCCCCAGCAGAGCTACCTACTATTAAAAAATTTGGACTAGCTTGTATATATTTCTGTATCCGCCTCTGCTTTGATGATTTCTATTTTATACTCTTTGTAAGCTATTTTCCTTCCTTTTGACATTTTGGATTAAACTTATTGTTGTAGAAGGCATATATGCATATTAAAATAATGGGATTTTGCAAATTTATGTTTTACCGCTGAATCTTCCCATTTTATATGAAATTCTTTGGAACAGGATGGTATGAAGTAGACCAAAATACCTTATCTTAGTTGTTTTTAATTTAAGGGCTGTGGCTTGTGAAACTGTAAGGTGAACATTTTGTGGAAGACAATGACATGACATATACTGATAGAACTGATTTTTGTTGTTAATTTTGTGAGGAAGGACCATACACAGAAGAAGAATTAGATTTTACATCTTTCAAGGGTGAGGACAACATGCAAAATGTCGAAAAAACTGATTTTTGTTGAATCAGAAGTACTCCCTACAACCATTCTTTTTTACACTTTGTGAAGCTTTTGTGGGGAAAGAGTGTATGCAATATCATCGAAATAACTGGTTTTTGTTGCAAACTGTTTTTCTTTGGCACTTTGGATTAAAATATTGTTTTAAAGGGCATTTGCAATAAATGCATATACCAAAATAATTAAATTTCGCAAACTTTGATTTTGTCGTTGACCTCTCATCTTTTACATAGACCGTCAGTATGCAATAGACCAAAATAAGAGAATTTAGTATTATTCAGAATTTTTATTTTGTGTTGCAAATTTGGTGCAAACTGTTGTTTTGTTGCGTTTCAAATTTGACTTTCGTGAGGAAGACCATATGCAAGACAAAAAACATTTTGACCAATTAGTTTAACACCATACCAGCTGTTATTTTTTATGTATATATACATAAAAAATAACAGTGTTTTTTTAGACTGTCCCAAAATGTAATTTCAAGATTTTCAAAAAACAAATATTTTGATATAACTTTGTCAAAATTTGACACTCGGACTAGAAATTTTCGGACATCTTGTCATTCTGCCTTATGTGACCACAATGTTAGGAGCTCTTAAGGAAGCAGTATTCCAAAATGACTGTTTTTGTGCATTTGTCCCTGGAAATCCTCAGATGTTCGTTTTAGACAAGTTTTTGTGCTAATGATAATCTTGAATACCTTAATTTCCGAAATTCAATTCCAGGATCACCTTAGGATGAAAGATTCCTGCAGAAGTTTGGGTCAAAGCTCAAAATATTTCTAGCTTGATTACTTGGTTTACTCCTTTTTAAAATGAATTTTCAACTTGTATGAGATCATAATAACTACTAGTTGGATAAGAATGAATAGAGAAATTGATTTGGAGCATCTTCAAATAAAGAATTATTCCAAAATATGACTTATGATGATATAACAATCATTTACAGAATATGAACGTAAGATAAGTCATACTCAGTCATACAACTAGTAAAACATCGTTAACAAAAGAGCTAAGCAGCTACTAATATGAGAAATGTAAGTCTTGTAACAAAGAGCAAAACAGGAATGAAAAAATCCAATCATGTAAGCAAAAAACAGACAACAATTTGGCTTAAAGAATCATCGATTCTCAAAGAAAAATTCAGAGTTTACTTGAATATTTCCTGATTTAACGTAAAAGTTTGACTTATTTATCTCAGAGATAAATCTGGCATTTAAATTCAAGAGCGTACCGGGATAAAACGTTCCGCACTGAAATAATATCTACATGTAAACGTTAGCTTTTTGAATCAAACTCTCAAAATACTGAACATTTAAGTAAAGTCTATCAAAAAAAGAAGATGATGAAAAGAATACACTCTTATGAAATAATTCTTCTTAGAAGGCTCCTTTGTTTATATCATACTTTAGGACTTAAAAACAATGAAATGGATATGGCATTTTGTTTGCAAATCATTTAAAATAACTTAAAACTTCTAAAATTTACTTGAGTTATTGCATGTACAATTTTCTGGAAACAGTTTGTTCAAAATTTTCCACAGCATTCTTGTTTATGGAATATTCCATCATTAAGTGCTCTGAAAGTGTTTAGCTAAAAGGCAGGTTCGATAATAACGGTTTAAAGATTAATATAATAGTTGTAATTATAGTGTCCCCCCCCTATGAATAATGGTTTAAAGATTAATATAATAGTTGTAATTATAGTGTCCCCCCCTATGAATAATGGTTTAAAGATTAATATAATAGTTGTAATTATAGTGTCCCCCCCTATGAATAATGGTTTAAAGATTAATATAATAGTTGTAATTATAGTGTCCCCCCTATGAATAATGGTTTAAAGATTAATATAATAGTTGTAATTATAGTGTCCCCCCCTATGAATAATGGTTTAAAGATTAATATAATAGTTGTAATTATAGTGTCCCCCCCCTATGAATAATGGTTTAAAGATTAATATAATAGTTGTAATTATAGTGTCCCCCCTATGAATAATGGTTTAAAGATTAATATAATAGTTGTAATTATAGTGTCCCCCCCCCTATGAATAATGGTTTAAAGATTAATATAATAGTTGTAATTATAGTGTCCCCCCTATGAATAATGGTTTAAAGATTAATATAATATTGTAATTATAGTGTCCCCCCCTATGAATAATGGTTTAAAGATTAATATAATAGTTGTAATTATAGTGTCCCCCCCCTATGAATAATGGTTTAAAGATTAATATAATAGTTGTAATTATAGTGCTCCCTCCTATGAATAATGGTTTAAAGATTAATATAATAGTTGTAATTATAGTGCTCCCTCCTATGAATAATGGTTTAAAGATTAATATAATAGTTGTAATTATAGTGTCCCCCCCTATGAATAATGGTTTAAAGATTAATATAATAGTTGTAATTATAGTGTCCCCCCTATGAATAATGGTTTAAAGATTAATATAATAGTTGTAATTATAGTGCTCCCCCCTATGAATAATGGCTTAAAGATTAATATAATAGTTGTAATTATAGTGTCCCCCCTATGAATAATGGTTTAAAGATTAATATAATAGTTGTAATTATAGTGTCCCCCCTATGAATAATGGTTTAAAGATTAATATAATAGTTGTAATTATAGTGCTCCCCCCTATGAATAATGGTTTAAAGATTAATATAATAGTTGTAATTATAGTGTCCCCCCTATGAATAATGGTTTAAAGATTAATATAATAGTTGTAATTATAGTGTCCCCCCCTATGAATAATGGTTTAAAGATTAATATAATAGTTGTAATTATAGTGCTCCCTCTATGAATAATGGTTTAAAGATTAATATAATAGTTGTAATTATAGTGTCCCCTCCTATGAATAATGGTTTAAAGATTAATATAATAGTTGTAATTATAGTGTCCCCCCCTATGAATAATGGTTTAAAGATTAATATAATAGTTGTAATTATAGTGCTCCCTCCTATGAATAATGGTTTAAAGATTAATATAATAGTTGTAATTATAGTGCTCCCTCCTATGAATAATGGTTTAAAGATTAATATAATAGTTGTAATTATAGTGTCCCCCCTATGAATAATGGTTTAAAGATTAATATAATAGTTGTAATTATAGTGTCCCCCCCCTATGAATAATGGTTTAAAGATTAATATAATAGTTGTAATTATAGTGCTCCCTCCTATGAATAATGGTTTAAAGATTAATATAATAGTTGTAATTATAGTGTCCCCCCCTATGAATAACGGTTTAAAGATTAATATAATAGTTGTAATTATAGTGCTCCCTCCTATGAATAATGGTTTAAAGATTAATATAATAGTTGTAATTATAGTGTCCCCTCCTATGAATAATGGTTTAAAGATTAATATAATAGTTGTAATTATAGTGCTCCGTCCTATGAATAATGGTTTAAAGATTAATATAATAGTTGTAATTATAGTGTCCCCCCTATGAATAACGGTTTAAAGATTAATATAATAGTTGTAATTATAGTGTCCCCCCCTATGAATAATGGTTTAAAGATTAATATAATAGTTGTAATTATAGTGTCCCCCCTATGAATAATGGTTAGGTTCATATATTGTTGTATTTTTATTTGATTATTGGAATATTTCTTCCGTAAATACTCTTATATATATATGCATTATCTGCTAGATTTATGTATGGGTAACATTTACTTTACTTTAAAACATGATGATAAATGGGAATGAACCTCAAATCACTCGCTCATGCGTTGATGCTTGTATTATTAATGTAACAAACAGTGCGAAATTTTTGTGGAATGTTCTATTCCGCAAAGGCTTCAAGAATCAGTGTAACCCTTTTCTTACAGCAATACAATGTATTACAAGGGTAATACATAAAATCTGGAGAGCAGAAATAAAGAATAACAACCTCTATGGTTGATTTATAGAGAGACTTATTTTTATTTGTACTTGGAATATCTCTTCCTTTGGTGCTCTTGATAGTTTTATTTTGAATCGAACTAAAAGACGTAGTACTTCGCTACTCCGGTACAAATTTTCAAAGACGTAACTACCATAGATCTTGAGTAATGGGCGTTGGAATGTTTCATCATTTTTTCAGATGGAATAATTCCTCTTCCGAAGCTCCTAAGTTTAGGATGTCATATAATGTGCTATAACGACAGTAAAAGCTCGGGAATGAGAATCTGGAATGTTTCATCTTCCATGTACAGCTTTACATAATTCTCTCTGTCGTTGGGTTCTAAATTTTTCCTACAGAGCTCCTAACGTAAGGTATGCATAAAATTACATTTTGGGACAGTCTAAAGAAAACACTGACATTATAGCCTTTGTAACAGACTAATGTATTAGATTTGAGATTTAATGTACCAGTTTTGTTAATTAAGGGCTTACAAACCGTTTTTTTTGAAATTTTGTGTAAAGTTTGGTGAAAAAGGACCGTATGCAATATATCGAAAAACATTTATGATAATTTATCCTTGCAAACCATTTTTGACATTTAAGATAAAATTTTCTGTTAGAAGCACTATTCAATATTTGAAGTGTTGTTAACTGTTTATTCTTCACATTTTGTGTCAACCTTTGGCAGGGTGGATTGTGCAATAATATAACTGATTTTGATAGAGATTTGTGTTTGACATGTTGCTAACTGTGGTTGTTAAGAAATTAGTGATCAGTTTTTTTTTGTTTCACACATAATGAAATATGTTACAACATACATTTTGAGTGATTTGAATTTTATGGGTGAGATGTATTTTGAGATGCTTTGGACAACGTTTTTGTGAATAATTTTCGCATTGTAAGAGGAAGTAATTTTAGTAGCTTTATTGTTTAAATGTCACAAATATACTGCAGTTGTTGGACACCTTCAGTTTAGTTATTGCTTGTTTTTGATGCATGTATATCTATTAAATGGATTAAATGAGAAATACAGTGGATTCTTCCACGGACATACAGCTGGTTTTAAAAGGTTTTTACAGTTGCATTAAGTTTTATATTTGTCCGTGATGTACTGATTTAATCATTTCCCATGTGGTTGGCGCCTTTATAACAAAAAATTGAAACTTTTGCTTGCCTATGTATTTATCGAAATCCGAAAAATAATGATTGTAGGCTATGCACGAAGCTTTAATTTGATTTTTCGTACGCATTTCATCTGGGTTAATTCAAGTTAGCATAACTTAATGGGGTATATTTTCGCGAGAATTAATCTTCGTGAGAATTTGATATCGCATTTCTCTTGTGAAAATCTTAAATTTCCTTAAAATTTAATTTGGGCGAATAGAGAATCCGCGAGAACTTATTTTCGCGAATAACCAATTTTTATTACATAATTTGCACGTTTTGATGTTTTATTCTACACACTTGTTTATAATAAGAATAAAGAAATGTCAACCCAGACTGGTCATTATTCTTGTTTCTCTGTTGTTGTAAACAATAAATCTATTGTTTGTAACATGAAATTCCTGCCTGACATCTCTATAATAATACGTCAGTTCTGTCTGTCTGTGACTGTTACAAAGACGATATTTTTTACCACCCGAATGCGCGAGTTTGTCGAGTTTTTTTGTTTTGTTTACATTTGTCTCGCAACCGTTAGAAACCACGTGATAGAAAATAAGCAACATGATTCGCTCAAATACGTACTTTCGAACGGGACGGCATTCGAATAGAAAGTTTCCTTGGCGTAAAAACAAACAAACATAAAAATCTCTCGACAAAGTTCTCGACAAAAGGCGAACTAAAGAAGCGGATAAAAAATGTCTCATTTTCGACGATCCCTTAGTCATAAAAAAGTGCAGATATTAAGAGCAAGGAAAGTCAAAGTGAAGAAGTGGAGTGGATTAAAAAAGCATATAATTTGGAACAGGGTTAACATAGACACACAAAACAACAACAGAAGAACGGTCCCTTCGTCTTCAAAAAAGTGCAAAAAGTGAAATGGTAAAGTGTTTCAAAAAAGAATATATGAGAAAGAAAGAAAAGTCCAAGTGAAGAAGTAGAAGTAAAAGCAAAAAAGTGAAGTTGGAAGCCACAATAAGTTACTTCGGAAGTGAAGAGTGGAGCTAGAAGTAGTAAAGTAAAGTTAGAAGTAGAAAATGAATGCTAGAGTTTCAAGATCAAGTGACTTGGAATTCAGAAAATGTAAGAACTTTGATATTTTTAGACGTTCCGTTTTTATATGTAGGACACTTAAAATTGTCAAGGAGAATCGTATTCTCAAAAAAATCCATTAGAGCTTCAAATTCTTAAAGTTTACCGCGTTTTTTATAAAGAAGCTAGCGTATTTTTTTTTTCTCCTGGTGCGTAAATTCAAAATGCTACATAAAGCTGTTAGCTGGCTACAATGTGCTGGCGAAATAGAAAATTCTGGTTTGTTGAACTAACTGCAAATGTCATAATTTTTACATAGCTATTGTTTTCCTTTATATATGTTTTACTAAGCACAAATGGCTAGCTATAGACGTAGCTAAGTCTCCCCAGCTTAAGTATATTTAACTGGGTGTCCTAGTAGCTACTGTTAGCTAGCTAATGTTAGCTTCAAGAAGACTCCATCCCATAGTTAGCTCTAACCTATAAGTTATGTTGTTATTCCTCTTTTTTTAGGCATTTATAGCTACCTTAGTAGTCAAACTTTTCTTATTTTTTGAACACGAATTATGATGTAGCAAGCTAGCTACAAAATCTTTCTTGAGATTTTAGGATAGTGTGACTCATTGTTAATGCCCATAGAGTATAGTTTTTTTCACATTACCTGCAAACTTTACAGGGCATCACATGCAATATCACAAGTGGAACAAATTTTGTAGAATTTAAAGTGTGTGTGTTAAGTTATTTTTTATTGTTTTGTTTCTGACACCCCGTTAAACTTTTGTCAGCCTACATGTAAAATGCCAGGTTTTTTACAGGGGTTTTTGACATTTGATTGGAAATTTATATACGTGGGTTTATGACTTTGGGTTAAAAATTTTTTGAGAGGATGGTATGGTTGTCCGTTCATATTATTCGTGTTGCCAAATGCTGTTTTTTGAAATTTTGTGTAAACTTTTGTGGAAATAGACCACATGCAATATATATACTAAAAGAACAAATCTTTGTAGAATCAGACTTCACTGTAAGCTGTTGTAAAGCTGATGTCTTTATCGGTAAAAATAACAGCCATAGTTTACTAATTAAGAAAAAAATAAAACGAGTTTGAAAGTTAAAAAAGTATTTATTTGTTAAGCTTTTCGTACAGTGTAAGTACATCTTCAGACTATATAAACAACTTTGTCTTTATATTTCGTATTATAAACTATTGTTTGGGAGAACTAACTGTATGTGATGTAATTTTTGCTGGAAGAAAATTCCATGGTTTCACGTTTTTGTTTTTGTTGAGAATGTTACAAAAATTTGTAGGGATAAATGTTTGCTGATGATAAAAAAATTACTTAATGTTCTGACTGAAACTGTTTTTGTTTCTTATATTTTGTAATCTAAAGGCGAGGACTGTATGCACTGAAATCAATTTTGATGTGTTTCATAACCGTTTTGTGGAAGATTAATGGGTAATGGCAATATACGACATGCTGAATGAACTTATTTTTGTTGATTTAGATGTGTTTCTCAAAAACCGATCTGTTTTACATTTTGTGTAAACTTTTATTTACGAACCGTATACAATGTTTCCAACATAATGATCTTTGTTGATTCAAGTTTATTCTTTGCTCATTGATTTTTTGACATTTAGGTATAAAATTGTTGGTAAAGAGCAGTACGGAACTAAAAAGGTAAATTTTTGTGTTCTTAACTGGTTGATTTTTACATTTTGTGTAAATTTTTGTGGGAGAGGATGGTATCCAACCGAAATGACTGACTTTTCTAGATTTAAATTTGATGTTTTCGAAACTATGGCTTTTTCATATTTTTGTATAAGCCTTTAAGGGAAGACAATATTTAAAATGTGTAGAGAACTTATATTTGTTGATTTGTGCTAACTCTTGCAGGCCTCCTTTTTGACATTCCAGAATAGAATACTGAGGGTTTTCAACATAATCACTTATAAGATGTACATATTTGAGATGCGTTATTTCTGACATTGTTATTATCTGTGTTGTGACTGTCGGTGTTGTAACTTTTTATCAACTAGATTTTACACCTTGCAAGCTGTTCTTTTTTATTTTGTGTAAGATTTGTGTGGAGGATTTAATGCGATTTGACATTTGACATTTTGTGTAAGATTTTAAGAACATTTTTTTTTTGCATATGCACTACTGACGTCAGCAAAACATCTAAAGCAACCTATTTTTCATTGGTCTTTTGCCTAAGTGGATTTTTCCACGGGCCTTATCGACTAGTCTCTATAATAACAGCCGTATTCCGTCTGTCTGTTCGTGCGTCAAAAGCGACTTGTGTTAACCACGCACGAAATACTAGCCCGCTAGCGCAGGGACGAAAACCCGTCGGGCCCCCGCTTGCACAGGGACGGGTTCCCGCTGGTCCAATCAGGAGCGGAGATTTATATAAATCACCAATCAGAAACTAAAGCTCTTTATATTTCTTAGCAACGATTTTTACGTTATTGGTCCGAAATTTGGCAAGCAGATTGAATCAACTCATTGCTGGAGAAAGAAAAGTTTCTTAACTGTTTGCTTTATTTTTTCTTTATGATACTTTTATTTGTATTCTAACAAGATTGCAGTTTCTTTTAAAAGTACTTTCGGGTATTTTTTTTTATTTGTTTACATGTTTATTCACCTATACTTTATAGTTAGCTAGTTAGCTAGCTAAGCTACCTATTCAGCCACTTAAAGTTTTATTTGCCTCTTACTGTCACGTTCTCTAGCCATATATTAATCTTAAACAAAACCAATTTTAAGATTCTGGCTACCAACGTAGATGTTAGCTAACATTTCTGATTTTTGTGTTATCTTCGCCAATCTGATTTTTACTTGGTTGTGACTGGAGTTAGCTACCTCTAGCTAAAATTTAAAAGTAACCAAATACAGTTAGCTGCAACAGAATTTTTAATTAATCTTTTTCATACTAAATGCAATTAAGTAGTTAGCTACCACTTTACTGTAATATAAACTTTAGCAAAAGTCAAAAGTTTATTAATGAGACACGGCGTACCTGTGCTACGTGCCTATCCCGTGTTGTTAAACGACGGTCTGTTTCCTGTGTTTTTATTTAAACTGAAGTATTTTGGAAAAGGCTATTAAGCTTATAGGTACGTGCGACACATTTTACCTGTGCTAAGCGCTAAGCTCAGTGTTAACAACGGGCTGTTTTTTGGAATAGGCTGTTACGCCTAGGCGCATGTGCGATGTGGTTTACCTGTACTAAGGGGTCAGCCCACTGTGACAATTACTTTTTAAACTTCCTCGGTAATCACCCCTCTAGGGATGTGCAACACTGTTTACCTGGACTAACCGCTCAGCCCTGTGTTAGCAATGGACTGCTTATTGTGTTTTTATTAAACAGAGTCTGCGAGAAAGTTTTTTTCAAAATGGTTTAACACTTTTGTGTGTACAACACCGTTTAACTGTACTAAGCGCTCAGCCCGGTGTCACAATTAATTTTTGAACTTTAAAAAAACTTATATATATATATATTCCACAAAATAAAATAATATTGACTGATTGTTTTTGCTATGACAGGGTAACAACGGTTTGTAAACACTATTTTTATTTCAGCTACCGTTGCGGGAAAGTTATTTTTGGAAAAATATGTTACAGTCGCAACACTATAATGGTGTATGCACTTCACTTGATTTACGACATACTGTATACCAGTACTAAAACGCTCCACAGGTGTTCCACGCCTGGTCACACCTTGACTTTTGGCTTACCCCGGCGATTCGACGCCGGGTTTCCTGGCTAGTCTATATTATAATACCCGTATACGTCTGTCTGTCTGTCACGCAAAATGATACCACAAATAGCGAGACGCACTGAATGCGGCATAAAAAGGACGGGCGAATCCGTGGATTTTTCCACGGGCTACCGACTAGTTCTTTTAAAGCATATTTTTGTAAAGATTAAGGGAGTGCCATACGTTTTTTACAATTAAATAGTTAAAGGCATTACTTCACTCATCAACATTAAAGTCTATGTCCCAAGCAGATTTATCAGAAGAATCGTCATTCTCAGGACTTGAGTAGGAAGTCACCGACTAATGAATCCTCCCTTCTATATCTAGCATAAATTTTATTTCTGACATTAAGATATGTAAGCAAAGCAGGCAGGGTCTAAAATTTGTGAATTTATTCAAACACGATAATTTAATATATCAAAATTCTGCTAAAAAAGTTTTGAAAATTGAATTTTGCGAAAATTTACCACTCACCGTGTCGCGTATTTTTTAAACAAACAAAACTTTAGTCACTTTTACAAAAAATTTGAACCGCCGTTGGTGGCTAATAATCAGACCTACAATCACCCACATAAATATTGAGACTTTTCGATTTTTGACAAAAAAAAATTCACAAACTCGCACCACAAGTCTTCTCAAACTCGACGTACTGCCTCCAGGCTCATGGTAGCTTCGACTTAAGACTTAGGGTCTTAGGAAAGTCTGAATTCAACTAGTGAAACCGAAAAGTTCACTAGAACGAAGCCTTACAGTGCTGCTATAGGCTAATTAGAGCTTTTTACATGTTTAAACCGTCTCAGTTGGAAAAATGGACATTTGCGTCAACGGCCATTTCTGGTTTTTTGATAGAATTTCTAGTTTGTCTCAAGGATTATGTGGATGGTTGTAGTTATGTTTGATACCATTGAGTGCCCAATTAATCGTCTTTCTAAAACATATAAAACTTTCTTTCTTATCAAATTTTTGAATAACCGTACCTGACTTGAATCAGAGAGGTTGCATTCGCTATATCATATATGTTGGTGACAAAGGGTAGGAGATCCTATGAAATATCGATAGCGAATGGGTTGCTGTTATCTCTAAGGAGACGTAATCTAGCAGTCAATTATTAGTATAAAGGTATAAAGGGTCTTTGTCATCATAAAAACGGGGTCTATTGCCATCTAAAGAATCTGTAGTTGACGCAGTTTTTGACTGATCTGTTAACAAACTTTCATGCTAAGTAATATTTTCGAAACATCTCAGCCTTTCTCTTTTACTTTCATATGTGCCCTTTTCATGATAACCTGTTCCTCGGGAGTTATGGCGTTACAACGTTGAAGCCTTTCTAATTCCAGGATCTGCGTTTTAAGGCTGAATTTTGCGAGTGATAGTTTTAATAAAATACTTTAACTAAAGATGTTTGGCGACTAGGCACAGCGGCAATTAAGTCATATTGCGTAATTCCCAAAAATTCACGAAACTGCAAAATTTTTCCCGCGAAAATATATTCCATACTTAAAAGTCCGTTTACTTGATCTCTCAACAAATATTAAAATTGAATTTAAAAACTTTTTTTTTGAGAAGTTATGTTCAATATTTTCAAAATCCTAGCTGATAGTTGTACGTTTCTTTATTTAATAAAAGTGTTTAATTTTATAAAAGACCGTATTAAAAAAATAAACAATTGCAGCTTTTGAAGGCGGCGTTTAATAGAGCGCGACGTTCATTAGAGGGCGGTGTTTACTACAAAATGATAAAATAACATGAAAAATAGTAACAAACTAGCTGTTTCCCGTGGAAGAATCCACTGTATTCTCATTTAATTTGTGTAGCAGATATACGTCCATCAAAAAACAAACAATACAGCAGTGCGCATCTTACATCTGCATTATTATATAAATGACCAAAAAAATTAAAGGTGTCCAACAACTACAGTACATATGTGACATTAAAAATCTAAATCTATTAAAATTACTGCTCTGACCATCTGACAAATGCGAAAATTATTCGGAAAGAAGTTTTCAAAAGCATTTCAAAATACATCTCACCCATAAAATTTAAATCACTCAAAACGTCACATACAAAAAAAGCTGATCAATGTCAAACACAAATCTCTCTCATTGTATTTGTTAAAATCAGTTAGTTTATTGCAAACCCTGCCAAAGGTTGACACAAAATGTGAAGAATAAACAATAAATTGTGCCTATAAGTAGAAATTTTTATCTAAGGTGTTAAAAAGGGATTGCAAGGATAAATTATAATGCAATAAAACGTTTTTTGATATATTGAATACGGTCCTTCCTCACTAAACTTTAGACAAAATGTCAACAAAAAAAAAGGTGTTTAAACCTGAAATTAATAAAGTCCTTTTAGCAACTTGCATGCTGTTTTACCATCAATAAAGTAATCAAAATTTCAAATCTCACATAGTATTCTGTCACAAATGTTTTCATAAAATATATATAAAAGTCATAATGAGTCATGTTAAACAACAGCAATCAATCTATAAGTTCATTTTATGTCAATTTTTGCACCAAATTTGCAACACAAAATACAAATTCTAAATAATACTAAAATCTCTTATTTTGGTCCTTCGCATACCGACGGTCTCCCACAAAAGTTTAATCAAAATGTAAAAAATGAGAGGTAACGACAAAATCAAAGTTTGCAAAATTTAATTATTTTGGTACATATATCTACTGCATATGCCCTCTAAAACAATATTTTAATCCAAAATGCCAAAGAAAAACAGTTTGCAACAAAAATCAGTAATTTCGATGATACTGCATACACTCTTTCCCCGCAAAAGCTTCACAAACTGTAAAAAAAAAGAATGGTTGTAGGGAGTGCTTCTGATTCAACAAAAATCAGTTTTTTTGACATTTTGCATCTTGTCCTTACCCATTAAATCTTACACAAAATTTCAAAAAACTATATACGACTTGGAACACATCAAATTTAAATCGAGAAGGATCAGTCATTTCGGTATATTGCACAGAGTCCTCCCCGGTAAGAATTTATACAAAATATAGAAAAACACAGCTTGCAAGGTGTAAAATCGAATTCTTCTTTGGTGTATATATGGTCCTTCCTTGCAAAATTAACATAAGATGTCAAAAAGGTTCAGATATAACATCTATTAACACAACAAAAATCAGTTCTATCAGTATATGTCATGCCATTGTCTTCCACAAAATGTTCCCCTTAAAGTTTCACAGACACAGCCTGCAAATTAAAAACAACTAAGATCAGGTATTTTGATCTATTTCATACCATTCTGTCCCAAATAATTTATATAAAATGTAAAAATTGAGTGGTAAAACAGAAATTTGCAAAATTCCATTTTTTATATGCATATATTGTATATTATATGCCTTCTACAACAATAAGTTAATTCAAAATGTCAAAAAGAAAAAAAAAATAGCTTACAAAGAGTATAAAATTGAAATCAACAAAGTAGCTCTTTTGGTGTATTAAATATGGCCATACGCACAAAAGTTTACACTAAATGTAAAAAAATGGTTGTGTTTAGTAATTCTAAATTAAGAAAAGTCAGTTCTTTTAGCATGCTGATTTATGTCTTTGCCCACAAACTCTTACATGAAAATGTAAAAACCACAATTTGAAACAAATTAAATTTACATTTTAAAAATAAGTAATTTCTGAACTTTAATTTCAGAATATTTGCATGAAAAGAACTTCGCAAACTAAAAAAAGAACCAGGAAAATTTTCAGGGTTAATAACGTTTGATGGGTTTTGTGGGAATTTATATATATAATGTGGGAATATATATATATAATGTCAGAGTTGAATTTCTTATTTTAATATAAAAACATGAAAGGCTTGCAAGGTGTAAAGTCAAATTCTACAAAAGTTAGGGTTATTATATTATACCATGTATATAAATGGAAAGTCACCCCAGCCTTCCCTGTACATTTTTTACCCTACATGTAAAAAACATGTAAATCCTTCCCCCGCTTCCACCCAAAAAATAAATAAATAAATAAATAATCAAAAATCCATGTAAATACTGCAACAAAATCAAAAATATGAAAAAGCAACGTAAATTTTCCACATAATGTCAAAAACCTCTATCGATTAAGAATTAAAAAAAACACAGGTTTTTTCGGTGTTAGCATGTAGTAACTCTCTCGAAAAAGTTTAAAGTTTTCTTAAAAAACACGAAATGTCGTAAACAAAAACATTTAAGTAAGAACATCTAGAACATCAGAATTACTACATGTCAAATAAAACTAATTTTGTCATATTGCATGTAACCGATGTAAGTTTAGTTACACAAAATGTGAAAAATACATTATATATTTGCATAAAAAAGAGTCCTTAAACTATCCTTAAATATTATAAATAAATACTTTCTTAAAAGGTGTTGTAGCTTCTTATCTTCTTATTTAGGCTTAAAAGGTCAAGTCAAATAAGTTACAGCCATATTCCTAGCAAAGACCACTAAGATAAACTACAGTACCCAGCTACATGTAAAAGCAACATAAAATTCACAGGTTAGCTAGGTATACTGGGAATCTTTAGTTTAAAGCTAACATTAGCTAGCTACAGCAGCTAACAGCAGGTAACTTAAACTGGAGACTTAGCTAGGTATAAAGAACATGGCTACATATATATAAATTCCTAGCTAGCTAGCTAGTTGTTGTTGGTGGTTGGTTTTTTATGATGCTAGCTAGCTATAAAACATGGATTAAATGAGAAATACAGTGGATTCTTCCACGGACATACAGCTGGTTTTAAAAGGTTTTTACAGTTGCATTAAGTTTTATATTTGTCCGTGATGTACTGATTTAATCATTTCCCATGTGGTTGGCGCCTTTATAACAAAAAATTGAAACTTTTGCTTGCCTATGTATTTATCGAAATCCGAAAAATAATGATTGTAGGCTATGCACGAAGCTTTAATTTGATTTTTCGTACGCATTTCATCTGGGTTAATTCAAGTTAGCATAACTTAATGGGGTATATTTTCGCGAGAATTAATCTTCGTGAGAATTTGATATCGCATTTCTCTTGTGAAAATCTTAAATTTCCTTAAAATTTAATTTGGGCGAATAGAGAATCCGCGAGAACTTATTTTCGCGAATAACCAATTTTTATTACATAATTTGCACGTTTTGATGTTTTATTCTACACACTTGTTTATAATAAGAATAAAGAAATGTCAACCCAGACTGGTCATTATTCTTGTTTCTCTGTTGTTGTAAACAATAAATCTATTGTTTGTAACATGAAATTCCTGCCTGACATCTCTATAATAATACGTCAGTTCTGTCTGTCTGTGACTGTTACAAAGACGATATTTTTTACCACCCGAATGCGCGAGTTTGTCGAGTTTTTTTGTTTTGTTTACATTTGTCTCGCAACCGTTAGAAACCACGTGATAGAAAATAAGCAACATGATTCGCTCAAATACGTACTTTCGAACGGGACGGCATTCGAATAGAAAGTTTCCTTGGCGTAAAAACAAACAAACATAAAAATCTCTCGACAAAGTTCTCGACAAAAGGCGAACTAAAGAAGCGGATAAAAAATGTCTCATTTTCGACGATCCCTTAGTCATAAAAAAGTGCAGATATTAAGAGCAAGGAAAGTCAAAGTGAAGAAGTGGAGTGGATTAAAAAAGCATATAATTTGGAACAGGGTTAACATAGACACACAAAACAACAACAGAAGAACGGTCCCTTCGTCTTCAAAAAAGTGCAAAAAGTGAAATGGTAAAGTGTTTCAAAAAAGAATATATGAGAAAGAAAGAAAAGTCCAAGTGAAGAAGTAGAAGTAAAAGCAAAAAAGTGAAGTTGGAAGCCACAATAAGTTACTTCGGAAGTGAAGAGTGGAGCTAGAAGTAGTAAAGTAAAGTTAGAAGTAGAAAATGAATGCTAGAGTTTCAAGATCAAGTGACTTGGAATTCAGAAAATGTAAGAACTTTGATATTTTTAGACGTTCCGTTTTTATATGTAGGACACTTAAAATTGTCAAGGAGAATCGTATTCTCAAAAAAATCCATTAGAGCTTCAAATTCTTAAAGTTTACCGCGTTTTTTATAAAGAAGCTAGCGTATTTTTTTTTTCTCCTGGTGCGTAAATTCAAAATGCTACATAAAGCTGTTAGCTGGCTACAATGTGCTGGCGAAATAGAAAATTCTGGTTTGTTGAACTAACTGCAAATGTCATAATTTTTACATAGCTATTGTTTTCCTTTATATATGTTTACTAAGCACAAATGGCTAGCTATAGACGTAGCTAAGTCTCCCCAGCTTAAGTATATTTAACTGGGTGTCCTAGTAGCTACTGTTAGCTAGCTAATGTTAGCTTCAAGAAGACTCCATCCCATAGTTAGCTCTAACCTATAAGTTATGTTGTTATTCCTCTTTTTTTAGGCATTTATAGCTACCTTAGTAGTCAAACTTTTCTTATTTTTTGAACACGAATTATGATGTAGCAAGCTAGCTACAAAATCTTTCTTGAGATTTTAGGATAGTGTGACTCATTGTTAATGCCCATAGAGTATAGTTTTTTTCACATTACCTGCAAACTTTACAGGGCATCACATGCAATATCACAAGTGGAACAAATTTTGTAGAATTTAAAGTGTGTGTGTTAAGTTATTTTTTATTGTTTTGTTTCTGACACCCCGTTAAACTTTTGTCAGCCTACATGTAAAATGCCAGGTTTTTTACAGGGGTTTTTGACATTTGATTGGAAATTTATATACGTGGGTTTATGACTTTGGGTTAAAAATTTTTTGAGAGGATGGTATGGTTGTCCGTTCATATTATTCGTGTTGCCAAATGCTGTTTTTTGAAATTTTGTGTAAACTTTTGTGGAAATAGACCACATGCAATATATATACTAAAAGAACAAATCTTTGTAGAATCAGACTTCACTGTAAGCTGTTGTAAAGCTGATGTCTTTATCGGTAAAAATAACAGCCATAGTTTACTAATTAAGAAAAAAATAAAACGAGTTTGAAA
Source organism: Hydractinia echinata (assembly GCA_030067915.1). Classification (NCBI taxonomy): domain Eukaryota; kingdom Metazoa; phylum Cnidaria; class Hydrozoa; order Anthoathecata; family Hydractiniidae; genus Hydractinia; species Hydractinia echinata. The sequence continues at coordinate 1,465,529 of JASGCC010000042.1, read as the reverse complement.
GTTAAAAAAGTATTTATTTGTTAAGCTTTTCGTACAGTGTAAGTACATCTTCAGACTATATAAACAACTTTGTCTTTATATTTCGTATTATAAACTATTGTTTGGGAGAACTAACTGTATGTGATGTAATTTTTGCTGGAAGAAAATTCCATGGTTTCACGTTTTTGTTTTTGTTGAGAATGTTACAAAAATTTGTAGGGATAAATGTTTGCTGATGATAAAAAAATTACTTAATGTTCTGACTGAAACTGTTTTTGTTTCTTATATTTTGTAATCTAAAGGCGAGGACTGTATGCACTGAAATCAATTTTGATGTGTTTCATAACCGTTTTGTGGAAGATTAATGGGTAATGGCAATATACGACATGCTGAATGAACTTATTTTTGTTGATTTAGATGTGTTTCTCAAAAACCGATCTGTTTTACATTTTGTGTAAACTTTTATTTACGAACCGTATACAATGTTTCCAACATAATGATCTTTGTTGATTCAAGTTTATTCTTTGCTCATTGATTTTTTGACATTTAGGTATAAAATTGTTGGTAAAGAGCAGTACGGAACTAAAAAGGTAAATTTTTGTGTTCTTAACTGGTTGATTTTTACATTTTGTGTAAATTTTTGTGGGAGAGGATGGTATCCAACCGAAATGACTGATTTTTCTAGATTTAAATTTGATGTTTTCGAAACTATGGCTTTTTCATATTTTTGTATAAGCTTTTAAGGGAAGACAATATTTAAAATGTGTAGAGAACTTATATTTGTTGATTTGTGCTAACTCTTGCAGGCCTCCTTTTTGACATTCCAGAATAGAATACTGAGGGTTTTCAACATAATCACTTATAAGATGTACATATTTGAGATGCGATATTTCTGACATTGTTATTATCTGTGTTGTGACTGTCGGTGTTGTAACTTTTTATCAACTAGATTTTACACCTTGCAAGCTGTTCTTTTTTATTTTGTGTAAGATTTGTGTGGAGGATTTAATGCGATTTGACATTTGACATTTTGTGTAAGATTTTAAGAACATTTTTTTTTTGCATATGCACTACTGACGTCAGCAAAACATCTAAAGCAACCTATTTTTCATTGGTCTTTTGCCTAAGTGGATTTTTCCACGGGCCTTATCGACTAGTCTCTATAATAACAGCCGTATTCCGTCTGTCTGTTCGTGCGTCAAAAGCGACTTGTGTTAACCACGCACGAAATACTAGCCCGCTAGCGCAGGGACGAAAACCCGTCGGGCCCCCGCTTGCACAGGGACGGGTTCCCGCTGGTCCAATCAGGAGCGGAGATTTATATAAATCACCAATCAGAAACTAAAGCTCTTTATATTTCTTAGCAACGATTTTTACGTTATTGGTCCGAAATTTGGCAAGCAGATTGAATCAACTCATTGCTGGAGAAAGAAAAGTTTCTTAACTGTTTGCTTTATTTTTTCTTTATGATACTTTTATTTGTATTCTAACAAGATTGCAGTTTCTTTTAAAAGTACTTTCGGGTATTTTTTTTTATTTGTTTACATGTTTATTCACCTATACTTTATAGTTAGCTAGTTAGCTAGCTAAGCTACCTATTCAGCCACTTAAAGTTTTATTTGCCTCTTACTGTCACGTTCTCTAGCCATATATTAATCTTAAACAAAACCAATTTTAAGATTCTGGCTACCAACGTAGATGTTAGCTAACATTTCTGATTTTTGTGTTATCTTCGCCAATCTGATTTTTACTTGGTTGTGACTGGAGTTAGCTACCTCTAGCTAAAATTTAAAAGTAACCAAATACAGTTAGCTGCAACAGAATTTTTAATTAATCTTTTTCATACTAAATGCAATTAAGTAGTTAGCTACCACTTTACTGTAATATAAACTTTAGCAAAAGTCAAAAGTTTATTAATGAGACACGGCGTACCTGTGCTACGTGCCTATCCCGTGTTGTTAAACGACGGTCTGTTTCCTGTGTTTTTATTTAAACTGAAGTATTTTGGAAAAGGCTATTAAGCTTATAGGTACGTGCGACACATTTTACCTGTGCTAAGCGCTAAGCTCAGTGTTAACAACGGGCTGTTTTTTGGAATAGGCTGTTACGCCTAGGCGCATGTGCGATGTGGTTTACCTGTACTAAGGGGTCAGCCCACTGTGACAATTACTTTTTAAACTTCCTCGGTAATCACCCCTCTAGGGATGTGCAACACTGTTTACCTGGACTAACCGCTCAGCCCTGTGTTAGCAATGGACTGCTTATTGTGTTTTTATTAAACAGAGTCTGCGAGAAAGTTTTTTTCAAAATGGTTTAACACTTTTGTGTGTACAACACCGTTTAACTGTACTAAGCGCTCAGCCCGGTGTCACAATTAATTTTTGAACTTTAAAAAAACTTATATATATATATATTCCACAAAATAAAATAATATTGACTGATTGTTTTTGCTATGACAGGGTAACAACGGTTTGTAAACACTATTTTTATTTCAGCTACCGTTGCGGGAAAGTTATTTTTGGAAAAATATGTTACAGTCGCAACACTATAATGGTGTATGCACTTCACTTGATTTACGACATACTGTATACCAGTACTAAAACGCTCCACAGGTGTTCCACGCCTGGTCACACCTTGACTTTTGGCTTACCCCGGCGATTCGACGCCGGGTTTCCTGGCTAGTCTATATTATAATACCCGTATACGTCTGTCTGTCTGTCACGCAAAATGATACCACAAATAGCGAGACGCACTGAATGCGGCATAAAAAGGATGGGCGAATCCGTGGATTTTTCCACGGGCTACCGACTAGTTCTTTTAAAGCATATTTTTGTAAAGATTAAGGGAGTGGCATACGTTTTTTACAATTAAATAGTTAAAGGCATTACTTCACTCATCAACATTAAAGTCTATGTCCCAAGCAGATTTATCAGAAGAATCGTCATTCTCAGGACTTGAGTAGGAAGTCACCGACTAATGAATCCTCCCTTCTATATCTAGCATAAATTTTATTTCTGACATTAAGATATGTAAGCAAAGCAGGCAGGGTCTAAAATTTGTGAATTTATTCAAACACGATAATTTAATATATCAAAATTCTGCTAAAAAAGTTTTGAAAATTGAATTTTGCGAAAATTTACCACTCACCGTGTCGCGTATTTTTTAAACAAACAAAACTTTAGTCACTTTTACAAAAAATTTGAACCGCCGTTGGTGGCTAATAATCAGACCTACAATCACCCACATAAATATTGAGACTTTTCGATTTTTGACAAAAAAAAATTCACAAACTCGCACCACAAGTCTTCTCAAACTCGACGTACTGCCTCCAGGCTCATGGTAGCTTCGACTTAAGACTTAGGGTCTTAGGAAAGTCTGAATTCAACTAGTGAAACCGAAAAGTTCACTAGAACGAAGCCTTACAGTGCTGCTATAGGCTAATTAGAGCTTTTTACATGTTTAAACCGTCTCAGTTGGAAAAATGGACATTTGCGTCAACGGCCATTTCTGGTTTTTTGATAGAATTTCTAGTTTGTCTCAAGGATTATGTGGATGGTTGTAGTTATGTTTGATACCATTGAGTGCCCAATTAATCGTCTTTCTAAAACATATAAAACTTTCTTTCTTATCAAATTTTTGAATAACCGTACCTGACTTGAATCAGAGAGGTTGCATTCGCTATATCATATATGTTGGTGACAAAGGGTAGGAGATCCTATGAAATATCGATAGCGAATGGGTTGCTGTTATCTCTAAGGAGACGTAATCTAGCAGTCAATTATTAGTATAAAGGTATAAAGGGTCTTTGTCATCATAAAAACGGGGTCTATTGCCATCTAAAGAATCTGTAGTTGACGCAGTTTTTGACTGATCTGTTAACAAACTTTCATGCTAAGTAATATTTTCGAAACATCTCAGCCTTTCTCTTTTACTTTCATATGTGCCCTTTTCATGATAACCTGTTCCTCGGGAGTTATGGCGTTACAACGTTGAAGCCTTTCTAATTCCAGGATCTGCGTTTTAAGGCTGAATTTTGCGAGTGATAGTTTTAATAAAATACTTTAACTAAAGATGTTTGGCGACTAGGCACAGCGGCAATTAAGTCATATTGCGTAATTCCCAAAAATTCACGAAACTGCAAAATTTTTCCCGCGAAAATATATTCCATACTTAAAAGTCCGTTTACTTGATCTCTCAACAAATATTAAAATTGAATTTAAAAATTTTTTTTTTGAGAAGTTATGTTCAATATTTTCAAAATCCTAGCTGATAGTTGTACGTTTCTTTATTTAATAAAAGTGTTTAATTTTATAAAAGACCGTATTAAAAAAATAAACAATTGCAGCTTTTGAAAGCGGCGTTTAATAGAGCGCGACGTTCATTAGAGGGCGGTGTTTACTACAAAATGATAAAATAACATGAAAAATAGTAACAAACTAGCTGTTTCCCGTGGAAGAATCCACTGTATTCTCATTTAATTTGTGTAGCAGATATACGTCCATCAAAAAACAAACAATACAGCAGTGCGCATCTTACATCTGCATTATTATATAAATGACCAAAAAAATTAAAGGTGTCCAACAACTACAGTACATATGTGACATTAAAAATCTAAATCTATTAAAATTACTGCTCTGACCATCTGACAAATGCGAAAATTATTCGGAAAGAAGTTTTCAAAAGCATTTCAAAATACATCTCACCCATAAAATTTAAATCACTCAAAACGTCACATACAAAAAAAGCTGATCAATGTCAAACACAAATCTCTCTCATTGTATTTGTTAAAATCAGTTAGTTTATTGCAAACCCTGCCAAAGGTTGACACAAAATGTGAAGAATAAACAATAAATTGTGCCTATAAGTAGAAATTTTTATCTAAGGTGTTAAAAAGGGATTGCAAGGATAAATTATAATGCAATAAAACGTTTTTTGATATATTGAATACGGTCCTTCCTCACTAAACTTTAGACAAAATGTCAACAAAAAAAAAGGTGTTTAAACCTGAAATTAATAAAGTCCTTTTAGCAACTTGCATGCTGTTTTACCATCAATAAAGTAATCAAAATTTCAAATCTCACATAGTATTCTGTCACAAATGTTTTCATAAAATATATATAAAAGTCATAATGAGTCATGTTAAACAACAGCAATCAATCTATAAGTTCATTTTATGTCAATTTTTGCACCAAATTTGCAACACAAAATACAAATTCTAAATAATACTAAAATCTCTTATTTTGGTCCTTCGCATACCGACGGTCTCCCACAAAAGTTTAATCAAAATGTAAAAAATGAGAGGTAACGACAAAATCAAAGTTTGCAAAATTTAATTATTTTGGTACATATATCTACTGCATATGCCCTCTAAAACAATATTTTAATCCAAAATGCCAAAGAAAAACAGTTTGCAACAAAAATCAGTAATTTCGATGATACTGCATACACTCTTTCCCCGCAAAAGCTTCACAAACTGTAAAAAAAAAGAATGGTTGTAGGGAGTGCTTCTGATTCAACAAAAATCAGTTTTTTTGACATTTTGCATCTTGTCCTTACCCATTAAATCTTACACAAAATTTCAAAAAACTATATACGACTTGGAACACATCAAATTTAAATCGAGAAGGATCAGTCATTTCGGTATATTGCACAGAGTCCTCCCCGGTAAGAATTTATACAAAATATAGAAAAACACAGCTTGCAAGGTGTAAAATCGAATTCTTCTTTGGTGTATATATGGTCCTTCCTTGCAAAATTAACATAAGATGTCAAAAAGGTTCAGATATAACATCTATTAACACAACAAAAATCAGTTCTATCAGTATATGTCATGCCATTGTCTTCCACAAAATGTTCCCCTTAAAGTTTCACAGACACAGCCTGCAAATTAAAAACAACTAAGATCAGGTATTTTGATCTATTTCATACCATTCTGTCCCAAATAATTTATATAAAATGTAAAAATTGAGTGGTAAAACAGAAATTTGCAAAATTCCATTTTTTATATGCATATATTGTATATTATATGCCTTCTACAACAATAAGTTAATTCAAAATGTCAAAAAGAAGAAAAAAATAGCTTACAAAGAGTATAAAATTGAAATCAACAAAGTAGCTCTTTTGGTGTATTAAATATGGCCATACGCACAAAAGTTTACACTAAATGTAAAAAAATGGTTGTGTTTAGTAATTCTAAATTAAGAAAAGTCAGTTCTTTTAGCATGCTGATTTATGTCTTTGCCCACAAACTCTTACATGAAAATGTAAAAGCCACAATTTGAAACAAATTAAATTTACATTTTAAAAATAAGTAATTTCTGAACTTTAATTTCAGAATATTTGCATGAAAAGAACTTCGCAAACTAAAAAAAGAACCAGGAAAATTTTCAGGGTTAATAACGTTTGATGGGTTTTGTGGGAATTTATATATATAATGTGGGAATATATATATATAATGTCAGAGTTGAATTTCTTATTTTAATATAAAAACATGAAAGGCTTGCAAGGTGTAAAGTCAAATTCTACAAAAGTTAGGGTTATTATATTATACCATGTATATAAATGGAAAGTCACCCCAGCCTTCCCTGTACATTTTTTACCCTACATGTAAAAAACATGTAAATCCTTCCCCCGCTTCCACCCAAAAAATAAATAAATAAATAAATAATCAAAAATCCATGTAAATACTGCAACAAAATCAAAAATATGAAAAAGCAACGTAAATTTTCCACATAATGTCAAAAACCTCTATCGATTAAGAATTAAAAAAAACACAGGTTTTTTCGGTGTTAGCATGTAGTAACTCTCTCGAAAAAGTTTAAAGTTTTCTTAAAAAACACGAAATGTCGTAAACAAAAACATTTAAGTAAGAACATCTAGAACATCAGAATTACTACATGTCAAATAAAACTAATTTTGTCATATTGCATGTAACCGATGTAAGTTTAGTTACACAAAATGTGAAAATACATTATATATTTGCATAAAAAAGAGTCCTTAAACTATCCTTAAATATTATAAATAAATACTTTCTTAAAAGGTGTTGTAGCTTCTTATCTTCTTATTTAGGCTTAAAAGGTCAAGTCAAATAAGTTACAGCCATATTCCTAGCAAAGACCACTAAGATAAACTACAGTACCCAGCTACATGTAAAAGCAACATAAAATTCACAGGTTAGCTAGGTATACTGGGAATCTTTAGTTTAAAGCTAACATTAGCTAGCTACAGCAGCTAACAGCAGGTCACTTAAACTGGAGACTTAGCTAGGTATAAAGAACATGGCTACATATATATAAATTCCTAGCTAGCTAGCTAGTTGTTGTTGGTGGTTGGCTTTTTATGATGCTAGCTAGCTATAAAACATGTCTGGCATCAATAATATCATCAAAACTGAAAAAAAAACATGAAAAAACCTTACAGAACCTTGCTATGATTAATTTATAAAACCATGCTCTTCTTCAAATGTTTTTTTAAAGATTTATTTTGAATGAAAGATTAGAGGATACTCAAAAAGAACAGCCATCTTTTTCGTAAACACAAAATTTCCGTTCTATGCTGGGAACCTCATTTAACAGTCCGTATGCTTTGTGAATATCTAATACCGTTTCATATGTAGCGATACCTATATATATATATGCTCATATAGATTTTTTAGCATAAGGGTATATATATATTTATATCGTTATTAGCTGCGGGTTATATATTTACACCTTATGTGCGATTTCTATGAAGTACAACCCTAACTTTTTTAGTTAAATTTTAGCGTACAGCCACGTCATAAGAAAGTGACCCGTGATTTCCGTGTCGTGGACTCACAGTTTTACTCACGCAAGGGAATTAATATATAAGATATTATATAAAATTTTTAAAAAAGAATGATGTCGGAGCGTAAAAAGCAATATTTGTTTTTGTTCGTTTATTTTATTCGTTTTTATCTTTAGTTGTAGCATCGAGGTAGAAATAAAGAAGGAGATTGAACTCTTTTGTTTCTATTGAAATCATCCATGATGCGATCAGTTGCAAACCTATTTATGTTGTCCTTTTAAATTCTGGTACGTGTCAGTTTCAGCAAATTTCATTGGTCGAGAATACAATCGATATGTTAATTAGTTATAACATTACCTAATTGATTAGCGGGTAAAATAATTCTTCAATTAAAAGTGGTTGATATGCTTTTTGTGTGTCACATATTAAAAATCCGGCAAACGCGTTTTGCGCAATGAACAGACCAGCGCACTTTGTTCGTTGGTTCAATATTTTTTTCGAAAAGTATATTACAAAGAAATATTTCAGCGAGACTCATTCTGGATGAAAACATGACCAAGGCTAGAGAAGATAAAAATTCTAGATATATCTATATGTTTGAGTCTGTAAATTACATACATGCCGGAAAAATAGCCAGTTTGTTTTTCGCCGCCATCAGCTCGACTTTCGTGTAAGTCACTAAAGTCGAAAACTAACAGCCGTTCCGTAGCCCCTTTAAAGGAGCTGATTTCTTAAATGTCGAAGAGAATTAAAAGTTGTTATGACAACTCACTCTTCCCCTGAAAACAACACGACGGTTTAAGAATATGCCTTGTCAAAAATTCACGTTTTTTACATATTAACAAACAGCCCGCTAAAGGATTACGTAATGTTTTTGTAAAAATGTAGTGAAATGCACATTGCGCATGGATATCACAGGAATTTTAATAAAATTTTAATGCAGATTAAGATGACTTCAATCTTCTTCTCTATTTCCACCGCCATGGTTGTAAATAAGAACGTGGTTATTAAAGGATAGCGTTTAAAACAACTTTTCGGTTAAAAATGCGGCGCTTAATCAAAGACGGCGTTCTATTGAGGGCGGCGTTTATAAGAGAGCGGTGTTTATTAAGAGAAATACGGTGTTTGGAGGGAATCTGCAGCGTGCAGGAAGAATACTATTGCTGAAATATTACCCGGATCCACCTGCGCTTATACACGTTTTTTTATAAGAAACCTGGTGAAGGGCCTAGTTCTAAAATTTCTTATTTGTAGGCTGAAATTCCATGTTTTTAGTTTCAAAAGTTTCTTATTTAGTTTCTCAAAAACAAACATTCTAACGAATTTCGAATTTTATGTGATGGAATGTTCGAAAGTTAACTCGTCTGCAGTACAAATGTAATGACCATTGGGAACTTAGCTACAGTAACGTAAACAAACTACTTACTCCCTAGTGATGATTGTAACATCTTCTTCAATTAATTGTAAGAATTAATTAGAAACAAGTATTTCTTATTTCAGAAATAGAAATAGAATGTAGTAGTAAAATTTTCTTAATTTTTGAGGATTCTACATGTAGGTTTCTTATAAACATGTTTCTTATAAAAAAAAACGTGTAATATCCGGATTTGATTTTAAATGACCCTAAGTGTCTACATACTACCTACCTAACGTATTGTATAATTGTTTGGCACCTGTTAGCATAGCCTAAAAATGTGTGTGTCCTCACTGTGATCTAATAAATTAACACCTCCAGCATCAGAATATTTGGAAGATATAAAAATGCTCAGGTTTTACTCGGGATATTTTTCTATTACCTTAGTCGCTAAAACAGCATATTCCTGCCAAATGCAACGCTGTCAGAAACTTTAAACAGAATGGAAAAATTCGCTCTAGGACAGAAGTAATTGGATCTTAAGTAGATAGTGGTATATTAGACAAAATTCATGCTTCTGATGACGTCAGAAAAACTGTTGACACAAACAAAGATTTATTGCTGCCATTTTGTTTCTCTCATAACGTACTGTAAGTGTGCTAAGTTTGATTCAATTTCAACATGCCTCTCAAAAGCTAGGGAGGGGGTGCGGAATCCGCCCCCGGTCATAATAAGGTTGAAATACCCTGGACCGAATAGGGTTAAATAAATGAATACTCCTTAAATGATTTATGCTCTTTGTACATCTATTCGCTAGAAAAAGTAAACAAGTTTTGCGGCAAGTTATTTATTTTTTTATCGCATTTAAGCTTGTATGAACTCAATTTTTTATCGAGTTAGCTGAAATCATCAATTCATTAAGAATGTTGAAACATTATGATCAAACCATTTTTTAACTTTATTATAAAATTGTGTGCTTTTATATTGGTTTAAGTTGATTAAAATTTCTGCAAATTTCTTTCTCTCAAAATCACTGGCATATCCAAAAGTATTGAAATATCGCATGATGAGAAGAGCTCAACAATAAACAACTCTGATGATGCCAAGACTGGGACTACCGCTGGTTTAATCAGAGAATCAAGCATGAGGAAACAGCTTCATGATTGCTGTGATGGTAGTGACCTTTATCAACCTTTAAAAAATTTGAGGTAATAAGTACTGAGAAAGTTTACGAATACGAATTGTGTGAAGATGACATTGAATATGTTATTAGTGAAGCTGATTAACAAGTGGCATTTTGAATGAAGATCCGGTATTATTACCAACGTTCTAGGACACCTAACTCAAGGGTTTGCTCGAAGAAGGAAATAAACATTTTGCTGTCACAGGGGGCTAAAAAAGTACGAAGGTACAAATAAAATTACTAATTCATTGGGACTACTTTTAAAAGTGTGGACTGCATTACAAAAGGCATTGACTTCTGAATAATTTGTTTTAGAGATTTCGTTAAACGAAATAAAAAAAATTATCCATCAAAGCATTTTACTGCTTAGTCAAGCCAGCAACGCAGTCACGTACGGTGGGCAAAGTCGAAAAAGACCGCATTCTAGAAAGAATCTAAAGAGAAGCAACTTTTACAGGAAAAAAGCATCTTTGTACGCCTTTTTGTAGGTCCCTTTCATAGAACACATTCCATGGGTACCGTTTGCGGGACTCTATGCCCTACGCTTTTTCTAAATTGGGAAAAATGACCCCGCGTCTTCTCAAAACAAAATATCTGTGACTCCTCAAGGGAGACAGGAAAACATGTCTGTAGTGCACCACTTTTTAATTCCATTGCACTTGTAATTTCATTGCTCTTTGTGCACTAGTTTTGTTGCACTTTGTACTCTCAAACCTATTGCTATTTGTAAACCTTCAAAAGAAATCCGAACTCCGAGAAATCTAAATAATATAATTTTGGGGGCTGATGGTACACTCATAAGAGATACATTACACAGAACAAGGTAATTTAAATTTTCAACACATACACCCAATTGATCGCCAATCCAAAAAAAATTATACTAGAGTTGACCAAGCTAATAGGGAAGTTATCTTTTACCCACTGTTGCAAGGTGGATTAAATCTGTCTTAAAGAACCTGCCCCTTGTTTATTTCATTGACTCTAAGGACCTGTGATTCTGACGATCTGACGAGACAACCTAAAAGCCACTGCAAAACATTTAGCAAAGCCTCTTTTCACGTGATTAAATCTGCTTAATAAAGTGACCCTAATTTATAACTATGGACCGAAACATCATATGGATAATTATCGGCCAATTACAGTCGAAAATTCTTAAAAATGTATTTACAATCAATTAACCAAATTTTTAGAGCAAAATCAACTAGTACACTTTGATTTCAGAAAGAAAAGAAACACAGAGCTTGCTGAAACTCTTTTCCTAGACACCAGAAGGAAGAATATAGACAATGGAGAACTAACTGGTGCAATTTTCATAGATCTTAGCAAAGCCTTTAATTCCTTAAGTTCAGCGCAAGTTACGATGTAACATTCCAAAAGATCTATTTAACTTTTTGGTCGTAATCAACTTGTACAAATGAGTGATGAATTATCTGCACCTGAGTAAGAATTTTGTGTAGTACCCCAGGGATCGATTTTAGGCCATCTTTTATCTTTAATCACCTTTAACTGTATTAAAAGTATTTTTGTCAAATGGCTAAATAAATAAATTGACTTTTTAAGCGGCGGCACTTTAATATTATGCAAAAAATCTTACTTACATTGCAGCGCTACACGCCTTACATAATTGAAGAATTGTTTAAATGTGTAAAATTGTGGGCCTGTAGAGCATATTTTTTTTCTTATTTTTATAATGCCTTAAAAATTCTTAAATCAGTAAATAGCCTTTACTCTTATAATATAGTAAATAGATATGCACAGTCAATAATACATACGTTTGATTATGATCTGACAAGGATCATATTTCTCCTCAGTCTTAACTATTATAATTTTAATAATACTTTTTTCAAAGGGCTGTTAAATTGAAGAAGTGAAATTATATACCTTTGATGTTATGGCTGTTTGTTATAGGGCATTATATGTTTATGTTTATTTTATAGATACAACTTCCCCCTCAATATGATGTTTTGATATTATGTTAAATATTTCTGCAGATAGAAATATAGTTGACCACAGCAATCAAAAAGTTTTTTTAACAAAACAAAAAGCAACATAACAAACATTATGTTTGACATACGACGTTTCGAAGATTGTTCTGATTAAACCTGAAAATAAGATGTCCAAAACAAACCTACCATTGCAGTTGTCGTTGCAATCATGTCTTTCATTATTTTTAGTCGTCTCATCTAAAGTAAAAAAAATCAAAAAAATCGCGGTTGATTTGAAATCACACATGTTCACACGTGTCCCGGCCAAGAATAGCAGTGTATGAAAGGCGGATACATAAAAAAGTTAAAGGTTTTGTTAAATGTTTTTACATGTTGTTTCACAAAATTGAGCTCATTACTTTGGTAGAATTAAGGCTGAAATTGTTCTTATGTTCTTAACTGAGAACTCCCCGCGCGATTTGAAGATTTGGGGTAAGACTTCTATTGTTTACATTGTAACGTCACATTTAAAAGGAAAACCCCCTTTAAATAACTGGTAACTGGTAACTCTCTTATTTTGCTTGTCCTAACATTCCAAGGTATTTTTTTTGGCTTGGTATGGTTTATGTCCGTGTAATTTAAATATATCAATAAGTGGCGTAAATTTTGTAGCCTGGCACATGTTCCAAGAAACATTGATTTCGTTTTCCTCACCTTTAGGTTTAGCAAAAGTACATTGACATTTTGAAAAATTTAGATATTGACACTTGTCTCTTCTTGATAATATATGTACTAGTTATTGACTATCTTTTTGGTCGTAATCAACTTGTAAAACTGAGTGATGAATTATCTGCGCCTGAGTAAGTATTTTGTGTAGTACCCCAGGGATCGATTTTAGGCCCTCTTTTATCTTTAATCACATTTAACTAAATTGGATGTGTTCTTGCAAATTGCAAAATATATAAATTTAAATTGACATTTTCAGCGACGGCGCTTCAATTTTATACACAAAATCTTACTTACATTGAAGCGCTACGCGCCTTACGTAATTGAAGAATTGTATATATGTGTAACATTGTGCGCCTGTAGAACATGAACTTTTTCAAAGGGCTGTCTAGTTGAAGAAGTGAAAGGACCTTTTATGTTATGGCAGTTTGTTATAGGGCATTATATGTATATCTTTATTTTATTGATACAACTTTCCACTCAATATGATGTTTAGATATTATGTTGAATATTTCTGCTGATAGAAACATAGTAGACCACAGCAATCAAAAAGATATTTTTTGAAAAAAGAAATTTTTTTTAGACTTAGCATCCCTGAAAAATCTATGAATTTCATTATATAATACGGAAACATCTGCGAAAATTCGAATTTCGCGTGCTTTTTTAGTTTCGTTAAAATTGTTTTCCACGAAAACTATCTAGAAACGCGAACTCGAACGGGAAAAATTGATAAATATTTGCGAAATTTATTTCTCAAAAAATATTAGGACTTGTTGACTTTGCGAACAATTACTTCTCGCAAATTCAAGAAATGTTTCAAAAAATTAGTTCTTGCGAAAATTAATTTCCCGAAAGTACATACAGTCCTATATATAATCCTGCTGCTTCTTTGCGGAATGGACGTGTACCATAAACACTAAACATTTCAACGCGACAAAATGTCGGCTAAAAAAGCCACAAAAGATTTTTTCCGCCGATTCTAACTTGGAAATAATTTAGGAGACAGGTTTATTTTAAAACAAATTTAAAAGATGTGTCCCGATATTTTTGGAAATAAAAACTACGAATTTCCAAAAGAATAAATTATCATTGTGAAGCCAAATAACACAGAACTCCATCGTCGTGCTATTATATAAGTCTTTCGAGTTGACTGATATAATTCAATTGTTTTTCATCCCCGGTGGAGAGCGAGTGCTCTATCATTAATGACTATTTAATGACTGTTGAAACAAAAGAAAATTTTCGAATCATAATTTATGTATCTTTGTGAAAATAAATTCACCGACAAGTTTTCGTTTTTAAGAACATAATAGGTTTTTCCTACGAATTTTCAACCAATCAAGGGAAAAATATAAGCTTTTTGCACGCTAAATCAGCCAATCAAAGGAAGAATAAAAGCTTTTTGCACTCTGTATAACTAAAAATTGCACTCGTTTCTCGGTTGAGAAACAAAATACAGCATATATTTCGTGCAGATTAGCCAATAAAGTTGCGAGAAAAACTCAAAGTATATGATAAACTCTTATATCAGTATGTCAGTAAGTCAGTGTCCTTCTCTAAATTATTGCAAAATCACTGTATCGCACCACTTTACCGTAACAAGATCTCGCTGTTTAAAACAGTTGGTTGCCACGCCCCCCCCCAAAACGTTTTTCTCGAATTTCTTCAATTTTCCTTTTACAACATCATGTGGTTGGCGATATCTTCCTTAGCTTAACATATGCAGTTTAGTGAACATTATTATCCAAAGAAAAAAAAATGTTGGCTATGATAAAGATCCTGAAAGAAAAAGACATCAAAGTTTAGAACACGTAGCTACTATTTACCAATTCCTTAAAGTCAATACATACAAAAAACATATAAAAGAGTTTGTGATTACACCCCAAACAACGAACGAGAACTGTTTTAAACAGTTGATTTAATAAAATATATTTTATTAAATCAATTGCTTACATGGTTTAATTTTGGCAATATTGATGCAAACACTTTGTGTACCCGTAGGCACTTCAAGTCACGTGACAATTCCCGTTAATCAAAAATTGCGCAATTTCACGGGAAATTGTGACGGGAAATTTTCTGTGATTTAATTTTGTTATCACATTTTTAAATAAACACCTGGGCACTTTCGGCACCTCTAGAAGTATAAACCTGGGCAGATATTGAAACTAGGCACATGCGAGTTTATATAACGATCTGAGCCAATATTGGAGAAGCAGATATGTTGTTGTGGGACCGAAGAGAAGACGAAAAAAGCTGATATTCGGAGGTAAAACAAAATTTAGGGAGTCGGCTCACCTTTCAAATGTATTTTTAACTATCTGTTTACCAAGTATTTTTTTATTTTGTGTACTCTAGACTTTTCTTAGTGCAGCAGTTTCGTGTTTATAAAAAATGTATATTTACTTTTTCTCCTAAAACGCATATATAGTAAAGGCCAACCGCCATTTTAGGTTTGTTGCTTTACTTTAGGACGTATGTTACTTTAGCTAGTTATATTATTCTTATTTGGTAAAGCTGTTTTATATGTAGCTATAACTAGCTTAGGTAAGTGAAGCTCTCCCCAAGCACTAGCTAGAAGATTTTTTTCAAATTTCAGCTCAGAAAATATTTAGCTAGCTAGCTAGCTAGCGAGCTATAGAGCTTAACCAGTTTTATGAATAACTTTTTTTATAGACAGAATATGACAAATCATGAGTTTGACAAATAGAGATGTAATTGAGTGGTTTAAGACATTAACTGACAGGTGTGTTCAAAATGTATGTGAACAGTTTTGTAGTAATTTTCTGAAAGATCGAACAAGGTTTAATGATAAAACACTCTTTAATAAAATTAAGAGAGTCATCGACAAGGACAAATTTTTTAGAAGGAAAAATGGTAATTTTAAAGAATTTGGTGATACTGCTTCTAAAAAGTCAACGTATACTGTGCAGTATGAAGGAGAAGATGAGACATGGAACTTCCCTCTTCTTGTCGATTTAGAGAAAGGGGAACTGATTATCATTTCCTAGTTTTTCGGTTGATATATGTATATATATTAGCAGTACCTTCCTAGTAGTTTAGTAGTTCCTCTTCTTACTCCTTTTAGTAGATAATTTTTTACTTATCAATATAATTTTCTATCTCTATAGGTGTATTCAAAAAACATATTGGCCAGTGTCTGCCTGATTTCATGTTGCTACATCGTTCTTTAATATACAACAAACTGAGTACGAATTTGTGATATTTTGGATGCACAAACGATTGTATTGGAAGTAAAAGTGGTTCTTGGATCCTTCATCATTAAGTGATTTTTAATTTTTACTATTTGCGTATACCATTTACAGAAACTCTGTAGTATAATAGAACGATAACCTTTCTACTGCTAATTTAAAAAGTATCTGCATTATTTTATCCTCGCATGTTTAACGCAATGACTGTATTTGTGCAAATTTTGTGCGTTTTTATATTTTTACACAAAAATTAAGATTTACAACTTATTTGAAGTCTGGTCTGCGAAATATTTTTTTTTAAATTGATGCTTAATTATAAAGTTTTGTTTTCGTGGTAGTTCTGTATGGTTTTTGAAATAATGCATGTTTTGGCAGCATTCTTATAGAGTGACAATTTTGAAATCAGTATTTTTAGTAGTTTTTACGATATTTGGTTATTTCCATAATGGCAGAGTTGTGACATCATATTTTAATTGGGTTTGAAGGATATGTAAATTTAAATCCACGTTCACTGAAAATTTTAAAGTTTTTAAACATTAAGGCAAGACCAAAAGATATAAAATTTTTATGGTATTGAAATAACGTATGTTTTCGCAAATCTGGTCTGTAAAATACACTGATAATCTTTCAGGAAAATTTTGGACACATCCATTACTTATATATTTCTTTTCTAAGCAGTAACTTTTATAAACCCTTCAAATATATAATGTTTTATTGGTATTTTTATTAGTTTTAACCATATTTGGTCATTATGTTTTCACAAATCTGGTCTGTAAAATACACACTTTTATCACGTGATAATCTTTCAGGAAAATTTTGGACACGTCTATTACTTATATATTGGTTTTCTAAGCAGTAACTTTTATAAAACACTTCAAGTAATGTTTTATTGGTATTTTTATTAGTTTTAACCACATTTGGTCATTATGTTTTCACAAATCTGGCATGTAAAATATACGCTCGTTTCACGTAATAACCTTTCAGGAAAATTTTGGACACATCCATTACTTATATATTGGTTTTCTAAGCAGTAACTTTTATAAAACACTTCAAGTAATGTTTTATTGGTATTTTTATTAGTTTTAACCACATTTGGTCATTATGTTTTCACAAATCTGGCATGTAAAATATACGCTCGTTTCACGTAATAACCTTTCAGGAAAATTTTGGACACATCCATTACTTATATATTGGTTTTCTAAGCAGTAACTTTTATGAAACACTTCAAGTAATGTTTTATTGGTATTTTTATTAGTTTTAACCATATCTGGTGTGTAAAATACACACTTTTATCACGTGATAATCTTTCAGGAAAATTTTGGACACATCCTTTACCTATATATTGGTTTTCTAAGTAG
Organism: Hydractinia echinata; assembly: GCA_030067915.1. Lineage (NCBI taxonomy): Eukaryota > Metazoa > Cnidaria > Hydrozoa > Anthoathecata > Hydractiniidae > Hydractinia > Hydractinia echinata. The sequence goes on along the minus strand of JASGCC010000042.1, from coordinate 1,448,031 downwards.
TAACTTTTATGAAAACACTTCAAGTAATGTTTTATTGGTATTTTTATTAGTTTTAACCATATTTGGTCATTTCCATAATGGCAGAGTTGTGACGTCATATTTTGATTAATAAAAATGATGATAAAAAATATAAGTGTTTATTAATATCCTCTAAAAATTTAAAGTTATTCCTAATTCTAGAACGAAAGATATGAGAATTTCAGTTCAGGCGATTTTGTCGTTAAAACGGACTTTTTTATACCCTGTTTTTTGTGCCATTTTATTTCCCCTTTTCCTGCAGAATATTGCAATGCAATTGTTCAAAAAATGCCACATACTAAAATGGCCATAACTTTGGTTCTACTCAACGTACAGAGGTCATTGACCTCTCGTTGGATTTGTCTTAGTCTGTAGAACAATCTTAATTTGCTTTTGTGCTTGATTTGGGATTCAACAAAAATGCCCTGAAGTGCCTATACCCAGTTATAATAGGGTTAAATGCAATGTTCAACATATATTTCAAGTTTAAAGGAGAACACTAACGATGGATTACAAGTTGTGCTTAAAATGTTTATTATAATATGAATATAAACTGTATTAATTTTTTTATATTTGTGAGCTTTGGTTTTCTAGATGTTTAAGGTCAAAGTAATCCTACGGTCGACGCAATGACAGTGTTGTTTATAACTTCTGTTCGGTAAAATACTAAGTCGCGTGATGTAAGTCCGCGGGGATGTAAACAAACGCATTCTGAATAAAAGAAGCGAGGGAATGCTAAACTGTGCCTCGTGTAATTGTCTAACAGTAATTTTATTTATCATATTTTAAAATAAATATCTTTATCAGAATAAAATAATGTTTCATCGTTATAAATATAGTTTTAGGGTTTTAGACATGAGTTATCACTTGGAAAAAATAAGTAATACGTGTATTCAACTTTTTTACGGAATTTTTCTTGTGTTATTCACTAACACCCGTGGGTGAGAGTGTTAAAAATGCAACGAGAGTTCCGCGGAGATAACAACAAATTTAATTAGGGCGCCGTATCGATCAATATTCGCTGTTTATTTATTTTTTTCAAGAAATTTATTTATCTGTTGCCTTAGTGTGAGTGTTAAAACCGCTTCGGTTTCTTGTTTTTGTATTAAAACATTTTGAAAGACAACAGGTGCTTGAAAATAAATGATTATGCGCAATAAAATACACTGGAAGTGATTTTGTGATAGCAAAACAAAATGAAAACAGACTCAAAGTTATTCTTCGTTTACCTACTTCCACATGTTGGTAAATTGTTAAAAATTATTTTTTCTACAATGATGTTCTACTGGAATTTAACTGGTCTTCTTTATCGCTCGTACCTCGCGATAAATTATAATCATCTTGGAAGACTAAGGTACGCCGTGTGACGTCACAAAAAAATATGTACGAGCCAATTTGGCTTTTGTTTGATAATGGCGGCGAACGTTAATGTAGTTATGGCTTTTTGGGGATGAAATTTATACAAAATAAAATGCGAAAATTTAAAAAAAAATATGCCATGTTGTTTTCGTGATATGTGATACTGCTTTTATCACATAAAAACATATATGCAATTTTTTTCGTTAGTTCTTCCTTAACATCAGTCAAGAGATGTTTTCTCACGAATAATTTGCAATGGATAAAAAATTTAAACAGTACAATGACAACAATTAGTTTAGATAATTTGGTTAGTGGCTTAATTTTCAATTTTAATTCATTTTCATTTAAATAAGAAACAACTCACCACAATCTGATATGTAAACAGCAGTGTTGTATTGTGATACAGAGACGCTCCAAAATGGATACGTAACTCTAACATTGATTGATATGTTAATATAATTGTTTAAAATATTCTCGGGGTAACTAACATCGTATTTTATCAATTTATTTATACGGTTGACGTAGGTTACAAATCTTTTGTGTTCGGTAAAACTTCCATTACTTTCATGTGACGGCTTTACACTGACATAATCTTCAAGCACAGTAAAACTGACATTTGAACACTTTGCGATATATGGTGTTCTGACTGCTGCTTCAGTGTTCAGTACTAAAAATATACAAATTTCAAAAACAATTCGGTAAAACAATTCAGTAAAACAATATCCGTCCGTTCGTTCGTCTGTCTTACATATTTGTTTAGTTCTTTCCTCTATTATGCAGATCTTGAAACAGTGATCAAAAAATGTATAGGATCATGTGCCTTTAACAAGCGTTGCAGATATGTTGAGGTTTAAACGTTCTTTTGATAACGTCATCAACCCGTTCATTCCGAAGAGTTTACGTTTAAAACATAACATTTTTGGCTAACTTCAAAGAAAAGTGAATAAATCCGCATTGCCTGTCGCAGATTGACGAAATTTTCCTATTAATACAGTGCGATAATTCGGTTACCTTTTCTATCCTTTATTTCCAACTTTTAAGGTATCACAGATATTCGTTTTATACAGTCATGTCGCTAGCAAATGCTTGTACCTTTTTATAAATTTGAACATATTTATTAACATACCCCCGTGAAATTTTTCATGTGCTAAAAGCTAGTTTTTTATCAAGTGGTGTGCAGATAGTCTTCAAAAAAAAAAATTGTTAAAAATAATTAATGGAGTATGGTAAAAAAACTCATCCCGCAGAACTCTGGTAAATTGAAAATGAGCACAAGAAATAAGTAAATTTAAAGTCTTGCAGAGAATTTTGAGATAAAGAACCAAGCAAAGAGACTAAGTAAGAATTGTTGAACGAATGAATTGGTTGCTTTGTGTTTACAGTAAAAGAACATGTTTTATAAAATATCATATGTAATAGGTAATAGCAAAGTACCCTTTACATTCAGGGAACACTGTGAAGTAGGCCAAAAGGCTAGTTAAAGCCTGTGTACTTATGAGGGATGAAGCATCAAGTGTAACAAAAATTCTTCTTAAAGTTATTTTAAGGTTGATGATTTCTCAGCATCAGAAAACTACTCGCAAAACTCTAAGCTTTTTACGCCACTTGTCATGTCGTGGTTCTCCATAGCATTAATTGGTTCAACTGATGATAGCTTGACTTAAAAAAGCGAGATTAAGGTTATTTTGAGAGAGTCAGAACGTTTAGATTGAAAAAGCGAGTTGGAGGAAAATCTGAATATGATAGAGGTAATCGTCTAGCACAAAACTCATTCTCCTGTATACGGTGCTACAATATCTTCCACTTTGGAAAAAGAAGCAAAAATTTTCAAATTATATCTCCACATGTCACAAGGTTACGGTGATATTGGCAAGCTAAACTTTAAAACACAAGATATATTACTCAACAAAGTATGAGAATGACGTCACTATCTGGAATAGTCGATACTTTAAGTGAAGACTAAATATCATGAGCTTCAAAAATTAGAAGATGTGCACAAACATATTTAAAATGCTTAGTTACAAGGAGGATAGCAGCGCACAGATTTATGTGGCTCTTTTAATATTTATTCTAAAAATGGGGGAATAGGACGAAATAACATGGAGTGCGTTCTCATGTTTTTTGCAATATATGTATCATTTATTCCAAGGTGATAGTGACTGTGTTTTACTTAAAATATGGAAACTGTTAATTTGGAAGTTACAGGGAAAGTCTTGATACATGCATTTATTACGGTAAATATATCTTTTGTTAAATTGTGCCGGCCTTCTCTGGTCCGTGTTTTTCCTAAGGATATCTGTGACGGGCAACTGCCGCGGTAATTATTTACTTATTTTATTCTTAAGTTACCCAAAACAAATTGATAATAGTAAAATATTTTAGAGAAGGAAGGAAGGTAATTTTAACCAACGTTCCTCAACCCTTTGTTAGACACTTTAACAGAAACCTAGATTTGCTTAACAGTATAAAGTTTATGAATTATGCATTATGCATTATGCATTATAGAAGTCTGTCTTATTGGATTGCTTTGTATTGCAGTACAAGCCCCATACATTTATTGTTCTAACGTAGTTGATATGATGGTAAAAAGAGAGGCACAAAGCCACTGAAGCAGGTGATGGATTCATAAAAAATTGAAGTTCCCGAAGATGAACTGTTTTCTCTGATCCAATCACGGTGCAGAAAATGTTTCGATTGTTATTTCGTTCAATTATGATAAAAAATATTCAGAAGACAGAAATAATTTTGTAATAATTATGCGCACGTAAGAATAATCTTGACTTGTTAAAGGACTTCGCAAACTACACCAAATTAAATTGTCGTAAAACAAAAATTTATGAAAGCTGAGCAAATATATAGTATTTGTTCAGCTTTCATAAATATTAAATAAGCTCATGCACTGAAAAATATATCTAGGTGGCACTATTTCAGTCTGTTGTTGTGGACCAGCAGATGTTTCTTATATTAAAAAAGGATTTCAAACACACCAACAAGTAACAAACAATGTGAAAATGAACAAAAGGATGATAAACCTATGATATATGTCGAGGTCGAATGACTCGCGCATATGTTTCTATTAAATTTAAAAACAGCAGAACATCGAATGGGCACGTGGCGCTTTTATTTTGTCTGTTCTCCTTCTCCTTCTCCTTCTCCTTCTCTATTTCTAATCTCCTTGGTTTACGCAACAATTTTGTTGAAAAAGTCGATTATAAAATTTAACCAGCAGTTGTCTTAACTATCCATTTCCATGAACACCAAGGTGAAAATGGTCCTGGCAAAGCTGCACCGAAATTGTTAACGCTACTGCTACAGTTGCTGCCATCGATACTGCTATCGATACGGACATCGATACTGCTGCAGCAAAACATCTGTAGTTTGTTAAAAATTTTCAAATTAAATAAATCGAAAAGAAGGTGTTATTAGTCAAAAGCGCTTTTAAGGTAATAAAAAAACTTACTGTTGTGAAAAATAACTAACTTGACACTCAGATAGAGTGCATTCTTCATGTTGTTCATGCACCTTTACAGTTTAGTCACGTTGTGTTGAGCGATCACAAGTCCCCTTTTTCTTACGGGCAGTAAAAAACAATTTACCAAATTTACCACTAGTCTATACTGATTTTTTTAAAACTAGTTAATATTAACCTAAGTGATTTTAAGTATTAAAGAATCTTTCTCTGCTAAATATTTAATGCTAGTGGAAGTATAGCTGACTAGTGTATATTGATTTATTCATTACTTAATTTGTTGTGTGGTATAGATGGGTGGACTGTTGGTTGTAGAGGTTTGGTAGGAAGATCTTCAGGCAAGCTTACTTAGCTACTTAAGTGTTGCTAACCGATACGAATTCCTTCGAAAGTGAGTAAAGGTTTATTTGTGTTCAATCAGCTTTTTCTTTAAATATTTATAAATTCTGTTCTGCTAAATAATTGACACTTGTGAAAATGTAGCCAGCTAGGCTAATTATTGATTTATTAATGATTAGAGTTGATTAAAAAAGACTGCAAAATCCTTCTAGTCGCTTTTTCTGTTTACAGAACATAAAATGCCTAAAAGAGGAATGTTTATGAAACAATGGTAATTGTCAACTAAAAATTTGCCAAAGTTATTTCAAGCATTTTCTAATAATGTATTAATATCAGCTACTTGTTAACACTGTGATTTACATTCACAGAAATTTTTTAAATTTATTATGTTTCTTATCATAAAACGGTTTGTTATTAATTTATGTTATAACATTTTTATCCCTGTTCATGCCGGGTATTTTGAGGCCGTATGCCGGGGAACGAGGTTTAAAGAACCACATTCAGCTGATATTTCATATCTCAAAAAACAGGCTAAAACAGTGGAACATAAAGTGTCAAGAAACTATCATGAGGCTAACTAAAAATAATGAAAAGTTTTAACCCTTAAAATAGGATGCTTCAGAAGTCATTAAACATAAATTGTTAATTGCGTCAAAAAGCCCCCCATCCGAATAGGGTCAACCAAAATACACAAAACAATTCTTTATTACTGTGTCCGTACACAAACTTGTAATTTAATAACTAACCCTAAGAGATTTGTTTTAGCGACGTCAAAATGTAAAAAAAAGTTTTATGAAATGTAGACTATAGTTTTTAGAGGCTTTTATAGACGCCGTTGTAGAAAATTTCAGACCAAAATAATTGGCATTGTCTATCACAAAATTAAACACACACATAGCGTATTCGTATGTCAGATGCCCCCACAGTTTATTACTTTGTCGTTACTTCACTTTATTAATAGTCGTAATCTCTCTGTTTCTGCAAAAAAATGTCGTGCCATGGAAACATGAAAATATGGATCTTCGTATACTATACGAAGGAGAGTTCATTATATTTTGCCAGCTTTTGATATTTGTTAATATTTAGCATGCCTTATAATACAGTTCCTGCAGTTTTACTTTTCTTGAAATATTTTTGCCGCGTATGTCATTATATCGGCACTTTCAGCCTTACGCTCCGGCAAATGAGAGAAAAGAACAGTTCGAAGTTTTGAAAAAAGATTGAAGCAACCTTACCTTTTAAGAAAGAAGGTTCTTTACTATTTGCTTTATCTCTTTCTTTTTGATGCCTTTATAAGACACTATTCGTGTTTAACAAGATTGCAGTTTTTTCTGTTTGCTTACATTTTTGTCCACCTAACAGAAAAGAGCTAGCTAGCTACTCAGCCAACTAAGACTTTGTATTTGTTTTATTTGTTTTTAAATCCTTTTACAGTTTCAGATAATCACGTTTTCTAGCCATTTATAAACTTTAAACAAATCTATTTTAGGGTTTTAGTCAGGAGCGTATCATCTTTAGCTAGATAGTATTTTTTATTGTTATTCTTTTAAGGGTTTATTCAGTTTGATATAACTGCTTTTTTATACTGGCGTTAGCCAACATTATTTATTTTTGAGTTATTTACACCAATCCGATGTTTTTTCAGCTGCACCTGGGCTTGAAGCTACTGTAAGTTACCTCTCGCTAAAAACTGAGAGTAGCCAAGTCCAGTTGGCTGCAACGAAATCTTTTCTATACTAAATGCAGTTAGGTAGTTTTTACTTTACAACGGTCTCGATATTTGGAACGATGGGCTTTAGAAAGTGTTTTTACTTAAATTAGCAATGAACTATGCAAAATTCACAAAATATTTTTTTTCGAAATTAATTTGGTAAATGATTATTTAAGCTACACGGTGTAACGCCAGTTACCTATTACGTGTTCTAATTAAATTCGTAACATTCTAAATCCTACTCGATCCAGGGTTTACATGCTTCACGTGCCTTTACGAAAGTGAAATATGCAAAAAAACAACAACAGAGTAGGATTTTGATTTTATATAAAAATTCAAATTCGCAACAAATATAAAAGGCATTTGCCGTGAAGAATTGTGAATGCTACATATTGTCAGTGAGAATGTCCAATTGTGATAGCTAAAAAATATATCTCGGCCACCAAAGAAATGACGAGAAAAGGATATGAAGATTTTTTCAAGAACAAGTGCGGTAATTAGTTTGCTATATAAGTCGGCTATAAATTCTTGTAGTTTTATATACTTAGCATATTATTACAATCACAATAAATTCGTGTAAATTAGCCAATCGAAGTGGGAGAAAAACTCAATTCTTTTTCTTTGAATTCTATTTCGGAGTAAAAATCTCTGTTTGCGTCATCATGCTATTAGATGATAGGTCCTCCACGTTCCAAATGATATCGTTCGATTTCAACGAATCTTTTTTGTACGAAATAGGGCCAATTGCATAATTCTGTTGTTCTTCTCTTTCTAAAACAAACAATTCTCTTTAAAGGTACTGTGGCAGTTCTTCATGTTCGCAAAAAATAAAGTTAATGTTGCGGCTAAATACTCATCATAAGAATTAAGTTACCAAAGGAAATAATAAAGCCAGTGAGTAGAAGGATTTTCTCCATTGGCGATTTGCCCATGTTTACTCACTTTGTATTATTCCTATTTTAATATAAACTAATGAGGCATGTGCTATAAAAGTAAAAAAATTAACCACAGCTAGAAAACCTACGGAGTGTGGTTCTTGTTTTACCTTCCAAGTAGTAATACTGTTTTCTTTAAGAAATCCGTTGGCCAAAAAATCAAGGAAATGAACACAAAAATTATTAACACGGACTACGACAACGCTAACAAAAAAAATTCAAATAAAATTTCTCAGATGGTAAAAATGATTATATGCCAGTGTGGATAAAGCCACATTATCATAAAAGGAGTATTCATTAGCAGGATTATCAAACACGTTAGAATCAAACAGAATAACTGACGTTGTAAAGATCCATAATGAGATGGTCTATGCTGAATAAATAAAAGCGTTTAATGTAGAACTCACTATTTGTGACATAGCGGCCGAGAATCAGTATGAAAACGAGTGATAAAACGCAGGAAAAAACCAAAATATAAAAGTTTATTTCTTTATTGGATTTCTTCGGAGAACGGCTTGGTCCTAAAATTGAAAGGATTTGACATGCAAATGGTTTAAAAAAAGCTAAAAAGAAATTCAAACCAACGAAAACTAAACAAAAAAATTAATGCATAAATTAATAAAAGATAGAAGAAAACGGACAATATTTCAAATCTAATGCCTATATTAAATAATAAGTATCTAAGTATTTATCTTCTCCAAATTGTACTTAAACCCTGTTAAAACCAAGGGAAAAAGTTCAAATGGCCCGTGACCCTAATTTGACATGTCAGCCATTTAAAAAAAACGACAGGCAAGAGGTATAATGCCTCCCACCCCGCGCTTTTGCTCAATCCAGCCAAAAAGGCGGGAACATAATAATAGGGTTAACATAACACTATACGAGAGATATTCTGTAGCTATACCGCAGTCAAGTTAATTTTATAACTATAATTTTTTAAAATTTAAAACACTCTTCATGGCAATAAAAGTTTTCTCCTTGGTGTAACATATAATTGTATAAAAGCAGCGTTACTATATATAAGCTTTTGTAGAAAGAACTGCCGAACTGGCTTGACAAAACATTTCCATACAAATCAAAACATCTTACGTGAAGTCGGTAATGCAATGTTAACAGCAAATAGCCCTTTGTTGACGGTAGTTAGCAACGTGATACCTACTTTATACAAATTAGATACGAAATATTTCACTTTTTATAGACAGAAGGTATGTTATTATCACAAACTTTTTAGTCAATTTCAATTATGTTTGGATGTCTATAGATAGTCCAAATGATTTAAGATGTTGGTTCTCTTCTCATTTCTTATAAACCTCTTTTTTTCATGCAATTAAATCAGTCAACTGAAAAATCAGGTTGTAAATCTTTAAACAATATCAGTTACTACATAGTACAAATCCGCATTACAGACAAAAAAGTGTGATATGATCGCAGATATAAAAAAAAATAACTGCTAATAACAAATAAATATACCTCTCATCGAACTTTGAACATTGACGCGTATTGCATTCTTTAGATGCATCACCCTAAAGGTTGGTGTTGTTCTCTTAAAAGTTACCAACAAAAAAAAATTCTCATTATCGCACAATTTAACTTTTTTAATGAATAAAGTAAGATGTATGCCATCAAGTATTCCACGAAATCTTTTATCTCCAAATGACATTCCACGATACCAGTCAAATATTCGATGCCTTGCATGCCCCAGGAAGACAGTTATGTGTGAAACCCACTCGTATTTATCTGGCTTGATGCTCCAAACTAGCTGTGCAGACTGGTTCGCGTATGTAGCCATATTTCTTTCTCTTGGAATTATTTGCCCACATTGTGCTGTAATGTAAATGAAAGTATAATGTTAATTTTTTGTGATATATATTTAAATTTTGGTGATATCTATTTTAATTTTTGTGATATTTATTTAAACTTTTGTGAGATTTATTCAAACTTTTGTGATATCTATTTTGGTTTTTGTAGTATCTATTTAAACTTTCGTGATATCTATTTAAAGGTTTAACTAATTTAATAGCAACTTATTGATAATAGAAGTATCTAAGGAAAATTGTTGATTTTTTAACTTCTTTTATCATGACTTTATGTGATGGAAATGCTAAATAATAAGGGAAGGGCGTATGAGTACCTTCACCATTTCCTTTATCCCTTTACAGTGAAGACTAACGCTGTGCACATTTAACGGCTTTTAGAACTGTACATACACGCTAGCTCGGCCGTTAGCCTAGTTTTCTATTCATCCCGATTACCCCCAGGCGCGCGTGTTCCACGTCTCTAGCACTGCCCCTCTACCTTGTTGTATATTCGCTACTCACAAACTGTACATTACGTCACTTACCCGAGGCGCAGTGGTGCTCTTAACCAATTAAAATCTCACCATTACAGGTGCCCTTCACCTACCAATTATATTTACCCATGAAATCACGTGACTCAGTCTTCTTTAGCAACGAGAAAGCACATTTTTCCCTTTCCTTTTTCACCTCGCTAATCATCGCCCGTGGTTTGTTATCGATTACTTACAAAATCTGCTAATCATGGCCAACAAACAAATCGAGAAAGAAATATATAGAGGTAACCCTTCCGTTATAAACAGACCCTTCAAAATGACCGACCGCACGCCAGGTCGGGTTGTTTTGATTCTATCACGGATCAATTTCACTACCCGAGCAGAAAGCGGTATAAGAAACAAGGCCTGTGCGTCTGATGAAGCCCTTGTTTCTTAGGTCATCCCTTTACCCACACAACATCCTTTCTCTACATACGATACTTCGAATCCTCCACTGGAGATTAGGGACACCCAATCAAAAAACGTGAATTAAAATTAAAAAAAAAAGAAAAGAAAAAATGAATTAAAAGTAAAATGAATTAAAAGTAAAATCAATAAAATGAATTGAAATAAAAAAACAAAAAGGAGAAATTAAATAAATTTAAAAGTAAATAAGTGAATTAAAAAAAACGAATAAACAGAGTTTTTCGTGTGGCAGTTCTCGGCCACCATTTTTTACTTTCTGCAAAATATATTGGAGGGTGAACATAATTTCGGTAAGTTACAATTTTCATGAAAACAATATTTGGCTGTTCTAAATGTTAGAAAGTTTTATTCTGAAAAAGATTTCAACAAGTGATACAACACTTTCTCTCTCTTACTTAACTTATCATGCTGTATGTTTTTAAGAACTTTCATGAGTAATAACCTTCATTCACTTTCTGAATGTAGTCCTATACTATATCAAGTTCTCCAAAGAATGCACTACACAATTTTAGCAGTGCATAATTTCCACCCAGTTTCTTTTTAGTTTGTCCAAAAAAAATCGCTGACAGAAGTATAGCTAATCTAGTAGCTACTTAAAGTAAGGCCTTTTTTACTATGAGAAACTTAACAACAAAAAACTACATTATTTGCGACGTTTCGGGTGTTTCACACACCCATTTTCAAGCAATCAAACACCCGAAACGTCGCAAATAATGTAGTTTTTTTTTGTTAATTTACTAGCGCGATGATTCTTCATCATTGAATGAGAAACTTGCTAAAAATAACTTGAATAAGTTTTGTAACTATATATCATGTGGATAATCTGTATGAGATATTAATAAAAATTAATACAAAATTTTTTTTACAATTTTTAAATTATTTATAAACATTAATAAAACCTTAAGTTAGAATAGAACGGGAATACCCTTTTAAAAACGTATTATGTTATTTACCATTGAAATCGCATTGGCTATGGTGATAGCAAAAACGCCATAGAAATTTCCTCATAAACAAATTGGTAGACACAGAATGGCTAAACAGCCGATAGCCTAATTCTCTTACAATACAATTTACTTTTTAAATCTTAACTTTTATAAATAAAAACCAAAAGTTATCTTATTAATTGATAAAATTTCCCGTTCCGATCAAAACAGAAATCATTCCAACTTTTTTGCGGACAGGAACGTGAAGAATATATAAGCAAAAATAAGATTAACAGATAGCCAATCAAATTTAATTATTTTTCTCGTTCCGTTGGCATCTGATTTTTTTTAACACTAAGTCAAATTTCACCTTTATGCATACATCATGCAGTCATTTTAACTACGTTTTGTTTTGCTTTCAGTCTAAATACGACTGACACAACCTAAAACGTTCGGGCTACAACTCTCTACTCAATATATATAATAATAAGGTTTTGCCTTTTAAATTTGCTTTGAAATAGTCCCATAAAACAAGACACAGAGTTAGAAATTTGCTTTGCTTTATCCTATGAAATATCAAGGAGGAGCTGTTATCAGCAATAGTTAAAACATTGGGCAAAATTGTTCATTGGTGAATTTTCTCTCCTGATTAAAAACTTGCAAAAAAGGCGTTAAATAAAAGTGTTTTCTATAAAAATGCTAAGCGAATCTTTTACTTCGCGTGGAGCAACGGCGAGTTAGATAGTTTTGGTCTTTATGCAAATCAAATTCACAGCAAAATTGTATACGTTATTTTTTAAAATATAAATGTAGAAAAGATGAAGAAAGAAGATGTTCTTGTGGAAGAAAAATTTTCGAACTACCACTGCAAAGTTTATTGTTTCAATTTGGCAGCTCGATAGCTGAATAATTTAACAGAAATGTTTAACACATTCAAGTTCTACTTTTTAGTTTGAACAGCAAGTTTGTCAGATATTCAGCAAGTTAAAATCGTCTATCCGTAATTATTCAGTGAGAGAGTTACACATATATGGTATATAGATTTCTTACCGCTATGGAGCATAACTAACAAGACCGTTAGATGAAATAAGATCTCCATTCCTTTCGGCCATCACAAAATTGTCACATAAAAAATTAAGACAGTTTTGCTGTGAATGGAAAATCAACTTGAATAAATCATGGGTCATAAATTAATTAGAAATAAAATAGGTTGTTAAGTCACGTGACTTTCAGCTTAAAACATGCTCGCACACGGCAACGGGTATTTTGTTATTGTGCTTGATATGGCACTTACTTCAAATCGTAGAATTCGGCACCTATTTCGCTTAAGACAGATGGTATCTTTTTCTTGTTTGAATGAGACTTGTTTAAACAGCCAACAATGTATTCACATGGGAAATGTAAACTTGGTGCAAACAAAGAAAAGTGCATGACATATCAGGTAGTCTCACTTGAAATTAGTTTATATTAAAAATATACTTTCAAATTATATTCTTATTCCTAACTTTCCTGCATGACAAATCTGGAGAAAAAGCATTTTTTTGTTTATATCGAACCCCCGTCTTAAAGTTCTATGTGAATTGGTTGCAGAGCAACAACAAATTTCAATTTGTATTTACTTTGTTTTATTATATAGTTTATAGAATGATGGCTATTCATCATGGCTACATGCTAGATATTCTAGTTAACATTAGACACAGCTACTGAACTAAAGCACCATAGTTACCCAGCTATATCTTAGCCGAACTAGTGGGCCAGGAGATGGAATGTGGGATATTGTGTTTATTAATCCCACACTACTGTGGTTTATAAATAAAGGTTTTTAAACATTGTTTAAGTGACAGGTCTGGAAATTTATTGATTCCAGATACAGGAACAATTTATTACCCTTAGTTCTTGCAAACTGTTTACTGTTTACCACTTTTTTTTTAATAACGATTATATAATGTTATTAGTTAGTATATATATGTCATAATTGCTGACGTAAACTACAAAGGCAGATAATACACAGAAAAAGTCTGGACTAACTTGTTGACGACGAATTTTTACAGGCAAGTTATGGCTTTCAAAGGTAATTCTAGATTGTTTGACAAAACAAAACAGAGTGGAAACAAAAGGGGTGATTTGTCTTTAGAAGAGCTTCTTGAAAACTTTGTTAAAATCATGCATTTAACATTTTCGTAATCAGCAGAAAAGGTTAACCTGGAGTCAAGGGAATATAGAGATGAAGTAGTTGGAACCCAAAAAGAAGAACTGATGGAAAAAATCAAGAAAAAAAGGATGAAAACACCGTCTGAACAACAAAAATGCAACAAACTTCCTTCCTTCATCACAAACACTGACTGTTTAGTTGGTTTACGCATACGGCATCAGGAAGAAGATCATATTGGTGTAAAGGGAAAACCCTAAGTGTAGTGAAACGACATTTGAATCCTAAACGCACCTTGTTTAATGTAGTGTGTTTTCAGAACCTGAGACAGTTTTAAGTTTTTTCAATAATTTTAGTTTTTGAGAAGGGAAATGTTATTATCTTATCATAGTATATAGTATGGTTGTTAAATTAGATATTCGGGGGAAGAAATTTTTGTGGTAATGTAACTTCTTCTAACCGTGGAAATTTTTTATGGCAAAAACTTCCTCTTTTGAGGATCCGTTGTTTTGTCAACTTGTGACATATGGTATATATTGTTCTTATAAAACATTCAGCTCTTTTGGTAGCTTAATATTTTGCATGTTTTTTTTATTTAGTTGCTTAAAGGTGCAGTTTTTCCATTTTTATCTTGTCTGCATATTTATACTCTATCGAATATTTTGTGCTTTGAAAGTGTTTGTCTGAGTTTTATAATTACTAACTTGTAGTGTTTTATAGTGGTTCCCGTGGATTTTTTTTCATTTTCTTCAATTTGAAATATCTTTTCTGCATATAAGTTCTTGTCCGAAATTTCGTACACTTCTATGAAGTCAGTCAATGTTAAGATTACAGTTTATAATCCTTTTTTACTGATTATGTATAAATTTTGTGCTTTTATTTTTATTTTTCATCATTTTTGAGCTACAGCATAATTCAATTTCAAATCACACTCATGTCAGATATTTTGTATGCTTCAAGAGTGTTTAGCTTGTAAATATTTTGTACTTTTGCGTGTGTAAGTGTTTGTATAAGATTTGCCTAGTTACTAATTTGTGGTGTTTTATCATGTTTCTATAAACTTTTGTTGTATTTCCATCAATTTGAAATATTTTTTCAGCTATGTCTTTTTTTTTCTATCTGGTCTGCAAATTTACACCCCTGTCAGAAATTTTGTACACTTTAATGAACTTTGTTTACTTGTTAAGATTGCAGTTTATAAAGTTGTTTACCGGTTGTTGTATATTTTCTTGAGTTTTTGAGCGATTTGTTGCAATATTTGAGCTGTGACCTCATTATTACGTCATTTGCAAAAATAACCCTTTTAAAAATTAATACATTTTTTCTTTTACCAATGTTCTATCTACTGTTAAAGTTTTAAGTTCTTACCATGCCACAATTTGGAGTTATTGATTTAAAAGATGGAAATTGTGAAAAAATTCCTATACATATACGTCTTTGTGCCTTCTTTTGGCGAAATTGGCCGAAAAAATAACAATAACTAGATAATGGCTTGGAGTTAGGAGTTGCGCGACCCCTCGTTGAAACCGTATAGAAATGTGGAAAACATTGCGTACGGCTAGAAAGTCGAACAGCGCATGCAAAAAATTGACCTGAACAGCCTAAATAAAGTTTTATGATTGGTAAAATTGTTAAAGTCCTGCTTCATGAATATCCACTAATTTTAAAATTTGTGATAAACTAAAATTAAGACTTTGAGGGAATTAATGTTTGTGAGAATTAATTTTTCAAACACTCAAATCTACAAGAACTATTTTTTTAACAACTTTAAATATCTTATTTAAAATACCTCCTTTATTTGGATACATTTACAAGTAGGAATCTGTGTACTGCAGGAGATAAAGCTTAAAGTGTCCAGCAAAGCGGGTTATAAAAATACTTCTCTTTTAAAACCATACTTTTGACTAAAAATAAAATTGAAACAAAGAATTGAAACTTGGTAGACATGTTTTTAGGCTGGATAAATAAAAGTGACAAAACATTTTTACTATCACCAAAGTTCCTGAGGTCCTGTTTTGACCATTTCCAGGGACACCGATAAACGATTTTTGACAGTTATATCAATTTTCACAATACTTCACAACAGATAGACATTAAAAAAATATTCCATAATCGTGGTGTAAAATTCTGTTGCAGGATTTTTGATGACCTACTACGTGCTAAACAGATTAAAAACCTTGTTATCTAGCTACATACACTTGTTTTTCTTGTACTAGTAGCCTACTTTTTATGCTTTTTTCTTAATGTACAATGCGAAATAAATCTAACAAAGTAAAACCACACCTTTCTTATAAATTTAGCTAGCTTTAGAACAAAGTTCTGCTGTTTACAAATATAATCGACCACGGCTTAATGCGCCATTTTAATCCTGACCTGAAAAGTGCTGACTAAAGAAAAAAGTCGTATTGAATATGCGAAAATGTAAAAGCCAATAATTTTTCAATATCCGGTCAACGATACAAGGGTGTTTTTCGGCGTTTTCTCTCATATCAAAAAATTAAAAATCCCTGGAGACGAGGGTTATACTTAGAATTTATAATTGTCGCTGAAGATTCCCCTTCGTAAATCTCATTTAGTAAATTAATTTGCAGGGATAACAATGCAAAATGAAAGTGTTATCCAATTATAAAAGAAAAAGAGGAGAAATGATTTTGGATTAGGATTAATTTCTGTCTCGATTTTTTAATCATTTTGGATTTTACCAGTTTTTATATAGATAGCTTTTTAAATTATTTTTCTAATTTATGATGAATTCGACTTTAAAAACCGTAATAATGAAATGAATCGCATCGAATTATCTTCTTCAGGCAACAATATATACTACAAATACTTACAAGTGTAGAAGTTATACTTAGAAATATCAATAATAGCGTGAATTACAATAATTAGTAAATAAATATCGTTACAAAAACATGTTAATTACACTAGAGAGATTATGAAAGAAAAGTCAATAACACAGGGGGACAAACAGGAAAGACGAAAGAAGGACAAAAAGGGAGTGAGAAAATCAAATAAAAATAGAATAAAATGTTTATCTGCAAGTTAAAGTTTTGTTAACATATATACCTGTCTGTTTAGGTTAAGTTAAAAAGTTTCCATGTGTGCTCAAAAATATCATCTGAGTAGAAATTACACAAAGTATTTACCAACGTTTTCGATAGTAAAACACATTGCTGTTAAATAAAACTGATCATTTTCGTCCCTTTTATTAATCAGCAAGATGTTACTATCAATCTATGATCAATTAATTCGTAATGAGGAATAAATCTTTTGGACTCCTCCACAACAGCGGGAGAAATTTCATACCCAATCCAAATGCTATCGCTCGAGGCTACAGGAATCTCTTCATATAAAGGGGCAACGAAAAGATCATTCAGGCTTGCGTATATGCCATCTTCCTCGTGTTCTTTTTCTTTCTCTAAAAATGCACACTAAGGTTATATAAAACTTCATTATCTCTAATAACAATGCGATAACTGAGTTCGTCTCTCTGTCTAAAATTAGGGGTAAAAAAATATGCTAAATTTTTCTTGTTAAAGGTTGATATATATATATATATATATATATATATATATATATATATATATATATATATATATATATATATATATATATATATATATATATATATATATATATATATATATATATATATATATATATATATATATATATATATATATATATATATATATATATATATATATATATATATATATATATATATATATATATATATATATATATATATATATATATATATATATATATATATATATATATATATATATATATATATGTATAAATAGGTTCGTAGATAAAAAGTGCAACGAAAATCAAGTCGTTTGTCATCTTCTCTTTCCCGAATGTGGTACGACTTATCTCATACTGAAATCTGTTTGGGTTTGCCGCAGCGAGTATGGAAAAAAGTCCAAATTGGCAGCAAACTGTTAACGGTGGCATACTAAAAAACAGTAAAAGAACTTTGTGTCTCGATCACTTGCACATTTTTACATGTTTTGAGTGAAGAAAGTCTAGACAAAGCTGTTTTGTTTTAGCATCTTAATGTAAAGGAAAGCTTGTAAGTCCTGTGCACTTAATCGGTAATACTTTAGTTCTGTTCATGGTGATGAAATATATCGGTTTAGACATTTGCCTGTTGCATATAACAATAAATGCATTTTTTGTCCACCAATTATTCGATGTTATTTATTAAAGTAGAACTTAATAGTCTCTAGCAAAACCGTTGCTTTCAGTCGCAAATGAATCTTTACGCTTATTATGTGCATCTTAACAAATTTCTACAGAAGGTGGATAAAAGTTTCAAAGCATATATTTCGCTAATAATTATCAATTTAATTCAATCTGGTGTAAAATTTGCTAGATTGCATCTAGATTCAGTGCTCAGACGAGGGAACGGTGCTTTTATTATTCAGCTTGATATATTATGATGCAAAGACCAATTTAAATTTTCAAATATAGTGACCCTGTTTCAACCCTATTCAGGCCGGGCTTTTTAAGGGCTCTGAGAAGCCGGGGGGGGGAGGGGGACTAAAAAAGCCCGGCCCCTCCAAAAACGATGAAGGAAACATGGCATTGTATTGAAACTTAGTACACATGTTGACTAAGTCATTGGAACATCATTGGGATAAAAAAAAATTGAATGACGTCATTCCGTCAGCGAAGACGTCATCACAAAAAATAGAAAGAATAAATATATGACAAATTTGAAAAATTAATTCAAGACATATAGTAAAAGATTATAACCCATAAACAAATAAATATGTTTAAAAAACTTATAAGTAATGCTTGAAATGAATGTAAAACAATTTCTACAAAAAATGAAGTTTTTTTTTTTGATACCACCTGTTGAGAAATGTGTCACCATGACAACAGTTGTGATGTCATATCAAACATTGTTATATATATTCGTGGAGCTTCTTAAAATTAAAGAAAAGTCAGAAAATTTTAGCCCATAATATGGCGTACTTCAAAAGGTATCACAAAAAAAGTGAGAGGGGCAGGGGGGGGGGTTTATAATAAGGTTTGTAATAGGGCCCGAATCGGGTTAGGGTGTATCTAATTGAATAAAAAAAAGTTTGTTAATCAAGTTGTTGTTCCAGATGGCAAAGATGAACTTTTTAAATTTGTAAGATTGTACCAGAAGCAGTAGCGGCGTTTTTGCTCTTGCCGCGAAGTCCTTGAAAAACCGGGGAGTTGATTTATTTCATTTTCTATGTCTTAGTACTCTACCTTATCGGTAAAAAAAAAGTCGGTGTAAAAAAAAGTCGGCAAAAAATTTAGTCGGCAAAAAAGTTAGTCACTTAGCAAAAATTAGTCACTTTTTACCGGTTAATTTTTTTAATATTGGTCACTTATTGCCGACTTTTTTGACACCGCTGAATTAAAAGAGAACAAAGATTTTACAACAATCTAATCTATTTCAATAACATCTTTATTAATGATTTTATCAATAATATTTTGGACATCTCCCGGCTCCTTCGCATTATCTTCTTCTTCATTTTCATCATTTTTCTCTTCTTCAACACTCCCTTCTGCCTTATCATTGTTAATAACAATATCAATTTCGTCGTCGTCACTCTCGCCGTCGTCATCACTTCCGTCGTTTTTTTTGTCTTCCTTCTCGCCAGTGTAATCATAGTCGTATAGGTTGTTGATAAAGTCTTTCATTAGAAAAAAAATTCTGTCTTCTTTCACTGTAAAAGTAAGTAGAAGCGGTACTTCAAGTCCTCCTGCAGGGATCGGGGACACTTTGTAGTTGGTGGAGAGCAAGTGACCAGAAATACTTCCACCTTCTTTGATGAAATAAAAACAGTGGCGTGAAATTTCCCTTGGAATGTGCCCAACAGTCATCCAGTTGTCAAAGAAATTATTCTTTATTTTAATGGCACATGCATAAGGATCACATTCTTTGGACGATTTGTTAGTCTCAATTTGTACTTGGACTTTTTGACCTGCTTCAGCATTTTTCCACGTTGTGTTCTTGTAAACATGATAACCTCTGGCTGCAATCTTTCTGTCGAATGAAGGCATATTTCTACGAACATGAATCAACGAACTTGCCTTGTGAAAAAAATGAGTGCAAAAAAAACACGTTCGAACATTCGAATGCTTTCGAAATCTATCGTGACATAATAAGTTGCTCTCCACCTTTGTTGTTACGTTATAAAAACAAAAGACGATCGATTTCAATCAAGGAGCGAAGGAGGGACTTAAATCAAATTATGTGACTTTTCTGTTTCATCACTTTGTCAATCAAAACATTGATAAAAAAGAATAGCAACAATGGCTAAAGTACGAGATTTGAGAGATTTTTATAAAAAAGTATCCAAAATATACTTTCTTACGAACGTCAGTGAATAATTGGAAAAAAAAGATTCAGAAGAACAAAAATCACTCTGTTTCATCTACTGTACACGAGAAGAAAGGTAGGCCAAACCTCTTACCAGACGAACTTATGCTTAAAGTGAGAGATGTGATAACTGGAGTACGTCTGGCTGGAGGTGCTATTTCAAGAAAAATGGTCATAGCAATTGGTAATGGAGTCGTCAAGGCAAACTGTCCATCAAAACTTAAAGAATTCGGTGGTCATATTGTACTTACAGAAGGCTGGGCTAGAAATGTATTGAAATCAATGGCATGGTCTAAACGAAAAGGAACGACCGGCAAAATCGAGCCAAGTGAACAATTTTTACTTGAAGAAAAGCTCACATTTCAACGACAAATTTCCGCTGTTGTCAGCGACGATGATATTCCTAAGGATCTTATATTAAATTTGGACCAAACTCCTTTATCTTATGTGTCTCCTGGAAAATACACTTTCAATCCAAAAGGAGCAAAAACTGTTCCAATTAAAGGCATCGATGATAAGAGACAAATAACAGCTACTTTTGTTATCAGCATGACTGGTAAGTTTCTCCCGATTCAACTTATCTATGAAGGCAAAACAAAAAGATGCCTCCCAAAGTTTGATTTTCCAACTGGCTTTAATGTTACATTTTCCAGCAATCATTGGTCAAATACTGAAAAATCAATGGAGCTATTTGAAGATATTATTTTTCCGTACCTGGATAAAGTCAAAGTAAATCTGAATTATCCAAAGGAGCAACTATCGTTAATAATCATGGATACATTCAAGGGGCAGGATAACGAAGCTGTTCTTCAACTTTGCCGAAAGAATTCTTGCAGAGTTATAATAGTGCCCCACAACCTAACAAATAAGTTTCAACCACTGGATATAACCTTGAACAAGCCAGCAAAATCGTTCATTTCCAATTGTTACAATGAATGGTTTTCTCATCAAGTTTCCCAGCAGTTGGAGAAAGGCATAAGACCTGCAGATATTAAAGTGTCGCTTAATCTAACCGAATTAAAGGTGATGCATGCTAAATGGATTTCAAAACTTTATGAATTCTTATGTGCTCAAGATAAAATGATATTAAATGGCTTCAAAGCTGCTGGTATAACAGAAGCAGTGGAATCTGCTAATGCTGTCTTGGAAAGAATTGAAAACCCTTTTCGTTGTTAAAATATTTACTTATTTTTCTCTGCTATTTGCATGAACAGTTTGTTGTTGTTGATTATGTTGTTTTTGATGTTTATATTACAAAGATACCATTGTTAGCATTAAATTAAACAGTAGGAATTCAAAAGAACTTCTTTAATTTTCTTTCTCCTTTACCAGGTTTGGTTTTACAGGATCATTATACACTAACTCTGTGAAAAAGCTCTCCACCAAATATGGTCATAAATAATTGAACCAATCATTAACCGAGAAATTATTTGCTTTTATCATCTCACGTGGGTTTAAGAGAAAGCTATTGGTTCAATTGGTTCAAACTTAGTGTATACAAAGACATAATATAGCGGAGCTCCGCTATTTGGTGTATACTCCGTATAATATTGCGGATGAGGCTTCATAAAACGACAAAGTCTAAATTTGATTAGAATCCCTGGAATCACTTTGGAAAGTCAAAAAACTAAAAAATTGGAGGTTAAAAAGTAATTCAAAAAATCGGCAAATATTACTAGTCGGTAAAAAAAAAGTCGGTAAAAATTTTCGGTCGGCAAAAAAAAATGTCGGTAAAAAAATTGGTCGGTAAAAAATTTAGTCACCTAGCCAAAATTTGGTCACTTTTTGCCGACTTTTTTTTTACCGATAAGGTATTTGTTTTTTATTCATTAATTAAAAAAAAATATCTATGGTTTACATTTTTTAAAAAATAAATGTATTACCAAAAACGATTAAAACAAAATATAAAAATCGGAAAAAATGACTACGCCATTATAATTATAATCCCCCTTCATTTGGCCAAAAAGTGTTTTAATGGAGTAAAATTGTATCAATGTATGTGCAATTCCTTGTTAGCTAATTATTGGTCAAGAATTAAAAAAAAAATGTCTCTCGGAAAATTTTTTGACATGGATGAAAAATTAGAATATGGTGATTAGATTTACTATTCTAAGATAGGAAATTTAAATAGATCATTGACCTATTAAAATAACCATTAACGGTTTTATTGGTACTGTCGATTTCACCCAAAACATCAGCTTTTCTAGGCGATGTAAATTATTTCTCTGCACATAAACAAATGAACTTAAATCGCATAGGTACAGGGTAAGTTTTTGACAACAACACCTTTTAGCTTTACTAGCAAACATTTCCGGAAAGATCAACACATCTTTATATAAATTCACATGTCGTAATTACGTATACATGAAGCGAGAGAGGAATTGTTTACTTTCTTCATAAACTGAGTATAGCAAGTACAGAGAACGCACCTAAAAAACAAAGACAAAATAAACCAATTGCGCCGCCTAGGGATGCGACAGCAAAGGTCTGGTGGAGGTTTGAAGGATTTTGTATATCAATCCAAAAGATCCTAATATGAGAAAAGTATGGTGTAGCAGGAGAAAATGTGTGAATGGAAAGGACAACTTTTGTATTACCAGCCATACTAAACTATGTGAGAAACATTTTGCAATGATTGATATAATTTATCCTCCTGATGGTGCTTTAAGGAGGTTAATAAAAGATATTGTCAGTGATATTTGACAGTATGTTGTAGACGAATCGAAAAGGAGAAAGCCGCTAGTTGATAAACCTTCACCCCCTCCCAAAAAAAAAATTAAATAAATTAAAGTAATCAAAATAACTTCTGTAGAAGAAGTGTATAAACCATGCAGGTAGAAGTATTTGAAAATGTGGAATATTTTAATGATGATAAACCCACGCAAACTAAGGATATTTATTCGTCTTTACAAGAGATGGCGAACGCAATTCTCCCTATGATTTCACCAAAAAAATAATAGGAATTCTTACCTACAGATGAATTTCTCTTGCAGAAGTATATTGATAGTAAAATGATAAGTAACAAGCACACCGGTGGAGAAACAACCAGAGCGTAAAATTTTGTTTCCTTCTCGTTTAAATTCTTTTTAGAGTGCATTCGTTCTAAAAATATTAAACCACGTCTGATCAAACATGGAGGTAGAAATAGGGAAGGGGATTAAACTAATCTCAATTCGCATTAAAATTTTATTTAAATTTCTATTATTTTGGCATCCTTTTGATATCCCCATGCGCGATGTGCATTTCACTGGATTTTTACTGCGGTTGATTGCAGTAGTAAACATAATCGCTAGGTGCACTTCACTAACCACAATATCTTGCATACTTTAAAAGTCGAACATCTCGTTATGTTAAATAAATTAGTCGATCCCTTGAAGAAATGTCTCCTATCAGTCGAACTAACTTTTGCTTTTCTTGTCAAGGTTGTTCAGTAGAATTCGACCTATTTAACTAGAATTCAAACATTCGAATGTTCGAAATCGTTCGAATTATGAAATCATAACATGCATACTATAAAACATAACAAACAAGTTTTGTGTTTGTTGTTATGCAAGATAGCGCCTGCAAAACGGAGATTAAACAACAAATTTATTGGCGATAAATGACCTACAGAAGGGATTGAAAAACAAGGACGTGGCAGAAAAGTATGGTTTCTACATGGGTGAAAAAAATAATTTTTTGATGAATATTATTGCAAAGTATTTCTACCATTTTATTGTGCTTAAGAACTTCAACTTTCAAGGAATTTGCATTCCGTCTCCGTCTCTGTCGCCTAGATTACATTTTTTGAGAGTTATGACAACTTTGCCTTTTGCATCTTGGTCTGCTCTGAGAAAATATAAAATCAAATTCCCGTATTTACCGAGTGGTAAATGTCCTACTATCAAAGTGTTTTTTTTTTTCAGTGCTCTTTTTCTTTTATATTCCATTCCGGTTCTCCAATTCCTCGTTCAAATCACGAGGCGTTGTATAACAATAAAAACTCATAATGTTTTATGCACAAAAATACATTTTTCAAAAGGTAGTGTTGAATATTAGCGGCAGCAATACAATGGCTTCTTTGTCTTTTGCCTTGGCGTTATCTGAACGCGTAGCCCTATTTTACTTATTAAAGTCATTGTAAGTGACTATAACTATAATTGGAGAAATTGCTCATGTTATAACTGAAATGACAGCGCCCTTGTCTTAACACTGCCAAAAATTGTTATTGAACTATAAGTTACAAATCATACTTAATTCAGAAAAGTTTCGCTTGTTCTACCAGTGTTTACCATCTAAAATTAACACCTGTCTAAAGAAAAGTGTTTTTGAGGCAAGAAAATTAAAGTGAATTTGGCAGCACGGCGGCTGCTAGTGCAACTGGGCAGAAGTTGGAAATGTTTGTGAATAGAGAGTCCAAAAATTTAATGTGCTTCAAAAATGTGAAACAACTTTCCTCCTGATAATAAGCGCAGAAAAGAGTTAGATGACCGAAGATTTATTTATTTAAGAGTGAGTAAGTGTAGGTAAAAGATTTTCGAAACCACTTTTCGAACGCAAGGCAGAACTGTTGCATTTCTGAACTTTCGCAGGCAGAAACTTATGGAATAAACTTTCGTGTTTTGCGGTTTTTGGAACAAATTTCGCGGAAAAACCTTCGCAAGTAAGTCGAGGAAAAGGTTGTTTTTACATGAAAAAAATTTCCCGAATGACAAAAATAAATATGATGTCCATCCATGTGTCATTAGGTTTTTTAATAACAACGAATTTCAGAAAGGGGCCTTAAATTTGATTGATAAAAAGATATTTTTCGTGTGAAAAAACATTTGCGTTTCTTAAATGGGCTATGATTTCCAGTAAAAAAACATTTGCGTTTTGATGCTAAAACCGCGAAAAACGTTTCTGCCCGCAAAAATCTCTGCCCTTAAAGTATCAAGAGTCAACCATAGCCGTAGTCTTGTAGGTATGGAGTACGTTTTTTTGGAAGAATAGTTTCCTTTGCTTCAGCTTCTATATTTTTAACTTTACAACAGATATCAGCATCATCAGCATGACTACAGCCTGCAACTATATAATCAGCTTTAAGATTGCCAACATGACCTGATGCTATTGGGGGAAAATTGCTAATTGACGCACGAAACTCACTTTAAACATCTAGCAAATTTTGCTAAGTGTAACATGTAACAAATGACGATGTTGCTTTAGACGTTTAAGAAAATTCAGTTTGCTTGATATGCATTAACCCTATTCCGGCCGGGGTGGGGGCAAAAATGCCCTACCTGGCATACTTTTGTTAATAACTCTGGAACCATAAATGGTATTACCCTGAAACTCCTAGTACCTGACATTTTATAATTTTAGATCAGAAATATGAAATAAAAAAATTCAAAAATTTAAAGCAGCTGGTGCGCCACGCCCATTTTTAAAGGCACTGTTCCAATTATTTTTAGCATTTTGGTATATGGATATTATAATGGACTTAAAATGTTATCATTTAGGTTTATATGTCTAATGTTGTTTAAATAACTTGCGTCCTTCGCTTTTACCGCCCTTTGACGCCCGTGGGCGTTATCTTTGATTTTTAGGGAACGCCCGCTTACGCCCTTTTTGTATGATTTTTTGTATATAATTTTAAAAGGAAAAATGTTTTAGCCATTGTGGCACCTCATAAATATATTGTTTGAAGTATAAAGCCTAGAAATTTATGTTACTAAGAGCTGTAAATGGAAAAAGTGAACATCAATCTATCATGAAATTAAAAAAAAACAAGTAATAAATTCTCCCAAAAATTTATTTTCAAATGTGAATAATAGTTGGCGCCTCAAACGGTCTTAAACTAAGCCGAAATAGCCAAAATGTTTATTTAATTATTAAAATTAACATTATTTTCAATATTTACAAAAAAAGAAATAAAAATCTATCATGAAGTTACACAAATTCAAAAAAAGAAAAAATGCTGACATCAGCAAATAAAATTGCTGACATTCATCATTTGAGGCATGATTTTTAATTGTCATGTGACAGACATCAACCGTGCCAAGTTTTATAAGATATAACCTAATACAAAGGAAATTATGGGGCTAGGGCATCCCCCCCTCTCCCCCCGGGACTACACCCGCCCCCCTATACCCCGGTCTGAATAGGGTTAACATATTGAACTTCTATTCAAATTTTGTGCATCACACTGGAACAAAATGTCGACCTAGAATAAGACAGAAACAGTTCGCGGTAATTTTTTTCGTCGAATAATGAAGATTGTTTATCTGCTGGATATTAATATTACCAAATGTTTATTACAGATTATGGCATGTATTACATGTTTGGTCGGCTGTGTGTTTTAGTATTTAAAGGCGACAATGGCAGCTTTTGAAAGGTCACAATGCATTGAATGGTGGTCTATTATGCCAACCATCGACCGAATTCGTATCTGCCGTGGCATGATAACCAACATTTGGCCTAAGAATATATCTAATATGGGCTGAAATTTTCTTAGCATATGCCTAGGCTCTGAAGAAATTATTTTGTCAAAATTTGTTTACGTATTTCTTTGTAACCTGGTCCAAATAAATTATTTTCGTTGAAAAGTGTTTTGCTCACCCTCAAAATGCCTATATTCCCAGACTTATGCTGTAGTGCAACATTTCCATAACAAGTTTCTATAACAATAGCCGTTGTTTGTTTGCCGCTTCAAAGCGGGTCATGCTTAACTACGCAAGTGCGACATATTTTATTCGAATTTCCTGCGACGGACGATTGTCTGTAGATTTTTCACGGACCAGCAAGCAGTTAATTTAATAATTAAATTATGCCATAGCATACTACATTTATTCGAGTTTTACATATTTTTTTAAAAAAGTCGAATTACTTATTCACACACATTATGGAATAAACCTTATTCCAGAGGAATTTATAAACTACATTTTCTGCAAGAAAATATAAACTTGAAAAAATGTTTTTATTAAAATTCTTACTAAAAGTTACGAGCGTGGTAATTAATCTTCTTTCCATCGTCTGAGGATTATCTTTTTTCATCAATGTAATATCTATTATAAATGAAAATATGAGAAAAACTGAATTTTATTAATGGTCTATTTAATCTATATATACAAGGAAGTGAGTTTTAGGTAAAGAGTTTTAAGCCCACTGAAATCTATTATGGTGATAAAAGCCAACGATCCCCTGCAAGAAAAGGGTAAACTAAATAAAACCCATTACTCTGCACATGTGAATTTAATTTAATCTTACTAGGATTCGCGGTTGTGGTATGTTTTATTTTGAAGATGGTGTTAGAATGATCTTTGGTTACCAATGAATTATCTGTGTATGAAATAGAGACATAATATATTAAAGAAATTGTGGCAGAATCTTTTGGTATAAAAAAAAGAACAAGGAGACAACTCGTTGTTTTTTTATTAATAATCTTATTGTTTTAACACACTATTGCAAAGAGGCGCTAAATTGAATTGAGTCCGATGTTAACCCTATTCCTGTTGGGCCTTTCAGGGCCTCCTCAAAGCTGGGAGGGGGCTGATTCGTCCCCCTGTATAATTTCTACAAATGTTATCTGTTGGACTTGAAACATATACCACAAGTGTTGTCCAGGTATTAAAAAACAATTTGGTGAAAAAAAATTGATAACGTCATCAAATTCAGTGACATATAGAAAAAAAGCACTAACTTTGAATTTTGTTAAAGATTGTATATTTACGATGAATTTAGTAACAATAATAATAGAAACACAAAATAATATAACAATATAAACTAAGAACTCACATGTAAAAACATTTTTTAGTAAAACATTTTTTTTCAGAATTTTACTCAAAAGTTAGGAAAAGTCACAAAATTTGAAGGTGTAACTATAAACACATAAAAAGTTATTAAAAAAAGTTTAAGAAGGGGGGCTGAATCAGCCCCCGCCCCCTCCCACCCATCATAAATAGGGTTAAATCAAAACAAGAATCGTGACGACTTGAGGTCTTACGCTGGACTTGCGAACATAGCAAGGCATACCATAATCACCGAAAAAGTTGGATAAGATAAATATACAAACTATATTTATTCGAGTTTTAATTATTTTTGCATAAAAATCTTTTAGGTAAATTAACAAGACGTTACATTATCCTGAAAGAAAATTAATAACTTAAAAAAGCATAAAGAATTACATCATAAATTTAAGGATTAACTTCCAAACATCTTACCAAGAGTCGTGGATGTTATAAGGTCATGTCTTTTCTTTGTAATGACATGTAAAGGAACATCTTTTATTATCGTGTGATCTAAGAAATAAAATACAATGGTTTTTGGCTCCTCCTACAATTAGAATAATTATTTTCTTTCAACAGTTAGTGAAATAAAAGCCAACGTAATGTCACCTAAAATTGCACTTTGTGGATAGAGGTAGCGCAAAAAAGCCCTTATTGCATTATCGTCGTAAATTACACTAGAAAAAGTAACGTCTACCAGTTAACTTTTTTTACATTTGTTAAATGGATGAAGAAAGAAAAATATTTGGAAAGATTTAAAACAGGCGATCATTTTTTAACGGATCATCGAACATCACTGCTTTTATTTTATTCTATTATTATTTAATATTTTAATTTTTTAATGTTTTGACAGCTACAACTATCAATAACTGGCAATGATCTAAATCATAGTTGGCTATTTATTAGTTGAGGGGGTCATTATAGAATCGAAATCGGCAAGTTAGATCGCAATAATTGAGGTAATTAACTTTTTACGGATATTAAAACTTTCCTCTATCAAAATGTTTTTGGTTACTTTTCTCTCAAACCATTTTGCATTTTCTAAATATTCGCCTACCAAAGTGCGTGTAACTATATTTCTGGAAGGTGATGATATTCATATAAGTACTTTTATCCATGCGATTAGCGTTTTTTCCACTTTTATCCCCATCCAAACGAATTCTCGGTCTATGATGTTTTTATTGTCCAAGGTAATCTATATATTTTCATATTCCTTGTGTGTGTTTGTGTGTGGCTCATGCATCCCCCCCCCCCCCCCATAAAGCGTGACGTTACGCTAAAACTTACCAAAATAAAAAGTTAGAACAGTACTTCATAAAAACCACACAAAAGCTGTAACTAAATAGCCGCGGCTATTTACGATAAATATATATATATATCCATATGCAAAAATACCTATATAGGCATACGTTTATAGGTATACGCTACGTAGGAATTGACGATCTTAGATATTCACAGACTACACAGACTCTTAAATAAAATTCCTGGCATAAAGTAATGGAAATTGTTCTTCTTGTTGAGCATTTTTCCACTTTTTCCTTTTCAAAATTAATCTTTACAAAAACATTTCAAGAAGAGCATGATCATAAAAATGAAACGTAGCGTGATTTTTGTAACGTTTGTTAAGTTTTGATGATGTTATTGATGCGAAAATTCTTTGTTAGCAAGCATCATAAAACCAGCCAACAACAACAATGACCTAAGAAGTAGAATCTCTATCTAATTTACATATGTAGCAATGTTCTTTAGGCCTAGCTTGGTCTCCAGTTTATATTTAGCTGGTCAGCTATTACCTGCAGCAGCTTGCTAGCTAACGTTAGTTTTAAACTGAAACTTCCCAGAATCTAGCTTACCTGTAAGTTATGTTGGTATCTCCATCTAGCAATCTTAGTGGTTCATTCTAGGAATATGACTATAATTTATTCAACTTGGCTTTTTTAGCTTAAATCATGAAAGTTTTAACAAGACCTGATATTTATGGATAGTTTGAGGATACTTTATGCAAAAATAGTGCATTTTCCCTATTTTTTGTAGCTAACAAAGCTTATTCGGCTGCAAACAATAAGACAAAAGGATTTTTATTTATATGTAGTAAGACCGGGTAGCTAAAGTGTAGTGATTTTTGTTTTTTAGATGTTCTGACTGAAATGTTTTCTTTTGACATTTCGTGCTTGACAAAAGGTTAAAGAAGTACTGTATGTTAACTGGTGTTTGTAAAATCTTATATTACAAGAATTTTTGACATGTTGCGGGAAGATTTACGTAGTCATTTGACATTTTGTGAAGAAGGGTGCGGTGTTTTTACGTGGATCCATTTATATACATAATGTAGAACAACCTGCTATGTGTTTTTTAAATTTTGTAATAATTAATGTTGAAAAAACTTATTTTTGTAGGATTAGACTATACACCTTGTAAGGTATTGGTGTATAGTGATTACGTGCAAATGTTAATATGAGAGAACTTAATGTGGTATACTTTATTGTCCGAAATTTTTGCAGAAAGGAAATTGGAAAATTGGCAAAATTAAAATGCTGTGAAATATAAGTTTTTTTGTACGAACCTCAAAAATAATCTCAGTCAAAGTTATATAAAGAAATTTTAGCAACAAAGTAATTTTCTCAATATTCTTCCTAAAGTTATTTCTTAGGAACAGCTGTTATTATGTTTATATAAAGCCTTAAATATACCTTTAAATTCCCACAAATTCCACAAATATATGATCTAAGGCGGCTTCATCATGTACAGAAGAGAAAATTTATCAAATAAAAGAAATTTGTTGCCTTAAACTCAAACGAAATTAACAAGTAAATATGGAAAGGTAATCATACAAACGTTTTATTTTTCTGACTCTTTTTTTTGTTTCAAGTTCTCTTCCTGTAAAACTTCTCCAAAATAAAGTATATAATATAAATATTACTTCAGCATAAATTTATTTCCTGCAAATCTTGGTTTGTGATATTTTCGTGCGAAAGTTTGTGGGTAAAGACAATAAATGGCATACTGAAAGAACAGATTTTAGTTGATTTAATAACTGATCTTATTTGTTTTTAATTTGCAAGGTGTAGCCTTAGAAACTTTCAGGTAAAAACCTGTGAAAGACAATGACATGAAATATACTAATAGAACTAACTGTTGCTATCTTAGATGTTATAACTGAATTTTTTTTTGACTTTTCATGTTAATTTTGTGAGGGAAACTATAGAAAGAAGTAGAATTAGATTCTACACCTTGCGAGCTGTGTTTTTCTATATATTGTATAAACTCTTACGGGGAGAACTGTGTGAGACATACTGAAATGACTGATCCTTCTTCTTTGAATTTTTTTGTCAGATTTTATGGGTAAGGACAACATGCAAAATGGTAAAAGAACAAATTATTTTAGAATCAGAATTACTCTATATACCCATTTTTACATTTGAGCTTTTGTGGGGAAAGACCACATGGCATATTTCCAAAAAACTCATTTTTGTTGCAAACTTTTTCTTTGGCATTTTGGTTTAAAATATTGTTTTAGAGGGAATGTGCAATAGATATACCAAAATAATTAAATTTTGACGACTTTGATTTTTTCGTTAGCTTCTCAACTTTTACATTTTGATTAAACTTTTGTGGGATACCGCAAGTATGAAATAGACCAAAATAACAGAATTTAGTTAATTTGTATTTTATGTGTTGCTTATAGTGCGTTTTAAAATTATATGGTAAACATTTTGCAAAAAAAAACATTAAATGAACTGCTAGATTGATTGTTGTGATTTAACATTATGACTCGAACTGTATTTTTTGCATTTGCGATTTAAATAATTGACCAGAAAATTTTTTTTCTTTGACTAATTAACTAAAGTAGTCAAAGACAAAGTCGATAAATGCCCGTCGATAATTTTGTGGTTTTCGAAACGAAGCCTGCAATAAACTTTCTTGCACCTGACATAATAATATCAATATTATTCAATGGCAATTACTGGACAGATACGTGGTAACATTTTTATTGTTGTTAGTGCATTTTATTCACTATTTATCCACTATATTTATAAACTGTTCGCATACAAAATGGAACAAACCTTATTCCAGAGGAATTTATAAATTACATCCAAGGAAAAATAACTTGGAAATGTTTTTTTATTAAAATCCTTACTTAAAGTTACGAGCGAGGTAAATATTCTCCTTTCCACCGTCTGAGGATTATCTTTGTTTCTCAATGAAAAAAAATTTAATTTTATTAATTTGGCATTTAATTGATATATACAAAGTATATAAGTTCAGAATGATGTTTGTCTACCAATGAATTATCTATGAAAGAAATACAGACATAATAAATTAAAGAAATTGTGGAATTATCCTTAGGTATAAAAAAAAGAACAAGGAGACAACACGTTGTTCTTTTATAACAATCGTATTGTTTTAACGCACTATTGCGCTGATTGCATTGAGTTTAAGTATTACTGCCAAAAAGATTTAAAGTTAAATTGAATTTGTTTCCGAAGTTAAATCAAAACAAGAATCGTAATGACTTGAGGCCTTACGCTGGACTTGTAAACTAAGCAAGGCTTAACATAGTTGACGGAAAAGATGGATAAGATAAATGTGCAAACTACATTTACTCGAGTTTTATTTATTTTTTGATAAAAAGTCCTTTAGGTATATTAACAAGACGTTGCATTATCCCGAAACGGAATTACTACCTTGAAAAAATATAAAGAATTACATCATAATTTAAGGATTAACATCCAAACATCTTACCAAGAGGCGTGGATGTTATAAGGACAAGTGTTTTCATTGTAATAACATGCAAAGGAACATTTTTTAATATAGTGTGATCTAAGAAATAAAGTACAAACTCCGACAATGATTTTTGCCTCCTTCCTATAATTGGAGTAATTATTTTCTTTCAAAAGTTAGTGAAATAAAAGCCGAAGTAATGTTACTTAAAATTACCCATCATGGATTGGAGTAGCGCAAAAAAGCCCTTATTGCATTACCGTGGTAAATTACACTAGGAAAAGTAACGTCTACCAGTTAACTATAACTGTCAATAACTGTCAATGATCGAAAACTGAAGATATAATAAAAGAGAAAGAGACACAACGGCTATTCATGCTATTGTACTAAGGCGCGTCCCTAGAGCAGGTGGTGCATTCATGAAAATTTAAAGTTCCCGAAGCTGGATTGTTTCCTCTGATCCAATCATGTCAAAGAAAATGTTTCGATTGTTATTTCGCCCAATCAGGGTTGCTAAATGTTCGCAAAACTTAATATTTTGTAATAATTAACTACACGTGTTAGCATAATTTAGACTCGTTAAAACGACTTTTGCAGTTGCTCAGAACATTACACCAAAGAAAATCGTCATGAAACAAATACTTAAGCGAGACCCCGAAAGAAAAATGTAAACAAATGTCAATGATAAAAAGCATTTCATTTTGAGCCATAGGTAGAAAAGGATTTTTACCACATATAATGTAAATTTATTAGCTGTACTAAATAAGCTCAAAGATTTTGATAAATATATCACTAAGCTCTCTCTTAGCCAAGCAGAGCTAGATAGCTTTTAATTGACCTGTTGTTGTGGACCAACAAATCTTACTAAGCTATAACATAACATATAAACAAATAGATTTTGTAGAAAGAGTGTTCAGTCAATTTTTATTTTCCCTAACTGATATTAAAATCCCTTGTTTTCCTATGTCAAATATACTTATAACTGAAAAACAATTAGGCTGAGAATGACTGAAAATTAAGAACACAATAAGAACATAGAGAGAGCTGAGGTTTTACTGATAAGACTCCTGAAAAACACACACACACACACATACTCAAAAACATAGGCAACATCATGCAAGGAAAGATTTTTACAGAATCAATTCTTACTATTATTCAAAACGTGTATATACTTTAAACGTGATGTTACATTGGAAATACTTGCAATGTACGTATAACAAAATGAATTTAAAATGCCCAAAATATAGAAATATAAGAACAATTCTAAACATGTCAAAAAAGTGTATATCAAGCTTTGCTACAGTACATACTGATAACATTTTTATAAGAACAAAATATTCAAGGTATATTTATACTTATATACGACTGAACCAAATTTTAAACTTTCTAACTTTCCAGGTGTCGCACCGTTCATCCTGTCTTAATAAAAACTTATCAATTTAAAACTGTTCATGTGTTGGCATTTTATGTAGTTATTACTGATAAAAAATGGATCTTTCAAGCAATACTTTCGTCCAAAACAAAATATAATTCAATATGTCTGGTGTATATCGATAAGTAACTTAACAGTTAATCAATATTGTCATTTGGTATGACTTGTGGATTTTTTTAAAAAATCAGTAGCTTGGCTTGCATACACATACATGTTTGTGTTAAAAACATCGTGATTCGACACTTCCATACAACGTTGCTGGTAATGCTGATCTGGTTTTCTAACGCTGTATTGCTGATCAAGGTCTTCTACCTCCATACTGAGTTCGTAAAACGTGTGTTTAAAAGGAAAAGTGTGTGAAATTTTTGGTAATTAATTCTCAGTGCATATTTTCATTGTCTGATATAAAAGCAGTTGAGTTCAGGGCTTAAATCACTTGAATGCGGTCTAAATACCAGCAAGTCAAAACTGATAGTCCCAAGGGAAATCCTTCATTGGCTAGCAATAATTATTTAAATTCTATGTGGTTAGCCTTATCGAGGGTATAGCTAGCTATAGCTATACCCTGCATGACATGTTTAGAGCAGCTCCTGAAACCTAAATAGAAATTAGATAGTAGATTGCTAAAACTGTTTTGATACAAATTTTAAATAAGATAACTAGCCACAACTCGCTCTTTTAACAAAAACTTAAGTTTTTTAAGTCATGAGTTTTCCAAGACCGCCTTTTTTACTTAAATAACATGATATAATACACCGAGTATATTCAAAGGGACACTTTATCAACACCGAAAATTTACAGTTTAATTTTGGCCTTAAACGTTGGCTAGCCATCGTCCTTCACCAAAAGGTTAAAATAAACCCTTACCTTCGTACAACTATGTTGGATTCATATTCCGGTCGGTATTTCTTGAAAAAACACGTTAGTTTTTTCTATACATACGACAACAACAAATATGGCTGCTTGACCTTCGAGATTCTTCTCCAACTGATTCTCTTGAAAATTATGCAGGTAAATTATTTCGAAGCTTTATTTTCAGTGGAAAACCTGAAATTTTTTTTAATATTTTGCAAGTAAAATTTTCGGGATTCTATACTGAAAGAATCGGTAATTAGTCGTTTTGCGAGAAACGCACAAAAAGAGCTGGAACCTAGTGACGCGCCTTTTCTGCATTGTTTGTCTTATCAATAAGAATTTGAATAGTGATTATCGCGTTGTCTCTTTCTCTTTTAATAATATCTCTATTATCGAATTCATAGTTGGCTATTTATTAGTTGTGGAGATCATTATAGAATCAAAATCAACAAATTAGATCACAGTAATTGACGTAATCAACTTTATAAGGACATTAAAACTTTTCTCTATCTAAATGTTATGTTTCTCTCGAACTATTTTGCACTTTCTCTAAATATTCCTTTACCAAAGTGCGGGTAACTATATTTCTGAGAGTTGATAGGTGATATTACTCATATAAGTACTTGTGTCCATGCCATTAATCTTTTTTTTTTGCATCTCGCTATCCAAACGGATTCCCAGTCTATGATAGTTAATTATCCTAATTAATCTATACATTAAACCGCCTTGTGCCTGTGTGGTTGGGTGCGTACGGTGTGGCCAAAATATTACCAATCATTTTTTAATGGCTTATGCATCCGCCCCTAAGGCGTGACGTTACGCTAAAATTTACCAAAATAAAAAGTTAGATCGGTACTTCATAAAAATCACATATAAGTTGTAACTATATAAGCACTATATATATACCCATGTGCAAAAACACCTATATAGGCATAGTATATCGGTATACGCTACATATGAATCGACGATGTTAGATATTCACAGACTACACGGACTGTTAAAGGAAGTTCCTAGCATAAAGTAACTGAAATTGTTGTTCTTTTGAGCATTTTTCTACTTTTTATTTTTCAAAATAAATCTTTAACATTTCAAGAAGACCATGGTTATATAAATGAAACATAGCAAGATTTGTGTAATGTTTGCCCAGTTTTGATAATGTTATTGATGCGAGACATGTTTGTTAGCAAGCATTATAACACCAGCCAACAACAACAAACAGCTAGGAAGTAGATTATTTATCTAATTTACATATTTAGCCACGTTTTTTATTCCTAGCTCAGTCTCCAGTTTTTATTTAGGTGGTCAGTTTTTACCTGCTCTATCTAGCTAACGTTAGATTTCCCATTTTGTGTAGCTAACAAAGCTAATTCGGCGGCATGCAATAAGACAAAAGGACTTTTATTTAAGATGTGGTAGGGCCGGTAGCTAAAGTGTAGTGACTTTTGTTTTTCTAAATGTTCTAGCTGAATCGTTTTCTTTTGACATTTCGTGTTTAACAAAGGTTTAAGGAAGTACAGTATGTTAACACCGAAACAACTGGTGTCTGTAAAATCTTATAATAAAAAAGGTTTTTGACATGTTGAGGCAAAATATACGTAGTTGTTTGACTTTTTGTGAAGGAGGGGGCGGTTACGTTTATCCATTTAAATACAATACAAACAGTTGTTGTTGTTTTTGAAATTTTGTAAAATTATTTTTTGAAAAAACCTATGTTTGTGGGATTAGTCTATGCGCCTAGTTAGCTAGTATACTTTATCGTCAGAATTTTTGCAGGAAGAAAATTGGAAAATTTAGAAAATTAAAATGCTGTGAAATATCGGGGTTTTTATTATATAGTTATATAAAGAAGTTTGAACAACGAAGTAATTTCCTCAATATTCTTCCTGAAGTTATTTCTTAGGAACCCCTGTTATTGTATTCATACAAGGAGGTTTAAAGAGAGAAGGAGATACATCTCAGCAACGTCCATTTAAATTCTATTCAAATTTCTTTTGTTTACTCGATCCTTTGAACTAATCTGTTGCGCCTCTTTTGCTTTATTTTTATATGCCGAGTGTGAGACGAGTGTTTTAACGACAAAGCAGAACTTTCAAAAAACATATTAAAAGCTATACC
This sequence comes from Hydractinia echinata, assembly GCA_030067915.1. Classification (NCBI taxonomy): domain Eukaryota; kingdom Metazoa; phylum Cnidaria; class Hydrozoa; order Anthoathecata; family Hydractiniidae; genus Hydractinia; species Hydractinia echinata. Next base: position 1,411,134 of record JASGCC010000042.1, on the reverse strand, counting down.
GAACATAAATAAAACACATGGCCCTGGTGAACTATCAGAATTAATGCTGGTAAATTTTACTTGCAAAACGATTCAGCTCGTATTTGGAGTTTGTATTGTGTAAATTGTTGCCCTAAGATATGACATAGTTTTATATCTTGTAGATATTTCTGTATGTTCCCTCCTAGCACAGCGTCAGTTAAAAGATTGATAAATCTTTTTAAAAATATCACTGCAGGAGGGGTTGCATATTGGTACATATTTGTTTCTTTAAAGTTAATGAATTTCCGGTATAGAATCGGTGTTCGGTGACTATTGTTTCTTTCATAGAACAAAAAAAAATTAATCATTTGTTACTCTTTCTAATAATGCGTTTGATTTACTTTTATTTCTTTGCGTTTTTATTTTCTGAGATTGATTTTTTGCTTTTATTTTACCATAAAATCCCAAAAATAACCCACATATTCGGCTGATTTTACTTATTTTCTGCATATACCACCAGAAATGTGTAAAAACTGATTTTAAACGATCAAATTACAAAACAAAAGCGAGTTTTTACCGCTAGAAAAATAATTTATAATTTATGCGGAAATAACAATGAGCAACGGTTACTTTTTTAATTTACGCGTGAGATTTCAAAAATTTTGTTTACAAAACCGATATTGAAAAAAATGCAGCAACCTGCAAATCGGCTACGAATGGTTTCAATAGAAACTACTGAGATGTATCTCCTTCTCTCTTTAAACCTCTTGATTCATATAAAACTTTAAGTATATCTTTAAATGTATCAAATAAGAAATTCCGACTTTAACATTATACAAAGACTGGCAGTCCCACAAAATCCATCAAATGTTATCAACCCTGAAAATTTATTCCATAAAAATGTAAACATTTTCCTGATTTACTTGTTAATTTTGTTTGAGTTTAAGGCAAAAAAACAAATTTTTTCTTCAGTCTATGCTGAAGCATCATCAGATCATATATTAATTAAAAAGTTTCCCTACAACATTTAAAACACCGTTAAAAATTCATTTATTTAATGAGGACACTTAAAATTCAATATGTAATTAAAATTATAAACATTGATTCAATAAAATATTTTCCCATATTTCCGACAACCTTGTATTTAGTACCTCCTTAGTGTTATTTTTAACTTCGATTGTTTTATCTAAAAACTTTTTGTTGAATTGTAATTCATCCTTGCAAAACCATTTTTGTTTTACATTTCAGATAAAAAGTTTTTCGAGCGGCACTATGCACAATATTTGAAGTGTTGTTAACTGTTTATTTTTCACCTGTTGTTTCAACCCTTAGCAGCGTGCACTTTGCAATAAACTGATGTTAATGTGTATAGAGATTTGCTTTTGACATTGATTAGCTTTTTTTGTATGAGACATAATGAAATATGCTACAATATACATTTTGAGTAAGCTAAATCTTACGGATGAGATGTATTTTGAATTGTTTTGATGAACCTTTTTCTGAATAATTTTTGCATTGTCAATGCAAGCAGTTTTTAGTAGACTTAGCTTTTTAATGTCACATTTATACTGTGGTTTTTAGACACCTTTAATTTTGTTAGCCACTAATATATTAATGCAGATTGTAAGATTCGCACTGCTGTAATGTTTGTCTTTTGATGAACGCATATCTGTTACATGGATTAAATGAGAAATACAATGGATTCTTCCACGAGTATACAGATAGTAATATGATTACTCTTTCATCTACGGTACCTTTGCGTACGCTGCCTTTGTGCTCCGAATATGTTGTTTGAATATGTTCGTTTCTTTCACATAAATATAGTCACAATCGTTTCAAAGGAATTTCGTAGGCAATATTATTAAACAATATTACATTGATTTTCTAGACATACTTTGTCTTTCATTTGAGATAGTTTCCTGCCTAGCGTATTTTTAGATTGAAACACTGCTTTTATTCTATCATATTTTAATACCTGACGAAGTATGTTACTTGTGTCTGGTATATATGACAAACTAGTTTATCTTCTGTTTTCTTCCAATAGTCATATTGTTGACTGAGACAATAAAAATATGATAGACCAAGAAATCAGTTGCGCAGCGAGAAAAGTAAAATAATAATAAATAGTATAGACAGAAATACTCATATTAAAAGTATTTCTTATCGACTTTCAGAAATATGGTTTCCCCCATTTCGTGAATCCAATATTTAGGAAAATTACAAAATTGTCAGACACAAACGTAGCATCAAGTAAAGTTTTAAAGAAAGGAAAAATTTTAATTATCTATTGCTTCTATTCAAGCCCGTAAACGGTTAAGCACTTCAATTGCTGTGAGCTGATTTATTGATGTTGATCCTTTAATTATCTCCTAAACTAAAAAATAGTCAAACATAAAGTCGATAAATGTCTGTCGATAAAGTTGAAGCTGTCGAAACGAAGCCGAAAATAAACTTCCTTGTTCCTAACATAATAACATTAATATTATGCAATGACTGGAAAGATAAGTGGTAATATCTTTAAAGTTGTTAGTGTGCTTTTATTCACTATTTTATTATCAATGTGCTATTTAATCTATATATACAAAGAAATAAGTCTTAGCTAAAGTGCTTTAAGCCAACTGAAATGCAAATTTATCATGACTTAAATATATTTATTATGCTGATAAAAGCCAACGGCCGTCGTGACAGAAGGTTAAACCAATTAAATCCTTGTATGTGTGAATTTAATTTAATCTCACTTGGATTGGCAGTTGTGGTATGTTTTATTTTGAAGATGGTGTTAGAATGATCTTTGGTTGCCAATGAATTATCTATGTATAAAATATAGACATAATAAATTAAAGAAATTGTGGCATAATCCTTAAGCATAAAAAAGAAGAACAACGAGACAACACGTTGTTTTTCTATTAACAATCTTATTGTTTTAACACGCTATTCCAAAATGGCGCGACGTTTTGCTCTAGTATATAGAGATACATGAATTTTTGAAACCATTATTCACGGCGAAAACGTCATGAAATATTTGTCTTGACATGTAAAACCATAAAAATCGTAAATAAAGTAAAAGAAGAGGCTTAAGGATAACGAAAGATCACAGAAAACAACTTCTACAGCTACAATGTTGTTTTGCAACAATTTTTGCGCAAGTTAATTTAGTAATTTGGGACCTTGAAGATGGTTGTTTAAAAAAACAGGAAGGTACAGACCTCTTCTCGATGGTCTTTTCCAATTCGTTTTATGCGTGTGCTGTCTAAAGTCACAGTGTTTTAATAACTAGAATATAGGAGGTTCCGCATTACCCTTAAAGTAGGCGTGTAGTTATATGCAGTATCGAAAATACCGGCAATGGTAAAAGAAACATTGATGACAAAATTGGGATGGTGACGGTAGCGGAAGTGATTCGACATCCGCAATTAAATATGACTTGTGTTGCAAAAGAGTGGCTTTATTTCGACTAAACGCAATAAAATTCAGAACTGAAAACCATCATTGATACTATACACATTAAAACCTTACAAACTGTGTGTAATAACTAGACCATAGTTTAAAACTATATAGACATGCAATTATATTAAATTTATATAATGAATTTATTTTATATTTGGTAAAAGTAAGCCTGCACATTTTCCCCAAGTGCTGAAGCTGAAAAAGACGATGCAACGGTTGGGAGTTGCGATTTCCCTTTCATTGTTAAAAACACTCAATGGAAGCACTCATTGTTATTATTCTGTAACACTATTTTAACGAGAATTATAAGCTTCGATGTGTAAAATGAATGCAAAAGTCCGAAAAATATTGAGACATTTTTAAATTAAAATTTGATTTGAAGAGAAAACGAAAACAACACGAGAAACTGAATTGATTAATCAGAAGCTACATTACTAGAAGAAGACAAAAATTTAGCCATGCGTTAAGGGAAATTTGCCACCAAGGTTGTGGCTAACCTGATACAAATAACCGATATCAATATCACAAACTTTTTCGATTTTATTTTGAGTTTTCTTTAGATGCTTATAGATGATTTAACCCTAAATATACTGGGCTTTTTTGAAGCCTGGATTGAGTGCCAAAATGAGTAAAACATAGAAATAAAAAATGATTTTTAACGATATATAACAATATGAATTTCATATACATCACAAATATTTTCGAAATATATAATGATGGAATTTCCAGGTAAAAATACAACAGGTGGCCAATTGACATAAAATAATATGCGTAATAACATTCCGCATAAAAATTCTGAAAAGTGATATATAATATTTAGAGTTTTTTTTTTACTTTACCACCTGCCAAACAATTGGCTGCCATATCAACAGGTGGCAATTTAATGATTTTTTTTGTGAATATCATCCTAAATAGGTTTTAAGAAAAGTCATGAAGTTTGGTGGAATTACAATTAGCCGTTCAAAAGTTATTTAAAAATAAACCAACAGGAGGGCGCGGATTCGGCCCCCAGTGTATTTAGGGTTAAGATGTTGGCTCTCTTTTATTCTTATAAACTTTTTTTTTTTATTAAAGTAAATCAGTCAACTGAAAAGGCAGGTCTTGATTGCTTTTTGAACAAATCTTTAGACATATCAGTTACTACATAGTAGAAACTCGCCTTAAAAAAAGAGAAAAATGTGATAAGATGATTGCAGATATAAAAAGATAACTGCTAATAACAAAAAAATGGAACTCTCATCAAACCTTGAACATTGACGCGTATTGCCTTCATTAGATGTATATCCCTAAGGGTTGGTGTTGTTGTCGTAAAAGTTACCAACAAAAAGAAATCTGCATTATCGGTTGACTTAACTTTCTTAATGAATAATGTAAGTTTTATGCCATCAAGTGTCCCACGAAATCTTTTATTATTTCCGGATGACATTCCACCATACCAGTCAAATATTAGATGCCTTGCATGTCCCAGGAAGATTGATATGTGAGAAACCGCCTCGTTTTTATCTGGCTTGATATTCCAAACTAGCTGTGCTGTCTGGTTTTCAGATGCATTCACAGTCTTTTTTATTGGAATTATTTGTCCACATTGTCCTGTAAAGTAAAATGAAAGTACAATGCTCGTGTTAAACTTCGGGATAATTATTTGAATGTTCTGCTACTTTAGTGACTTAGTTAGTTATACAAAAGTAGGATTTACCAATTTCACAGAGGCAATGCAGGGGCGGATTCACACATTGGCCAACTCGGCACTCGCCTAAGGAAAAATTTAGCCTTCCCGCGCTTTCTAGAATCGTTACAATTAGGTTCCGTTTTCACTTCGCTTTTTTATATTATGTTGTAGCAGTATCTCCTTCACGGTGCCTTGCCGAGTCTGTAAGATTTTTCCTAGTACTACGGTACCGACTTAATATTGTCCTATTTCATACTTCAGGCATATTCCAAGTGACTCCATAGGCTACCGTAAAATTTGGTAAAGTCGGCGAGAAGCACATCTCGCCGACTGTGGAGTGCTTTTCGCCGAATTTAGGTAAATTTACGGCAGTTTTCTATAGGCCGACAAAAAGTCCACCTTACAAGGACAATTGTTTATTTTAACCGTTGACCGTAGCATATGACAATCTCGGCAAGATAGGCTGAGATTTTTCGATTCTTTCCGTTCATCATGGCTTCAGCATGAGGGAACGCGTAGAGTCTGCTGTAAGAAGCAATAAAATCAACGATGTTAAAATTTTGCACGCGAAAAAGAAGAAACATTACTGGAAAACATTTATTCTCTGAGTCGCCTGTGATTGCAGAAGAAAAGCAGTTTGGCAGAAAAGCAGACTTTGACTTTACAAAAATAATAGCATTAACTCGATGACTACGCTTTCAGGTACATCTCTTTACTTTTAATTCCATTGATTTTAGAGTAAGATACACAATTGACTTCTATTCCTGTGCTAGCAAGTTTGAACATGAAACTGTTTATAGTTTCACTTTCAACAAATTTGAAAAAGATTTGTGTCAAATTCGAAAGAGCTTTATGTTGTCTTGGGTTTCTTGTTTATTTAAGTAACAAGACATTGTTACTTAAACATAGCTAGTCAGCTGGTTACTTTTTGTAGAAAGGCGTAATGTATATAACAACTTTGTATGTTTACTTTTATAGATTCAAAGCTTCTGGCAGTAGACACTTTTCAAACGATTTTTTTAACATGCCACAAGGCCAAGGAAGAGAACAGTAGTTTTGGGAGGAAGACTTTGACAAGACTTTATGATGTTTTGGTGTAAAATCTCGAGCCTCGTATCGAAATAATTCCTGGAAGTGGTGCTAATTATATACAATTCGAATAAGAAAAAGGCATGGCTTTATTTAATGGGTGAAATGACAAAAGTTTTTCACATTTTCACTAAAGAAGTTGTCATGCTGATAGACTTAAAAAATGTTTGTGGTTCTACCAACATAGCTAACATGACTTAGCATATATAGTTACTTATTACAACCCTATCCAGATGGGCACAAAAACGTGTAATAATGTAGTTAATGATATCTGTTCTTCAATGGTTTTGTTTTGTTAAGAATTTCAAGTATTTATAGTAATTATCGCATAACAGCTAAAAGGTATTTTCAAGTTTGATTCAACATTTTAAGAGTCTGAGCCAGAAATGGTTACCGAAAAATAAAAACAGTGTTTTTCTTGCTATTAGGCTAATAGGGCTAAATATTTTTTGACTGAATGTTGTGCTAAATCAGTGTTCATTCTTTCGTTTTTGTAGGTTATTGATAGTAAGGTTGTTTTTAATTAGCTACATAATCTTGCCATTTTTATTTGATTGTATTTATCTGTTGTTGTTTATGTTGTTGTTACTATGATCTAATAATAGCTACAAATATATTTACATATGCATTTTTGTGTTGTTGTTTTTTGCTTATTTTTCTTTGAGGCCTCCTTTTTCATGTTATTAAATGATTTGAATAGATTAAATATGGAACTTTTATTAGTAATATATACTGTTTTGCATTACCGAATTACAAGAATATGTCTTTTTTACTGAATCTAATTTCCGAAAATTGATAGCCTGAAAAGCTATTATATTCAACCATAACTTGAAAAAACATTTTCTGGATGTGGAAGAAAGAAGAAGTTTTGCTGGCTAGCTAATTTTAGCCTTAATTCTTTTGAAAATATTATTTGGCTCTCATTTTTTTTTTTTTTCAAACAACATGTAAGAAATGGACATGTAAAGGTCCTGTCTGCTGCATTTTGGAGTGCTGAAATAGGTAAATAAGCTAAAGTTTCTGGGATTTCGTCCCAGACCCCACTTGGGGGGGGGGGGGGGCTTAGAGCGACTCCGCGCCCCCGGTCATAATATGTTCGAAAAACCTCGGACCGAATAGGGTTAACACTTCGCAAATACGCCTAAGGAGAAAAAAATCCTGTATCCGCCCCTGCAATGTCAAACTTTACTTCAAAATAAACTATTCTATCATGGACAGGTTTAATGGCAAATTATTTATAACATGGGGCAATCCTGTGGCTTAGTTTAATTCTTGTCCTCCAGCTGGTTTTAGTTGTAGCATTTGTAGTAATCCATTTGTCTGTTTTTTAAACATCCTGAAATTCAATTAGAAAGACTAATCTATAATATATTCTCCTGTGGGAACAATTTCTTGTCTTGGGATTAAATATTTGATATGTGGTAGTAGGATCAAATTTAGGGAGCTAGGCGAATATTATAATATAGAAGTCGTTAATCTGTGGATATATCCAACCGTCCTTTTTATTTAGGAATCGTGCATCCGGAACACGACTTTGTTTTAGCACACAAACAGACGGAAAAATTTTGGCTATCGCGTAAAATCACATATGCTTTAGTATTCTGAACGTGTTTTGAGCTCTTCTGTCAATGATGACTGTAGTTTTTCATTTCTAACAGGTGGTATGTTGACTGATACATTTTCCAGGATGTCATCGATAAGAAGCCTCAATCAACCCTTAACATTTGGTTTTATTGGTTTTAAAATGCAACAATTTCGTGTGAGTAAGTCTAAAACAAATGTAATTTGGTCAGAAAGCGCTAAAAAAATTTAGGCTTTAACATAATCTGCGCGCTTCTAATTCGAAAATGTGACGGACTGTGTTCGACAGATGTTGGCATATCGCTAATTATTTCTGTGCAATCAGCTATCCTTAAGTCATTTTAGCAGAGTATCTGTTCTAGTTTGATTAGAGGCTCCACATTGGCACAGCTCCTAATTTTGTATGCCAAAATCCACTCGACATTATAAGAATACGGCTATCGACATTAACGACATATTAAATCACGCTTCCAAGCTTCCACAGGGAAAGCACATTGCCATTGTACCGAAATCATAAAAAAATCCTCGTATGTTCTGGGGCGTTATTTTATTATTTGAATCCTTTTTACTTATAATTGTGCTAAAACCCCAAATAAAGCACAGGTAGCCGCCGGTTGTAATCATTCGACAACGACAGGAGGCTAACGATACAAATCCTGTTCAAAATTGTTGTGTGTTTAGAACGATCCAATGTAAACTTTGTTTTGTTCAAAATTCCTGATATTTTCAATTATTAACTTCAATTATTTAACTTAAACGCAATGACAAAATGTAACTTGCAACCACAAAATCCTTTACAATTCTTGTTATGATGTTAAGGACGAAAGAAACAGCCTCATTTTGTGAAATGATCATTTGTGCTTTCTTTTCAAAGCACAAATGATTTTTTTTCTATATGTCAAACTTGTTTTTAAAAAAAATTTTGCGAAGGGGTAAAACACAACAAGGTTATGACAAGCGGTTCTTAAAATCTGTCTGAAAAAGAACATAATTCTGTTCAGTTCACATATTTTAAAACATACAGAATAAATTATAGTTCTTTACTTTTTAAATACTACTTACCAGGGTGAACTAAATGCCCAAATAACATGATAATGACCAAAAACTGCATTTTTTTCTATCATGCGTTTTAGCACTTCTAGTTTAATTTAATAGTTTCTCATATCGAAAGCTCACAAGTTTTCAAGTTATAAGTTTATTGACATATTCTCACATAATGTGCTGAAACGATAGTTCGACAAAGAGTATTTGCATGTAGTTAATATCGCTAATAATAGATCTTAATACATTTAAACTTCTTATTATTGCCTATTTAAACGGCGGTAAATACAATACATCACTGTTGGCTGTTATAAAAATCATTTACTCAGCTACCCAGCAAGCACATTTCAGTTTGTTAAGTGATAAAAAAAAGTTAAAGGAATTTAAGTACAATAATTCAGACAACATAATTTCCAGCAAGGCTTAGGGGCACGATCAAGAAGTTTGACAAACATGATAACACATGAGATGATAGCCACATCCGCTAGTACCTTTATAACAGAAAAGTCAGAAATTCGCAGAGGCACAGCAGCAACACCTTAAGGGCGTAAGCTTTTGCGATAACAAAATGTTGCGAAACAAAATATTGCAATTGACACTTCAAAAAAGTTGTAAATTGCAGAATTAATTTTACGAATCAGTCTTCATAAAAGAAAATTGTGGAACTAACTTTTGCGATTTTTTTGCGATTTGCGAATGTGCTTTTTTCTTTATAGGAATCTTTTAAAAAAAGTTGACAGATCATCATGAAAATATCAAAACTGTTTCTTAACGGCTCACCTTTAAATTCCCATACTTCTTCATCTTTACATTGTTTATCGTCGATAGTTTAATTATTGTTAACATCCATTGGGTCGACAGTGGAAAACGAATCTAGCGATTCAAAACCTTTTGTTTTGTCCCCCTTTCAATGGTTTGTGATCGATGTTGCTTTTCAGCCACTTGAAATGATTTCACGGCCTTCTTCCGATGTCATATAATCATGAAGCTCTTTGATCCACTTAGCTTGTAAATAAAACGTGGATAAGATGTAAAAATATATTCTGGTTATCAAACTTTCATAACTAATACAAGCTCAAAGTATTCCTACGTGTTTGACTTTTCTGACAACTCATTAAAACCGAAAATCACAACACATCTGTGTCATATCATAAAGATATTCACTCGAAGTCAAAACCCGAAACAACGAAAGTTAATTTGCCTCTACTGCCACAAAACTGGGTGATTCTGATGACCAAAACTAATATAATATATTGTTTAAAATTCTATTTTTATTTATCTAGAAAAAAGATCAAGAATAGAGATTCTTTACATCTTTTTAACTTTTTCCCAGTTGGAATTTGAGTGAAAGTGAAAAAAATGAACTAAGATGGATGGAGTGGATACCTTATTATATATCTAATAAGTGGGACAGTCTATTGCTCCAGTATTCATAAGCTAGGTAGTTTTCATACGCAGAGCTTAAACATATTTTTTGTTACAATTATATGTTCTATGTATTCGTTGGCGATTTAGGTCAAATCTTTTTTTTGACTAGCTCTACATAGCTTGTTAGATGTTGCAATTGGGACCACCATGTCTGATTAAAGAAAGTTTCCCAGTCTAACTTTAACATTTTTATTTGAGAAAAAAAAAAGAATATTTGAAAAGCAATCAATTCTTGACTTTTTGTGTTGTGTCTAATAAGAAACGTATGATACAATCTGTTTTCTGGCTCCTGTTCTTTTTGCCAACACATGTATTTAGAAATTCTGATTTACATTCAATATTATTCAGAGTAACATATCCCGAACATATATGCTTGGATCATATTTGGAGGCACAGATGATGTGAGCCAAGCATAATTTCAAGACGACAGCCTGTTTCTTGTTTATTTAAAGCGAAGCTGGGATAAAATTTTTATAGGGCGGATTGATGTAAGCATTCCACACACGTTTGTGCAGCATGGTTTACCTGTACTAAGCACTGATCCTGTTGTGCCGATTTATGTTGGAAATTTGACAGGCATTGGTTCTGCTTAATAAAAGACATTGGGCCAACTGCTCCTGCAATGACGGTTGTAGCAACTGGTTCTAACCTGTCTTTTTACTTTAGCTAAAGCCACAGAAAAGTTATTTTATGGAAAATACATTACACCCAAATTGATATAACATTGTGTGTGCTTCTCTGGATTTGCGACATACTGTATGCCTTTAATACAGAGCTCCACCTTCAAATGCGGCATGGTGTACATGTACTTCAGCGCTCAACCTGGCTTTTAACGCATAATTACCCGTGGTTTAACCTGGCGTCTCAACGTCGTGTCCTTCAGTAAGTTTAAAAAAATATATAAAAATATTTAGCAACAAAAATATAAGAATACGGAAGGTATAAAACAACAACCATTTTCTTCTTATTTCTTTTCAATAAAATGTAATTTGGTTACAAAGTTTAAATCTCGATATCTCAGACGTAAAGTAATAAATTTACACAAATTTTATCATATTTCTTGCTGTTTTAGCGTTCGATTGTAAGGGAATTCCAAATTGTTAACTCTGAAGGATTTTCACTCTACAATGGGATCCGTTTCAAAAATAATTTGCAATCATTCCGAATTATTCGTTAAGTTGTTTCTACATAAAGTCATAAAAAATTTACAAATGAATAATCGCTTTCTTATCAGCAGCTGTATATTTCCATTCGCAGACAAGCATAATTTTGCCATATTTGAGGGTATACTCGTATGTAACGTGCCTTGAAAGGGACCAAATCGTATTTCACGATTGTATTACGGTCAGAATTACCACGAAACAACTAAAAAAAAATTTAAGCGAGTACAATTTTCTTCTATTTTCATACTGATAGTTACTTGAAGTTAGGAGTATAACTCTTATTTCCCTAATGTGTAGCACTGCCTACTACTTCTTTCTTACTCTCACTTTAAGAGAAGTCAAGTGCATTAGGACATCTGGAATAACACAATATCGAGAACGATAATACTACTAAAATGTGACATTAGTAAGTGTGTATGTTTGATTATATTTGTTTTGTTTTGATAAGAATTCGCCACTTCATTAGAAGAAGAAACATGACACTGTTTTATTCATATATATTGTCGCTTGATCGACAGTTCTAGCATTGTTTACATAAACTTCCCTAACCAAGTTCTAATTCACTAGATAGCATCAGACTATTTCACATTTCGAAAAACAATGGAAATCTTAAACTTTAAGTCGTTAAAGTCGTAACCTACCGTTATACCGGTTTTGAAAATCATGTTTGCTTAGTGTTCTAAGAAACATTCTGGATGTATCAAGGCTCAGTTCGCATTACGTGTTTAAGTGGGTTTAACAGATTTAATTTTAAGTCGGTTTAAAAAATTTTAAATTTAAAGATTTTAACGTATGGATGTACACACTATAAGTAGATTAACACCAATTTATTCTAAAATAAACACACTCAAGGTAGAGGGTCATAAGAAATATTATTGCTTTTTCTCAAAATTTTAGACCTTGAAGTGGCTGCTAAATTTCTACAGTTTTAGTTAGAGCGATTTAGAGTGAGCAAAACAACTTCTCGAAGCTATGAAACCACCTTTTTCTCAGAGCTCGATTATCATCGATAATCTTTTAATACTTACCTGTCTCCAGAAGAATTTTTATCTTCTGTTTTTTTTTTAATTATTCAACTTTTCTTTTGCTGAATCATTTGAGACATTGTCGATGTGTTTTGACTTTACATTTAAAAAACAGTATTTTTTGATACTTGAGTTTACATTTCTTGTAGTTCAAAGGGTGTTTAGGCCACTAATTTTGAAGTGGTGTGAAGTACGCACTACGGTTTTGAATTAAAAACAGCCTCTTAGAAAACACCTAGTGCGAACCTAGCTTTATAAGTTGAAGTTACATTTCAATTTTTATTACAGTCAATTCCAATGCACATTTTTACAAATCGAAAACAAATTTACGAATTATCCGTACCTGCGCCTTTAGTGGGTTGGTGTTTTCGGGATATAAATACCACGTTTTTGTTGTTTCAGAGAACGATAAAAAAAAAGTTTTCACAAAACTTGCAGGTTCTGCATGAGCTCCTAAATGAATGTTTCTACAAGTCATAATATGAAGTATTAGCTACACAAAAATTAAAAAATGAAGCAGATTATACATTTTGACAAAAATAATACATCAAATAATTAATAATAAATACATATTCAAAATATCTTACTATACCTTGAATGTTTAACCCGGATATTTCTTTGATAGATCTTAAGTCTATATGCACGAACGGTTTTGTATCCTTAACTCCAGCGCACCAGCCATGCCCGCCACCGATGCGAGCTAAAATTACCTCAAAATTTCTGAAATGAATAAAACATTTTGATTTACTTATTTTGTTTTCAAACCTGATAGCAATAAATTGAAAAAAATAGCGCAATTTTCTCTACTATGTCGAAATTCAATTTGCTACTTACTCAAGTTCCGAAGAGGCGGAAATGAATGAGTTACGTAGTGAGGCTTTTGGTTCACATTCTAAGAAGCAAGAAAGAACTATATGTTCATCAGATGTTTAGGTAAAGAGAATTTTAAAAAGTTTAATTTATTTTGCCATTCATAACGTCATATTCACTTATCATAAAACTAAATAATTATTACTTTTCACGGAAGCTTCGCATTTCTGCACCTTTCTTTGTGTGGTCATGGTACATATTCCACAACTTGTTGGACAATTTAATTTAAAGAAATCTAAGTTGCACTGTCCAGGAATTCCTGTCAATTCTTCACAAAATTCTCTTTCGTCCCTGCACGCTAGATGTATAAAGCATTACACAAATAGTATACTAAATATTTGAGGAGCACTTCAAACATTCTTAATTGTTTATATAACTACTTCAGGATTTTTTTTCAGGGTTGCACTTTTAACCCTTCTGTTTGTGATGTGTTTTGACTATTTCTTGGTAGCAGGGCCGTGTTAATGATAACGTGACGTAAGCAAAGACAACACTAAAAAAATAAATAACTTACGGCTGCATGAGGTGCAACAATTCGACATCATAAAATCTTTGTCTTTTATGCATCCCCCTTGTATAGACCAAGTTGGGCATGATTCATTTTTGTCGACACAACTATCTTTATCTGTTTTTACTGTTTGCCAGTACGTTGTACATTTTTCACAGTCATATCCTAAAAACAGAGTAAATTTTTTAAATTTATTTTATAACAATTTCTGGCTCTGTGCCACTGTGCCATATTGCTGATTTGCACGTTTAGATGTGTCTCAGAATCAGTCTTAGTTGTGATTCAAATTAGGTTGTTATAATTTCTTAATGGCACAATGATCTAAACCCAATTTAGCGTTGGACGACGATGGGCGAGGGCTCAATAAGTATATTTCAGTTAACTTTAGAATCGTCAAAAATTTGATATAGCAACAACCCCCTTATCACAATAAATAAGTGATCAAAGTGTTGGGATCAAAGTGCAAATATACGTATCCTTTTGGCGCTCTATTCAAACCTAGTTATGTAGTAACTTTAGTGTTTTTAGATTCTAATGTGTAGCATAAGGTCATGCAAGTATTTTTTTTAGTTTCATCTGAATGAGCTAACAAACCTTTGCAGCCGTTGTTGGTCTAATAAGGGTAAACTGCGCAAAAAATATTCTAACTTTAACTTGTGAAAAGAAACTCATAAACATCATGGGAATTTATTTTAGTTGTAGCATTTTCACATAATAAACACTTTAGAAAATTTTACGAACCTGCAATAGTCGCTTAAGAGGAGTCAACTTAATACGAACATGTCTCGGAAAGTGAGTATTTTTCATAATGTATAAGATTTGAACTGAAATAAGTAACTGGTAGTAGTTATATACATACCTTTCATCAATAACACCAACGCACAAGCAAATGTAATCAATTGAAGCACCATCTCTTCTACTGAGAATTTAGGAACAACCTTGTCGTACTAACTAATGTTGGAATCAGGATAGTCTTTATCTTTTCTATCTCAACCATTTATGCCAACTTTGTCGTCACGCTTTAAGAGTCGAAACTGCGTCATTAGAACCTTGTCAACACATTTTATCGGTTTCGGATTACCATTGCAGAACAAGGGGTTTTTGTATCTTCATTAATGCCGAATAAGTTACAATCAATACTTTTATTATTACAAAATCAGCAATAGATTAAATGGAAAGTATAGAGAAAGGAAAGTATGTCGTCTTTCTAAAAGTCAAGTTGTGTTCTACATCGGCTTATAGAAAACGTGTATTTTTACCCGCTCTTTTAAATCAGAACTTATAATAATATAAACTAGTCGTCAACCCGTGGAAAAATCCACGGGGTCGCCCTTGCTTTATATATGTCATTTCGTGTTTCCGTAACAGACAGACAAACAGACAGACGGCGACTATTATTATAGAGAAGAATATTTAAGCCGACATTCAATAAAGAATAAAGAAAAATTTAAGAAGATAATGTACCATAACCAAGCTTCAAACTTGTAAAATGTTTCAAAAAAGTTCTGTTGGACCCCAGTGCTGTGTTTCTACAGAATAAATTTTAAATGTGAACTAGTAATTTGACAATGTCCAAAAAAAAGCGTTTGCAGAAGCGTGTATACCCTAAGGTTATGGATAGCCGTAATTTAATTAAGTTGTAAATTGACCTCACATCTGCCAACCCCATTGATCCCAGTGTTTTAAAACATTATACGACTGTGGGTTTTTACCCCCGCCTTTCTACAATGTTTCCAGATTGCACAGTTGTAGTTTTTACGATAAGGAAAACGATGGTAGCAATAGCAGCAGATTCTTGTAGCCAAGTAAAACATTTACATATTTTGTTGGAATGCTAACAAAATTGTCGGAAAATCCGCTTTTCTCAAGAGAGTTAATAATGCGTCAAAATGTTCTAAAAAGATTCCTTGCAATGAAATAAAGCGATGGTAGAAGTTTCCTTTGATGTAACCAAAAAAGTTATGTCTTACTTGTTAATTATTCTGACTTTAAGGCGCGACGTTAATGCATTGGTGAAGTCATGGTATTGCAGTTATAACTTTGAGGCCAAATAACTTGGAAACGAGGTGCTAACGGCAGTCATTTTATACCGCGTGGGTAACTAGGGACAACTTGGGACCAAATGGGTTAGTTTTTCAAACCTGGGTACCTAAATCCGTTTCGGAATGGACGGGTTGATGAACGGACTGGTTTTAAAGTGACGTCATCAAAATTTAATCCTGCCTAAGTGGATTTTCCACCGGATTTATGAACTAGTTCTAATTATCTGAATACTCTGAAAAATTTTTGCATGGAGGTTTCGAATGAATAATAAAAAACTTGCACATACCATAGCGGTGTATTAAGACGTTGACATAGCCGGAGCGAACATGCTTAAGCTGTACTTTATTTTGATATAAAATGTAGAGACAAATATAAATAGAATTGTAGATAAATTTTTGTTATTCTCAAGAAAGGTTAAAATTCCTGATTACAATCAAGAAGTTTTGATTCAATTAGTTTATCACTTCGACTGTACATATCTATCACGACTACACGAAGGATCTATCACCCATGATAAGAATAGTGTCTATATATTCTAAACTGCGAAATAAAATTATATGTATACTTTCTGAACACTGTAATTTCAATCACCCTATTGAAAAAATTTCCCAAATCACAATGAATATTCATAATAGTCATTTTTCCTGTTTGCTTACGCTGCAACCTTAATCTGTCACAACAGAACTTGTCGTATTACATATGTGTGACAGAATGACATATTAAAAGAAAATACCATGTCAAGATGGTATGGCATACGTGAAGCCCACATTCTCAAGGAGTATATGTAAAAATTAAATGAATACCTTCTTTTGTCCGTTTATTTGCAAAAATTAACCAGAAAATTATCAAACATTGACTCTATGTCAGATCTTCTAGAAAGAAGAACACTAAAACCATTGTTAGTTTTTTCCTTGTTATCCTGTGTTACATATAGAAGCGAAAGTATGCAGCAAAAGTGTCTGGTTAACCACTTGTCTCTAAACTTAGCGTTGTCTCATTAAGCTTCTAATTCTAAGGAATTTAAAATAGTGCTTCGTCAGTAGGTATCCTTGCTGCATCATTTAACTCAACATTAAACGAAGGTGGTGCTCAAAGGCATACATAACATGTTAAAAGTTATATTGGCAACCACTGTCATAAATTCCCGAAAAAGATTTATTCTGTTTCTTTAAAAAAAATACCCAAAACATTGAAAATCTAATTATTTTTTGCGCACACACTTTACTTCATATAAAATTCTGCAGGATGAACATATTGATAGACTTTGTCAAAACATCTCTTCGTTGACTGGAAAAACTGTCACGAATGTTGATTTTAATGAGAATGTCCAATCCGGCTGTGAAAAATTTGCAGAATTTTTTTGAAGGTTTGGTCGTAGTCAGAGAGTACAATTCTTCAGATTACTTGACAGAAAAGGAAATTGATTTTTTGCGTGAGTAAAACCTTTAACAGACTTAAATCTATATGTGTAGCTAAATATGAATATATACGTGGAAATCTTTTTATTATTGATTCAGCGCATTCGATTGATAATATTTTTGGAAAACCTGCGAAGTAATTCGCTAGATATAAACATCAGTCCAATACGTCGTGATTGGCTTGTTAAAAAAATGGAAAGTTGGTTGTAGCTTTCACGTTGAATAAGCAGACGAGATTATTCATCTTGAGTTTAAGTCAATGAAATAACAATACAGCAACATCAAGGATCCTGTGGAACGGTTAAGATATGTCATGAACCAGCACTTGCTGACAGTAGCAGCCACATTAAAACCAAAGCCAATAAAAAAGAAGAATGAAATATTATGCTTGCCACTAGTTTTATTAAATAGCAAGTTGATCTTTCTCTAGATTTTTTAGTAAATCTGAACATTGAAAATTGTTACATTTAACTCACACATGTGCAACCGAAAAATACCAGGCACATAGCAAGTGCTTTTACATCCTTAAGAACTCTACGTCTTTTAAAACAATAATTTGATGAGGATACAGTGCAAACTAAAGAAAACACGTATGCCAGCTTTCAGCAATCAGAACTCTAACATGCTATGTCTACAATAGAAACTAACTGTTGTAAATTGTTCTTTTGTTAGTATATTCTTTTTTGAGAGCTTCATTTTCAATCCAGTGAATCGATTTACTGAAATTAAGGTGGATAAATTAGACCTATGTATTTGTTTTGATAAGCGTCCGCCGTTATGGCTTTAAAAGTCCCGTTAGGCTTTTGCGCTTAACAAATCCTGAGTTTCCTAGCTGAAACAGCTGTGAATGGTGACTATTAGCAAGTTTTGTTTTTCGATTTCATATCGAGTTTCACGCGCGTCTTAAAGTACTATCCAATAAAAAACGTATACTTGTCCAAGTTACTAGAACATTTGTCAGTATTTTTTTTAATTCTATATAGCGAGTCAAAAGAATACACCTTTATATATAAAAACACTACAATCATGTTCATAAATTATTGGAAAAACGGCTTTTGAGCCTTTTTTCAGAATTCCCCCCCTCTCCCCCTACAGTCAGTGTTGATTTTGTGTTGATTTGTGCCCCAAAATACTACCAGTGACTCTGGAAAAGACCTCCAACCAACACTGAAGTGTTGGGGGAGGGGGAAAGTGGTTTTTCCAAAACTATTATGTACATGATTGTCTCTAAAATTTGAGACTTAGTTTTTTTAAGTGGCTTTTTTTATAAAAGCTTTTGTGTGCGTTTGTGTTGGCCGAATTAAGAACAAGTATTACTGTGTCATTCCTTATACCGTGCATGCAGAGCTGGTTGGTTTTCTTGTTTCATAAACTAGGTTCCAGGCCTCCTATTGTCTGTTTGTTTCTTATTGTTTGTCGTATGTGGCAAGAGCTTATATATGCTTATATATTGTGTATACATGACTAAAATTGTTCTTTATATAACATAGACACTTCGTAATATAAAAGAAATGGAAAACACACACGTTCCACGCACGTTCCGCGCACGTTCCACTCAAGTTCCATAGCCAAGTGTACAAGGGGAGACTGCAGTAGCACACGTTCCAGACGTTCCGTCAATTTTTTATAAAAATTAAACTTTACTTCAATTTCATTGAATTTGACGGTACGTGTGGAACGTGTTCAATTTAGGTGCAACCGATGGTGGAGCACCTTGGAACGGGTGTGGAACGTGTGGAACGTGTCACCAAAGCCAAATTTTGGCTCTAAATAAGGGGAACCCCTTTTCAATTTTTTTATGTCATTTACAGAAAATCATGTTCATAAATTATTGGAAAAACGGCTTTTGAGCCTTTTTCAGAATTCCCCCCCTCTCCCCCTACAGTCAGTGTTGATTTTGTGTTGATTTGTGCCCCAAAATACTGCCAGTGACTCTGGAAAAGACCTCCAACCAACATTGAAGTGTGGGGGGAGAGGGAAAGTGGTTTTTCCAAAACTATTATGAACATGATTGTAGATAAAACGCAAAACATATATTTACTGTGAAATTTTCAAGTATTAAACAAAAGAATGCTTCTGTGTGATGTTTGGTTGGTGTAGATTCTTTATCAATGATTATCCTTTTATATTTTTATATTTTATTCGGTTTTCAAAAGTAATTAAAATAGTTTTGGACAATGACTTATATATTGTTAGTAAAAAATTAATTAATGGAATTAATTAGTGGAAAAATTAAGGAAAAGAGTAGCTCGTATATTCTAGTATGACCAGTGTCCACAAAATTTATACCTATTTTATTAAAAAGACATTAAGGGGGCTACGAAACAGCTTTTGTTTTCGACTTTAGTGACTTAGACAAAAAGTGGAGCTAATAAAGGTGGAGAAGTTTATGATCTCTGAGGACAAAAACTACAACTTAAAGTGTCTAAAATATCATATTGGGTACCAAAATATAGCTGTAAATGACAGAAAAGTTCCCTACATATATTGGATATTCTTGATTTATTCAATATACGTTTACTTAATTTGCTTTTAACTGAAGCTTTCTAATAAAATAAATTCAAACCTTTTGAACTAGCTAGCTAGCTATATCCTTCGAAATTTGGCATAGAAACATATACGTTTATTGCACATAAAGCAAGTCTCAACAACAAGGTGTTAATTACCTTCATGCAGCTAGTAACATAGCATATTAACCCTATAATAACTGTTTATGAGGGCAATACCGGAGAATATTGACCGACGTCAAAGTATTGCCCGAGCTTGTGAGGGCAATACGTGACAGAGGTCAATATTCGAAGGTATTGCCCGAAATAAACAGTTATTATATGGATTATTATCCGGGTACTGCATTTTACAACAAAAAATATAACATTATAAGCAGGATGTAGAAACCACGTCTTTATAGAAACTATTCCCATATGGAACGTACATTTGAATAAAAAATATTTTTTTTAAATCGAATATCGTGTAAACATAGCAGGTTTTCATTGCAGCCACAACATTGAATTCTTTAAAAGATAAAAGTAAGTTTCACTTCTGTTTCACTTCTGTTTCGCGTTTTGTTTACTTTTTTCCGTGTTTATTTACATTTAATGCTACCATATTTAAACTTTAAACACGGTTGCTATGGTAGCGGGCAATACCGTGGAATATTGCCCGCTACGACGTAAGTTCTAACCAATCACATTGCACGATTTTCGAAAATATCGATGCCGCCCTTTTACCCGGGTAATAATTAACAAATACAGCTCCCCCCTGTTGTCTCTGTTCCCTTTAATATATTTTACAGACCGTAGTTTATTTTACCGCCAAAGAGAATACTGAAGGAAATTTTTCCTTTTGTTTTAGAAAATAAAATAAAAAGTAGCAAAATCATCGTAAAATTTAATTATTCATAAACAGGTTATCTAGATGTCTTTGTTGTTCCAAAGTGTGTATAATTTATCGCACCTTTGCTTATTACTTTTCCTCTGTGCATGGTAATACATGGCATGTTTTTTCTTGAGTATAACAACGAAGGGGACGTTGTTTAACAAATAAACTCCAAATTTAATTTAAAAACTTAACAAAAGTTGCAAATAAAAACTTATCAATAATTATATTACTATACTAAGAACCTGTCAAAATTAACTAATGTTATGTTCAGGGGCTGATTCAGTGTACGTCAGCGCCGTCACGCGACTGACATAATTTTTGCTAAGAATCGTAAAAAATAATAGGGTACTGTGATCCCGCAGTCCCTGCAACCGTTGACCTTTATTTTACTTGCCTTCTTCTTTTGTGACTGAGTTGATGGATACGGCAAAAAGCGACTGACATCCGAAGAACTTTCATACAAATTGATTGGCCTGTCGGCCGAAATAACGTATTCTGATTGGTTTACAACAAACTGACGACTTTGACCCATATTTATGGCATTCGAAATGTGACCCAGTATGTATTTTTCAATAATCATTGAATTTTTGTGTAACCGATGCCGTCTAATTTGAATTTCGGACCAAACGAAAGCAATTAGGTGGGTTTTTCGGACCTAACGAAAGCAATCAATGACTTTTCGGACCAAATGAAAGCAATTGCAAATTGGGTCTAATTTAGACATAAATTTAATCAGAATTGGGACTATAAAACTTACACAAAATGCCTTTAAAATTGTGGGCAGTGTAGAGTTATATGGCTAATGTGGCATACAATTTTAAAAAGCTAAAAGAACCATTTAAACGGGAAAGAAAAAATTAAGTTTGTAACACTACTTCTGAAAAATTACTGTGTTGCCAAACTTCTGTTAAAAATGTGCTGACCGTGTGAAAAATTCCTTTCTTATCTTAGCATGTAATGTATTTAATTTCTAAGTTTGGGCATTGTTATTTAATGGTAGGTTCAGATATCCTTTGTATTTGAATTTAAAAGCACCATCATAATGATATAACTTTACTTTTGATGTAAAGAATTGCTCTCTGTTAGCTAAAATTTTCTATGTTTGTAACGCTTTGATACCTTACGCATTGCCTCTTTAAGGTAATCATGTGTGCTGTTGCTGAATGGGCAATACAGAAGTGAAAAAAATGGACTAAGACGGAAGGAATAGATACCTTATTATATATCTATTAAGTGGGAAAACCTATTGCTCCAAACTTCATAAGCCAGGTAGTATTCATACGCAGAGCTTAAACATATTTTTCTCACAATTATACGTTCTATGTATTCGTTGGCGATTTTGGTCAAACAATTTTTTTGACTAGCTCTACATAACCTGTTAGATGTTACAATTGAAACCACCATGTTTGATTAAAGAAGGTTTCCCAGTCTAACTATAAAATTTTGCTTTTAATTTTTTTTTCTTGATAAAAAAAATGCAAACGATATTGTTGTTTATATTTAAAAGAATATTTAAAAATTCTTCCCTTTTTATGTTGTGTCTAATAAGAAACTTATGATACAATCTGTTTTCTGAATATTGTTCTTTTTACCAACACATGTATTTAGAAATTCTCATTTACATCCGTTATTATTCAGAATGACGTATCCTGAACATATATGCTTATTTGGAGCCACAGATGATGTGAATCAAGCAAAATTTTGAGAGCGGTTAATACACCTCATTTTACACCAATTTTTTTAACTTTCCTTATAATCTAACAATGCATATTATGTTTTTGCCAATAAAGGTTAAAGTTACGATAATAAGGGTTGTCTGTTGTATCGAATTATTAATTTTTTTTGAATTTTTATTTTGTATCCTTTTATTTAATCGAACATCCTATTGCCATACATAAAACTAAAAATATATTTAGCAAAAGTTTTTTTTTGTTTTTTAGTTCCCATTAATGCATTAATGAAAGGGTCCTAGTATTGTATTTATAGTATATTTATAGTGTATAAGTGGAATGATTGAATCGTAAAAAACAAAGTGCTAAGTAAGTTTTACAAATTTATTCTTCAAATTCAAATTTCCTGTTGATTGTTTTAGCTGGGTCGATTGTTTTAGCTGGGTCTGTTTCCTGTTTATTTAAATGGAAGAATGAAACTTTACATAGGGCGGACTGTTGCAAGCACTCCACGCAGGGTTGGCAGCATGGTTTACCAGCACTAAGCACTGATCCCGTTGTCCCTAATTATTTTGGAACCTTACAAGCACTTGTTCTGTTGAATAAAAGAAATTGGGCCGACTGTTCCTACTTTGACGGTGTAGCACCTGGTTATAATCTGCCTTTTTACTTAAGCTAAAGCTGCGGAGGAGTTATTTTATGGAAAATACATTACACCCAAATTGCTATAACATTGTGTGCGCTTCTCTGGATTTGCGACATACTGTATGCCTATACTACAGCGCTGCATCTGCAAATGCGGCATGGCTTAACTGGACTTAAGCGCTAAATATGGGATTCAACGCTTAATTACTGTGTCCGTGTCCGTCGGTTGGTTTTAAAAAATATATATAAATATTTAGCAGAAAAAATATGAGAATATAGAAGATATAAAACAACAAGCATTTTCTTCTCAAATTTTCTCAATAAGATGTATTTTGGTCACAAAGTTCAAATCTCGATATCTAAAAAAAAAATAATGCTTAATATACCTCCACGTTTTAGGCTAAAAGATACAAGTATTTATAAATATGGAGACTAAACTGAAAATTTTTATGTTTTGGACATATTCTTAAAAAAAAAATATTTTTTTATTACAGTGTGAAAGTAAAATGATAAAACGCAGGAGCACGAAATGCAACTTTTCGATATAAATCCGGAACTGCATCTTCAAACACAAAACCGACACACAAGTTTAGTACGCAAGTGGAGTAGATTTGAATGGTGTGATTTTTTATGCGATAACCTTTAAATGTCTGTACCTTTTTAGAGACTCAAGAGTCTGCAAATCGAAAAAGATTTTCGATAATTCTTTACATCTTTCCATTTTATCATTTTGTGACAAAAGTAGCATTATTCGATAGAAAATTTATCTGATTTCAGAAAATATATACTTTTATTTTGCAGCTCAGAATATATAGACAGTATTCTCAACATATTAGGTTCTAATTATATATGTGAAAACACGTAAAGTAATAAATTTGAACAAATTTTATCATATTTCTTGCTGTTTTAGCGTTCGATTGTAAGGGAATTCACAATGTTAACTCTGAAGGATTTTCACTCTACAATGGGACCCGTTTCAAAAATAATTTGCAATCATTCAGAATTATTCGTTAAATTGTTTCTACATAAGTAAATAAAAATATAACAAATGAATAATCGATGTCTTATCAGCAGCTGTATATTTCCATTCGCAGACAAGCATAATTTTGCCATAATTGAGGGTATACTCGAATGTAACGTGCCTTGAAGGGGACCAAATCGGTATACACGATTGTATGACGATCAAAATTACTAGGAAATCGTCTCTAAAAAAATTAAGCGAGTACAATTTTATGCTTTATTAATACTGATGGTTATTTGAAAATTGAAGTATAACTCTTATTTCCCTAATGTTTAGCACTTTCTTCTCTCAATTTAAAAGCAGTCAAGTGCATTAGGACTCTTATGAATCTGGAATAACACAATATCGAGAACGACAATTCCCTTTGTGATAAAGGGGCAAAACTCTGTGCCAAAAGTTTATGTTATGACAGGTTATAGCGATTTCCCAGCGCTTCTCAAAATTTCAAACTCTTCGATTGTTCTCCATGTTATATACCTTTTAAAAGTACAAAATGGGTGGATAATAAAGCTTTGTTTAGTTGTTTTAAGCGACCTGAATCTCGTCTTGCATATCTAGTTTATTCTTGGAAGTTTATCGCAACGTCCATTCCTACAACATTTTTTTTGCATTTTTTGACATTACTAAGGGGGGGTCACACTAGAATTTTAAAAGCATGCTATAAATTTAAAGCACGATTTAAAGCATGCTTAATAATTTGAACGCATTTTGACTTTATTAAAATTCCTTTCAAATTATGTTTGCTTGCTTTAAACATGCTTTAAACAAAGCAAAAATAAAGAGTACTTCGAGACACTCTTTATTTTTGCTTTAGCTGCTATAAGTACATGAAACAATAGAATACACTTTGTTATTAAGCTGAAGGGGCAGTTTTAAAAGTGTTGTTGTGATCTGCTTGCAAACTTTCAGTTAAATAAATTTTCAAGAAACATTATTTAGGTATAGCTAACCTAGCTATGAGATAAATTCTTTATAAACTTTATTCATGGCTCTGACCAAAGAATATTTCGTATTCCTTTTAAAGAGGCTTAAGTGAGAACTTTGAGCGTACTAAATTTTTTAATGTGGCAAATGTGTTTTGAACTTTAGGTGTAAATGGTACATGTAAAAACCGAGTTTGAATTAAAATCGGTTTAAGTAAAATCACTTTAATTTAACCTGGGTTTTGTTAGGTGTGAATGGGGTATTTGTCGGTTTAAGAATTTTTATTTACATATTTTAACGTATGGATGTACAAGTAGGTTAACATCAGTCTAAGACTCAAGATAGAGGGTCATAGGAAATATTATTGCTTTTTTCAAACTTTTAGAGCTTCCAGTCGCTACGCATTTTTTTACGGTTTTAGTTAGAGCGATATAGAGTGAGTAAAACAACTTCTTGAAGATATCAAACGACATTTTTCTCAGAGCACGATTATCATCGCTAAGTTTTTAATACATTGTCGATGTCTTTTGACTTTACATTTAGAAAACAGAATTTCTTGATACTTGAGTTTACCCTTCTTGCAGTTTAAAGAAAGCTTATAACCCTAATTTTAAAACTCATGTGAAATACGCATTACGGTTTTGAATTAAAAGCATCCTGTTAGAACACACCTAGTGCGAACCCAGCGTAATAGTTAAAGTTACATTTCAGTTTTATTACAGTCAATTCCAATGCACTTTTTACAAATCAAAAACAAATTTACGAATCATCTGTACCTGCGCCTTTGATGGGTTGGAGTTTTTGGAATAGAAATACCACGTTTTTGTTGTTTCAGAGTACGTTAAAGAAAAGCTTCTCACAAAACTTGCAGGTTCTGCATTAACTCCTAAATGAATGTTTCCACAAGTCATAATATGAAGTATTAGCTACACACTAATCCAAAAATGGAGCAGATTATACATTTTGACAAAAATAATAAATCATATAATAAATAATGAACACATATTCAAAGTGTCTGACTATACCTTGAATGGTTAACGCGGATATTTCTTTAATAGATCTTAAGTCTATATGCACGAACGGTTTTGTATCCTTAAGTCCAGCGCACCAGCCATGCCCGCCACCAATACGAACTAAGTTTACTTCAAAATTTCTCAAATAAATAGAAACATTTTGATTCACTTATTTAGTTTTCAAACCTGATGGCAGTAACCTAAATTAAGGTAACGCAACATTCTCCACCATGTCCAAATTCAATTTGGTACTTACTTAAGTTGCGAAGAGGCAGAAATGGATGAGTTACGTAGTGATTCCTTTGGTACACATTCTAAGAAGTAAGAATGAATTTTATGTTCATCAATTAAACATTAAACATTAAGTTTTTTAATGGAGCTTTTTAAAAGACGAATACTTGCGAAGTTTTATATTAAATTTATAACATTTAAGCTTTTTGCATCTTTCTCCATTTTTATTACAACAGCAAATAAGAAATGTTTCTCTTTGAAAAGATTTATACGACATTCGAGAATAGAATGTTTTATAGCATTCTTTTTCCCGCTTTTTCATCCTTTGAGATTATTTAACAACTGCTTTTTGAAATAAAAAAAGTGAATGGACGATTACAAGATTTAAAACAAGACGTAAGACAATATTTCACAGGACAAAGTACAGTGGAATATTGCCTTACCTAGAATGGATAGATAATGTTCATCAGTTGTCTAGGTTGAAGGAATTTTGGAAAGTTCAAATTATTTTGCCATGTATAACGTTATGTTCACTTATAATAAAAATAACTAAATAATTATTACTTTTCACGGCAGCTTCGCACTTTTGCACTTCTCTTTGTGTGGTCATGGTACATTTTCTACAACTTTTTCGGCATTTTTTTTTAAAGAAATTTGTGTTGCACAGCTTCCTCGGCAGTGGTAATCCGTCTCTTATAAAGATTCTTGCCCATCCTTCACACCAATGTTTTCTATCCTTGCACGCTACATGTATAATGCATTACAAAATTAGGTTGTCAGTATATTTGAGGAGCACTTCAAACATTCTTAATTGTTCATATAACTACTTCAGGATTTTGTTTCAGGGTTGCACTTTTAACCCTTCTGTTTGTGATGTTTTTTGTCTATTTGTTGGTAGCAGGGCCGTGTTGATGATAGTACGTAAGCAAAGACAACACTAAAAAAATAAATAACTTACGGCTGCATGAGGCGCAACAATTTGACATCATAAAATCTTTATTTATTATGCAGTCACGTCGTTTAGACCAAGTTGGGCATAATTTATTTCTGTCGACACAACTAGCTTTATCTGTTTTCACTGTTTGCCAGTACGTTGTGCATTTTTCACAGTCGTATCCTAAAAAACAGAGTAAATTTGCTAAATTTATTCTATAAAAATTTCTGGCTCTGTGCCACCAACGAAAAATGTTTGCCTCATTTTTAAGACATATAATGCTGATGTGAGCTTTTAGATTTGTCTCAGGTTCAGTCTTAATTGAGATTAGGATTAGGTTGTAATATTTCTTTAATGGCACAATAGTCTTAACCCAATTTACCCTTCGACGAAGACGGGCATGGACTCAAAAAGAACTTTTCAATTAACTTTAGAACCGACAAAAATTTAATATAGCAACAACCACGTTATCACAATAGATAAGTAGTCAAAAAAATCAAACAAAAGTCTTTTTGTCAAATATTAGGTGTATTATAAATATCCCAGGTGAAATTTTAGCCTTTTGGCGCTCTATTCAAACCTATTAATGCTTCCACGTCCTGGCTTTATTCGTCTACTTATTTTTACCCACTGCTTCAGTGTTTTTAGGTTCTCAGGTATAGCATGTGGCTATGCAAAGACTTTTTTAGTTTCATCTGATTGAGGTAAAACCCTTTGCAGCCTCTGCTGGTCTAATAAGGGTAAACTGGGCAGACAATATTCTAACTTTAATTTGTGAAAAGTAACTCAAAAAGATCATGGGAATTATGTTAGTAGTAGAATCTTTGCATAATAAACACATTAGGAAATTTTTAGTAATCTGTAATAGTCACCTAAGAATAATATGTATCGGCAAGTGAGTATTGTTCATAATGTGTAAGATTTGAACTGAATAATAACTGGTGGTAGTGATATACATACCTTTCATCAATAACACCAACGCACAAGTAAATGTAATCAATTGAAGCACCATCTCCTCTACTGAGAATTTAGGAACTACTTTGTCGTGCTAATGTTGAAATCGGGATAGTCCTTATCTCTCGACCATTTAAGCCAAATTTATCATCACGCTTTAAGAGTCGAAGCTGCGTCATTAGAACCTTGTGAAAACATTTTATCGGTTTCGGATTACTATTGCAGAACAAGGGCTTTTTGTATTTCATTACTGCCGAATATGTTACAATCAATACTTTTATTATTACAAAATCAGCAACAGATTAAATGGAAAGTATAAAAGTGAAGTTGTGTTCCACATCGGCTTATAGAAAACGTGTATTTTTACCCGCTCTTTTAAATCAGAACTTATTATTATAAACTAGTCGTCAACCTGTGAAAAACTGGGTCGCCCTTTCGTTATTTCGTGTTTCCGCAACAGACAGACAAACAGACAGACGGCGACTATTATTATAGAGAAGAATACTTAAGCTGACATTCAATAAAGAATAAAGAAGAATTTAAGAAGATAATGTACCATAACCAAGCTTCAAACTTGTAAAATGTTTCAAAAAAGTTCTGTTGGCCCCCAGTGCTGTGTTTCTACAGAATAAATTATAAATGTGAACTAATAATGCGACAATGTCCGAAAATTAGCGTTTGCGGGAACGTGTATACCGTAAGGTTATGGACATCCATAATTTAATTATGTTGTAAATTGACTTCAAATCTGCCAACCCCATTGATCCCAGTGTTTTAAAACATTATACGACTGTGGGTTTTTACCTCCCGCCTTTCTCCAATGTCTCCAGATTACACAGTTGTAGTTTTTACGAAAAGAAAAAGATGGTAGCAATAGCAGCAGTTTCTGGTCGCCCAGTAAATGTTTGGAAACGTTTACATATTTTGAGAGAATGCTAAAAAAATTGTCCGAAAATCCGCTTATCTTAATCGAGTTAAAAACGCGTCGAAATGTTTTAAAAAGATTACTTCTAATGAAATAAATTATAGCAGAAGTTTCAAATCGACTTCAAATAATACAAAAGTTGTGCCCGTCTGTGACCACCAAAGTGGATATCTTCATTTGATGTCGCCAAAAAGGTTATGTCTTATTTGTTAACCAGGGTGCTTGAATCCGTTTCGGAATAGACGGGTTGATGATTTGAGGGTTTTAAATTGACGTTATCAAAATTTAAATGACGACTCTTTGCCATTGTTATCCAGCCCAACTGGGTTTTCCACGGGCATTATCGACTAGTTCTAAATATAATCTGAATGCTCTGGGACGCATGTGACCTAAAGATTTTTCAGGAAAGTTTCGAATGAATAATGAAAACTTGTACATAGCATAGCGGTGTATTATGACGAAAAAGAGTTATGAAAACAGCTGACAGGGCCGAAGCGAACATGCTTAAGCCGAAATTTATTTTAATATAAAATGTGGAGACATATATGAATGGAAATGTAGATAAATTTTTGATATTCTTAAAAAAGGTTAAAATTCTTGATTATGATCAAGAAGTTTTGATTCAATTATTTTATCACTTTGACTGTACATATCTATCACGAGTACACGAAACGTCCCATGGTGAGAATAATATATTATTTTCTGAACTGCGAAATAAAATGCATACTTTCTGAACACGATAACTTCAATGCCCCTATGGATAAAGTTTTCCAAACCACAATGAGTATTCTAAATAGTCATTTTTCACTGTGTTTTTTCACCTTTAATCTGTCACGATTTCGTATTACATATGTGTGACAGAATGACATATTAAAAGAAAATACCATGTCAAGATGGTTTGGCATACGTGAAGTCCACATCCTCAAGGAGTATATGTATAAAATCAATGGATCAATTCTTTTGTCTGTTTATTTGCAAAAATTAACCAGAAAATTATCAAACATTGACTCTATGTCGGATCTTCTAGAAAGAAGAACACTAAAACCATTGTTTGTTTTTTCCTTGTTATCCTTTGTCACATATAGAAGCGAAAGCATGCAGCAGAAGTGTGTGGCTAACCACTTGTCTCTAAACTTAGTGTTGTCTCATTAAGCTTCTATTTCTTAGGAATTTAAAATAGTGCTTTCGTCAGTAGGTATCCTTGCTGCATCATTTGAGTCAACATTAAACGAACGTGGTGCTCAAAGGCAGACATAACATGTTAAAAGTTATATTGGCAACCACTGTCATAAATTTCCGAAAGTCATTTATTCTGTTTCTTTAAAAAAAAATACCCAAAACATTGAAAATCTAATTATTTTTTGTGCACACACGTTACTTCATATAAAATGCTACAGGATGAACATATTGACAGACTTTGTTAAAACATCTTTTCGTTGACTGTCACGAATGTTGATTTAATGAGAATGTCCGATCCGGCTGTGAAAAATTTGCAGAATTGTTTTGAAGGCTTGGCCGTAGTCAGAGAGTGTACAATTCTTCAGATTACTTGACAGAAAAGGAAGTTGGTTTTTTGCGAAGCAAAACTTTTAACAGACTGAAATCTATGTGTAGCTAAATATGAATATGTCCGTGGAAATCTTTTTATTATTGACTCAGCGCATTCGATTGATAATTTTTTTGGAAAACTTGCGAAGTAATTCGCTAGATATAAAGATCAGTCCAATACGTCGTGATTTGGTTGTTAAAAAAATGGAAAGTTGGTTGTAGCTTTTATGGTAATTAAGGAGGGGAGAGTATTCATTATGAGTTTAAGGTAATGAAAAACCAATACAGCAGCATCAAGGATCCTGTGGAATGGTTAGGATATGTGATGAACCAGCACTTGCTGACAGTAGCAGCCACATTAAAACCAAAGCCAAAAAAAAGAAGAATGAAATATTACGCTTGCCACTAGTTTTATTAAACAGCAAGTTGATCTTTCTCTCGATTTTCCGCAAATCTGAACATCGAAAATTGTGTTGCATTTACCCACTCCTGTGCAACCGAAAAAATACCAGGCACATAGCAAGTGCTTCATTCGATAAAACATTCTTTTTTCTTTCTATCGAGCCCTTTTTTACACCCTTAAACTCTACGTCTCTTAAAACAATAATTTGGAGAGGATACAGTGCAAACTTAAGAAAACACGTATGCCAATTTTCAGCAATCAGAGCCCTGACATGCTATGCCTACCATAGAAACTAACTATTGTAAAATGTTCTTTTGTTAGCATATTCTGCTTTGTGAGCTTCATTTTCACTCCAGTGAATCGATTTACTGAAATTAAAGTGGATAATTTAGACCAATTTATTTGTTTTGATTTGCGCACGCCGTTATGACTTTAAAGGGCCCGTCAGATTTCTGTGTTCAACAAAGCCCGAGTTTCCGAGCCGAAACAGCCGTGAATAGTGACTATTAGTAAGTTTTGTTCTTTCAATTAAAAGTCGATTTCATTTCTTAAAGTACTATCCAATAAAAAAAACGTATTCTTGTCCAGGTTATTAGAAAATTTGTCAGTATCTCGCGATTCCAGAAAGCGAGTCAAAATAATTCACTTTTATTTATAAATACACTAGATAAAACGCAAAACGTTTTTACGTATATTTACTATGTTGAAAATAAAACTTGGTCTGTCTGATGTTTGATTGGTGTAAGATTCTTCATCATATGGTTTTCCTTTTATATTTTTATACTTTTTATCACTCATTCTGTTTTCAAGAATAGTTAAAATAGTTGTCGACAATTATTTAGCTATCTATCCTTATTAAAAAGTGAAAATAATTGAGCTAGCTTGATTTAGTTATATATACATGGAAATATAACTTTCACATTCTAATTTATACACAATTTTTATTAAAGAAACATTAAATATAAACAAAAACTGTTGCAGCTTATTTTCTTTTGTGCATGCTAATAGTTGGCAAGTTTTTTCAGGAGTGAAGCAACGAAGGAGATTTGGTTTAACCAATAAAAACAACTGCATATTTAATTTTAAAATTTAAAAAAAATTTGCAAATAAAAAATGAATCAATAATTACATTACTATTCTAAGAACCTGTTAAAATAGCTAATGTTAATAAAAGGATAAGCAGTTACTATCTTACTATCAAAACAACCTATTTTGTTTTTCCACCTTATTTTCAACCTCAAATTGTGTAGCTAATAACATTGAATAGGTTTTGATGAAATCGAATGCTTTTAAATTAGCTATCATCGATTTTTATTTTATTAATGCTCCTGGTACATATTATAACTTATGACATTAATTGCAAAGCTTTATGGCGTGTAGATAATTTCTTGTGTGCCCTTAAAATCCTTTATTGACTGCTTCTTTTCAGCAAAACAGCACCAAACTGACACTTGTCTTGTGACGATTTGAATTGAATATCGTCACCATAGGATGACACAGCGAGGCGATCATTCTTCTGTAGCTTCACGACACTTGATATGTAACGCGTGCAAGCTTCTGGACACGTGCTTACTGGTACAGATGCTAGAACTAACCTGTCTCGACGATTTTTGGAAATGTGAAAGTCCATTATACTTCTCCTGAAGCTGTTCTTATTTTGAAAAAAGAACATCTAAATATACAAATGGAAGTTGTTTTATCATTAACTTCAGTAGAGAAAGTATAGCTAAGGTGATGAGTGTTTCACGCACATGACCTATTTATACATAAATGTACCTATTTATCTATTAAGCCTTGAATTGCTAATTCAGTTACTTCTTGACTAGAATTAAGTATTTTATGGCTTTCTATTAACAGGTTCTTTGTCGCATCTCTCGGTGTTTAGCACATGAGTTGGAGCATTAGAACTTTTTTAGCTGAACTTTATTCCTGGCCCCGATGGCCTACATTTTGGCAGATTTTGAAGTTAAGACGAGGTACGAGCATTTGCAGATGGAAAACTTTTAATCAATCAGGGAGGTAGAAATAAAGAAGGAGATTGAACTCATCTCGATGCGCATTAAAATTCCATTTAAATGCTATTCTTTTGACATCCCTTTGACATCGCTTTGATATCCCTGGATTTTTACAAAAACACATTACGTAATCCTTCAGCGGGTCGTTTGTTTATATATAAAAAACGTGATGTTTAGAAAAAGCACGACTATTCTGAAGCTGTTGTGTTGTTTTGTCATTAGATCTGAAAGTTATTAAAATTTTAGTTAGGCCTATTCCAGTATTCTTTCTTACTGACACACAAAAGTCATATCAGCCATTTTCAACTGAAATATTGTTTGGCCAGCCAATCAATTACGTGATGTGATGACTTATTAAAATTTCTTTCTCCACCAATAAAATTTTCTAAAATGCGCCTGTGTTTTAAAAAGACAAGATCAATAGGGCTGCAACTAATCGCATCACACAAGATTTCAATAGAAACAAAAGAGTTCAATTTCTTTCTTTATTCCTACCTCTCTAAATCCACTAATAAAATTCAGAAAACATTTTAGCGCAATAGAAATAGAGAACACTGAGTGCTGGAAGCTGAGCGCTTTAACGGTAAGTAGCCTTCAAATTTATTCCGTTTTTAAGGAGATGCGATAAGGTGGGTAAATCATAGATGGGGTGGGGTGGGGAACCAAACACTATTGTACTAAGACACCGAACTGCGTGACTGTAACGAGCTTTACTTTCCTGAGCGTAAACAAAATAAACTCCTGGTGTGTTGATGACGATCATATTATTTGTGAAGTTGATGTTGCCGACATTTACCGTGATTTTCCAGTTCCAAAATGGACTCCCTGCAAAACAGAATTTCAAGAAAAATTAAAGGAAAAGTAATGTGCGCGATTACTTATTCTTTAAAGAGTGTATAGTAAAAAAAAGTATGCCTTGAAAGTCGATTTTGAAGTGGCGGAAAATTATTTAATTCTGAAAGTTTTATTAGTTAGGTGAGACGCTAAAATGAATTGTTTGCTTCAGAAAAACCTAACTACTCAAACCTGTTCAGATTTTAAGTGAGAAATATATATTGAAAATTTCTGATTCCAATGCGGTGAGTGGGTAGGATTTGAAGACTGGAGCATGTGTACCTTTTTAATCTATTCGCAATTAACCTATCACATCCTAATGAGACCACAATTACTTTCCTGCAAGCTTTGATCTTTTATTTATTTCTGCATTTTTTCAAATATTTGCAATTTATCTTTCGAGATTTTATTCCTGTTAATTTTATTATTTTACTGTTTTTGAGTTATCACAATAATGACATATTGTAAGAAAATTTTAAAATACAATGGCTATAATCAACATTATTTGTTTTTCTGTTCCAGCT
The DNA here is from genome assembly GCA_030067915.1 of Hydractinia echinata. Lineage (NCBI taxonomy): Eukaryota > Metazoa > Cnidaria > Hydrozoa > Anthoathecata > Hydractiniidae > Hydractinia > Hydractinia echinata. The sequence continues at coordinate 1,376,872 of JASGCC010000042.1, read as the reverse complement.
GATATCATGGCTGCCAGGAATACATTTTCTTATTTAAAGAGAATTTTATTAAGCCATTAGAGCTGAATATGAGTACAGTCACAGTAATCATGTTTATTAATTTCCGTAATACGACATATGTACAAACTATGAATGTGAAGACACGACACGATGAAAGATTTAAACGCCTACCGTCATTGTCACTATTTCGTTATAAATAATTAGAATATATTAGACACACCTCTATTGCTCTTCACCGTTTGGCCATTCTTTCCACACAAACTTAAAGCAATGAAGCCCTATAAAACGAATAACAAACAGTAAAATGAAGTCCAACATTTTTCTTCCCTTTATAACTTCGTGTATTTTTTTTGTATGAGACTTGCTGTGACTTGTTAAAAACATTTTTTCTCTGTTCTTGAGAGTAAACATGATACCTCTGAAGCGAAACTTTTAACTGCATGAATTCTACTATGTTAAAAAGAAATAAAATTTTACTTCGGTTTTAAAGACATCATGACTACACGCCAAAGTGAGACTCGGGCAAATAAAGGGCCAGGCGCATGCGCTGTTAACAAAGGGTAGATGTAAAACAGGAAGATTATTCAATTCAGGCAAATTTGAAATTTACGTCAGTGTTAATAAAGACATTCTTGTTAAATTTCAAAACAGAAGTGTGCACTTGACGGTGCTAGTACAAACACTAAATAGAGAAATGTGGATGAAAGATGAAATTCGAGAAGAAAGATTTTAGTCTAACAAGACTATAGCTAATTGTTGGTGATTGATGGATGATGAGCGCGGACGTGACAAATGTTTTGCAACTAACTATAATGTTCCAAAAAGGCGAAATGCTACCATGGGTTGGATATTCCTAACGTAGAGCAAACGATTTTGATTGTATATTGTGTACAGAAAAGTTATTCCAAGTTGTGTAGGCAGAAACGCTGAAAGAGTGTATTATATTGACTGTTTCTATGTGACTAGTGTTTAGAAATTTCTAAAGCGTCTGAAGCTGAACAAACACAGAATTAAAAACCTTGTTTACTTAGAACTTATTTTATTTTTTGTAGCAGATATATATTTCCAGAAATTACGTGGCAACGAAATTTTATGGAAAACAAAACTAGGAATTGTAAAAAGTAACATTAAAATATCTTGTACGCTAGCATATGCTAGCATTACAATGAGTTTATTTAGTTACCTTCTTGTTGCTCGAGCCTGTTCTTCGTTGTTCCAGTGTCTTCAGTTTCTGTGAATAATTCTTCAATAATTTTGCATACGACAATGCGTTATTCTTTACTTTGTTTACCAACGTCATATAAGAAGAGGTCTGCTGGATCAAACTCTGTGTGCGATCTTTCTCCGAGTTTATTTTTTGCAAACTTTCGTCCAACTTCTTTTCCGATTTTGTGTACACAAAACCTACCCAAGTTAACAAGGAGAGAAACAGAAACGAAAAGAGCAATGGAAGACACAGTCTTTTACAATATGAACTTTTGTTCTTTCTTTCACTTTGAAGCAATCCTGCTAGCATTTTTGTGTAATGGTTTGTTTATATATCTCTACGTACAGTTAAAAGTTATAAGAGAAATAAAAACTTTTCTCTTGAGTTGTTATCATTTAACTTTCTCTTTCGTAGATTGCATACAACACTGTGAATGTTATTATACTTCTCAATCACTAACATTACGGGTTCTTATATTACTCATTTAAGTATTTATAGCAGATAAATAAAAACTTTAAAAACTTTATGTGAGTTGAGTTAATAGGGAAATTCCCATACAAGTTTCACTATACACGCTTTTTCTTTTATAAAAACATACTATATAAGAATATTAGCCTGGGATTTCTACTGGGACTCAACCGCCGCTACTTTCATCTACCATATTTGAATCACACACAGACAGCTAGTATTACAAATAGAGATCACGATAACAATTATTTAAAATTGTTTCCTTCGCCATAGTAAGATTAATTATATAAAAGAACATACAAAATTTACAATAAAAATACACGAAGCTTTTCGTAAATAAAACTTTTACATTATCAGATAAGTAACACTGCTATACAATAAAACCACTATATATATATATAATAAAATTTTGCTGAAACTCTCAAAGGACTGTGAATAATGAGATGAGTAGATTAGAAAATAAAAATACATTAACGTCGTAATAAGAAAATATATTTTTTACGTCGCGCCGTTATGGAAAAGTAATAATCTTTTAGATTCAACTTGTTCGTTAAGAACAGGCCTTAACGACTTTATATAGAATGCCTCTAAATTTTCCTCTTTAAACAGCTTCTAGGAGCGCAACTAAAAATTTTCCAACAAAAAGAGTGTTCATCATTCGCGACAACATGATTAGCTGATTCAGACTTTTATTTAAAAGTTTTATTTACGAAAAGCTTCGTGTATGTTCTTTGATAACAATTATACTTTATCATTTTAATGATTTATTGTTATGAAAAACTAAAGCTTTTTCTTCAGCCAATTAAACGCAATTCATATTTGTTCTCTGTTGAAAATTCTTATCAGTCATGATAAAGCGAAACTTTTTACTATATGAATTCTACTATGTTTCACAGAAATAAAATTTTACTTCGGTTTTAAAGACATCATGACGACACGCCAAAGTGAGACTCAGGTAAATAAAGTGCCGCGCGCATGCGCTGTTAACAAAGGGTAGGTGTATAACAGGAAGATTATTCAATTCAGCCAAATTTGGAATTTATGCCAATGCTACTAAAGACATTCTTGTTAAATTCCAAAACAAAAATGCGTATTTGACGATGTCACTACAAACAGTAGATGAAGAAATGTGGGTAAAATACATTTCAAGAAAATATTTTTTCGAGCAATTGAACGCATTCATATTCTTAACTTCTCCTAAACGCATGCACTGCGTGCCCGAACGTTTAATTTAATATCAAGATTTATCCACCCGAAGAAGACAATACAAATTTATGTGAACTAAACACAACTCTTTTAAAGCCATTCGTTTTGTGGTTTCAGAAAAAAAGAATGTACCAGACTTCTCACAAAATATTATTTTGGTGTTGATTTCATTGATATCTGACGTCACCGTGCTGGGCGAAATCTTTAAAATCGCCTGATGATAGATAGAAAGGTAGAGAAAGAGATAGAGACAGTTTAGAGCCAAGACGCGTCGTTACTTGGCCATTTACCTGGCGCTTCAAAAATTGTGGGTTTTTGAGAAACTAATGGGAATTATTTGTTTTTATTTTTAACTAATAGAAATACAGTATTAACATGATCTTTTTACGGCCTGCTACAAACAAAGTATTCATCAAGTATAGCAAGAAAGTCCCTGGGCTGCCCAAGCTAGAACGTCTTTGGCCAAAACTTTAACTTCGCAGCACCCCACAGTCAAATGAAATAAAGTCCAATCAAAAAAACTTAACTAGCTATGTGTTGAAAATTGTGTAGTTGGATCCCAAACATATTTGGTAAAAATTGTTGTATTTTTAGTCAGGTAAAATTGTTGTATTTTTAGTCAGGTAAAATTAAGAAAAGCAATGCTATCAGGCTAATCTAGGCTACATTTTGCTGACCATCAACAAGATAAATTATATATTTTTTAGCTTATAGTTATTAGAAAAAACTACTGACTATGATAATAGCTAACTAATAAACTAGCTAGATACTAATAGTTAGCTAGCTCTTTTTTTTAAATTCTCGATTAACCCTAAACCCAAAAAATCTTGGATCTGTAACTTATTACAATGTCTGCAGATTATGGCCCAAATGCACGACTTGATTTTTTTTGTAGTTTATATGTCATGCTTACCAAATGCGTTATAAAACGGAATTCTGGGACTATGCGGCGAAAATTATAAAAACCGTTAAAAATGTGAAATGAAGAGGGACAAAGCAATAAAAATGAGAAAACGAAATAAAAGCAGAAAGATATATACAAGACATAACATTTCCGCCATGATGTTTTTTGTCTTATTAGCGCTTTTATAAACCATTTTCAAGTTGAAATATTCAAAACGTTTTTCTCTTATTTTTCTATTTTTTCTGTATGCTGGATTTCCATATGATATCGTTCGACATTTATTTTGTCGAATACGACACAATGGTACAGCATGTTTGTGCATGATTTGTATGTATATACACGGTACGATATGTCGTATGCAGCAAAAATTGTATTGTGTGTCTTTGTCTTTAGCACAAACCTAATGTTAGACCATAGGATAAGAAACCTTGATGCTGTGGTTCCTGGAGATATCCTTGGTTTGTTTCCTCTGATCAAACACTGAAATCTTGAAAGGTCATAAAATATTTCAGTCGTCGAGCCAGACATTTAAAAGTTCTACAAAATACTTTTATTTTTTTGTCTTAATAAATAAACATCTTTAAACTTGGTGAAAATCACACACTACAATCCTGCTTGTGGACCATATGTGCTGAGACCAGAAACCCAGATATTAACCCTTGTTACAATTCTCAGGTGCAGTTCTTGCTAATTTGTGCTTTAGATGCAAAGATGGTTTCTTAAAAATATGATAGCTCTTTAAATCGAAAAAGTTCCAGTCTATTGAAGGTCGGCAGATTAACACATTTTAAGGCCATGTGGGAGGATATAAACCCAATATATTCGCTATCCGTCTGATTAACTCTATTCATACTATGACCGGTTCGTGGAATGCATCGTCCCAGGACTAAATCAATGGAAAGGATCCTGAGGTACTCTTACAAGTTGGATTCACCAGAAAGATTTGCATAAGGAATTCTGAATGACACTAGTCGATAAGGCCCGTGGAAAAATCCACTTAGGCAAAAGGCCAATGAAAAAATAGGTTGCTTTATAGATGTTTGGCTGACGTCAGCAGTGCATATGCAAAAAAAAATGTTCTTAAAATCTTACACCAAATGTCAAATGTCAAATCGCATTAAATCCTCCACACAAATCTTACACAAAATAAAAAAGAACAGCTTGTAAGGTGCAAAATCTAGTTGATAAAAAGTTACAACAATAACACTCACAACATCAACACTCACAACACCAACAGTAAGAACACCGACAGTTACAACACCGACAGTCACAACACGGATAATAACAATGTTAGAAATAACGCATCTCAAATATGTACATCTTATAAGTCATTATGTTGAAAACCCTCAGTATTTTATTCTGAAATGTCAAAAAGGAGGCCTACAAGAGTTAGCACAAATCAACAAAAATAAATTCTTTACACAGTTTAAATATTGTCTTTCCCTTAAAACCTTATACAAAAATATGAAAAAGCCATAGTTTGGAAAACATTAAATTTAAATCTAGAAAAATCAGTCACTTCGGTTGCATACCATCCTCTTCCGCAAAAATTTACACAAAATGTAAAAATCAACCAGTTAAGAACACAAAAATTTTATTTTTTAGTATGATGATCCATACTGCCCTTTACCAACAATTTTAAACCTAAATGTCAAAAAATCAATAAGCAAAGAATAAACTTGAATCAACAAACATTGTATATATACGGTTCATAAACAAAAGTTTACACAAAATGTAAAACAGATCGGTTTTTGAGAAACACATCTAAATCAACAAAAATAAGTTCATTCAGCATGTCGTATATTGCCATTACCCATTAATCTTCCACAAAAAGGTTATGAAACACATCAAAATTTAAAAAAATTAGTCATTTCAGTGCACACAGTCTTCGCGTTTAGATTACAAAATATAAACAACAAAAACAGTTTCAGTCAGAACATTAAGTAATTTTTTTATCATCAGCAAACATTTATCCCTACAAAATTTTGTAAAATTCTCAAGAAAAACAAAAACGTGAAACCATGGAATTTTTTTCCAGCAAAAATTACATCACATATACAGTTAGTTCTCCCAAACAATAGTTTATAATACGAAATATAAAGACAAAGTTGTTTATATAGTCTGAAGATGTACTTAATGTACGAAAAGCTTAACAAATAAATACTTTTTAACTTTCAAACTCGTTTTATTTTTTTCTTAATTAGTAAACTATGGCTGTTATTTTTACCGATAAAGACATCAGCTTTACAACAGCTTACAGTGAAGTCAGATTCTATACAAAGATTTGTTCTTTCAGTATATATATTGCATGTGGTCTATTTCCACAAAAGTTTACACAAAATTTCAAAAAACAGCATTTTGCAACACGAACAATATGAACTGACAACCATACCATCCTCTCATAAATTTTTTTAACCCAAAGTCATAAACCCACGTATATAAATTTCCAAACAAATGTCAAAAAACCCTGTAAAAAACCTTGGCATTTTACATGTAGGCTGACAAAAGTTTAACAGGATGAGGAAACAAAACAATAAAAAATAACTTAACACACACACTTTAAATACTATAAAATTCGTTCCACTTGTCATATTGTGGTCCCCTTGTAAAGTTTACAGGAAATGTGAAAAAATTATTCTCTATGGGCATAAAAATGTGTCACAGTATCCTAAAAGTTCAAGAAAGATTTAGTAGGTAGCTTGTTACATGATAATTCGTGTTCAAAAAAGAAGAGAAGTTTGACTACTAAGGTAGCTATAAATACCTAAAAAAAGAGGAATAACAACAAAACTCATAGATTAGAGCTAGCTATGGGATGGAGCCTTGAAGCTAACATTAGCTAGCTAGCTAACAAAACAGTACCTAAGACACCTAGTTAAATATACTTAAGCTGGGGAGAAGTAAAACATATATAAAGGAAAACAATAGCAATGTAAAAATTATGACATTTGCAGTTAGTTCAACAAACCAAAACTTTCTATTTCGCTGGCACATTTGTTTGGTAGCCAGCTAACAGCTTTATGCAGCATTTTGAATTTTAGGACAAATACATTAGTTACGCACCAGGGGATACATTAATTATGCAAAAAAAAGCAAACAAATTCTAGCTTTTTTATAAAAAACGCGGTAAAACATAAAGCTTAAAGAATTTGAAGCTTTTAAGTGACTTTTTCCTGGCAAATGCGAGTCTGCCTGACACGTAACTCTAGCGACATAAAAACTTAACGTCTAAAAATATCAAAGGTCTTACTATATGTGAATCCAAATCGACTTTAAACCCAAGCTTTTATTTTCTACTTCTAACTTTTCTTTACTACTTCTAGCTGCACTCTTCACTTTCAAAGCAACTTCTCGTGGCTTCTAACTTTACTTTTGTACTTCTACTTCTCCACTTTGACTTTTCTTGCTTTTAATATCTGCACTTTTTTGTGACTAAGGGCTCGTCGAAAATAAGACATTTTTTAACCGCTTCTTCAGTTTGCCTTTTGTGTCGAGAACTTTGTCGAGAAATTTTTATGTTTGTTTGTTTTTACGCTAACGGAACTTTTTATTCGAATGCCGTCCCGTTCGAAAGTATGTATTTCAGCGAATCATACTGCTTATTTTCTATCACGTGGTTTCTAACGGTTGCGAGACAAATGTAAACAAAACAAAAAAACTCGAAAAACTCGCGCATTCGGGTGGTAAAAAATATCGTGTTTGTAAAAGTGACAGACAGACAGACGGAACTGGCTTATTATTATAAGAGATATCCACTTTTTTTTAAAACTTTATGTGATTCCACATATAGCTTTTTAAATATTTATTCTTCTTCAAGCTCTACCACCGCCACGATCTTCTTCTTCGTTTAAAAGTTTCAAACTAGCACCAGTCTTTTTGTGGCACGTGACCCTATCACGTATTTTTTCGGTACCGCTTCAACTATTAGCTATGGAACACACAGCTTCCACACAGCTTCTTTCCATACATCATAATTTATAGTGTTAGCTTCACAGCAACAGAATAAAATATTTTATCCCAAACGAGTTTCAATGTTTACGTTTTGACGGGATTTCCACGCTCGTGTATAAAATCTAACAAATCGACGGATAATAAAATGCAGACAAATGCAGACCTTTCTTCTTCTATATAGAAGAAGAAAATTAACAGTCGGGGAGAACTGATAATTAGCCTGTAACAGGATTGTTAGTCGATGCTTATACGGCTATAATACGGTGGAGATCTTTTTTGGCCTAAATTTCCACGATTTTCTTCAATATGTCGATATTGTAGTGTAGGCCTTCCCATGTTTTTCACGCCTGACTACATCTTTCCAATGTTTTTCCCTAAACTCAGCGTTGTCCTTTCAAGAGCATTCATAAATTGAATCAGCTAATTATATATACACTATACAGACGGCTAATTATACAGTAACAGACTCCATAATTGTTACGATGAAATTAAGGCCATGCAGTACCAGCAAAGTCGGTATTTATGCAGTTAATTAGCCGGTATTAGTTTGAAAATGAATATCTTTCATGCACAGTCGTTTCTTGTTCTTATTTTGTTTTTTATTGAAGCATAACATGCTATGGCACTAGGTAGATGACTATCGGAAGATCGATATCGAAGAAAAGTGTGGAAATTTAAGCAAATAAGATCTCTGCCGTATAATTAGCCGCACAAGCAGTTAATTTTACAGTGTACCGCATAATTTTCCTGTATTGGCTAACTGTCCTTTACAGACTAAGTATCAGTTCTTCCCGACTGGTTAAGTTATGATTAAAAAAATTGTTAGGCTAGTAGCATTTTTTCGCTGATGTATGTTGTAAATTAATCTGCATGCGAAAACTAAATTTTGATTTTAAGATCAAAAAATGCCTCCACTCAAAACTAAGTTTGTAATAGGCTGATTGGTGTACGGCTTATCGCATGTTTAATTTGCCTGTCGATTTGCGCAAAAGATCTTGGGGATATATGAAACTAGTCTGAAATTGCTCAGATTTGTAAAAAATTTCTGGAGACCATGTCTGAAAGGGCGTTCTATTGGACTAGCCTTCAACCCATGTAACAAGGGTTGACTCAGATACTTTTAGACTTGTCATCCATTTTTCGGGCGTCCTCAGCACAAAATGGCAATTCGGCTACCAGTTTGAATAAAATACGTATATTATTATTGAGTTTGCCGCTCAGAGTGACTACACAGGAGGGGTTCTACAATTTTGTCAGCCTGTATAATCTTTCCTCTGTAAAACAAGCACCAAAAGCTCATTTTTTATTAGTAATGCTATGAATAATGTATTTTCAATGTAAGCTCAAATAGAGCCTGTTTTTTGTGATACACGCTTTTTTTATAAGAAACACACTTATAAGAAACCTAAAGCTTAAAATTTGAAAATATTAAGAAACTTAGCTTGGCTCAGTTTCTCAAGCTCCTCCAGACCATAAACTGTTACAGAAAATATTACAGTGAGCTCTTAGCACTTTTTTTAATTGATCAAAACTAGAACTATTAAGAAAGAAACAACCCTTTATTTCCAAAAGCGAAATGAATTATCAGAAAGCAATAATCATACTACTAACACAGCACTAGTATATATCACTTAAAAATTAAAGTTCAAAATCATTTGAACTTAAAGCAAATAGGTCAAACATGTTTCCATTGTTGGTAAGCTCATCTACTTCCATGTCGTCAAAATTAAGAAACTGTTAAGAAACTTTTAGCCTCAAAATCTGAAAAAAATAAAAACTTGAGCCTCAGTAGCCAAAAATGGTTTCTTATGAAAAAAAACGTGTACGGTATATATATTCAATCTTGTCCGAGAGAGGTAATTAATTGGCATGATATACGACAGACTGTAGCCTGTTTATTATTTTATTTGATCTGATGGGTGTTACATGGGTGTTTTTTTTTTAAATAGCATTTCTAAAAGGGCTTTTCATTGGATGTGTAACACATGTATCTGTATTATGATGGTCAATGTGGTTTATTGTATTGACCGCTTGACTGGTCATTGTTTAACATTAATTTTGCAACCTTTATAGGGAAACAGATTAAGTGCAACAAAATATGTCGTCTGACAATTTTCGCTATAGCAGACCTCTGTAAGAGTTTTACTGGAAGCACTCCACACTGGTTGTGCGAAATGGTTTAACTGGACTATGTGGTCAACCTAAATTGCAATGCTAACCTTATGTTGCTTTAATGAATTTCTTATCTTCCATGCTTTAAAGTGTTTTCTTGATGCTGCATATACTTTATTGACATAAACTAGCTCCTATGCAGGGATTTTGTTTTATTAAAACATGCTTTTACTGGTACAACGTTTATTAGAAACCTTATTTACTCAAAAAATGATGTATATAACTTTTTATTTCATTATATTTCAGTCTTACGTTTGTGAAAAGTTTTAAAAAAACGATTTTTAGTAATTAGTCTAGCATCACCTGTTGCAAATGCTAGGCAAGCGAGGCTTAGGTTTTTTATTGGCTTGCGATACGTCGATGATTAGAAATAGGCTTTGTGTATCCTAAAGTAACAAAAAGAACACAGCTCCGTGATAACATTGGTTCCACAGCTTCATAGCTGTGCAGCTATCTTGTTACTGACTGTTACATAGCCAGAGCAGAGGCCTTCTCACTGTAAAGTGAAACAAAGGTGTCATATTTAAAAAATGTAACATACCTAGTCCATTTTATGTTTAATTTTCTTATCATGGACATAAATTAATAAGAATTGTTTTGCCAAAAGCTATTTTACCTATTTGTTACTGTTTGGCTATAACTTACATTACCCTCTTTCTATATACCTAAAGTCTGAATCCGGAAGAGCATAGCCAATACAAAAATTATTTTTCATGCGAATTTTATCTGGTCAGTCTAAAAACACCACGTTATGAATTTTAAATTAATACCATTCTTTTTACAAGTGTTGTTGCACTTTCGATTATCATAAATAGGGCAGAGAAAGCACAAACATGAGTTGGATTTTTTTATTATATAATGCTTTTAATTAGACACGTTGTTTTACTGTTGTGTTTAATTTCTTATAACTATTTTTTCTTTTGGTCAAAGTGAAAGCTTTTGTCTCTTTGTAAATAAGTATATATGCCTCCTTCATATTAGTACTAACTTAAATTAATTTAAGCATCCTTTTAAAGAAATAGTTGACTAACTATCTGATGTTGGTTCAACGTGTTTTAAAATTGTATTCTTGTTTAATATTTACAAATGTTTTTTCTTTTTTTAGGTGAGCCCTAATCAAAACAGCCACCATCAGCATTTCTAAAAGATCTTGAAAATGTTTTTCCAACTTACTATATCCAAAAACGAGCGGAAACAGCCATGAAACGATAAAATGCTCCAAGAAACAACAAGAATGCGCTGGCAAAAATTAAGCACAAGTTTCATACATCTAAAAACTAAAACATTCAAATGCTTATATTTTAATTTCTGAACTAATGAAATATTGAACTACTTTGTTAATTGAAGTTGTTAAGAAGTTCTTATAAATTTTTATGATGGAATTTTCTGCATCAATGCAGTTCAAGTTTACTTTATTTAGAATACCACATTGTTATCTTTATTTGATCAGTTTAATTGTATGTAGTATGATTTAAAAATGTTGGTAACCATTACTATTGTAAATCCTTTACTAATTGCTTACGTTTTCAACCAGGTGTTTTTAATACGGTTGCGAAAAAATGCAATTATTTACAGCATCTTAGAAACTACTTTTCTTAAAGTTGGCTTAAATGTAGTGTCTCCGCGAAAACAAACCATGTTTTTTTGCCGGAGTAAGGTGTTTTGATAAATTAACGTCTTTAGATTGCGGGATAATACATTGTTTTAATAAAAAAAGTTTGATGCACCAACAAGTGTAATCTTTTTTTTTTTTTTGACATAACCCCGCATTCTACACACTGATTGAGAAAAAACAAACACAATTCTAAGGTTTTATTAGATTAAATTGTTAACACTAAAAGTAAAACAATGATCTGTAAAAATTCGACAAGTACAATAACAAAAGCTAGATAAAAATTATGTAATACAAAATTTCACCAATCCTCCTTGGAGTTTATACATTCTTTCAAAAAGAACAACTACAAAAACATCAGTAGCAGATATAAGAAAGCCTTAATAGGTAAGTAATAGGATATTTTATGAGAGTAAGGAAATGTTAACACGGAATTAATTCACAACGGAAAATGATTTGCATATTCTTTATCGAATTAAAAAAACGTGAGAGTTTGAGCGAAAGTGAAATATTGCAGTGTTTACACGGCTTTCACATTGACCATATGACAACTACACATGCGCGATGGGACTCACTCCACCTAAAACTTAACTTCTGTCTGTTTGCATGAGTGTTGTAGACCTGTTAAAGAATTTCACTTTCGTAAAAGACTAAAGTCAAATCCAGACCGACGTGATTTTCACTTCGGGGTTATCATGTAAGCAGTTCAAATCTTCCTAAAAGACATCGAAGTGGTTTCAATTTACTTTGGGAAAAGTGAAACTCTATATGCAAAAAAACGATTAAATGTGTTAAAACAATCACCAAAACGATCCAAATTTTAATATACGACACAATTATTTCATACAATATGATACATATCAAACTTGAGGCAGGAGCCTGTGTCAGGAAATAGCGAAAGTTTTTATACTTAAACGTCGAGATTTCTTTCTGGGAATAATTGCAGATATGATAGAAATACTTTCCCCAAAGCAGCGGTAATCTACGTTCTGCAAGATATATAAAACTACATACAAAATATATACAACTTTAAATCAAAGCATATATAAAGGCGTTTTCAATTATAAGTTGCAACACGTTGATAACATTATTTTTAACTTAAACTTTGATGAAATTACGCTATAATACGTAGTAACAATACATCCACTATAAACTTTGCTTAACTCACTCTAGAACTGTGTGTCTGCATATCAGGCATGTGCTGAATATATATACACAGGCATATTAAATTGATTTCAAGGTATTTGTTAATAGTCTATCGAATGTAGTACTTCCACTCACCAACATAATTTAAAACAGATTTCTCGTTACAATATCGATATCCACCGGAAATAATTGTATGCGTGGTATGCGTTATATACATGGCATAATAACCCTATTCGGGGGGGGGGGGGGGGGGGGGGGACCGGTAGGTGGTGTGCCACGCCCATTTTGAAAGGCATTGTTCCGATTATTTTTAACTTTTTGGTTTAACTTTTTACTTTTTGGATATATAATAGACTTAAAATGTTAACATTTAGGTTTATATGTCTTAAGTTGCGCCTTTTGCTTTTACCGCCCTTTGACGCCCAGGGGCGTTACTTTTTAATTTTAGGGAACGTTGGCACCTCAAAGGGTCTTAAACTAAGCCAAAATAGCTAAAAAATGTTTATTTAATTATTAAAATTAACATTATTTTCAATATTTACAAAAAAGAAATAAAAATCTATCATGAAGCTACACAAATTCAAAAAAAGAAAAAATGCTGACGTCAGCATTAACCTAATACAAGGGAAGTTATGGGGGTACGGCATTTTTGCCCCCCTCCACCCCAGGACTACACTTGCCCCCCCTATGCCCCGGCCTGAATAGGGATAATACAACTTTGATTTACCAGAGACCCCCGATTTGGACTACAGCCCACCGTCACGCCACTGGTTACTTCTACTGAGTAGGAAATATCATCACATTCTTTGTCTAGTAAAACAAAGACGTTTGAAACGGCTGTAACCAAAAACATAACTTAACATGTACAAGAGTAGAGGTGTTCCATTAAGCTCGAAAGAACGTTCTGTTGGAAAAAACAACAGTGGGTTAAACTAACTTCTAAAATCATGTGTTTAAAGTGATTAAGGTAAAATTAAACGGCCCGAAATCTCTAAAGACCGTAAATCTCTAAAGAACCCAAGTCAAGTGTTCAACAAGAACAACACACAATGTGCAAGCTGTTCAACTAGATTGGAAACAATTTATGAATACTCTATTCTATAAAATCATTTAAAATAAAACAGTGACGTGTGAAAAACATTCGGTAACTAACGTGCCATAATAACAAACCATAAATTACATCAAATTCTCTTCATTTCATGTTTCTGCAGGTTAGTAAAAATAACTGAAAACTTGAAACTCCTTGAGTTACATCTGAAAATAACAATATTATTTTTGCTACAGGACTGTCCTATTTATGTATTGTTTCTATATAACATTTGATTGTAACGCTGTCATTTATTATGCATTTATCAAGGTCTGGTTTTGACAAAAATGAAGAAAACCCAAAACCGTGACCTTGTGATATTTCCATCCGTCTTGCTCTCCACAAATTTTCTTGTTCGTCAGGTTGAAGACACTCTTTATGCTTTACATCGTCGACGCTACAACACTCAAAGGTAACTTTTAAGTTAAATGGCCAAACAAGATCACAGTCTCTATTTCCCGCTAGAAGACATATATAAATACCTAAGCCTTCACCCTCTTTTCCTGACAAGTAAGCTTTCAAATAACATTCATAACCGTTTAAAGTCGAGAAAGGTAAACTATCCACTATCTCTTTTCGCTCGCATTTATCAGCGTAGTTTGTAATATGCCATTCGAAGTAACCAACAAGTATTATTTCTTGTAAAATACGTATAGTTTTTATTTCACTTTTTAAACCATTTATTAACGTATTTACATTCTTATTTTTCTCATCAAGTACTTTTAATTTGTTAGCTAATGTTCCCTTCTTGTTAATCTTTCTAATCTCTACACAAAGATCAGCAACTTGTATTTCTTGCTGTTTAAGGGTGTCTTCAAGTCGTGTACAATCTTGAACCCTTTCTGTAAGGACGTTGATTTCTACTTCCTTTATATCTGCTTTATTTTTAACTTCTGCAAAATTTGTTTTTATTTCATCCAAGGCTATGTCGTGATTTTCCAATCTTTTTTCGATTTTCTCAACGCTGTTATTATTCTGAGCCCTATTTATCATAGATTTTATTTTATCTGTGTTGATACTTATTTTGTTATTTACTTCTGCCACACCTTTTCTCATTTCATCCAGAACTATTTCCTCCTCCTTTAATTTTGCTTCAATTGCTTTCAATTGCAAATCCTTTTCTTTCATGCTTGTTGCCATGATATTCAGTTGTTCATCTTTAGATTTTATTAACGCTGACATTTCTTTTTGTTCTTGATCATTCAGCTTTAATTTATCCTCACATACCACTAGTCTTTCCATGATTTTCGCAACAGTAGTTTCTAAATGCTTGATTTTCTGTGCCTGATTATACTATTTAGAAAAAAGAAAAAAAATAACTTTCATGCAAAAATCGCTAGTAAAGGAACTGGTAGCGTAATAGGCCGAACCAGGATAGGAAAATAAATTTCTATGACAATCTATTTTTTCAATAAATCGTTCCTGTGATTCTTACTTTATAACACCTGATTTCACATTTCTAAGGCAGAAAAATATGCCGTCGTCTAATCTATCGTGAAGGTTAAATTTTTCTCCATTTTATTTCATTTCGATATACTTTGAGCAAAACATTTTTTCGCATGTAGAACAAGATATTTTCGCATAGGAGAATTAGTGAAATTACCTTTATTGCACAGATCTACGATTGAAAATTGGGAAAAACAGCCCCGTTGTTAGACAGTCAAAAATTCGGAGGACTAGGTTGTTGTGGAAAGTGCCCATAAGTAGGATGATTTACACTAACCAACGGCGACGCACATGAACCATCTTAATATTTTCCTTAACAATCAATTGAAAACGTTAAATTATATATCCAAAGGTATTAGATATCCTAATTATTTTTTTGGTCAAAAAAGCTCTTTATAAAAAACGGTTAGATAAGAATCTTGTGGAAATGTCAAAAATTGAAACATTATTTTTTGTCTGCGAAACTAAAATCTCAAAGATCTTCAATCAGGAGATATAAACAAATATGTAGATATATATACCTTCATAGGACACATTTTTTCGTGTTCTGAAAGTGTACTTCTCATAATATTTTCGTCACATCCATCATAGTGGCAAGTGATTATTTCAAATGGACATTCCATTCTCACATGTTCCTGATAATAAATCATCAAATAATACGAATTATTTTTGACAATTTTGTCACTATTTTATAGCAAATATTTTCTTGTGATTTTAAAAGGTTAAAATGGTAGTAATTTTGAAAATAATGTTATACTTCTCGTTTTAGTAGTCCACCTTTCGTAACCAAGAAAGTTTAAGCCCTGAAATTGGACTTTTACCTGCAGCTGTCGTAATTCATTCGTCCATGTACATCCTTTGTCAAAGTTATCACATTTTACTTGTAAATCCAAGATCCTTCTTTCAATGCCTTTATCTGGAAAAACCTAAAATGCTATTTTAGCGTCATTAAAGATTACTAGTTTTCCCGAAATTATGTCCATAACAATGGAAGACTTTTTAAGGAAGTACAGGGGAGATTTTTATCACCGCTTATAACTTAATTGACTAACATTTTAAATGCATGTAGTGTGGTACAATAAAATTACCCTGATCCAATACTAGTAGTAAAAGTTACCATGCATGACTTCTCGCTGGTTTACACGAATTTTTTTAGTACGAAAAATTCAACAAAAATAAAAAAATAGCTTTCGCAGATGCACAATATAGAAAATATTGACCTTGTTATTTTATATTTGTGTACCATATCTTGCTACAATCCTAGTCAAAAAATGCTAAGAAAAGAAAGCTAACTTCCAAGTTCGCCACCACAAGTAATTGCATAATATATCTCTGCATTAGGTTCACGCACTTGTCAATGTTTACACTGGACTTAGAGCTTAGATCATTTGGTTAGGTCCAAACTCTTGAAATGTGCTTACTGTTGCTGATGTCAGCATGGTATTTTTTCACGAATGTCGGTCCTGATGTGATTATTTCGTAGTGCGAGCGTGGTATAGCATGCGACTAGCACATTTAAAAGCTGTCTACTTATCCTACGCAAAAGTAGCGACCTTGCAGCCTGCCAGCTGCGGAACATTTAAAGTGAGAAGCTTTTCTCCATATTTTAAGTGGACGAAAAAGCTGCCATTGTCTCAATATTTTAGTTTAGGGTTGCAGATCCAAACCTGTCTAAAGTCTAGAATGCTCTGTCCTATTCTTAACTCCATTTGGCCTAGGGCATTTCGAACATATTAATGACCCGAGGGATAAGACAATGTCATAACCTCGTGGAAAGCTTGAAATTTGTCCAAAGTAACAATACTTAAAAATTAAATTGTTTTAGGTATAAAACGAATTGTAATAAAAATATAAATTCTGATATCGAAACAAAATTTAATATTACAATTTCGGATTTTTATGCAATTTGCATAAAAAAAACGGCTATTCGATTTTTCCTGAATTTTAAGTGAAATCCAAAACAATCGGGAAATCAGATAAATTAAGTGCTTAAACCTTACAAAACGATTCCTCTTGGAAAATTAAAGTGGTGTTGTGAATTTCAGATTTTAAAGATAATCCTAACGAAAGTGACTGTATTTCACCGATTACGTGTTTCATAAAGTTTAAGGGGTTGTTTCGTTTAATGACCAATATGTAAGACTTCGAGAGGCATGAAACGTAAAAATTAAGAAAGTATCATAATCATGCAGCAAAGCATATAAGAAATATTTAGGAAAAAACCGCACAGGAGCAACGTCTGCACCAAAACATAAGCCAAAACTCAACATATATACCTTTTCTTTATCTATCAAAGTTCTGTCGAGTGGACACAACAAATCAAATCCTCTAAAAGAGAAACAAGAGCAAGCTGTCAGCTGTCAGCTGACACTTTTATATTTATTGTCAGCACACTTCAACGGGACAACAATATAAAACAAACAAGTGTACCTTAATATTGAATAATCTTTCGTGTTTTCAAAGCAATCTTTACAAAGTCTGTGTCCACACTCCAAAATAATTACTGGATTTTTCAACACAAACTGACACACAGCACATTTCAATAGGTCATGTACCTCTGTCACAAAGTTAGCATCATATCCACCATTACACTCAGCCATGGTTGCGTAGAATTATCCTTATATCTAAACAGACTGAAGAATGCGAATTTTATAAAACATTTTTTTAGATTTGCAATTACAATTGTTGCAGATATACATCATTTCTTGTAAGCTTATATAAACAATCAAGTGATAATAACAAAGCCATATCATGTACCCATTTTCTTTCTTTCTGTAAGTCAAGGGTAGTTAATAATTTTCTATTACATGAGGTTCAATTTAAAATTTTTCCCATTTTTAAAATGATGTATGCCCGAGAATGCCTTAAATGATATTTTTTTGTTTTACTTTGAGAAGCAAATAACGTAAAATGCTGTATTGCATGTCACCCTAAGCTCACTTTATCGCGCATAATTTATCAGCCGAAGGAAAAAAGTGTTTAGAAAGTTAACAAAAATAAAAATATTTCAAAAATATATGAAAGCAAATCTTATCACAGCCGCAAGGTTACAACAAGTTTTACCTGTTTTTACCCCTAGTATCATGTTAAACGTCATCACAGTGTTTCAAAAGCAGAAACATTCATAGTAATACTAAATTTAATAATTCACATGTAAGCTATGCAAAAACAGACTTCCACTTACCACTACAAAACACTTATGAAAGACATCGTAAACCTTGAATCATAATATAACATCGCTGTTATTTACAATTGATTTCATAGAAACCAATTGCGTTGTCGGAGCAACAAACAAACAAACATAAGACATAAATAATAATAATAGACACAGACATAAACTTAATTGTACTGTCCGGTCGCAGAATACAGTTATGAACAAAAGTATCTTTCACAGATTTAACTACGTATATATTAGGCAGTAAAGCTTGTCGAACAGTATATATAAGACGTGTTAACTTTCCTGATCTGTGACTCTCGTTTACATCTTTAATGCAGATAAAACAACCTTTTGGTGGTTAAAAGTTATGTTTGCTCGTATACGATCGTATGTGTGAACATAAAATCTTTCAAAACTTCTTCTTTCGCTTGTTAAAAGCTTTCTCGACTTTCTCTTAAATGATATGAAACAAATCACGTAATGTAAAGGCGGGCTTACACACACAGTTTTCTTGTTAAAGAAATCTTTTGGAAGAAAAATGTCAAGCTATTTACACTATATCAATTTTTATTGCTAAATGTGTGTAGCTAATCACTTGAGTCATGGACACTGAGCAGCAAGTTGCGGTGATAATCTTTATAGCAACTTGCTGTAAAAAAACTGAAAGGACGAAAAAAGAAATAAGAAAAAGAAGAAATCCGTGTGGGTGAGGCCATGGCTTCAAAATCTAAGTCGTGTGTCTTGCTGTCAAGTTATCATTCAGAAATATTAGCGGTTAAAAGTAGGGCCAGGTTACCTTATAAACATCACCAGCTCCAGAACCAATCTTTTTTGACTCTTTCAACTTGTTTCGTTGGTTTCCAAAATAAACACGCAAGCTGTGCAATTTCCCCGCGGCCTCATCAACAGTAACATCAACTCCAGCTTCAGCTTCAGCTAACTGAAAAACCAATCTTGCCATGGCATTTTTTAGCATTGTTGTCGTAGTAATATACTCATGCGACACGTTATATAATACCTCTGTTTGTTCCCAAATTTGGATCAATGCAAGTACGTGTGTCCAAGACTGTGTTTTTTTGCGTTTATTTTTGACGACAGGTTGAGGCTGATATTGTGAGGACTCCTGTTGATTGTGTTGACTTCGATCTCTTTCCAGAGCGTCGAACTCTGCGCGATACTGGGGCTCTTCGTGTTTAATGTCGTGGTGTAATTCCAGTACCCTGGTCAATCTGATACAAAAAAAATAAAAAAGTGAAAAATCTGCACCATTTTTTATTATTCACTGGAAATATTACTTCAAATAAAACTTTTTTTACCATTCTTCTTCCTCTGCTGTTGGCGTATATGGTGCCTGTCTGTTGCGAAATCTACGCGTTGCATTATTCACTCATAGTTTTTTTTGTTGTAAAATGATGTATCTTCGTTTGTTTAAAATATACAAAACGTGAAACTCAAAGTGATGAATAAAAGTACGCTAGGTGATATAGTCTTGATGTCGGCATCCTTTGAAAAAACTTTCACACGGGGGAACTTTTAACCAACACAGTTGGTTAAAAAATCGCCTTTCGAAGAGTTTTTTAAACAGGTGGTAAAAACTCTCGAAAATGTTTTAAAATATTTCGAAATGCTCCTTACACTATGAAATATTACTTTCGAAAGATTTCTTTAACCACTTTAACAAGAAAACTGTACGTGTAAGCCAGCCTTAGCCCTTTGTCATAAACTATGCTCTTTAAAATTTCTTCTCGTCTAAATTCGTGTTGTTTCTCTCTTCTCTCTTAAAAAACTTTGTCTGTTCTCTCAAAAACACGCTCTTTAACACTCCTTCGCTCGTTTTACTCACATTCCTTTGCTTTCACAACTGCTTACGCATTCATCGCTTTTATTCAAAATCCTGTACGCAAAGTGCTTGAAACGTTACATCGTTAATAATTAATAGCCTTACCGAAATTGCGACGTTTAAAAGACGACGACGCTTCCGAATATTTTCAACGTCCGTCGTGTTCAACATTTGCCGGAGTTACGAAAACCCGCCACAACGACATAAGAAATATGGCGCGAATTATGTAAACAAACATTTCAGAAAGAGAAAGTATGCCGAACTTCAGGGAAGCTAGAGAAACTTTTCTATATTGTTATGCAGAAAATTTATTAACTGAGGAAGAGTTTTGTTTACTCTATGGCGTGAATACATCCAAGAACCCTGATTTCGACTACACATGTCATAACAAGTTTGACTTAAACGAAATTGAGCGACGATGATGTGGTTGCTGAGTTCAGATTTATGAAGAATGACATTTTACGACTTGTTCGTGCTCTTGATATGCCAAATGAAATAACATGCTAATTTTATAATGACCTAAAGGTTGATTCGTTGGAAGCACGTGTGTGGTTTTGAGTAGACTAGCCTACCCCTGTAGATATTCGATATGATTGCTCCATTTGGTAGGGCTGTACCGCAGCTAAGCATGATTTTTAAGCTAACACCAGGAAATTTGATGTTATTTGCAAATACAATACGTATGAGGGGTACTGCACTTGACAACGTTTGGGAGTTTATAGATGGAACTGGGAGAGCCTGTTGTCGACCACAAGTTGCAAAAAGAATGTTATACAAAAGGCATATGTTTTTTTGAAATATCAGGCTGTCAGTACTCCTAACGGATTGGTTGCTAATTTATATGGTCCAGTGGAGGGAAAGAGACATGATTGTTCCCTTCTTGCAATGTCAGGTTTGTTACAGACACTTCAACAGTTTTGACATGGTCCTAATGGAGAAATAATCTGTATATATGGCGATCCTGCCTATCCTCTTAGAAGATACCTGCTCAGTCTCTCTGCTGGAGCAAATTTAAATCAACACCAAAAAGACTTTAACAAAAGCATGAGTGCTGCTAGGGTATCTGTTGAGAGGGTGTTTGGTGGAATTATAAATACTTTCAAACTACAGAATAATAATAGTAAGTTGGCCTGAGTAGTGTAGGAAAAATGTAGAAAGTCAGTGCTCTTCTAACAAATGCACATGGGTGTTTGTATAGAAATCAAATCTCACAGTTTTATAACCTCGATCCACCTTTATTGGAACAATATTTTATATAATAACAAAATACAGATATAAAAGACATATATAACAAGATATATAACAAAATATAACATAATGTAAAACATAATATAACATTTCTTTCACTTTTAGTCTATGTACATAATTTGCAGGGCTAAAAAAATTTATCTGCCAACTTTGAAAGTAAATTGATCATTGCATTAGATTGGGAAATTAAAGTTTCCTCCCTAGCTCTGGTTACTTTCAACTCCTCTTTTTTGCTAATTCTAATTCGTCTTTTCTCATTTGGAAGTCTTTTTCAGACTTCTCACGTAAATATGCAATAGTATCACCCACAGAAGAGCGTTTCTTAGGAGTTTCATCTTGAGTGTTGGAAAGTTTAAACTGATCTGTACTGTAACTCACTTTCCAACACAAGAAATTCGTGATTACCTTAAGTGGATACATTTTGGCGAGTATTTAATTTGGCGAATGACCAAAATGGAATATTTGGCGGGGATTTAATTTGACAAATGATAAATTTTATAAAATTTGGCGAGGATATAATTTTTGCGAATACAAACAAAGGTTTATTTTGGCGGGGATTTATTTCGGCGAATGGCACAAAGAAATAAATTTTTATGTTTGAAATGTTTTATAAAAAATAAGAAAACGTATATATAAAAACAAGACTTAACTGCAACAATACTCCCTATACTTGTTGTATTTATAAAACTTTTTGTAAATATAAAAAAAAGTTCGTTTTTTTCTGAAAAAAAAACCTTTTTCTTTTTTTAATTAAAAAAACGTCTTTTTTTAAAGTTGGCAGGAAATTAATTTGGAAAACGGTAAATTATGTTAGATTATGTTAAATTTGGCGGGTATTTCATTTGGCGAATTTCGCCGAAATTCGACAAATTCGACAAATTTAATCCTCGTCAAAATTTATCCACTTTAAGGTATTAAGTGAGGTTATCCCAAGAACGCAAAAACCCCAGGGACCCAGGACAGAAAGATAAAACACAGTTTTTATACGAACAAGCGTTTTATTTTGAAAATGTTTATGGATAAATAGTGTTACTAACGACAATACCTCTATCTTCGATTCTTTGGTAGTAAATAACAATCCGTCACACAAGTTCTCAAATTTCTTCTTTATAGCTCTTAAAAATTCCAATAATTTTATACGAATATAATCAAACGAACTAAATTAAGTTTCACTCTCAATTTCTCGTATATTGACTCCAAATAATCCTAATTCAAATTCTTAAATATTTCATCTCTTCTCTTAAAAACGCAACCTTCTTCTCATAACTCTCCTTCAGAACTCTCAAAAAACTCTGTTTCGTAAAAATATAAGTTCAACAATAAAATATAACAAAGGCCTATTATACTTGCAAACTCTAAACAATAAACACCATGTTGAGAATCTCCCTCTTGTTTTCGTTTTCTTTTTTCAGATAATCTCTCAGTAGACATTTTCCGCATATCTTTAGCCTGCTTTTTTTCTTCATCAATTTTCTTAGTTTTTGCTGCACTCTCAGATGTGTGTAAACGTTCAGCCTCATTTTTACGTTCGTATATTTCCTGCAAAAGTTCATCGGTCTCTGACAATGGTTCAATTTCAAGTCCGCTACCTTTTTCTTCTTGGTTTTCTTCCTTACTAAAGATTGTAAAAAAAATTTAATTTGTCTCTTCTGACTCTATAAACCATAACATTTCACTTTTGTTTAAATATTAGCTGCAGTTTCTTCAGGACACAATCCTCTTTTTCTTCATCCATCTTGTTACGAAAACAAATCAGCGGCCAAAACTTCTCGTAAAAACATTACCTCATGTTCAATTTTTCTAAGAAAACAACAGACACAGGTATTATGCTCATGGTTAAATTTCAAAAATACATATTGTGAGTATTCATATAAAACATATACTGAATTTCCATGCATCAAGTGATTTCTTTATGCAAGAAAAGAAGATGTGAAAACTTTTTTTATATACCTATTTTTATTCTATTGTTGCAGGGGCGGATCGCATCATGACCTACTAAAAAAATTTGAAGATACAGCTGGGGGTCTTTCGCTAAAACGGGCTTTGCGAACCCTGAAATAGGCTTAAACGGGGACAAAAAACAACCTCGTATGCAGACGTTTTAGACCTTGATAACAGAAACGAAACATTCTCATAAACGCCGGAGCTCCGCATAAACACTTCAAAGAGAAAAACAATGACAACTTAAATGTATTTCGTTAGCATAAATCATTTTTAGACTGTTAATTCAATATTAATCGATTTCGACAAAATGCATTCTGTAGATATCGTCCACAGGTTTCAAAGTCATGTATCACCTGCTTAATATGTTACTTAGTTAACAAAGATATCAAAAGCCAGCTTGATTAAATTTATGCACATATATTTATATATATATATAATATACCTTGTGCATCACATGGCATTGATTTGTATCTTCTTGATAAATTCCCTCTTCAAATCAAGGAGGAAAAAAGAGAGGTTAATGAGACAATAATTGAACAACCTAGTGTTTATTATTGTAAAATTGTATTCATGTTTCTCAGTTTGTACTTTATTTTTTAGATCAGCTGTTATTAAACCATGCACCATCAACATTTTCAAAAAATCTTCAACAACAGTAAATTTTAAAGGCCTAAAAACTGAAATATTCAAATGTTAATACGTATTTATTTCTGAATTAATTGAATAATAATTCATTGGAATTGAACTTGTTCAGAAGTTATATTCAAATCGTCATGTTCATAAATAACAAGATTTGTATCCTGGAATTTCCAGAATTTTCAAGATCAGTTTTAAAAATATCCAGTTGAAGTTTTTACTAATAGTAGAGTACTATATATATACTAGTCGATAAGGCCCGTGGAAAAATCCACTTAGGCAGGATAACAGAGAAAAACAACCGTCATTTAAATTTTGATGACGTCAGCAGAGACATGTCAGAACACAATTTTTTTTTTTTTTAGAAATGTGTATGCCTGTTGCCTTCATCGTATAGATCTTGAAACGCTGATCAAGAAAATGTATAGGATCGTGTACTTGTGACAAACGGATGCAGAGATATTAGGGTTTAAAGGTTTTTTTTATGACGTCATTAACCCGTCCATTCCGAAACGGATTCGGTGACCCAGGTTTGGAAAACTTACCCAAATTGGTCCCAGGTAGTCCCTAGTTACCCACGCAGGAGATGACGTCAGTTATTTCCACCCGTTTCCAAGTTATTTAGCCTTAAATTTAAAAGTGCAATGCAATGGCTTCACTAATCTTAATATACTTTCCTTTGACGTCAATATTGCTCTAACGTCAAAGTTTGCTAATTTACAGAACAAATTTGTAGGCGATGTTTTATAGACTTTATCAAAGAAATTTTATCCACTTTGCAAAAGTCACAGACAGAAGCTCCGTATTATTATAGAGAAGTCGTTTGCCCGTGGAAAAATCCACGGGGTCGCCCGTCCTTTATATCCACTATAGATACCAAATAAAAAAACAGCAAAATAGTGAGCAAAATTAACCATAAAATTCATTTTTCTTTTCGTCAAAACGTTTTGTTGTTAATTCCATTGAAGCGGGAATAAATAAAACCAATATGTTTTTCATATACCAGTAGACAATAGACACGTGCTTAAGGGAATAATAAAAATTAATTACCCGTGACTTTTGTGTAATAAAGTTTACATAATTACACAAAGGTTTTTATGAGAACAATAAAATAAATTAACCGTGACTTTTTAAAAACAAAAATAATTTTAAATCAATTTCAAAAAGCACACAAAAGACAGAATAAAAATAAAAGTTTAGCAAAAGTGACACGTTACCGCGGCTGTTTCTTTAGAAAAAACAACACATCCACCTTGCCTGTTACAGACACACGGAACTGGCGTATTATTATATAGATATGTAAAAAAAAAAAATTTTTTTCTTTTTTTTAACATTGCAGGTTGTAGTAACAATAATAATTAAGAACTATAGTATGCTCAATGATTTGTTTACCCCATTCTCCGTTTTCAATGTCTACTTTAAATTTTAGAATCTTCCAGCCTAATGACGGAAATCTTCAAGCCGCAGGGCTTCTTGTTTTCTTATTTGAAGTGTTTATGTGGTACTGCGGCGAAAATGTTTCGTTTCTGTTATCAAGGTCTAAAACGTCTGCATACGAGGTTGTTTTTTGTCCCCGTTTAAGCCTATTTCAGGGTCCGCAAAGCCCGTTTAAGCGAAAGGTTCCGGGGATCCGCCCAAGACCCCCAGCTGTATATTAAAATTTTCTTAATAGGTCATGATGCTGCGCATCATGACCTACTAAGAAAATTTCCTAGATCCGCCCCTGGTTTCGCCCAATGTCAGGGCTCGTCAGCATGCCTAGGACAAACGAAAAATAGATTGAAAATATAGTTCGTTAACCGACATGGACAGTCATAATGCCGCTCCGAAAACCAGGTACTGTCGGCTGGAGTCAGGCCGAGCCCGGAATAAGGAAAATTTATTTATAGAAAGCGATTATTGTTAAACTGGAAGTAAAGAAATGGCTCTGTCAACTGCACGCACAGGAATGAATTATCATTGCGGGTTGAGTATTATCATTACAGCTTGCTGTTTTGTTACATCATCGTATGATGAATGTAAAATTCTCAGAGGGTTAAGTATTATCATTGCAGCTTGCTGTTTCGTCACATCATCGTATGATGAATGTAAAATTCTCAGAGGGGTTAAGTATTATCATTGCAGCTTGCTGTTTCGTCACAACATCGCAAAAACAAATGTACTGTATACAACTACTGTAAGAAGGTAAATGAAAAAAATTAAAAAGAAGGTAATTGGATTTATAACGTTATCGTCACCTTCATCACCACTACGTAAAATTTAAGTATTCGAGAAAGCTTAGAAGGAAAAAAAAGATTAGTTGCTCCTTGACCCAGGTACTGTCAGCGGAGCCTACTGAGCCCGGGGACAATTTTGAATCAATCAGGTTTGTCATCACCAAAAAGGGGGAGGGGGGGAGAGGGGAGAGAGAAATATATTGAGTATGAAACTTATTACAGAAAGTAGTTTCTTAGGTATGGATTTGTACAAAAAAATATACTTTATTTTAAAATTTATTTATATTTTTATATTTATTCAGAAAAGGAAGAAACAATATTATTAATTTTATTACTTGTTAATTTTAACTTTAGATATAAACAATCTGAGTATATATTGACATGAGGCTACATAGAAAAATAATTGATTTAAACATTTTACTTAAAATCCAATCTCCTGTTTTTAACAGCAAACTTATTGATGACTGATGAGGTGGATGGTACAACTTCTTTGTGTATATTTAACAAAGCTAAGCCATTCAACCTGTCTGCCACCATTGTAATGCGATTGTAGTTCTTAAGCCTTCTCATTGCAGATAAAGAGCGTTCACATTCGCAGGATGTCACTGGTAATGTGGCAAGAATTCTGAAGGCTACAATCAAATTGTCAAATTGTAATGATGGAATTGCTTTAAGAGTGGCTGAAATATTATCAGGATAACTATCCTGCATCTCCCAGTACTTATGCCAGAGATCTAGCTCAGCATCAAGAGCTAAAAAGTTTGGCATTTTAAAATAATCCGAAATGTTTTCAGCAGGAATGTTAGATCTGTTTTTTTTGACGTCCACAAGTTCTAGGTTTTGTAGGAGTAACACATACTTTTTGAGCTAGAGATACAGCTTTCTCATACCACATTTCATGGTAGGCATCAACTGCATTTCGTGTAGCCATGGCTGCACTTTTAAAGGCATCAATCATATGAAGTCCCTCAAAAATATCGTTGGATTTGCTCTGAAGCATTCGTGTTACTGGCAGTGTTGTATCAAATACAGACCGAGTAATTGCCATTGTAATAATAAAATCAAAACTTGTAATTAATTTATATAAGGACAAGGCTTTTGATGATGTGTCAATATTGCATTGGCTTTGAACAAACATCTCCTCAAGAGTGAAAACAAGAGGGACATAAAGTTCTTGGAATGTATCCATACCTTCAACACGTTCAATCCACCTTGTGCGAAAAACATCCTTAAGCTTATTTTTTAAGGAATCAGGAGCATGCAATTCAATATTTTTCACAAACATGTCTTCCCTTACTTGGGAAAAATTAAAAAAATAGGAAATCTCTTTTATGTTATCAAGCACATTTCTAATTGTTCGGACTGAACAAGAGGCACATATACAGAGGTTGAGGCGATGACTATGACAATGAGTATAAATAGCCTTCCTGTTGATTCTCAAAATATAAGCACAAAGACCATCCATTCTACCAGCCACAGCACCAGCCCCATCATAACCCTTATTTCATTCTGTGCAGTTTTAGAAATATAAGAAGAATTCTTATTACATTTTAGAAGATGATTTTCAAGGGTTGTGTCTCCACCACATACTCTGTAATTTAAAAGATCAATAAAATTGCCAGTTGAACCAGTTGAAAAATTTCCAACTTCAGGATGATATTTACTATCATCCCTGTGGCCACGAAGAGCAATACAAACACGACCACATAAAATTATGGTGTCAACAATTGGTGTTAAGAACTTTCGATTATTAGCTACCTGTTTTTTGTAGTTGGAATCTATGATTACATTGACTGGTTGAGTTTGTCCTAAAAAATTCTTTACAAATGTACTAAAAGTAAGGCTGGTTTGAATATGTAAACCATTTTTTGATGTTTCATGTTGTTTAAAAACGTTTTTGGCAGCTGGCCAATGTCGAAAATGTTGAGAAAGCAATTTCTGTAACTTAGAAGTTTTGTTAGCAACCTTGTGACCAAAAAGGATACCTGGCAAACAAAATGCTCCATCCAAAGTTGGTGAATATTTAAGCCATGAAAAGGTCTTTAGCCATTCATGCTGAAAGGAACGCCCACTTTTTTTAGCAAAAATAAAAGATTTATCAGGCACAAAAACATTGGTGATTAGGTTGTGTACACCTCTATCATCTAGACCTGAAACTTTAGAAAGGAAGGAGGCAACGTCATATTTGTGTTCAAAATTTAAAACAGTAGCAAAGGAAATATCATTTAAAGCTTTGTCATTGTTATTAAAATCTTCAGCAGATGTGCTATTATTGTTACTATCTTTATAATCTTCAGTTAGTTTATTGTTAAAGGAAGCTTTATTAGGAAAGAAATTAAACTGTTTATCTTTAATCACAGGTTTTACAAGAGATAATTTCCCTGTTGCCTGTGCATCCGGAAAAAACCTTGTTTGCCTTTTCACAGGAGGAGATAAAACTTTTGTGTCCACAGCTGAACTTGACTTGCGTTTAGGTATCTGCTTAAAAATAATTGCAACGAAATGATTAGGTGCAAAATTTTCTCTGGATGGAAGTAAGCCCTCATAGCAAAACAAAATATGAATAGCAAAAGCAGAGTTTGGTTGTCTAGGCTCTATTAATTGGTTAAACAACATTTGAGCTTTTTTGCATCCATAATCTGGGTAATAAGAAAATATATTCCTGTTTGTGACAGATGACAGAGCAAGGATAGCAAGAAAGGAACAATATTTCCGATCTAATAAATTTAAAATGGCTACCTCCTTAACTAAGTCTTCTTGTTTTTTGTCTGTGTTAAATGCAGAATTGCAGACAGACATATTGAGAATATCTTCCATAGATTTAAAGAGACTTTCTGGAAGAGCAAGGACAGAAGAAAATAGAGGATGCACTGATAAATTTAGAAGAGTCAAATGAAACGTAAAAAGGTTTTTTTTTACGGTGCCTATGGGGACCTCCTTTAGGGAGTCATTAAGAGCACATTAATGGAGTCAAAATAAGTGCTCAAATGACTCCTTTTAAGTTGTCATGTTTAATGACTCCATCTTTTTACTCATTTCGACCTAAATTCAAAATGACTCCGTTAAAGGAGTCAATTTTTCTATGACTCTTTTTATGTACTCCCCACAGGCACCCAATCAATGAGTCCCTAAAGGGTTTCATCTATATAATAATACGCCAGTTCCGTGTGTCTGTGACAGGCAAAGTTGATATCGTCATTTTCCTTTGAGGTTGCCGAAATTCTCTTTGAAGTCGCCGAAAAAATTATGTCCATTTTGCTAGCGGGTTTACTTTGTTTACATCACGTGATGAAAACGACTCAATTTGATTTGCTGAAATAAATTTAACGGCTAACTTTCGAAAAATGGTGTCCTCTCGCCACCAAAAAAACCCACAAAAGAACGATCTTGAAAAAAGTAAAATAAGTGGTTCAAAAAAGCATATTTAAAAAGAAAAAAGTCCAAGTGAAGAAGTAGAAAAGTGAAGTTGGAAGTGAAAGTGGAGCTACGTGGAGCTAGAAGTAAAGTAAATTTAGAAGTAGAAAATAAAGGCCACCAAAAAAAAGCACAGAAGAACGATCCCTTTACCTTGAGTAAAAGGAAAAAAAGTGGTTTAAAAAAGCATAGCTATATATTTAAAAAGAAAAGAGACCAAGTGAAGAAGTAGAAAAGTGAAGTGAGAGGTGGAGCTAGATGTAAAGTAAAGTTAGAAGTAGAAAACAAAGGCTAGAGTTTAAAGTGGATTTGAAATCACAAATAGTAAGAACTTTGATATTTTTAGACGTTTGGTTTTTATGTCGGTGGAGCAAGCAGACTCGCATTTCCCAGGATTTTATTTTACCGCGTATGTAGCCATATTTGTTTACGTTTTGTTGCATTATTCATGTGCGCTGACGCGTAACTAATGTATTGTCCTAAAATTCAAAATGCTACATAAAGCTGTTGGCTAACTAAAAAACGGAAAACTTTGGTTTGTTGAACTGTAATGTTATTAATTTTACATTACTATTGCGTCTCTTTATATGTGTTTTACTAAGCATAAATAGCTAGCTTTAGTTTTAGGTAAGTGTTCCCAGTTTAAGTATATTTAACTGGGTGTCTTAGCTACTGTTAGCTAGCTAATGTTAGCGTCCAAGTCCAGCTCCTCATCCCATGGCTAGCTCTAACCTATGACTTCTGTTGTTATTCATTAGTTTCCAAATTTCTCTTCTTTTATGAGCACGAATTATGATGTAACCTACCTACAAAATCTTTCAAAGACTTGAACTTTAGCAGGATAGTAGGATGTATTTTTATGCCCATAGAGTATAGATGAATTCCGTTGTTTATACATTTTCAGTGGTAAGCTCTTTCGGCTTTGGCATTTGCGTGGCAGGGAAAAAGATTGGGGTGCTAGGTGAAGCAAAGTAATTATCAGTTCATTTCTTCAAACTAAGGCATTCTTAATGAATTCAAATAAATCAGAAGGCATCAACCTACACTCGATAATAGTTTATATAACCCCAACGATGTCCCCGTTAGAAGAAATCCACAGCAAAAGACCTTTCTTCACCAAATCCTAGCATCTTTTTTCCTGCCACGCAAAAGCCAGAGCCAAGGAGAGCTTGCCGCTAAAAAGTAAACAAATGAAGTCACGCTGGAATTCATCTATAATTTTTTTCACATTACCTGTGCACTTTACAAGGGGGACCACATGCAATACAACATGTGGAACGAATTTTATAGAATTTAAAGTGTGTGTGTTAAGTTATTTATTATTGTTTTGTTTCTGATTTTGTAATCTAATGGGCGAGGACTGTATACACTGAAATGACTAATTTTTCTAAATTTTGAAGTGTTTTATAACCTTTTTGTGGAAGATTAATGGGTAATGGCAATATACGACATGCTGAATGAATTTATTTTTGTTGATTTAGATCATACTAAAAAAGAAAATTTTTGTGTTCTTAACTGGTTGATTTTTACATTTTGTGTAAATTTTTGCAGGAGAGGATGGTATGCAACCGAAATGACTGATTTTTCTAGATTTAAATTTGATATTTTCCAAACTATGGCTTTTTCATATTTTTGTATAAGCTTTTAAGGGAACTGTCGGTGTTCTTCTGTCGGTTTTGTGGGTGTTGTGAGTGTTGATGTTGTGAGTGTCGTTGTTGTAACTTTTTATCAACATGATTTTGCACCTTGCACGCTGTTCTATTTTATATTGTGTAAGATTTGTGTGGAGGATTTAATGCGATTTGACATTTGACATTTGGTGTAAGATTTTAAGAACATTTTTTTTTTGTATATGCACTGCAGACGTCAGCAAAACATCTAAAGCAACCCATTTTTTCATTGGTCTTTTGCCTAAGTGGATTTTTCCACGGGCCTTATCGACTAGTCTCTATAATAATACAGAGACTGTGTCTGTCCGTAACAGGCAAAGTGGATGTGTTCATTTTCCTTTGATGTTGCCGAAAAAAATCTTTGATGTTGCCGTAAAATATATGTCTTCTTTGTCGTGAAAAGCTGCGAGTTTTGTGTGGTTTGTTAAATGAAGTTCTAGCACAAAGTAACGGAAATTGTGTTTGCAAAAAAGATGGCTGTTCTTTTTAAGCATTTTTCTTCCCTTGCCTTCAAAATAAATCTACAAAAACATTTGAAAAAAGGCATGGTATGTAAATGAAGTATAGCAAGGTTTCAAAGGTTTGTTTATGTTTTTTTTTAGTTTTGATGATATTATTGATGTGAGACATGTTTGTTAGCTAGCATCATAAAGCCAACCACACCAACAACAACCTATAGCTAGCTTGCTCGGACTTTATAAATATGTAGCCATGTTCTTTATACCTACCTAAGTCTCCAGTTTATATTCAACTGACCAGCTATTAGCTGCTGTAGCTAGCTTATGTTAGCTTTAAACTTAACATTCCAAGTACCTAGCTAACTTGTGAGTTTTATGTTGCTTTTTACATGTAAGAGCTACCGTAGTTATCTTAGTGGTCTTTGCTAAGAATGTGGCTGTAACTTATTTCACTTGACATTTTAAGCTTAAATTAACAAGCCACAACAACTTTTAAAAAAGTATTACATAATATTTAAGAATAGTTTAAGGACTGTTTTTAAGCAAATAATGTATTTTTCACATTTTGTGTATGCAAATAATGTATTTTTCACATTTTGTGTAACTAAACTTATATATATATACATCGGTTACATGCAATATGACGAAACTATTTTTATTTAAAATGTAGTAATTCTGGTACCTTAAGTGTAGTGATTTTTGTTGTTCTAGATGTTCTGACTAAAATGTTTTTGTTTATGACAATTTGTCTTATTTAAGAAAAGTTTCAACTTTCAACAACGAAAAAACTTGTGTTTTTTTTTTAATATAATTCTTATTTGACAGAGGTTTTTGACATTATGGGGAAACTTTACGTAGCTTTTTCACATTTTTTGATTTTGTTGCAGTATTTACATGGGTTGTTGATTATATATTTATTTTATTTTTTTATTTTTTTGGGAAAGGCAACGGAAGGATTCACATTTTTTACCCTAAATGTAAAAAAGGTATATACATGAAAGGCTGGGGTAACTTTTCATTTGTATATATATATACATAATGTATATAATATATACAAACTGTTGTGTGTTTTTTGAAATGTTATGTGTTAGGATCATGCAATATACCGAAAGAATTAATTTTTGTAGAATTTTACTTTACACCTTGCTAAAATGAGAAATTCAACTGACATTATATATACAAAATGTAAAATTCCCACAAAATCCATCAAACGTTATTAACCCTGAAAATTTTAAACCTTTTTACTGACTCTTTTTTTGACTTGCGAAGTTCTTTTCCTGCAAAGATTTCTAAAAGTACAGAAATACTTATTTCTAAAATGTAAATTTAATTTCTTCCAATTTATGGTTTTGACATATTCATGTAAGAGTTTGTGGGCAAAGACATAAATCAGCATGCTAAAAGAACTGACGTTTGTTGGCGTAGAATTACTAAACACAACCGTTTTTTACATTTAGTGTAAACTTTTGTGCATATGGCCATATTCAATATATACACCAAAAGAGTTAGCTACTTTGTTGATTTTGGTTTTATACGCTTTGTAAGCTATTGTTTTCTTCTTTTTGACATTTTGGATTAACTTATTGTTGCAGAAGGCATATACAATATGCATATAAAAAAATTGGAATTTTGCAAATTTCTGTTTTACCACTCAATTTTCACATTTTATATAAATTCTTTGGGACAGGATGGTATGAAATAGACCAAAATACCTGATCTTAGTTGTTTTTGATTTACAGGCTGTGCCTTGTGAAACTTTCAGGTTAACATTTTGTGTAAGACAATGGCATGACATATACTGATAGA
Source organism: Hydractinia echinata (assembly GCA_030067915.1). Lineage (NCBI taxonomy): Eukaryota > Metazoa > Cnidaria > Hydrozoa > Anthoathecata > Hydractiniidae > Hydractinia > Hydractinia echinata. The sequence goes on along the minus strand of JASGCC010000042.1, from coordinate 1,343,284 downwards.
ACTGATTTTTGTTGTTTTAGATGTTATATATAACTGAAACTTTTTTATATATATTTATGTTATTTTGTGAGGAAGGACCATACACAGAAGAAGAATTAGATCTTACACATTGCAAGCTGTGTTTTCTATATTTTGTATAAATTCTTACCGGTGAGGACTCTGTACAACATAACGAAATGACTGATCCTTCTCTATTTAAATTTGATGTGTTCCAAATCGCAGTTTTTTAAAAAAAAAATTGGGGAAATTTACCTGGGTTTTTGACATTTGTGGTTAAAATTTCTCAGCAGAGAATAGTATGGTTGCCGTTTATATTGTTTGTGTTGCAAACTGCTGTTTTTTAAATTCTGTGTAAACTTTTGTGGAAAAAGAGCACATGCAAAATACTGAGAGAACAAATTTTTCTACAATTAGACTGTGAGCTGTTGTGTAAGTTGATTTTTTTTATATTTTGTGTTATAAACTTTTTTTTAAACTTTAAACTAACTGTAAGTAATGTCAGTTTTGCTGGAAGAAAAGTCCACAGTTTCACGTTTTTGTTTTTATTAAGAACTTCACAAAATATTGCGGGAATAAATATTTGGTGATGATAAAAAGTTACTGAATGTTCAGACTGAAACTGTTTAACTGTTGCGAGGGAGGACCGTATGCAAGTTATACTAAAAAAATAATTTGATATTCTACACTTTCCAAGTTGTATTTTTGTATGCACTGAAATGACTGCTTTTTCTGAGTTGAATTTGATGAGTTACATATCCTTTTTGTGGAAGATTTTATGGGTGAAGACAATATAGAACATGCCAATTGAACTGATTTTTGTTCATATTTTGATTTGCTCCTCAGAAACCTTTGTGTTCTACATTTATTGTAAACTTTTGTGAGGAAGGACCATATATATATACAATGTTTTCAAAATAATAGTTTTTGTTGATTTGAAATTTACTCCTTACTCATTGCTTTTTCGACATTTCAGTTTAAAATGTTTGGTAAAGTCAGTATGGATCATTAGACAAAAAAATTGTTTTGTTAACCAATTAATTTTTACATTTTGTCCATATTTTTGCGGGAGAGGATGGTATGCAACCGAATAAATGTTTTTTTCAAAGTTTAACATTTTGTTTTTTAGTGTTTTGTGTTTGTTTAAGTGTGGCTTTTCGATATTGTTCAGGTTGTATTGTTGTATAAGCATTTAGGGAAAATACAATGTTTAAAATGCGTAAACAACTTATTTTCATACATCTGTGCTTTCTTTTCGACACTTCGGATTAAAATATTGAAAGTTTTCAACATAATCACATAATAAGATGTATACATATTTGAGATGTGTTATTTCTGACATTATTATTATTGTTGTCATAACTGTCTGGGTTGTGACTGTCAATGTTGTCACTTTCTACCAACTAGATTTTAGACATTGCACGACGTTTTTTTTTTATATTTTGTCTGAAGTTTTGTTGGGAGGATTTCATGCGATTTGACATTTGATATTTTGTGTTAGATTTTAAGAACGTTTTTGTTAAATTATGACTTTTTCTTTCTTTTTATGCATTTTCAGATTATTTTTTTTGGTAAAAGGCAGTATTCAATATACTGAAACATTTGCTGATGTCATCAAAATTCAAATGACAGAACTTTTCAATTGTTTTTCTGCCTAAGTGGATTTTTCCACGGGCCTAATCTACTAGTTGAGTAATAATAGTTCCCGTTACGCGTTCATTGCGCAGAAAAAAACATCAGATATATCATTGGAGTTTTTATTGCCTTGTTTATTCAGGCTAAAAATTGTACATAAATTTATTAATATATTCGGAACGAAAAATATTAATTATTATCAATAACGAAAAATATTAATTATTATCAATAACGAAAAATAAATACTAGAACAGAAAAATATTCAAATTATATTACACCTATGGCCGTGCGTGGACAAACAGTAACTCAGAGAACCTTTATTCGCACAAGCAAATTTCAATTACAAAGCCAGGACTCTGAAGATTTGAGGACAGACGTTTTTGGGTGACCATTTTTAGAAATGTTTTTCCGGAATTTATAATATACATATACAAGTAAAAATACTAAACACATAAGTAAAACAGTTACTACAATCTTAAAAATAAGCTACATAAATAAATTTTCTTTTTTCCTGTGAAATTTTTTGAAAAGCAGCATAGAGGAATCTTCCCACTATTAAAAATCTAGGGCAGTTCTGAAGATATCAAATTTCAAAAACTTGCATGAGCACATATGATATTGGCATTTTTCGCAGGTGTAAATATTTTTTTATAATATATTACAGATAAAAATAGGACTACGCAACTTTTTTTGTATACATTAATTCAAGAATAATTTCAGAGTGAAACTTTTCAAGCAGGTTTTTGTGTGGTATGTATATACAAAATATACGAGTAGGATGTCATACTTGTTGAGACGTTGAAAGACAGATATCGGTAGAACGTTTGCACAAGCACCAGTGTCTATTTTATACGTAACCCTTGTATCATTGGTTAAGAGATCGATTAGCCAGTCTGGATGATCTGATGAAGTTGGATCGGATATTTCGTTGACGTTGTTCGCTTTCGGTGGTTGGTTCAAGTTTGATTGATGTCAGGAATAATTCATTGTCTGAACTGTCTGTGTCTGAATTAGATTGATGTTCTTGTTCAACTGAGCCAACTGGTTTTGATGGACGTCGTATCTCTTTGGTTTATTATTACGTTGAGATAAGTTTTGATTAGATTTTCGACAGTGTCCTTTACTTTCACAGATATTGATATTTTGCCGTAAGCTGGGAATGAACCACGAGGATGACTTCCAGCAAAGAATTTCTTTGCTTTTTTGATGATGGATCATCTGATTGATATCAGAATTAGCAGTTGATGACGATGGAGTTGTGTCAGGTTTGTTGTGCATAGACATAGTTTGCAACTTTGATGCCTCACTAGCTCTGCAGTGTTGGATAGTACTTTTTCTAATGTGGTGTCGTTTTCGCGGAGTAGGCGTTCTTGAAGTTTTTTTTCCTCTTAAACCGATATTATGATCATGTCTTTGATGAGAGAATCCCGGAGTTGATTGAGTTCACAGTCAGTCGCTCAATTTACATACTAATCTAGTGTAGTATTCGTCAAATTTCTCAAAGTGTTCCTGACGAGCAGTGAAGAATGTAAATCTCATACAAGTCAAAATTTTTCTCGGTTTAAAGTGATCATCAAATTTCTGGAGAATAATGTTCAATTTCATTTCATCTCCTTCATTGAATTCAAAGGTATCGTAAATTTCTTTGCATTGCTTACCTATGCAGTGAAGAAGGATTGATGATTTGACAATATCTGGCTTATCAGCAGATTCGGTGGCTTGGAGGAAGATTTGAAATGCCTGCTTCCATGATTTCCAGAGTTCGGCAAGGTTTTTTGAATGTCCAAGTGTAGTGCCTTTGGAGCCTTGAGAAAATCCATTATTATTAAAATACTGTGAGTATTGGGAAATATTGCCAGTGAAGGATCTTGTGTAACAAATTCAATATTCTGAAACCATGTTATATGCAGATATGAGTGGATGTAAAGAGAGTGAACAAGTAAAGCTTTTCAGCTTGAGTCAGCCATCTTTGATAAAAATAACAAGAGTAAAAACTATGTACAGGTCTAATCGAGATATAGATAAATTTGGAGGGCTAATCTTAAAAAGACCCTACATGCATACGAAAATTACGAATTAAGTGAACGCTACCGAAAACAGAAGGTGGCCAAAAACCCTTCTGCCAGCATTATGGAAATCACCAATACAGCCGCGAGCCCCACAACTAGCGGCATCATGGAAAGGGGCCAATGGATGGCGTTGGCGGAACCCTTAAAAATGTAGTGTTTAGGAAAGTAAAATCGGGTCAAATAGTTATCTATACACCGGAAGATTTTTCATAAGCTGCAATGGAATTTGTGCCATCAATTCTGACCGTATATCTTCCAAAAGAACCGGAAATTAGAGAGCCGGAAGGTATACAAGCCGCCCCACTAATCAAAGATACACTCCAAGTACACCGGCTGGAGAGATGTTTGAGTCAACGGAACGAATGCTCAATCAAATTTTATAGAACAGCTTCCGACGAGGAGCCTTTCCACACTCAGTGGTACAGCAAAGTCGGTGGCTTGATTTGTGGGCATAATGAATCTGATGTTGGAGAAAACCATTGTGCAGAGTGTCTAGCTCCTTACTATGTAAATGATCGAGATTGGCTGGAATGTCCTGTGTGTAAAAAATGGTTTCATGAGACATGTTTCTACGTTTAATCACTCCTAGTAGTAAAATAGATAATGAAAAAGTGGTGATTTCATGTAGAAAATGTCTGATGGAACTATTTTTTGCAAACACATTTATTTTAGTGTCGGACGGAAGAACAACAACTTATTGTATCCATTTTAAGAAATTGTAGTTTGAAAATTTATATTTTAAGGTAATATTTATCAAGTTCCTTAACTACGTTTTATGATTAGTTTTGTTTAATTCTTAATTTGGAATTTCTTTAAATTATTTCAAGTTCACAGATATCTGTAATTGTAGCTATTTTAGTGTCGGACGGATCGATTCTTTAAATCCCCATTTTCTTTATATATACTTAAATGGTCTTTAGATAATTGTTCCAATTGATTGCATTCCAAAGTGGTGAAACGTCCAATCATACTTTTTGGGGGAATTTTGGGGAATTTTTTTTCTTCCCGTCCGACACTATATTCAGCTTCCGTCCGACACTTATTATATTGCTTTTTGTAAATTGGTAGCAATTGAGTTTGAAAAGTGTAAAAGGTTTCAAATATTATTTAAAATAAAGACTATTACCTTATAGCAAATATATATTTCTTGTGAGTCTTTGTCACTGCAAGTTTCGATAGAATCGATTATTGAATCAAAACTTTCAGAAATTCAGTTTTTATCGATTCCGTCCAACAGTAAAATAAAATTTGATTTTTTTTCTTTCCTCTCTTTTATATACACTTCTGCAATTTACTCATGCTAAACAGGCCCCAAGTCAACCGAATAAGGGTATAAAATAAAAGTATTTACTTATCAACCGTTTTTTATGACTGATCGAGTTATCGATTTTTCCGTCCGACATTTTATTAATAAAAAAACAGCCCCATGTACAGGTGGATAAACAATCCTAGCTTGATAACATAAATAACAAAATGTTTCTTAAATTTTCCTTCATTTAACCCTGAAAAATCTTTGATTTACAAGGAATTTTTTAGGTTTGGACTATGGTTTTGATATATATATATAGAACGACATTTGCTATGTTTTTACATATTTTTTTCTGTTATATGTACAAGTTTCTTAATGTTGGAGATCTCTTAACCTGGTAAAGTTCCTTAAAAGTTTCTTAAAATTTGGCTTTTCTGAGCCTAAGGTTTCTTATAGACTAGTTTCTTATAAACAACGTATTGTACTCAATGGCTGTGTCCGGTCGCTTATAAGACATAGTTTTGTGTGATTAATAATGGATTATATTATATAATGCTTTGTAAAACTTTGACAATAAGTAAAGCATAGTAAAAAGAATTGTTTTGGATGCACTAAGAACATACAGATTAGACTTCTATTTTGTACTTCTCCTGAAGTTAATACAACTTGTATAAAATAAGCTATTATAATTCTACCTGTAAAATATACAACAAAAATATATAACAAAATATTCTCTTTTGCTTTCAATTATTTAATGCGTCATGTGCGCGATTGTTGCGACCGCAACCTAAACAGGAAAATCGTGTTAAATAACGAAATTCATGAAGGAACTTGCTAATCAATGTTGTTTGACACTAAATTGAGAAGAACCTAATTTTGTTACCTTTCATGAATAGTTGTGATTATGTCATATCTGTGAGACGAGGAATTAATTAACAAAAGCCGGCATTACGATCTAATAATTATACAATGATAACGTTTCCTCCCTTGGTTCAGTCACATGATAATATGACATACCTGCAATACAAGTTTACGGGAAATGATTTGTGCGCATTTTGGCTTTATTTTGGTGCACTATGGTATCACAAAGGTCATCATATCAACTCAACCATATTGGTGCACTAGTTTTGCCTATACTATAGTTGCGCGCATTTTTTTTAAAAATGAACTTTCTAAATATACGTCAAAAATATGTAGTGTTCGTCCGATGATAAAAATAAAATCAGTTTGCTCTTGTATACCTTTCTTCATATCGGACTCGAGAAGGAATTACAGACGTCTCGTAAAACAGTTTCCCAAGTATTGCGCATTTCTATAATCGCCACCCAAACTGATCGTATCTCAGCAGAAATCATTAAATGCGATATTCCCGATGAAACATTTTGAAGAATCATGTGAGCACACTACACAACAATCATTGAACGCACAACAATCATTGAACGCACAACAATCATTGAACGCAATAATGACTCCTTTCAAGGAGTCAAGCAAAGAATGAAACCCTAAAGGAGTCAAATGAGCACCTCAAAAGGGAGTCATTGCAGGTTGACTCCTTCTTGTGTCTCAATTTGACTCCTTTTTGACTCCCTAAGGGAGTCTTTGTAAAATGATTGCATTTAAGGTTTCATTTGACTCTTCTAAATTTATCAGTGCTTACAGTAAAAGCTAGCATTCATCATTAGTTCCACTGACACAAGAATTCGCAACTCGTCAACCATCACATTTTTCCCAAACAAACACAACGCCATAGAACTCTGCAGGCAATTTCCATTGACCTGAGACCTGTAATAAAAATAGGTATTGCTAGCTATTCTAAAACTTTAACTACACATTTTGCCAAACTGCTGCCTATTAAAGGTTTGTTAACGAAATTCAACTTGCTCAATATATAAGTAAACTAAGAATGCATCAACAAAAGAAACTGAACAAGCAAGACATTTGAGATGACCTTTTCACATTTTAAAACAACAAAGATTATTCATAATCTTTTTTAAGACAATATTCAGCTGCATAGTTAGTGGTCATAGTAACAAAAACGCATAGCTATTATAGAAACAACAAAAGATAAACATAAACAACTCACTTCAACGTAATTGCGCAACCATCCTTCTTTGATTTCACATAGGCAGGAAGGTAGTATTCTGCATGGCAATTTCTTTGGATAAAAACAAAAGTAAGTTGTTTTTGCAACACGTCAGTAGATGGCAAAACAGAATTACATTTAAACTTTTAATTTAATTCGGCGTAAATTTGAGGTAGCTCATCAAAATTTTCGTTTTCAAAAACTAACTTCACACGCTCTCTCAAGCTCTTGCAAGCCATGTTGAGAGCGGAAAGAATCTTCCGCATGCCTTACTTATATTTATACCAAAATGCCTACAAATTTTGACAGGTTTGTTAAAAACTTTCTGACTAAAAATAGTTCAGGCCCACATAGGTTGATTCTAGTCCACGGTGAAAGCCTCACGGGATAACCTAGAGCCAAGACTGGCTGGCTTCAAGATTTCTGACTAAAAATAGGTCAGGCCAACATAGGTTGACTCTAGTCCACGGTGAAAGCCTTGCGGGATAACCTAGAGCCAAGACTGGCTGACTTCAAAATTTTTGACTAAAAATAGGTCAGGCCCACATAGGTTTGATTCTAGTTTTTTATCTTAGCTGTTTCATTTTGCCACGTTACCTCTTGCATTTTAAAAAAAACCTTTTTCCTGGTTTCGTTTTCACTTTGTTGCCTCTAGCGCAGGTGTTAGTTCCTGTTCCTTTTTAAGTCTTTTTATGCAAACTTAGACCTCAAACTATTGTAGCTACTACAAGACTGGCTAACACAGGTCAGGTCAACATAGGTTGATCCAATTCGCGTTATGAGAAAACAAGGAGGAATATTTCGACCTTCAGATTCTGGGTAAATTCGACAGAATTCGATTTCAACCCTCGGCATTTTTTTACTAGGTCGCGTGACAGGGTTGACCTAGTGTAAATCCGCGCCTGTGTTGGGCAGTGTTTTCCCCCATAATCTAAACAGAAAGTACAAAAAGGTTTAGCTGGAGGTAGGTAGCTAATAAGTCAGCTATAAAAATGCTGCTAGCAATTTTTGCAATCAAATAATACTAAATAAATAATATATTCAATGTATGAGTAAGTTCGATATAATAGAAGACCGTAATAATCGAAACCAGTGTAAAAATAAACCAAAAAGTGTAAAATAAGTACAAAATTTTACGTATGTTCTATCTGCGGCATATCAAAGTCAGTTTTTGCGTCCTCGCGCTTGCCACAGAACGGTAGAATGAGGGAATTCTCATCTCGCGCATGCTCGGTTGAAGTACATACATCTTACATCTATATTAAAATACCCGTATACGTCTGTCCGTCACGCAAAATGGTAGCTTAGCTGCACAAGTAGCGAGACGCACGCAATGCGGTATAAAAAGGACGGGCGAACCCGAACCCGAAGAACTAGTTTGTTAAATACGTCGTCGTCCTCACCTTCGCCGCGCTCTCCGTAAGGCCCCTAATTACTCTAACACTACGCGGAATAGTGGTATTTTATTGCCCTCTTCGCTAATTTTATATTTCTGGAAAAAGAAAAGAAATATGTACTGGGTACGACTTTGGGTCATAATATTTTGTAACGTTAGTAATCTATTATTGTGTTTTACCTGATCTCTATTGACATTATTGTTGTTCTAATACCAACAACTGCGTACCAGGTCTCATTTTCGTCGTCCGAAAAAATGTAGAATTTGGTGGATACCGTTGTAAAAGCATGGAACACTTTCAACAGGATTGCGTGTCAAATACACGCAATCCTTCGTCATTTTGTCCAAGTCTTTAAGGAGCATCGGCTAAGTGAAAAATGTTACTAACTTTTCATGTGCCGCTGAGCCCATTACAAAACTGTTTTTCACGCGACAAATCTGGTTCTTTACAACTTTTTTAAAATTTGTTGTGTTTGTTGACAGTGTAATGGGCCACCGAGACAAACCGCTAATCCAACTCAACGCAATTTAAAAAAATCGGTGTTATCTGCATCTTTGATACAAGGCTCACAAGCAATGGCCTGATCGGCTAGCTAAATTGAAAAATAATTTTACCTGCTAAGGAGTTTGATTTTTTTTTCTATTTGCATAGCCTGAGAGTACTATAAAGTGAAGCGTACCTCTTTCACTTGTTTTTCTTCTATACTGCGTGTAGTCTCTCTTTCGGTTGGCTGTTCCTTGTGAGGAAACTTAGTGGGTATAGAGCCTATGGATCAAAAAACGTTTTGATCTATATTTGTAGAATAGTTTATTTTGAAGTTCCTACTACGAATCAAAACAACTTCCTTCATAATGATCGGGACAAACACTAACGTATTTTGACAGATTTGTGCGATTAACAGACTATCCACGCAGATCTTAGTTTTCGTTAGTTGCTAACGTGAAGAAACTTTTTATTTTTTTAACGTTTTCATTTTCATCTTTTCAGTGTTTTTAATGGTGTTCAAGCAACCCACGAGGAGACAAAAAAGTCAATTTCAACACCCTTTCAAATTGGTAGAGATTTATAAAGAAAGAGCATGATACAAATATCACCTTTTTTATTTTAAGAAACTTTAGGCTATGTAGATGAGGGCGTTTTTTAATGTCGCTTTAAGTAGCGTGAAAATATTCTGGTGAGTAAATTAGAAGTTATAATGGAAGACATTATTAACCCATTTTTGCGGAGAGTAGCGAAGTGAGCGCCAGCGAAGCCCATTTCCTCATTAATTAGCCAAATATAAGTAGGGTGGAGGGTGTATAGGATTTTCGCCCCCACTATACATCAAAATCATTGAATTTTTGTGTCACTTTTTTCGGACTGGGTTGCCCAGTACTTTAATCCGGTCATTCTCCTATATAATTGCTAAATTTAGCGAGACAAGGTAATTTCTTTAAATACAGCGATGGATTGTTTTTTAAAGATGGCTAAGCGGGAAGTTGGTTGTTTCCAGTTGAGACTAAATCAGCCTACACTTTTTAGTCACGTGATACATGTGTCACCTTTATTAATATCATGTGACCATTTCTCGGACACACAGCGCCTCAAACTCAAACTTTCGTTAATCTAAGCCATATCGCAACTGACGGAAGGAAGGGCTTGTTCAAGAAAACGAAGTAAGGGTATGTTTAGCTAGTATATCACTATTTTATACATGTAATGAACCTCTTCTTAGCCCGACTCACACCTAAAGCCAGCTGGCGAATTAGTTGGAATAATAATAGAACTAAGATGGCATATAGCTAGCTACTGTATAGCCAGCTACTTTAAGAAGAGTTAGCTAGCTAGCATAAAAAAGAGCAAACAGTGCCATATACCTAGCATAAAACTAGCTACAAAGCTAGCATAAAATTAACTACTTAACTGGGATAAAAACTACCAATGCTGCTAGCATAAAAATAAGCTATTTTTGCTGGCGTAAAATCAGCAAAATAGCTAGCTCGCTAGCATAGAAAAATTCTTTCAGACAGATTTTCTAGCTATATAGCCATATAGCTAGCTAGCTTTACATATACTACGTGGCTGAGATAATTTTATAGGAATGTCACATCACATAGCTTGTTCTAGCTACAATCGTCCACAGAATTTGTTGTCTCAGGCAATTTTCTATATCAAAAACCAAGAACCAAAAAGTTTACAAAAGTTAGCAAAACAACATAGCCATATAGTTACATATCCGTCCCCACTGATGATCAATGTTTATATAGAGGTTGACGTGGTCATGTGTAATCATTTAAGTTGCTTAGCCACAAAGGGCACTTCTTAAACATTGAATATGGAGGGGGAGTGGGGAGCCATATTTTTGTGGACGATTGTAGCTATATTGTAGGCACGTTAGAAAATTAACTTTTTTAACCCTGCCGTGAGCATACACCAATGCGGCTTACGTTACAGAAACTGAAATTATGCGGTATAAATATATATATCAGGAAACTTTTTCAACATCAACATTTGTTATTACTGACGCGTTTTAAATTCTAACAAGCACTTCTCATGCAATTGTAAACATGCATTGAAAATCTTCAAATATATTCCATATTAATTATTTCTTATTTAATTTCCCCTTATATATAAGTATAATGGCCTGATAATTTCTGTTTCTGTAACTTGACCTGATCTTTACACCAATGCAGGATATCATGCTTGAGTCCAGATCTAGCTAGGTACCAAGCTAGCCTAATTAATTGCTATTCTTTTGAGGTTTTTGTTCAGTTTGGAGTTATATAAGAGCTTTTTATCCTACTGTTATGAAAACTTGTTGTACAAAATAAACATATACTGCTGTCTGATTTTTAGTTGGACAGGGTAACAACGGGCTGTTTTCTCTGTTTTTTTGAACCGAAGTTGCAAAAAAGTTTTTTTGGAAAATGTGTTATGCCTATCCGATGTCACGATTAATTTTTTAACTTTCACATAAACTTTTCCCCTAAAATATTGCTGGATTCTTTTTGCTTTAAGAGTGTAAAAACAGGTTATAAACTGTGTTTTTATTTTTAAATGTTACAAAAACTTTTCTGTAAAATAAAATTGCTGAGTGATTGTGTTAGCTGTGTAGGATAACAACAGGCTGTTTACTGTCTGTTTATTTGAACCGAAGTTAGGATAGTTTTTTGGAAATGGGAATTATGCCGAAACGTATATGTGCGAAACAGTATACCTGTACCAATCACTCAGCCCCAGTGTTAACGACAAGCTATTACCTGTGTTTCTATTTAACAGAATTTGTGCTAAAATTTTTTTGAAAGGGTTTGTTTACCTATACTAATGGCTCACCGCAGATTAATGTACATATAAATTTTAAGTTTCACCGGGAACATTTTGTGAAAAATAAAAAAAGGTTTGCTGACTGTTTTCGCTATGACATGGCACAATGTGTAAATTGTCTTTTTATTCCAGCTAAAGTTGAAGGAAAGATATTTCCTGAAAAATATAATTACACCCGAAACACCTTAAATGTTGTGTGTGTTTCACCCAATTTACACTGCATACCTGTACTAAGGCGCTCCACCTGAATGTGTGGTAAAGTTTGCAATTTGTATTAATTGTACCACCAAGCCTTTTAGGCTAGGTAACACAGTTACTTGTGGCTTAACCAGCATTTCTCAAAAGGTAATTAACTAGGCTGTGTGCTGTAAATTCCTAAGTGTATATAATATTCACCTGTAAAGTTTCTTATATATTAATATTTATGCCCTGCTGGTCTAGTGGCTATGACACTCATGCAAATGAGAGATCCAGGTTCAAATCCTTGACAGGGCTAGGAAAAACATAATTATCTTGCACCTACAACAACCAGGTATTCATAAGTATAGTATATGATATTAGCTATATTGAGCATAATAGGTAATCTTTGAGTCGTAGAGTTGCATACATTCACCACTAACATTTAACGAGCCCAAAAATGCTTTGTTTTTGTAATAAATCTATCACGTTATGGTAAAAACTTTGTGTTGATAAACCTGGTAGGCACAAGAAACCAAAAAAAGCATATTGTACTAAAAATTTTTGCCTTTCTCGTGGACTTCTCTGATTATTTCTACATCTTGACTTTTTAATGTTGTTGTCATTGGAACCAAGTTAAATCGACCGATTGTTTAAATACTTGTATTGGCACATAATTCTGCTAACATGATTTACTGTATATTGACCTGATATAAATGTGGGAACCTTTTTATTGAGCTATTAAATTTGAAATATTTGCACCTCAATATTTTCTATACTCCTGGCCTAATATAATACATATCTTAGATATATTGAGTACACGTAATCTTTGAGTTGTAGGGTGAAGATTTTCTATTAAGGTGCCTGCCCCTACCTTTCGTTCCCTTGCCTTGCCAGCACTGACCGTGCCTTTGCCTACCCTTCCTATGCCTTTTCTGGTGCCTGCCTACTATGCCCTTGCCTGTTCCTTCCATGCCTTGCCTACCCCTGCCTTGCTGATTCCTCTTCCTGTTTCCTTGCCTGTCTTTGCCGTGCCCTTTCCTTGCCGTGCTTAATGCCTTTGCCTTGGCAACCTCTCCGCAACACTTTCTCTATTGATTTGTATCGAAAAAAAATGTGTCACGTCTTATAAATAATATATAATTCACATTTATATAGTAAACCAGGGGAAGATATTATGGAACGCTTAACCAACCCAGTAGCTTCTCACGTGCGCGGTTTGTTTTGAATTTTTGAGGTCAGTAAATACGTCACAGAAATAATATTGTTTCAGCTTCACTTTCGGTACCGCACGCGCAATTTATAAAAGAGTATTAGTAAGGAAGATTATGTAAAATTTTTTCACAACCAAAAAAATATCATTTTTATTTCGAGTAAGGTATTCTCAATATAATTTTTATAGTTCTACAATACTATTTTCTTCACCGGGCATTACCTTTAAAGACAACACTTCTTTATAATATGCGTTGCACAAGAAAGCTATTTTCTCATTACCAGTCAAATGTTTTAATTGCACGTAGAAGTTTAAGACTTCGTTTTCACTAGATATTCGCTGTTGATAAAAATAAATATCACATTTGGTATTTGTTTATTGAAAAAATCGTGTGTGGCTTAGCAGAACCCGGTTTTGGTCAAAAAACCGACATAAAACGTCTAGCCTTGATAGCCTTGTGGTAGAGCGTTCGCTTCCAGTGCGGGAGGTCTTGGGTTCAAGCCCCGGCCGAATCATGCCAGAGACTATAAAAGTGTGAATCTATCCTTTCTGCTTAGCGTTCAGCATGAGAATAGGATTGATATCTTAGGCGGTTGTCTAGTTGAGCGATTGCTGTGCTTGTACAACTTTCGTAGCTCAAATGGGAGCTTTAAATGCGCTAGGACCCCCTTCGCAGGACCCTCGTTGATAGCAGTACTAATACGAACTGAAGAGGCTATCCTGGGTAAATAATTTCAAATATATAAAAAATATATAGCCGGGTTAAACCAGAAGTAGTTAAGGGTAACCCGACGTTAAACGACAGTTTGAGAGTTTAAGTGCAGGTAAATTGAGTCGTGCAGATGCAGTTTTGAATGTCAGCTTGAGTGCTTAAGTACAGGTAAACGGTGTCGCACATGCAACAGGGACGCTAAGTGTATGATATATTGAAAATCGAATAAAAACATTTGTGCTAAGTTTTGTGGCAAACAATAGTCTAGCGAAGAGATTTCTCATACATATAAAATGTTTGCGGCCTGGATGAGACCCCTGAATACCCGGCCTGAAGTAGGGCTTAATATGGAGCAGATAGTCAAGTAATTTTTTTACATTTTCTACCAAATTAAAAGAATACGTAACAAGTTTACAATACCTTTTGTAAGTTGAATACTGTAACGTTATGATGGTAAACTGTTATCAGTAATCTGAGTTCCTTTTTTGAACCTTCATCTAAAAATCAACGATATTTCTCAACACAATTTATCTATGTCTATGTCTTGCGAAAAGTACGACAAATGTTCTTGTAGCTTGATACAAGAGTTGCTACTACCGGCCTATCACAGCTATTCATTGTATACAAAACTCATCCGTTGCAAGATTTTCTTTAGGAACTGTATATACTATTTCAGGCGGATTTTTCAATGCATAATACACCTATTCCGCATTATGTGAAAAACTCAGTTTTTTTAAACGCTAAAAACTGTTGATATGTACAGAACAATTTATATAGTCACCAATATAATTAATTCTAAATGCGCACAATGATATTCATTATTTAACAAAAACACGCTTCATATTGGACAATACGAACAGATTTAGGCAAACGCAAGGGATAGGGGCACGATAAAAAAAGAAATAATTGTTGAGTACAGAAATGACAGGAAGGGGGTGATGCTTACTGAATAAAAGTATGCCTAAAAACAATAATCTTTATTAGGTAGCATGTAGAAATTTTAAAATTCAGATAAATTTTTAATGAAGCTAAAATGCTACGTAGTCTGAGTTTCGCAGTTAATCATAAGTACTTCTTGCAATATTGTTCAAAACTTTGTTGTCAAATCAGCATACAAACTTGGTTTTATTGCTTGAACATTAAGTTCTGCATAGTTAGACGTTGCTGCTTGTGCTGTTTTGTCGTTTGTTAACTCAGCATAGATGCTTGGTGTTATAAATTGAGGATTGAGATCTGCATAATGAGGCGATGTTGCTCCCGCCATTTCGTAATCGTCATCATTCCCATCCCCAGCGTTTTGCAGTGGTAGTTGATGGTTATTAACAAAACCTGAACATAGAAAAAAAGTAAGCACATGTCTAGTGGTGAAAGAATATATGTTTAATTTTATTAAACAGAAAGTTAAAAATAAAAGAGTGTATATAACCAAATAAACCAATAGGAAATTCATTATGCCAGTAACACACTGAAAAGCACATACAATCCGTCTTTAATTATGTACACAGCCAAATTAAAAAAATGTTTTATAGACATTAACAAAGGCGAGATTTTAATTGCTTAACTTTAGGACTTCCGATAAGCGGGAATCATGTACAAAGAAAATGTCACTTGTGTCTACTCTGTTGACCATAGGTAAATTGTATTCATCAGTGTACAGTTCTATTCGTATGTACAATATCGAAAAAAAATTGTGGAAAAAAAGCTAATCTTAAAGGCTATTCCAGAAAGTAATTTCTTGCAAAAAGTTTCTCCGCAAATGCATTTTCTAGTTAAAACACAAGCAATGTGAATTAGTCAAACTTCGCATGTTGAATTTTCTCTGCAGACTCAGATCATTTGATAAGATTTATAGTGTAAGGAGGTTAAATATCGTTGACGTCTGTCCGTGGCAACTTTTAAACAATTTTAAACCCTTCATCAGCCGTAACGTGGTATATTCTGTAAAACGCGTATTTTTTTGCTTGCATGAACACAACGGTTAAAAATGTAAAACGATTGATTGACTGTAAGCTGTAAAAATGGTGCCTTTTATCAAAATAGAGGAAAGTAAACAAAGTTTTTCTAATTTAAAGAGTCTTTTTTCAGTTTTATACTGAACGTAACGCTTTTTCATTTTGAGAAAACGATTATCAGATGCATGTCTATCACAGGAAGAGCAGACACGTTATTGCCACATCAAACTAATCATCGCAAATGGTGTACACGTGTACACGAATGATTACTATTGATAAGATAAACGCGATTTAAAAGAAAGTTTACAAAAAGTTATTGAAATCAGCCACCGTTATACCTTTTCTTTTCTGCACTAATAAAATGGTACAAAAGCAAAAAAATAAAAAGTTGATTATACTATACGCATTACGCACTCCTTTTGCAGAATTTCTTTCTTTTGATCAACAAAACAATAACAACAACCAAATTGAACGCCAAAAGTACAGGAATAATGACTGTAAGACAAAGATTGTTATCTATAAATAAAAATACAATAAACTTTAGTTCTTACATTTGTTATTTATTGTTGTTGTTTTTTATTGTTTCGTTTTCTTCTCTTTTTTGTGTTGACAGTGGAAGTTGAATGGACCTTTGCTTGATACATTACCGTAGAGAAAAACTTGCGCGCTGATGAGAATAATCACGGTTATTAATTAAGGGTATTTTAATTGACCTTTACCTATAACAATAGAGCCCATGCCGTACTAAAACAAGGTTAATACAGAATGTTTATAATATCATAATCTAGCTGAACATAGCGACATAGCTAAAAATATCTTGTACAGCATAGAGACACAATATGTATCGTTAATTACACCCAGATCAAATTTGGAAGATCGTTGCTATTCGCAATATAAAATATCACAGTAATACCCACCCGAACTTTTGAACGATGACTGTTATAATGGTATTAGCGAATACAGCGAACTTAGTGAATTTATCGAACTTAAGTATCTTCGTTAGATCGCAAATATCAAACGATGATAAACCTTACAGATATCAAGACATTCCATTCTCCCTATTTTCAGATCCTTTTTAGGTCATTGCGCGAATTTTTTAGAATTGCAAGCATTATAGAAATTGGTATATTCTTATTGTTTGTTCGTAAACCTCTGTTATAACAGAGTATTGCTGAGCATTGGCAAAATAAGGCATTTTCCCATTTCAAGAAAATCAAAAACAAAACATAAAAAACCACGATCATTTGCACATATTACTTCCGCGTTATATAAATGAAATATCTAATCTTTTCGTTGTGCAACACGCTCAGCATTTATTTCTTGCATAACCCAATCACTTTTATTATTCCATATAGATACTGTTCTAACTTTAACATATCGTATCGATGGATAGCACATAAAGTAATCGGTCGACGTTGTTATTATTGTCGTATTTTTTAACAACGATTCATCGTTAAGAAGAACTTTCAATTCGTACACTTTAACACATTTGTTCCATAATCGGTGGATAGACCATGTAACTGTGTAGCATCCATTGCTATCTACTTCGTAACTTAAATTCAGCGGCATTTCTATGAACAATTTATAATTATTTCATTCTTTGCAAAAAGGCTATCCGTTTAATTATGTGTAAGCAGCCAAAGTCATTAGAACTGCATTTTGTGTCAGACATCGGATTCTTGTTCGCTACAAAAGATTTCTCTGTAAACATAACATATTTGTAGCTTGTTACTTTAGTACAAACTAATTCGACAAAGTCGAAGGCTTGTACATAAGAATTTTTTTTTAAACATTTCTATCCTCTTGTGAGACGACAGGACACAAAAATAAATGACATGGGTTTAGACAATCCTGATCCCATATTCCTTTACGATGGAAGATTATTAAATACAACAATTTGTTTTATTCGTGTGTAAGACAGTGAAAACTAAGAAATGAGCAAAAAATCTACCTTTTGACTGCACAACACTCTCAGCATTTATCTTTTGTATAACCCAAATACTTTTATCTTTCCATAAATATACAGCTCTAACTTTAACATACTGTATCGCTGTGTTGCACATAAAGTAATTCGTTGATGTTGTTACTATTGTTGGACTTTCTAACCACGATTTGTCCTTAAGAAGCACATTCAATTCGTACTTTTTAACACATTCTATTCCGAGATGATGGATAGACCATGTAACTGTGTAGAATCCATTAGAATCTGCTTTATAACTTACATTCTGCGGGGTATCTAAAAATTATTTTTTGAGAATAAATAATGTAATTTGATTTCCTTAAGGGTCCTTTTAATGTTATAATTTTTTGCATAATATTTTCTTTGAAGAAATTTATTCGAGTTTTTTAAAAAAAAAAAATAAGAAATTGCAAATACGTTGTACATTCCATTCATTGTTAGTCAGTACCTGGGAGGACATTTTATTGCATACATCAGCCAGTAACATGAGGTTCAAAACCTGTCTAAAATTTCATCAGTTATTATATTTTTCCATGTGACCCAATTTTGTAATGATTAGTTCACTTTGAAATTATTGATAATGATTACAAGATACTTGGTAATTAAGCACTCACAGTTGGCAATTATCAGAGATTACGAATTAAGTTTCATATTGTTATAGCCGCGACTTTCCAAATACAGCATTTCTCCACAGTTCAAATCTGTTAATTTCACTTCGCATTTGTACTTCTTAAGTCTTTGGTCAGTTAACTTACACGCACCAGAACGTTTTTGATGTTTGCGTGTGTAAAAATTTACTTCGGGTTTTGGATGACCACAGATCTCAACTTCAGTTTTTATATTATTTACATTAATTTCGTTTGGTAGTTTCGTTCCACAGAATTCAGGACCTCCTAAAAAATCATTAAATTTATTCTATTCAGGAATAGCCATCGCTGATATCTAACTCGATCTCTGTAAAAATCTGACTGACCCAGTCAAATCGCAATATTTCTTCTCCATTAAATTACTATGATATGATTTACAATAAGTAGCCTTCCTGAGAGTGATTAATACGGTTTTTATAGGATGTTAAATGGGAAAATTTTGTTAAATAGGTTTTATAAAGGCAACAACTATTATTACATTGCTTTTTGTTAACAAAATATTTAATGATTTTTAAATTTATTTAAGCTAAAGTAACAATGGTATATTGAAGTGGTAACAGATTTGGACATTTAGCGTCTTATTTGATTCGCTATTATAATAAAAATGTTTAAATTTTGGTTGAAGTTCTTATGGATTTACGGTTAAAATTAAAGATTTTCTGAATAGTAAAACAGGTTAAAAATTAAACAGGCTGTGGCATTCACATTCATCTTTATCAAGGAAGAAGCCTTTATTAATTCACGAACAATTTAGATTGAAACTGGTACTATGTGCCAATAAATAGTATTTTGTGTTATTTTAATGGTTTGGTATCCTTCTCTATTTGTTGCGCCAATTTTTGTTAATAAAGCAGTTTGATTAAGTGTTCTTAAGTATTAGGTATTAAGTGTTGAATGTATAGCCGGAGTTCAAGCAAAAAGAAAAAGTTAGTTTATACTTACCTAAAAACGGGTCCATGGACTGGACATGTAATACAAAGGAAGAACAATGCCGCTTTTGAACTGATAATATTCAAGAATGGAAAGCTGATTTGTATTTACAAGACTTTAGAATAATTCTAATTGCCTACGCCGCCTAGAATTTTTTGGCATGCCTGTTGCACATCTACACAAGTTGTTGTTCCTGCAGTCATATCAGGGTCGACAAACGGCGATAGGTTGGAGAGACGGGGAACGTCTTTTATCTTAGAGATCCATTTTTTCTTGGTCACTATAGTTTTTATTTAAAATCAAGAACCAATTTGTTGGCCTTAACATGCCTTTGCCCGCGAAAATGCTCCCTGCCATTAAAAGACGTAATAATCCATTCCATTTCATGTTATTCATTTTAACTATTAGTTTTCATAGATTTTGCTTATGAGATTAAAATTCGCAACACACCCACATCCGACAGACAGTAACCACCGGGATATAGCGCAAACACTATTTCCACGTCAATAGTTTGTTTGAGAACCGTGTAAGGTTGAAAAAAACCAGAGCTATACACGCAAAGAGTGGGAAGATGTCTTAAGAACTAGTGCTCATAATGTTGTATTTATTATAGTGTAGTTAAGTTTAGCTTAAGATAAACGTATTTCATATTCCTGTACAAGTTACCGACTCACACCTTTAGGTGGCTAGTGTTTGGAAACAAAACTTCAGGAACGAAAAGTTGTTTAATGGCGCGCCCTTTATTCATTTTTGTGCAAAAGGCGCATATTTCGCTTTCCGTACAAAAGTTTGACTGATTTTTTCTGCCATTATGAGTCTTATCCCACATGTGTTGGATGTTGGATGGTTACTGGTTACTTGTCGTGGGTTTTAATGTATGTATTTAGTCCTTATCTTAGTCTTTCAACTATGGTTTTACATTGATTTAATATCATTTTGGAGCTTTAAACATATTAATTGCATCAATTATAAGGAACTTATATAGCTAGCTATAGCTAGCTAAATTAGGTGCATTTTGGAAATTCATTCCGCAGACTTTGATTCTTTTTTTTATTCCATTTTATTCTATTTCTAAAGTTTTTACCAGTGTTGCTAATGATTTTGTATCTCCATTATGATGATACGATCATCTTCAAATTTGTCATTTGATTCTTCACCCCAAAAGTCTTGATATCAATCAAATATAATTGTAAACACAATGTTTCACTTTATTATAGACAATAACATCATTGGTTACATCACAAATTTATCGCCAATGAAGTCCAGAATTTTGCATTTGTTATGTTGTTGAGATTTTTCAAATCGAAGAGAAATAACCTGCGTAGGAGCTTTTATATTATTTAGTATGTATATGTAGAGCCTAGCGTATCTCACATTAGAAAAAAACACATCACAGAATTAAGACTAATTCATCTTTTGTTCAACCGGGAAAAATTTCCACTTTGTTTACCTGCATTTTTGCAAAGTTATTTTATGGAATAAACACCACGAGGGTGCCGATAAGCCGCATACACCGTGAAAAATGCGGGTGTTTTGTGGCGAGTTCAGCGTTTTGAAAAAAAATTCAGGTATTCGCCTGAAAAAACCCACATAGAACCGAACAATGCCCGAACAAGAAAAAAAGATTCACCACAAAAACACTCAATGATTCACCACAAATTATTTAAAAAAGTATAAGAAGTAAAATGAACTATGTGGTAGCGAAGTGCTTAAAAGAACTGTTTTTGATGGTTTTTAATAAGATTTACTTGATAAATAACTTATACATAAACTTTATTAACTTCTTTCTCTTCAAGCGCATGCTTTCAACTCTCGTCCGCCATGTTTATGTTACAAGGTGTTGCATTTCGGGAATGCTGCGGGCGAGTTCGGGAAAGTGCGGGCGGTTTCGGCGGACAACCGTCAATTTAATTCGAAAAGTCGCCCGAGCTCGCCTTTATATATGCGGGCGTTTGATGCTTATCGGCACCCTCGTTAAAAACCATGAAGTTATGTGGCGAGATGAGTCACCAGATCATCGCTGGAGTAATAAAAGGATGGTGGAGGACATATATTTTTTTCACTTTCAAAAAATGCAATAAATATAAAGAAAAACAATGTGGTTGTCTAATATATTTTATGTATATATATTAATTATTTACATAATATTGTTATAGAGATTTATGAGCTGTCAGCTCCATTTTCTCAGTTTTGATGTTTATTGTTGTATTAAATAACACAATTTTTGAGGATTGAAGTTCGAAGTACCTGTACTTTTTTTCCTGATGTCTTCTATTCCGATATGTTTGTGAAAATATTTGAGAATCACATCCAAGCTGCTACTTTTTATAAAGTCCTTGTCTTTCATAAGTGATATTTTTTTCTCATTTGCAAATTTGTTACTTAAAATTGCAGTAATATGATGTGCTGATGGTACAAACAGGACTTGTCTATTGGGTTTTACAGGAATCAATTTTTCGCATACCCAGTGTTGTATCTTTGTTTTTATTATATATATACTTATATATATAGTTAATTGTGTATTCTTTTGTTATTCATGGTTTTTGAAAACAATTTATTAAAAGAAAATAAATAAAAAATATTACTGATATTTTTTTATAGTAAAAGTTCTTTATATACAGTGTACCTCTATATGCAAGTACTGCTGCTACCCCTTATAATAAAACATTTCCACAAAAGCGTAGATAGTTGAAAACCTTCTTGTTTCAACTGACAGAAGGTCAGGATAGCCTTCTGGCAGTTGTGAGTGTTTAAGCCGTCCCACTTTCTTGCATAGGCAGATTTTAACCATGTTCTAATTGATTTATTAGGATTGGATTGTGTGTTCAAACCGACAGATTTTCTTGTTTCGTTTGAAAGATGCCTGAATAACCTGCAGTAACAACACAAGATCTATATTTTCAGCTGCTCTACATCGGGCCTCGTTTTCACGTTTCGAATAAAAATCTCGGTAAAAGGTGTATTATTCACAATTATTTATTTCACAATTATTTGAGTCCACCTGAAAATTCATTTCTCACATAAACAATATACGCCTGCATTATGTAATAGTGCAGTGAAAAACATGTGGGTAGACGACCGCCAGCGGGCTGTACACGAAATTCTAAATGTATGCATTTATCATATGCGAGATTTTTCGAATGCGAAATACTCAAACCCCCGACATTCGCGAAAGTTTTTTCCGCGAAACTGTGTAAAAATTGGCTACCTGACAAGTTTCAACTTCGCGGTTCCAGATTTTTGCGAAGAAAGCCTTATTTTACATTTCGTGACCAAGCGTACGCGTGAATTGATGGAGATAATGCTTTATTTTATGGAGTTAATTAACTGCGTCATTCTTCGCCACTCGTTTCAAAAATGGTAGACGTTTGCAGCGAGTTGAGATTTCAGCCCCTTCACCGCTGGTGGGACCGCCTTCAGGCGGTCGATAACAAATGACTTTAAACTTTACATGTTATTCTGCTTTTTTTTCATCTATGTGATGATTGAATTAACTACAAGTTTTCTTTTCATTTAACAGTATTAATTATCCGTAACAGTTCCATTAAGCTTGGTTCTCACTATGGGCTAACGATGAGGTAACCAGAGTGTGCATAATGTGTTAGCAGATTTCAATTTTTGAGCTGCGGGTACCATAGTGAGAACCAAGCTTTAAAGAATCATATGGTAAATCCATAGAAGCACCAAAGAATTCATTGTCTCCAGTGACATGTAAATTCGTTCAGTAGTATCCAGTCTAACCACAGTGCAAAATACTACGTTTCATGAAATTGTAATATTTATTGCAAGGATTTTATTTTTAAACGCCATATGAAACGTTTTATTCGATAGTGAGGTTCTGAGATATGGCCTCACCTGAGATTAAAAAAATTGAGCAAAAATGTATTTAACACACAATGACCAACCTCGATCCCAGGGCCTGTAGCGCTTTTTTAAATGAAGATAAAACGCGTACGAGGCCCTGGTACAACAGACTGAAAATTCGCCCAAAATTAAGCATGCAGAGAAAAGTAATGTATGCGTGACGTTTTCGATCAAAGATGGTGTTTTTTGGCGGGAGTTTGTGAGATTGTTTTACTTGATTCTTTGTAGGTCGCTGAGAGCCATAGAGCTACCTATAGCTACTGTATACACCGTAAAATTTCAGAATGAATACAACCCGTAATGGCTTTCTAGTCATTTTGTGGTGTATGTTACATATAGGAAAGACTACAGCACTTATATATATTATAGGATAATTTACATCAGCTGCAAAAACAACAGATGAAAGGAGGACCACTTGGCAAGTTGGAGAAAATTCAGGGATCTTCAGAGAGACGAAGTTTTTTTGACCTTATAACAAGTCAAATGCTTAGAGTCAATAACACGAGGACAGGACGTCATTGGAGTGCTCCCAAAGGAATATGAAAATCTCCAATTTTTCAACTGTTAGCTAGCTAGCTACACCAGATGTCATCAGAGAAGCAAAGACGAAAATTTTTTGATACACGAGTTCACAGTTTCAGTTAACCATTGTTTAAATAAATCTCTCTTTTGTTACAACGCCCTTATTGAGAATTGAAAAAAGGAAATAAACTGTTATGAATTAAGAAGGCTAAGTGAAATAATTTTTTTGTCAAATATTTTTCATAAGAAAAGTTACAATTTCTTCACGTATGTCTTAAGTAGCATAACATACTAAATTTTCATGCCGTGAGACTAATTATTTCTTTAGAAAATGAGAAATATTCATAACGCCCATGGTAAAGCCTTATCAAATTCACTCTGTCTACCTCATTTTTTAAATACTGAAAATGAGCAACAACTTAAACTCTAAAGAGGTGTATTGTCATTGTAGTCACTTGTTTAAATGCAATTATTAAAGATCAGTAAATTTTCTTGAAGATAAGTAGGAATGAGAATGACTTGCTACATTTTACATGATTTAAATTTTGAGGAGAATGCTGTATATACAGATGTTGTTTGAAGATCTCTGTTTAACCAATAAAATATAAGATGTCTTGCCATCATTTGTATTGGATGGTCGTTGTGACTTCACATTTTGCCATCCAGAGGCAATTTTGAGTGATAGAGAAAGGAATTTAACGAAAATAGAAATCAAAGAATGTCAAAGCTTGTGTTATTGATGAGGATAACTGATTCGACACCTGATTTGTAGAAAGTAAAATATTATTCATGTACATATATACAAGAATAATTTCTCTGATAACATAATGTTAACTGTAAAATGCTATATATATATATATATATAAATTAACAAAGACAAGAATATATGTAAACAACCGGATAACAAAAAATGTGATATAAAATAGATATAGCTACAACCCTTGAAAAAATATATTGGGAATTTCATTTTGAGCTCTCCCTTCCCCCAAAGTCAATGTTGAAGATGGTATTTGCCTAGCTGATGCTTGCAGAAGTACTCCAGGAACCTTAGAGGGGAACAACATTGACTTTGGGGGGAAAGGGGAACAGTTAAAAGGAGTTATGACATAAAAAATAAGGAAATAAATTTTATCACATTTTTCCCAAATATCTTTTCCGGGGTTGTAGCTCAAAGCTACACACTTGTCACACAGCTACTGGAACAGGAAAAACAGTGACTTAAATGGAACATATTATACCTGAAATAAGAATCTTAACAATAATATCTGTCAATCCAAACAGAAAAAATGTATACTTATGCAGAAAAAGGAGAAAAGTTGGCAAGGAAAGCCTTGAAAATATCAAACCACAAACATTATATATTGTGGATTAAGGTTTTGTGGATAATTTACAACTTATAAAAAATGTATTAAACAAACACATACATAAAAACCCCTAGCAATTGTGTCGATGAGGGCTGAAAGCATTGGCAAGATTATATTATGCTGGACATAAAATCAGCACTAGGTGTTTGAAACAAAATAACGTTAAGGAGCTTTATGTGATGATATAACGCTCTTCACACTGCAATTTTTCTAAGAGCTTATTTGTGCATTCTGGCAGAAAATCTTGAATTGTCTTTTACATTTACGACAGATTATATCATTAATATTATCAGTTTGCAAAATTTCGATACCCATTGTATTTTTTCGTAAGCTATTTCTAGGTTCCAATACTTCTGAAAAGTTGACTAAACCGTTTTAGGTTAGTTTCAGCAAACAGCCTACATTCAGCACATCCATCATAATTTATGTTGTGTGATATTTTCTTTCTTGTTGCCTAAAAACAAAAATATATATTTAGATGTGATTTTTTGTATTTATTTCTTTTTGTTTATACACTAGCTATACTTTATTTCCTAATTTATTTCCACTTATTTTTCAATACTCTAGCCAACCTCGATCCCAGGGCCTGTAGCGTTTTTTTGATATGAGGATGAAACGCGTACGAGGCCCTGGTACAACAGACTGAAATTCGCCCAAAATTAAGCATGCAGAGAAAAGTAATGTATGCGTGACGTTTCGATCAAAGATGGTGTTTTAGTGGCGTGAATTTGTAAAGTGTTTTGCTGGGTTTTTGTAGCTATTGGTTCCTAGCCATACACTATACAATTTCAGAATAGATACAACCCTTAGTGCCTTTCTAGACATTTTGTGGTGTATCATACATGTAGTAAAAACTACAGCACTTATAAATATTATAGAATAATTTACACCAGCTGCAAAAATAACAGATGAAAAAGGATGGACCACTTAATGTTGGAGAAAATTCAGAGATCTTTAGAGGGCCGAAGTTTTCCTGACCACAAGTCAAATGCTTAGAGTCAATAGTATGAGGACAAGGACGTCATTGGAGTTTTATCAAAAGCATATGGAAAATCTTTATTTTTTTAAGCGTTAGCTAGCTAGCTAGCTACCAAATGCAATTATTAAAGATCAAGTGAATTTTCTTGAAGATGTAGGAATGACTTCATACATTTTACGTGGTTTAATCTTTGAGAAGAATGCTGTACAGATGTTGTTTGAGGATCTCTGTCTTAACAATAAAATAGAAGATGTGTTGTCATCATTTGTATAGACGACTTTCATCATCGTGACGCGTGTTGTTTATAATCCCCAGACCTCTTACGCAAATCGACAGGCAAAATAATGGAGGCGGTAAGTGGTGGACCCGTCCATTTTAAACTTTATTTTCAGTTAGAGGCGTTTTTGATCTTAAAATTAGAATATAGCTTGCATGTAGTTTAGATTTAGATCATATATCAGTGAAAAGATGCTAGAGTAGCCACAATACAAAAGTTTTTAACCATAATTTGACTTTCTTCACCTACGGTCTGCATTGTTTTGCCTGTCGATTTTTCTGATTTTTTCCGCGCATGTTCAAGAATCCCTTAAAATTGTAAACATTGAAAGTCATCTATTGGATGGTCATTGGGGCAATTTTGAGTGAAAGAGAAGGAAATTTAATGAAATTAGAAATTTATCAAAAAATGTCAAAGCTTGTGTTATTGACGAGGCTTACTGCTTCCACCGGTTTTGTACTTTATATATATATATAGCTATATGACCAATACTTATACTTACTTATACTTAAGAATATCTATAACAACCGGATAACAGGAAAAACAGTGACTAGAATGAAACATATTATATTTGGAATAAGAACCTTCACAATAATCTGTCAATCTAAACAGAAAAAATGTATACCGCAGAAAGAAGAGAAAAGTTCGCAAGGAAGAAATATTGCAGATTAAGGTTATAAAACATAACATATTAAGAAAACAAGTATATATATATACATTAAAAACATAACATCTACCAATTGTTTTATTGTGCAATTTCACACACCACAAACAAAGACCATGTAAAACCAAATTCTTCTTGAAGTTGCAAAAGAAGATCTGAACGTTTGCATTATTATAGCAACCTCTGCTCTTGGTATAGGAGTTTATGCACCATTATCAAACAAATCTACCATATAAGTCCACCAAGTACCATTGAAGACCATTGAATATATATATATGCAGCAATTTGGACGGTCTGGTCGATGAGGGCAAGAAGCATTGGCAAGATTATATTATACTGGACATAATATCAGCACTAGGTGTTTGAAACAAAATAACATTAATGAGTTTTTGGTGATGATATAACGCTCTTTACAATGTAATTTTTCTGAAAGCTTATTTGTGCAATCCAGCAGAAAATCTTTAATTGTCTTTCACATTTACGACAGTATTAGTTTGCATAATTGTGATATTTGAGGTTCCAATACTTTCAAAAATTTCACTAAACTGTTTTAAGTTTGTTTCACCAGCAGCCTACATACTTCAACACACCCACCATAAACTTTATGTGTTGCGATATTTTCTTTCTCATTGCCTAAAAACAATATGTTATATAGTTGTGATTTCTTGTATATATTTCTTTTTATTTATACAGCTAGCTATACTTTATTCCCTAATTTATTTCCATTAATTTTTCAATACTTTAGCTAGTATTTTGTCCCAATAGTTTGTTAAAAGATATCTCTTGACACGTGTGGCATTTTAAGAAAAATTGGTTGTCATTGTTGTGTTTGTGCATCATTAAGCCAACAGCATCTAGCCAGTTAATCAGCATACACACTACAGAGTTGCATCTGTACGAAGTTTTTCTTTACTTTTTAGCATATGAAAACAAAAATAAAATTTTCAGTTTTTTTAAAATGAAGCATTGTGTCCCAACAAAAGGTGAGAGTACCTGTTACTTTCGTTCGCAGGACAGGATGTTCCTCGCACTATTCCATTTGAGTTGTCAGCTCCCTTTTCACCATCAGTGAGGAAACAAAAGTAATGTTTAAAAATTTTTAACAGCTTTGATAAATTTGTAAACGATGCAAGGAAGTCAAAAATAACGTGAATATAAATACTTTCTTCATAAACAAGTAACCAGAAATGTCTTCGTAATGCTCACCGCCATATTTGTTGTTGATAAAAAAATGCAGTGCTTGCAAAAAAACGGCTGCATTAATTATCTTTTTAACATAATTTAAAAAGCCGTGCACGCAATCTCATTGGTTGATTAAGTCTGTTGTACCAGGGCCTCGTACGCGTTTCATCCTCATATCAAAAAAACGCTACAGTCCCTGGGATCGAGGTTGTACTCTAGCTAGTATTTTTGTCCCAAAAGTTTGTTAAAAGATGTTGTTAACACGTGTGGAAATTTAAGATAAATTACTTGTCATTGTTGTAATTGTTTGTGCATCTGCAAACCAAAAGCATCTAGCCAGGTACTCAGCATACACACTACAGTTAAATTTCTACCAACATTTTCTTTACTTTTTAGCATATGAGAAGTTTTTTAAAAATATAAGTATTGTGTCACAATAAAAGGTGAGAAGTACCTGTTACTTTGATCGCACCATTCCATTTGAATTGTCAGCTGCCTTTTTTCACCATCAGTGAGAAAACAAAAGTAATGTTTAAAATTTTTGAACAGCTTCGATAAATTTGTAAACGATGCAAGGAAAGTCAAAAATAACGTGAATTAATAAATATTTTATTATATTATTTCATATATTATATTCATAAACAGGTAACCATAAAAATCTTCGTAGCTAATGCTCATCGCCATATTTGTTGTTGATAAAAAAATGCTGTGCTTGCAAAAAAACTTCTGCATTAATTATCTTTTTAACATAATTTCAAAAAGCCGTACACGCAATCTCATTGGTTGAGTAAGTCTGTTGTACCAGGGCCTCGTACGCGTTTCATCCTCATATCAAAAAACGCTACAAGCCCTGGGATCGAGGTTGCACAATGACAACCGTAAAATTTGCCACACCTTATTAACAGAATATTATGCACCTAGTATGTTTCAAATGTGGTGTTATTTATTGCTTTGCTGATTCCTTTGTACCAAACCTCCTGTTTTGCGCAAAAGAAATGAGATAATTTTCTACGATTAAAGAACTTTGTTAGAATAATGCTTTCCCAATTAAATATGCTATAACAAGACTTACATTGTTGTAAATATTAGCAGTTCCAATGCTATTAAAAAAATAATTTAATTTGTCAATAAAAGAAGTCGGTAAACAGTCAAAGAAATTGATAAAAAATGTGGACACAAAATATTTATTTTTAAAATGCGGAGAAGAAATTAAACAATTGAAGAACTTTGTCAGAATAATGTTACAGTGAAGTAAAAGATGTTATAACTTACATTGTTGTTGGTTTCAGTAGTAAGTATCTCAAGAGCTTTCAGTTGTGGGGTGTAGAGAAGATTAATTTCTTCCATTTCATCATATGCTATAAAAAGAATAACCGAATTTTTTAGTAACGCTATTTAAAACATAAAACTATTCGAAACATTTAAAAGGGAATTAAGTTTATAGGAAATGTGAACACAAAATATTGTATATTTAAATGCGGACTTACTAATTAGGAGAACTTCGTTGGCTTAATACTATACTATATATGCAGATCTTAGATCAACCAGGACAATTTCAACTTCTGTAAAATACTAGCTTTTGTGACATTAGTCAACGGGAATGTAAACACGCGCATTCTGAATTAACGAGGTGAGGGAATGCTAAACTGGGCAACGACTCCATTTAGCACCGGGCTAAGTGGTCGCGACACACGACGTACAACATAATTAGCACCCTTTCATACTTTATCGACATGAAAAGTTCATTGAGGGTACTCTAACCAAATGGACCCGACAGATGAACCCTCATTATTATTAATTTTCATGTTTTGAAATAAATATCTTTTGCAGAATAGAATATGTATCACCGTTATAAATAGAGTTTTACAATTTTAGACATGAGTTGTCATTTGGAAAAAAAAATATTAGCTACGTGTATTCAAATTTTTTATGAAATTTTTCTTGTGTTATTTTGGTATCAAATCATCCTGAATAAGTGATTTTGTGATAGCAAAACAAAACAGAAACAGCCTCAATGTTTTTCGCTGTTTACCTACTTTCGCATGTCGCTAAATTCTTGAAAATTATTTTTCTACAGTGATGTTTTACTGGATATAGCTTGTCTTCGTCACCGCATAAATTTCGCGATAAATTTTATCACTCTAGAAGAGACCAAGAAGTGAGTAAATCTTTACAAGTCCTGTGGAGCTATGTACGCTGTGTGATGTCACAAATAAACAAAATATGTACGAACCAAGTTGGCTTTATGCGATAATGGCGGCAACCGTTAATGTAATTATCGTTTATTAGAAAAGGAAAACAAATTATGCCATGTTGTTCTTGTGATATGTAAAAATGTTTTTATCACAAAAAACATATATATATTTTTCTCGTTAGTTCTCCTTTAATAATTTCAAGGTTGACAATCTGTACAGAGTATTTAAAAATGTTTGTCTTCAAGAAATTATTAATGATTTTGCAATCCAATTATATTTAAAAATCCGATTATTTTTCAACTTTCCTTACATTTAAAGAGTTGCTGGAAAAAGTGCAATTTATTGTAACTTAAGTGAGGAATAGGATCTAAGATGCAAAAGTAAGTTCGCAAAAGTGCTCTTTTATATTTTGTTGTTGGAATTTCAGTAAGTGAAGGTATAGAGAAAACTTCTAAAATAAATTTAACAAGGTGTATAAAATTGTTCTGTCTCTTTTTGGGCGCTAGTAAACAAGCAAATTTTGGTTTACTTGTAATTAACAGATAACACCGTTGAAGGCCTATGACATTTTAAGTTGGCACGCACATCAATTTTCTTAATGATTGCTCTTATAACGCGTGCGTCTAGATTGTTGATAACCATTGCTTACTTCTGTTTAAAGTTTGAAGATAACCTACCTTAACCATATGTTAACTCTTATATAGGATAGGCTAAACTATCTAACTAAAATCCTCCCCTTCGCTTCTATTGATAATAATTTATCTATAATAAATTCGTTAGTTTAATGATTTATAAGATTGGGGACTCGACTTTTCCTTTACCAACTCAATAATACACATTTTTTAACAACAAGTGTGTAATAGCTGTAATTTAAATCCACACTGATAGAATTAAAGGTGCTGTATTTACTCCTAAAATGGTGCCACAGGAATGCGAACCCTTATGGTGCCATGTAACGCCCATGTAGGTGCTGTTATTTACTCATAAGGGTGCTAGATATATCATTAAAGTCTGTTTTTTTCTCTGTCACCCCTAGGGTAACCAGTTGCGCTTTATGGGGTGCCGCGAGCCTGTTAATGATACCTTGAGGTGCCACGTCATCAATTCCATATGCGCACAAAGATTTCGATATACGCACAAAGATTTCGACGTACGCACAAAGATTTCGATATACGCACAAAGATTTCGACGTACGCACAAAGATTTTGATGTACGCACAATGATTTCGATGTACGCACAAAGATTTTGATGTACGCACAATGATTTCGATGTACGCATAAAGACTGGCGTATGCGGGAGGATTCAAAACATTTTTTACTTTTACAAATTCTGAAAAAAAATAAAAATACTGTAAAGGAAAAAATAAAAAAAATTTCCTTATGGGTATAAAAAAAAGATTATTTCAACGTTGAAATTTTATTCTCAAATTATATCTGGGAGTATGTTTACTCATTAAGAACTTTGTAGGTTGGTTACTTTCATAAAAATAAAATAATGTACTGGGAACGAGGTTGATGCAAGAGAACTTGTAAATTCACCCATTATCTTTTATTTCACCAAAACGGCTCTGAACACCTGCATACAAAAAGAAAAAATATTTCAATAAAGTTTATATCATTCTCAAAATAAAACCTGCAAGCAGCGCGCTTAAAGTGATCGTTACCATGGTGATTTTAGCTGACACTGCAGCAAGTTGTTTATCCTTGAGAATTTATAAACTTTTTATCTGTGTTCAATTTTTCTTGAAGTGGTACTGGTTTGCAATGGCTCTTGATAAAATAAGGTGAAGATTTAAAAAAGAATCATTTTGTTACAAAACAATAAGACTAAATTCCACAAAATCTTCCGAAAAAATATGCATTATATAAAGTAATACCATAAAACCACAAATACAATATGTACATAGCTAGCTATGATATTGTTCCTTGCTGACCTTCAGTGCAAAACATTTGGCAGACTTTTGGCAGTCAAACTCTTAGAAAAAGAAAATGAAATTGATATATATTTACAACAAGCTTAACCCAAGTCACAATGATGGACCAATTTGTATACATGCCACTTTGAGAACATAGTTAGCTATAGCTAGGTTAACAAAAATCTGCACAAAAGATCAAATCTATAGCCATATATATAGAACTATACAAAAAGCAAAAATATTTCTTATGACATTTTTTCACATGATAATATCTAGACCAAGATGTATTAAATCTCTTTTCGCAATGTGGACAACTCCAGCTTTCAGAAGAGTGCATCGATTTCTTATGTCTTGCTGCATCCCGCTTCAGCTTGAATCGTTTTAAAGGGCTACACTGGATACATAAAAATGGTTTTCCCGGAACGTTTAGAGAACAGTCAGTTTTTGTATGTCGAAGAAAATTAGACTGTCTGGTAAATGTTGCAGAGCAAATATGACACTGTAATTTTTTACATCCGTGATTACATCTGTTATGGTCTTCTAAAGCCACTTTTCCACTCATTTTAATTCCACAAACTTTGCAACTAAAACTCTCAGAATTTATTGAAAAATCTGTAATTGATCTTTCAATGTTATGCTTCTTTACGAAGTGATAGTCTAACCCAGATTTACTGCCATAAGTCTTATTACAGTGATCGCAATTTAACTTTTTAAGGTCGTGCTTAAAAGTATGGTGTTTACCCAGCTCGTAGTTACTTCGGAACGACTTATGACATACTAAGCAAATGGATGGCTTTAATGCTTGCTTGTGCTCCAGAACATGTTGCGATTTCACTTCAACAGAGAAAGATGTGTTGCATACAAAACAAAAAAAAGTCTTGCGACTTCTTTTTTCGCAGCTTATGTTTTCGTTGGTCGCCATGTTTATTATGATTCGCAATATCCACTTTGCTCAACCTATTGTGTAATTAAGCCCAATGACTGATCGTAATTGTAGTCACGTGCTGCAATCTTTCCTTTTATGGAATATCTTATTTGCTTTTGGCGCCATATTCGCTGGCTTGTATCGTGTTGTTGGTGACTGCTCTTTCTTCATGGGAAAATTTATTAACTTTTACGTTATTTTATAAGCATGTTTTTAAGCATAACACCCTCTGTTTTTTCAAAAAAAATATAAATATGCAAAGCATATTCACGAGCCTGTTTCTGCTAAGCATATCTAAGCTAATGTAACTAGCTAGCTATGCTACAAAATGTTTTTATCAAGAATTTCATGTTTCACCTAGGTCATATATTTTGCATCAAACTATAGTGAGTTAAGCAATCAGTGAGTCATGTATTCAGTCCCCTATGCTATACGTTTCACATTTTTAAGAATACTAGATTTCGTAATGAGCATACCATGAATTAAATTTTACTGACGTTCTAAATCTAAACTAAATGCAAACTATATTTTAATTTCATAATAAAAAATACCTTCACTCAGACTGAAAAGAAATGGTCTGTCCTTACAGCCTGCATTTTTCTGCCTGTCAATTTGTGAGAGGTATGGGAAAATAAACAACACTACGTCACGTGACATTGAAATCTGTCTAATATAGTTTATAAAAGCGTTAGTTATTGGACCTGTGTTTACGTGACCTGCTCATATAGTGGGTATTTTTTTCTCTTTGTACATAAATTATTTTATCTTTTCCAGGATATATATATATATATATATATTTGTGAAGCTAAACATGTGTGATACACCACAGTTCCGTTGTCAGTTTTCAGATTGTTGTTATCAATCATATGCCTTTAACAGAATGTTACAACACACTTGGGACAAACATTCACTTGCTCCTGGGTTTAAGTTCAGATGTAACATAAGTGATTTCCCCCGAACATACAAAAATCTGCAGTCATTTAGGAGACATCTCAAGGCAGTTCATAAATGGTTTTACCAGATTCATTACAATGTACCAGAAAAAAGTGACAACATTAATACAAGCAACTTAACAGTTATCGACGATGAAGCAGTTAAAATGAATGTTGATGATATTAGTGATGTAGAGAACAATGAAATAAATTATGATAATGTAGTTGCTTCCTTTCTGTTAGAATTGCGTCATAAATATGGTATTACAACAGATTGTACTTGCTTTGTTAGTGACCAAATGAGAGAGATTTTACGGTTAGATAGAAAGCATTTGGCCAAACAATTAACTGATTCCTTGGCTGAAAATAATGATGGTTTTAGTCTTGATTATGAATCAAAGCAAATTCTTTTAACTGAAAGTATTTTTTCTCACTCTTTTGCAAAATTTTCAGGTCCCAAAGCACTTAGTTCTTACGTAAAAAATGAAAAGTTTTACGTCCATCCAAAAGAAATAATATTGGGATTTGACGGAATTAACAAAAAGAATGACACGTTTCAGTATGTACCAATTCTAGATACACTTAATATATTGTTAAGTCATGAGGATGTACTGGGAAAAGTTAAATATCCTGAAAATTCAATTGGTGATGGAATGTTTTGTACTTTTTCAGACGGTACTTCATATAAACAGAACAAACTTTTTTCTTCAAACAAGGATGCCCTGCAAATTATTTTATATCATGATGACTTTAATATTGTCAACCCATTGGGAAACAAAGTAAAAAAGCACAAAATATCAGGGTTTTATTTTGTTCTGGGCAATTTACCAATAAAGTTTCGAAGTAAATTAAGAGATATCCATTTAGCAATTTTGTCACCTGCCGTTTTTGTGGAGAAATATGGATATGCATCTATTTTGCAGCCCTTGCTTGAAGATATTCATCTCTTAGAAAAACATGGAATCAACGTAACAATTGATGAAAAGAGTCATCAACTTTATGGAGCTTTAGCAATGCTTATTGCTGACAATCTTGCAGCTCATGCTATTGGTGGGTTTTTCTGCAATTTCAGTACAGTTGACCGTTTTTGTAGATTTTGTATGGTTCAGTTAAAATCAATAAATGATGTAGCCAACTCGTATCCATTGCGTACTGATGAATCATATCAAGCACATCTCCACGCAGCTACTATTGATAGATCGTTGGCATCAGTTTATGGCATTAAGAGTAACTCTTGCCTGAATATATTAGACCATTACCATGTGGCTAATGGGCTTCCACCAGATATTGCACATGATATCTTAGAAGGTTTTGCAAAAGATATTACTTCAAATCTGATCAAATACCTAATTAGAGAAGATTATACATCTTTAAAAGAATTAAACGACTCTATCAGTACATTCCCATACAATGACGTAGACAAGAAAAACAAGCCGCAAAACATCCAATTTAGAAGTTTGAGTGATCTGAAAATTAAACAAACTGCATCTGAGATGTGGACGTTTCTCAGACTTCTGCCATTTTTAGTTGGTAGAAGTGTACCTGTTGGCAATGAAAACTGGATCAATTTTATTTCTTTTTTAGACTTATTAGACAGATTGTCAGCACCAAGGTTTAGTGAACATGACCTGGTAGTCATGAAGCAGTTAATTGTAGATTTTTTTCAAGTGTACTTGGAGTTATACCCAGATGAGAATTTAAAACCTAAAGCACAGTTTCTAACCCATTATCCTGATATGATTAGAAAGTATGGTCCATTGATGAAAACATTAAGATTTGAATCGAAAAATGGACAATTGAAGGACTTCATAAAGAACACCAAAAACTATAAAAATATCTGTCAAACATTGGCTTCTAAGCACCAAATGTTAATGTATCTTTCTTACAAATATGATTTTTTGTTAGAAGATCGAGAAGGCCGTGCTATTTACACTTCAGAAAAAGCTTTCAAAGACTTATCAGAATATGATAAGAACTTGCTTATTACTTCGTGTGGCATAAAGGATGATCAGAGCACATTTTCACAAGCAAAGGCTATATATGTTGATGGTCAGCGCTATACATCTGGGGAAAGTGTTTTATTGAGCTTTACTGATGATGAGTACAACTTTGGAATGATTGAAAAGGTGCTTCTTATACATGGCTTGGTTTACCTTTATTGCAATATTCTTGAAACCGAATTTTATGAGCACCATTTACATGCTTATCAAGTTAATCCAACTGGGAAGAAAGTAATTTTAAAAATCAAAGATTTATTGGACTACCATCCCTTGGCAATTTATGAGATGAGTGATTTACTGTACACTGTGTTGCGCTACCACATCCCACATGATTTGTAACAATCTTTAAAACAAAATTTATGGAATAATTTTTTAGTTTTTGGTATTTTATTTGGATTATTTTTGAAATAGTTTTTCCGAAATTGGCAAAAACCAAAAATTAATTCCTTAATGATTCGAAAAGCCTTTAAATGCAAACTTAAAAATAGGGGAAGTTTAATTGTCGCATAGGTTTCAACCTGCAGTCTGCAAATTTCAATTAGTTATTAACCTAAGGTAAAATATTTATGTATATATTATCTTTTTCCTTAAAAAAAATGCTCAAGGTTAAATGTCTGAGACTTACTTTTACTTCTTGATTTTAAAGTATGTACATATTTTTTTACATGTTATTTCAACCTATGCAATCTTAAACCTGAAATATTCTTTATTTAATAGTTTTTTACCAGCCCCTTATATATATTAAAACTCACTGTTATGTTTAATGGATTTTTTTAGTTCTAGAAAACTCAAAACACTGAAAAAATGGATGAAAAATTCAAAGTCATTTTAGGACCGTTCAAAAAAGTGTTGTTTGTCAAACATGGCATTACAACCATGGAAGATTTCCGTGGAAGTGTGGCCACTTCTTTCATGAAATGTCCCCTATATAAAGGAAAAGATTTTCTTCTTCAGTATTATGACGATGATATTGAAGATTATGTTGACTTGGATGACATGAGCAATCTTACATGCTTAATATCAAGAAGTATAAAGATAAGACTCTCCAAAGCAAATAAATATTTGGGAGAAGGAGAAGATGATGGGACCAAAGCTAAGCATATTAAAACACTGCATGCACAAAAAAAATTAACAGAAGGGAAACGAAAATATGAAACAATTAATTTCTGTATGGATATAACTTTTGCATCAAGACGAGAAGAAATACTAAACTTTGAGAAAATAGAAAATGTACTTGAAACTTATCCTTTCCTTACTGAAGGAGAAGAGGTATGTATATTTTATATTGGTTAAAAATTGAATTAAAAAAGGTGAATTCTTACCTATTTTATTTTTTGTTTAAAGTAAATGAAGTTTATACTAAAATATGGAACTTAAGATTTCTAATACTATAAAAACTTTTAAGTCTATTAAATAAACCAAATTAAAATTAGGCTTACGACTTGTTGGCTTACCTCGCCTGTTTTTTTTTATGTCTGAATTTGGTCGTAAATTAAGAACCATGTATTTTAAAAAATTTGTCAAATGAAAATTTCTTATTTCCTATTTTAGATTTTGAAAGAATTTCGCCGCGTGGCAAACTTTGACATTAACGAGTTATTTCTAAAAAATTTAAAGGAGAAAGCAAATGTCATTCTAATCTGTAAAAATAGTAAAAAGTTAGAACGTTTACAAAAAAGGATAGCTACATGTAAACTTGCAAGCGAACAAGAATGTAAGTTTTTTAATGACTTTGATACTACTTATTTAACTCCAGCTGTAACAATCATTTTAACTGTATATATTACAAACAAGGTTTACACACTAGTTTTGTACTAAAGAGATTCAAAAAAAAAACATGAACCATAATATCAGCTCACTGAATGATGTATTGTTTTGATTA
Source organism: Hydractinia echinata (assembly GCA_030067915.1). Classification (NCBI taxonomy): domain Eukaryota; kingdom Metazoa; phylum Cnidaria; class Hydrozoa; order Anthoathecata; family Hydractiniidae; genus Hydractinia; species Hydractinia echinata. The sequence goes on along the minus strand of JASGCC010000042.1, from coordinate 1,305,259 downwards.
CTCATAATGAATATGCTGTTAATTTTATCATTACTATTTAGACGTTACGCTATGTTCAGCATTGATAGCTATTTTCCTTAATTTAAAAGAAGACATGCACCAATTGATGAAAGACAAAAGCACACCTGTCGTCATACCCGATAAGGATGTCAGTGATATTGAGGAAATTGTTGGCGACGTATCTTTTACTGTATTGGTCCAACGAAATGTTGTGTGCAAAACGAAAGATTTTGTTCATGCTTTTATAGTCATGTTTGCATCATATTATGTATTCAACCTGGCATACGAGCCAAAGATACTCGGCGTGTTAATGTTTATTCAGAAGTACATTTTAAATATTAAAGATAATGTGAAACCACTTCCAAAGGCTTTATCCTTATTAGGACAAATCAATTGTGTTTAGATCAAAAAGTTGAATTAATCCAGCTTTTTTGCGCCTATATCTTCTAGTTTATTATTCTAAGACAAAAATAACGCTAAATGGATTCACTATTAATGGAAATCACAAACATTGTCTTGCGCGCGCAAAATGAGCTTGCACTTATTTCTAAAAGCGCTGAATGTTTAAGTCATACGAGTACTAACTTTGAAATCTGGAAACAATTTAAGCAAAGAATTTAAATATATAGCTGAACAAAATTTTCTATGCAAAAAGATAAATTATTTCTTATTATTTAAGCCTTGTTGATAAAAGTTCCAGTCATTTACTATTTACATTGAGCAATAATTTAATTGTTCGTAGTACTAATTTATAATTTCTTTGTAGTCGAATCTGTTTTCATTATTTATTCCTATATTGTTTGACAAATTGATTCAATATTGTTCCTAGTATTTATTTATATGTGATTATACAATCAATGTTGATTTTAATATTAAACAGTAGCTATATTGGATGAGATGGAATCAAATATCAAATATATACAGTCTAGCAAACATTTTTTCCCGCCGCTTTTCTTCATCAAGTTCTTCATGATTAATTGAATTGTTTTTCTAGCAGCTAATTAAAAAGATGAAGGAGTGTATCAAATACGTAAAATATTTGACAGAGCAATTTACTAACGGGTGGATGATAAATAATAATATATTATTCCTTTACTAATTTATAAATTTGTAATTATACAATCTCGTTCCTATTTTTTTATTTGTATATTGTTAAGAGATTAATATTTAAAAGTTAAAATGCATTTTTTTCTTGTAATCCTGTACATTTATCGCAAAGGATACGGAAAGCATGCCCATTTAGAACGTAGATATTAGCTTTGTAGCTGCGCTAATCTGGCACCCTAAATGGTGCTACGTCGCTTAGCACCCTTACGGTATATATGAAAAATACGCCATTTAGGGAGTGCGTACAAGGACTTTTCCGCAGCACCCTAAATGGTGTTAGAATGGCACCTCTAAAACTGTCAGTGCAATTGGAAAATCCGGATGGAAATTTGGATCATTAAACCTTGCGTTTTAAAGAGAATATAGAAGAAACATAACATGTTATTTCGTTTTATACTTTCTATTTATTGTAGTTTCGATTCTGTTGATTTGAGCTACGAAAAGGAGAACATAAGTTTTTGACAAGAAATACTGATGATAGTTGGTGGTCTGAAATATTTCTGAACACGGGAGACTTTCTATGATTTCGCTCAAAATAGAAAAATTAAAAAAGATCTCTGTTGGCATTATCTACAGTCTTTTTTTGATAAAAGGGGCCAACTTTCTAGCACTTACAGAACACGAATCTGGAGTAGTATTTAGGGTGTATTTAGGAGTGTTTTGATTTTGGCGGCGTGTATGAATGTTTCCAGTGAATTTTTTTTCTTCTTTCTTGCAAAGTTTTGCTTGGAACCTTCTCTTTTAGTTGCTGTATTATTCATTCTATACTTAATAGTAATCAAACATGTAAAATAAGGTGAGTATAGAGGTAGCTATATTGTCCTAAAAAAGGGGAAATAAGCCAGTTTACCTGGTCGCTAAGGGCGTTGCTAGGGAAAAGTGGAATTAACAACTTACACTAAATGTGCTATAACTCTTGAACCTTGGAGGAAAGAATACGGAAGGAGAAACAACTTCATTGCTGTACTCTTTAAATGTATTGAATTTTCTATTGTTTTTAATTTCAAAAGAATCAATGCGTAAGGTGCTCGACCGAGTCTTTTTCGCAAAAACATGATCAAAATCCATATTCTCCTTTAATAGGGGCTAACTTTTTCTATTGAAATCTGACTGTAACACGCTGCAGGCACGTGATATTTGTATGGAAAGTGTGCCTAATATAAGTCGGTAAACATTGCTGTTAAAAACTTCAACAATACGTTTGAAAAAATGCGTTTAACCGTGATATTAACCTATTTTTACAGGCTTGAGTATACCACTTTGATCATGAAAAAAAATAGAGATAGATATGCGCCGGACGAGTGCCGACAAAATGCGTGCTGAATTAATGTTTATTCTAACTAAAGAAATAACTTCTTATAACAGAACGTCGTTTTAAAACGAGATATAAACTTTTTATTTTTGTTTACAAAAGTGTCGAGCATGTGCTTCTTCGCTAATTATGTTAACATAAGAACAAAAGAAATTTTACCGATTTCAATATGGCTTTTTGTTTCGATAATATTATCAAATTCATCATCAAATTATCTAATTGTTTTTATAATCAATCATAGTTGCGAATTGTTATTCACGAATAATTTATTCACACAACCGCCAAAATTTCAAATTAAGTTTCTATACAGACACCTGCTAGAACCTCACGCAGTGTTTCAATAGAATTAAAAGAGTTGTTTCTCCTTCCGTATTCTTTCCTCCAAGCTTGAACAGACCAATTTTTTTGATTTTTTTTTCAGCAAGGCAACATCATATGTAGAGGACCCACCCAGGGCTTAAAACAATTTTTTCGAAAAAATTGAAATTTTCCACCTTTTTTTCTAGACCTACCTTAATTTAAATAAGCCTATTGACATATCTGTTCCGGTTCCGCAAAATACACAGGAGTATCGCCGGAGTAAACATGAAAACGAGGTTTATTATGAACATTTTATTTTTCACAGCGTGTTTTTGCTGAGAAGAAGACTTTACCACAAGATTTTAACTTTATAGTCAAGCTTTATTTCCATATTTTCTAAAATTATGGATACAGATAAAATCAAAGAGGCTAGTAGTAGTAAGGGTGCAAACGAAAATTTTCTCGTGGTTTGGAGTGTGCAGCTTTTGTTCACACTGCCTTTTATATTTTAAACGATGACAAAAATGAGTATACAACAGCTCATGATCATTCATAAGCCAAGTTCCATTTAACACAAAATTCCTTAGTCAATATATATATACTTCAGGAGTAAATGGAAGATGACATCAAGGAACTTTCCAATAATATTGTTGTGCTAAAAAATAAAATTATGGACCTTAACGAGGAAATCAATTCATACCAGAGCAAAGTATTTTCTTTAGAAAATAAAAAGTGATCCATGTGCAGTAAAATTTTACACCGGTTTTCCAAACTATGAGTCACTGTTAACAGTTTTTTCATACTTGGAACCAAAATTACGTCGTATCCACTACTGGTCTGGTCCAAACTCTCTTGGTAAGAATCATTGTAATTTTTTTAATCAAAACTCCAGATATGGTCATTCCAAACCTGGTCGTTAACGATCACTGTCTTTATTGGATGAATATTTTATTGTCTTAGTACGTTTAAAGGTTGGTTTGTTTCTTGATGATATTGCTGATCGTTTAATGTATCTTCTGGTCACATCTCAAGAATGTTTACCACTTGGATAAACTGTCTTTATTATGAACTTCTTCTGTTGTTCCCATTTCCTTCTCAAAAAATGGTTCGAAAATACATGCATAAGCAATTTCGAGAGTATCCCACAACACGTGTTATCATTGATGGTACTGAAGTTTTTATACAAACCTCTTCTTCTATGGTATCACAGTCACAAAGATGGTCACAGTATAAACATCATAACACTTGGAAAGCTTTGCAGGGGTTATCCCCCAATGAAAGTATCACGTTTATATCAAAGTTATGGGCTGGTCGAGTGAGTGACAAAGAACTAACGAAAAAGTCTGGTTACGTGACGTTTAACGGCGGGTAACACAGTTACTTGTGACTTAAACAGACATTTCAACGTCAACACCCGTCTAGTTAGTTAATAAAAAAAATTGAATTTTGATATCCACAAAAGAAGTTAAGTAGTCTACGTGTGCTCTAAATCCATAAGCAGATATAATATGCTCCTGTAAAGTTTTTCATATATATTTATGCCCAGTTGGTCTAATGGCTATGACACTTCAAATCCTGGACAGGGCTAGGAAAAACATAATTATCTTGTATCTACAACAACCAGGTAATAATGAGTATATGATAGCTATATATATAGCTAATTGTGAGGACAATTGGTATTCCTCGAATTGTAGGGGATGGTGTTAAATACATTCATCACTTTCATTTATAGATAGGGCACAACATTGCCTTGTCAAGGAAAGGCAGCTTGCTATATGTACTTGTTTGTCTTGACATGTCTCAAATCATCTTTTCAGAATAAGACTTGCGAACTTAGGCGACCTTATGACACTCTCCCTAATACCATAAGTATTGCGATCTTCTTCGGAACATGTAGGGATATTAATAGTGTTCCTATCATTTGCTATGCGACAGAATACAGCATAAACTCGAAGGATGAGGTCAGCATTTGTGCCAGATGTTTTCTACTTGTAAACAAACAAAATCTTTTTTAGTTCGGGAACACGCAACGACCCTAAGTCTTTCAAACCATTACCTGTTTTGGTATGAGGTAATAATTCTTGAAACTGATCCATACTGCACTCAAGTGCAGCCAAAAATAACAAAAATGTATAAATTTGTTAAGTAATTTGGGCACTTTCCCGCTACAAATTCAAGTGGTTCATAATAAACCTCGTTTTCATGTTGCGCTTTCATTTTGAGCCGCCACGGTTAATTGTGAACATGTGATATGGAAAAGAGCTTATTAAGATATTGACGTTATATTAATGTTATTATATCACTTTTTCGCCTACATCAAAGAAATATGAGCACATCCACTTTGCCTGTCACAGACACACACTCTCTGTATTATTATAGAGATGAAAAATGACTCATCAATGCATAAATATGAAGTCCTGTTACTAACCACGAGTTATCGCACTATACAAAATGCAATATGACAGTATTCTGGCTGGGACATACAAATGAGAAACAGAAATAACCACACACTCCATTTACTCGAAGTTCACTGTACAAAAATTAAGGCCTGCTACCAACCACGAGTCTTCGCACTATGTAAAGTGCAATATGACAGTGTTATGGCTGGGACATAAAAACGAGAGACAGAAACAACCACACACTCGATATAATCGATGCGTAACTAAAACATAGGATAAGTAAAAACAAAAATACCAGGCGATAGAAACGTAGACAATTATAAAAACAAGCACTAAGAACACAGACAGAAACTTATAAAAAAGGACCGAGTAGAATAAAAACACAAGAGGAACAATATACATAAACTTACTAAATCACTTTTTACAAACCACACCACAAGTACCATTAGCAACATAAAACTAACTATACAACACAGAACTCAAAATAACTTCTCTTATATATAATGTCAACCCAAAGCGGCAGTCCCAAAGTGAACGTGACTGTACTAGATGCAAACTAATTATCTGTATGTTAGGTACCTCTAAGGAAAGCGCAATGCTTACTCCGTGTGTTGCCTACATACAGAAGCAACTAATGGATATTTTTCCAGGCTGTTGTTGTTATTTCTTACTCTAAGAGTTTTTGGATTGAAATTTTCCTCTATATTTCCATGCATTGCCTGCGAAAACATATCAGATGCAACATATCAAAACTTCTAATTTACTAAAATTTGTTTCATTAATTTATGCACAAAAATTCATCAGCAGTAGAAATATATTCACACCTATAATTCCTATTTATTTATGTTTTCTGTAATAATTACTTCAACCTTTTTGTATTATTTTGTCAATATTTTACAGATACTAGTTATGACATGAACACGAGACGTACGAGGAATACGAGAATCAAAACAACTAAACTTTATTTCAAATACTATTCCCTAAACCAAAATAATCAACCCATATTATACAAGGTAAATATAAATTATAAATTTGCTTTTCACCCTGAAAAACTATTATTATATTTAATTTGTTTATTCATCAGATTCATCTCCATATGGTCCATATCCTCTAGAAATTCCCTTTCCAGTTGCAACATATCCACGAATTCCAAGACCTGATCGGATTCCGACTAATCCGTGTCTTCCAAGACCACCTCCAACAAGAATATTTTTGCCAACCAAGCCTCGCCCACCAAGACCTGATCCAATGATTCCTCTGCCTCCAGCCAACCCATATCCTCCGTATCCTTTACCTCCAACTAAACCACGTCCAGCTAATCCTATACCTGCAAGACCTGATCCAACAAGGAGTTTGCGTCCTCCTAATCGTTGTCCTCCAATGATTCCAGCCCTTCCTAATTTACCAATACCGGAACCAACAGTGATTCTGTTACCACTTCGGATACCAACCTTACCTAGTCCGCCTAAACCTCCCAAGACACGTCCTCCGACAATTCCACTGCCTCGTCTGATTCCATACCGAGCGTTTCCGTAACCAGAATATCCGTAACCACTGCGTCCGTATGATCCGTATACGCTTGGATCACTTTCTTCATCTTCGTCTTCATCTTCTGTCATTTCGTCACTTTCATCTCCATATGGACCATATCCAACAGAAACTCCTTTTCCAGTTCCAATAGATCCGCGTACTCCAAGACCAGATCGACCTCCAACTAAACCGTGTCCTCCAAGGCCGGCTCCAAGATGCCCACTTTTTCCAACTAAACCTCGCCCACCAAGACCTGATCCGATGATTCCTCCGCGTCCACCCAATCCGTATCCTCCGTATCCTTTTCCTCCAACTAAACCACGTCCACCCAATCCTATACCTGCAAGGCCTGATCCAAGAAGGACTTGGCGTCCTCCTAATCGTCGTCCTCCAATGATTCCAACCCGTCCTAATTTACCAATACCGGAACCAACATTGATTCTGTTACCACTTCCTAAGACACGGCTTCCGACGATTTCACTGCCTCGTCTGATTCCATAACGAGCGTTTCCGTAACCAGAATATCTGTAACCACTGCGGCCATATGGTGTGTACACGCTTGGGTCGTTTTCTTGATCGTCATATTCTTCGTCCTCATCTTCAGTCGTTTCGCTTTCATCCATTTCTGGATCCTCGTCTTGATCGATAAAATCGTCCACTAAAATAAAAAAACTCTTCATGCAAATGTTGTCTCTTAACATGTTATTTCCACCAAGGCATTTTACGTTTTAAAAATTTGATGTAAGCTTAAAACCGTACCTGAATCGGCAATGTCTTCTGTTTCTTCCACTCCATTTGCTATTGTGATAAATAAAAATGATAAATAATTCATCATTATAAAAGTAGAAGCAAATTGATAGTGTTTTAAACATAAGATCTTAGGACAAGTTTGTTTCCAAGTTGTGAATGATGCGTTTTAACGAGTTACAGTTTTCGAATTTTATAGCAAGGATTTGTTGTCTATGGAATTGGTTTATTAACCAACATTTATTTCTTTTTTTATTTACGGTTAACTGAAATACCTAAATTCTCATGACTGCAATACAATAGAAAGTAAAATAAGATTAAAAAAAGCCTACCAAATGTTGTTCCCAACAAGAAACATAACAGTAAAATGACAATCTTCATTTTGGATGTCCTAAAATGAATGTTTCAATTATATAATAGAACATTACGAGCTACTCTATTTACCTTGAGAGTTTTCTTGAGACCATATCTTGTTAAAATGCGCTAACTGCGTCTATCTGTCTGTATTTTTCGCTAATTAATTTCCATTGTTCTGGTGTTGTTGTTAGCATTTATAATTTATCCCCGCCATTATTGAAATTAACAATATTTCTTGTTTCATTAAGAGCGATGAATTTTACCGTTTATCGAATTGTCTTTTTTCATTTTTTAGTGTCTACAATTATATTTGTTCAAGAGACTAAAAACTAGCTTTAGCTATGATTACTATTACTTTGTTTAAAAAGCAAAATACAGATGGACACTTCTTAGAATGGAAAACATTTTTTACAAGTTATAGATCGCGATATAAGTAATACTCTCTGCCTACCTTTTTGAAGAATATTTAAATTAGCTTTTCTTTCTTCTTCTCGCAGTTAAATCGGACTGGATTTGTGTAAGACGTTGCCACTTCGTTCCTTTTAAACCTTTTTCAACCAACCACAAAGCGTGTTCAGCTTTTAAGGTGATGCAACAAAGAATGGTGATGACAGGAATTGTTACTATGTGTCTGGTGAGTAGAGCGTGGTTGGTCAATTAAAGTAGCCATGCCTTTTAAGCGTTACTAAGAATGTTGGCCATGATGGAGTTGCAATTTTTTGTTAATAATAATACTGTGCATTGGTTCATTTTTGTTGTTACTCTTATTGCTGTTGTTGTTGTTGTTATTGTGGTCCTTATTTTTGTTTTTCTTTTCATTCTACTTCATTCTACTACATTCATTCAGTTAACCAAATTTATCAAAAATTCCAAAAACACTTATGAAAACATAGTGTGGTTTCTAAATAAAAACGTAAATTAAGCACGATTTTTGGTCCCTTTTTTGACATTCTCCTCTGATTTTTTAATTGTTCTTGCTACTTCTATCATATTCTTAAACATTAATGGAACATTTAAGGTTTTTTTCTACGTACATATTTAAGCGTATATGTGTGGGTTTAGGAACTTTTTTTATAGATTTGTTAGAATTACATGTTTTAAAAGGCACTGAAATTAACTTTTATATTTTTCATTTTTTGAGCATAAAGTTTCACCAATTTTAGGCGCTTTTGTAAATTCCTTTTATCTAAGGTCTGTTTATATATCTACAAGAATGTGTGCTCATGTCCATTGTTTCAACAAAAAATCGAATAAAGGATAAGAATTCAAAATTCCAGTGCTTATGCTTCTTTGTCAATTCGACAATTATCCAGGCACTGGCAACAATAAAAGCATTACAGTAATCTCAATAGAAACAGAGAATTATGCCAATTACTTTCTTACCGAACAGTGGAACAATGAAACGACTGTAACTTTAAAATATATTCGCGTCACTAATCCAATGTGAACACTCCTGTATCACCTAAAACCCACCACTCTAGCATCCTTAAACCAATGGTAACTAATAGTGCGACAAAAAATATTTCGAAATATATCATGCATTTCAACAACCTTTAGCCTAATCCATCAAGCAACAAAACAAGGATAGTGATTTCCCGCTCGCATATTTAACGACAACTTGGAAATGGAAAAACCTACTTAAAGCTTAGGGAAGTAATTAAGCATTTACAAATGAGCAACGCTCGTTCTATTACGAAATTCATTTTTTCTAAGAAAGAAAAACGGAGTCTTCTGTAATTGCAAGGAGTTTATTCGGATACTTCTTTGTCGGGCAGGTGAACCATGTTTAACAGAAACAAGAAAGAAAAGGTACCTCCTCCTGATAAGGGTTTGAAAAAATGATTATTCTTGTGGTTTTCACAGTCTGCACTTTTCGTGTTTTTTTCGTTCTATTTCATTTCATGTTGAATTAAACAACTGATTCATAAATCTGTTACGTTAAGGGGCGCTAATTTCATTAAGGAGTATTATTTTCGCAAATTTATACTATGAAAGAGAAATACTTTGTATTTTGTTTGTTAGTACAAATACATTTCTCTTGTTGCTTCATATTTAAGTAGCTAACTAGCTAGTGCAGCTCGTAGGCTTCTAGAGAACAAAAGTTAACAAATTATCAAAAAGCAACAAATGCATGCTGCATTTTTTGTAGGAGTATATTTGTGGTTTAGATTTACAACAAAACAGATATGGAAGATTTCATCATTTTGTTAAATCAATAATTGTGCTGATGCTATGCAACACATATTCTATATATATTTCTTTTTTTTGATATTTCAAAACTTTTGCGTAACATTACTACCTTATGCCATGTTTTTCAATTGATAGTACTTGTGGTAATAAATAACCATCGTGGTTCATATCGCCCTTGTGTATTTCTTAATGCGTTTTTACAAAATATTACAGCATGTTGTTTAATAACCACACACGTCCTGTCACTCATTAATTAAGTAGCACTGACCATGACTGTGCGAACATGTTCTTTAATGGTTACACCATAATATTGAATAATCGTGTACTTTCTTTGAAAACTAGTTCATCTAGATAAAACTTTCCAATGCAATTCTAGGTAGCGATCTAGGCTTCTTTTTTCTGACCAGCCACCATGATAGTTAATAATTAGTACAAAATTAGGCGGAAAAAGTTCTTAATAGTTGGTCATAGCAAAAGCCTCCTTGGTCACAGTTAGTCAGCTTAACTTAAATTGAGCTCTATGATAGTAAGCTACAATTAGTTTGTTTAGAAACATTTGATTTCGCGCATACACCAGAATATGTATGTATAATATGCACAACTGTGTCTCTGAAAGATGGAACACCTTTTTCGGCCTGTCTGAAAAATTTCCAAAGCAACAACATGCATTCACAAAATAACTTAAGTACGTAAATGTTTAACTCAGAATCTCCTAAAAATAAATATGCATTGTTCGACGTACGCAGCTTAGCAGCACCGCCAATTCCATCCAAGAAATATCATCTACCTGAAAATTAAAACAATGATGACGTAATCTAAACGTCAAGCCTGGAAATAAAAAGAAGTCTGCCAATCACTTTTGCTCCTCTTGTCTTCAAAAGGATAAAAATGTTTCTATAAACTTTATGTAAAAAAAAATAATAAAGCCAGAGCCACAGCCAGATCCTAAGTTTTCTTACCAATGTAAGGTGCATCTCGTGCCCGCACGCACTAGAGTCACAGAGATGATTTGTCCATGTAACTACATTAAAGTGTGAAATGTTTGCGAGGAGAAGTTGCTACTAATCTTATCCACGAAATTAAATTCCTACGTGAAAAGATTTTGTTTGATTTTTACTATATTCTTGAGTCGTGCGGGATAAACGATTTCGAGTTTTATAAATTTTAATTTTGGAAATTTTGACCAAACCTCCAAATTTAGTTCTGTGAAAAAAGCGTTTCGCATAAAATTCGTCCGCAGGTTTAGTCAAAAACAGTTATTATTCTCTTTTAAAATACCTAATTTCTGAAACCTCTAAAAACACATTTATTGCGAATTTTGAATCAATATTTTTCTTTGTACCAGAGTTATAGAATGCACTTTGCGAAAGAGGTCTGAAAAAGTATAAACATGGTAAAAAGCCCAGGATTTGTCATGCTATTTGAAACCATGGTTTGTTTTTGTCTGTGTATATCGCTAATTTTTAACCGATGCCAGCGCAGAACCTCACTTTTGTGAACAATTTGGTTTGCTTTTTAAGAGCTAAATAGCCGTTACACATAATCTACAATCTGTAGCTACATACATTAGGCCACAAGTATTAAAATGTGTGTTCCTCCCCACAGTTGGTGCTGCAAAAGTGGTTGACTTTTTTTTATAAATTCAACCTTGAAGTTAAAGCAAGGCGGGAAATACTTTTTAGTTCAAGTCTTTTAAGACTTAATTAAGGCATTTCTGTATGTCACAACTGACAGTTTTCTAATGTGATTACTTCTTAAACCAATATACAAACAAATAAATAAACAATAGCTTTATTGTTCTTATATAAATGACTTTCATGTAAAAGTTTGATATTTTCCTTGTGCATCAAGAGAACAGAAAAATGATTATAGCGTTGTCATACAAGCGTTTATGTGGATGTGGGATTAAGTTTAAAATGTTTGAGAAGGTATTTTTTTTATTCTGTTGTTTACATTTAGAACAGTGCCAATAACTTATTGTCGGAACATCAAGGATGTTGTACTGCCACACAAGTGCGACACGATGGTTATCTCGTAACAGGTCAAAAAGTGTTTAACAGATCGATAATAACATAAGAAAACCGATTAGATTTTTCAACACGTTACCATGTTATAACACGTTATCATATTCATACGCATTACCATATTCCAACATGTTAATGTCAACTTAGTGAAGGATATATATATATATATATATATATATATATATATATATATATATATATATATATATATATATATATATATATATATATATATATATATATATATATATATATATATATATATATATATATATATATATATATATATATATATATATATATATATATATATATATATATATATATATATATATATATATATATATATATATTATTGTAGGAACACAAAGTAATAACGACAACCACCAAGAAATAACAGCGAAAATAAATTAAAATCTTGTTATCATTTCGTTTGCCCTTAGCCACGACTTTTTTAAAACTGCTACTATATACACAAAAAAACTTCCTTTAACGCAGTAACAAAATAATTAAATATGTTAGTCAAAAAACAATTAAAACCGGAATTAAACAAATTTGTTTGTATAACTTTTATTTATGGCTTTATTGCTATAAAGTTTATATATAAAACATTTGCTGGTAACTTGTTCAATCATTTTCTAACGTAAAAAAGAGGTGTCTGGTAACATTTGTGGTAACTTTTGTGATATCGTTTGTGGTAACCCGTGCGGTAACGTGTATTGTAAGGTTTGTGGTAACTTTTGAGGTAACGTTTGTCGTAAGCAGTGCTTTTAACTCTAAGAGTTTATGGATTGAATGTTTTCTCCATATTTTCATGCATTGATTCAAAAATACAATCGAATGCAACATATCAAAACTTTTCACATGCTAAAAACTAAACAGAAAAATTCTGGTTGTAACAATGACACTTAGAACCTTCTCTATTTGGCAAAATGAAACGCAGGTAACTTTGAGAACTTAACTGTTTGCTGAAACGCAAAACTTAAACCTCACTTTTATTAATCATGATTTAAAAGCGCTTTGAGTTTTGTGTTTTCTGACATATGTGACATGCATGGACTAAAATGTAGTTGATGATTTGTCCATAGAAAAAGAGTTGAATGGAAATTTGGAAAAATATTTTACCCAAAAATAAGAGCGAACAAAAGGACATACAAACAAAGTATTCTGCCGACGACTTCTTATTTACTAAAATTTGTTTCATTAATCTACGAACAAAAATTCAAGAGCGATAGAAATAATTTCACACCGCCATTTGCCATTTTTTATGTTCTCTTTAATAATACTTTTAAGAATTTATTTTCGTATTATTTTGTCAATATTTCACAGATAGTACTTAACACATGAATATGAGATGTACGAGGAATACGAGAATCAAAACAACTAAACTTTATTTCAAATACTATTCCCTAAACCAAAATAAACAACCCATATTATACAAGGTAAATATAAATTATATATTGCTTTTCACCCTGAAAAACTATTATTATATTTAATTTGTTTATTCATCAGATTCATCTCCATATGCTCCATATCCTCTAGAAATTCCCTTTCCAGTTGCAACAGATCCACGAATTCCAAGACCTGATCGGATTCCACCTAATCCGTGTCTTCCAAGACCACCTCCAACAAGAATATTTTGGCCAACTAAACCTCGCCCACCAAGACCTGATCCAATGATTCCTCTGCCTCCAGCCAATCCATATCCGCCATATCCCTTTCCCCCGACTAAACCACGTCCACCCAATCCTATACCTGCAAGACCTGATCCAACAAGGACTGTGCGTCCTCCCAATCGTCGTCCTCCAATGATTCCAACCCTTCCTAATTTACCAATACCGGAACCAACAGTGATTCTGTTACCACCTCGGATGCCAGCCTTACCTAGTCCGCCTAAACCTCCCAAGACACGTCCTCCGACGATTCCACTGCCTCGTCTAACACCATAACCAACACGTCGGTGACCAGAGTATCCGTAGCCGCTGCGTCCGTATGATCCGTATACGCTTGGATCACTTTCTTCATCTTCTTCATCTTCATCTTCTGTCATATCGTCGCTTTCATCCCCGTATGGACCATATCCAACAGAAACTCCTTTTCCAGTTCCAATAGATCCGCGTATTCCAAGACCAGATCGACCTCCGACTAAACCGTGTCCACCAAGGCCGGCTCCAAGAAGGCCACTTTTTCCAACTAAACCTCGCCCACTAAGCCCTGCTCCAATGATTCCTCGGCCCCCAGCCAATCCATATCCGCCGTATCCCTTTCCTCCAACTAAGCCACGTCCGGCTAATCCTATACCTGCAAGACCTGATCCAACAAGGACTTTGCGTCCTCCCAATCGTCGTCCTCCAATGATTCCAACCCGTCCTAATTTTCCAATACCCGAACCAACAGATATTCCGTTACCACCTCGGATACCAACCTTACCTAGTCTGCCTAAACCTCCCAGGGCACGTCCTCCGACGATTCCACTACCTCGCCTAACTCCATAACCAACACGTCCGTAACCAGAATATCCGTAGCCACTGCGTCCGTATGACCCGTATACGCTTGGATCACTTTCTTCATCTTCTTCGTCTTCATCTTCTGTCATTTCGTCACTTTCATCCCCGTATGGACCATATCCAACAGAAACTCCTTTTCCAGTTCCAATAGATCCGCGTATTCCAAGACCAGATCGACCTCCGACTAAACCGTGTCCACCAAGGCCGGCTCCAAGAAGCCCACTTTTTCCAACTAAACCTCGCCCACCAAGACCTGATCCAATGATTCCTCGGCCTCCAGCCAATCCATATCCGCCGTATCCCGTTCCTCCAACTAAACTACGTCCAGCTAATCCTATACCTGCAAGGCCTGATCCAACAAGGACTTTGCGTCCTCCCAATCGTCGCCCTCCAATAATTCCAACACGTCCTAATTTACCAATACCGGAACCAAGAGTGATTCTGTTACCACCTCCTAAGGCACGTCTGCCGACAATTCCACTGCCTCGTCTGATTCCATAATGAGCATTTCCGTAACCAGAATATCCGTAGCCACTGCGGCGATATAGTCCGTATACGCTTGGGTCACTTTCTTGATCGTCATCTTCTTCGTTCTCATCTTCTGTCATTTCGCTCTCATCCATTTCTGGATCCTCGTCTTGATCGATAAAATCGTCCACTAAAATAAGAAACTATTCATGCAAATGTTGTCTCTTAACATTTTACTTTAAGGCATTTTACGAAAATTTGATGTAAGTTTAAAACCATACCTGCATCGGCAATGTCTTCTGTTTCTTCCACTCCATTTGCTAATGTGATAAATAAAAATAATAAATAATTCATCATTATAAAAGTAGAAACAAATTGTTTATGTTTTGAACATAAGATCTTAAAAAAAGATTTTTTCCAAATGGTGATTTGTGTGTTTTAACGAGTTACAGTTTTCGTATTTTATAGCAAGAATTTGTTGTCTATGGAATTGGTTTATTAACCAATATTTCTTTCTTTTTGTGCTTGTTGATAACTGAAATACCTAAGTTCTCATGACCGCAATACAATAGAAAGTAAAATAAGATAAAAACAAACCCTACCAAATGTTGTTCCCAGCAAGAAACACAACAGTAAAATGACAATCTTCATTTTGGATCTCCTAAAATAAATATTCCAATTATATAATAGAACAACTCTATTTACCATATATTTCGCTTATGGTTCCAATACTATGTTTGCTTGAGACCATATCTTGTTAAAATGCGCTAACTGCATCTATGTGTCTGTATTTTTATTTAATTAATTTCCATTGTTCTGGTGTTGTTGTTAGCATTTAAAATTTATCCCCGCCTCTATTGAAATTAACAATAATTTTTTTTTCAATAAGAGCGATGAATTTTACGGTTTATCGAATTCTCTTTTTTCATTTTTTAGTGTCTAGCTACAATTATATTTTTTCAAGGGTCTAAAAACTAGCTTTAGCTCTGATTACTATTACTTTGTTTCAAAAGCAAAATACAGATGTACACTTCTCAGAATGGAAAACATTTTTACAACTTATAGATCGCGATATATGGAATACTATCTACCTACCTTTTTTGAAGAATACTTGAATTAGCTTTCCTTTCTTCTCCTCGCAGTTAAATCGAACTGGATTTGTGTGAAACGTTGTAACTTCGTTCCTTTTAAATCTTTTTCGACCAACCACAAAGCGTGTTCGGCGTTTAAGGTGATGCAACAAAGAATGGTGATGACAGGAATTGTTACTATGTGTCTGGTGAGTAAAGCGTGCTTGGTCAACTAAAGTAACCATGTCTTTTAAGCGTTACTTAGAATATTGGTCATGATGGAGTTGAAAAAGTGTTTGTTGATTATACCTTGCATTTGATCATTTTTATTGTTTACTTCTACTATATTCCTAAGTTATTCTTTAAAGTAAACATTTAACGTTATTTGCTATATACACCTATTAATGTATGATTTGTCATTGTTTACAAAAATTACAAAAAAAATTCGTACACGCGCGCCTTTTGTTTTATGTATAAAACCAGGACTATATATAAAATAAAAAGGGTATTAGGTAAACTTATAGATTTGTTAGAAACAGAAAGACCAACATGTACTAGTATTAACTTTCACTCTTCCCTCTTTGAGAATGAAGCTTTATCGATTATAAGGAATTATTTTTTAAAAAAATGGAGTTGTTTCATCTGAGTCTGCTTTATATATTTTCTATATACAAGAATATCTGCTAATGTCCTTTGTTTCAGCACTAAATCAAATACAACACGAAAAGTCGTCTATTGATTTAGAGATTTTAAGCTACATGTCGGTATGACACTAGGAATGCAAACGTATTGTACCACCAATTTCTGTCATCAAAATATTAAAATAAATTCAAAAAAGCAAAAAGTAGGCATCGCTACGAAGACTTTTTTATTAGTTACACGTTAAAATATCTTCGCAAGATATGGCAGCTAATTGGTATATATATTTTTTTTATATTTATTGATTCTATTCATTTCATTGTGCTTAAAACTGGAAATTATCGATTAAACCTTATTTAATCGTATTTCTATGCTCTACAGAGGCAATGATTTAGGGCATTGTACCCTAACTATTCAACTCTTAACAAGAAAATCAAACATGGAAATAAAAAAGCGTAAATAACACCTAGATATGTTTTAGCTTGAAAGAAACTTTTAAATATAAATAAGTATACTGTGTTTCCTGACACTTCTTTCATGTGGCATCATATTGTAGTAATTAATCACTTTAGCTGGTAGGTTGCCAGACAACAATAATTAGCAAAATATCATTAATAAATGATTACCAGAGAGAAAAACAAAAAACATGCAGAGTTCTTTTTTGGACTATATTTGTGGTTATAATTGACAACAAGACCGATATGTATCTATGACGTGAATTCGACCATTTCAATTGATATATCTCGATTCTAAAGTCATTCTGCGTGTGTGAAGTACTCTTAGAAATGTGCTAAAGTGCTCTTAATGGACAATTAAAGATTGTATATATACATCTTTCTTTACTAAAAATTTTCATCACTGTGCAGATGCAGATGAATGCAGGTTTAGGATTTAAAGGAAAAACAGGGACTTTTGATGTCATTTGATTGTGACCGCATGCATAGCTTTCTTTGTATGAAAACCATCCTACGCATAGATTTCACTGTTATTAGCAACGCGAAAAACACGTGTAAAATCGCCGTTTTATTGACTCGTGGATAATTTGTTGCCGCTGACGAATTACCTTGATTCGTCATCTTAAATGGTTGTAAAATTGGCATGTTTAAGAACATTTAAACAACTGAAGAACTTCATTCCCATTACTTTATTTGTCCAACTTGCTCTAAATTTTGCGCTAGTGTGCAATCGTCTGCTATAATTATTTAGACAATACCAATATAGTTAGGAATTATTACAAAACATTTTTAAAAGAACGGATTGGCTAAAAACAAAAACCGGAAAGTGTGCATGGTTAACGCAATTTTTAATGCATAGTTAATGATATTCCAATATAGATATTTTTACTCCAACTAACCCCAGTTAACCATAACTACTTAGTTAAATTTAATGTAACTGTGCTTTGTAAACCACGAGTAAATGTGCTATACCAAGATTTCATAGATAGCAACAACATGTCTGGGTCTCGTCTTTTTGAGTAAAAAACAGATCGGTAAGAAGCAGAAGTGTTTTGAGAGAGGAGGTATGGTTGGCCCTAGGGACTAAGAATATTGATGGGCTATTTATTAAATTAGAAAAATGATAAAGTATATGTATGTTATCAGCACGACAAAAATATCTCTAAACATAAATACAATATCTCATAGTTCATGCTGAACTAATTAAGAAATATTACCGAATAAAAAATAAAATGATGGGGAGATTCGGACGTTTTAAGGATACGTCAAACCCTTTTTACCTATGTTGAGAATAATGCGTATATTTCCTAAACTATAAAATTTAACTTTATAAAAGTATATATATTCTGAAAGCCTATTAAATTTCCTATCTGGCCATGTTATTCTTATTATTCGTCGAACATCGAACACGTTTTCAAAGTCTCTGATACTTGAGGGTAGAAGGTACAAGCATTTTACTTTTATATTGTAAAATTTATATCATTAAACTCAGCTCCCCATGGGCATGAAAAAGGTGCCTGCGTTTTTTTTTCTCAAAATATATTTTTAGTTTTATTACGAAAAATTGATTTTGGTACTCCTTCGTTGATAAAAATAAACTTTATCACATGGTAACCTCGGAATGGTACATTTTTTTCAAAAAAATAAACACCTTTGGAGAGCTGAATATCTTCATAATAATTATGTGCTAATTTTGTCTCGATATATTGAAGTCCCTGTACCTTCTACCCTAAAATGTAGAGCAACATCGAGAAAAATATGTTTACGAGATAAACAGCCTTGAACATCCTCACGCTTCAGTAATTCGAAACAAAGAAAATAATTTCTTCGGGTTTGCATACTCTGTATGATACAGAATTGCTGAGCGTCCTGATTCTACAGCATGTGGCTTTTTTTTAAATAAATTATTTATATATTGAAAGAGAAATAACGTAAACTCACTTGCTAAACATAACAAAAATAGAGTACACAAGCAACCTCGTTCCCAGCGCCTTTTGTTTGGGAAGGGAATAAATTGATAGGAAAGACAGTATTCCAGGCATGGCTATGACTGTAATAGTAGTCCTGGTCGCTTATTTAAGGAGACACTTTACAAACTACAAACTACTTTCAAAATAAGCTGATAACTTCTTAAACAAGTGTTCTTAAAAGTTCATCGGGATAACGAACCCGTTTAGGTCGTTCCAGCCATATCTCTTATCTGCTTGGCAACGCCCCTTTTTACGCCCATTTATTTCACAAGCAATTACACAAGAATCTTTGCCGGGGATAATTTATCGTTGGTCTCCTGTTCTTTTTTTCTTTCTGTCTACTTACTATGTACTAGCAACTCAAAATTTATTCTTTGTATTTACCCTAAGAATAAACAACCATCAACATAGTCTCGAACTTAAATTGCTTACGTTGCCAAAATTAATTAATTTAGACACCGATGTTTTAAATTATTATGCTCATGAAATATTTAGAATCAACCATTATTGGAAAATCCAATAATTCAGTAAAATATGTTTCAAACATATCTTTTAGTGGTTTCTGACTATCCTCCTAGAACTAACGACACAACATTTGTCTAGCATTTAAGTATAAGTATGCATACGAACTCTATAAACAATATAGAACAATAGGAAGGCGTTTTTATCGGAACAATCATCTTTTCTGATGACAACCTCAAAACCTCAAAACTTTTAATTTTGAAATAGCATTTAATTTTTCAGAACATACTAGTGTTGTTAAAATAAGGCTTGAATTAATTAAAATGGTGCGACATTAGCTCACTTTTCCACTCGGCTACAAGAAAATAGTTCTGTTGTGCACGATAATCTCCATTATTGGTCAGCTGTAGAATGCCAGCTAGGACACCACTGAGTTGCAGCTATATGGTATTAGTTATTTACTAGACCGGTTTTTTATTCAATTTTTAGATCTACTAACCGCTAGAACTGTTTAGACTAATTTTATCGGCACAGTAGCAAGAAAAATAAATTTCCAGATCAAAGCTTTTTTATTTCATTTTTAACTCAGTTCAAGTTGCTATTAAAGGAGCTCAGCAAATCGACGCGCTTATCATGTTACTGTATCTAAATCATCTAAAGATAAAAATAATGCTACAAGTGATTGCGAATGAAATTAATGACTAATTAACTTCACTCATCATGCCCCGTTGATTTCCTTTTAAACTAATTAAACTTTAGGAATATATAATTCTTTACTAATATACTATTTACACTCATATCCCCATCTTTAACCATCAAATCAGTTAAAGACAACCGACCACGACGAATTAGATATCTTTAAATAGCCTTACCAAAGAATAGACAAACAGACTTAAACACATAATCCTATACAAATGTATAGGATTATGTGCTATATATCTCCTCACCATTTGTTTAAAGCACGCGATCTTACACATTATTTTGATCAGAGTTACAAGCCCTTCACATTAGATGCTACGGGTTGACAAATTTTGAAAAATAATTTTTATGTATATGAACGGGCCATTGCTGACGTCATAAAAATTAAAAAAAGCGAACCTTTTTAATTTTTCTTCTGCCTAAGTGGATGTTTTTACGGGCTAGTAGGCGATAGTGTTTTCCTGTTTCTTTTTCTAACACATTGTGTATTGTTTACAGTAGATACTTTTCAAATTTATTTTCCTTAGTGTGTCGCAGATTTCAGATAAATAATATCCGACAGAAATTAGATGAGTTATTTAAAATCCTAGGCATAATTTTTTTTTTTTTTAAATTTAAAATCCTTCTGCCAGCAAATGACCTGGACAATCGTTAATATAAATATGTTATATTTCATGTCTGTTTGAAACCGAGTCTCACATAAAGTCAAAAATTGAGATGCCGATAATATAGCGTGACATCGTTACTAAAACAGAAATTCCTGAAGTTGAAATGATTAGAAATTTACACATATGTTGAATCCAAAAGCAACAAAAGAACTCATGAATCAAAACTTTAGAAACGACTCATTATATGAATTCTTCCAAGATTGCTTCTAATGTTTCAGCCTTAATACAGACCCGCGAATTTACAAGTAATTCCATCAATATAAACTTCAAAAATCTAAGAAGCAATCTCCAGCAATGTTCTCACAACCATCAAAGGTCTAAAATATATAAAGGTTAAGATTTTCCCACTTTTTAGCATTGTTAAACCAAACCATGAATGTAGTTGCATCCAGTGAGAAAAAAAATACATCATTGTATCTGTCAAGAATTTTTTGGTTGCTACATTAAGTATTTGTTTATATCTTCCAATCAACCTTTTATGTGACTCTTGACATAGCCTGGTTTAAATTCAAACCCTGCCTACTATGCCCTTGCCTGTGCCTCCCATGCCTTGCCTACCCCTGCCGTGACGATTCCTCTTCCTGTTTCCTTGCCTGCCTTTGCCGTGTCCTCTCCTTGCCGTGCTTAATGCCTTTGCCTTGGCAATCTCTCCGCAACACTTTCTATATTGATTGCGGAGAGTAGCGGAGTGCACGCCAGCGCACGTACCGTAGCGGAGCCCATTTCCTCATTAAATAAGCCAAATAAAGGCTAAATAGGATTTCCGCGTCTCGCCCCTATCTATATTAAAATACCCGTATACGTCTGTCTGTCACGCAAAATGGTAGCTTAGCTGCGCAAGTAGCGAGACGCACGCAATGCGGTATAAAAAGGACGGGTGAACCCGTGGATTTTTGCGGAGAGTAGCGGAGCCCATTTCCTCATTAAATAAGCCAAATAAAGGCTGTATAGGATTTCTGGGTCTCGCTCCTATACATCAAAATTATCAAGCACTCTTCCCCACGGGATCGATTTCGTCCATTTTGGTTTTGTTTCCCAGCAATTTAATCTGGTCGTTTTTTCGTAAATTTCTGATTAAGCGAGACAACATGAATTTAAAACAGCAATGGGGGAGTTTTTGTTGTTATTTAAATATGGCGACGATGTGAGAAGGACCACGAGAATGTTACTGGAGAAAGACCACGAGAATTTTACTGGAAAAGTTTACCTTATATATTTATCAATCTCAGGTAGTAATATCCTTATTTATTTCTCATTAGATATACTTTATCTTAAGTTATTAACTTTTAGTGCTTGCTTTTTTTCGTTATATATGGAAACTTTGTCCAGCGTAGCTAGCTAGCTATAAAGAAAGCTGAA
Source organism: Hydractinia echinata (assembly GCA_030067915.1). Classification (NCBI taxonomy): domain Eukaryota; kingdom Metazoa; phylum Cnidaria; class Hydrozoa; order Anthoathecata; family Hydractiniidae; genus Hydractinia; species Hydractinia echinata. The sequence continues at coordinate 1,282,996 of JASGCC010000042.1, read as the reverse complement.
GGGAATTTTTCAGTCAATACCTAGCTAACAACCTAGCTAGCTAGCTATCTATGTAGTAGCTAGTGTATCATTATTTTTACATGCAATGAATCCCTTTTTAGCCTCTACCTAGCTAATGCAAAGCCTAAGGTCGCCATCAAAAATATGTTATGTTCACGTCCACCGACGACAGACTCGCTTGTGGTAATAAAAACCCGAGTCGGCAAGTCGGAAAAAATCCGGAAAAATATTTGTGAGCGCGGTTATACTGTTTTTTGGTCCTGTGAACGACTTTATGTTATCCGATCGGAAAATCCTGGGAAAAATCCGACCGCCCGACCAACTCATTTTTACAGGAACTTCAGGACGCGAACATATAACATATTTTTGATGATGGCCTAAAGCTAGCTAACAGACTTATACTGATATTTTCTAGCCTATGTATTAGCTAGCTAGCTAATGCTAGTTCCACATAGTAGCTAGCAGACCTTCAGTGAGATATTTCTTGCCATAGCTAGTTAGCTACATATTTTTTTAAAAGAAACCTAAGCATTTGGTTGAGCCGGGATGGCGTTTCTTAAAATTTGATAATTTTAACCTCAAGCGTTTGGACTATGGTTTTGATATATATGAACAACATTTGCTAGCTATGTTTATACGTATTTTTCTGTTGTATATTAGCTAGTTTCTTAATGTTGGAGATTTCTAAAAATTTGGTCTTTCTGAGCCTAGGGTTTCTTATAAACTGGTTTCTTATAAAAACAAACATGTATATAACCTTTCCTTGCCATGCTTAATGCCTTTGCCTTGGCAACCTCTCCGCAACACTTTCTATATTGATTCCACGGCCTAACAACTAGTACATTTCCCAGCAATTTAATCTGGTCGTTTTTGAGGAGAGAAGCGGCGTGCGCGCCAGCGCACGGAGCGTAGCGGAGCCCATTTCCTCATTAAATAAGCCAAATATAAGGGACGGAGGAGAGTGTATAGGATTTTCGCCCCCACTCTACATCAAAATCATTGATTTTTCGTCGGACTTTTTTTGGACTGGGCTGCCCAGTAGTTTAAGCTGGTCATTTTTCTGTATAAATGTTTAATTAAGCGAGACAAGGTGTTTTTTTATTGACACAGCGAGGGAGTGCTTTTGTTTATTTTAAGGTAATTTGTACCGTTTCGAGTTAAGAGTTAGTTAGCCTACACTTTTTAGCCACGTGATACATAAATCAGTTTTACTAATATCACATGACCTTTCCTCGGACACATAGCGCCTCAAACTCAAACTTTCGTTAATCTAAGCCATATCGCAACTGACGGAAGGGCTTGTTATGATAAAAAAACAAAGAAAGAAAGGGTATGTTAATCTAGCTAGTATATCACTATTTCTTTACATGTAATGAACCCCTTTCTAGCCTGACTCACACCTAAACCTAGCTAGCATATATATCACTATTTTAAGCTACCTAGCTTAAAATCAGCATAAAATCAGCATAAAATCAGCTACATAGCTAGCATAAAAAATTCTTTTGGACAGCTATTTCTAACAAACTAGCTAGCTAGCTATACATATACTATACAGTGAGTGAGATAATTCTATTCTGTATTCTGTAAGAATGCCCTCTCATAAAGCTTGTTCTAGCTACAATCGTCCACAAAATTTGTTGTCTCTGGCAATTTTATACCAAAAACCAAGAACCAAAAAGGTTAGCAAAGTCAGCAAAAGAACATATAGCTAGCCACATATTTTGCAGATAGTACATTCCGTACCCACTCATGATCAATGTTTATATAAAGGTTAATGTGGTCAAGTGTAATCGTTTACTCTGCTTCAACCACAAAGGGCACTTTTAAACATTGAGGGGGAATGGAGAGCCATATTTTTATGGACGATTGTAGCTATATTGTACGCACGTCAGGAAATAAACTTTTTTTACCATACCGGTGAGCATACACCAGTGCAGCTAAAGTTACAAAAAGTGAAATTATTTCAATATATATATATATAGCTATATATATCAGGAAACTTTTTCAACATCAAAATTTGTTATTACTGAGGCGTTTTAAATTCTCATGTAATTGTCAACATGTATTGTAAAAATTTAAATAAAAATTTATTATATATTTGTTATTTAATTTTCCGATATGTATACAAATAATGTCACGATAATTTCTGTTTCTGTAACTTGACATGAACTTTCACCAATGCGGGATATCAAGCTTCAGTCCAGCTCTAGCTAGGTTGCTACCTAATAATCGCTAGCCTAATTAATTTTTATTCTTTTAAAGTTTTTGTTCATTTTGGAATAAGAGCTTTTTATCCTACTGTAATGAAAATAAACATATATACTGCTGTTTGATTCTTACCTGGACTGGGTAACAACGGGCTGTTTTCGCTGTTTTTAATTAAGCCAAAGTTGCAATAAAGTTTTTATGGAAAATGTGTTACCCCTATCACGATAAATTTTTGATCTTTCACGGGAACTTTATCCATAAAACTTTGCAGGATTCTTTTTGCGTTAAGAGGGTAAAACAGGTTATAAAGTGTGTTTTTATTTTTAAATGTTACAAAGTTTTCCACAAAGAAAAATTGTTTTAGGTACGTAGGATAACAACAGGTTGTTAACTGTCTGTTTGTTTGAACCGAAGTTAGGATAGTTTTTTGGAAATGGGTATTATGCCGAAACGTATGTGCGAAACAGTATACCTATACAAATCACTCACCCCAGTGTTAACAACAAGCTGTTACCTGTGTTTCTATTTAACCATAGAGATATTATTAAAAGAGAAAGAGACACAACGGCTATTCAAGCTATTGTAGTAGGCGCGTCCCTGAAGCAGGTGGTGCATTCATCAACGTTTAAAGTTCCCGAAGCTGGATTGTTTCCTCTGATCCAATCATGTCAAAGAAAATGTTTCGATTGTTATTTCGCCCAATCAAGTTTGGTAAATGTTCGCAAAACTTAATATTTTGTAATAATTAACTGCACGTGTTAGCATAATTTAGACTCGTTAAAACGATTTTGCAGTTGCTCGAAAAATTACACCAAAGAAAATCGTCGTGAAAAAAATATTTAAGCGAGGCCCTGGAAGAAAAATGTAAACAAATGTCAATGATAAAAAGTATTTTATTTTGAGCCATAGGTAGAAAATAATTTTTACCACATATAATGTAAAATTATTAGCAGTGCTAAATAAGCTCAAAGATTTTGATAAATATATCATTAAGCTCTCTCTTAGCCAAGCAGAGCTAGATAGCTTTTAATTGACTAAGCTATAACATAACATATAAACAAATAGATTTTGTAGAAAGCGTGTCCAGTCAATTTTTTATTTTCCCTGACTACATTAAAATCCTCTGTTTTTCCTATGGCAAATATACTTATAACTTAAAAACAATTAGGCTGAGAATGGCTAAAAAATAAGAACACAATAAAAACATAGAGAGAGCTGAAGTTTTACTGATAAGACTCCTGAAAAACACACACACACATTCAAAAACATGGGGAACATTTTTCAAGGAAAAATTGTCACCGAATCAATTTGTACTATTATTCAAAACGTGTATATACTTATAAACGTGATGTTACATTTCAAATACTTGCAATATACGTACAACAACAAAAATTTAAAATGCTCAAAATATGGAAATATGGAAATATAAGAACAATTTCAAGCTAAACATGTCAAAAACCCCTCAAGGTAAAGCAAAGGATCAAAAAAGTGTATATCAAGCGTTGCTACAGTACATACTAATAACATTTTTATAAGAACAAAATATTCAAGGTATATATATACTTATATACGACTAACGCACATTTTAAACTTTCTAACTTTTCAGGTGTTGCACCGTTCATCCTGTTTCAATAAAATATTATTAATCCAATTCCATGTCAATTTAAAACTGTTCATGTGTTGGTATTTTGTGTATAGCTGTCTTGAAAATGATTGTATAGCTCGATTTAGCTATCACTGATCAAAAATGGATATTATAAGACAATACTTTTGTCCAAAACATATTAAAATTCAAAATGTCTGGTGTATATCGATAAGTAACTTCACAGTTAATCAATATTTTCATCTGGTATGACTTGTGGATTTTTTTTAAAAATCAGTAGCTTGGATTGCATACACATACATGTTTGTGTTAAAAACATCGTGATTCGACACTTCCATACAACGTTACTGGTAATTCTGATCTGGTGTACTAACGCTGTATTGCTGATCAAGGTTTTCTACCTCCATACTGAGTTCGTAAAACGTGTGTTTGAAATGAAAAGTGCGTGAAATTTTTGGTAATTAATTCTCAGTGCATATTATCATTGTCTGATATGAAAGAAGTTGCGTTTAGAGCTTACATCACTTAAATGTGGTCTAAATACTAGCAAGTCAAAACTGATAGTTCCCAGAGAAATCCTTCATTTGCTAGCAAAAGTGATTTAAATTCTATGTGGTTAGCCTCCTCGAGGGTATAGGTAGCTATACCCTCCCGACATGTTTATAGCAGCTCCTGAAACCTAATTAGATATAAAATAGTAGATTGCTAAAGCTGTTTTGATATAACTTTTACATACGATAACTAGCCACAACTCGCTTTTTTACAAAAACTTTTAAGTTTTTAAAGTCACCAGTTTTCTAAGACCGCCATTTTTACTTAAAAAAATTGACAGTTGAATTTTGGCCTTAAAATTTGGCTAGCCATCGTCCTTCACTTAAAGATTATTATTAAAGTGAAGAATAAACCCTTACCTTCGTACATCTATGAAGGATTCATATTCCGTTCAGTATTTCCTGAAAAAAACACGTTTTTTTTTTCTATACATACGACAACAACAAATATGGCTGCCTGACCTTCGAGCTTCTTCTCCAACTCATTCTCTTGAAAATTGTGCAGGTAAATTATTTCAAAGGCGAGGGTAAACCCCTGAGAGCTTTTTAACCAATTAACTTTGGCGGAATTCAGTGGAAAACCTGATTATTTTCTTAATCTTTTACAAGTAAAATTGTCGGGATTCTACACTGAAAGAATCGGTAATCAGTCGTTTTGCGACAAACGCACAAAATGAGCTGGAACCTAGTGACGCGCCTTCTCCGCATTGTTTGTCTTAACAATAGGACTTTGAATAGAGAATTATCGCGTTGTGTCTCTTTCTCTTTTAATAATATCTCTATGATTTAACAGAAGTTGCGCTAATTTTTGGTTTGAAATGGTATTAAACCTATATGGATGTGCGACCTTGTTTACCTATACTAAGCGCTCACCCTGGATTGAAATTCACTTTTTAAGTTTTGCGAGAAACATTTTGAGAAATTCACTAAGATGGGCACAACAATTAAACTGTATTTTCGAAGAAAAGTTATTATTTGAAAAATATATTACACCTGAAACATCTTACTGTTGTGTGTGCTTCACATAATTTATGATATACTGCATACTTGTACTAAAGCACTCCACATGAATGTGTGGCACAGTTTACAAAACGTATAAATCGCTCTACACCAGCCGTTTAACATCGGGTGTTACAGTTACTTGTGACTAAACCAGACATTTCAACACCAGGTCCCCCTGTCTAGTTAGTAAAAAGGCTATGTGAGCATATATAAGATTCACATGTAAAGTTTTTCATATATTTATATATATATATATATTCATGCCCTGTTGGTCTAATGGCTATGACACTCATGCAAATGAGAGATCCAGGTTAAAATCCTGGACAGGGCTAGGAAAAATATAATTATCTTGCATCTACAACAAGCAGGTATTAGCTATATTGAGTATAATAGGTAATCTTTGAGTCGTAGAAGGGGAAATTGCGTACATTCATCACTTTCACTTATAGAGCCCCAAAATGCTTTGTTTTTGTAATAGATCTATCACTTTATGGTAAAAAGTTTTGTGTTGATAAACCTGCTAGGCACAAGAAACCAAAAAAGGCGTTTTTTACTAAACTTTTTTGCCTTTCTCGTGGACTTCTCTGATTATTTCTAATTCTTGACTTTTTTGGAACCAAGTTAATTTTTAATCTCAGATTTATCAAAAAATGATAGTTTTTTCGGCGTTACGACTGATTGTTTAAATACTTGTATTGGCACATAATTCTGCTAACATGATTCACTGTATATTGACCTGATATAAATTTGAGACCTTTTTTATGAGCTATTGAATTTCAAATATTTGCACCTCAACATGTTCTATACTCCTGGCCTAATATGATACATATCTCAGACATATTGAGTATACATAATCTTTGAGTTGTAGGGGGGGATATTTTCTATTAAGGTGCCGCCCCTGCCTTGCCGTTCCCTGGCCTTTCCAGCGCTGACCGTTCCTTTGCCTACTCTTCCTATGCCTCTTCTGGTGCCTGCCTACTATGCCCTTGCCTGTGCCTCCCATGCCTTGCCTACCCCTGCCTTGCCTTCCTTGCCTGCCTTTGCCCTGCCCTTTCCTTGCCGTGCTTAATGCCTTTGCCTTGGCAACCTCTCCGCAACACTTTCTATATTGATTGCGGAGAGTAGCGGAGCCCATTTCCTTATAAAATAAGCCAAATATAAGGGGTAAGGAGGGACGGTGGAGAGTATATAGGATTTCTATACACGATTTCGTCCCTATACATCAAATTTTCAAATTTCGACATGAAAATCTTAGTTACTCAAAATTTAATATGGTCATTCTTTAAGTACAGTTTTTATTAACCGAGACAACGTGTTTGTTAAGGAGCATAGCGAAGGAGTGTTTGTTGTTTTTTAAAGATGGTGCCAAGCGTAAATGGTGCCGTTTCCAGTTGAGATTAAATCTGCCTACACTTTTTAGCCACGTGATACATTACTCACTGTGACTAATATCACATGACCTTTTCTCGGACACATACCGCCTCCAACTCAAACTTTCGTTAATATAAGGTATATCGCAACCGACGAAAGGGCTTGTTCAAGAAAACGAAGAAAAGGTATGTTTAGCCAGTTAGTATATCACTCTTTTTTACATGTAATGAACCCTTTCTTATTCTCAGTCACAGGTAAGGCTAGTTAGCATAAAACTACCGACTGAGCGGGAATGATAACAGAACTTAGATAGCATATAGCTATAGCTAGCTTTTTAAGACTTTTACAGCTGGTTATAGAATGGCGCTTTTACTAAAAGTAGGAACCAGCAGTAACCAGCAGTAACCAGCAGTATTTTGAAGTAACCACCAGAGAACCACCTGTATTTTGAAGTAACCACCAGAGAACCACCTGTATTTTGAAGTAACCAACGGAAAAACAGCATTTTTTTAAGTGACCACAAGAGAACGACCAGTTAAATAGATAAAACGAAATAAGCGCAACTACCGCTTCAAATGTGAAACATTTTATAATGTACACAACAGTTCATGATCCATTTTTCTGAAATGTTTATGTCTGTTGTGACTCGGGCTTTATGCAACAGTTGAGACACAGAAGGCTTTTAAAACCACGCGAGAATTAACAAAAACAAAGTTAATATTTTAAATAACGAACTAATATCTGAATAACAAGACAATTTTTTCTTTTGGTAGACAAAGTAAGGTTCGAATGAAATAATAAATGTTGTGGAGAAACATCTTGGTATCCTGCAGAAAATATACGTTTGTTTTTCTCACATGGTTTCTGTTCAAGTAAAAAAATTATGCTTTCGATATGAACGTCTTTTCCTCGAAACGTGTTACATTTTATGTCAAAATTTTCGTTCTGTTCTTCTTGTTTCCATTATTGCCTTTAGGCGAAATAAATAAATAAATAACTTAAGTTGGTTAATTATCGCGAATTCCGCAAATTTTATTCATGTTTTCGAAAATTAATCTTCGCAGAATCCATTTATTGGACCTTGTGAAAACAACTCAAAAGTAGCTGGTTAGCAAGAGCATAAAGTATCAGAAAAAAGCCCTTGAAACTAGGTGCCCTTTTATTTATCATATTTGGTAGTTTTAAAGTCATGAAGTGTTGTGCATAAAAATCACAACAGCTCTGCGCCGCTGTTGCTGCCTTACCTAGAGTAAATTAATAATAACTGCTGGTTCTCTTGTGGTTACTTAAAAAAACAGCCGGTTCTCTGGAGGTTACTTCATAATACTGGTGGTTCTCTGGTTGTTACTTCGAAATTCTGCTGGTTACTGCTGGTTCCTACTTTTAGTATCTACGATAGAATGGAGAAAACATAGCTAGCTATATAAAGCTACCAAAAAAAACTAGCTATAAAGCTAGCATAAAATTAACTACTTAGCTGGGATAAAACTACCAATATGGCAATTATAAAATTAGCTATTTGTGCTGGCATAACATATATATATATATATATATATATATATATATATATATATATAGGGACTGTTAAATAAAAGAACAGAACTTATCAACAAATGTCGCCATCGTAACAAATTTACTTTGAAATGGTTGAAATGAACTGTAACGAACAATGTATTTATTTGTATTTATTTGTTTTATTACGTTTTATCACGTAATTAAAAGGTTTATACTTTAGTTAGTACCAACTTGTATAATTTGTATCATTTGCCTGAAGATTGCTAAGAAGCATGAAACTTTAAGTAGCAAAATTAATGTAGTTTTTTCTTGAAAACAAAACATAAAAATAATATAACTGCTCTGTTACACATTGAGCACTCTGTTGTAATTTGTGTTAAAATTACTTCGTGTTTATATATATATATATATATATATATATATATATATATATATATATATATATATATATATATATATATATATATATATATATATATATATATATATATATATATATATATATATATATATATATATATATATATATATGTGTCATTACCGTTAAACAATAAAGATTTTTTTGAATGTTTTATGATTTCTTCATCTTTTTTAGAGATTTTGACAATTGTCTTGGCAAACGTTAACGTTGTCTTGGCAAACGTTAATATAATTTGGTTTAATCCCCCCTACAGCGTAAATGTTAAAACAAGAATCGCAAAGCAATTTTTATCGCTAATCGACAAACATTTTACTCGAAAACACAAGTATTACAAAATATTTAACAGAAACAACGTTAAAGTAAGTTACAGTTGCGTGCCTAACATGAAACAACACATAGATGCCCATAATAAAAACATTATTAACACCAAACCTTCCCAAAAAGAACGAAACTGCAACTGCATCAAAAAAGAACAATGTCCCCTAAACCACCAATGCCTAACACCATGCATTGTTTACCAAGCTAATCTGATGTCTGAAGAAAATCCACGGTATGAGGCAAATTATATTGGCATTAGCGAAGTGGCATTTAAAAAACGTTATGCAAACCATAAGAAGTCATTCAACACAGAACGATACATGAATGATACAGCTTTATCAAAAGAAGTATGGCGATTGAAGAAGAACAAGGAAACACCGAAAATTCGATGGAAAATTATCAAAAAATGTTCCCCGCATAAACCCAATTCGAAAAACTGTAACCTCTGCCTTAACGAAAAGTATGAAATTTTAACCTTTAAAGGAAACAACCTTTTGAACCAGAAAAATGAACTTATATCGAAATGCAGACACCAAAAAAAATTTTTGTTGGCCAATTTTGACACTAATGACTGACGTCAAATGAAGTCATTGCATATACGTGAGAACATGATATTGAATATTAAACGTTAACTTTGTAAATTTTTAGTCAGTTGGCTGAAGATTGTGTTCAAAGAACGCATGAAACTTTGAGTTCCAAAAGAAGTTGTTTTTTTCTTTTTCCACACTGTATTTGCTCTATTATCTTATTGAGCACTCTTTAATGAAAAAGAAATTAAGGTACTTAGTACGCTTGTTATATATATATATATATATAACATCAACATTTGTTATTACTGATTCTCAATAGCGGTTCTCGTTCAATCGACAACATGTATTGAAAATCTCCAAATGTATTCATTATTTCTTACTTAATTTCACGATATGCAAATAATGTCCCAATAATTTCTGTTTTTGTAACTTGACCTGATCTTTACACCAATGCGTCTCTAACGACGTTATTTTTCAGTTTGGGATAAGAGCTTTTTATCCTACTGTCATGAAAACTTGTTTGCAAAACAAACATATACTGCTGTTTGATTTTTAGCTGGGCAGGGTAACAATGGGCTGTTTCTGCTATGTTTTTTTAAACCGAAGTTGCAATAAAGGTTTTTTGGAAAATGTGTTACGCTTATCAGATGTCACGATTAATTTTTGATATTTCACAGAAACTTTTCCCATAAAATATTGCAGTTTTTTTTTGCTTTGAAAAACAGGTTATAAACTGTATTTTTATTTTTAAATGTTACAAAATTTTCCACAAAGTAAAATTGTTTTAGGTGCGTAGGATAACAACAGGTTGTTAACTGTCTGTTTCTTGGAACCGAAGTTAGGATAGTTTTTTGGAAATGGGTATTATGCCGAAACGTATGCGCGAAACAGTATACCTGTACAAATCACTCAGCCCAGTCTTAACAACAAGTTGTCACCTGTGCTTCTATTTAACAGAAGTTGCGCTAATTTTATGTTTGAAATGGTATTAAACCTATATGGATGTGCGACATTGTTTACCTATACTAAGCGCTCACCCTGCATTGAAATTCACTTTTTAAGTTTTCCGAGAAACATTTTGAGAAATTCGCTAAGATGGGCACAACATATAAACTGTATTTTTGAAGAAAAGTTATTATTTGAAAAATATATTACACCCGAAACATAAATTATGTGAAGCACACACTTGTTGTGTGTGCTTCACATAATTTATGATGTACTGCATACTTATACTAAAGCGCTCCACATGAATGTGTGGCACAGTTTACAAACCGTATCAATCGCTCTACACCAGACGTTTAATGCCGCGTGTTACAGTTACTTGTGACTAAACCAGACATTTCAACGTCAGGTCCCCCTGTCTAGTTAGTAAGCATATATAAGATGCACATGTAAAGTTTTTCATATATATATATATTCATGCCCTGTTGGTCTAATGGCTATGACACTCATGCAAATGAGACATTCAGGTTCAAATCCTGAAAAGATATAATTATCTTGTATCTACAACAAGCAGGTATTCATAAGTATATGATATTAGCTATATTGAGTATAATAGGTAATCTTTGAGTCGTAGAGGGGGGAATTGCGTACATTCATCACTTTCATTTATAGAGCCTAAAAATGCTTTGTTTTTGTAATAGATCTATCACTTTATGCTAAAACGTTTTGTGTTGATAAACCTGCTAGGCACAAGAAACCAAAAGGGGCGTTTTTTACTAAACATTTATGCCTTTCTTGTGTACTTCTCTGATTATTTTTAATTCTTGACTTTTTAATGTTGTTGTCATTGGAACCAAGTTAATTTTTAATCTGAGATTTATCAAAATATGATAGTCTTTTCGGCGTTATGACCGATTGTTTAAATATTTGTATTGGCACATAATTCTGCTAACATGATTCACTGTATATTGACCTGATATAAATTTGAGACCTTTTTTATGAGCTATTGAATTTCAAATATTTGCACCTCAATATGTTCTATACCCCTGGCCTAATATGATACATATCTTCGACATATTGAGTATACACAATCTTTGAGTTGTAGGTAGGGGATTTTCTATTAAGGTGCCTGCCCCTGCCTTGCCGTTCCCTGGCCTTGCCAGCGCTGATCGTTCCTTTGCCTACTCTTCCTATGCCTGTTTTGGTGCCTGCCTACTATGTCCTTGCCTGTGCTTCCCATGCCTTGCCTACCTCTGCCTTGCCTATCCCTGCCTTGCCTAGCCCTGCCTTGTTGATTCCTCTTCCTGTTTCCTTGCCTGCCTTTGCCGTGCCCTTTCCTTGCCGTGCTTAATGCCTTTGCCTTCACAACCTCTCCGCAACACTTTCTATATTGATTGCGGATTTTTTCCGACTTGCCGGGTTTTTATTACCACAAGCGAGTCTGTCGTCGGTGGACGTGAACATAACATATTTTTGATGGCGGCCTTAAGAAGAGGTGTATGTAAGTAATATTTTGAAGGCTTTGCATTAGCTAGGTAGAGGCTAAAAAGGGATTCATTGCATGTAAAAATAATGATACACTAGCTACTACATTGATAGCTAGCTAGCTAGGTTGTTAGCTAGGTATTCAATGAAAAATTCCCTTCAGCTTTCTTTATAGCTACCTAGCTAGCTAGACGCTGGACAAAGTTTCCATATATAACGAAAAAAAGCAAGACTAAAAGTTAATAACTTAAGATAAAGTATATCTAATGAGAATTAAATAAGGATATTACTACCTGAGATTGATAGATATAAAAGGGAAACTTTTCCAGTAAAATTCTCGTGGTCTTTCTCCAGTAAAATTCTCGTGGTCCTTCTCACATCGTTGCCATATTTAAATAACAACAAAAACTCCCCCATTGCCGTTTTAAATTCATGTTGTCTCACTTAATCAGAAATTTTAGGAAAACCGACCAGATTAAATTGCTGGGAAACAAAACCAAAATGGGCGAAATTGTAACCGTGAGGAAGAGTGTTTGATAATTTTGATGGATAGGGGGCGAGACGCGGAAATCCTATACAGCCTTTATTTGGCTTATTTAATGAGGAAATGGGCTCCGCTACTCTCCGCAAAAAGGATTTTTATTTAACATGTAGTAATTCTGATGTTTTAGATGTTCTGACTCAAATGTTTTTGTTTATGACATTTCGTGTTATTTAAGAAAACTTTAAACATTTTCGAAAGAGTTACTACATGTTAACACCGAAAAAACCTTTTTTTTTTCTTTTTATTTGATAGGGGGAAGACAATATGAGGAACATTTACGTAGCTTTTTCACATTTTTTGATTTTGTTGCAGTATTTACATGGTTTTTTGATTATTTATTTATTTTTTTATTTTTGGGGGGAGGCGGGGGAAGGATTTACATGGTGTTTTACATTTCATTTCCATTTGTATACATGGTATATATAGTATATACAAAGTTTTTTCCTTTTCTTTTGAAATTTTGTGTAAACTTTTGTAGCACAAGGATCATGCAATATCCAGAAAGAACTAATTTTTGTAGAATTTGACTTTACACCTTGCAAGCCATTTGTTTTTTTATAATAAAGTAGTTATAGAGATGGGGGTACGAGGCCAGTTTGGTAAACCAAACTTTCCTCGAAAATCCCATCTCTATATCTACTTGTACACGCAATGGTAACAATTGTTGTTTGCAAGCACTCTGGAATGCAATGTCAACTGATGATGGTAAGGAGCCGAGCAGGCTCGGGAAGTCATCGCGGAGCGATGAGTGAGGCTCCTTTCCAGCTCGCAGTGGGTAGAGACGAAGTCTCGTAGGGCACCAGAGCAAAACGTAAAATCATCTGGTTACATATGTTACATACACATCATTTAACAAACCAATTATACCACCAAATGGGATGTTTCTTTTTGCGATGTTATCACTTGTCTAAATAAACATAGTCAATGCTATGATGTCATTGAATTTGAAATATGATTCTTTTAAACTATGTGAAATAAATATGATACTTTGTAATGTAAACATGTTTACTTTTAACATCTTTATGTTTTCAGGCTTATTTTATAGTTTGTTGTGGAAATGTTTTGCGTTTTAATAATTATTTTAACCTGTTTTTGCACTGATGATATTTCATGTATATTGGGATTTACTGAGAATGACGGAAATTTACCGTAATAAATGTGAATCACAAGTAGTTATTTAGATAAAAGTGAAGTGCTTTATATGAAGTTAAAATATGTTATAAGTTGTCTCTTGGCTGGCGGGTCATGGGGCCATGGGGCTAGTGAGGAAGGTGTGCGGCCTACACATACAATCATGTAGTTCCGCTATATGTTTTAGTCCTGTTATGTATGTGTTGTTGGGTCCCTGGCGCGGCATTAGGTTGCCCCTAAACCATATAAAAATCGAGAGTACGGGGGTAGAGCTCAGAGTCGGTTGGACTTAGTTCACTGGCGTGGAGTGCCGGTCGTACTCTTGAAAAAAAATTGAATTAAAAATGGCCTGCGCCATGAAGGTGCGCGCAATAAGATCATGATACTTTATGGTGCAGGTCATTCTCCCACGGGAGTTTTGTGTATTTTTCAATGAAATAATGTCCATACGCATAACTATTTTTACCATCCTCAAGAATATATCTCTTATCATCAAAACAACTAAGTGATATCTTGTTTATCTCATACCTTCCTAACATATGATTTTGACTTCTAATTGTTTTTATTGCATGGCACATTTGTTTGTTTTCAAATAATACATTTCTATAGTCTTCATGTTTGATTATGTTTTTAATGATATTCTTTTTAACACCCTTAGCAGTTTTACCACATTTGTCATCATCCTTAATATAGCTATACATTTTGGATTTCAATCCTACGAATTCAACTATTAGAACACCTGCTGCCTAATCTTTCATTTTACCAATAATCTTCTTATTTGATGTATTATAGAATTGTGATGTTTCAGGGTAGTCACTATTGTCAAATTTATCTTTATCATTCCAGAAATCCATATATGCATCATCAGTTGCAATTTCATATGTTAGGGAATCTGTATCTGTGAATAGTAGTTTTGCATTATTTTTGTATTTCTTTTTGATATAGTTGTAGTGGAAATCGTGCATTGATGTTTTTGATAAATCGAGAATACACATTCCTACATATGCAGGTCTGTTTAGAGTTAGTTTCTCCTTAATTCTATGTACAGCCACAAGGTCCTCGTTGAATATTTTTGATGATTCAAAGGTTGGTTTTGAGATTAATTTCATTAGTTTGGCTTTATTGGTTACAAGTTCTACATTTACACGTTTTCTTATATTTTCCATAGTTTTTCCAAATACACTGTTATTCATAAGTTTGAAGAAATCTTTTTCAAAAGCATTTTTACAATAAGTTCTTTTATTAGTATTGAAATCAATATTTTTTTTCAACCATGGGCTCTGATCAAATTCTAATACACGATGTACTTTTTTGATTTTTAATCCTAATGTTATATATAATTATAGATTTCGATAGTGTAATACATATTTCTCTTTTTTTCCTAATGTTGGTATTAATTTATTTACATCACCTACTGATATCTTATATTGTTCTTGAAATTTTTTACAATAATCTGATAACATATTTTTGGTAACATTTATGTTTTCTGGAGCTAATGGATAATCATTATGCAGATTATGTAGTTCCTTTGGATATTCTAAATCAACTTCTAATATTAGTCCTTTACTACTTTCTGGTTTATAATCAGTTAGATTACATTTTTATATTACGTTTTCTTTTAGCCATCTAAATCCACCAGTTGGTAGATATTGTGACATTCCATAACCGTATAGATTGTTAGCATCCAAATACATTAGATACTTCGATGGCATATCCTTATCATAATTATCAATGTACTTATTATTGGCCTTACCATATCTGTTAGCAATATATGATACACCACCTCTTAATCCTTTTTCAATAAATAAAAACATGTCAATATCTGTCATCAATTCAAGTTCTACTTTTGTCATTTTCAGCATTGAATCCCAAGATAATCCCGGAGATGTATAATAATGGCATGGATCCAATTTATAATATTCTAAACATGTACCCCTAAAGTTTTCAAATATATCTGCCAATAGTAATACATCAGATTTTAGATATAGGTCATGGTATCCTCCCATTGTTTTCAACTTCTTCCATACCCTTTTAGCATGTTTATATTGCTCATCGGTGATATATTCATCAATTAGTAGACTGTAAAAATCTTTTTGATACGGTAATTGTGTCTCATCAAATTTCTCAAATGAATCCATATAATCGTAGGGATACACACCTTTTTTAGTCATTAGTTCAAATTTCTATTTATCACCAAATTCCTCTTTCGTATATTTAAATGATGTTTTTGGAAGGTTATCTGCTAATTTTTCCACACTAGAACTCATAAATTGGAAACTATCAATAAATTTCAACTGACTACCTAACATGAATGCCATATATTTTTCCATATTGTTTGGAATTACGTTGATGTCCATTTCTTTGAGTTCTCCCCATTTATTTTTATACGAATGTTTTTTAACGATTTTACCAATCTGTTGCATAATAAAATGGCTATCATATCCTCTCAAATTGTGGAAAACTACGGGTACTTTGTCTGTTAATCTATAACTTAAATTACAATCATTATGTGCGGATACTCTATATCTACCTGTTACATGGCAATGATCTCTAACTTTGATATCTGTCTCAATATATTTTTGATTACATATGTGACAACTATCTGCTGTTTTAAAATTTTTGATATCGGTTCTTGACATTATCATATCCTGTTTTAAAATGTTTGTTTTTAATGTATTTACAATATTTAGCTTCCTTTATCACTTCTTCCATAAATTTGTATACAGCATCTGGACCCCTATATATTTTTATTGGTTTGCTATATTTGTCATCATATCTACATACCACCTTATAACCATATCCACAATCCACATGTTTCTGGTATGCTTCTGTGTATGATTTACTGTTTTTAGGTGCACATCCGTGTACTTTTTCAGTGATGGCTTCAAAATCTGCATATATTACAAATGGTGCCTCTAATTGTTTATGATAATTTTGAAATTTTAATGTGTTCTCACCTGGTGCTGGCATATTTATGGCCTGTTTACCATTTATTACCATACAGATTTCACTATGTTGTGCTAATATTTTTTCAGTTGACAAACATTGTAGACAATAAATACAAAAGTGTTTTCTTTCCCTATGTTTTGTTTTATTATACATGAAACTGTTAAAATTATCAATTAGTACATAATGTTTGTATTCATCCTTTGTTATTAATAGTAGGGACATACTATCTTCATACTTCTCTTTCGATATATATATTGGATATGGTTGTTTATCCTCATATCCGAATACATTTATTCTGATATTGTTTTGTTTTTCAATTTTATTATACTGTTTAGTCGTTACAGGAAATTCAATACCATCATAGCTCAATTCATTTACATATCTTCTATCGAATTTTTTAATTCTTTCTGGATGTGATCCCTTATATTTGTTCAAATGCCTAATATGGCACCATCTAAAACATTCATTATCTGTATTTTGCATATTGATTAGTCCCTTTGAACTATTTATTAATTCTTCTGGTAGTTTTATATAACTTGATCCGTTTAGTGGATCATATAATGTTAAATTCAAGAAATGTGAATCTATTGATTCAATAGTCCATCCAGATCCTTCAGAAATCCATTGGTTGATAAGATTTATTATTTGCTGGGATGATAGATTTATAGAATAATGGATATCATTTCCATTTGTGACAGTGTATACTCTATTTTTAAAGTATGCAGTTTTAAAAACCATATCGTTTGAATTAAGAGGCTTTACAAAGGTTATTTTTAATGTTTCCACATATTTGAAACCTTTTAATTTTGACAATTCCCTATTCAAGATACTGGATATATTATTTCTTGTTAATTCTAATTGTTTTAATGGATCCATATTATTTTTAATTCCAACCTCAAATGATTTAGTTGATCTCATAAATGCCGTATTATTGGAGATGAAACAGATTTTCTTAATACCGGTTTTTTAGATACAGGTTTTACAGGCCTAGGTGCTGGTACAGATTTTACTTGTCTTCGTACTAGTGCAGGTTTTATGGGTCTGGGTGCTGGCACAGGTTTTATGGGTCTGGGTGCTGGTACTGGTTTTATGGGTCTGGGTGCTGGTGTTGGTTTTATAGGTGCTGGTTTATTAAGCTTTTTATATGCAGGACCATCTATCTTGATCCATCTATTAGTCTTTGGGATTCTTATATACCCCGGTTTCTCATCAGTGGTTTTATTACCATGTATTAAATTGATTAGCTCAGCCTTACTTAGTATTTGAAGATCTATATCATTCATCATTATATTAGGTTTGGAAATTATTTTATTCATTTTATACTTTAATAAAGTGGTATATCTTTAAGTCAAAAACGTGAATAAACTCTTTTAAAGATATATTTATATAAACTATATAAAAATGATAAATATTCAAATAAATAACTGCGTTTATATTGATCCATTAGATATAAATATATACAAAAAATATATGTATATCTCTTCAATTTACTTAAGCATTTTATGTATGTGTTTTAGATGACTGTCTAATGTTTCTTGTGATTTAAATGTTCTGTAACAATATTCACATTTGATTCTCACTTCATAGAAATATTTAATGATCTCTGTTACAAGTTCATCATAATCATTGCTTACCAGTATCTTGTATCCATTTAATTTATATTTCTGCAACATCACTCTCTGATTATCAGATAATTGACCATTACCCGTTGGTGTCTTAAACTCAATTACAAATCCTGGATATACCAAACGAAAATTTTGTATTACCATATCTGGTGCACCATTTTGATAGCCCATATTGTATGATCTTATTCTCATGTTACTATTTATTTGGTTTTCACCCAATGATACAGCCATAATTGCCTCAGTGTAATGGTTTCTAATATAATTGACAACCTTAGAGTGTAGATCATATTCTGATTCAATAGTATAGGCCAACATCTTGAATTTCTTTCTCTCGTACTTTCCGGTTTTCCTTATTGATGGTATAACATCTTTTGTAACCCATCTTTTGAATTCTTTTGCTTTCTCCATCTTTGATCCTATAAAAAGGCTATATAATCCTGATTCGTTTATGTACATCATATGTGCATTTATTAGGGGTGTCGATCTAACGCCCCAAGAATTTAGGGGGAACTTTTCGTTCCCCCAAGATTTGATGTCATTTAGTGTGGTTTTATCTTCTGGTTCAACATGATCCCTTATAGCCTTGCGAGTATTTGTATATTCCAATATATTGGCAATTACTTTTGCTTTGAACCAAACAATGTCATTAACATTAATAACATTTAATTTCACATCTTCATAAATATATCTCCCATAATAATAATTACTAATAATGTTATTTTCTTAAGTATAAGCTTTTAAATACCACCAATCGGTTTATTGTATCCGATTAAAAATATGTAACATCTGCATTCACTGCATAATGCCCAATAGATAAAGCTTCCACCGATTATTCTATAATACGGTTTTACATCATTAGATAGCCTACGACATTGATTACAATAACTGTAAATACAATAGTCTTCCATATAACTATTACTTCTTTCTTTTTTCATACCAATAAATACCACCACCAACCATAGTCATACTAGCAACAATAAATCCTAATTCCCTATATTTCTGTGATTCTGATGGTTTATAGAAGTCTGATAATTTAGGTTCTGGTGGTAGTTCTGGAGGTTTTGTACCAGTAAGAACATAATATCTCTTCATTGCAAGTCCTAAGTCATTAAACCTTTTTTCTGATAAGTTTTCCTTTCTTATTTCATTATTTATGTAATCAATTCGTTTTTGTCTTTTTTCAGCCCTTGCTATTTGAGCCTTTTGCATTGTTTCAACTGCTAAGTCATGTCTTTTTCTCTCTTCATCACTTCCCCTTAATGTACTAAAAAGGAAATTACTACCTGAGAAAGCAAGTGCATTCACCACAGCACCAATACCCATCATTGCTAATCCAGCCATCTTATATATTATCAGGAATTATTTTTTGCTTCACTAGATAGTCCTTGGTCATATCAGCAGCAGCAACAACAACTACCAATTTAACAGTATCCTCTATATCAAATTTACTAAGAGATGGTGGTGTCATTTTAAACAGTGATTTTCCTAGCATTGTGTATCCAACAGCTAGTCCAGAAACGACAGCTCCATGATACAGGCTTTCTTTTATATTTTTAGTGTAATCCGTAGTACTCATTATATACTATGGTATAGAAAAAGTTATTCCATACTAAAGATATCTTTACTAGGTTTTTTGATAACTACCTTTGACCGTTCTGGTTCTTCAATTGACTGTGGTTTGTGTTGTAATACTGGTATTTTCTTTTTTATTTGGCTATACGCAATATATGATGCACCCATTAACAATATGCCTGCACCAACAACCACATACTGGTAATTATTTGTTTTGTTTTGTTTTTCAACATGGTGTTCTTCTTGCTTAGTTATACTATCATTGAGTCTCTTTAATTCTTCTTTTTTACGACGATTATGTTCAACAAGCTTTTTACCCTGTTCAACTCTTAGGGGATTCTTCTGTTTTGTTACTTTCTGCTCATCCACTACTGTTGCTACTGCTGTTGTCGGTTCCACTATTTGCTGCTCTTCCATTATTACTACTATTAGTGCTAGAATTTTTCACATAATGTCTACCTGTAATCATGGCTACACTAACTGGCGCTAGCATTGCACCAAATTGATAGTACCTATCACAAGTGAATCTCTGTAAAGCAGTATTAAGAAATGGATCATTCTCTAGATAATCATTTAGTTCATTTTTATTTTCCATACCTAAAGCCCCACATACTATATTAGAATATAAACCAATTAATGATTTTCCTAGTGATTTAGTCATCTGGCCACTTAATTTGCTCTCATATCTTGTTGACATATTATTGATCTCATCTGCATTCATCTCCATTATTTGTTGTTCAGTGTATTCTTTACTTAGATGTTGTTTAAAATTGCCTGATAGCACACAATTAATCAGTCTATTCCTTTTTTCAGGATGTTCTATCTTTTTCTTTCTTCTAACATTTCTTTTAAGTTTTATTTCTTTGGCAACATTCTGTTCTAAAGTAGTTAGTTGATCAAGTATCTTAGAATCCATTACTATATTTATATAATAGAAAATCTTACGCAACCTATAACATGGATATATAATTGCAAAAATAATTGCTAATAACAAAATGAAGTTAACGTATGCAATCATTATATTATTAATTAACAAAATTATAACTAGCTTATAACTAGTGTATCAACAAATTTTAGCAGGATTTTAACAAATAATAACTAGTTGGTTGGTAACACTTCAGTATAAGTTTAGAATATGGGAGATTTTGCAGGAGTGTTTTTAATCTATCTCGTTCATTCTTATCTGGCACGACATCATTCTCTCTTAAACAATCTTCAAAACTATCTCTATCTTTGGTGAAGAACAAGCAAAGCCATTTAACTTGTTCTCTAACGTCTTTTGAAACTGAATTATACTTTTGTGTTAATACCCATAGGGAGTGATTTCTATGTCTACCAGAGAATGCAAGTTCTGATAGCGCATCACGTTTTTTATTTATTTCACTTTCAGCAGAACAATCATCAATTATAAATAGTGTTTCGTGACCCTTAAATAGTAAAAAGTCTAATCCATTCATTTAATTTACATTCTACATCACAAAAAATAGATACACTTTCATCATCGAGTAACCACTTTCTTGATAGGTACGTCTTATTATCTAAAACTGTTGGACATAGAATAATAATGTATTCAAAATGGTGCTTATATTTAGTTTCAAGTAGTTAATAAGTATTCGGTTTTACCACATGCGGTTGCACCAACAAACATTGCACTATAAGGAAATTTTGGAAAGTTTATTATATATTTAGTACATAATATCAACAAATGCACCATTTAAAATGTTAATTTGGGCATCCATAAATAGATAGATATAACACTGCAGATTACCACCAGCTCCAGCCGTCTTTGTAATAGCAAGATTAATACCTTCTGAAGCATTTTCAATACGTCTACCTGTTCCATGTAATGTGTTATCATCGGAAGATCTGAAATCCAACCACAATCCAAATTGTTTTGTATAATAATCTACCATTCTCATATCAAATACATTTAACTCATGTTGTGCTGAGCCATGTTGTTTCAATCTTCCAGCACCAAAATGTTTCTTGATTTCATCCCATTGGTGATAGCTTTTCATCCCATGTGCGTATAATTGATTAGATTTTCCCTCGACGGCTATCTCAACATTAGTAATTTTAGGGTTGTAGAACTTTTCAGTGTCTCTTGCCCAATCAGTCTCTTTTGTAAACAGAATTAGAATACCTTATAGACCCTTGGCTGGTGTGTTAAAATTCATATTCCATTTCGTATCACCATCTTTAAGGACAATATGTCTATGTCTTAAAACTCGATCATACAAAATACTCGTCCTCATTTATTCAGTTTTGACATCAGATGCCAATCTTGAATTAGAAATTACATCAAACTCCAATGAGATGTTGCTAATTGTGTATGTGGCGTCCGTTTTATCACTCTTAATCACTTTATTGTATTCATTAAATGTAAGTTTGTAAGAAAGCCTACCCACTAGTCCAGACTGATAGAAGGGCATAGAACTTTCCAGCATTTCAAAGTCTAGTGGAATACAAAACTTATTACCAAATGTTGTAGATATTGCTTCATCTCCAGTATTGGCTGCTTTGTCTCCTGCACCAATTCGATATTTAATAGCATTTTCAGTTTGTCCATTTCCTTTAGTAACAATACCTTGAAATATAGCATTTCGTCTTTCAGCATATGCCATCCATAGGTCATAATATGTGTCAAGTGTGTCACTATCATCAATACTAAGTATTTCATTGCCCTCGATTTTTATAACTTTTTTCTTAATAATGGCCCTTCCAATATTTTTAACCAATGTTCTGTTCAAATCATCTGTTGAATTAAGAGTAATATCAAATGTTAACCTGGTTGTTCCTGGAACTATGACATCATTAGCTTCCAAATTTGGAAACCGCACATTTAACATCTCATTTACTCCAATAGTAGTTGGATTATTAGTGACGACAATTTTTTGTCTATTTCCTTTAATTCCAAAAGCATTCCTAAGTGATCTATTAGGATTTAGTTTTTCTCCTGTGGTTGTCATTATATAGTTATACAATAGAAAAAGTTACATAATATGAAGAACAACCGATGTAGGTAAATTACTGCTTATAATATTTCTGTCATTATCTCGTAGCTCAACTTTAATATGATCTATTATACCATTTCTCATAGTTTTGTATTGAACGTTAGTTGGCTCGAATATTATTGTATCACCAAATGAAACATCTTTTGGTGTGTATCCAGTATGAAGGGTATTGGATGGAATCCCATTATGGAGGTTATTTGTTGTAGAGAGAGCAACAGTGGAGAAAGTAAATGATTTTTTAGATAGCAGAAGATCAACGTAATTATCATTATTTACTCCTAATATGTTGTGAAGATAATAATCAAACTTTTTTATTCCACCTCCAAATATAGATTTTCCAGTTAATGTACTATAATTTATTCTACTGCTGATATGTCGTAAAATATCATTAATACTATAGAACCCCTTTTTAACAATAATGTGTGTATCATTTTTTAGATACATCTTCTCGTCTTCTTCAATGTTGTAAAACGTGTAAACCAAACGTGCTCTAACTAAACCAATTCTTTTACTATTATCTCTATTGTCAATAGGTTTTTGCAAATCGATACCTTTTGAAATGTCATCTATTACAATATACATTTTCTAAGTTATATAATATAATGAATAGAATTTATAAATACGATCCTAAAATATCCGGGTTTTATGGACCAAACGGTGGAAAATACCTACAACAAATCAAAGCGAGTGATTTATACATACAGAATATAGTGGTTGCAGAGAATGTAGGCGATATTGAGAGTTTACAGAGTAAGTTTCCAAACATATTTAACAACTATGAGGTAGGAGCAGTTAGGGCAGGAGATCCAACATTTAACAACTGGAAAACCAACCCATTCAAACTATGGCAGACCCAATTAAATTTTGCAGTATTCCTATCAACAAGCGTATGTGGAATATCACCAGAGCATTAAAATTCAGATCATCCTTTGGCTAAAAGCATATACAGATTCCATGTTTATTATCACATTAGACGGATATTCAAAATACTGGAAGTCTATCTACCATACCAACAAGGGTTTTCTGTTAGTAATAATACATTCACTAGGGATAAATATCTGCAATTATGTAGAGAATATCGTGTTGACAGCAATTATAATACATGGAGAAATGAAAACTATATGAGTAAGAGACCAGAATATAACAACACAACTGGCGATTCATATTATGATTCCAACAGTTTTGCTAGATGGATTATAGAACATTCGAGTGGTTTAACAACAATTGGTGTACAGAAGTTTAGTGAATCCGTTAGAGCCAATTCATACCTTCTACTAACATCCCAAACGTCTACAAGATCAAGCATTTTAGGTAATACAGGTCCAGCATTAGATTGCCAACAAGTGTTTCTAAACAACTTTGAAAACATTATTAATAGACATGTGGATATAGCAGAAAACATTAAAAGATTCCATGATACATTACAATATACTAGAAGTAAAGTAGATTATGTTGTTGGTGAGAACGTGTATATGTTACCAAGTGATATGAACCTTAGAATTGGGAAAGTGAATAACTATAATAATGAAATCCTAGTATCAAAATCAGACTTTGGCTTGGGTACTAATATTAAAGTTAATACAGAAAAGAAACCGGATCTAAAACCTATACCAAAAGAAAAGAAAACAGATCCGACTACACCAAAGAAGAAGAACCCAGATCCTATACCACCAAAGAAGACAGATCCTACAATTTCAAAGAAGAAGACTACTGATAATACAAAATCAGAAGTACCGACAGGTGAAATAACTCATGAGGAGGAGAAAATAGCTGTAATTTTAACTATAACTACTGTGTTTTCAATATTGTGGTATATTTTTTAGATAGATTATCCTCTTTTTCTTGTCATAAAGTATGTATAGATTAACACACCTATATCTGTAATAAGTGCCCATACATTTTGTGATAGCCATCCAATGGCATCCTTTGCTCTATTTAGTATCCATGCGACCACGGATCCTATTATACCTGGTAGTGCTGCTGCTGCTTTTCCTGCTAATTTACCAAGTAGGCCAGCGAGTGCTTTCAACTTGTTCTTTATCCATTCCTTGGCACCTCCTTTGCCACTAGGTGTATCAGCACCTCCACCACTGGCTGCTGCTGCTGCTGCTGCTGCTGAACCACCACCGGTTAATGCTTCAATGAGGAAACCAATAGTCATACCAAAGGCTGTCATAATTGATACTATTGTTACACCTTGTTCACGGAATAGGTTTTTAATCCTTTCGCCTAGTGTACCGGCTTCCTTATCTACAAAATGTGAAAGTGACTGTTTAATTTGTTGTATTTGATTTAAATATTCATCATTTAACTTACTTAGATCCTCATTATTTTTCCTAAGATCTTCATTTTCTTTATCCATTCTATCTTTAACTTCCTGTTTCTGTTCCTCGGTATAGCTCTCATCATCTTCCATTACCTTAAGCTTTATGTACTCCTTCTTTTGCCTATTTTTGGTTTCCTTTATTCTATCATATAGAGCTTTAATTCTATCTATGAGTTTCTTAAATGCACTATTTCTTGATTTTAGTTCTTTATTTAGTAGAGATGTATTTTCATCACTTATAAGGGATGAATCTATAGTATGTGTTAAATCATCTACTCCTTTCGATGCTTTTGTAATATCATCCATTTCCATATCAAAGCCTTTATTATCATTGCCTGATTATAATTTTTTTAAATCTCCCTGTAGTTCAGTAGCCTTCTTACTTCTTTCTTCTATTTCTTTTACTTCTGCCGATATCGATGAATTTGGATCAAAACCCATATCCCTAAGAAAGTTTTTACCAAACAACTCACCGTATTTTTTAGGTGATCTCCATTTACCTCCCAGATTAATAATTTATTTTCTTTACCACCTTTACTCATGAATGAAATCGCATCTTCACCATTAAAGAAAATCCTCACATACAATATTTCAGCAGCATCTCTCAATGTAACTACTACCTTCCTATTTTTTTTTAATCTTTTATATTCCTTACGTAGTATATTCACTATATCGTTAGTTGCCTTAACTTTTTCATTTATTTGATTTATCGATTTCAATATATTTGTTTTATCATTTATTACCCATTTTGACCGGCTTTTTTTTTATTTAATTCATCTAATCTACTATTTAACTCATTTTGCTCATTAATTGATGCATCAAGATCGATAGGGTTAAAATCTTCACCCTCATCAATATCCCCATTAGATTCATCAACATCTGGAATTTCAGGTAATTCTGCCATTGTATAATATATAACTAGAATAATCTATTTTACACATAATATAATGAAACAAATCATATGCTTTGAATATAGTGGTGAAGATTGTTCAGACGCTGAAATAGTTAAACTATTGAATTGGTATAAATATTACCAGAAGTTGTACATATGCTACAAATGGAAATATAAACGTACTAAAAAACTAAAATTGGTTCTAAACACGGTTAGTATAACATTAATTGTTGTTGGTGGGATTGCTGGAACAATAACCGCAAATGCTATTATATTGGGAACTATAAGCGGTGTTGGTGTCATCATACAGGGATATATGACGAAAACAAATATTACTAACAAGGTTGAGATGTATAAATTTGCATACACATCATACAATAAGGTTCTTACCCAAATATAATCATTTCTAAATGGAATAAAATATGAGGATACTACATTTCTATCAGATATGGTGATATTAGATGGTATTATTACTGACCTATGTCCACCAATCAATGGTATGAGTAACAAGTATGAGAAGATTTATGGTCCATAGATATTATACTCCATATATTATAAGAATGGATAAGATTTATTACTCTGATATTGGCTACTGGAGAGGTAGAAGTGCAATAAGTAAGTTGGCTAAAAAAGCTGGTACAACCAATGAAGAAGCAGAAAAATGGCTACTAAAACAACCACTCTATCAAATATATCTACCAGCACCAAAGTATGTCCCGAGACCCAATTCCTCATTTTCTATTTATCCTACACCCAATGATATTCACCAGGTAGATGTCTTGTATCTTCCACATGATAAGTACAAAAGAAAAACATATAAGTATGCTCTCTGTGTTGTGGATGTTGCTAGTAGGCACAAATCAGCATATCAACTAACTAGCAAAAGCTCAAAAGAAACTGCTGAAGCCTTTGATTGGACATATGTTAATACTGAACTAAAATTCCCCAAAACATTGATTTGTGATGCTGGCAAAGAGTTTTACAGTGATGTTACCAAACTTATGAACAAACATAATGTCATAATACAACGTGGTGATCCTAGCCAACATAGAAGTCAAGGTATTGTTGAACGATTTAATAAAACATTAGCAGATAGACTATTTAGTTATCAATACCATAAGGAGTTTGAAGATCCATCAAAAAGTAACAGAGATTGGGTGGGTAGATTGCAAACGGTAGTTAGTGCATTGAATAACGAAAAAACCAGACTAATTGATATGGAACCAGTAGATGCCATAAAGCATACTTCAATAAAACAGGGATTTTCAAAGCCCATCAAAAGTGATAATAAAACATTGCTAGATGTTGGTACCAACGTTAGATATCTATATGAGCCTGGTGAATTGGAAGGACAAATTTATAAAGGTGAAAGACAAAAACGATCTACTGATCCAATATGGTCGGTGGACGTATATAAAATAAAAGATAGATACATTAAACGTAATCAACCAACGTTATATTATTTGGATGGTGGTCCTAAGAGATCATTTGTTTCTGAAGAGCTTCAGCCCATTTGGAATCCTTAGATATTAAACCCCATATTCTTTCTATTTCCTTTTGCCTAGATTGTGTTTTTAATTGTGGAATTATTTTTGCATAATCATTCATACCCAGTGTTTGGAATATCTTTTTTAGTGTAAAGTAATAGTTTATAAAGCTCTTTTTCTTATTTGGTTTGTACTTATTGTATAGGCGACTTATGACAGAAAATAGATGTTGTGCTCGATTACGTTCCTCTATTGTTAGATGTGGAAACGGTTGATTCATTAATGTGAAATAAATGTAAAATATACTATTTTTATAGGACATCAACTTGTTCTTCTTTAATAGTGATTCTAGTATGGGGATACTCAATGGTATAACATAATTGTATACTAAATTGTCTGTATTATTAATCTGACTCCATAACGTTTTTATCACATCATCAGGTACCACTTGATCTTGCATACATATGAACTGTTTTAGGATAACAGTGAAATTCCCACCCCTCTTGTATATGCACTTCTTACGAAATGTACAACGTTCAAAAAAACTGTATGAATTTATATAAACTGGAATATCACTAACTACACCACATTTTGGATAAACTAGTGTCGATGATGTTATGCTCTTAATCTTATCCGCATCACATGCACAATCTATAATATCTTTATCATCCTTATCATCAGTATCACCAAAATAGTCATCCATATGATATCCCATATAATCAAGTAAATCCTCATCACCTAATTCCAAAATTTCTCTATCTGTAAGTTTATTCCTCTATACTATACATACATGTTACTTCTTTAAGTCTTAAACGATTAGACATCAGATGTAACAGACAAATAACATCGCAAAAAGAAACATCCCATTTGGTGGTAAAATTGGTTTGAATGATGTGTATGTAACATATGTAACCAGATGATTTTACGTTTTGCTCTAGTGCCCGACGAGACTTCGTCTCTACCCACTGCGAGCTGGAAAGGAGCCTCACTCATCGCTCCGCGATGACTTCCCGAGCCTGCTCGGCTCCTTACCATCATCAGTTGACATTGCATTCCAGAGTGCTTGCAAACAACAATTGTTACCATTGCGTGTACAAGTAGATATAGAGATGGGGTGTTCGAGGAAAGTTTGGTTTACCAAACTGGCCTCGTACCCCCATCTCTATAACTACTAATAAAATAAGAAATTTAACCCTGACATTATATATATATACAAAAAGTAAAATTTTCACAAAATCCATCAAATGTTATTAACCCTGAACATTTTAAACATTTTCCTGATTCTTTTTTTGGTTTACGAATTGCTTATTTTTAAAATGTAAATTTAATTTCTTTCAAATTGTGGTTTTGACATTTTCATGTAAGAGTTTGTGGGCAAAGACATAAATCAGCATGCTAAAAGAACTGACTTTTGTTAATTTAGAATTACTAAACACAACCATTTCTTTACATTTAGTGTAAACTTTTGTGCGTATGGCCATATTCAATACACCAATATTGATTTCGATTTTATACTCTTTGTAAGCTATTTTTTTCTTCTTTTTGACATTTTGAGTTAACTTATCGTTGTAGAGGGCATATAATATACAATATGCATATAAAAAAATGGAGTTTTGCAAATTTCTGTTTTACCACTCAATTTTCACATTTTATATAAATTATTTGGGACAGAATGATATGAAATAGACCAAAATACCTGATCTTAGTTGTTTTTAATTTACAGGCTGTGGCTTGTGAAACTTTAAGGTAAACACTTTGTGGAAGACAATGGCATAACATATACTGATAGAACTGATTGTTGTTGTTTTAGATGTTATATATAACTGAAACTTTTTTTTACATTTTATGTTAATTTATAACACAGAAGAAGAATTCGATTTTACACCTTGCAAGATGTGTTTTTCTATATTTTGTATAAATTCTTACCGGGAAGGACTCTGTGCAATATACCGAAATGACTAATCCTTCTCAATTTAAATTTGATGCGTTCCAAATCGTAGTTTTTTTAAATTTTCTGTAAGATTTAATGGGTAAGGACAACATGCAAAATGTCAAAAAAAACTGATTTTTGTTGAATAAGAACACTCCCTACAACAATTCTTTTTTTGAAGTTTGTGAAGCTTTTGTGGGGTAAGTTGTTTTTCTTTGGCATTGTGGATTAAAATATTGTTTTAGAGGGCATATGCAGTAGATATATGTACCAAAATAATTAAATTTGTTAACTCTCATCTTTTACATTTAGATAAAATTTTGTGGAAAACCGTAGGTATGCGAAGGACCAAAATAAGAGATTTTAGTATTATTTAGAATTTGTATTTGGAGTTGCAAATTTGGTGCAAAAATTGATATAAAATGAACTTAGAGATTGATTGCTGTTGTTTAACATGACTCATAATGACTTTTGAAATTTTGTTAAAACAGCATGCAAATTATGGTAAAACAGTATGCAAGTTGCTAAAAGGACTGATTTTTATTAATTTCGGTTTTAAACACCGTTTTTTTTGTTGACATTTTGTCTAAAGTTTATTGAGGAAGGACCACCGTATGCAATATATCAAAAAACGTTTTGTTGCATTATAATTTATCCTTGCAATCCCTTTTTTACACCTTAGATAAAAACTTCTACCATAGAAACAATTTATTGTTTATTTTTCACATTCTGTGTCAACCTTTGGCAGGGTTTGCAATAAACTAACTGATTTTAACATATACAATGAGAGAGATTTGTGTTTGACATTGATCAGCTTTTTTGTGTGTGACGTTTTGAGTGATTTAAATTTTATGGGTGAGATGTATTTTGAAATGCTTTTGTAAACTTCTTTCCGAATAATTTTCGCATTTGTCAGATGGTCAGAGCAAGTAATTTTAGTAGATTTAGATTTTAAATGTCACATATATACTGCAGTTGTTGGACACCTTTTTTGGTCATTTATATAATAATGCAGATGTAAGATGCGCACTGCTATATTGTTTGTGTTTTGATGGACGTATATCTGTTACATAAATTAAATGAAAAATACAGTGGATTCTTCCACGGGAAACAGCTAGTCACTATTATTACATTAGCTCTTTATAATACCGCAGAACACAATTTTTTGACGCTGGTAAAAAACTGTCTCTGTTGAATCACAACCATGGATTTTATGTTTATAAACTTACACAAGGTTTCTCAAAACGAGAATTTAACGTGATATAGAATATATATGATGCGTCGAGGTTATATGATGTGTCAATAGGTTCAGTTTATCTAAAATAGAAGTTACACAGAAAAAACTAGAAATATTGCTAAATATGAACACTGCGTATCGCACACATGTATATGACCTGAAAATTTGTTAAATACAAGGTTTTTATGAGCATAACGCTGAAGCATATTTATTTCAGGATTATTTTTACTGCTGTTTTCTTCTGTAACTCATACATTTCATTTTTGACAGCAACCGTATGACCACTCTGTAACATTTTACAAAAGTCAACATCACATGGCGTGGTCCTACTATCTTCCAATATGAGCTTGGATGTTAAACATACACAAGTGATTGGAAACCATTTAAATAAGTTGCCTTAATATAATTCTCAATTGCTACAAGGGATCCAAATTCTAATAGCATTGATTGACCATTTTCGATAACGTTCCCTTCATGACTGCGACTGGGAGAATTAAATAAGAAGAAATGAGATTTATTCCACATGATATATACTGAGTGTATAACCTTCAGTAATCAATAAATCCCATTAGCTTTGGCGCTTTTATTTGCATAAAATGTGTTAAATGATCTAGCATTGTCTATGGCTAATATCTTTCCTTGATAATATTCCAATTTAACAACTTGGAAGTTTTTATTTCCAATACAAACAAATTTTAGTAGCTCCTCTAAAGACAAGATTTGGTTTGTTTCAAGACTCTTATATATCTTATCAGCTTCAATAAGAACATTATCTTAATCTGCTGTAGTCCATATACCGATACGTCTTAAAAATAGACCATGCAATCGCATATAAAACAGTGCAAACACACTGTCGCCCAGCTGAATCACCGAATCTAATATTTCCCTGGTTGAATGATCTAATAACGGATTTCATTATTTTATATTTTTTGTAGACCAGGGTTTTTTCCAACATCATTACTCAACAGTAAAATCAGTTGTAAGTATGACTGCATCGTGTATTTTGAATTGGGAGTGAAAGTTTACAGCAAATTTTTGTTCGATTAAAAGGATTAGCTAGCTAACTATCTAGTGTCTCAAGCACGTAGCTAGCTTGTCTGTAACAATTTATGATAAAACATTTTTTTGTATATAGCTAGCTTATGTGAGTGTTCACGGTCGGAGTCAACAATGACAAGAGACTATGGTCAGCAAGCCAACCTGACAAGACTAGTAGTCAGACTTAATCTGACAAGACTTTGACGCCAGTATCAATCTGACAATTTTTTGTCAACAGTCAGGATCAATCCGACAACACACCAACCAGAATGTTCTCACATTCACTACTACATCATGTCATGGACAACAAAAATGGAGAAGACTGGCTTACCTGCGCACAATTAGGTTTAGCTATATGCAAGGGAAAAATAGACAGACAAAAACAACCTTGTTAATACTTCATAAAATACAGAAAGCGGAAAAAAGCTGGGGAAGTTTCATATACTTACCTTGTTCTTTTCATTCCTGACTGATCGAGTCGAGGAAAGAAGTTTATGCGATCACCACAGCTAGCCTGTCGTGGCCACTTCGCCCAACAAATAATCAATAAAGCTACTGTTGTGTTCAGTGTCGAGAGTGTGCCCATGTATAAAACCGTGAAAGTTGTAAAGAAAGAAGGAAGATATGACGACTGTTTTCATCATATGAGAACTCTGTCCACAGATGAATTAACAACTAGGATGCTTGAAATAAAACGAAGGGTGTAAGAAATTTCTATGGATGTCAAGATTCTCAAGACATCAACAAAACAATTATCACCTACCAATACCAACGATGCTGAGCTGTATAGACAGTCTCCTTATGGACTGGATATAAAAATAATATATTTTACTATGACCTTCCATTAAACAAACTTTGTTTAATAGCCAGTTAAAGAGTTGTTTATTTTCATCATCGACCTTACTTATTCAGATGTCAAGTTTGTGCTTCTAATAACAACACTAATAACAACTACTAATTGGGATTTATTATTTATTTTACAAGGCCAAATATAATAAATTTTTCGTTGAGAATAGCAAGGAGAATCAGTTTCGTGTTTGCGTATTATTAAAGCTCTTGCAAACGTGAACAAAAAGTCTCGTACGAAGGTGAACCAAACATTATAGTGAACGCGATTGAATAACTGTCCTTCAATCAAACGAAAAGGTGATTTGTAAAGTGTAGTCTCTTGTTTGTTTCAATTATATTCAAACGACGTCGGCCGTCTCCCTGTTTCTTATATAATAAATCTCTGCGCTAACGTTTACAGGTCTCTTTGATAATAACCGTATTTTATCTGCCTTCCGCGAAAGAAACGTCGTGCAACGTGCACACGAAATAGCGTGTAATTTAAAGACAGGCGACTCGCGGATTTTTCTGCGGTTTAACGACTAGTCCCATTATAAAACTTCAGTACGCTCCATTGAACAAGTAAAACAGTTTTTGTGTTTTGGCAAAACCGTAAAGTGGTGAAAAAAATAATATTTTGTAGAATATACAATTGGAATGAACTATTTTGCCACCATGAATAATAGAACACACTTTCTTTTTTCTTTCAAATGAAGGTATTACCCGTTGTGGCATTATGGCAGGTTTTGCACCAAGAAACAATTAGTGCGGCAGAAATCTTTTTTTTTCGGATAACCGGAAACACTTTTTGTAGAACCTGTATTTTCCTAGCAAATTCATTATGATTCTATTTTATGATACATTTGTATTTAGATTCTGCCTATGAGGTTAGATACAGTGCAGGTTACGCCGATGCTCAATTCCGTATGGATGATGCTTCTGCAGACTACTAACTCCGTGAGTATTTAAGTTCTCTTTTGTTTTTCCACGTGTTTACAATGCATTATAACACAGTTCGAAATTTTTGCATTGTTTCAATATCCATCTTTTTATTTACCTTAAAGAAATAGAGAAGCTTATAGCTACTCGATCAGAACATGTTGCAAAAGCTTAAAAACAGTATTGGATGTCGACCCTAATTAGCTCGCTGTTGTTTAGACAAGACCTGTAGTGGTTGACGAAGGGTCAAAAAAGGTTTAAATTTTTACAAATGTGATTCCTAAGTACATGCTTTTCTTAAAATAACAAGCTCCGTGAAAACGTTATTTCTGGTTCATGAATTCGATTTTTTTACTGTAGTCCTAACATAAGATGAGCATTACAGCTAATCTAGGACGGTTGAAATCTGCTCAGCAGAATCAACCATGGGACCAGAGAAATGTAGCTACGCCCCTGTTGGGCGTCTGTTTCTTGCGATGACAGTACAAACCTACCTACCATATTGTGACAATGGTTGATGTCAGGTTAATAATGTTTGCACTGTCATGGATCCTTTACGTACCGTGTGAAGACTGTACATTAACATAGGAAACAAAGACACATCTGACATTATTTGTTAGTTTGTTCATAGGATAGCTGGTTTAGCAAAACATAACAGCAAAGGTAAAAGGTCAACAAAAAGAGATCACCAATCCACAACACCACAACATCTAAATGGTTCTCATGTCGCGGGCTCTGATTGTTTAACGTGCCTTTTTCAGCATGTCTTGGCTGAGAAAAACTTGTAAAGTGGTTATCCGTATAAATTGGGATCCGTAATTGGTTTACTACATGTGGAAGATTACAACATAGTGGGTAAAAATATATCGTATTTATTATTTCATGCAAATATAAAAAAATTGTGTAGTCGTGACATGGTTTTACTCACGCACAGACGGATATGGGGTATTATTAATATAGGAAAACACCTTTACGTAGAACAGTACCAACTATTTCTCTTGGAAGTTCTCACGTGACCAAAACTTTTGCACACCTCACCCCTAAGATTCTTTTATGTGATGACATTTTTGAGAAGGCAGTTTCGACATTGACTATGCCCCGTCACTAAAATTTCTCCGCGTAAAAAATTCTTTTAATGATGCAACATGCTAGTAAAACTTTATTTTACTATTAACTTTATCTAATTACATTTCATAATCATATTTTGTAAAGCTTATTAACCTAACCTTTCTTTTTTAGTTTGCCAGCTTGCAAATGTTTTTTGTATGCACATTTTTTGATGATCTTTGTTTCTATGGATTAATTGGATAAGGCTGTGTGTTCTAGGCGGCAATTTTTCTTATTGCTTTTTTTACATTAGTATATGGCCTTTAATGTTTATATTAAGTGTAAAAAAATTGTGATAAATAAACTTTAAGTTTCACTTAGTTTTATATATCCAAAAATTTTCCACTTTTGGCAAGATGTATAGACACCTTTATCTTTATTGTCAATTGTCTTTTAATTGTTCTTTACTTTGATGTCCAAGCTTCAGATTTTGTAGCTATAGCTATATCTACAATAATTCAAAAGTAAAACTTCAAACTAAGTTAATTAAGAAGCATATTCATGATGACGTTAACACAAACACTTTTAAAAAAAGATATAAAGATATTAAATTTATCTACTGGCAGTCTAAAAGGGCGGGTTTAACACAAAAGAGTACGGAATCGAAATTCCCGCACCACAAATACTTTACAGTAGTAATTAATTATTCAAGTTTATTATTCATGAAATAAGGGGATTGATTAACAATTATTTATACAGGATATAGCCACCATTTTGGAAACACTGTTATCAATGTGGGTCCTTTGTTCTAAATGTATACAGTACGTATACACCGAGATTACCTACCCAAATTTCCCCCACATTACATCGGTTGAACCGCAGCTGTTATAAATACACTTGGACCGAACCACGTACCTTGTGATTACGAAGCGAACTCCATAACTACAAGGCCACACCTCACTAGTTTTGAAATATTTTGTTTAAAGTTGAGTAGAAACATTTTGTTTATTTATAGAGTCAATTGCATCATAGAGATGGAACGAACCGATGATTCTAATCTTTTGTTGACACTTTTTATTTTCGAAGCTGCAAAAAAATCCGTTTGCAATTCAGCGTTTACTCGGTTGAATTGCTTAAGAAGTTTTTTCTTGTCTTAGGATCTATTTATAACTTAGCTAGGCCTCTCATGTGTAGTATATTTATGCTGACCCAGATTTTAGAAGGTGTAAGTTTTTTATTATTTTCTTGCACATAGTTATCTTGAAGTATCGCCAGGAAATAATCTGTGTAATGATATTAATTTTAATAGTCGTCATAAAGTCGTGCAAATTTTTAAAATTTTTAAAATCCTACCACGGCAGAAAGTTTTTTTAAAGAGAATTCAATCTTGGGTGGTCTTACAACACTTACATCAGGAATATTATAGAAAACACGTTGTATATGGCAGACTACAAGAGTCAACTCCATTTTTTGGCAAAAAAATAGCAACAACTCCCTCCTACCCCCTCCCTCACAATTTAAAAATGGATCCCTGTGTGAGCATGTTGGCAGTTGCACTGAGGTAGACCATAACCATAGCTGTCCAAAACGTCACCGCAACACTAAAAGGGGCAAGGGTGATTTGTCTCTCTAAGTTTGTGCAGGTTTGTAAGTGATATACTTAGTGCAAATAAACTGTTTTGCGCATATCTTGAAAAAGTAGATTACAGAAAAGTACTTTTAGTTATGCATTTTTTCAACAATTGTGTTTTTGCAACTTTTATTTAACTGGAAATCTCTCTTGCACAGCCTATGACCACCTCGTCTTAGCAATTTTAACTTGAATATTCTTATATATTTATATATCTTATATATTAATTCCCTTGCGTGAGTAAAACTGTGAGTCCACGACACGGAAATCACGGGTCACTTTCTTATGACGTGGCTGTACGCTAAAATTTACCAAGTTAAAAAAATCGCAAATCAGGGGGTTACTATTTAAATATTTAATTATCTTTTCTTATTACTTTAAAAAATAAAAAACTTTTTCTTTATTTTATTAAAGCTAATTTTTATTTTATTTTTAAATGTTTTTATTTGTTTTTTGGTTTTAAAAGCCCCGTTGGTCGTTATAGATAGAATAATTTAATTTTACCCCCGGTTTACCATGTGCGCGCCGTATCTCACGGAAACAAAGTTTTTCAACTGAAAAAAGAAAACCGAAGCGAAGAAGGTTGTCTCTTTTTCAAAGTAATCCTGAAAAAAGTTATTTTAAACAATGTTTACTCATCATGAGGTTAGATTAAAGCTTATTTGTTTCTTCTATCATTTTTGTGTTCCGGGACCGAGGTTGCTTTCTTTTTTAAAAAAAATATCGAATTCGAATGATAATTCGAATCTAAAATGTAAAAAACAAAACTGTTGTTGTAGAGCGGCTTTTGTTGTCGAGCGAGTATAAAAAGTTTATGTTGTTGTCAGAAATATTTGTTATATAAAGAAGAAAAACGTACGATGATATAACGTCACAAAGAGAACTGTTTGTAAATGTATCAGACATTTGTATGCATTTTCAATTTGTTTTCTTTGTGATGAAGCGAAGTTTACTAATCGAAGTAAAAAACTGATTGGACTTTTATCCAGAGAACGCTACCTAGCGGCCTACTGAGAAAGCGAAAAAAAAGCAGGTGTGTTGTTTAGATTATCTGGTTGAGAAATGATTTTAGGTGAATAAAGATTTTTAAGCCGTTTACACTTTCAGAGCTAAACTTTGCCTTAAATATGAAGTTAAATATGTTTTGTCTTGAGCCTTAACATATTCTTTTTTTGTAAGGATATACTCAGGGTCAGTTAAGCATATCGTAATAATATGTCCAACCTCGATTGTTTGTTCTAAATATAAAAAGAATTTGCCGATAGCTATAGCAACTTATAGCATGCTTAATTTTATTAAGGCATTATATATTTTCAGGTCATAGTCATGCTAAGAACATATTGAGAATAATGAGGATAGCATATGTCAAATAAGTTAAGAACATCGAGGCTGAAACTAAAACACACTATTCTTATAAAAACAGCGTGTATATCCTAGAGAAGAATTTACATAAACTGTAAATGTAATTTTTCCGTTGTTACTGTTTTTAACACCAGACTGTGTAATTCAGTGTTGATGTCGTTATAAAAAACCTAAACCTAAATCCTAAACTTAAATCAATGTTTACATCTGTTACGTTACGATCGTTTGAAATATATTCGATTCTTAAATTCGAAAACGCTGCATTGTTATCTTCTTTGATTTCATGCCTGATTTTCTTGATTTATAAGTTTGGGTCTGTTCTTTTAATATTTTGGATTGAAATATTTCGGTAGATATACAATATACCAAATGATTCAAGTTTTTATATTTCTCTTTATGTGTTTAACTATTAATTTCTTATATTTTGAGTTCTGGAATGGCAAAGCAAGTATATAGTTTTAGCGTATTTCGCTTTTTATGAACGGTTGATAGACACCTTTGATTTTTTTGGACATTTTCCATTTTTATTTTACAAATTTTTTCATTTTATTTTTTGTATATATTTAGACGTTTTGTTTCAGCGGTTATACACATAGAATAATGCAGATTGTGAGCCATCCCGTTATAAAAGAGACAAAGAGCCCGGGGTCGATGTTGAAATGTGAGTTTTTAAAATTCAAATAACTGTGTTGTATGTTTTTGTTTGGTATCCCTTACATCGGTTTAATGAGAGATTCAATGGATTCTTCCACGGGAATTCAGATAACTGTTAATTTCTTATATTTTGTGTAAAACTTTGAAAGGGTTGCTGTATGCAATAGACTGAATATCTGATTTTGGTATGACGTGTTACAAACTGTACAGTGTGGAAATTTTGTAATAACTTTTTTTGTATATATAACTTGGCAAAATATGTTGGATTTTTTAAATGTCTGATATAATTTTTAGCAGATTTCACTTTTTAAGTAACGGTTGTTAGACGCCTTTGATTTTGTTGGACATTTTGCGTTTTGCTTTTATATTTTTTTTTGTTGCACCTGCTTATATTTTTCAACTTTTGGCAGGGTTTGCAATAAACTAACTGATTTTAACATATATATTGAAAGAGATTTGTGTTTGACATTGATCAGCTTTTTTTG
Organism: Hydractinia echinata; assembly: GCA_030067915.1. Taxonomy (NCBI): domain Eukaryota; kingdom Metazoa; phylum Cnidaria; class Hydrozoa; order Anthoathecata; family Hydractiniidae; genus Hydractinia; species Hydractinia echinata. Next base: position 1,244,360 of record JASGCC010000042.1, on the reverse strand, counting down.
TATGTGACATTTTGAGTTATTTAAATTTTATGGGTTAGATGTATTTTGAAATGCTTTGGTAAACTTCTTTCCGAATAATTTTTGCATTGTCAGAGGGTCAGGGCAAGTAATTTTAGTAGATTTAGATTTTAAATGTCACATATATGCTGCAGTTGTTGGACACCTTCAAGTTTTTTGGTCATTTATATAATAATGCAGATTGTAAGATTCGAACTGCTGTATTGTTTGTTTTTTGATGGACGTATATCTGCTACACAAATTAAATGAGAATACAGTGGATTCTTCCACGGGAAACAGCTAGTTCTTATATAACATTCTTAAGTATTCTTATAAAAAAATGCATGTGGCTGATACGTCCTTCTCAACCTTGTCTGAAAAAGTCAACCAACTATCTCCTTTGATTGCCCATACAAGTTGGTGTTGTTGATGGTAATTGGACTTGATTAGTTTTGCAAAATAAATGTTGTACTGTAGTTTAACGTTAGATTATGAATTACGCACGACTCCATTTTAAGGAACACAATGAAGTCATTGTAAAATAGAAGTCCTTGGTAAAAAAAATGGCACCATGTTGATAATAACTGTTATTCTATTAAATACCTGCCAAGATTTTCAACAACAGATTTTTTTTATATATTTAATCTAGGAACCGAGCAATTACAGAGACAATAACGTCTAGGTATATTTCTAAAAGCAGATTAAGACAATGAAACATATCAGATAGTACTATTTATTTTTCTCGTTATCCGGTTAATTACTAATTTAATTTTCTGTTTTCGTTTCATCTCTACACCTGTAACTGGCTTCATTAACCACGACACGCCCTTTATGTGTATATAAGCAGTTCGTCAAATGACATTAATCAGTTCTTTATTAAGAGAAAAAGGTAAGTGTTTTGTAAAATGTTAAATACAGTTCAACGAATGTGATTTATTTCTAAACTAATACAAATGAAACTACTGCAATACTTTTTTGCTTTAGATGAAGGTCTTCATTGTTTTAGCCATGATGATGGTCGGTACGCTTTGCAAAAGCGGTAAGTGAAAAAAACATGTACTAGCTAGAAAGCTACCGAACTAAGTTTCTATCGTCTAGATATATAGCTGTCACAATAATAAGTAGGTTTTTGGATAAAACATTTAAACATTATAAAATATATTTCTAAATTTTGTTTTACCTTAGATTATGCCTACGAAGCGGGGTATCAAGCAGGTTATGCCGACGCAAAAGCGCATCCCGAAGATGCTCCTGAACGTTACGCCAATGCTCCTGAATTCTACGATGATGCTCCAGCTGACAACCGTGCCCGTAAGTATTTAGTCATAGTACCTCTAATTTAAAAATGTCGAAAATAAAAACAATATTTTAGTTTTTTCAATAAAATCTTTCCAATTTAGCTGTAGAACATGATTTCCATGGCTTTAAAAACCCGTCCAGAACATGTAACACAAGCTGGAAAAACTGTAGTGGATGTCGTGGTTACTTATCTAGCTGTTGTTCAACCAAGAACTGTAGCGGCGGACGACAATGCAAAGCGGGCAGAAGCAAATACAGTTGTGCTTGAATACGAATTCTTTTTATGAGAATAAAAGATTTGATACAGTTGAAACTTTCATATGTTGTCTTCATTTAAATGAACTCGCGACAAGAACTAACCCGTATAAATAGCACTAAAATTACAAAATACAGACTTAATTTTCGACGTAGATATAATTTTAGAAAACGATTTTTTTAACTTCGGATCGTCACATGCCTTCCTAAGAGCAGTCGTACCTTCAATCGTGGGGCGAAATAATTACGATTGAATTTTAGGTACCAGGAATAATAGTGATAAACTGAATTACTCACGACATGACTCGTGATTGAACCTTTGCCTATATAAAAACCGTAAACTCGTAAGCTCGAATTTTTTTTTCCAGAAGCAATAATGAGAACATTTTACCAGCATTTTCAGCCATTTTTCACGCCAATAAAAAAGTATAAAACAGCATTTTTTATGAAAACAGAAAGGTTACAAAAAAACTTACCAAATTGTGAAAAATAAAATCATCTTTGCCTTTCACAGACACAGAAATGGAATCGTGTAACCAGTGGTAAATCTACTTATCTAATGAGTAGATTGTTATCTATTAATATCTACTGACAAGATTCTTGAAATAAATTTTAAGAACATTCTTTGTTTGTATTCTTAACCTTAAGCTAGCGCGCATTTGAAATTAAACATGAGCCCAGGTCTACATTTCGTCATTGTACAAATAATCTAAGGATGTTAATAGTCTTTTGTTATCACAATTTCTCTGTTTAATACTCACATTGCCTGGAATAATTATTATCCCAATAATTGTTGTTCATATGGGTCGGGTTTTACCGGTTTTTATAAAAAAGACGTGCTAAGAGCATAAAAACCCGGATATCTAAGTTGAACGGAGGGTGAATTATTCTGTTTGGGTAACCCATATCGGTTATCTAGGTATCACTGACTGTGGCGTATCATTTTAAGCGTGATGTTTTTTTTAGAATAATTCTACCGCAATTTTTCAAAAAAGAAAAAAATTAATACAACAAACTAAGTAAAGTTAGAAACTAATTATGATCAAAATGTAATTAGTGTATGACAATGCTACACTTAAAAGTTAAACATCATTATCAATGTTGTTGTTGCATCAAAATCCAAAGTAGCGATAACTTAGATATATTTAAAAAAGTCATTGTAGTTTGAGCTTTGCCCGACATTGTCTTCCGGTTTATCTAATTATCATAAGAATTGCCGAAAAAAAAACGCTTATGAGAAAATCTTATAGCCATGGACAGCACCATAAAACATTCCAGTCTAAATGATGTTCCATTTTTTTTGGAAAAGGGAATAATTGAACAGGCTTAAACACATTTTTAATTAGGTCGTAGAGTTTTTTACTAGATAAAGATTTAGCCTCCTCTCTGTAACTAGCCACATCATGAGGTGATTGATTTTTTTGTGACCAGACTTTCATGTCTCATCGAATGAGATATAGTAGTTGAAGACTTAACATTTATAGGAGATTTAAAAGTTGAAGCATTACTAAAATTATTATTTTTTATCGGTTAAATTATCTTTATGAGGTAAGCTGTTTCCAATATTATATTTAATAATCATTATTAATATGAAAGTCAAGTTTCGTTATAGATATTTTTATATTGATAGGTCTAAACTCAAGTTTTATGTGAAATTTGAAAGTAGTATTAAGAAGGGCAATTTTTTTGTTTTTGCAATCTGAAATTAAAAAATACGACTTTCGTTTAGGATGGTTGCAACCTGAAACAAGGGGAATTTAAAGATTTGGTTTTAAGTCTGAACCAGACTTAACAATACCTTTAAAACAAAATAAAATATTTAACTGTTTGCCATCAGGTAAAATAGATGGGCGTGGAAATATACACTGCGTAAAGAGAGTTCGAAACCGTAACAAGCCAAACTGTGGGTTGATTATGATTCCATTTCATATGAGGTGAACAATCTTTTGGAGAGTTGCATCTCACTGTATATGGCGAGAAATTGCCTTTGTACGTTGTTTCGCCAATATAGCACCATTCTCCCGAAGTCTAAATGGAACAAAATTCTCACTGAGTCATCTATATAAATGTCAATAAACTAACTTTTATTTATCCAACATAATTTACGTTTTCAAATCACGTGGCTGAAACAAAGCAATTTATTTGTTAAACTAAACCACGTGATCAAAATAAAGCAATCTAATTTGTTGAAATTTCTAAGTTTTCTGACGAACAAAACAAATTTAAACAAGAAAGGAAGGCAACCAAACCAAAGAAAGTTTGAAGAAGTTGAAGTTTTAAAAGAAACCACAAGGCAGAAAGTAAAGGCAATTCACTTGAGAAGGAAATTTCATAGTGTTTAAATTTTTAGTAACTTACCTTTGTTCGCCCAAAAGCTCTATATGGCTAGCTATATATTTGTCAAGTTATATATATTTTATTGTTGTTAGAACAGACAGACAGTTGGAATCCGGAGCTAGCTACCGATAGTTTTATGAGGCTAATAAATTTCTTTTGCCAAGGATAGGAGGTTGAAAAGTGAAAGAACAGTTGTTTATTGTAAGCTAATCATCTTTACAAAAACATGTTGGACTGGCATAGCTAGCGATACATAACTTAGATAGCTTTGTATATTTTTACACCTGCCTTAACTTTTCGTTTTTCCTTTTTATTGTTTTCTGGAATAAGACGGAGCAATTGAGGTCTTTGTTTGCAGTTTGCATACAGTAAAGGGACCAATAATTTTACTACTAAAAAAAAGAAAGAAAGAGAGAAAAAAGAAATAAAGAAAGAAAGGAAGGAAGAGAGAAAGAGACGGATGAATGATCTGATAGTATTACATATTCACAAATCATACACTGATAATATGGATTTATATGAAGTTGCAAACGAATTTATTAAAAAGAGAGAAATTCGTTCATGAATATTCGAACCCTTCCCATAGATCATTATTATAAAAATCACTGAATGTTTTAAGGGGGCTGACAGCACATTTTAAAAAGTCCAAATAGGATGTGAATTTTCTAAAAAGTGGCAGCACCCTTAAAATTTCTAGTGTTCTTATCATTTATTATTGTAGTCGTGTAATGTAAATATGTCTCTTGGTTTCTGATGGAGAAATTTTGATCTAAATTTTGATGCCAAATAAACAATGCAGCTTTTCTAAATTACAAAAATATCGAAACATTCATCGTGATTTTGAACATTGAACCATGAGATCGTTGACGTCTGGAAGGGCGTTTTCCGCAAATCTAGAGATGTAAAATATACACTCGGCGCCCACCATGGGGGCGCCTCGGGTAGTCACTATATAAAGCGAAATTCATATATCTCATTTTTCAATATAGCCCCCCCCCCCCCAATATTGCAATGCCTTATGTGCTATGGATGTAGAAACTTCATTTATTTTCAAAAATAAAATGATTAAAGGCAAGCTTAAATCAATTAAAGAAAGGTTAAAGATAACAGAAATGACCTATCCGTATCTACCGCATACTTGCACTTTCAACAATACCTCTCTTGAGGAACTTTCAGCAACGTATAACTTCAAATTTGACTATGCATTCCTGATGTACTTAAGAACGATAAAGTTTCCGATATTGTGAAACCATTAAACGCAGTGGGCATAATAATGTTTATACGACGTTAAAACATGTTTACTTCAAACGACGTACAAAACATGCCTCCAGGTTAAGTGGTCAATTTCCTTTGTAATCAGCTTTTTAACTTGTCCATCATCTTTGCAACTTGGAATGATAATGTGCAGGGTTACTTGTACCAATATATCTCACATATGCACCGTTGTTCTTATAACTTTAAACAAAGTTTATCCACAATACTTCTCCATAGAACTAGAAATACTTTCTTTTCGTGTTTTTAAATCAGGCATTTCCAGATATCCGTTGCAATCTTTATTATTCTTTATTATTGTCTATAAGATTAAAACGTCATAGTCAAAATGAGTACCAATCTAGCTACGCAGCCAGGACGTTTTCTTCATATTTTGAGATATTTTAATGTAGATTAGTTATACTCCAGCTCTTTTTTTTGTGAAAGCAAAAACGATGGGTTGCTGTTACAGTTAGCAGTATTGTAGTAAAGTAGTAACAACAGACTGGGTAAACTGTTTCTGTAATGTTTTCAGTAACAGAACTATTCAGCAACATCATTTTTGCTTAATTACAATTAGTTAATATGCAACTTTTTATGCTTACAGATAAGCATAAAAACGTATTTTTATTAGCTGCGACTAGGTTAAGAAAATTGAGTGGTTTTAATCATTTAGTATTCGAGGCCCGATAATTTGTAGTACCGCCTGACAGTGTCATTAATGCCTGACACGAAGCAGAGCGTGTAAATGAAGGTATAAAATTATGTGTACTGTGAGCTGAAAATGTCCGATTAGCCGGCGGTAAATGAAATTTTGGTCCGCGCAGGAAATGCTCCTCAATATTGAAGGTGTACTAGTAAGCCTTGTTTATAAATAGGGACATATTAGTAAATCAAAATATTAAAAAATAATAGTTGTAGCAGGTCGTTTCTTGTGTTCAAATATTCCAAATTTTTGAAAAATGAGAAAAAAAATGTTGCAGACATACTGTTTTTGCGAATATGCTATTATATTTTGCGCCATTTTAAATTATAAGTTCTATTTATTGCGATAAGATAGTCTTTAGTTCATTTCACACATACGGAACGTTGTTTTTGTCCGCTACATTAAAGAAGATGTATTAAATAAACAACACAGAAACAAAAATTAAAGAAACCCTTTTTCTTTTCAAAAACATCGGGAAGATTAATTTTAGGTTGTAATTTTTGTTAATTTAAAACGTCTTTTCTTGTAATGTCACGAAGATTCATTTTCGCAAAATTGTCCTTTTTCATGACTTTTCGCGTAGACAAATTTTTGCGAATCAGTCTTCATAAAAATCATTCTGTTGGTGATACAAATGTTCGCGTAGACAAATTTCGCGAATATAAATAAAATTCGCGAATCACACGAATAGTAATCAACTTATGGTATTTCTAACACGTTTGTTTCACACCTTTCTTGTAGCAACGAATTCTTTTAAAAGTAATAACATTACCTTTGCAGCAAGTAAAAAAAAACTGTTCTAATAATGATCCTAGTAAAATATTACATACGTGTCTGACAAGCAAAATATTTTTTATGAAAAGACTGATTTAAGAACAATATGGTAATAAAGATATATCGTACTAAACTATTTTAAAACGTAATTTGTATTCGGTTATTACACTGCTTTATTTTTACAAGCATTCCTTTTATAAGAAACACTGGGGGTCAACTTTTTTAATTTTAATAGTATTTTATGAAGGATGTTTAGACACAAAAATACATAATTGAAACAATTGTGCATATTTGCAAAAAAAGAGGTTACATTGTTGTTTCAAATGCCAACGATATTTTTCAAGTCGACGAAATGTGCTTGCCCTTTGTTTTTGTTTTTAACAATTTGGTCTTGTTTTCTCCTGTAAATGTGACAGTAAGTACGTCACAGGAAATTACCTCTCCAGACAATACCTGTAACTTAAGATAACATGTAAACGATTCATAACTGCGATAACTTCTGTCTGTACATATACTCTATGCATAACCTCAAAACTCAACTCAAAACTCAAAACAATGCTGCATAATTCTTCACATTAATTAAATTATCTGTATGTCCTTCAGTATTCTTCATTCTTTCGGAGTTATCAAGAAGTTGCCACGTTTACTATTAAAATATGGAAAATACAGTGAAACAGACTGCTTTATAGAGAGAACATTGTGTCCGCTCTAGTTAGTTGTCTGCTACATAATTATTTTCAAATTGACTTATGCTCTGGGGTATAGTGAATTCTATTTTAGCGTTTGTGGAGAGGCTGGGTATTGGACAAGAATAAGAAGACAGTAAACAGGCTACCTTTCATTTAAGGAAAGACTCAAGACTTCGCACTTGAAGATATTGCGTTGTCTTTACGCGGACAATGCAATGTTTTGAACTTTAAACATATTTTCTTAAAGAAAATATAGAAAACTTACAAGAATTCTTTCATATGACCAATTGTTCGGCGTTTCCGCCAGTGAAAGGTTTGAGGATAATGTAAATTAATACCTTAAATCAATCTCTCTGGAGAGATTGTAATTGCTGGTGTCAAATTTCTTTAGTCTGTTTACTCATTATAGTGGAGCACGTTAAATTCTCAAAATGTTGATGAACCGTTATAGCAAATCAGGATAAAAGAATTTAACAGATATTTTTGCATAGAAAGTTAGTAGTATTCTATACCTAGCAGGTTATGCTGTAGATCAATTTATTGGGAAGTGTGATAAAAAATTGTTAATTTAACCCGGTGACTTATACAAGTGCCGCTGGTATAAGGTTTTAAAAAGGGGAAATCATATCAAGTATTTATGTTATTATGCCTATGGCGATAAAAAATATTTGGTAAATGATTTTTGAAGGCGTGTTTAGAGGTGTGGGGTGGGATTAAACCCTATTCGTGCTGGGGAGTTGATTATTCAACATATTTTTTAAAGCTTTACGTCATTTGCTAGCACATTTTATAATACATCATTTTTTGTTTGTCAAGTTAGTGTCACTAAATACAAAGAACTATGCAACTATAACCATTTTCGCAAAATCGATTACGCCATTAGTAAAAATACGCTTACATCAGCATTTTTTTGGAATAAATTGTTACTTATAGCCTTAGTAACACCTGGCGGTAAGTTTCATCACTAATGAACAGCAACTCTAGAAATTACAGTGTGGGGCGCGTCAGCCCCCAACACTCCATTCTCTTCCCCAGAGCTTCTTTTCTCTCTCTGATACGCGAGCTGGCGTGAAAGAAGGAACTCTGAGAATAGATAGCTCCCAATTTTGCGAGTTGACGGCCAAATGGTTTTAAGACGTGTTGCATTGTTAAATATTGTGGACGATAAATGCGCGACGTTTTTTGTTTATTATTGTTATTATTATAATTATTATTATTAATTTTTAATATAAATATTTTTAAAGTGAACTTTGAGGTGTTTGAGGTTTATAGCAGGAGAATAAATTTTAAAAAAATGTAATGCGTCTTGTTTAAAATATATTTGTAACTGCGTTAAGCAAATAAACATTAGCAGCTGACTAACATCAAGCTTTATTTTCCTACATATTTTCTATAATTTTCTTACCTATTTTTCTATATATTTTTTTTCTTACCTATTCCTATCCTACACCTTCCTTTACATTTGGCGTATGCCTTAAACAATATAAATAATTATTACAAATAATAAAATATAATAAATAACTGTAAATTGTTGTAACAATTTGTGCAAAAGAATTGAAAACAAATTCGTATTACTAATGCTTTGTTAAAAACTTATGTACATGCTGCCATGTTATTCAATGTTAATTAATCTAAACCGAACATTTCTAATAACATTCTCAACTAGATAGCGGCCTCTTGTGGCAAGTAAACCCATAACACTGTGAAACTGAGGTACTGATACTGCAGATGACTTCACAAATTCAGGTCTCTAAAAGTGTGCTGGACTTTTATGACTTATTTCAATCAAAGGACATGTTTTCAGCAGCTTTATTTTTGCCAATTCTAGGATAAGGCATTAATATATGGAATATCTTGTCTTAGATAGATAGATCGATATATATTTCGCCGTTATATAAATGTTACAGGTTTAAGTTTCTTTAAATATTTACAAAAATGGCTGGAGCAAAAAGAATACACGAGTTGCCTTATCACCAAGCCCCGTTTTTAAGCAAAGAGAAAGAGAGTTAAAATAATATTAAATATAGATATCAAATATAGTAAAGAAATATGTTAACTATATCGACTGAAAAAATGACTGGTATAATCTACAAAAAGTCTATATACGAGTGTGTATCTAAAAATATTTATAAATGTCTATAAGTTCTGTCGTTAATAATTTTGTTTTTGTATTTTTCTTAAAAATTTTAAGGGTTTTGTTTGTTTTGATTGCGTCAGATAAAAAAGTATTCCAAAGGTATGGTCTCCTATGTCTAGTTGAAAATGTTAGTTGCTAAATTTCATCAAACAAATTAAAAAACTGATCATGCCAAGCCTTAAGTCCATATGTCATCTTCACGTTGAATTATGGTGTACTGGTAAAAATTAGTGTATTGTATGGGTACACGAAGGCGACCCGAAATTCATTTTGACATGAAATTTCATTAGTGTGTGTATCAGTTTAGCTACATGTTTAAGGTTACATGACATTTCATACCGATTTTATTCCATACCCGACAGGCATGAAATTAAAGGATTTTGGCATGTATTCCAATGTCACATTTTCATCTCCGTAGATCACTCTAAAAGTTGTTTACGCCACAGCTTCTGTTGTGGTGTATATATAAATGGTATCATCGCAACTTCAGTTTGAACTTTCACACCCTGAAATGAAAATTAGGCGGCAACGTGTACGTGTTGCATCAGTACATGTAATGACACTTACACTTTATGTTAGTTGTCTACGTCTAACATTAGTCCTAAGCTGCTATCAAATCCATAACCAGCGATTGTGCAGTACGAAAGAGCTAGAGTTACAAAGTCATCCATTAATTCTGTTGTGTATTTAGCCAACTAGAAACACTAGCTTCACTTTTAACCATAATACATGACAAGACAAAAGTAATAAAGTCGAGTGTAATGTATTTTGCTAATTTAACAACACGAAACGAAACTGTATACCTCCGATAGGTAGCTAAAAACCTCAAAATGAATATTTAAGATTTCCTTATAGCTAAAAGAAGTGATGAAGGTCCAACTATAAAAACAAGGAAGCAAAAGGTTTACATTTTCCATGAGCAGTAGGCCTTCTAAACCACTACCCAGCTGGCTAACTTATTTTCGCCATACTCCTTACAGATTAGTTAAAAAAAACACTCGTATGTACTTTTATTTGTTTTTTTCCTTTGAATGTTCAAGGGTAAGAACTGGACAAGCAAGGCAAAAGCCTTTACCCGCCGATCCAAGAGCTACATCTTTCGCGCTACCCATATATCAGAAAGCGAAAAAAAAACACTGGGGACGAAATTGCGCTCAGTCCAGCATAGAGAAGCTCCCAAATAGCACAGCAGAAATAAGGTTGAATGTTTACTGCAAACACTCACCTACAAGCACACACTCAGGGACAAAAAAGAGATATTGTTTTGGATTGTTTGTTATTTATCCTTTTAGATATTATTACAATTTTTTCCATTCTAATGACAGGAATAAAGTTTCTCTTTTGCTATTCTAACAAATTTTCGAAGCCGGATTTGTTAAATTATGCAACAGCATTCTTTTGTCCTAAATAGAGTTACCCTTATATGGGTATGAATGTATTTACTTTTCCGCTTTGTTGAGCGGTATAAATATTAACGAAAATGGTGAAATAATTGTATTGATATATCATATTAAATAAATCGAATTTTAAAATTCATTGTTCTTATGTAACTAGGTTTCAATTAATTTTATACTCAGCGCTTATTCTTCTCAATTACTTCTTATTTAGTTCTTATTTCTTTCAATTAGATCAATAATTCATTGCATAGATATCAATATTATTTGTAGTCAACAACAAAAAATAAATTCACGTTTGCTTGTACTGAAAGAAAGTCGTTATTCTACACAAAATGTTACCACTTAAACTGATTTTGTTGTTAATACTTGCAAATACTGCTTTCGCATCCAACTTGGAGCGGTCAAAGACAATCAGGACCGGTTTCGCAGTTAGCTGGTTGAACATGAAAGGCTATTCTAATAGTGTCTTGGACGTTGTTCCAATTGCAACATATTCCACTACCAGTAAAGAGAAATGTGGTAGTGCATGCTTGAAAACTCCTGCTTGTAAAAGTTTAAAATTAAAACAAGAATCTGGTTCTCAATATCAGTGTGAATTGTTGGATACAGACATGTTTGAAACGAATTGCAACTTTATGTGGGATGAAGTAATATCCCATTACGAATTTGTGGTAACTTGTAAATTACGTACTTTCTTGTCTTTCCTTTCCTAATTTTAAGCATGGTATTTTATTTTTTGTTTATTTATTTATTTTGTCTTATTATTATTGTTTTATTTACTTTTTATTTTATTTTTGACATTATTTTATGTATTTAGAGCAACTGCACAAAAGAAATAAACATCTGCAGGGAAATTTCAAAGAAGTGTATACCGAGTGATAATTTCAACTCATATACATGCCAAGAAAAACCTGATCTTCAATCTGCTCAAGGCCACATCTGTCCTACTGGAGATTACACTCGTGCAATTTCAAATGTGGCTTGGAAATTCTCTTCCTGTGGCTTTTGTCGCGATGACGGTAATACCAGATTTAAATATACAATTTCAATGCAAAAAGGACAGTTAAATATCAGTCCTTGTTACAATAGTAATGATTTGGGGTCGAGTATGTAAAACATCTGCAAACTGAAAGTAAGTGTCTTCTCCAGCAATAAATTAGTTAACAGGAAAATCAAATTTATTAACCAACCTGTCTAAAAAGATTCTAACAGGGAAGGCTGCAATGCTAAGATTTGTATTACTATTTTGAAGAAAGGAGGCGTTTTTATCAGATGTATGGCGAATTTCCGTTTATAAATTTCTGTCTCGAAAGAAAAATTATTTCCTCGTAACATATCGAATCGGAAAAGAACGGAATTAAGTTCGGAACAAACTTTTTCAGATTCTATGCTTCTTTTGGAAAGTATGGTTATGCTTTCTTCAACTCGTCAGCATTACCTTGCAAATTCACTTTTTAACTACAAAGAAGGGTCTCATAACATCGCTTCTGACATTTGATCCTGTAAATCTGTCTTATTTATTCATTAGTTTTGCTTGAACATCAATATGTGTTATTATTATTACTATTTTATTTTTATGTTAATTCAACTTAACGAACGCAGAAAACATTTCCACTATAAGGAAATACATTGCATATCGTATTCTAGTGATAGATTACATTTTTATCATTGTGGCTAGAAAAAAACTGAATTATTTATGCCACCATAATTTTTTTAAGATTAAATATACATGAGGGCTCCGGTATATATCTACCGAACTTGAAGAGATAAGTGCGCAACATTTTGTGCATGCACGCGTAGCTCTAGATAAGATAAATAAAGTTTGGCCGCAACTCGTTCTCAAAAGTCATTAAAAACAAAACGAGAGTGAAAAAATTGAAACTGAAAAATGATAATCATTGCATTAGAAATAATTGCAAAAAATAGTGTAAAAAGAATTGGCACGCTAAAAGAGCTCGGAACTTTCAGCTTCCTGCCTATTATGATTAGATAAGGAATAAGAGTTTCTCTCAAAATACAAATAAAAAAATGCTTTAGCTATTAATCGCACTTAAGAATCGTACAACGGCGAAAAACATATTTATCAAGAAAAGAAATTTACGCTTGCATTTTTTTTAATTTTATCCTTTTTTTTTTATTATTATTATTTATTTATCTTTATTCACTTATACACTTTATTTTTTTTTGATGAGAGGGTGTTACAGCTTTATTCTACAATGTGGAATTGGAAACAGCTTTCTCTAATAAAATTTTGGCTAATTCGGCAAAACTATATGTCACCTATTTTATATACGTTTAAGTCCTTCATAAGGCAAACAAAAAGATTGCTTGTCTGCCATCCCAATATTTTTTCCAGGGTTGTGACAAGAAAGAAAATTCACTTATGTTGATTGAAGATGAAACGTCGCACGACTAAAAGAAGACCTAAATCGTTTGATGCGTATTCCTTATTGTACCTATAAGTTATAAGAGGAATAATCAATACTATATTAAATTATATGGGACCTAATTTTTAAGGGACGAGGATTGTCCTCGTCCTTTGCAAAGATTGGTATTTTTTACTTTTCTGTTTTTCTAATTTTTTCGCACAAAGGTATCGTTAGCTAGGACTTTGAAAAATGAATTATTATTATTATTATTATTATTATTATTATTATTATTATTATTATTATTATGAATGTTTATACAGGATTGATATAATTCAGTTCTTAAAAAACTGCTCTTATTATATGTCCTGTAAAAAATAAAATTATAAAATATTATTATTATATAACAGTTAAAAACATGAGTTAAAAATACTAGCTTTACAATAAGGCATAAAAGAATTTATTACAGGTTAAAATAGCTTTTAGTGCTTCTTACGAAACTTGGTAAAGTATCCGATTTTCGAATTTCGATTGGCAAGTCATTATAAATCTTTGATCCCATAAATTTAAAACCAGATCTATTTACTTCAAGTCTCACTCTAGGTATTGTCAGTAAGTAATTGTTGTTTCGGGAGTTTCTACTGTGCGATCTTATCTCGAAGAAATCTTCAAAATTGCTACACACTGCTTTGTCCAAGCATTTTCTGACGAGCATGACAGCATGTTTCTTTATCTCATTCATAATCGGTACTTGAAGTTTCTCTGTCACCTTCGCAATTCTTCTATCAAGCGATTGAAGCTTATTTTGCTGGCCGTTGGAAAGATTCAGGTTTGTAGCACAGCAGTAAAGAAGCGTTGGCAGCAGCATTCCGACGTAGATTTTAGTGATGGCATTATTCGTTAAGTTGGATTTCAATGAGAGTAGTAAACGAAGCTTGGCAGACATTTTCTTGTAAAGACTTATAAAGTGATGGTTCATTGACAAAGTCTGGTCGAGAACAGTCCCAAGATATCGATATTCGGTGGTTGCGTTAATTAGCTTTCCGTTGATTTACAAGTTCAAGGTTGATCTGTTTTTATTTAAATTTTTGCGAGTGCCGAATATCATCGATTCGGTTTTTCCAGCCTTCAGATTTAATACAAGTTCGTTTTCAATGAAGTACCTGTCTACGTTTTTCAATTCGGCGTTGAAGGCGATCTCAAGTTGCTGGCTTGTTTTTCGTCCAATGTATAACACGGTATCGTCCGCAAAGTTTAGTACTCTAGAATGCTTCAAACAATTTTCGAAATCATTGAAGTAAATTAAAAAAAGACAGGGTCCAAGAATGGACCCCTGTGGTACACCACAAACAATGGGGTTGGGCTTAGACCATTGACCATTTACTTCACAAATCTGGGCGCGGTTAAACAAGTAGTCTGCGAACCAGTTTAGTGACAAACCTATGACTCCATAACTTATCAGTTTTGAGAGGAGAATGGAGTGGCTTAAAGTATCGAAAGCCTTCGACAGGTCAACGTACTGTTAAATTCCCTTTGTCCATCTCCTTCCTGATTTCCTCTGTCAGATAAAGTGTGGCTAATTCGGTAGATCGTTTTTTCCTGTATCCGTATTGGTTGGGTGATAAAATATCATTTTCTTCAAGATAGTTCACAAGTTGAACATAAACAGCTCTCTCCATTATTTTAGATATGACCGGTAGGATGGAGATCGGTCGATAGTTTGACATTTCGTCCGTTTTCCCACCCTTGTGGAGTGGGATGACTTTCGCCAACTTCCATTCAGTTGGTATAGTGGCTGTTTTTAGCGACAAGTTGATGATGAACGATAAGGGACTTGATAACGCTGTGGCTCCGTCTTTTAAAAGTCCTGATGGTCCTGATGGTCATAACCTGATGGTCATAACCTGTAGCTTTCTTGCGCTGCAAGTTCTTCAGCTGACTTTCAACAAATACATTTGAAACGTAAGTGAACGCAAAAACAGAATTCGTATTTTCATTCACTTCACTTGGCTTACCCCATATAAAGTCCTTCATTGGCAGTGCAACAGATTTAAGTTTATTTGCACATGTGGAAAAATATGAACAAAAACTACCAGCTTTTGTTAAGTTTTCTGCAGCCGATGTACATGTTCCATTGTTTTCCGACTTCCCGTTTGTTGGAAAAATGCTTTTAATAATTTTCCAAAATTTTCTTGGGTTATTCTAATATATGTGAATCAGAGCGTATTAATCTAGCTAGCTACAACAGATATAAAGTTTAAAGCCTCAACGACAATTTAGTGTCCAGAAATCCGCAGGAACAGGTCGGAATAATTTTAGAATATTTCTTTCTAAATTTTTTTTTTGTTCATTATAACACTTCTGACATAGATTTTTATAAAGGAATACTTTTTTTGATCAAAATATACTTGACCGTGACATATTGATGTATTGAAGAACATGCAAATATAAATTGAAACAGTGAAAAAATCGAAACTTCTTGGGAAAAACGTCATTAATTTATGCTGTCGAATCATGCATTCTATTTTTGGTTCGTTGTTGCGCCAGATTTATAGCGTTTTTCCTTTCTTAAATTCCTTATGGTTGAGGAACATTAGACTGGAGATGGTGGTTTGCCAATTAGGGAAATGGCGAAAAAAATACCCTTTTCTAAAAGTCAAACAGGACTGTAGTTTATGGAGTTGGGTGGAACATCCAATTACGGTCTAGCTACATCGGAATCAGACATTTTACTGAACGACCAGGGTACTTGGGATACAATTGTCGTTTAAAGTTAAATTGTAATATTCTTAATACTTAATTCATAGGTTCTCTTTACATTCTACGGGTCACGAATGGCTTTAATTTTAACAGAACATGGGAAGAATACAAGAGCGGGTTTGGGAAGCTCCGTGCAATGACTGGATATTGGATTGGTTTATCGAAATTGCGGCATTTAACAAGAAAACCTGTTAAGCTTTCATTATTTTGTGAGCAACCAAACGTTGCAAATGATGTCCAAACAATATACGACGATTTTTATGTTTCCTCAGGAAAGAATTCTTTCAAATTAAACGCCATGTACCAACCAGGTAATAAAAAACAAAATACTTCAGTAATAAGTTTTCTTAAATTTATATTTTATTTAAAGTTAAGTCGATATAGGCAAAATGAATACTTTGAAAAATATGGTTCGATTTTGTATAATTTAATTGTACTAGGGTGTAAAATCTAGGTCTTATATTGTACTAACTGTTATAATTGCATAAAAATTTTAAGTGGGTTGCACAATGTACGTTGGACAATGGTGATTTTATGATTTAAGTTGCACAATGTATATTGTACAATGTGGGTTGTACAACGTTAGCTGCATAATATAGGCCGTACAATGCAGTTTGCACAATATAGTTTGTGCAATGCAGGTGCACTGTGTACTCGGGCAACTTACGGACAGTCTCCAAAAAGTGATTTTACAAAGCGCACCAACCTGACTTATAATAGTTTATTTTATTCGTTCAGGGGAAGCATCGATTTTTGAAAAAAAGCTATTTAAATTTTTTTGGTTGTATTTAGCTACGTCGGTATAGCCTCGCTTTGGTGATTTTGCTCACTTTTTTAATTAAGTAAAGTCCATAATAACTACGCGATTAACTATAAACGGTTTTTTTTTAGGTCGTCGCCATATTATCTGTGAATTAAAAAAATTTCCGATGACGCCACATACCCCCAAGTGGTGCGAACTGTAAAATACGGCGTTTTTATTGATTTTTCGTCATTTACGGTACTTTGACGTCATTTTCGTTACCGTGTCGGATTTTTTCCCGTCATATAAAAAACGGCGCAAAAACTGCGAGAAAAAAACAACGTAAAAATGGTAGCTTGAGCGGGAAATTTTTTGTGGAATAAAGTAAAAACCATTATGTAAAAACGAAAAATAATATGGCAAACGTTTGTTTTTGAATGCGCTTTTATGAAGCATTAAATGGAATGAAGAATATAAGTCATTATCACTGTGACGTTAATGGCGATGTTTCCTGGTGTAACTATAACAAAATCTCATTTTGAGAGAAATTCCAATCCAAGGAACTTAATGCATTTTTGTTAAAAAGAAGAAGTGGAATAGTAAAATAAGGGAAAAATACCTACATGAAACAATTCAAATAAAAGAATGATAGGTATATATTTTTTAATTTTAATCGTTCACCTGTGACATATGTCCATTCAGGCAATGGTTTTTCTTGATTGGTATTATTTTAATGTTGCATTTTTTAAATAAAAATTTAAGAAATATATACATAGTTATACGTTAAAATTAAAATTATAATCTGCAAAAATGAAATTATGCATTATCACAAAAGTTAAGCAATCAAGTATAATGATGAAGTAACAACACAAAATAAACCTGCAAATATAATTAAAACTATGTCATGAAATTAAGCTGCTGTGTAAATTATTACAAAAAATAGCAAAAAAAACAACCTTAGGTTCGTAGAATTAAGTCTCACAAATCATTATTGACTAAACGAAAAATTGTAAAAATTATTTTACACAAAATATATCAAGGATTTGTTTCTAACCAAATCAAGACGTAGATGACAAACCAATCAAGAAAAACGACATGGTCCAGATCCAAACAAATTAAATTTCAATCAGCATGGTCTACTTGAAAAGTGTTAGGAATGGATATTGGTAGAAGGTATATCTTCATTTATATATCTGTTAAAATTTGGCTGAACACATTGCCATTTATTTTATTGTCCAATTTTGAACAGGAAAATAACTTGTGTGACACATTGATTTATGTCTTCTTGCAGATAAATTACTCCCACTTGGCTTAAAAATATTATATACGTGGAACTACTGGAAATACAGTTGTTAAAGACTTTCTTGAAGATAATAGTGTTGATTTATCAAAATTTGCAAACAATTTCGTTAATCCATGCAAATATCGTCAAAAACATAAAATGTTTCCAGGTGAATACCTAAAAATGAAAAATAATTGATAATGTATACTCCCAATATTGTCTCTTGTCCACAAATCTAAATAATTTAGAGCAAATTATTCCTATTTTTTTTCGAGAGTTACAGTCGATTTCTGTGAGTAGGACGATGTTTACCTAAAACACATTTGCATATTTAAAATACTTTCAGAAATATGTATTTTACAGTAAGAGGATGTATATACTCTAGCATTTGTACAATCAACTTAACGTTCCTTGTTCAGAAAGAGATGAAAGTGGATCTTAGCTGTGCCAATATCTTACACACCAGAAAACAAGAACAACACGAGAAGGTGTATAGCTATATTTGGTAGAAAATATATATACTATATAGCTGTAAGAAGGAAATTAATACCCTTAAAAACATATCTAGTTTCTGGCTTTATACGCATTAATCTTGTATATGCAAACCTTAGAAGAATATAGCTAGCTAGCTAGCTATAGTTTAAAAAAGTTTATTTTATCTGAAAGCTTTTTATATATGGAATATATAAATTAGATTATTTTGAGATGTTGTATTTGTCTCAAGTGCTCATTAAACTTTTTCTACACCATTAGCTTGACTTTTTGAGACACAAAAGTCTAGAATTAACAGCTCCTTTTGTATGTCAAAACAGTGTCAAAAACGGTCATCTTTTACAATAAGTTTTGTGGCTTATATATCTGCATCCTAGCGCAAGAGAATACTAGCTAAACTGCTTTTCTAATTAAGCTACTATTTTGTACAGAGGCAGGATTTGCAACTATTTTGCTAAGTAATTTGCAGTGATCTAAGAACTACATGAAGAGTTTATAGCTAGCTAATAATTCTGAAAAAGCTAGCCAGCTATGGCCAAGTTATGAAAGTTCAAATATACAGAATAAATAAATAATATGACAAACCTTGTTTTTTCTGTGTAATCAAAAATACCTTGATAGCCAAATGTACAACCCACCATTTCTGTCAACACAAAAAGACATTTGTAAAAATGGCGGCACCTTTCTGTCTTAGAAGATTATGATAAAACGCGGTATACCCGTGTTTTACCTGAAATAATTGGAGACTGTCCGTAATTGCCCGAGTAGGTTGTAGGATTTTGGTTACACAATGTGAGTTGTACAAAATTTGGGTGCAATATAGGCTTCGTAAAGCGGTTTTTTTAATATAGGCTTTACTAAGTAAACCGTAAACGAAAACGAATCATCTAACAAGCATTTTTAACTAAGTTACACGTTAGAAAACACGTATTTTATTCTTTTTTCTGCTTGTTACAACAAAATATACGCACTGGCCTGTTTACACTTGTCGAGGTTGCATAAGAATTTCTTTAAGCTTGTTCAGTATCATAGTGGAAAACCATTTAGTACGTACGATCATGGCGATAAGCAGAATAAAGCACGTCAATTTGGCACAGGATGGTGGTATGGCGATAGAGAGTTCGATAACTGGTTTAACGGATATATCGACCCGATCACTACTTTAAATGGTGAGAAGAAGTGCACATTGGTCACCGCAGTAATAACACGCTATTTGTAGAAATCTTTAAAATGACTCTCATTACGACATTAGGCAACAATGTATACCCAAATCACAACTTCCTATTCTATTGTGTGAGAAGGTGACCAATTAGGAACCTTCTTAACCCTATTATACCTGAGCTTTTTTGGCCCTTGTAACCCTGGGGGGGGGCACAAAGTGCCCCCGAGCCATAAATCCTGAACCACTTGTGCTAAAGTGATGAAAATTGGCTCAGTTGGAGAATGTCTTAGTACAAACTCAATCCAGGTAAAAAAAATAATTTGATGACGTCATAGGGATTAGAAATGACGTCAGACATGTGAAAAATGGTCATTTTCCCAATTTTTCAGTACGTTTTAATTTCTCGCATGTTACTAATGACATGGCCTTGATTCTGTAGATTTGTGGAATGAATACCAAAATATGTGTTTCACATGAAAAAAGTAATTTTAATGACGTCATTGGGATAAAAAATGACGTCATTTCGGCAAAAAAAATTCTTATTTTAACGATAAAGATAAAAAGACCCGTTCTACCAGAAATATTGATGCTCATGTCATTAAACTTGGCATATATGTAGAACAGGACATTTAAAGATAATCGAGGTAAGGAAAACATTATAATGACGTCATTGGGATCCGAAAGGACGTCAATTTGCTGGATCGATATATCCTTCAAATCTGGTCTGCTTTTTGTCCCTAGTAACCATATATCACCTTAGCAACACCTTGGTTACCACTTAGTAACCAACATACATGTAATAAATAATTATATACCCAATACAACATCTTATAACATTCTTACATGAATGTCAACGGTTTTCAAAATTCCAAAAAATTTACCCCCGTCCAAAAAAATGCAATACCCCCAGCAAAGTACAAAATTTTTCCCAAAAATTTTTTTTTCATCAGAAGCCATAATAAAAGTTAGAAATAGTCACAAAATTTTAGCACTTAATGACATGTGTATCTAAAGTTATGCTTAGTCAAAAAGGCCGCGGGCACTTTGTGCCCCCCCCCCCAGGTATAATAGGGTTAAAAAAGCTCCTGCCAACAATGATTCCATGAACACATTTAAGTGAGTCACTGTTCCAAGTGTTACGAAAGCAATACTCAGACAAAAAATATAAGGTCGTACGGGGGAGGACGGAAGTACATGCCGCGGCCATCGTACGAGTTTATATAGAATATGTTATTAATAAACTAACCAAATATTGGAGTAAACATCAGCATATAACATGCTGAAATATTCCCAAACGAATAATTATTTACTGTAAATAGATTAAACATCCTATTTATATACTACTTAAAGGGACTGTCTTGCTAATTATAATTAAATCGTAGGTTTTTCATAAAATTTTACGGCCAAATGTCACTAATCTTTGTGTCACCTAATTTTTTTAAATTCGCTAGACAGGACCAATTAGCATTTTGTACGGAAAATTCTACGTTTTTATAAAATGTTTGTAAGATAATGCCAATTTTTGTTTCACGTGTTTTTTGTGTGGAAACCTCTTACTGTAAATTTGTTATATATTATTGGAAAAACATTGTGCTAACTACAATCATGTGCATAAATATTGGGACAAGTGTTTTTTGTGTGGAAACCTCTCACTGTAAATTTGTTATATATTATTGGACAAACATTGTGCTAACTACAATCATGTGCATAAATATTGGGACAAATGGATTTTTTTACAACAAAAACACAAGCGCATATCAAATTCCAGTCAAAACAGCCTTTAAAGAAAATATTTCGAAGTATAGCCAATATTTCTACGCAAATCTTTGTCAACAAACAAGACACTAGGACACTCAGCTCAATGAGTTATCTAGCAAAAAGGCAGTAAAGACTACAAAACAATCACACAAGTTTGTCAATTGGCCGCAAGAGAAAAGTCTAACCAAAATTCAGACAATCGTGTGCATAAATTTGGATTATCAATGTAAATTCATGTACATTTAATTTATATTTAAGATAAGCCCTATGCTTACTAGCTAATCATTGTAAATAATCCCATTTATTTTGTATTATTACAAAAGACCAATATTCAATGTGTACATCAAACGTTTCTTATGGAACATCAATACTGTCAAAAGTTTGTAAAGCATCATTAGGATGTGTAAATTTATCACACGATTGCGTAAATTCATCATTAAACACTTTATTTCCCTTAGATCTAAAAAAATATTTTTTCTCACAAGGTATAATACTAAAAATGATTATTAGCCTGTCAAATTGCTTCACCTTTACTGACGGACAAAATATAATCCAAAAACGTTTTCAACCATCTATGTTCATACAGTATAACAATAGGAATTTAAAAAAACTATACGAGAAAAAAATTCCCGCAATGAAATATAACCACGATCAGTACTAAAAAAATATTTAACAGTAAAAACATGAATAAATTTCTAAGAGATGCAATTTTTTAAAACATTTTGAGGTAAAATCCGCATCACAACAAATACTCTTGAATACCATATGCATAAAAATGAATACTCTTCTGAATAACATTGAGATACAAATTTCAAGGAATAAATAGAACACGTTTGCGAAAATGACCAAAGTTCGCTCACACAAAAAACAAGAAAAACCGTATATAAAGGTCTTTTGTCATAGTTAAAATGTATTAAATTTTGCGCATATAAATTTTTCATTCAGTGGTACATATTTTTGCAAAAGATTCACAAAATTAGATATTGTTGAATTATTTTGTGAAAATAAATATACAAAAATATTTCAAAAACGTGAAGATCGCAAAATTAGAAAAAATTCTCTCTGAGGTTATTTTTATCCGATTTATCTTCTTGAAGATAGTGCATAAACTGTGACATGAAATATTTGATCGCCCTTCGGAAATATTCAAAATAAAAAGTTCGTGAAGTTAAATACACAAAGTCATAAATACCAAAATTTGATACCAGCGAAATTAAATACGTTTTAACTATATTTTTTTAAAGACAAGGAACCTTTGGGGTTTTCTTTTCTTTTCTTTTCCTGCCCAATAGCGAAAGTACCCCAAGTACAAAAGAAATCTACTCAACATGAAAATGAAGCTGTACTTAGAATCAATAAAAACTAAAAAACAAAACAAAAAACTAAAACTAAAATTACAACTTCAAATCTTCATAGATTTTAGACATGAATGAACTTTCACATAACTTACACTTTGCTTCGCTAGCTACAAATTTCAATGCACATTTTTTGCAACTTTCACTGTCTTCGTCTGGTATGTATTGTGTACCTCTGAGTTTGTACGTAACTTTATCGTAGCCTTTTTCACGCAAGTGTATCAATTGAATATATTCGTGGCGAAAAATTCTGGGCCATCTACATTTGAAAGTTGTGTTCTTAGCATACTTTGCGATCATTTGATGCTTTTGCTCACGACCTTCCATGCTATTGCATCCAAGACCAAATTTGTAAGCATGCCAAGTTTTTTCGGCATGAACTGGAACAGCATTGCAAAGTGTCCAAAGACTGGGAGAAACACCGACATCGTAGAAACAAACTAATTTGAATAATAAATCGCACTGTACTTTCAATTCTTGTAATAAACTTTCATTGAAATTTTCCACTCTAACGGAGTAGGAAATAACATTTCTTAAACAACAGCATTGAAAATGAATTTGATGCAGCCGTTTCTTCATTTCATCACTTTTAACCTCTCGTAGTACGAACATACACATTTCTGGAAAATTCTTGAGAAACGCCACACTTTCTTTACCCCGAAACCGATAAGTGAAACTACACTGATCTTTCTTTTTGTTCTCGTTGAACCAAGTGATAATCTTCTTTGCAAGGAAATTACAATTCATTTTAGAGCGAATAAATTCAACAAACTTCGGGAATGTTTGATTACATGGAATTTCAGAAAAGATTTTAAATGAACCGATAGGATATACTGCCAAGACGAGAGCAAATATTTTGATGAAATGCTCTTTTACAACATTGTTTTTTAAATGCAGGGGTTCAGCTTTCGCTCTGTCAATATACTGTCCTACAAGTGGTTCGAATTCTTGTCTGGATTGCAACGTTTGGATATGTACGATGTTAACATAGAACGCTTCGTGAGACTGTTTCCTTTACTTTTCTTCTCAATTTCATTTTTCTTGACTTCAATCTTTTTAACATCTTCAATCCTTTTTTCATAATCAAATGGTTTCCACTGGTCGCCATATGAAAAGTTCATGTTTGCTGCATTATCTTGATTAGCTGTACCAAATGTGGTAAAATAATATGAAGAATTTGTGAGTTCACCAGCAAGAAAAGCTAACATCTTCATGTCGTTGGGAAGTTCTCCCAGTGAAAATTCTACTTTGTGGACTACATCATTGACATTGATTGTGAATACAGTACTTTCCAAATACTTTATATCTGCAATAACTTTTAAAACAAATTTCCGAACAGTCGATGAACTCTCTTCCACGTCAGCACCAAATAACAAATAATTTTCAGAACTACTACAAATCTGATTTCCGACATTTAAAAACGAAACCAAGAAACTCATACCGCATATTGGGGCACCATCACCACCAATGGCAAGAACAAACAAGAATGAATCTGGATCTTTTTTTTTCATATTCTCAAACACAATTAATTTATCTTTCCGGCATTCATTTGCTAAGAGATAAAACTTAGCTAGCCTCAAGATGTATTCATCACAAGAGCGATAATTTCCGGCTACCGGTTCATCTGACAATGTTGGATAAACTTCATGTAAGGTTCCAATATCGATTGAATTGATTATTGACGCAAGATGTGGATATAGCACATAATTCGCAAGTTTCATTTTACCATTCAAAGAATTTTTATTGGCTTTTCGGATGGCTCTATATTTCGCTTTTCCCATTACGTTATGGCTATAATAGACACTGAGTGACCTCAAGACATTTTCAGAAGATTTATAATAATCATTGTTCCAATTTTTAACAATGTTATTAGTAATTAATTTCACAACGGATGGTTTAGAATCTAGGATACCTTTTGCAACTACATTTGAAGGAAATTTTGCACATAGCGAATCAAGCGTGCCAAAGATTACTGGGTCTGAATTTTCTTTAGTGCCTCCATGTATGGCTGTACAGACATCTATTGTTTCCTGACGACGACAATGTTTAGCGGATCTGTTCACCTCTTTACAGGATGGATTGTGTTTTCTTTTGAGTGAAGTAGCCTTGCTAATTGAAAAGCTTCCTTTCTGTAGTTCTGAATCAACTAAAGTTTTCTTATTAGCTAATGAATTTTCTATATCAATTAATCTACTCCTCTTCCGGTTGCACTGCTGTCTTTTAGCATCAATCTTATCACTGAGTAAAGTAACTTCACTTTCAAGCTTTAAAATTTCCGAACTCCTATACTTTATTAAACTTTGTTGAGTCAATATTTTTGAATCCATTGTTTTTATTTTTTTCAAATTAGAGGTAAACTGCCCTATTTGCGAAAATTTGGCGTGTTCAGCTTTGGATTTACCTTTTGGGGGCATATCATAGAACAACAAAATTAAACAACCAAATTATTAAAAAATAAAGTCAATAGCTACACACATTACCATACTTGTTGGTGACTTTGTAACTTATTTCCATGACCATTGTTTTCGTACTAACTTTGTACGTCATAACAGCTAATTTTGAACCCGAGACAACAATATCACCACTCACACCATTCTTCAAATTTTTGTGAAAATTTTCGGACACACTAACTGAGCACAATTTACTCAAATGAAATTTTAACGAACCAAGATGATCGAAGGTAATTTTAATTTCTTTTATGATGTTCTTCTTATCTCTTTTGACCTCTATCACACGACCAAACAATGTTTTGTAGTCTTTGATTGCTTTGTATACTTCCAAAAATACAGCTGGCGGAATTCGTTCCAATACTGAAATTCTGAAAGGACTTTTTAAAGTTGCTCTTGCATTGATTTTGCGGCGAATGCTAGCAAGCACATTGTCAAGATGAAAGTTTATTATTTCTACGTAAGAAATGCTTTTCTTTTCCAAGGCTACATAGGAATTGAAATCACCACGTTCCATTCGAAACAAGTCTTATAACAAGTCTTATAACAAGTCTTATAACACCTAAAAGAGACAACAACTGTTCAACAAAAATGGCTGCCGTGACGCACCAAGGAGTGAAATACCCTGATATTGCTAGCTCATTTAGAGAGAATAATTTTGGAGAAACAAAAATCTAAAACAACAGAAAGTTGGTACAACTACTGTAGTTTCAGGAAAACATCGACTTAGAAGTGGAAAAGCGAATCTGGTATCATTCTATACTCCATCTCTATGACCTACCAACAGAAAAAAGTAAAAAATTCCATAAAAGAGCTTGCTGAAATAGAAGACTTACCGACGCTGAAGTATCAAGTGTTTATATTCAACGAAAAGCTTGTGCTTTCCTCTGTTTGAATCAAGAAATGTTATCGCGCTCGTATACGTGTAAAACGAGTACCAGATCTTCAAAGTTTCTTGCAAATCGTTTCATATTACGCGGACAGAAATGTGCCGATTCGAAATTTCCGGGCCGATTTTGATGGACGATTTAGTTAAGCATTTTTCGGGTAGTTTTGGCCCACCGTGATTTCATCATTTGTTTGTGATAATTCAACATTCGATCAGGAAGATTGTATAAACCTATTCGGTCTGAGAGGATGAGCGCATATAGCTAAAAGTTGCCAAGTAAATTACCCAATTTTAGGCCCGGTCCCTTAGCAATAAGTTTCTTATAACAAAGGTGTCTTGGACAGTACTAATTTTTTCTGGAGGAAAACTGGCATTAAGCGCTTAAACTTATAAAAGTTACGTTCTAAAAAGATGTACTTTTTAAGGTATCATTGTGTTGATTAAACCTGTTAAACGACAAAGACACGTCTAATGACATGATTCACTTATGTAATAGATGACACTCTGTGTGAAAAAATACACCGATAAATTACGAAAATACATACCTCATTCTGAGCGACTGAATATTAGTTTGAGTATACTATTCTCTTGACTTGCCAGAGTACATGTTACTATCACTACGGTTTCTCTCTATGGTTTTCGTCGAATTCCGTAGGAACTACATTTCTCAACGAGCTAATGACAACATCCCTCTTGGATGAAAAAAATTTCTGTATTTATATTGAAAAAATCATCTTACATCTTAATGTTCTTCTCATCATGAGTTAGTTTAGCGAGTAATTAAATCTTTTTTTATGAAATAGCGATGTTAATTTGTCTGTGCATGTAATGACAACTAAGAACTGCATCTATGGAACAATAAAAGTAAATCGGCCATGACTTTTATGTAATTAACCCGTGTCATTAACCCGTGGAAATATCCACGGGGTCGCCCGTTTTAAATTACACGCTATTTCGTTTGCCCCTCGTCCTCATTTCCTGCATCGTTTTTTTCATGGTTCCTAAAGAGATCCACCAGCACTACAGTATTATAAACTACTTATTATAGCCTGGTTTATCAAATAATTCGGCAAAATTTAAAGAGCACCTTAAATTTATCAGAAAATTTAGGTTGATATTTGCCAAGAGATACTGTTATGCTGCTTTCTCGTAAAATACATATATATTAACTACAATAATTAGCCCATTTAAAAAAGAGGATCCTCTTGTAAATAACCTTTATAACAGTTAAGAACAGATAAGAACAATCTGTGCAAAAAATAAACGCATTCAGTTAAAATTCAGACATTCTTCTATAAAAATGTATATTAAGGACAAAATTTCTGATTGAATAATATAAGTATTATCATGTCATGAACAAGCGACTTTATTCTAGTCCTAGAATAAACTTGCTTGTTCATGACATGATAATACTTTTATTATTCAATGAGAATTACTGAACAGGTAATTGGTAATATTTTTTACAAAAATCCCAGAATCGTCTTCTTATCGTAATAATTTCAAATGAAAGGGGGTAAACAAAAAATCCACTTACATCTTAAAATTTATTGTTCTTCTCATCATAAATTAGTTTTTATAAAGTTCTTTAATGCCGTAAAAATATTAAAACTATTTTTAACAAATTAGACAAATGTAAAATTGTCTGTGCCACACCACATCGAGGGAACAATAAAAGTTAATAACCCATGAATTTTGTATAAGAAGACTTTTAATTAAACAAAGGCTTTTGCAATGACATGTTTTGTAAAAAATAAATTATAAATACGCATTTTGTGTGTACATAGCACGATATTTTTTACGCGCATAAACAGACAGATTACGGCTATTAATAAAGAGACTAGCGCGTGTGACCTGGCGTTGAACGCCCACTGAAGTGCTCAATAAGAGCCCTAAAGTGCGCAACACATGCAGGTGGAGCACCTTAGTAATGGTATGCAGTATCTCGTAAATTGATTGAAGTGCACAGCACCATAGTGTGTCGGGTGTAATATATTTGTTATCAAATAACTTTTCTGCAACTTTAGCTGAAATAAAAACGCAGTTTAACAATTTGTTGTTACCCTGTTACAAAAACAGTCAGTCAATGTTTTTTATATTGCGCAATATGCTTCCCAGAATGTTCAAAAATTAATCGTGAAAGCCAGCTGACCGCTGTTACCAGGTCCAGGTAAAAAAATCACTTAGCAATTTTCTTTAGTATAAGTTTCCACTGCGGCAATAAAAGCGTAGCTACCTAACTGTATTCAGCATAAGAATTATTAAATAAGAATTTTGTTTAGCCAAAATGCATTTTTCTACTTTCAACTTTTACCCAGAGCTAAGTAAAGATGTAGGTATAGTTACAAGTCTAACATAAAAATAAATAATAATATGCCGCACTGAGTAACAACTAAAAGAATCGTAATAAATAAGGCTAGCTATACCTAGCTTGTGTACAGAATGCTGCCCTGAAATCTACGTAAATTTTTAAAGAATAACTTTTCCGCAAGTTTAGCTGAAATAAAACCACAGTAACAACGGACCTATAGCCCTCAAAACGTTACTTCCAAACCGAAATGAATGGCCTTTGTGAGCGTTAATTGATCGTAGCATGTTTTCTACGAAGGAATGTTAAGCCCGCTTAAAAGTTTGTTATTACCAAAAATCAAGTCTAGTGATGGATCTATTACGCGTGAGCGATCAAAATAAAGCCAGTGACAATCCGATTCTTTCTGGGTTTGAAACAAAGCTGCGGCGCAACCAATTTGAACAAAATACCGCAATTATTAAAGAAACTATCCGGGAAACCCGGCGTCGAAACACCGGGGTAAGTCACAAGTCAAGGTGTGACCCGGCGTTGAATACTCTGTGGAGCGCTTAATAAGAGCCGTAAACTGTGTCACACGATCACGTGGAGCGCTTTAGTACAGGTATACAGTATGTCGTAAATCAAGTGAAGTGACTGTGACATATTTAAAAAAAAATAACTTCACCGCAACGATAGCTGAAATAAAAACAGAGTTTACAAACCGTTGTTACTCCGTCATAGCAAAAACAATCAGTCAATATTATTTTATTTTTGCGGAATATGTTTTTGTAAAAGTTAAAAAATTAATCGTGACACCGAGTTGAGCGCTTAGTACAGTTAAACGGTGTTGCACAGATGTATAGGGATAATACTCTTTTGAAAAAAACTTTTTCGCAGATTTTGTTTAAATAAAAACACAAGAAAAAGTCCATTGCTAACACAGGGCTGTATTTTTTTTATGATATATTAATAGTGGAGGTGAGAGAGTAGATACACTATATTTCCGCCTTATGATTAAAAGACCTTTAAAGAGATTGTTTAAACCTATTGTGAAAAAAGGAAATAGATAAAAATAGATAAAAAGGGACAAATTATTGACCCTTCCTTTTTTTCTACTCCTTTTTTTTAAAAACAGGATGTGTTCTAATTCTTAGGCTTTTCTGCTTGGTTTTTTCTTATGTTTTGAAAAAGCAAATGACCTCTTTTGTTTAAAAGAAATTTGCGTCGTCAGCGTACACAATAAACAACTTATAAAGCAAAAGAAAGAAGACTTTCACCTTGACCATCTGTGCAACAGAAAGAAATTCTCGATTTCCACAAAGAAGGTTTTCCGGATAGTCCTATTTCACAATGAACTACGTAAGATTTTTTTGCGAAACGCAAAAGCAAAAGCGCTTCGCCCAACCTCGTTCCCAGGGCATTTTGCCTTGTGATGAAATTGATAGCGGCAAAAAGGCTCTGGAACAGGCTGGTCACATGATCGCTTATAATTTATGATAATTATACCCGAAAAGTAATTTATGAACAGATACTGTCCTGCAAAAATTTATTTTTGCCCCGCGCTGGAGTTTTATGTAAACAAGAAACAACAAACACGGCGGTAGATAAAAAGACTAGCTAAAGTTCTGCATTAACTTTAAGGAGGCTCTTTGAGAAATATGTTAGAAAAAGATACCATTTTTAGTTCTACATGATAAAAAGCAAATTTATCTCGATAATTAAATTGATATATGTGAGTTGTTTGTCTTTCCCTGCGGAACTGGTTGTTAGCTAGCTCGCATATACCGTTTAAATTACGTGATCATCTTAATTAATAGCTAGTAGCCATATATATCGATGTTGTTAAATTCATTACCTTACTTGGGTACAAAACTCAATATTGTTAGTCAATGTTTGAGTCTATTTTTATAAATATTTTGTGACAAGCTAGCTGTGTTCTCCTTAAATCTGATGTGGGCAATTGGTTAAATTATCTGTCACATTTCTAAGAAACATTTTGTTGGCTAAAAACCATTTGTGACGTGTGTTGTTTATAATCTCCAAACCTTTTACGCAAATCGACAGGCAAAATAATGCAGGCAGTAAGCCATGTACCAGTCCAGTCCATTCCAAACTTTATTTTTAGGTAGAGGCATCTTTTGAATTTGAAATAACACGTATCAGTGAAAAGATGCTAGTAGCCATAGTACAAAGTTTTTAACCATAATTTGACTTTCTTAACCTAAGGTCTGCATTTTTTTGCTTGTCGATTTTTCAGATTTTTTCCGGGCATGTCCAAGACTCTCGTAAAAACGTAAACAATGGAACTTGTGTATATAATGAGCTTATTTTTTTGGCATTGCCTTTTATATGAAGAAAGCTCTCACAAATTTGTCATATCACAAATTTTATTCCTATTTAAATTTATACTTAAGGATAGGCATAAAGAATGATTTTGTATTAGCTATACTTTCGGTTTCAGAATTTTTGCCATTTAAATGAGGCCGATAAAGGTTTTGTAACAAAACTTCTAAATATATGGACCAAATAAGAACAAACAAGTAAGGTTTTTTAACAAATTAATTCTTCTAAGGCCAATGTACTATACTGAGAAAATTTCAAAAGGTACTATTATTATATTTAATGCCAGCAATTGATTTTGCTCCACCGGCATATTTTCACATATCGTGGCAAAGTACAAATAGCATTTTTGGAATTAATACCCTGCACGTATATAATAAACCAGCTTTAACTTAACCCATTATTTATATATACCGTTAAATGATATCAAATGTTGTCCCTTATACAAAATAAGACCTTGCAAAATCTCTAAACATTAATCTGCAAAAAACGGTTTCTTGTCTTGGTGACAGTTTATATAATATATATAATTATAACCAACATGTTTACACTTTAAGACTGGTAGGAATAGAATTTCAATTCTCAAATCTTGGTTATGATCATTTTAAAAGAGAAAACAAAAAACTTTTTGAAAAAACGAGTTGCACATTTGGATTTATCAGCATAAATTATATATGATAGGAAATTTTGAATAATATATGATTACTAGAACAGGTTTTATTATATTTTAAATTTTATAACAGTTTGACTGTAATAGTCAACTGCAGTGAACCATTTTCACTGCAGTTAATTTGTGTAGTCATTTCATCATAAAACATAGAATGTTTTGCTGCTAATGTGGACAGTTTACTTAGTGTATAAAATTGAAAAATGCATGATTCCAAAAAAATTAAAACTGAATTCAAATATTTTGGTCGTTTTTTTTAAAAAATGACCAAAAAATGTCAAGCATGTTAACCCAGATCCAAGAATAATCCATAAATTTAATACTACAACCTGTCCTTCTTAGTTTTGATTTCTAAAATAAGAAAAATTGTTGTGCAAATTAAAAAAAATTGTTGGTAAGTAGAGTACCCAGTTCTTCTCATACAATTTCTGCATGTTTTCAACAAAATAACCCACCTGAAATATAATAGCCATTGAATATGTCGTTTATAAATATGTGGTTAGGTAAAGCTTTTTCAGGATGTCACGTTAGCTAGGTACCTATAGTACACAGCGCAGCTAGCAGTTATAGCTATAGCTAGCTACAGCTGATGAATTTTAATGGAAACATACTTTCAAAATATTATCTAAATTAAAGAAATAGCAAATATTAAAAAAAAGCTAAGCCAGATCGATGTTGTCTTTTTTCGCCCGCCATCTCTAAATCTTGTTTTTGAAGCGAGCGCTAAATTTCCATCTCATTATCTTACAATTTATAAAGCAAAAGAAAGAAGACTTTCACCTTGACCATCTGTGCAACAGAAAGAAATTCTCGATTTCCACAAAGAAGGTTTTCCGGATAGTCCTATTTCACAATGAACTACGTAAGTTTTTTTTGCGAAACGCAAAAACAAAAGCGCTTCGCCCAACCTCGTTCCCAGGGCATTTTGCCTTGTGATGAAATTGATAGCGGCAAAAAGGCTCTGGAACAGGCTGGTCACATGATCGCTTATAATTTATGATAATTATACCCGAAAAGTAATTTATGAACAGATACTGTCCTGCAAAAATTTATTTTTGCCCCGCGCTGGAGTTTTATGTAAACAAGAAACAACAAACACGGCGGTAGATAAAAAGACTAGCTAAAGTTCTGCATTAACTTTAAGGAGGCTCTTTGAGAAATATGTTAGAAAAAGATACCATTTTTAGTTCTACATGATAAAAAGCAAATTTATCTCGATAATTAAATTGATATATGTGAGTTGTTTGTCTTTCCCTGCGGAACTGGTTGTTAGCTAGCTCGCATATACCGTTTAAATTACGTGATCATCTTAATTAATAGCTAGTAGCCATATATATCGATGTTGTTAAATTCATTACCTTACTTGGGTACAAAACTCAATATTGTTAGTCAATGTTTGAGTCTATTTTTATAAATATTTTGTGACAAGCTAGCTGTGTTCTCCTTAAATCTGATGTGGGCAATTGGTTAAATTATCTGTCACATTTCTAAGAAACATTTTGTTGGCTAAAAACCATTTGTGACGTGTGTTGTTTATAATCTCCAAACCTTTTACGCAAATCGACAGGCAAAATAATGCAGGCAGTAAGCCATGTACCAGTCCAGTCCATTCCAAACTTTATTTTTAGGTAGAGGCATCTTTTGAATTTGAAATAACACGTATCAGTGAAAAGATGCTAGTAGCCATAGTACAAAGTTTTTAACCATAATTTGACTTTCTTAACCTAAGGTCTGCATTTTTTTGCTTGTCGATTTTTCAGATTTTTCCGGGCATGTCCAAGACTCTCGTAAAAACGTAAACAATGGAACTTGTGTATATAATGAGCTTATTTTTTTGGCATTGCCTTTTATATGAAGAAAGCTCTCACAAATTTGTCATATCACAAATTTTATTCCTATTTAAATTTATACTTAAGGATAGGCATAAAGAATGATTTTGTATTAGCTATACTTTCGGTTTCAGAATTTTTGCCATTTAAATGAGGCCGATAAAGGTTTTGTAACAAAACTTCTAAATATATGGACCAAATAAGAACAAACAAGTAAGGTTTTTTAACAAATTAATTCTTCTAAGGCCAATGTACTATACTGAGAAAATTTCAAAAGGTACTATTATTATATTTAATGCCAGCAATTGATTTTGCTCCACCGGCATATTTTCACATATCGTGGCAAAGTACAAATAGCATTTTTGGAATTAATACCCTGCACGTATATAATAAACCAGCTTTAACTTAACCCATTATTTATATATACCGTTAAATGATATCAAATGTTGTCCCTTATACAAAATAAGACCTTGCAAAATCTCTAAACATTAATCTGCAAAAAACGGTTTCTTGTCTTGGTGACAGTTTATATAATATATATAATTATAAACAACATGTTTACACTTTAAGACTGGTAGGAATAGAATTTCAATTCTCAAATCTTGGTTATGATCATTTTAAAAGAGAAAACAAAAAACTTTTTGAAAAAACGAGTTGCACATTTGGATTTATCAGCATAAATTATATATGATAGGAAATTTTGAATAATATATGATTACTAGAACAGGTTTTATTATATTTTAAATTTTATAACAGTTTGACTGTAATAGTCAACTGCAGTGAACCATTTTCACTGCAGTTAATTTGTGTAGTCATTTCATCATAAAACATAGAATGTTTTGCTGCTAATGTGGACAGTTTACTTAGTGTATAAAATTGAAAAATGCATGATTCCAAAAAAATTAAAACTGAATTCAAATATTTTGGTCGTTTTTTTTAAAAAATGACCAAAAAATGTCAAGCATGTTAACCCAGATCCAAGAATAATCCATAAATTTAATACTACAACCTGTCCTTCTTAGTTTTGATTTCTAAAATAAGAAAAATTGTTGTGCAAATTAAAAAAAATTGTTGGTAAGTAGAGTACCCAGTTCTTCTCATACAATTTCTGCATGTTTTCAACAAAATAACCCACCTGAAATATAATAGCCATTGAATATGTCGTTTATAAATATGTGGTTAGGTAAAGCTTTTTCAGGATGTCACGTTAGCTAGGTACCTATAGTACACAGTGCAGCTAGCAGTTATAGCTATAGCTAGCTACAGCTGATGAATTTTAATGGAAACATACTTTCAAAATATTATCTAAATTAAAGAAATAGCAAATATTAAAAAAAAGCTAAGCCAGATCGATGTTGTCTTTTTTCGCCCGCCATCTCTAAATCTTGTTTTTGAAGCGAGCGCTAAATTTCCATCTCATTATCTTTTGAATTTCAAAAATGCCCAGTATATCTGGGCATTTTTGTATCACGTGACCAGCCTGTTCCAGGGTCATTGTTGGCCACTCCGTAATAACGGCGCAGGGGCCACAAGACCCTGCGGACGAGGTTGCGCTTCGCCTTACCCTGATCGGTCGAATTCTACGTGCACGATTTTATTTAAAATACCCCTCGTGCGCAAATAATTTTTCCTACCAGAAACTAACCACTCTCGCACTCAGAACAGTTAATTTCTTACGCAATGAAACTGACTCCCGCCGTCCTCATTCTAAAAAGTTTCAAATGTTCCTGATATTAAGATTGAAGTATAGTGGCAGAAGCTATTGTATGCTTACACTAAAG
This sequence comes from Hydractinia echinata, assembly GCA_030067915.1. Lineage (NCBI taxonomy): Eukaryota > Metazoa > Cnidaria > Hydrozoa > Anthoathecata > Hydractiniidae > Hydractinia > Hydractinia echinata. Next base: position 1,209,361 of record JASGCC010000042.1, on the reverse strand, counting down.
AAAAATTCGTTATGAGAAGAACATCACTAAAAGACAGTACAAAAAAATACAGAAAATAATTTAGAACCAAGCGAAGCGCGCAGAAACTTAGCGTGTATATAGGTAGGGTAGTTTACGTATGATACAAGAATGTTCTTAGGCAAGTCAAAAAAAATTTGGGGTAAGCTTTATCGAGGACGTTGGAATTACCCAAGCGTCAAAGGCGTTTTGTATTAAATTGCGCTGGTGCCTATAGCATTCATTTACGGCATTCTTTTTTCGTGATTATGTTTATAGTGAATCTTAAGTTTGTCATCAATGATCATGGTTTGTCTTGTTGTTAATCAAGAAGGTCCTTAACCGTCCATTGTTGAGACCCACCATGCTTTTCTTATATAGTGGTATAGCCCTCCGTTGAAGAGTGCAATATGTTTCTAAATATGGAAAAACAAAATGATTTTTAAAATAGTTTAAAATTTATTTTTTTAAATTGATTCTACACATGAATGTTAGAACAACAATTTTGTATAAACAAGCAAAGACGATAAAAGATAGCAAACATTTATGGCTTAAGTTGATTTTTTGAACAAAACAAAGTTTACAAGCAAGTGTTTTCATGAGGAAAATAAGTTGCTATTAATTCTTCGCACGATCTTTGTAACATTCTTTCTCTGTGGTCATGTTTAATATAAACATATACCACGTGCAGTATGAAAATCACCAATTATTAACGCGATGAATCACATAATTAAAAAAGTCACCGGAGCTTAGGACCAACGGAAACTCGAGCGCTATATTAACTGACAACACACGGTCGTTTACATTAAAAAAAATAAGATTCCACCTTTTTCACAATCTGTTGAATAAGGTTATGCAAGCTGCTATCAGACAGAATGTTACCTCTGTACAGGTATTTCCCACAAAGGTATCTTGTCTTACTATATATTCTGTTATCTTAGAGATCGTAACGAGATTATAAACAGAGGGTTATTAAAGGTATAAATTTAATTACAAACGGCATTTTTCACTTGGAAGGCTTCGAGATTAGAGAACAGAAGTGTGAAGGGTCGATACCTGTTAGGTAGATATTGTTCATTCATCTCCAAAGCCTCTGTTACATAAAGATTAGATCATTTTAATTGTGGCGATTTTGTTCTACTTGTGTGATGTTGGCTTTGGATCTACAAGATTCACATCGTGGCGAGGGCATAGAATTGGATTTGGGTGCTATAAAAACCAATGTTGGAGTTACTGCGGATTGTCCTGGGTAGGTGAATTGCTTAATAATGTTTCTAAGAAATATCTAATGAAAATTGATGAGGTGTTTTTTTATTTAGACTAGCACTACATGGTGCTATATCAAGCCACACCAATTGGTCAACCGTCGCATTACCTGCCAAAATTACATACATTGTGAATACTTCTTGAAGAAGTACGGGGTTCTATGTCAATCTTCATGTTTTTTTTTAAAAATTAAAATTGTATGACAATGACATTGGCTTTCATTGTATTGTACTTTAAGAAGGAGAAAATAAAATAAATATTTTATTTCGCTAATTTCGCTTATTTCTGTATGCCATGTGTCCCATAATATGTCAAATCCTTATATTTCACTAACCAATCGCTGTATCTGAGGAGAAACGATAACTTTGAGATCACGTGTTAAAAAGCAGCTATTTAGTATTGACATTTTGCAATATATTGATCATGCAATATTTATTTTCCAGGGAAAGTTCCTAGTTCTGTACATAGCTCCTGCCATAGCAGGTGGTTCTTCAAGTTTTGAGCTTTTATACGTTTCCGACGTACTGCAGCTATGCCTTCCTTTTAAATTTGTTTTTTAAATTGATAACGATTTACAAACTGTTTCAAAATGTGTGTGTTGAGAATACATTAAAACTTTATAGCTAAAATAAGAAATAGTGTGCTTGTTATTTCGAGACTCGCAAGAACAAACATTAAACAAAATTGTAGGGTCATTTAATGATAGTTTGTTAATATATTTTCACTTAACATTTGATAACATAATTTTTTTTATTTTTTTTTATTTTATTTTATTTTATTTTTGGGTGGGGGGGGGGGGGGGGGGGTGTGGGTGGAAGTGGCAACCTTCTTTAAATCGATATTTCGGGCATACTTAGTGTATACTTCATTTCAAAAATGTGGTTGAAATTTTCAGAAAGCGCAAAAATGAATTTCTCTATTAATCAGTTACCGATTAGTTACATACTTTTCATGCCTTTTATACACCCGTCCTGCTAGCTACAAAGCCACGCCCTGAATGGGTACAAACAACATTATAACATAACTACATTAATTAACCTAACATTTATTGGACTTTCGGAAAATAATACTTTTTTCGTCCAAAAATTATTCTATCAATATCAATTTGTCCTTTATTTATTATTAGGTGGACATATCAACTTTTGCTGGAGTGCTAAATATAAATGTTTTTTAAACTAACCAATTGTTTGAATATGTGATTGTGTATGTGATAGTGACAAAAAGTCAAAATACAATATTTACATGCATACTGTGTAATTTGTAGACCGTAATATTGGTAATTTGCGGACCAGAATATTGATATTTTCCTATTTTTCTATTTCTATTGTCATATGATGACGTCATATGTCACTTTGTCACATGTCAATCGAATTTGTCTTGATTGAGTAGTTACCGACATAAATGTGCATAGATATACCAAGTTTTATTCCACGACACCTAACACCAAGGTTCTCAAATATCGATTTTTCAAAAAATCGTTTCTTTAAGCTTTGAATACTGATCGATTTCCATTTTCTCCCTATAGAAATCCTTTCTCTTCATAACACCGGTGAATGGTCGTAATAATATCTTACATTCTTATATTAGTTTTTTTTTGATGACTAGGACTGTAAATAGTTTTAAAAAAGATAACAAAACGAGAATTTCTGAAAAAGACATATTTTCTTCGACCATTGTCTCATTATGACGTCATCACTCCATGTGATGACATGTCAACCCAAATATTTTGTCACTAATTCAGTCACAACATAGTAATGCTTCTTTGTGCTACGTTTTGTCACTTAAAACAAAGCAGAACAAAAGTTACAGCCCGCGGGCACTTTATGCCCCCCCCCCCTATACTTTAAAGGGTCAAAAAAGCCCATACCAAATAGGGTTAAAGGGGAAGTCCGGTCATTTTTCAAAATTTGTGTGTTGAATAAACACCATCGTGTGAATAATTTCTGCCAATTTTTTTTAAAAAATTCGTATTACAAATGATATAATTGTCTATCAAAGTTTAGGATTGTTACTGTTTTTTTTCAAACGACGCCATCTTTTTGTTGTTATCATCGAGGTCTGGGCTCTAATGTTTATCGTGACGTATCTTATGACAACAGCCTTTTGCACGCCGGAATACTTCAGTTGTCGATTACACCACTTCAAGCAAGTCATAAATATACCATTGATTTTACTGTTATCATGGTTACTTGTGGTGCTTTAAATTGTGGTAAATGTTCCACAAAAAAATCGGTAGCTGATGTAAGAGGGTGGCATAACGTTCCCACCGAAAAAGAAAATAAACAACGTCGTAAGAAATGGCTAGCAGCTATGAAGCGAGATCCACCATATCCAGCAGACGCGAATTTCGTTCTTTTTGTAGTATGCATTTCACGTCCGAATGTTTTCAACGCGATCTCAAGGTATTTCTTGCACTTCTTAAATTTTTCTTGACTTCTTTTCACATTATTTCTTTTGTAAATAAGCTTGTTGCAAAACTTTATTCACCTATTTCAATTTTCTGAGCAACTGTCTTTTGATCTTTTTGTCCATGAATAACCAGGGGGTAAAAATACATTTTTTAAATTTTATTATTTCGGGTGTAGAACGACAATAAGCCACTACATCCGATGGGAGATTGAAGTTCAAAATTTCTTTCACCAAAATTACGAAGGAGTAGGTGGCAAAAAAAGTAATGGATCCGAAAATACCAAGAGGACTTGATGAAGGAAGTGTTTGATTTGGTTCAAAAAATGAAAGCTCCTAAATTTTTTAAGTTGCCTGAAACACCCAGAAATATTGCATTAAAACTAAACCCTGGGAAGGAAGTTGTTGTCTCAAATATGCGTTCAAGATTTACCTAAAAGTAACCCCTGGTTTATAAATGATATTAAGCATTACATCAAGAAACGTTTATTTTACAATGCCGGGGGACATTTGTTATATTTTAAAAACATATATTGTAAAAATTTCATTCATCATCTTTACAATTATAACATGTTCTTATATATTTTATTTGTTCAAATCCATTCCTGATTCTGTGTATGGCACGTATACCCCATCGGGCTGCGGGTATTCATTACGGATTACCCACACAATACATGATGGTATAGGCTTTCGATAACCTATGCCCAGTCTTCCATACACCCACCATATATATTGTTTATAAGCAGCAAACCGATATGATCTGTTGCAAAGTTCATGACGAATCCCTCTCATGTTGTGAATAGCACCTAGTGCTGTCCGTAACACGGATTCCGGCAAACAAACCATTTTGAATTCATCCGAATTTGTAACACACGTATGACCTAAGCGAAAAAAGAAAAAAGATCTTTAAAAAGGCGTAGCCTCGTGTGTAAATAAACAACGTTTAGCTTTCAAAAACTTTGTCGTGACAGAACAGAAAGTGATTGATGTAGCAAACAAGGAAGTAAAATACACGATAAGAAGATATTTTAATCAACAGAAACCTTGAAAATGACCGTCCGGAATATCATTATTATCACGACAACATAAACCTTCCGTTTCAGTGACCATAGTTTTACACTTTTTGCACTGGCACCACTCAACATTTGCAACACGACTTCCAGCTTCAATAGTGCAGTTTTTAGCACCAACGTTGTTTTCTAAAGCTTCTAAAGCTGCAGCCACTTCACTTTGACTCCGTTCCGGTTCGAACATGAAAGGAGATAAACCAAATTCTTCATCTTCATTAAATTCAACATCGCTTACATCAGAAGAGGAAGATGACATAATTACTTCAAGATAAGTTTACTACTGCAAAAAAGTAACGCGCCGAATGTTGTTGTTACGAATGACGTCAGAAGAATATTAGTGTCCAGACTACTTGTTGCGGAAAATTATAATGAAGTGAAAGTAGAAATGATATGAGGCAAAATTGCTTTTTTCATGACTTTTAGAACCTTTTAGCTGAAAAATTTTTTTTGGCTGTTATACACACATGTAATATTGTGATTTTAAAAATTTTGAAAATTTACCGGACTTCCCCTTTAATGTGCACACAACTATCTAGCTAATTAAATCCGTATACAGTAAATATATGAATCGTAAAAGTATATATGATAATGAATAAGTATTCCAGTATTTAAAGGTGAGAAGATGAATTAGAATGTGGCTCATACTTTGTTGTAACAATAGCCAAACGGCTAAATCATCAGCAAAACAACAGCAGGGTAACTAGGTATAGCTAGGTAATTCAAACGCGTCTTAGTTTCTAAAGCAGCCTTCTATAAATCTTTCCAGTGGTTAAGTAAAAAAAAAATCAACCTTTACAGGCTCATTAAAGCACAAAAAATAACACAATTCCTCAAAATATTTGGCTATGTAAGAAAGAAAATGTACCTTTCTACTATCAATTCGAACGCAGACACAACTTTATATAATTAGCTATATCAATACTAGCATTGCGTTCTCTGGGAAATCTCACTTACAGCATATTGACGAAATAAATTGTTTGTTTTTTTGTCAAAAGGTGTGTTAATTTTATTTAAAAGCGAGAATTATTATCACCTTTCTGAAATAATAACAACATCATTGTCAATACTAACCCTCCCACTTTGCCTATCAAACCCCCCTTACAAGTACCATAAGCTTACTAAACGTATAAAATCCCGTCTTCAAAATTTCCTTTACCTCCAAATTAAACCCACTCATACGCGATAACATTATAACACGAAAAAATAAAACTTAGAATAACCAGCCCAACAACAATATCATTACCACCACTAACAACATTCTGACCCAACTCACAGTCTTATTAATATCCGTAATGTTCACATACATTTACCTCCTCTACAAATAATATCCGCAAAATCATATTCCATCAACAACAAACATAATCTCTCCAATCTTCTGTTCCTCGATCAGCACATAATGATAAGTCACCTCGGCTCCCTTAACTTTACCAAACTAACCCCAGTAACTTGATAATAGTCCCACATAGCACCTTTCTGCTCACTAAAGTCATTCCTAGCCTCCCTCTTCCCCCTCAAAATCTTACTCATCGTGTAAATTGTCTAAGCCCTCTGCCTATTAAATCTATCCCTGGCCTATGTAAGTCTCTCCAAAGCCTTATCATGCCTAACTTTTTCCTTGTCACTACCACTAAGCATTCTGGAAATTACAACACCACCAATAAAAGAAACATCATTACCCACATCAAAACAAACCATCATCGCTATTCCACTCGCCCTTACCTTGAAAACAAAAATAATCCAATTACTCCACCGACCTATAATCCAACTTGAATGCATATAATTCAAATAATTCTCCAAACAATCACCCTGACCATTCTTATCCCAATACATAAACGACCTCTAAAGGCCTTATTTCACGTCACTATCAGCACCATATTCATTACAAGCAATATTATAACCCTCACCCGACCAAGCATTATAATGTCGAGAAACCCTATCTTCCTAACATGATAAAAAATATGAAACCTATTTTATTTCAACATCCCAGAAACTTTTTTTAAATGTAAAATTTTCACCCATTTGTGTAATCATGTTTGTTTAAAAATTATATGCGTTTATCTCACATTTGATAAATAAATTAAAATCTCAACAAGGGTAAAAAATTCAAAAAATAAATGATGTTAATTATTTTTACGTACCTAAATTACTAGCAAACAATGAGTTTTTCTTTAAAATTGTTATCATGTCTCCGAAGACTAGCAAATTCATTTTTTCATGCACCATTTTACTAGCAACCAATGAATTTCCTGTAAATCATGTCTCCAGACTAGCAAACAGTAACTAAAGATTTAAATAAGATAAACCAACAATAAAACTTCTAGGCCTGATGAGAAGTATACTTTCACATATTTAATTATCTCTATAATAATAGCCGTATTCCGTCTGTCTGTCTGTTCAAAATGGTTGCGCGCAGCTTTTTCGGAAAATCCCGGCAAAATCCCGCAGAAGACGAAGTAAGTCTGTTTTTGTCTTTTGAAAGCTGTTTATTTTTGTTTTTTATATGTTTTTACATGTTAAGGTAAATATATTGTTACGTTTTTTAGCCACATACAAATCTTGAACTTACCAATTTTAAAATTTTGGCTACGAACGTATATATAGATTTCAAATGACCTAGCTAGCTAGCCTTTCATTCAGTTTGATACAACAGCTTTTTATCTTAGCCAGCATTATTTCTATTTGTGTTATTTTTACCAATCTGCTTTTACTAAGTTGCAACTGGGGGCTATCTAGCTAGCTGTTAGCTACCTCTGGCTAAAAAGTGAAAGTAGCCAAATAAATACAGTTAACTAGCTAGCTACAACAAAATTTTCAAATTTTTCTTACGCCTCATGAAAATGCAGTTTCGTAGCTACACCTTTTTTATTGTCATAAAAGCGCATTCCCAAAAATAAAATTGCTGAAGGATTTTTTAGCTGAATGGGGTATAACGACGGGCTGTTTCCTGTGTTGTTATTTAAACAGAAGTTGCGACAAAGTTTTTTTGGAAAAGGGTATTACGCCTATACACCTGTTCAACTCTGTTCAACTGTACGAAGCGCTTAGCCCGATGTTAACAACGGACTGTTTTTTTGAAAAAGGGTATTACGTCAAAACATATGTGCAACACCGTTTACCTGTACTAAGCGCTTAGCCCGTTGTTAATGACATAAGCAACACGGTTTACCTGTATAACGCTTAGTCCAGTGTTAACAATAGAGTGCATCCTGTGTTTTCATTTAAACCGAAGTTGGGATGAAGTTTTTTTGAAAAAGAGTATTACGCCTGTTCAACTCTGTTTAATTGTACTAAGCGGTTAGCCCAGTGTTAACAACAGACTGTTTTTTGTAAAAGGTTGTTATGCCTATGCGCATATGGAACGCGGTTTACCTGTACTAAGGGATCAGCCCACGGTGACAATTTATTTTTAAACTTTCTCGGTAATCACACCTGTACGGATGTGCAACACTGTTTACTTGGACTAACCGCTCAGCTCTGTGTTAGCAATGCACAGTTTCTTGTGTTTTTATTTAAACAGAGTCTGCGAGAAAGTTTCTTTCAAAAGGCTATTATCCCTATACGCCTGTGCAACATGGTTTAACTGTACTAAGCGCTCAGCCTGTGTCACGATTAATTTGTTAACTTTCACAAAAACTTATTCCGCAAAATAAAATAATATTGACCGATTGTTTTTGCTATAATGGAGTAACAAGGGTTTGTAAACTCTATTTTTATTTCAGCTATTGTTGCGGGAAAGTGTTTTTTTGAAAAATATGTTACAGTCGCAACACTATAATGGTGTATGCGCTTCACTTGATTTACGACGTACTGTATACCAGTACTAAAGCGCTTCACCTGATCGTGTGGCACAGTTTACGGCTCTTTTTAAGGGCTCCACAGGTGTTCCACGCCGGGTCACACCTTGACTTGTGGCTTATCCCGGCGTTTCGACGCCGGGTTTCCCGGCTAGTCTATATTATAATACCCGTATACGTCTGACTGTCTGTCCGTCTGTCACGCAAAATGGTAGCTTAGCTGCGACGGGCGAACCCGTGGATTTTTCCACGGTCTAACGACTAGTTTTTAATATACATGCAAGACAATTTACACTTGAAGTATTGTGCATACATAATATTCCAATCAGAATAGATATTCTTGCATAAAAACGTCTACGCTTAAAATGAAATCTGAAAAACAATGCTATCTAACTTGAAGTTATTCTGAAGTTGAAGTTAACTTGAAGTTATTCTGAAGTTGAAGTTAACTTGAAGTTATTCTGAAGTTGAAGTTAACTTGAAGTTATTCTGCAAAATAAACAATGCTGAATAACTTTTCTTGCTTTCACAGTAAGGTCTCAGGAATGTTAGTAGATCTTACACATTAAATGATGTATCTTCATAAGGGCATTACTAGATGTTACATTACGTACTCGTACCAAGTGGTCTACCCGGATGTGTGACACAGTTAACCCTCTATATGGAGGTATGCCAGCTAGTTATGCGAAAATAGATTTTCAAAAAAAAAATTCCATCATTGCCAGAGCTTCAAAACTTCCCCTTCCCACACTTATACTACTTTTTGCGTTTCTTTGTTTTGTCTCCAGACTCAACACTAATCGTGACGTTCAGTTGTGCCGCTTTCACAAGTTTTACTGCTACCAAATACTACAGACAACGTCGCAAAACCCTTGGTTATTTCGAAAAAAATGTGGTTTTGCCTTATTACTTTTAACTGCTGATATCACCATATTTTAGCCCTGAGTCGGTCTTCCCGTATATATAGGAAAAGTTGTCTTTAAATTTAACTCGGCGCCTGACAAGTAACACACTTACACCCTAGTGATAATACCGACATCTGAATTCACTGTTAACATCATCTCTACGCTGTTCAGCACAACTGAGTAAAGAAAAACATTTGTCATATGTATGCTGAATTGGCACATTTTGCGGCCGTATCCTTTACTGCATAACACCTAATTACTTCATAGTCTTAGGTAAGTAGAGATGTACACGTGTTTATTACGAATAAACTGTAAAGGAGACAATTTAAAAAAAAAAAGCTCCACTTGATTTAAAGTTCGAACTTACGCAGTCTGGAAGTAAGGTTCTTATTAAAAATATGTTGTTACGGTGCCAAGATACCTGACATGGCAACAGCTCTTTCCCATGCCAATGTGATTATAATTTAAATACATTTTAAAGAAGTAATTACATGATAACGCGTATATATAATTTATGTTTTCTTCAGATAACATACATCGCAGCATCAAGACATCTGTAAGTAAATACGGCTAATTTAAAACGCAATTTCTTGGTTATTAAAAAAATAATAAGGTTTTCATTTTTGCTGATTTCCTGGCAAATATTTAAAGTTTCTGAAAGGTTCTTTTTATCTCTCTTGTTGCGTATATTTACGTTTTTCTAGATTTAATTGACCTTGTCGTTGTGTTGCATAGCATGTTTTTAGATGTGTTTTTACTATAATCAAAATACTTTGAAGTAGAGAGAACCCTGTGCTGCTTCTAGATATATAACATCTTGACACGTTATTAACAGAAATTTGTCCACAAAAATGCCCTACCCCTATATTTTCTGATCTACTTGCTTATGTCCAAAAATATTTGGCACAAATGTTAACTGACATAAAATAATCAAAAATGACGATAAAATTTTTAGTCTTGGTCACGTGATAAATTGCTGACGTCAGCAAAATTTTAAAAATTGCTGGTTTTTAATTATTTTGAGTATATAATATGCTCTAAAAGATCAAATTGGACAATTTTTTTTCTTCTGGTCATAGAATATAGGGTTTTTAGTCTTTCGTTTTCATTAAAAGTTTACCTATTATTTTATTGAGGCGCTAAAATGACTATATTTATTATTATCTTATTATCTTAAGTTGACTATGGAAATTTCAAATCAGTTTCTATATAATACTTAGCATATTTGTGTTTCATTGTTATTTAGGCCAACACTTATGCAATAGGGTGCCTATAGTGCTAAAAATGTTAATTAAGCCAAAAATGGGGTGTCAAACCGGTAAAAAGTGATTTACCGCACAAAACGCGCGTAAATTACGCCCACATGGCGCAAAATATTATGTGAGGGCGTAATAAGGGCGTAATGAGGGCGTAAACACCACACAATAAAATATATATCTAATATATTGATCACATATCGTAAAATGCGCTTAATATTCTAAGAAAGAGTTTCATGTTTAATTCATGCATAAGGGACCTGGGAAATATGGGCGTAGCTGGCCACCTGTTTTTTTGTTTTTTTTTGCTAAATCACCTTCCTATAGATAGAAACAGGGCTACTAAAAATTTCAAGTAAAATAAGCCAGGCAAACAAAAGTTACAAATAAAAAACGGAAAGGTAGGGCATTTTGCCCGCCCCCCTCCCCCCCCCCAACCTGAATAGGGTTAAATAAACTTAAATAAACTTATGTATTTAGACAATGAAATAATCAGACAACACAATGCGGGAAATAAATGACGGGTGACCCGTGGATTAATCCACGGGCAGCCGATTAGTCTCTTTGTTCAAAATAGTTGCGCGCAGCTTTTTTCGGGTAATTGAAATAATTTTTGTATCTATAGGAAGATTTTTTCTGTATGTTTTGCATGTGATGAATATATCATCAGGTTTTCTAGCCATGTATAAATCTTAAACAAACCAGTTTAAAAATTTGGTTATCTAGCTACAAACGTAAATTTTAAGGCAGCATTCTGCTTAAGCAAGCTGGTCTGGCTAGCCATAATTATTCTATTCTTTTGAAGATTTTGTACAGTTTCGTTTATTAGTATTTATTTGTAGTTAGGGTTGTGACAATCTAGATGGCTCCTGTTTAGCTACCTTTGACTAAGAAGTGAAAGTACATAGGCAAATACAGCTTGGCTACAACACAATTCTTAATAATTATAATGCTAGATGCAGTTAGGTAGCTAAACCTTTTATTACTGTTGTAAAAACTTATTCTTCAAAATAAATTTGCACTGTAATTGTTTTCACTAGACAGGGTAACCACGAGCTTTTTTTGTTATTTATTTTTAAACCAAAATTGCGATAAAGTTTTTAAGAAAAGGATATATATTACGCCTATGCGCATTTTCGTGAAAATTAAAAATTGCTATACCTGTTCTAAGCGCTTAGCCGAGTGTTATCCATGGAATCGCTGTTTCCGGTGTTTCTATTTTATCGAAGTTGCGAGAATTTTTCTTTTTAAAAAGAGTATTACACCTATATCGATGTGCGGCATTGTTTACCTTCTTGTAAGCGCTCATCCCGACGTTTCACAAGAAACATTTTCCGAGAAATAAAAAAGGTTGGCCAACTGTTTTTGCTACGACGGCGTAACAGCGGATAGTTTTTTTTATTTCAGCTAAAGTTGTGGGAAAGTTATTTTTTTAAAAATATATTACACCGGAAACACCATAATCTTGTGTGCGCTTCAATCGATTTACAACATACCGCATATCTATACTAAAACGTTTCAACTTAATATGGGGCACAGTTTATGGTTCTTAGTAAACGCTCAAACAGTTGGCCAAATTTTTTTATTTCACAGAAAATATTGCTCGTGAAAGTTTAAGAAAGGAATGTTTCTCTGGGCTGAGGGCTTTGAACAGGTAAACAATGCCGCACACGAGTGTAGGTGTAATAACATTTTACAAAATAACTATATTGCAACTTCTGTTCGGATTCCGCCCCTCCTCAATAACTTTTCATACGCTTGTCCAAATTGATTCAAATTCGGCACACTTATAGTATGTCACAAAAGGAACAAAGTGACAGCAATAAATTGTTGCTTGCGTTAGCACGTTTTCTGCGCCGTGCTGAAAAGCTTGACATTTGTTCAAAATGCCACTATCTCCTTAAAGTTCAATTACGTTAGTTCTAGAGCGAATTTTTACATTCTGTTTAAATTTTCCGAAAGCTAAATAAACGTCATGTAACATTTATTCCGGATTCTACATAAATCGGATAAAAAGTAGCCAAAAATTGGCCGAAAATCCGGGTTTTTCTGATTTTTGGATAAAATACAAAAACAATCGGGAAATCGAACTAATCACGTGTCTAAAACATGCAAAGTGATTCTTCTTGATAAAACAAAGTTGTGTTGTAAGTCTGAAGTTCGAAGGATAATGCTAACAAGAGTTATTATATTTTGTCCATTATAACGATTTCATTGAAAGTTTTAAGGGTAGTTTGGAGTAATAGCCAATATCAAAGCCTCTGAAAGGTATGGGACCTAAAAATGTGGCGTAAACGTGATGATATATTGATTACATACAAAACATACATTCCTATAGATACAATGTATGTAAAAGAGAAAAAGGTGAAAATGAGACCTACAAGCCTGACACCATTACTTCCAAACCAAAATGGCCTTTATATCATGTTTCCTTTTTACGGGTTCTGCCGTGATTCTGAAATTAGCTGCGTGCAACCAAAACAAAATCTGCAAAAATCGGGTTCTGCGGAAAGTTTCCGAAATAAAGCAGCGTAACTCTTTTAAACGGAATATGGCTATTATTAAGGAGATAAAACACAATAGTCTATTCCAATGATACAATAAACGGCTTTATTCTATATTTGGTGAAACTTTATGTAACACATATCAAACAAAAATTCCTAACAGCTCTTGACCTATATTTTTTCATGTAGTCAAATGTTGGAGCTATAACTGAGATCATCTTTGGAAGTGGAAAGATTAACAAAAGTAAAAACGAAGCATAACTAAAAACATGCTCATGCTTGCTTTAATTATCCTTCAAATTGGGACACATATTTTTGGTAAGTTACCACTGTTTAACAGATTATCTTGAATTTGCTGATATTAAGAAGCATGGCAAAAAACGCTCCCTTTAACTGCTCTTTAAATAACATGTTTGGGTTTCACTAGATAACAAAGAAAGTTAGTTCATCTTGAATGCTACCATCAAGTAAAATTTACTACAGTCGCCCCCCTATGCCCCGTCCTGAATAGGGTTAACTCACACTTTTTTTCGCCGGTATTTATTTCCGCGAAGGGGCGATTTTCCAATATTTGGCGAGTATTAATTTTTGCAAATAAGAGATTTAAATATATTTTGCCGGTATTTAATTTTGCGAAATCGTCAAAAATTCGCTAAACTAGCGAAAATTAGTACCCTTGAGGTAGCAGTAATTTAACATCATTTTCTTTATAGTGGTTATCGCGATCAATATCCATGCAGATAATGAAACAAGGTAAATTTCTTTCTTATTTGAGTTAAATATGAGAGATACGTTTTTTTCAAGTGCAAGTTAATTTTCTTATGTTGAGCTTAAAATTTAGATGCATTAGTTACAAAGAAGTCTTGCCAAATGGAGTTTGCATTAATGAACTAAAGAATTATAACATTTTTCAATCGCCCTTTCGAGCCAAATTCATCAATGAAGGAAAACAATTGGAGAAGATATTTCTGTCTTATGTGAAAGATAAAACGCGAGAACAAGTTTTACTGTATCTCAATCGTGCAATTCGTGCATTTTTCAATAGGTATATTATATTTTGCCTTGTAGTTCCCTTTATTTCTTGTTTTAAAGTTTATCTGTTAGATTTCGTTAATGAATATAAACATTTATGTAATGGTAATTTCGTTATATATAAATATTTCTGCGAAATTAATTTGATAATATCAATTCGCGACAATTTATAGAATCTAGCATTAATGCTGGTAATGTCTTTTCAAAACAAGGCAAATGGGAAAGTTAATTAAAATTCGTAACAAAATTACATTTCGCGAAATAAATTTTTTAACACGCGAAAATTATTTCCTATGAAAGGCGGTACCTTTAAATTAATACATTGTCATTTTCTATTAGATTCCCCGATTGCTCCGACAATCCAAGTTTTAGAAAGCTTTTCAAAGATCTTGAGAGAACAGTTGCTACAAATATTTCACTACGTTGTATTAATAGTTTTAGGCGAGTATTTTGTCATACCATGCATCCGGTATGTTTTAAATCGAAAGAGGATGGTAGAATTATTTTATCGTCGCTGTGCGAAAGATTTCATATAGAGTCAGGTTGCAAAAGCTATATGTATACATGGGTCTACAACTTGCATCTAAATGCCTACAAATCATGTCGAAATCATTTGCCGGATCCTAGAAAAGATACAGATATTTATCTTGCTGTCCGATTTCTAATGGCTGACATGAAACACATTGAAAGATGTCAAAATATTGGTAAACTATTTCCCATTGGCTTTTAATTGCCGCGAAAATGCGGAGTTGAATTTACTAAGATTTTGAACCTTTTTTTTACTTTTTGGAACTTGCAGCTCGAATTGTTCTAACTTATTCTTACTAAGAATATGCAATCTGATCAAATTAAACTCCTGTCTCGGGAACAGCATCAACAACATACCTTTTAAAAAAAATTAAAAAATTAAACATTTATGTGGTTGCATAAATTAAAGTGAACAACAGTGACAAAATGCTGAAGGCGTACTTAAACTGCATGTAAGATTTGTAAGCAGTGTATTAGATATGGAAACATAACGTTGGAAGGAAGCCCTAGACAATTTTGCAACAATAACCAAGGTAGACTAATTTAGTTTTGATAAAATGAAACTTTACAAACATAATTTCCGCCTATCACCGAAAAATAAGGTTTTGATATAAAACGATTGCAAATTTTTATTTATATAAAACTTTATATTCCACCCGTTTATTTCCACTTTAAAATATCTACAATGACGTCATCTTGTAATGAATAACATCGTTCATCTTTTTTATCCCAATTTTCCTCCAATCAGATAACAACATTTCTACTAATTACTTTGCTAATACGATGTTTCCTTCGGCCCTTTCGGAGTGGGGGGGGGAGCTTCCTCCCTCCCTTTATTGCCTATAAATAGCCCCATCTGAATAGGGTTAATCCGATTAAATTAGTAAATGAAAAGATTTCCTGATTTCTTTTGTGTATTGTAACTACTAAAATACATTTAAAGGGCCACAAAGGTTTGAAAAAAAATAATTATTAATATACAAAAAACGACATTACTATTCATATAAAAAAAGAAATTTTCAAAAGATAATGTATATTGAGCAAAATACAAGCATTTAAAAATTACCGTATCGGTATTGTAGTTTCAATGAAATCGCATATCTTATGGAAGCTAAACGTGCTGTGTCTTTTCGTCATTCTACTGTTATATGATATTATCACTTCATTATGTATAAATGTGGCTAAGTGTCAGCATTGCAAAGTTTCCAGTCACATGCTAGCTTTGCTAGTCTTAATTTTGTTGATCTACATGCTTACAACACATTAAATACAGGAAGCCTTTTCAACATTAGAAAAAAAAATAGATAATTAGAAACACATTTCTGTTATCGTCTCGTCTTACTCGTTCATTTCAACTGAAAAACAACAACAACAAACCAAATTTTGACCACTGTTCCCTTTTAAAAGCACTTTTCCTTCCTTAGATATATTTGTTTTACTTTTATGACCAAAGGATTTGATTTTACATCCTTTATTATCCTTTTTTATCATTTTTCTTAGTTGAGACGAAGGAAAATCATTTTCAAGGATCTTGTTACATTGATGATGGAACATTTTACCACGGTACTGTTGACATTACGACAACCGGAAAAACCTGTCTACCATGGAGCATCAATCCATTTTTGTCTTCACCAGTATACGGTAATTTAAAATATAATTACTGCAGAAATCCTCAAGCTTATGCAGCAGCTCCCTGGTGTTATGTTAATGCTAGCACTCGAGATTGGGAATATTGTGATGTACCTAAGTGTGGGGAAAGTAATAAAGGTATAGAACAATTTGAAATTGTATTTTGCATATAAGTGAATTTTAAAATCCTTTGCAAATAATTACACTTGCATCTGTTTAGCAGATAACAAAAACGTGAACTCAACCTTGATTGAAATTGCAGCAGTTATCGTTGTTTCTGTTTTGGTGTTTACCTTTGTTTTGGTGGTATTAATGCGGAAAATATACAGTGTCTGGAGAAAAAAGAAAAATGGTAGGTATAATAACTATTAGTCACGCCTCCAAGGGTGTCAGTAATATTGGTAGGTAATTGAAATCATTTCTAAATGTGACCCCTCCTGCAACTACAACTGTATGTTCTTAGTGAAAATAAATTTAAATAAATTTTGAAATAGAAATATATTCATCTCGAGTGGAAATATTTACTACTTTACTATCTTATTCCGTTACAATTATGTTAAAAGAAGTGTCAACATGCATTTTTATTTTTTACTAGGTGACGAATATATTGAGCCATATTATGTTTTTGATGCATCTTCCGAAGAAAAAAAGTCGCAACTATTGAGGTTGCTAATAAGTGAAGACTAACACATATTCACATAAATACGTAAATATTACGTATATTTTTGCTAAATGTCCTTTAAAGTAGAAACAAAAAAATCAGTTGGAAACGCAAATGCGAATACAATTTTTGTCTTTAACCCTATTCAGGCAGGGGTTTAGGGGGGCAAGTGTAGTCCCGGGGGGTGGGGAATGCCCTACCCCAATAACTTTCCTTGTATTAGGTTATAACTTATAAAACTTGGATGATGTCTGCCACATGACAATTAAAAATCATGCCTCAAATGCTGACTGTCAGCATTTTTTTTTGGATTTGTGTAGCTTCATGATAGATTTTTATTTCCTTTTTTTGTAAATTTAGAAAATAATGTTAATTTTAATAATTAAATAAACATTTTAGCTATTTTGGCTTAGTTTAAGACCCTCTGAGGCGCCAAACGTAGCAAATATTATTCACATTTGAAAATAAGTCAAATATATGTGCACACCTGGTTACAAACATGATTCATAGATTGATTCTATACATTTTTTAGTGAGAAATGCTTACAACAAAATGAGAAAAGCACATAACAATTATTGACAAGTAACGCAGGTATCAAAGTTTTAGTGAAAACTAAAAAAAAAGAAAAAGAAAAGGGCGTAAGTGGGCGTTCCCTAAAAGTCCGCGGGCGTTAAAGGGCGGTAAAAGCGAAGGGCGCAAGTTATTTGAACAACTTTAGACCTAAATGTTAACATTTTAAGTCCCATATAATATCCATATACCAAAATGCTAAAAATAATTGGAACAGTGCCTTTCAAAATGGACGTGGCACACCACCTTTGGAAATTTTTGGAATTTTTTTCTTCCATATTTCTTATCCAAATTGATAAAAAGTCAGCTATTAAGAGTTTGAGGGTAATACTAGTTATGGTTCCAGAGTTATTAACGAAAGTATGGCAGGTAGGGCATTTTTGCAGAGGGCATCATTCAATTAAACAATGGTCATAATCCCGTGATCTGATGAAACACAAAAACAGGGATGTACTGCGTTATAAACGTAGTATTAATTTTGATATGAAATATGTTTACAATAAATGAACTTCAAGACATAACTTGCTAGTTCCAATCTTTTAAAACATCTGATTTGGTGTCCAGTCAGCTATATACATATTTTTACATGTTTTCTAGTAAATAAAGCAAGCCTACAATCGTGGTCACAATATGTTGAGACAAGACACCGAATTTCGAAGTTCGCCACCACAAGTAATTGCGTAGGCTCATTCTATATTAGATTCACACATCTTTAACTTGTCAAAGTTCACTTGTCAATGTTCAGAGTGGACTTAGGACTGACGTCAGCAACGCCATTAATCACTAATTTCGGGGCCTGCGTGGTCCCCGACGTGAATCATTTCAGTGTGCGGGCGTGCTAAAGAATGTGACTAGAAACTTTTCAACGCTCTCTACCTGGCCTACTTGTGTGCAAAAGTAGCGACTTTGCAGCCTGACGGCCTGCAGAATATTGACTATTTGACTGTTTTGTCCATATTTGGATAATGTGTAAAAAACTGCCTTAGTCTCAATATTTTTGTCCACGATTGTAGCCTGTTGTTAGCATAATGAGTTTTGTAATGCGATTATTTCACATCTGGCGTAGATAATTTATTTACGCGCCGTTATATGCAACGATTTGCTATGGCGGATTTTGCTACAAAAACATTAAAACATAAGAGAATTCCTGACTTTGATAAATTTTCAAAAGAATTCATGAAAAAAAAATGAGGTGACCACGAAATATTTTTATGACAGACATTATCTTGGCCGTTACCTTTATTGTCTACACATTAATCGAAAATAAAGCTTCTTTTGGAAGCTTTGTTAAAAAAAGTGACTTTTGGTAATTAAACTAGTTGGGGAAAGACATATAGCTACTAACTAACACTAAATCTTTTTTTTCAAGAATATTTTTAAAGAAACCAGTACTTTTCTAAAAGTGTAGTTCTGGTGGAGCCAGCTAAGTACACGTTTCAATTTTCCACAACTGATATGATTACTAAAAAAATTTTGCTGGTCTGTTATGTATAGCTAGCAGAAACATCACACTTGTGGAAAACTTATTCTGTTTATTCTGTACTACCTGACAAAGGAATAAAATTGTAATAAAAATTAATGAGAACCTGCTACGCAAGTAACCTGTCACCTGAGAACACCACAAGGTTCTACAACTGAACTAAAATTATCCAAAAGACATATTTTCTTAAAGATTCTGAAAAAGTATAAAACGAATAAAAATTATGAATACAGTACATGCCAAATAATAGTAATAAGCAAGTAGCTAATTCCTAACCTATTGGGTGAGGCGTAAGAATGCTAGGGCCTTTTTGATCACAAGTTTCTTTGCTGGTTGTTTTTAACACCTATAATTACTTTGCCACCACTATCACTGAATTTATCACGCTAAAGCACACTATATTGCTGTTTAAACGCGATACATGTTGTTTCTGAGAAGACTTTTGCTTTACTTTAAGTGGGAATGTTTCCACCTAAGTGAATGAAAAAGATCATAGCATAGCCATAAAGTCTGAACTGTGACATGCAAGTTGCCTAATTTTTGGTCCAATTTTAAACCTCGTCTTAACATCTGGGTTGTTCTTCTAAAAAAATTATCCAGCAATCATTTGTAAGACGTTGAAACAATTTAATTTATACTTAACCAGCTTATCTAAGCTAGCTGGCGTTTCTTGTTTCTCGTCAAATATGACACCGAAATGTAAGACTGACAACTTTGGCGTTGTACTTGATTTGCCAGCTAACTAGTTAGATATGGTTATGTATTAGGTAAAAGCCAACAAAATCAGCTTTATTTAATCACATGTTACCACATTCTTCCGATGAATAATGCGTTAAAAGCGTAAAGAAAAAAAAATTTATTGTCCCCGCCATTTGCAATTTAAGAACGAGCACTTGATCAAGTGATTCTTTGCTTAACCTTAATATAACCGCATGTTACCTTTAAAAAATCTTGATAATGAAAGCCCTTCTAACACTCGTCTATATCACTGGCGGGGGCTGAAGGTCTATTAAATTTCCTGAAAGCGTTATAGCTAAACTAGTCGATAAGGCCTGTGGAGAAATCCACTTAGGCAAAAGGCCATTGAAAAAATAGGTTGCTTTAGATGTTTTGCTGACGTCAGCAGTGCAATACGAAAAAAATGTTCTTAAAATCTTACACAAAATGTCAAATGTCAAATCTTACACAAGAATAAAAAAAGAACAGTTTGCAAGGTGCAAAATCTAGTTGATAAAAAGTTACAACATCGACACTCAAAACACAAATACTCACAAAACCGACAGTAAGAACACCGACAGTTACAACACCGACAGTCACAACACGAATAATAACAGTGTCAGAAATAACGCATCTCAAATATGTACATCTCTTATAAGTGATTATGTTGAAAACCTTCAGTTATTTATTCTGAAATGTCAAAAAGTTGGCCTGCAAGAGTTAGCACAAAACAACAAAAATAAGGTCTTTACACAGTTTAAATATTGTCTTTCCCTTAAAAGCTTATACAAAAATATGAAAAAAAGCCATAGTTTGGAAAACATCAAATTTAAATCGACAAAAATCAGTCATTTCAGTTGCATACCATCCTCTCCCATAAAAATTTACACAAAATGTAAAAATCAACCAGTTAAGAACACAAAAATTTTTCTTTTTTAGTATGTACTGCCCTTTACCAACAATTTTGAATGTAAATATCAAAAAATCAATAAGCAAAGAATAAACTTGAATCAAAAAAGATCATTATTTTGGAAACATTGTATATACGGTTCATAAACAAAAATTACACAAATTGTAAAACAGATTGGTTTTTGAGAAACACATCTAAATCAACAAAAATAATTTCATTCAGCATGTCGTATATTGCCAATACCCATTAATCTTCCACAAAAAGGTTATAAAACACATCAAAATTTAGAAATATCAGTCATTTCAGTGTATACAGTCCTCACCCATATTACAAAATATAAAATACAAAAACAGTTTCAGTCGGAACATTAAGTATTCTTTTATCATCAGCAAAAACATTTATCCCTACAAAATTTTGTAAAATTCGCAAGGAAAACAAAACCGTGAAACCATGGAATTTTCTTCCAGCAAAAATGACATTACATACAGTTAGTTTTCCCTAACAATAGTTTATATTACGAAATATAAAGACATCAGCCTATAGAACAGCCTACAGTGAAGTCTGATTCTACCAAAAATTTGTTCTTTCAGTATATATTGCAATGTTGTCTGTTTCCACAAAAGTTTACACAAAATTTCAAAAAACAGCATTTTGCAACTCAAACAATATAAACTGACTTAACCATACCATCCTCTCATAATTTTTTTAAACCAAAGTCATAAACCCACGTAAATTTCCAATCAAATGTAAAAAACCCCTGTAAAAAAACCTGGCATTTTACATGTAGGCTGACAAAAGTTTAACGGAATGTTTGAAACAAAACAATAAAAAATAACTTAACACACACACTTTAAATTCTACAAAATTCGTTCCAATTGTCAAAAGTTTATAATGCGAAATACAAAAAGACTTCAGCTTACACAACAGCTTACAATGAAGTGTAATTCTACAAAACATTGTTCTTTTAAAAAAAGTAAACAAATGCTAGCTTTTTTATAAAAAACGCGGTAACACATAAAACTTAAAGAATTTGAAGCTTTTAAGTGACTTTTTCCTGGCAAATGCGAGTCTGCCTGACACGTAACTCTAGCGACATAAAAACATAACGTCTAAAAATATCAAAGTTCTTACTATATGTGAATCCAAATCGACTTTAAACCCAAGCTTTTATTTTCTACTTCTAACTTTTCTTTACTACTTCTAGCTGCACTCCTCACTTTCGAAGCAACTTCTCGTGGCTTCTAACTTTACTTTTGTACTTCTACTTCTCCACTTTGAATTTTTGATTTCCCCCAGCGAAGGGGGAATCTTTAAAATCGCCTGAGGAGATAGAGAGATAGGGAGATAGAGAGATAGATAGATAGAGACAGCGCAGCTAGGCTGGACGCCCAAAACTTATCCAGGCTAAAGCCTAAATCCTCGTTTTGACAGAATTTTTTCTGAGAACGAGGCTAAAATGAGTTTTAAGCCAATAAGAATCCTCACAGTGCAAGAAATTGTTTTATTATCCAATGAACAATACTTTACTTTAAAGTTTATATGCTATCGAAAGTTAAAGCTCGTGCAGTGTAGCATAATGAAGATCGTCTTATAATGCGCCATCTTTGATGTTTTTAACGTCATTTCCCTCTGTACAATTTTGCAAGCACGTAGAATAAAGCTATATTCAGCGTAACTAATTAATTATTCACGGGTTTTAATTTAAAGGGGAATTTTATAGCTATAAAATCGTGACAAGTGTTTTATAAAAGAAAAAATATGAATATGTAGTCTGAAAATAACCTTTCGTAACTGATTATGTAAAAGAATTTGCTGCCACCTTTAAAGATATTTTCCAAGCTGTTTTTCAGAGAAAAAGAGAAAATAGATCAATTTTCAGCCTTGCCGTTGTTCTTATTTTGTTCTTATTTTGTATTGTTCATCAATTTTCAGCCTGAAAGAAAAATAATAAACCTGATATTCAGGTTTATTATTTTTCTTTTAAAATTGTTCCTATAGAGAAATGAAGTTTATGTAAGTTAAGTTAGCTATGATTTACAGTGACAATAATAATCAAAAATTATATTTTAAAATTTTAGAATATACAATGATTTTCTTCCCCCATATTACTCAGTCCTCTTCAAAGTTATTATTGCTAATGGCGGAAATCTTTAAGCCGCAGGGCTTCTTGTCTTGCTTAATATCTGCACTTTTTTGTGACTAAGGGATCGTCGAAAATAAGACATTTTTTAACCGCTTCTTCAGTTCGCCTTTTGTGTCGAGAACTTTGTCGAGAAATTTTTATGTTTGTTTGTTTTTACGCTAACGGAACTTTTTATTCGAATGCCGTCCCGTTCGAAAGTACGTATTTGAACGAATCATACTGCTTATTTTCTATCACGTGGTTTCTAACGGTTGCGAGACAAATGTAAACAAAACAAAAAAACTCGAAAAACTCGCGCATTCGGGTGGTAAAAAATGTGTGTCTGTCTGTCACTTTTGCAAACACGAGTTTGCAAAAGTGACAGACAGACACACGGAACTGGCTTATTATAAGAGATGAAATCCACCATAATCTGACGGGTTTTTATCTATTTGATGTAACAAAATGTCAAACATCTCCCAAAAATTCGTTTTCCACGAATTAAATGAAATCCAAAAGAATCAGAACATCGAGTTGAACACGTGTCCAAACTTTCTACAATCATTCTTTTGATGCAATAATGTTATGTAAGTTCCAAGTTCTTAACCGAAGTTATTATATCTTATTAATTTTAAAAACAATATCCAAGGATCTGGGAGGTATAATTAGGACAGAAACCAAAACTTTAAATCCAGCCTCTCACGTTGACATTTCTTCCCCTTAAGGCTCTATTGATACTCTTAAATTTTTCAGACGTAGTTTAATGTTCCTGCAAAAGGGAAAGATATGTCTATTTTTAAAAGGATTAATTTAAAATTTTTAAATTGATTATATAAAAACAATATTAACTTCGGTCCTGACGGTTTTCTTTAATAACTCCTAAATGCAACGTTGCATGGCTACAATACTTACTGAGTTTCAATATTTAACTATTAGACACCTGCATGCGAAATGTTTAGGTCCCATACCTTTCAGAGGCTTTGATATTGGCTATTACTCGAAACTACCCCTAAATATCTCTATGAAACCCTTATAATAGGGAAAATGTAATAACTCTTGTTAGGATTATGTCTGGAACTTCAAACTTACAACACAACTTTGTTTCATCAAGAAAAATCATTTTGCATGTTTTGGTCACGTGATTAATCCGATTTCCCGATTTTTTCGGATTTTACCAGAAAATCGGGAAAAAAACAGATTTTCGGGCTATATTTGGCAATTTTTCATACGATCTATGTTAAAACCGGAAAATATGTTAAACAAATTTTATTTAACTTTCAGAAACTTCAAACAGAATGTAAAAATTCGCTCTAGAACTAAAGTAATTGAATTTTAAGCAGATAGTGGCATTTTGAATAAATATCAAGCTTTTGATGACGTCACAGAAAATGTGCTGACGCAAGCAAAATTTATTGCTGCCATTTTGTTCCTTTTGTGACGTACTATAAATGTGCCAGGTTTGATTCAATTTGGACTAGCCTATGGAAAGTTATTGAAGGGGGGTAGTTATTAAAAAATGTTTTTTACAAATTTCTGAAAATTTTACCAAAAACAATATCAATTACTATACTATAGCAATATTATCTATAGATCAGCTTTTTATACATTTGCTGCCTTTAATCGAATATGACGGTGTCGGTTTTTGTATGTTGTGATAAGTGAACGTGACTTAGCAACGCACACACACACACTATATAAACAGTTTTTTTCACAATGACAGCTATATTAATGACATGGTATGGACATGGATATGGATAAAGGAAAATTTTAATTGGTTTAATCTTAGATACCGTTGGTAAGTCCCTTTACATCTTTCTTTCACGTCTTCCGTGCTATTGGAAATGCCCAATAAAAGCAAAGAGTAACATATGCAATAAAATGTACAACGTATTCAGCGAATTCGGTGCACATGCGACAGGAGACATCCCGTTGCATAATCACCTTCTTGACCTTCCCTAGCACAAACCATCAATCTCCATAGCCGAGCTGGAGCGCATTAATGAGATATATTAAGATGATGCGAAAATCTTTGTTCTTTTGAATGGCGACATTCTTTTGGTGATGATATCGTCAGATTTTTCTTGCCCATTGACAATTGCAGCTCATGAAATAGAAAAGAAAGAAATATTAAGATAAGAACAATGAAGCCTTCATTCCGCTGCTTGCTTAATGATGTCAGAACGATCATTATTCTATAGGTCGTAATGCTTTATTAAAGATAATGTAATTAAAAAAAAAGACGATAAAAGTTACCGCTGCGTTGATTCGCTGCGGCAACTGATAAAACCAAGGATTTTACACACGTGTACACCCTTTTTATACCCATTTCTGCGCTTGTCCGCGGACACACATACTCATGCGCAGCCTTCGCACGCCCCGACATTTAACTGACAATTTTCATGCAGAACTAAAAGGAAACCACGTTTTGATTATTCTGCGATCGTCAGAAATTACGCATTGTTTTTCTTGACTTCAATTTTAGATAAATTAATTCAGCAAAATTATAATAAAGCACTCTTTGTATCAACAACATTACACTAGGGTTTAGAGGAAAAGAAAATGGGATGATGCAAAAATGCTGTACCTGTGAAACCTTTGAAGTGCCGCCTTGTTTTAAAACTTTAAAGAGATACATCAAATAACAAAGATGGCAGTCTCAATTTCATGTTTTGTCAATAATCTTTTTCGCGAGAATTGAATTTTACGAATAACTGAAATGAGAAATATCGTAAAAAAGACGAAAAAATTTTTATGTGTAGATTCATTTCCTTGAGGCGAGATTTTTCAGGAAAAAGTCTGCTAAATACGCTGTTAGCAACGACAAAATTTGATTTCTTGCCTCATTTTATAAATAGAAATGTTGGTCGTTTCTTGACTGGCATCAGCTGAAAAATACAGCCATACACAAGGGCATTCTTTGTTAACACTAATAAAATGGTCATTAAATTACGAAAATCTTAACCACAAGAAATATTTCATAGTAAAAGACATTTTGTAGTCTAAGTGAATGGTAATTTTGGTACAAATCAGAAAGTACATAGCTGGGATTACACATTTGATTCTTTTACCGGCTCAAGGATTAAAACTTCCGATTAGCCCGAGCTTTAGGGGAATGACTTCGTTTATTTCCAGAAGAAACCGTATAGATAGGTATAAGATCCTATGTTACTCAGACAGTCTTAATACACTTTTTGAGTAACTACATCAATATACAGGGGAGGGTGGGTGAGCCGTCTGAACCGTACGAATAAAATTGACTTCTAAGTAGAAATAGTTGACAAAGTTGTATTCAAGCATGCCCTATCAGGTGCATGCGTACCTTGCCTCCATATCTACGAAAATAAGTTACATTAACTATGTATAATATCATTGCTATAATTTTCTGCACTTGCAAAAGAGCCAATTGTGGCAAATTAAGAGATTACTAGTCGATAAGCCAGCGGAAAAATCCACTTAGGCAGTAGGATAATACAAAAAATCCGTTACATGTGGGGTTTTTACGTCAGATAGAACACAAACAAAGTGTGTTTAATATAATATAATATAATATAATATGCTTTCGGCTTATACGAGGCCATGGACAAAATTATAACAAATTTTGAAAGTGTAAATTCGTGTAGATATCGACAATTCCCACAAAAACGTTGTTGAAATAAATACAATGGCGCTCATGTTACTACTATTGAGTAAACGATTCTCGTTAAAAGTAAAGAAGCTCTTTTCATTTCTTTTATTTCTAAAACAAAACATCAGTTATTTTTGGCGGTTTTCAAGTTATTTAACGTCATGACGTCAATGTAATGTACTAAAGGTAAAGTTTCGTAAATGACAGAACAGTTTTTTAGCCAATGTTTTATAGATCCACTTTGGGCATTATCACTTTGGGCGTAACCAACAGATATGCTGAGATTTTATCCTCCCAGGTCGGTTAAAAGCGCTTCTTAAAGGGAGACGCGAACAAGCAATCATTTTGTGGCAACGAAAAAGTAAATTTGAGAATTAGAGAAAAAAATTACAAATTTTAAAATTTTAAATTCTACCGAGATAACTACTATAATAACAAGTAAATAACTGTATTTCAAAACTGAGTATCTATTTATCTTCCTAACAACATTTTTATAGAATTTTTTATGACTGTATGTGCTGAAGATCAGTAGGTTTTAACACAAACCATCAAAGATAAGATCATAAGATATTCTATGGACTATATTATTAACCAGTATTTTATAACCCTCTTCTTGAAACCTTTATCTTAATTTAGGCACGAAATTTGCAAATGTGTTAACTATGATGTAAACAAAACTGGTATTTTTACAGACTGGATTTTCCGTGTTATATGTGTTGTCGTTCTACAAAGTTTTTATGTCAAAAATTAACCGTTTGTTAGTTTTATTCAGGACTTTTTTACTTGTTATGGTAGCGTTTTAATGTAAAATGGAATAACAGTAAGGACGTTTTTTATGGAACAGACCATGTTAATCGGTCTGGTCTTCAAAATTAACGCCGGCATCATGGAATTTTAATCAGCAACCGTGCCAGCGCAATTCGCCTCTCCTTTAAGTCTCCGTATTAACCATAATATATTAAATTTGGCTGACTGTAATTTCGGCCCCATTGGCCGCTACGGCCCTAATAACACCTTTAAAAAACTGATAAACATGAATTACTTATTATCAGTTGATTACCTTCAAAATTCATGCCCAATGCATTTGCCGCCGATTACATTTACGTTAACCTATCGAATTTTAAAGTTTTTTCGCTACATTAAAGGTTTCTTTGCCCAATTTTTCACCCTCTTATTTTCACTAAATTATCTAAAAAACATTCAAACTAAAATCTAAAGGCAATTCTAAAATACTAAAGTCAAACGTATAGATACTTGCTTTCGTCTTTATTCGTTGTGGCGGTAGGTTAACTTAGGACGCATGCTATATATATCCGTATATAAAAAAACGACGATTTTATGGGAGAGATAAAAACGGATACGAACTATAACTGTTTTTTCCATAAGTAGGTCTAAGTTAAGTCCTTTTTTAAATAAAAGCTATCATTTTTATATAACAGTTACGAATGTCGGCGACAGTTAAAACCAAGGGATCTAAAAACGTGAAGGACTAGTTATAACATGCAGCGACAGTTGTACGTGTTGGCGACATTTAAAACTAGCGGATAAAACTGTAAGGGACCGGTCACACTATGCAGCGACAATTTAAGACTGAAAAAACAGTTATAACTCACGGATATAAATTTTAGGGAACAGTTACACCATGCCGCGACAATTATAAGTGAATGCACCAGTTATTACTTGCGGATATAAATGTAAGGAAACAGTCACACTATGCGGCGACAGTTATGAGTGACAGGAACAGCTATTACTTGCAACTATAAATCTAAAGGACCAGTT
The DNA here is from genome assembly GCA_030067915.1 of Hydractinia echinata. NCBI lineage: Eukaryota > Metazoa > Cnidaria > Hydrozoa > Anthoathecata > Hydractiniidae > Hydractinia > Hydractinia echinata. Next base: position 1,181,110 of record JASGCC010000042.1, on the reverse strand, counting down.
ACACTTTACCTAATGTTGATTAAAGTGAATGGTTATTCATATCACATATGGACCACGGTAGAATAGAATCAAAGCAAAATAGGCACCCAGGAACATGAGGTCATAATAAACAGGGTCGGGATAAACGTCAAAACAATATAGACACTAGCGTCTGAACTAACCAGGATATTTTCAAGTTTGCATACTGACAGCTACTTCTCAATATCCGCTATCTTGTAATGATCTAACAGTAATAAAACCGGATTTTCCTTGTTAGCTTTACAAAGCTCTGCAAGCGAAACCTCCCCTTTTAAAGAAGGTTCTACTGCAGTTTTTTTGGAAAAGTATTTTTTTTTTTTTTTCAAGACTTGCCATTCATTCCATTAATAATAATCGCTGCATTTGTATATTTTTTGTTTGCTATACTTTATTATTAGTTGCATTATTCACAACAAAGTGTTACCTAAGTAAAAAATATCAGATTTATCGCATTTATCGGATTTATCAAGCACCTATTAAGGCCAGAAAAGTTAACAAAATATTGACATGGGTAAAAGTGATATTCTATTTCTTGTATCTTATTATTCACGATACAGCATAGGGAATGGGTAACTAACAATAAAAACAAACTATTTCTCTGTTATTAGGTTGGTGTTCTGTATTACACGCGGAGAGGTTAAAAAGAATTCTGTTGCCAAATTCCAAGGTTTTTGGAAACACTTAATCTCTTTGCCGCAGAATCCATGATGTAACCGTTGCGTGCCTGTTCCGATGACCATCTTCTATGTTTTGGTATTAGACGATCAGAAATACCATTTTTTGCGGCAGCCGAAACTCCACCAGACCGTAAACTATGTAAACCTAAATTATAATTTAACGAAAATGGTTTCGTATACTCCAAAAATATCTCTCTTATTCTGGAAAGATATGCCGTGTTTTCCATCAAAATGACGACCTTTTTTCGATGTTATGATTTTTGAAATAAGATAATCGGCATCTTTGAGGTTTCCTGATTGAATTAATTTTAACGTTAATTTTACTGGACAATATTTTGAATTTTTGCCAGCAATGTAAATAATATTTCCTTCTCTTAACTAGTCGGTTTTGGATTTTTTAACGCTGATCCGTAGATGATCATCATGAAAATTGATATCTTTTACCTTTAATTCAAGTAATTCGCTTATTCTCATAAAGCCGAAAAATCCTAAGGCACAAACCACTAAAAATCTCAAACGTGCCAAGTTTACTGGATGGATGTCATGCTTATCTACTAATAGCTTTAACATATCGATCGTGAAAGCATCTTTCTTTTTAGTTCCTTCGAAATAACATGAACGTTTAGCTCCTTCGAAAGCCAGATTTACAAACGGATGATCTGTCGGTGAATAGCACCCTGAAGAATGGTGTCCCCATCTTATTTCGTAAAAAGCGCTTATAATAGCACCCCGACTTTTGCCTTCCGTTACTAAGTTGTTAAAATATATAGCCACATAAAAAGGTTCTCCTGGTAAATGGGTGACATTAAACTCTGAGCAAAATGACTTCTAAGATCTCCAAGCATTGTCATATTTCGTTCTGGTTTGTGGGATCTAGTGCTGCATGAATGATGTTAGGCAAACTAGTAATTAAGTTGTCCAGCTTACATGCTGATTCTAAAGATAATATCTTTAACTATCAGTTTTAAAAATAAGAAATTACAGTTTCTAAGGTTTCATATAACACAACATATTAATCATGAAAACACAACTTCCAAGCAAGTATCTTGGTTAAAACCTCTGAGGTCGTGCCTTTTAATTTGTTAAATACCCCTCTCGGGTGGTGCACACCCCTTCTCGGGTGGAGCACTGAAATTCGTTTTAAACCCCTCTCGGGTTAAGCGGAAACCCCTCTCGGGTGGTGCACTGAATAAGTTTAAACCCCTTGCGGGTTGTGCACTGGTTTTTAACAAACGTCTATTAATGGAGGTTCTTAAATTACGATTGGTTGCAACTCAGAAAATTCCTCGGTTGGGATTTTTTCTTACTTTTGGCACTTCTCCGTTGCATTAACTTTTTGACAATTATATATAACCTAGAAATTACAACAATCTATATATAACGCTAATGTTCTAAAGTTTACGTGCCCTTTAAAAAGAGAATTTTCACAAGTACTTCTAAAAAACGGATTGAAATAGTAAATTCGTTTAACAAAGTCATAGAATTTTCCATTATGAGATAGAGATGGCCAAAAGGTGCTTGAATACCATTCTGGGACTATTAATATGCCTTTTGCTTTGCACACTTTTAAATGTTTAATAGTCGCGTTTATTAATTTGATCGGTGGGCAAAGCCAATTATTATCGCAATCTGACCAGTCTTGTGTGAAAGCATCAACGCCTAATGAACCGGGACAGTAAAACTTCGAATTAAAATTGCTTACTTTGCTGTTAAAATTCTACAAAACGATCGAATTGAACTTCACCAAAGACCTTAATAATGCTTGTGAATGAAGAATTATCAATGGACCAATCATCTGTGTCGATTAACTTGCTTAATTTGTCAGCCGTATAATTTTGTTCTCTGGGTATCCACGTTGTTGAAATTTGGATATCGTTTTGTACACAAATTTTAAAAAAATCTACAGCTATAGAATGTAAATGTGGTTTTGTACTTCCAATTTCTAGAATTCTTGAGGCAGAGAGGTTATCGGTTCTGATATTTACTGACTCATTTTTCAAGAGGTGAGCAAAAGATTCCATAGAATATTTTATAACTAATAGTTCGCGTTCGGTTGAACTTGTTCTTATCTCTGTGTTGTTAAACTTGCCATGACATAACATCTTTCCCAGCCTTTTTAACATAAAGCTCCCGTAAAAGTTCTCGCTTGCGTCAGTAAAAAGAATTTGCGATGTTGTATGTTTTGGTTTAAAAGAATATCCATTTTTCTCACAAATATTGTGCAACCAAAACTCAAGTTCTTGCCTTTCATCAGATTTAATTTTTATAGACGAATACCATGAAACTCTGCTTTCGATCGCTAAGTAAAGTTTTCTTGTAAATAGACGAACAATTGGACCAAGAGATAAGTGCATAGCAGATAATTGACCTGTTACTTGTGATAATAATTTTGCTGTTGGGGCATCTTGACTTAACACGGATTTTATCAAGGTAAAAAGCTTACTTAATTTTCTTTCTGGAACGTAAAATTTCATAGCAGTGGTATCAGCGACTGTTCCCAACCACTCACCTTTTTGTCTAGGCTCTAGGTTGCTTTTTTCGTAATTAATCACAAAACCTGCTTTTGTTAAATCTTGGGTAACTAATTTGGTTGCTTCCTTACATGCGAGAAAAGAAGATGAAGCATTTATTCCGTCGTCAAGATATACTACCGACTTAATTCCTATTTTCGACCTTGCCATCTTAATTTGTTTTTCATCGGCTGAATCAGATGCTAAGTCATCAGACAAATATTCCTTAAAAAAATGCCAACCAGTTTCCTCTCTATCAGCCAAACGAATAAGTTTCTGATACTTTTTAAGAAGTTCCTTACCTTCTTTAAGAGATTCTCTAGCTTCATTGAGTTGTTGGTTTTCAAGCTGCTTATCTGCTTTATTAATGCATTCTTCTAACGCGATATTCCTTTCGTATTGCGCTTTATTGCCTTCGCTCCGAAAAATTGGCTTTTCCAATTTTAATCGTTTAACTGATTCTTCAACTGCTTTAGATGTAACTGTTTCCATTTGTCGTTTTAGATCCTTGTCCAACATATTTTTGACCTGGATCGCTGTCTCCTTCACTAGTGCTTCACGATTTAAACACGATTGGATTGTTTCCACAATCTTCTGCGTAAGTTGATCGTCAGATGAAGCCATGCTGAAGTTTAACGATGATGTGTCGTCGCTGTTGTGGTGTTCTGTATTACACGCGGATTACACGCGGATTGGTGTTCTGTATTACACGCGGGACACGCGTTCTATATTACACGCGGAGTATTACACGCGGAGTAGAACATACGTAGTTCGTAATTTCAACATCAACTCCGTATATGGTAAACAGTACTAACAACCATCTGGGCTAAAAAACCAGTTGTTCTCCATGAGCCAAATTGGAGTGCGTTTGCTATTTTTCAGCTGGAAAAACCGTGATGGTCAAAGTATCTGTTCTGCGTTCGTCGAAGATGCCGATTCTTCTCCACTTGTGATTCTTTTGTTCCGGTGTTTGCATAAAGAGAAGAAAATAAAGTTATAAATATTGCGTTCAAGTCAATTTAACGATGATGTGTCGTCGTCGTTGTGTAACACAGAAAGAGACTGTGAACTATTACTTAGTTCTTTTTATAACCTTTGAAACCTAATGTTACGGACGACGAAGACGCTCATTGTCTAGCCGTCAAGAAAATAATTATCTTTAGAGCAAGTCTCAAGATAATATTATTTAACGATATATGTCAACTTAACCAATCAATATATTATACTTTCAACAGGCATTTTTGACATATTTCTACAGGTATATAATTTTATTTTATCAAAATAAACTTTCTATTTTAACCCATCGATTGATAGGAAACACAAACTAATATGGACGAGTTTCCAACAAGGCAGTCGCTTCATGTTACAGGTAATGATAAGCTGAGAGATGAGATCAGTCAGTTACGCTCACTATAGAGTCAGTAAGCAATGCAGTTTTACACTTATTTCTTATAACAACACTAAATGCTGGAAGTTCCAAGAAATATCTTTTCACAAAAACGCATTGTTTATACCCTTATGTGATTAAATAACGTAGTTACAGACACAAGTCGATCATTTGTTATATCTTCAAGTTTAAGAAACCAAATAAGAAACTTTCAATACAAAAATTTTCAAGGGACTTTACAACAATAAAAAACAGTAACAGTGTTGTCAATAACAACTTTCTATGAAAACCCCCATCATGTGAAAAACGCCCCAAAGAATTTGTTTAAGAAAAAATGAAATGAAAGCGACAACGTAAAAATATAATGAAAACAATTATGGCTACTGACAAAATGCAAAACTGACGACGATAATGAAAATAAGGTGTTGAGCACACACAATTAAAAAGATAAAACATTTTCCAGTATACTCTCTATGATTTGAACTCGCCGGGGTACAAAAACATCCGTTCGAATTAAGTAGATGTTCGAAGAAGTCGAAATATATTCGCTTTTTCTGCGTGCATTTAACAGTTGTATTTTCATATAATAGTAAAACAAATACTACCTTCTCCGTCAAGGTTGTTATTTGACAAATATTTGACAAATTTCCATTTCTTGACAGATTTTCAGTCTGTAGCGAAAAACTGGATTAAAAACGTGTCTACGAAAAATACAGCGCTTTATAAAAGAGAACTTCTCAAAGTTTCGTCATTGTAACACGTTTTACCATGTAACATTTTATTAACTACGACATCCGACGTGTTTGACTTAGAGTAAGAATGATGAAATTATTTTGTCATCGCCATGCAACAGACACCGCAAAGACTGGTTGTGACAATTTTATGAAAACGGTGTTTTGCAATAACTCATTAGAATTACATAGATTGTGCCCATTCAACGTGTCATAACCTCGAATCAAAAGTTATTCCTGCCATCAATAATTAATTGCTGACAAAATTAACATAGCATAATGTCCAAAATATGAGTTTTTACTTTTTCTTTGACAATCATGATTTTCCTTTTAAAAATTATATAGCAATATTTGCGTCTACGGAAATATTGTTTCAAAACCACTAAAATCGTCGACAAACAAACCGCGTGATAAAACAGCCTCTCCTCTATTTTGATGTTGCTTCGGTGTGCCAAGTGATTTGGAAAATAAGCAATTTTTGCCTTCTGTGAAAATTTCATTGGCATTTACTCGCCAGAAAATATACAAGAGTTCACTCGTCGCTACTCCAAGCTAACTAACATATTTGGATTACAGACGAGAACTAAGCGTTATAATGTAAACTTAGCGGGGCGTCGTGTTGAGAACATTAGTGTAAGTAAGCCATTTTGCACATTAAAACAGCTCTATAGTGTGTAGGAAATCCATTGGGACGCTTAAATCAAAGCAGTTGTCCAGTATTTTTTAGGTAGCAGCAATGTTCCTGTAAAAGCTAAAAAATTAAAAGGCAGAAAAACCACGGTGACTGCTGGGAGCAGGTAAATCATGTTGCAAATCTGTGTGCAACGCTTACAACAGCGCGCGTCCTTTTTAGGCGTAATGTTTTTTTAGGCTTAAAGTTCCGTAACTTTGTTTTAAATATAAAATCACAGGATACAACGCGTTTTTAAATCGTTATAGCAAGAACAATAAGATCATTTGAATGTTTAGAAATTGATCGTAAGCGGGACTGATTTAAGCTTACTAAAGGGAACTATGTTACACATCGTGGTATGACATGCTAAAATCCTTGTGGTGTTCCACCGTTTTTTTCACATATCTTTTCCCAATAATAACTGTACTGCAACTTTGATTGAAAACTCAGGCCACAGCCTGTTGTTGTCCTACCATCAGTAAAACCGCGCCAACATGACCAGAAAAGAGTTCTGTATCCTAGGAATGCTCAAATTCATTGATACTTTTGTGGCACTGGCAGTTAAAGTAGCAGCTACCTAGGTACTTTCAAGGAAAAAGAAAACAAAACAAAATTTATGGCAGTTTACTTCGAGAAAAATAAAATTTGTGTCACATGACTGCTCAGCTAGTTACTTTTACATTTTTGGTTGGCCGAAGCAGGAATATTGTTAAAATTGAATTGGTGACGGAAACACAAACAGAAAGAATAAAATAGTATGGGACAACGTACATATATGTTAAAAACTTAATCGAAAAGTTTGTTTGTTTATGATTTATACATGACTGAAACATGACTGAAAACGTAATTTATCTAGGAAAAGATTTTAAGGAAACAAATATTTCCTTAATACACTACGCCTTCAAACTTCATTCGGATTGTCATCAAACCTCGTTAGTTCATGCAAGGAAGTCTATTATGTAGTCACATTCTTTCACTCTTTTTAAGGAAAGAAACAAGAAAACTGTAGTGTTTATTAAGCAATTGAGGGATAGGACAAGTATTTTAAAGAAAATATTTTATTCTTTCCCTCAAATGATAGGAATAATTTCTGATGTAAATAGTTTTCACTTTGCAACAATTTTTTTCGTCTTTAGAGAGATTCATTTTCTTGTTCCAATTTTCACGATACTATAATTGTTTTTAATTTATTATTTTTCTTTTCCCTTGGTTTTTACTAAATAGCAATATATAGTCGACTCCAGTTTTTACAGTTTTTATCGAATTAGAGAGAGAATAAAATTAGGGAGTGTGTAGAAAAGGTAGAAAAAATCGAATTACAAAGGGAAATGTTCGTTAACTCGGAAAAAAAGAATAAGACAAGGATCTTTTCGGACCTCTGGAAATAGTCATCAAAATTTGACTGTTTTTCATTCAGCATATTTTTTAAATAAACGGCCCTATTTACATCTTTTAATGCAACCATTACGTCGTATCCAAAGTTTGAAAAATATTTTAATCTTCTAATGTGCTAATGGCATTTAATACCTCCTTGTATGATTGCTTGACGAGTGATAATTCGTTTGGTTCATCGTCATTTGTCTTGTCATCACGCGAGTCCGCAGTTTTCCCGGTCACTTCGGTAATTATATCAGCATCAGACAAGTTCCAGCTGATAAATGCTTGTAAATCCACGTCTACATCCGTTCTTCGGCTGTCATTAGATAATCCACACGGAAGTTACCCTTTATTTTTACAAGATCCGCTTCCACCTCTCTTCCGACCTTTTCCTTTACTTCCAAATTAGCAAATGGATCATCTTCATCATTTCGGTCTCTTTCCACAGTTTCGCATGATATTCTTTCTGATATTTCGAAACAGTTCGTGAACGTTTGATTAGGAACAGAATATCATGCTATTCGGAACATTGTCATCGCAGTTAGTATTGAAAATTTACAAAGCTCGTTGTTTCACTCTAAATTTGGGATCTGCCTTTTCACTGCGGGAGAACGATAGTTTGCCTTCAAGGATCTAATAAGACATTGATCCTTCGGTTGCGTGATTGAAGCGGTGTTGGGAGAAAGGGAGATTAGCTCCACCAATTGCAAACATGATACCTAAGAATGAACAGGGAAATTATCGATAACCAAAAGCATTTTTTCTCCCGTTGGCACCAAACTTTCGATCTAGTTCTTTTACATTTTTTTTAAACAGTTCGGAATTCGTCCAGCCTTTTCTTTGAGCACGGTACAGCACAGTCGCATGGGATGTTTTTAAGACCCTTGAAGCAACAAGGAGTTAAAGGAGTTTCTTTTATAAAGTGGCATGTTTTGACCGGCAAGCACTGACAAAACAATTCGAATTCGCCGGCATTAAAAATATTCTTCAGCGGATAGCGGGACAAGAGTGTTGGTAAAGTTGTTTTCAATCATGGAGCCATCATTTTCCCAGTCACTTATTTCGCTTCACCCAAAATAGTCTGATGAAAATGAAAAGGTATGAAATATTTCATGAAGTGTAAAACAAAGCTTATTCTATAATTCTCTCTTTACAATACCAGCAGACCATGGCAGCAATAAATACCCCATCAATCAAGAATTTTTTATGTCTTAAACAAATACCATTGATTTTGTAAAAATGTTTTAACATGGATAATTTCTTTATGAATCATCATATATATGATAACCCATAAAGATAATATGCACTCCTTTACTTGATGAATTGGGAATAAAAGTTCCATATCAATTGGAGTTTTCAGGTAAAGAAAAAGAAATGGCTATTCTAAGAAAACGGCTACTTAAACTTTTGTAAACATATTTTAATAAAACATAACCCCTGTTGTTGTTGTCTGTTTCTCTAGCCATCCTTCTAAATCTTGAAAATTTTTGACGTCTAGTTTCGTTACAAAGTACAATGCCTTCACCTTGAAGGGAGGACCGTTAATTGGGACATTTTGTGATAGCAATTTCTTTGAACCATTGGAGAACTGCTTTATTAACCTGATAGCACTTGTCTGCACTGCCTTTTTTGAAAAGAATTAAGAATTTCAGATTTGTTTTTTTCTCAAGTGGACTCAGTGTTTTGTGGAACTTCAAACAGCGATGAAATTTTTTTGTTGGTTCTCCCCTTGTCAAATTTCAGCAAGGCTTTTATAGTGTAGTTATAGGTATTTTCACTCTAAACTTACGTCTCGTTTTCTCGATTCGGAAATTCGAGATGTGGTTCGCACCTGTGGTTAGGACTTTTCACACTCAAGAAATCGAATTAGAGAGATTAACGAATTAAAAATTATCGAATTATGGGGGTTCATTCATGACAGTTTCTTAAGGAAATTTGACGGTGACTTTTGATTTGATCAATTAAAAAGAGTATCGAATTATGGAGGTTCGAATTATAGAGAGTTGACTGTAAAGATAATTTTATATTGTTTTTACTGCTTACGTCATTTTATTCCATTGACCATTGTGAGAATAAAAAACATAGGATTGAATTAAAAAATTTCTTCTTTAATTAAATTTTATTTTAGATATTCTCAAACATGCTGTGCTTCTGCGGAGGTGAAGGTCAAGCACGTTTTAACCATAATGCTACTATGCATTCAAGATTCCTAACATCGATCTAAAAAAGTTTATACAATTGTCAATTAATAATGTTTTCACATTTTTCACGAAAAAGTGACTGTCCGTTGTTTACAAGAGAGCACATGTGCAAAAGGGATGACACTTATAAACATTGTTTATGCTAGAGAAGAAATTGATCTTACTTCATGAATTTGTGCCTTATAATAACACAAAAAACAACAGTCACAAAGGCAATAATAATAAACAACAACAACAACAACAACAACAACAACAAAAATCATTTTGTTATTTATAAAACACACAACATAACATCTGAAGTCATAAGTAACATAGACAATTTTTAGGCAGTCAGAGTGGCTCTTCCTCAATCCTACACCACCAAAACTTAAAGACAGTATATATACATGTGATAAGTTCTATAAAGTTAACAGCACTAAAACTGTTCAATAATATTTCTATATTTGTTATTTATAAACTCGCATTTCGCCTCTCTGTTTGTGGTACCTGAGGAGCGATAGCTTCTTTCATCTTGCCACAAAGTTGTTGAAATAGCAGGCGTTCGATCTTAATAAAAGCCGCAAAATTTGATTATGACATTTTGAATGCCAACCCGAATACCAAATCCGTGCCTTTTTAAACGGTCTAATATAGCAGTGTCCATTCTTAAAGTTCTTTTTTCGCTCCTTTTTATCTAAATATCTTTAATTTAGGAATATATACTATTTTATATCAGTATTATCAAATAACGAAGACTTTATTGTGGATAAAAAACAAAAAACTTTGTGTTAGCAATTTTTGTGGTCGAATTTTGAATTTTCTGAATGTTAGCTTAAGGTAGATCAAACAATTGGCTAACATAGCGATAATATACCAAAATTATTCGCAATACAAAATTACTTTTTCTCCGTCCCTACTATTCAGCCTAGCTTAAAGCCAGCTGGGTAGTTTAAACTACCAAGCTACTTTTAGTCGGGACTAGCTAGCTAGCTACACTTGCCCGATTTTTTTCAACACCTTCAGTCTATCATTGTAGTAGTTTATAAAAATAAAGTGCAAACATATTGTTACTGCACCAATAACATTTGTTTTTTTCTGACACTGTTTTTAATTTTAGCCAAGTTAGAAAACGTTTTTAGTCATTCATAATCTTAAATTCTGTTTCTTTTCGATAGACTACAGTCCATAAACATTTAAGAATGCTCTCGTTTAATTTCGTAATAATAAGGTCACAATTTAAAATTTTCTGCACAAGCGCAGTACTAGTGCCCAGACTACGTCTTAAAATGTCGGTAATAAGAATCACCTTAAAAAAAGTGTTATGCCAGACTACAACTTAACATGGTCTGTAGCGTTGCTTAATTTTGATCCAATGTCTTAGCCTTTGGCCACAAAATTGGTTGCATACTTGCTATATTTTTTTGTTGCTATGCGATTTCCCACTTATTCAGTTGTAATTTTCAACCTAAGAAGTGTTTCTCTTAAACAAGAATAATAGCCTGGAAATACTGACGAAATGTTTTTTTTTCTAGGACTTGGAACGTCATAGCACAATACCAAAACTGATCAGAATCCGTTCAATGCTTATTTCCCAAACTAACAAGAAAGAAAAAAACAAGTTATACTTTTCTACTTTTTGAACAAAGGCTGTCTGTTGATAGTACTCTTGTACCATGTTGTGTTTTGAATGTAATTGGATAAAGGCATATGACAATTAAGACAGAGTAGCTTATCTTGACGATTGAAGCGTGGAACGTATGGTAGAATTAGAGGAACCAGCTTGATTTAAGCATTTAAACGCGATTACAACATAGCAACAACATAAGTATAAATATAACACCAAGTATGTTGCAGTTTAGAACGTATTATCAACAGAGCTCAGAACAGGGAAGGATCGTAACCTGGTAGGCAGAATTTTTTTTATCTTCAACTTCCTTGATTGCATTTGAGTTACTCGAAATGTATTTTTAGATTGCATCAAAATGAAGAGAGTTTTAATTGCGTCAATGTTGTTATGCCTGTTTTGCACTGGTGATGCGGGTACAATATCTGTATGGCGAAATGGTCATAAAATTACCTAATGATGTTACCATGAACAATGCTGGAGTTACTGTGGAATTTCTTGGGTAAGTAATTGCTTATGTATTCACATTTTTACAAACAGCTAAATTAATGCGGATTCTGTTAGATTGAAGAAATCAATTGTTTAATATTTATTTACACACCCATTTGACAGGAAATTTATGTAGTATTTTGTTTCATTTAGACGTCTGGTGAATGGTGCTATATTGGAAAAGACAAAGGTAACAGATGGCTACCAGTGCCGCCGTATTGCACAAATGACGAAGCTTGCTCGCGTCACATGAGGTGGAACTATCCCCGCTGCGCCGGGTCTTGTACGTTGTTTTGAGTATTAAAAATGGATGCCAAGACATTGTTTTTTATTTTCTTTCTACGAAAAGACGAAACTTAATTTTTTCTTGTGTTTATTTTCTATCTTCGCATTGCAATGCCACTTTGACGGCATACACCCCATAATACATGCATTATACTTATATCTATGCATAACACTTTAAATGTTGGAAGATAGCAATGAAGTATGGTCATGCTTTTAAAGTTGCAAGATATGTGATGTGATCATGTAATTTAATTCATGTTAAATTTCTTTATTGTGAATTCGCAAATAATATTTCAACGTTCATCTCGCAGAAGTCACAAGGGAAATAAACATCATCAGCAACAGCCCGTAATGAGTCACGATCATATACAAACATACGAATAATTCAAGTGTGAATATCTAAGTTCGTTTCATCAAAATTATGCTTTATTTTCTTGAAGAAAATTTTAAAAATTTCTTGAAAAAGTCTTGTTTCTCATGAGAACAATAACTTTACTCAACCAACCAGGCAACCTTTTCCACATTAGAATTAAAAAATATGATTGAAATTGCTTTTCTTTTTCGTTAGAAATTGGATATATAGCGTATATTTCGTGTAGTTTCGTGTATAGCCACGCAAAGTTGGAGAAAGCCTCTATCATATGACAGTTAAAGGGAGAAAGGAATTCAATATATGTTATATCCGGTAAAAATATTTAAAAATAATAATAACAACTTTAAACCAATTAAATGTTTGTATTTACTATAGCCCCGTACTTTTCACATTATAGGATCTCAGCTTGGTTTTGACATCTTTCATTCCAAACATTAGCACTAAATGCTTTTTAATTATCATTATCAACACGCGGTTGTTCTTTTGCTCGGGTTAGCCACTTCTACAATTTTTATATGACCCATGTTTGTCAGAGATGGAGGTAGTAGACACTGACAACGATGTTTATGTAAAACAATTAAGAAACAGATTATAACAAAAAAGGCTGTATAAATCCAACTACAATAATGTTTTTGTCGGATCGTTTGATCGAAGCAGCTTAGAAGAGTGAATTAAGGCGACTGTTTGAAATAAGCTAATTATGTTCTTTCACTCAGTAATGGTATTATACAGCTATTAAATTATAAAATAGCACCTATTAGAAAGTAAAAGCCTATGAATAAATAGTGTCTTTTAATTAAAAAGGTCTTGTAGTGTAGGCAAAAATAAAAATATTGTAGGATTCTGACCTGGTAAGCAAATTTCATTTATTTACTGTCCGGTTTCCATGATTAAATATTAATTTTTTCAAACTGAATTTTTAGACGGTTTTTTTTGTTTCTATCAAGATGAAGTTTTATTTATTTGTGTCAATGCTGATGTGTCTGCTTTTTACTGGCGTAACGGGTACAACCTCTGTATGGCGAAATGGTAATAAAATTAAGTATGGATGTTATGAGCACAATTTTTGGAGTTACTGCGGAGCATCTGGGGTAATTCAATTTTTTGTTATATTATTACAGGAATGTTCAATATCCAACCTAGAATGGTGCTAGGTTGGTGGAAATATGCACCACCATTCCATCCAGTGCCAAAGGATTGTAGACGTGATCAAGATTGCTCGCGTCACATGACATGGAATTGTCCTCGTTGCGCTTCGTTTTGTGCTTTGTTCTGAACATCGTTATATGTTTGTATTATATGATTTGAAGAGATGAGCACGAGATTAATTTAATTTGATTTTGTTAAACTTGGCATGTCATTTCACATGGGTAAGCTAAAATGCTTGTTGTATACACTATCTGAAACATATAAATAAAATATTAATACTATAATGTAAAGGATTAATTTATATATGTCGGTATTACACCTACACAGCTGCAATTACACGGACAAATTAATTTCATCTAATCCAATCAACTGTTTTTGCATTCACGCTGGTAAGGAATCTGCTGTGTTATTACGCAAGCACATCGGTGTTGTATGAATCGAACAATCTCCAAGAACAACCACACAACAACACTTACTACAATTTTGTCCTTAAGAAAAGTAACATTTTTTTGGCAGGTTATGGAACAATTGAAAACGACCGCCTTCGAAAGACACCAATAATAGGTCACCAATAATTTGCTTAGTTTAATTTTCGTCATGTAAAAGCATTCTTTTTAGTAAAGTATAATGAATGCTGAACATAAGAAGTTTAAATAACATGTCTCTGAGCGTGAATGTTCGCGTAAAGAAATAAAGAAATTTTTTTAATAGCCAACTGCTTAAACGAGAGATATAAACATTCTGACATTTTATTTCATGTTGTAGATGATTTTAAGAAGTAAACTGTTTTGCAAACTAAGTAAAAGGGATTTTTTCAAATAATATCTAGTAATATATTCAAATAACTCCCCCCCTGGCCGCCTATTCGAGAGGGGCGCTTATGCAAGAAGGGCGCTTATTCGAGAAGGGCGCTTATTCGAGAAGGGTGCTTATAAAAATTTACAAAAATGGTGAGCGCTTATTCAATAGAGCTGCTTAATACAGGGTAAACGCTTAAATGAGCAATTACAATAGGTGATTAAACCTGGCGTATTTGTAGAAAACAATAAAAACAATATTTAAAAAAATACCCCCGTCCTAAAAACAAATGAATTTTCCCCGTGAAGTATCAAATATTTGTTACAAAATTCGATACCATATATTTAATTACTAGCGCCAATAAAAGTTAAGAAAAGGCAAAGATTGTAGCACTTAAAACATACCGAACAAAAAGGTAAGCATAGTCGAAGGGTGTCTTATATCGAAAGAGGCTAAATGATTGCTTGTGGGTACAAACTTGACATAATATTTTGGACATAATAGTACAGTTTAATGAAAAACAATTCTAGTTAAAATATGTTCCCTAGAAATCTGGTTAATTAAAATCTTATGTGAAGGTCGAAAGATTAGCTATGAAAAATTAGCTTAGTAATAATACTTTTCTAGGCTTGTTTATATTCTAAATAGCATACTGACGTTTTCAAATGCTAGCCACTTATCATTATGATCCAATTTATGTCAGAACAAGGAGGTTTAAAGAGAGAAGGAGATACATCTCAGCAACGTCCATTTAAATTCTATTCAAATTTCTTTTGTTTACGTGCTCCTTTGAACCCATCCGTTGCGCCGCTTTTGCTGTATTTTTACATGCCGAGTGTGAGACGAGTGTTTTAACGACAAAGCAGAACTTTCAAAAAACATATTAAAAGCTATACCGAATATAAATAAAACACATGACTCTGTTGAGCTATAAGAATTAATGCTGGTGAAGTTTATTATCCCCACTTGCAAAACGATTCAGCTGGTATTTGGAGCTTATATTGTGTAAATTGTTGCCCTGAGATATGGTGTAATTTTATATCTTGTAGATGTTTCTGTATGTTCCCTCCTAGCACAGAGTCAGTTACAAGATTGATAAAACTTTAAAAAAATATTACTGCAGGGGTTGCATATTAGTACATATTTTTTTCTTCAAAGTTATTGAATTTTCGGTATAGAATCGGTGTTCGGTGACTATTGTTTCTTTCATAGAACAAAAGAAAATATTAATCATTCGTTACTATCTCTAATTATGCCTTTTTCGTTGGGCAATGATTTACTTTTATTTCTTCGCGTTTTTATTTTCTAATATTGTTTTTTTATCTTTATGTTACCATAATTTCCCTTATATTCGGCTGATTTTACTTATTTTCTGCATGTACCACCAGAAATGTTTAAAAACTGATTTTAAACGATCAAAATACAAACCAAACGAGTTTTTACCGCTAGAAAATATAATTTATAATTATGCAGAAATAACAATGATCAACGGTTACTTTTATAATTTACACGCGAGATTTCAAAAAATTTGTGTACGAAACTGAATTTGAAAACAATACAGCAACCTGCAAATCGGCAACGGATGGTTTCAATAGAAACTGCTGAGATGTATCTCCTTCTCTTTTTAAACCTCCTTGGTCAGAAGCAACGTAGCTATATAATTGCTAAGATTGATTTGTTGCTACCAAAAATAATTGCTTATACAAGCCTTTTCTGCTGATAAAAGTTTCATAGCCGATATTATACCTTGCCATTGCGGAAAAATCTGTTTTCCGTGCAATCACGATACATTTTATATAAGGGCAATTTCTTAAAATACGACCTTCAGCTTTTGCCAAAAAATGAACAGCTTCAGGGTCAAATTATTCCATGCAAAATAAAGAACTACCTTGGTTTGAACTTTACCATCAGATATGAACAATTCAAATATAAATTCTTCTGTAACTCAGTCCCACGTTAACGATTGCCTGTGGTCGTTTCTCTCTGGCTCAATTCTTTTTTAACGCAATTATATAGCACTACTAACAACAAAAGCCACCTTTTTTCATACATTTCGAAATGAATTAAGATAAAAAATGCGCAAATAAGAACAAACGAAAGCTGAGTGCTAAAGTTGTGTTCTGTCTTCTAACAATAAAATTAGATAAAATCAGTTTCAACAAAGCTTGAAAAATAGGAACAGCCAGTCTAGGACCGGTATTCACCGTTTTTTAGCTATAAAAGAAAAGCGCATACGTGGAAATTTATCTTTAGGATGCACTTTTCAAAACTCATTTCACGGACCAAACTTTAGTTAAGATAAATTGTCATATCAGTACATTGAAAAAATAAATTATACATATTTTTTTTTAAGAAACCAAGCAAAATGCCAAGCAGTACATGTTTTTAAATTTTTGAGGTTGTTTTACTAGAACAACTTTCCTAACAAGTACTTTAATTTTCACGGTGTCTATGAGATGGATAATCAATCATAAACATGATTTTAACACAACAAAGATACATTTATGGCCATCTATACGAGAACAGATGAAATAATTCCATTTTTGACTTTAACTCATCATCTAAAATGATGTTTATTCCGTTGGAATTGTCAACTTTTATGGTAACAATTTGTCAGGATAATCGCTGTTCGTAAATTTCTTGATATACCAGGTAATAAACCGTATATGCCATTTGATGCCATTAATTCATGTGAGGAATGTGTGAACAAAATTCCCTAATAAAAAAAAAAAAAAATTTTTTGGAAGCCAAGCCACGGCTTTGCCGCTTCCGATGTTAATAAAATTGCTTTCACAGACGAGGTTTTATAACACAAGACAAGATTTAATAAGACTAGCAGCACGAGGGCAAGCTATCAGTCAGTTCCCTGTGATGTATAGGTCTAAGTGTGGTGCATAGTCTATTTCAGTAATGTGGTAAACATATTATGTGTATTAGAGCTTTGAACGTTTTGGGAATATATGATTCGGGAAAGGTGTGTTTCGCTACTTGACCCTATTCGTGCTGGGCTATTTGAGGGCTATTTAATGCTCATCAAATTCGCGAAAATAGATAAAAATCAGCTTGTATTTATGACTTTTGAATATCTTCTTATATTTTTGTTATTGATTTGTATTCAGTCACGAACGAAAAATATTGCATTAATATATATTAAGACGTCTCCAAAAGCTTTATAAAAACAACTTAAATTCTGGAAAATTTAAAAAAACTTTAGGATATTTAAAGAAGTAAAATTCTGGAAAATGAAAGCTAAATAAAAATTAAGAAAAGTAACAAAATACCAAGGTGTAAAAGCCCATAAGAAGTTTTTTAAAAAAGTTGAACAAGGAGGCTGACGCAACCTCCAGCGCGAATAGGGTAATTGAGAAAAATAGAGTTGTTTGGACAACAATTTAATTATCATGGCTTTTAACCCAACCAGGGCATTTTGCCTTATTGATAAAGTTGATAGAGGCAAAAAGGCCCTGGGACAAGTTCGGCACATGATCTCTTCTAATCTCTTTAATAATAGCCGGATTCCGTCTGTCCGTTCGTGCGTCTGTTTGTCTTTTTGTTACGGTAATACGAAATGCGATATATAAAGGACGGGCGACCCCGTTGATTTTTCCACGGGTTAACGTCTGTCCGTTCGTGCGTCAAAAGCGACTTGTGTTAACCACGCACGAAATACTAGCCCGCTAGCGCAGGGACGAAAACCCGTCGGGCCCCCGCTGGCACAGGGACGGGTTCCCGCTGGTCTAATCAGGAGCGGAGTTTTATATAAATGACCAATCAGAAACTAAAGCTCCTTATATTCCTTAACGATTTTTACGTTCCCCTAATATCGGTCCGAAATTTGGCAAGCAGATTGGACCAACTCATTGCTGGAGAAAGAAAAGTTTCTTAACTGTTTGCTTTATTTTTTCTTTCTGATACTTCCATTTTTGTAATATTTGTTTTCTATATGTTTTTACATGCTAAGATAAATATATTGTCACGTTTTGTATCCATGTACAAATCTTAAACGCACCATTTTTAGGTTTTTTGGCTAGGAACGAAGATTTTGAAGGCTAGCTAGCTGGCTAGCTAGAGCCTTACTTATTACTATTCCGTATAGTATAAGAGCTTTTTATCCTAGCCAACATTTATTTTGGTGTTGAGGCTCTTCCTATTTAGCTACCTCCTTAGCTATATCTTTGGCTAAAAAGTGAAAGTATAAAAATGCAGTTTAGCTACAACAATATTCTTAAGCAATAATTTTTATGCTAAATGCAGTTAGCTAGAACTACATATTTTATTATTTTTCTGCAAACTTTTTCTGCAAATGAAATGGCTGAGCGATTGTTTTGGCTGGACGGGTAACGACAGGCTGTTCCCTGTGTTTTTATTTAAACCGAAGTTGCAATGAAGATTTTTGGAAAAGGATAATATGCCTATACGCCTGTTCAACTACGTTTAACTGTACTAAGAACTTAGCCCAGTGTTAACAACAGTTTGTTTGGAAAAGGCTGTTACGCCTATGCGTAAAATTATATTTTAAACTTTCTCGGTAATCACCCCTGTACGGATGTGCAACACTGTTTACCTGGACTAACCGCTCAGCCCTGTGTTAGCAATGGACTTTTTATTGTGTTTTTATTAAACAGAGTCTGCGAGAAAGTTTTTTTCAAAAGGGAGTTATCCATATATGTCTGTACAACACCGTTTAACTTTACTAAGCGCTCAGCCCGGTGTCACGATTAATTTTTGAACTTTTAAAAAAACTTATTCCACAAAATAAAATAATATTGACCGATTGTTTTTGTTATGACAGGGTAACAACGGTTTGGAAACACTATTTTTATTTCAGCTATCGTTGCGGGAAAGTTATTTTTTGAAAAATATGTTACAGTCGCAACACTATAATGGTGTATGCGCTTCACTTGATTTACGACATACTATATACCAGTACTAAAGCGCTTCACCTGATCGTGTGGCACAGTTTACGGCTCTTCTTAAGCGGGTCACACCTTGACTTGTGGCTTACCCCGGCGTTTCGACGCCGGGTTTCCCGGCTAGTCTGTATTATAATACCCGTATACGTCTGCCTGTCTGTCTGTCACGCAAAATGGTAACCGCAGTAGCGAGACACACGAAATGCGGTAAATCACGGGTGAACCCTTGGATTTATCCACGGGCCACCGACTAGTTTATGATAATTGCACATGAATAATAATGTTTGAACAGCTATTTCTCTGCAACAATTTATTTCTGACCTGCGCAGGAGTTTTATGTAAACAAGAATACAACAAAAATGGCGGCCGATTTATTTTGTGACAGTGGGGGTGGATAAAAAGACCAGCTAAAGTTTTGCATTAACTTTAGGGAGGCTCGTTTGAGAAATATGTTAATAAAAGATACCATTTTTAGTTGTACATGATATAAAGCAAATTTATCTCGATAATTAAATTGATATATGCGAGGTGTTTTTCTTTCCCTGCGAAAATATTAGTTAGCTACCTAGCCACGGCTGTTTCGTAGCGGACAAGAATGTTACGAAAAAATAATCCGATTCACCCTCTCAGTTAAAACAGGATATCTCCAGAACGAAATAAGATTTATATATTCTGTGAAAGGAATAATTTTTTGCACCTGTCCTAAATTGGTAAATTTAGGCCAAATTTTCTAAAAATGTCTTAAAAATTATCATTTAGATGAATGTCTTCCACAATATCTCTGAAATGAAGTAAAGAAAACACCATTTTTATGGTCCACTAGTTAGGTTAAATATCTGGAATAAAAATAACTTAATTTTATTGCTGTCCGAAATTGTCCAAAAGGTTATTTTTAGGCTAGATATTAGAAATATGTGAAAAACGGCCTTCAGAGCCTCAATGCATGCTTAAAGTCCGTTTATTAACTGAAAAAAGAACATTACTTTGGATTCTGAGGCAATTAAAGATGATGTACATGAAATATTAAACTGTCCAAAATTGTCCAAAGAGTCACTTTATGGTCCTAATGTGACAAATATTTAATTAAGTGGCTTTTAGAACCATTTTAAATCTTTTAAATTTTATGTGGGCAAAGGAGCTAAATTATCTCTCACATTTCTGAGAAACATTTTGTCGGCTAAAAACCATTTCATCGTGACGTGCGTTATTTATAATCTCTTGCATGCATTTTTTTGCCTGTCGATTTTTCTCATTTTTTCTAGGCACGCGCAAAAATCTCGTAAAAATGTAAACATTGGAATTCGTGTATATAAGTAGGTAAATATAATGAGCTTATTTGATATACTAACATGGCCCATGGAATGTACATTAAGGCACTAACATGTAAACTGTATTGAACTTTTATTAGCATTGCCTTTTAAATACAGAAAGCTGTCACAAATTTGTCATATTACAAATTTTATTCCTATTTACCCATATACTTAAGGATAGACAAAAAAATATTTTTATTACCTATACTTTCTAGGTTTTAGAATTTGAGCAATTTAAATGAGGCCGATAAATCCGGACCAAATAAGAACAAACAAGTAGGTTTTTTCACAAATTCTTCTTCTAAAGCCAATGAACCATACTGAGATAATATAACATCAAAAGGTCATATTATTATATTTTTGGCCAGCGATTGATTACACTCCACCAGAATATTTTTACATATCGTAGCTAAGTACAAATAGCATAACATGGCAAAAGTTTACATTTTAAAACTGGTAGGACTAGAGTTTTAATTCTTGGTTCTCGGTTATGATTAAAAGAGAATACGAAAAACTTTTGGAGAAAATAAGTTGCATATTTGGATTTATCATCATAAATTATATATGATAGGAAATTTTGAATAATCTATATATTAATACGCCTTGTGTGTGTGTGCGCACGGTGAGGCCAACGACCAAAAATCACGGGTCGCCGTATCTCACGGAAACAAGTTGTTTATCAAGTGAAAAATAAAACCGAAGCGAAGAAGGTTGTCCCTTTTACAAATTAATCCTGAAGCATGCCAATGTTTACTCATCATCAGCAGGTTAGCTAAAAGCTTATTTGTTCTTCTATATTTTCATTTTTGTGCTCTGGGACCGAGGTTGCTTACTTTTATAAAACGGCTATCGAATTCGAATATGAATAATTAGAATCTAAAATGTCAAAAACAAAACTGTTGTCGAGCGAGTATAAAAGGTTAATGATGTTGTCAGAAATATTTTTTTAAAAGACGAAAAAAGTACGATGATATAACGGCACAAAGAGAACTGATTGGAAATGTATCAGACAATTGTATGCTTTTTCAATTCGTTCTCTTTGGGATAAAGCGAAGTTTAGTAATTGAATTAAAAAACTGATTGGAGTTTTATTCAGAGAACGCTAGCTAGCAACCTACTGAGAAAGTCAAAGAAAAGTAGGTGCGTTGTTTAGAGTATCTGGTACAAAAATGGATTTAGGTGTATAACGATTTTTTAGCCGTTTTAACTTTTCGGGCTAAACTTTCCCTTAAATATTAAGTTCCTTGTTGAGTCTTGAGCCGAAAAATATTTTCTTTAAGCACTTTTTTTGTGAGAATATACTCTGAACAATGCGTCAGAAGTTCACAATATCCTAAGAATATGTCTAAGCTTGATTGTTTGTTTTAAATAGAAAAATTTGTATGATGCACAAAATTGATCAGAGGTTTACTTTTTTATTGCATATAAAACAAACTGAATTTTTTCGTCCAAAGCAGAGGGCCGTTAAGGAACAGAATTTTCCATTAGCTATAGCAAGTTATAGCAGGCTTTATTTTAAAAGGCATTATATATTTTCAGGCTTAGTCATGCTAAGAACATATTAAAAATAATGAGGATAGTATTTGTCAGAAAAGGTAAGAACATTAAAGCTGAAATGAATACACGCTATTCTTATAAAAACAGCGTGTATATCCCAAAGAAAATATATATAAACTGTAAAAAGTAATTTTCTGTTGTTACTGTTTTCAACACTACATAGTGTGGTGATTCACTGTTGTTGTCGGTATTCTAAACAAAAAATATGTAAACGAACTTAAATCGATGTTTACATCTGTTAACGTTACAATCTTGAGAAATATATTCGATTCCTAAATTCGAAAGCACTCCATTTTTATCATGCACAGCACGTTTGCGCTGTTTTCTTGATACAGAAAATCAAAATAATTGATTTTCTTGATTATGAATTTGGTTCTGTTAGGAAAACTGTTTCTTTAATATTTTGAATTGAAATATTGCGTAGACATACAATATACGGAAATGATTTAAGTTCATAATTTCTTACATTTTGTGTAAAACATTGGAAGGGTTGCTGTATGCAATAGACTGAATATCTCATTTTGGTATGAGTGTTACAAACAGTACAGTGGACGGTACACAAGAAAGCAGACGCAACTATGCGAACACACGGGACTGTAGAATACAATGCGGTACGCAGTTCGGTCGGTCAAGTACAGTATGATGTTTCATAGCTTAAACACAAAAGGAAAAAATGGACAAAATAATACACGTACAAAATACATAAACCATAAAACACTAACTATTGCGTCGTACCACAACGCTTGCTGTGGTACGACGCAATAGTTTATTCCGCTTGTAGAAATTCTTTACGTTAAGATTCCACAGAAAAAACTACGATATTTTTGTTTCTGAACTTTAGCAGACGCTTGTCCTACTCGTAGATTAGAAGCAATGAGAGAAGTGCGCGCGAAAAAACTATCAAAACCAATTAAAAATAATCTGGCATGACGGGCCCCTATCGCCGAGACGGATCTTCATCGTTTATACTGTTCAAACCACTCCCCACCAGTGAGTACTCGTCTACGAACGAATTTCAACAAGTTCTAATTTCGTCCATCTAGTAACGTTTTATTTGATATAACCGATTATCTTGCTTACGTCGAACTCGTTGTAACGTGTTGTAACGTGAGTGTAATTACATCGTGTATGTACGTCATTCCAGTTTCTTCATCGTCGCTTTGTAATATCGTTTGTCCAAGATTGATCATCGAATTTCACAACGTCGTCGTTGTTTGTTTACGAATTATGTACACATAAAGAACACAATTCACCGTCGTATGCAAAGCATACTTTAGGTGACATTTTCATTTAGCACTGCGTTCCAGTAACGCAAGTGATCGGATGGGACGAATGTAATTTCCATCAGCAGTTTTAACTTCTGCAACCCTGTTGATGCCATCGTTGCCAGGAAACATTTTCACAATGCGTCTTAGCGGCCAATGATTTTTCAAGACGTTCTAATCTCTAACTATCACGAGGTCTCCTTCTTTAAATTGGTCGTCATTTGTATTCCATTTAGCACGTGTTGTCAAAGCAGGCAGGTACTTTAAAGGAAGAAAGTGTTTGCGGAAGAAAGTTTTGCGGTTTTTGCGGTTTTTGCGGTTTTGGCTCGAATCGCAAAAGTTTATTCCCGCAAAATGTTGTGATATTAGTTTTTCCCGCAAAATTTTCATAATTATCCCAACCGCAAAAGTTTTTTCCAAAACATTTTCCTTAATTATTAGAAGAGAAATTCCTCCGAATTCCTTTGACTAACCAAATTACTTTCTATATATTAATAGACTTTTTGTGATCTAATTCAGAAAGAAAAAAAATGTTTTTTTTAAAGTGAACCATTCCTTTAACACAAATACAGTGAAAGGGAAGAAATTTTGGTACAAAGAAATATTTCAGGGAGGATTTACTTTGCCGAACTTAACAAGGAGAAATAGTTTTAACAACTTGTCTCTTTTTCAACATGAAAATAATAGATACAACAAAGATCTACGTTAAAAGAATACGCGATCTTATAGTTCAGCTTCATCATTAAATTCATCAAAAATATTGAAAGCACCCCGATCTTCGAAGTTTTCGAAGTCCGGGTTTTCCCAGTACTCTTCCTCGTCATCGTCGTCTGAGTCGTTCTGCCTTGAATACCCAATGCTCTTTTCTTCGGAAGACATAGCAAATGCGGTAATCGGTATAGGAACTTCATAATCTGTAGCATCTTTCATAGGGGAAATTTCTTCGAAAGGATCTATGGAAGGAAGGTTGGATAGACCAAGGCGGATTGCATCTCGTATTCCTGCGGCTCTCCAACCACTTTCGATAACTTTATTTGATTGGTTGGTCATCTGGTTATAGAAATGGGTTATCCATTCAGCGTGTAATGGCTTGATGAGCGATAGGCGAAGTTTCACATCAATTTCATCAATTGGAACTCCTTTATGTAGCTGAAGGCTAATTTGCTGTGTATACCAACCACTAAATTTCTGCGACATGAACTTCTTGGCGTAGCCATTCACTGTCAGATCAAGAGGCTGGTAATACTTAGTCATATTCGGAGGGACATTTGTGACTAGTATTTTATTAGCGTTTAGACGATCAAGCACTTCGCTGTTTTTTTGTCCAGTAAACACATCCATTATTAATAAGGCATACTGGTCATTTGGAATGTCCTCAGAAGAGCGGATCTTTTTCACGTACGGTATGATGATTTCATTAAGTAGCTTGAATAATTCAGTTGTGTTAGAGTAGTGCTTCGGGTTAACACTTAGCGAAAACGATTGTGGGAATTGATATCTGGGGAGACTTTGAAGTGTTTTACCACCATAAATGAGTTAAATGGGCAAAAACTCTCCAGATAAGGTAATGACAAACGTTGCAGTGATCGTTCTCTTATCGTCGCACCCATATATCGTAACGTTGGTACTTCCTTTCTTAGCCATTGTGAACTTTTTACATGGAACCAAATAAGAAGGGGTCTGGTCGAGATTCATTATTAATGAATCTGGTATATTATGCTTCTCAACATTGGAAAGGATGTCGTAAAGAAACTGGAATTCGATCTCTTTACGGGCTTTATCAGGTATTTCAACCTTTGCGGAGGTGTTCTTTCGTCGAACATAACCCATACGGATGAAAAGGCTCTTTGCCCAAGATGATGATTCCAAATCAATCTTCCCAACTAATGCGTTGGCGGCGGATACGGCAATTGCTCTTGATATAACAGCACCCCGATTGCCTGCTGCCCGTAGGTATTTTTGTACCATGGCATCCAGTTCACCAAGCAACAATGGTCTTCCGGTTTTAGTTTTGTATTTGGTCAAAGCCTTACTAGGTGTGGTTTCATTTTCTTTTCTTTCATTCAAGGAGTTTTCGTATCGCTTTTTAAAGTAGCGGGCGGAAATTTCTTTTAAATCGTCTTACTGCAGACGCTGGACCATGCTCTGAGGAGTATTTCCCAACATCATAGCGATCCGTATCTTTCCATTTGAAGTAAGTTTTGCTCGGTTGCTGTTCTCCACTAACGGCTGTATTGATAACATCAAAATCAACTGCACCCAAGCCCGTATCTACTCTTGTAACCCAACTGGCGGCTAAGGAAAAAGATTATGTGAAGGTTTATACAGAAACTGGTAATAGTAGATGCGGTGCTCGAACGCGAGCATTGAATCAGCCGAAAACATATTGAATTACAGTGTTGAACCATGAGAAGAAGCTTTTCACACAGATTTGCTTTGTTTACCTGGTTGGTTACTTTTATCATTATTTGTTTCATTACGATTCTCCTTTTCGATAGATACTTGTAAAGACTCTTCTTTCTCTTTCTCAGCTTTCTTTACGTAATTTCTCAGGAAAGACATTATTTCGCACCGGTTACTGTTCTGAATCGGTTTCTTTTCTTTTATCAATCACAACACGTTTTTATTATTGATATTCGAATATGAAATCCCTAACCAATAGAAACCAACTCTTTCCGGTGTGTTCGATTGTTTTTATTTTTTTTACAGTCGGAATATTTTTCATTCATTCATAAAATTTAGCAATGTCTTACGATAAAGTGATTGAGAACAGCCGCTGTTTGTGGGTACCATTATTACCGCTGGTTTTGGAAACCAGAACCTTCGCAAAGGTTGAACTGTGTCTTTGAAGAGGGTAACCCATTCGACTCGTTTGCCATAAAAGTATGTGAAATTGGAAAAACTGCAGCTGTCGGACATCTTCCGAGAGAAATTTCTCGGGCAACGAAATTTTTTGTTGATCCAGGTGGAAGATTATCAGTTACTTTAACGAGTGAGCATTATCGAAGATCGCCGTTGGTTCAAGGGGGAATGGAAATAGGCTGCAAAGTCACAGCTTCAATCCCTGGAACTTGCATTAATATTCTCATACTAAAAAAGTATCAGGATATAATAGAAGAGAATTACACATAACCCAAAGAAGAAACCATACTAGGTTCGTATTTGCTTGTGGTAGATCAAGAAGCAAGAGTGCCCTCGACTGCAACAAAAACGAACACAAACAAAAAAAAGAGAAAAAGTGAAATTGAGCGCACCAAAAAGTAAGGACATTCGGACATTTTTCAATCAACAACGAACAGTAGAAAAACAAAAAGAGAGTGATGATCAGCAGAATCGGCAAAAGAGTGAAACAACTATCGTCATTGATTAGTATTTTAGTTGTATTATTTTCTTATTATTTTTTGTTTACATGTAAATTATTATTTTCCATATGACATTCTACATCATGGTTATGTCTCTTGAAAGAAAATCTAGATTAACAGCTCTAACGATTCTTTATTTCAGTCTTTTCGATACAGCATTTGTTTGAATCATAATCTGGTCTGTTAAGCTACTCCGAAAAATATTACTCACATTTGGCAAGCGGAAAGGTTTTTTCCCGCAAAAAAGGATTAATTTTCACGAACCGCAAAAGTTAATTCCCGCAAAATGCAAAAATTTTGCGGTTCGACCGAACCGCAAAACTTTTTTCCGCAAACACTTTCTTCCTTTTCCTCAATCTATTCCAAAACATATTTGAAGCAGCCTTTACGGCTCTCCATCTTTTACGATTTTCGAGGTCAGTAAATATAGAATCTACAGGTGTAATTTGCGACACTCTCCCAATGAGAAAATGATTTGGCGCTAGTGCTTGGTAGTCATCTGCATCATTGCTGATATAAGTCAATGGTCATCTGTTGACGGTTGCTTTTTCTTCAGTGAAAACGCGATCACGTTTAGTGATTTTTACCATAGATTCCATCGCTCCATCATCCATGGTGAAAATGGTGGATTAAATATCCATTCGATACTTCTCTTTGTTAACTCTTTTCGAAGTTTTGTCTCATTCAAATTCGTTACCAGCTCCGTCAGTTCACGATCTGCGCCGACGAAGCTGGTTCCGTTGTCACTGGTGATTGTTTTGGGGTTTCCTCTTCTTGAGATGAAACGTCGAAGTGCAAGAATGAAACTAGCAAAGCAAGTATAAATATTAGCAGATTTCGCTTTTTACGTAACGGTTGTTAGACGCCTTTGATTTTGTTGGACATGTTGCATTTTTATTTTATTTTTATTTTATTCGTTGCACCTGCTTATATTTTCTAACGTTTTGGTTTCTACGGGTATAAATATAAAGTAATGCAGACTGTGAGCACCCTTGATCCCAGAGCTTTTTTTCTCTTCTTGCCGTCCTGTTATAAAAAAGAAACAAAGAGCCGAAGTTGGATTGTGAGTTTTAAAAATTCAAATTATTATGTTGTATGTTTTTGTTTGGTATCCCTTACATGCATTCAATGAGAGATTCAGTGGATTCATTCACCAGAATTCGGCTGGTATATATATGATTACTAGAACAGGCTTTATTATATTTTAAAATTTATAAGAGTTTGACTGTAATATTCCACTGTAGTGAATAATTTTCACTGAAGTTGATTTGTGTAGTCATTTCATCATAAAATGTTTTAATGTTTTGCTACTAATAGGGGCAGTTTACTTAGTGTATAAACTTGAAAAATGCATGATTCCATAGATTTTGATGCTGAATTCAAATATGTTGGTCATTTTGGTTGAAAATGATCAGAAGATGTAAAGCATGTTAACTCGGACCCGAGAATAATCCATAAATTAAGCATTACAACCTGTCCTTCTTAGTTTTGATTGTTGTTGTTGTGGCACAAATTTTGACACATTTTGCTAATATGCAGGGTATTAGAGAGATTTGTGTGAAACTAGAGTACCCAGCTCTTCTCATACCATTTCTAACGTTTTCTCAACAAAATCACCGACCTGAAAAATAATAGCTATTGAATATGTCGTTAATGTGTGGTTATGTGTTGATGTCACGCTATCTAGGTATTTATATAGTACACGGCACAGGCCTTTTGTCAATATTAACCAATCAAGCTAAGCCAGATCAATAGAGTAAAGTCAATAATATTCTGACAATTTTGCTTCCATCGAAAAAAAAGTTTCTTTGATGTTGTGTCTTTTTTCGCTCGCCATTTCTATATCTTGCTCTTAAGGCCAGCGTCCAATTTGCATCTCATTAACTTTGGAATTTCAGTATGTATAGTGTATCTGGGCATTTTTGTATCTGGCTCATTGTTGACCACTCCTTAATAACGGCTCAGGCGCCACAAGACCCTGAGGACGAGGTTGCTTTCAACCTTTACTGGGCTTTCAGTTTGTGTGAGATAATTTTTTCCTCTATTAGGTAGAATTTCGTAAAGGTAAGGGAGTGTACATTGTATAATGACCTGTAATTTTAAAACAGCTATTGTAATTTTCGTCACCTCCCTATAATTTTGTCAACTCCGACTGGCAAAACAATTTCGGACGATGAATAACTTGGATCGGTTTTTGCCAAAAACAACGTTATAGACAGGTAGTTAATGACACAAAAATAAAAGATCGTGCTGTTTATATATTTCTAGAAAACTAATCTTTAGTATTGAAATAACGCGGTTACATGCAAAGTTTATGTAAATTGATAGGAATGAAAAATTATCACAAATGGGAAAGCACATTTCTTAATACAATATAAACTGGTTTGTCTATCTATACTGAGGCTTAGTTAAAGCTTTCTAGCCAATCAGCGCTGTGAATTTTCTGTATAAACCGACTGAAAATAGATATCAGTTAATAACAAAGTACATAGGCGATTTTGTAAGCAACAGTTGGAGTGCAATTGGTTTAAATAGGGTAAGTAGAAAAGGGTCTATAGCGATTTTTTTACAGACTTTACTTCAGTTTTATCCACCAAGCGTGGCAACAATTAAAACATGACTACGATTGGCGCACAAGCATAGGGGAGCAAGAAGACCCTTAACTTCGGTGAATAATCGGCAAGCATTAAGCGGGTTAGAATCAACTGAAGAGATGGGTGCAAAGGGTAATAATAATTTTGCCTCCTTCTATTCGCTTTGATGATCACAACAAATAAAAATAACATTTTATAATACATAATTTGCGTTGTTCTTACATCATAACCTCTTGAATTTGCAAAAACGTTAAAGCTTATATCCCAACGCTACTCGTGCAGATTAATTTTGTTACTTATAGACATATGCGTTACACACAAACGCGTAGTGGACCATATTCATAACTTTTAGAAAACAAAAATTATTTTCAAAAGCCCTACAACTTGTTATAAAATTTTAAATTTGATATAAATTTAGTAAAATGTGTTTATTAAACCACCGCAGTGTCATTCATTACAACTTCAGCTTCATCAATTATGGCTATCAAATTACGGCTGTATGACTGTGATTGTTCCATCCTGATCATATTTCAAAGAGTTATCCTTGATTTTTGATTGTTGAAACTGCAAGCACTTTTTACCTGATTTAAAAGTGTAGGCCGCACATACGTTATTGTCTTCACATGATTTCATGCAAACTGTTTCGTTACTTGTTCCCACACCAAGATCCCGCGAAACTTCACGCGAAAATGTGGCGTTTTGGATTCGCAATTTCTGATCAAGAATCTTCATAGAATTGAGAAATATAAAACACGATAATGAACGTGACAGGCTTAAGGTGTGTATTTTTGGACTTCCCTCGTATAAATAGCACACAGAATCGCCGAAAGTAGATGCCACGCATTTAGGCTCGTCGATACATGTTTCGATGCAAATTTCAGAACTACCCCAAATTTGTTTATAGAAGGTATACCCAAACTTGATACCTTTAAATTTGATATAATCTGCAGTAGAAATGTTGCAAGAATCCACTTTGCCATCTTTAAAAAGCTTTTCACAGTAACTTTTTTTTGCTTTTAAAATTTTCTTTCTGATGCTATAATAATCGATCCCACTGTTTCGCATATATTTCGCTGTAAAAAGATTTTCTATGGATTCCATTTTGTATTGGACAGGCACCGGGGTATTTTTAACAGTCGACGCCCATCTCGTTGCATCTCCATTATCTGGTGGTGGTGCTCCAATGGTTATGGTAGATGTTTGGACGTTTTCTTGAAAGTTTTGCGCAGATTGTTTTTGTTTGGACGTCATTCCGAAACTAGCACCGACGCTAAAAAGCCCGGAGTAACTAGCCTGTACCGATACATCCTGTCCTTTTGACGTCTCTTTTTTATAAGCAGATTTTGACATTTTATGCTCGTACACAAACCTGGCACCAAAAAGTACATACTTTAAGTAATGCGTACCATAGTAATCAAAGAAGTCAAAAACATCTTCATCCGTGTTTAAACTTTTTGCAGTGTTTATAAACGACTGGTCCAGTTGAGGAGGATTTTTCTCGTCAAGCATCGCAAAGTAGTAATTGCATTTAGCTTCGGAGAAAATAAACAACGATTCGCTGGAAGACATCACTGATAATTTCTCTTTGTACTGATAACTAGCAGAAAAGCTTACCCCCCAACCTCCACCAGACACTGATGCCGATGTTGATAAGGATTTGGAAAATTGATTAGAGTTTTGTACAACTTTTGATGAGAAGGAAGTAACACAAGACACATCAGGAGATACAATGTATCCATAAGGTAAGGAATAATGACAATCAGCAGTTTGTTTCTTCTTTGAATAATCAGCTGTGAAAATAGGATGTGTGAGACCAGGGTCGTGTCCAACTGCTAATGGGTAACCAAATATAATATTGTATCCAAACAAAGCGTAGTCAAAATCCGGAAAAGACATTTTTAGGTTATCACCATGGCAATCTTGGATGCGATCATCGTACCTTTGAGCCGACATTTTAAAAGATTCTTCTTTCATTTTTACGTCTACACCTTTTTGAACCCATTTTGAGATTTCCTTAGGGACAAGAACGGAAGGAACGAGTACCATTGATGCAAAAATCAGAAGGAAAATGATCATGACAGTCCAGAACAGGCACCCCTTTTTGTAAAAGTACTTTACAAATTTATTTTGGCGCTCAGGTTGAGTTAGTTGATCCGGATAATGAATTCCCTTTTCTTCTAGCAATGTTTTTAAACGCACGTTCTCTTCAAATACTTCGCCAATTCGAGACATTTTCTTTTCTAAGGGAATAAAACGTAACAGAAATATAGAGTTATGTTTATTGGCCATTTAGGAAAAAGTATATGTTATCTAGCCAAACAAAAACAACAACGTCAACGAAAACATGCTAGATAACGAATGTATCTTCACACTATTTATGCCGGCTCTCCTCCACAGTGTGGGTAAATCATTTATTGAACGATTTTTGTTTAAGTTCCTTAAAGGTTTGTGTACATTACACTACTACAACAAGAATTATGATTCTTAGTTATCATGAGTTTTTCAATATATTAGTTGCTATGGTTATAGACGTTGTTTCCTTTAACCTAACTACGCGATACGTTTCTTTTTAATTATCTCAATAATGAAGATTCCCGCCTCATTAAAACGATAGGTCCCTCATTAAAACGATAGGTCCCTCATTAAAACGATAGGTCCCAGAGCTTAATTTGTCACGAAAACTGCTGGATATTTCACACTAAATTACACTTTTCTAGCCTTAAATGTTTTCACTTGTGTTTTTCTGAAAAGGATGCAAAATTAGATATTTTGAAAAGAAATGAAGGAATTATGTGTTTAAATTTACAAAGGGTGACGACGAGTTATCTATATATTTGTAAACGTGTATATAAGAGAAGAAGATAAAGAAATATTTAGAAAAAAATTAATCTATCAAGAAATTCAGGTTGAGTGCCTTAATAATATGTTGTTAGTTCTTAGCAAAATTTCAGCCCTAACGTTCCTATAAACTAGGAATTTATATGGCCACAAAAAACGTGTAACTATTTGAAGAAAAAAATGAAAACGAAAACAATAGTTTAAAAAAAAACTGTAATGTAAAAAAGTAAGAAAAGTGAAAATGAAAAAAAACTTGAGCCAAAATGCACTGGAATACGCTTGGCTTTAAAACTGGTAAAAGTATTATCATCTATGCAACAGGCTAAAATATTTGCCACAAATTGTCTTAGTAGTAAAAAAAATGACAAAAATTGTTAAAAATTAATAAAAACCATGAGAAATACCTGCAGATGAAAATCGACTTTTGCGTGTGCTTATGCTGCAACACTTCTGGTCAATATGAAGTTCTTAAATATGAAAGTAGTTTTATTGGAGTTTAATATCGTCTCGCCTAAACACATCGTATGATATTATCAAAAGCAATAAGCTTAGAAAGGCACAATAGACCTTTCTCGAATTCCTAATTATGTCAAACTCACTAAAAGAGGTCGATAGTAAAAATGATTCTTATCCCTAAGTTTCTTAGGAAAAGGTAGAACAAATTAACTAAATTCGTAAATATT
Organism: Hydractinia echinata; assembly: GCA_030067915.1. Taxonomy (NCBI): domain Eukaryota; kingdom Metazoa; phylum Cnidaria; class Hydrozoa; order Anthoathecata; family Hydractiniidae; genus Hydractinia; species Hydractinia echinata. The sequence continues at coordinate 1,148,317 of JASGCC010000042.1, read as the reverse complement.
TCTGTTCGTTAAGTGCCTCAATTACGAGCTGAAAGTTACGGTCAAATCTTTCATATAGCCGAGCTTTCTAAGAATAGGCTCGTTTTCAAAATAATTATTTTCTTTAAATCTAAATAAAATCCAACCAAAATATTATATTGCTCTAAAAACTTCAGTTTTCTCATGATAATTTGATATTCTATCTAAATATCCTGATTTTAAAAGCATAGAACTATTATAAAATTTTGGATGACGTCATAATTATTATAATTTATAAAATTCGGGAAAGGTGTTTTTTTTGTACTTTCATTTTAAAAAACAACTTCGGTATATCAAAGAATATGCCTTGCTGCAAGTTCTCCTACTTTCATTTTTATTTTCGACGCTAATTATATTTTTCTTATCGAAACAATTTTATAACAACAATATTTCTAGCTGAAGAATAAGAACAAAATACACACAACAAATAAACGGCACGCAAGGCTGAAACTTTACTGAGTCTCACTTTTATCTTAAAACATACAACAAATATGGATAACTTTCAAGACAGACATTTTAGATTGTCGGAAGTAAACAAAATATGCTTGTAATATAAGAATAAATTGAAAACAAATTTAGGCTAAACATATAGATAAGATATTTAAATTTCATGGTTCTTATAAAAAATATGTAGATAAGTTGATGATGATGAAAGAATCTAGATCTTCCTGTGATAAGCGAGCATTGCAAATAGATGATTTGAGCAGGTCGGTCACATGAGAAATTTACAATTGTAAAAACAAAAGTTCAGGAATATAATGCCTTTTAAATTGCAGTTTCACTTTGACTTTCACTTTATGCTTTGGTTGAAAACTAACATTTACACAATTTTTGCAAAGCGAGTAAATTTAACGTAGGCAGTCCTACCGGTTTTGCTACGTGCCCCTTTAAGTTTGCTTAAGTACAAAAAAATTTTTAGACTTGGAAGTTGCTATAGTATTTTTAGATCAATGTAACGACGTGACATAGGGGTTATGAAGTTCGCTTCATAATCACGAGGTTTCCAACACTAAGTGGCTATATCATGTATAAATATATTCGTAATAATAATAAAACTTTGATGTTTCTGATGTTACACAGTAAAATGTCGGAATCAACAAAAAATGTCGCACTTCAGTAATCGTAAGTAGAAATTTCCTTATTAAATGTCACAATTAACAATAAACGTTGCAGTGAAAAAATCTTTTAACACAAAATATCGCAAAATTTCATGAGCGCATACAGTGGACTCTCTCTAATACGATTTTCCAGAGGGATAATTTTTTTTATCGAATTAGAGAGAGAATTGAATTATGGAGTGTCTCTCTAATTCGAATTTTAAGGCAGCAAAGTAAAAACAATCGAATTACAGAGGGAAATCTTTGTAAACTTGCAAAATTAATAATAAATTAATATTATTATGATTAACGAATATCACAGACTTTTTCCAAGGATCATTAAGATCTCTGGAAATGGTCATCAATATTTGACAGTTTTTTATTCAACATATTTTTAAATCAACGGCCCTATTTATATCTTTTAAATTCGAAATATGGTTTGAAACTGTGGTTAAGGCCTTTTATTCTTGAAATTTTCTCTCTTACTTTATATTATTCATGTGATGAAGGATATATCTGAATGTCGTGCAAATACAACTACTAAGTTACAACAACAAATATATTTTTGTTTTGACAAGGGTTTCAAAATACAAGGACGTTTATATAAGAAAGTTTTAATTATCATGAGTACACGTTTTTTTTTATAAGAAACCGGGCGAAGGGCCTAGTTCTAAAAGTTTTTTATTGGTAGGCTGAAATTCCATGTTTTAATTCCAAAAGTTTCTTATTTGGTTCTTAATTTGCCTAGTAAAAGAAGGGTTTCTTATATCAAATAAATAGCTAGTTCTAAAAGTTACTTTAATATTTGGACTAGTTGGTTTCCAAATAAAAAAACATAGCATTTCTCGTTTCAAAGTCTCTTTTATTAAAAGTTGTCAACAACACAACAGCACAAAATATAAACAATACTCAAGAAGAATCAAAAACAAAAACTAATGATGATCGTAACATCTTTTTCAATTAATTGTAAGAATTCATTAGAAACAAGTATTTCTTATTTCAGAAATAGACATAGATTGTAGTAGTAAAAGTTTCTTAATTTTTGAAGATTCTACATGTAGGTTTCTTATAAACAGGTTTCTTATAAAAAAAAACGTGTATTGTTGATTGTGTAAGATAAAAAATAGATAAGCTTAAGAAAGGCTTGCACTTAAGAACTAAGGTATAAACATCATTCGTTTCCGGTTTACATTTGGCGTCCTTTTATCTATGCATTGACATCACGTTAATTTTCTTAAATATAAAGCTTCGTTTACTTTGCCTCTTTCTCGATTTTTCGTTATGTAGCTATCTGTAAAACAATAAAGATGTGGATAATTCTTCTAACCTTTAGCCAGTAAAGCTTAGAATATTATGTATAACATAAAAATCTAAATCAAGAAACTGAAAGCTGAAAATAACTTTCCGAATCGGAAAAAATATATAACTACAAGAATTTGCAGACGATTCCTTTAAAGACTTTGTTGTTGCCAAAGTCGTCGCTTCTTTCACGAAAACCAAAACAATGTGTTTTAGGGGGTTCATGAAATAAAATAAATAAATAATTTTTAGACAAGTTTTGAACTTTATTTACACATTTAAATTTAAACTAAAGAAAACGAAGTTTATATCCAGTGCAGGGTTTTTCGGTAAAATTATTTTTGAAAATGAGAAAACAAAAATAGATATCTCCAGTTTAAAACCCCTTCTAATTTTTAAGCAGGATATATCGAAAAAAGATTCTCGTGAGAATTGATCTAAAAGATGTGTCACAAAATATCTTTGTTAAACCTCTATAAGATGTCTTATAAACGTTTTTTTTAATGCGTTTTTAATTGCGTCTTTTCTTAATCCAACAAAAGACGTTTTTTAAGTCATAGGTCGTCGTCGTAAGGACGTTTTTTACCGAATGTCCAGCGGCACTTTAGTTTTTGTACGTCCTTAGAACGTCCTTTTTAAGACATCTTCTCGACGTCGTATTTTGTATATATCCGAATATACTCCGAATATACTCTACAAGTGAGCCGGTGGTACACGTTGCATAAAAGACTTTTATTTTTAAACAAAATAAGTTAAAGAGTCATGAATCATTGCTTTGTCTGCTTTGAGTCAGTTGATTACAAAGTTATCAAATCTATAGATTACTATGCCCTGTCTGTTGACTTTTTAAAACTGTTTAGTGTTGTATATAAATTTTTGTGTAGTGGCTGCAATGCGTCTTATGTTGTCAAAACTATACGACACCTGAAGGTCAGATCTTGTGAGCACCATGGACATTCCAACCTCACGGGCAAAGGAACCTCTGGTCACCAACCCTCAGCGGTTACCGATCATCTATTGTTGACATCACACCAGGCTAGCTTGGATAATTTCATAGTTTTGACGTCAGATGCCACTAATTATATTCTGGAGATTAAAGAAAATCTTTTTATTCAAAAAGAAAAACCCATACTTAACAAGAAAACCGTCCGGTTTGATCACACATTCGTATTGTACACATACTTTATACTTAAATATTGTATTGATTATGTTTATATATCTTGTATCTATGGCAACGTTCTTGTTTATATAGACCTGTTGTATAATTTTTATTTTACTTGAAATTGGGTGTATGACACCCGAAACGTCGTTTTAATTTGTACACATACACATGGATGTCCAAGTTTTAACATAAAATATTGTCAATCGAATTTCTAATGTCTGATGTAAAAACAACAAGAACTGAAGCGGTTTGAACACTCACACAACACTATGATGATAAATAATTAAAATGTATTTATTAAAATATAAAATATACAATGATAAAATTTGGTATAAAAATATTAAGGCACAAACTTAGAGAAAGAGATGATGATAAATTGAATCATATTAAAAGCTGTGACTATTTTTCGATAACTGAGATATGGCTGGAGAGCACACAACTCGAGTCAATTTCGAACATTATAACATTGTCAACATACAGTAAATCAAAACAATCATTTCAAGACAATGAACACCGTCATTTGATGCGAGATTTCTCGAAATTCGAATAGAATATATATCTACTGGTTTCATTATTTTGTGTATACTATATAAAGTTACACGATAATAAGAAAACAACAAAATATCGCTGCTATACGCAAAAAAACAATACATAAACAAACTTTTGGTCAATATAGCGCGCTATTTGTGGTGGCTTTGATTTTGATACTATTCGCGCCCCTTTCAACTTTTCGTTACCACCATGACAGAACGCAGCCCATACAAAATCACACATTTCTACGAATGTGTGAAATAAGAATATAACTTCGGTTCCTTTGTACCTTTTTAATTAGTGTATATATTTATTTATTATTTATTTATTTCAATTATCAATTAGGGAATCTACCAACTGAATATATATACCAATAAAAAGATACATATTTGTAATTTGATGGCTCCAGTTCAAGCCGAAAGCTTATCTTTAAAAAACCCGTCGTATTTTGTTTAATTTTTTATTACTGACACTGACGTGGATACAATTTACAATGTTTAGAAATTCTTCTTTATAAGGTTATTATAGCTATGATTGTCTTTACCACTTTCGTCTTATCCGAAGTAAATGCGCTAGGCTCACCGAATCGGTTCGAGTTTAAAAAAATGTTCGAGTAAAGGAATGTTCGAGTTATCCGACGAATTACTTCGGGTCACAGAAATAAAAAACAAACAAAAAAGATGTAACAATGTTCTTTGTTATTATTATAAAACGAAACCAGAGAAAAAGAGTTAACCAACCTAAAAAAGACTGCTCACAAAAAAGTGAAACATGTTCGAGTTATGCAGTGTTGTAGTTATCCAACCTAATTATGAGAAGTTTTTTAGAATTCGGGTACACAGAAACAAAGTTTCGTGCGATTGCAAAAAAGCAAAGGATTTGTTGCAATCACATGAATTAAGTTCTGTATCCTTGGAGCTTTAAGCAAAACGAGTCTCCTGGTGGAGTTGAAAGAAGTTCGAGTAAAGAGAAATTCGTGTTATCCTGTATTCGAGTTAAGATCGAAGAAAAATTTAACTCGAGCCTGATCTTGTGTCCCTGAGCGTACACGTTTTTTATAAACAACATCCTGCGAGCAAAGGCTTAAATCTTGAGGAACAACAGAATAACTTGTTAGCAACATCATTACAGAAACTTAGCAACATCGAGCCATGGTCAAAATTTTGAATTTCTTATGTCAGAAAGTGTCTATGTAAATACGGAACACTACAACACAAGATATAAGCAAAAGTAATAATAAAAAAGCACAAAATTGTTACAGTATGAAAAACAATAAATAAGTGCTCTCAAGTTCATTAATTTTTCACATTATTCTTTGAAACGTCAATATATTTACTCTTCCTAGTGAATTGTAACATGCACGCTATATTTCCATTGCTCGGAGTAAAATAACAGACGAAGACATAATAGGGTAGGATTTAAATGATAGGATATTTATTGCTTTGTTGGACAGAGAGTAGCCCCTCTTAAAAAGTGTCTCGCGGACAACTAAATTTGACGAATGACCACCCTATGAAAATTTTCTGATTTCGCTGAATGCTTTTAGATACATAAAATGCCACACGATGTTTAGTCTAATATTTTTAGCACCCTTTTCCTCCTCCTTTCCTGTCCGACAGAGTTTTTAGCATTTATCCCGGGGTTGAATTTTCGTTTATTTAGGTTCTGTTCCATTAAAAAAGCCTGAGAGACACTACCGTGCTGCATTTACTCATTTAAGGTGGTAGTTAACCTTTTTTAGCTGTCCAAACAGCTGCATTACTTACCCAGTATTTCATGTATAACAGTTTTTTAATATATCTCCAAAATGTGGACCCTAACACGTATGAAAATGATTTTGAATTATTTTCAAAATTGCGGAGTCAAGAGAAATTTCCAATTAAAAATGTATTATAAACAAAAAATCGGCGTTTTACTTTTTGCAATTTCATGATTTTTTTACCAGTTTCAGTTTTTAAATGAACTTTCGGTTAACCAAGGTGTGTCGAAATTTTTTGTTTATTCGTATTTTTAAAAAAAATAGGTTTTCGTTTAAAAGCTCGCGCAATACAGTTCTTTAAAGATCGCCGTAGAATTCTATGTTGTTATGCGCCGTCTCTGTTTTACCGTTTCTCTTTAATAATTTCGTCATTTCTTTTTGCATAATTTTACAAGCGCGTGGCACTGGAACTATATTCGACAGAATAATTAATTATTCAGAACGTTTAACTTTAAAGAGAAATTGTTGAGACGGGATATTTTTTGTGAAAGATAAGAGAAAGTCGTTAATTTAAGTTGAGTTTATCAAAGAAAATTATTTGTGAGGCTATAAGTTAGAAAATATTTAGGCCTCATTTACACTCACAGGGTAAATGTTTATTCTCACACAATACTCATACTCCTAGAAGCCGTATCACGATATCATATGGGCCTTGATTACATTTAAGAAAAAATGTAACCATGGGCCATAACTAATTGCCGAAAATGGAGGCAAGACTATTGTATGAAACGCAACTTTTTATTATTATCTTTACTTTTAATATGGTACAAATAAAGCAGTTTGTAGAAATATTGAAATAAAGCCCGACAAGATCTACGACATATCTATTTAATTATTCTAAGTTCTTGCGGAAGGGTCTAATGATTTCAAACTCACTCTAATGGAGAGTTTATTAATTGAGCGTGACCATCCTTTTTAAACAACACAGTAAAGTCCATGCCTTCAGAAGTATTTTGATCGCTCAATTGTTACATTTTTTATTTATATTGTTACATTTAGTACTTTATAACGTTCTTATTTAGAATTAGTGTGAACGTGCCGACCTGGGTGCGTCCAAAAGCTTACTGAGATTACAATGATAGTCTTGATGCCTATTAAAAAATCTCAAGCTATTTAAATTTGCAGGATAAAACGAAAACAAAATGTGTCAATGTTCTTTGTTATTGTTAGCTAGAAAACGAAACCAGACCTGCAAAACAAGGTAACCTACCTAAAAAAGACTGCTCACCACAAGTAGGGAAAATGTGCCATGGTAAAGCACACAAAAAATGCACAAGTACAGCTAACTATAAAAAAAAGTATACACATTGGTGTCTTCTATAACTCGACTGGTGAGCAATATTATGACATTTCGGACACTCAACTTTCATATTTTTGTGGAAAGATTTCACGTGTTCCAAACCACAACAATGTTTGCTGAAGCCTCTACGAAAACCTTCGTAGGAACAATAAATAACGGAAACTTTTGATAAAACACCACAGTTTTTCTGATGAATGTTCCTTGAGTACTTGTGCACAAATTGTGCACACAGTGAAAATGTGAATCGAAATCCTTTTTGTGATTAAATCCAATGTTACATTTTTCACAAAATTTTTGTTGCCGTCAAGAAGGACGCAATTTATTTTTGCCCTTTGTAAATATGACTTTGCAAACCGAAATTAGTAGTGATATTTCGAAATATTTCGTTGTCATTACGAGTTACTTTGTGATCATTAGTAGCATTATTCGTCGTAATTTGGTTCATAGATATATTTAAAATATCTTAACGGGGTAGGAAACCTTTCATCATCTTTGTCATTGGTATCTGCCTGTGAAACGTGATTACTTAACAAATTTGTTACAGCTTCAATGTGGTCTTCATCGTCATCAGTTTTGTCGAATTAGATATCTTTTGCTTCCACTTGAAATATTTCGACGAGCGTAACATCGACGAGCGTAACATCGACGAGCATAACATCGACGAGCGTAACATCGACGAGCGTAACATCGACGAGCGTAACATCGACGAGCGCAACATCGACAAGCGTAACGTCGACGAGCGTAACATAGACGAGCGTAACATACATCCGAGCGTAACATACATTGTCAAGCGTAGCTAACTTTATTCACGAATCGGCACATGACAATGTTTAGCTTTGTTCAGCTAGATCAAAGACATAAAGAGGCGACGAGCGTAGAATTGTAATGTGCATGGTTTGGATTTGGGTTGTGCCTTTGCCACTGTTCGCTCAGCAATATATATATTAGCAAATGAGACATGTCTCACTATGTTTTCTTTGTGATTAAGGCGGTACCCAGCTATTAACATATTAATCGCTTGAATAAGCAACACACAAAGTTAAAGGGGGCCAATAAAAGCTCGTCTTTATTTTTGTAAAAAAGGATCTCAAATTTTTTCCTGTAAACAAAGGGGACAATTGCGTGTGTTGCTGACGTTGCGACATTGAATGGAAAAAATGTTTAATTAATGGTATAGTGTATTTACTACTTTATTCCCTCATCCCTCATATTCATATTTCTAGTAAACCTGCCATATGTTTGTAAATCATACTTTGGTCGTCAAAATTCATCATTCGGTTGTGTAAATTCATCATTCGGTTGTGTAAATTCATCATTCGGTTGTGTGAATTCATCATTCGGTTGTGTGAATTCATTTTTCAGTTGTATAAATTCATCATTCGGTTGTGTAAATTCATTATGATGAATGATGAATTTTGACGACCAAAGTATGATTTACAAACTTATGACAGCTATGGCGTTCCATATAAACCGGCCTTTTCAGCATGAGTTGAAAATAATCCCGCTTCCTCAATAACCATGCATGTGGAAATGCTATACATTGTGATCAACATTTCTTCTGTGAGCACATAGTCACAAAGAAAACAACACCACCAATGGTGACATGATTGTTGGCATTGTCGAACATGATCATATGTCAAGCAAAAGTGTAAGGGTTTTGCTATTACACAGAAAAGATTTGTGCTAAATCTTGTATTTTTATGCTTTTATACACCATACTTCTCTGACCTTCCTGAACTTCTTTCCTTAACTTTTTTTGTCTTGAAAGTACTAGCTAATTAGATTCTTATGCATTAAAAAAAAAAATCTTGCCTATCACGGATCTAGGCAGAAATAATAGAATAGTACACTGGGCAAAAGTCCACATTATCTTCTTCCTACGTAATACTTTATCTTTTGAAAATAGGTGGAATGTACCAAAAAACGAAAAAAACATAAGTAAATGTTATTAGTATTCTGGCCACTTAGGGTCCAGTTACAGAAACGGAAATTACTTCTACATCGGGCAACTTTTTCTATATCGTAAGAGAAATTCTAGCTTTAAATGAGTCAATTATTGCCCGATCACGAAATAATCGCTAGCGTGGTTTAATTTCCAACTTTAATCATAAAATCAGAAAACAAAAAAAAAACATGTTTTTCAAATTCTAATAAGCTGTGTTTGTGCAATCGTCAATCAAAAGCTTCCGTAGGTTAAGCTCTTAAATTTTTGGTATATATAGTAACAAAGGATAACTGTTTTGTTAAAAACCATAACAGTACCTAAAACACCTTTACAAAATATCTTTACTTAAAATCTTTAAATATTACGCATTTATTAAAATTGACCAATCTGGAATCTCATAATTTTTACACGGGCAAATAATTTCTGTATTTTCTGTTTCTTTAACTTGACTCGAGCTGATAAAAAAGACTGACGTTAGACATGTTTATTTACTGGTGTTGCTCCAGTAGAAAGAGCTGTAACAATAGGTGTAAATATTGGTCTTTAACAGTCAGCTGCGTTACACATTGCAGCCTTTAGACTTTAGCAAAATAACTTGAGAAGCTAGCTAGCACTTTACAACTGGATTGATTATGAGCCGCTATTATCACTGTACATAACAATCCTTAAAACTTTAACCGCTTTGTTAAAAAACCCGGGTAGGTGGGTACAAAATAGCTTTTTTAGTATACTTAGTACCCGGTTTATTCTTCTTTGTGCATGAGCATCGCTCTCTTAAAATGTGTCTAATATAAACATCAGAGTTCAATGCTGTTTCCCCTGATGCAACAAGCTGTTACCGTGGATTTTAAATAGATAATATAAAATAAATATTAAAAAAACAGCTTTAGCAATTATTTTCTTTTACACATTTTTATGTCATCCCTTCCACTTAGCAACATGGTTATTTCAAAAGCATGGAAATCTTTGAAAAGAAACCCTGAAGATACAGAACGATTTAACAACCGACGATAGTTAAGAAAAGGCAAAGATCACTTACAAGATATATATTTTTGGGTGTTTTGCTGGGACCATTCTTGTAAAAAACACATGACGTACTATTACCCACAATGCGCTTCCGCATGTTCACTATTCTGAAAACGAAAAGGCGTGTCAACTCTTCGTTTTAGCCAACATTTTGTACTTTAGAAAGACATAAATCAATTAATTTTAGCTTTTTTCCTTTATCCCACTAAATGGCATTTTGACAATAAGTCCACACTTCATTGCTTAACTCAGAATTTGAAAATAAAGCAGCAACGACTTTAGGGATGGCCGTAGTTTGAAGCAGAAACTTTTATTTATATTATATTTCGAGCCTTTGAATTTTAATTGTGTCAAAAACCGCCCTTGCTTGCTTGCTTATGCTGATATTGTAACTTTGGAACTCTGTTTTATTTTAAAGGGTACTTAAGAATACCCATCATAAAAGAATCATGGTTAAATAGTTAGTAAAAATTTGAAAAAAAATATCTTTATGTCCTTTCCCATTCCCTTTATAACTCTCGTTAGGATTATCCTTAGAAATTGAAACTTACAACACAACTTCGTTTCATCAAGAAGAATTATTTTTCGGATTTTACCCGAAAATCTGAAAAACCCGAATTTTTGGCAACATTTCATGTGATCTATGTAAAAATCGGAAATTATGTTTAATAACTTTTATTTAGCTTTCACAAACTTCAAACAGAATGCAAAAATTCGATCTAGAACTAAAGTAATTGAATTTTAAGCGGACGGTGGCATTTTGAAGAAATTTCAGGCTTTTGATGACGTCACAGAAAATGTGCTGACGCAAGCAAAAATTTATTGCCGACATTTTGTTCCTTTTGTGACGTAAGTGTGCCAAGTTTGATACAATTTGAAGAAGCCTATGAAAAGTTATTTTTGGGGGTGCGGAACCCCCCCCCCCCCCCCTTGTCATAATATGTTCGAAAAACTCCGGACCGAATAGGGTTAAACTGCGTTAACCCTATACAAAAGAGATAGGAAACTGCCGATTATAGGGCAAAGCGATTTTGTCATTTTGTCATTTTTGCCATATAATCTATCTTTGGGGTCTCTAGTGTTTTTTATGTCCTATACCTCCCCATAATCCCCCCTTACCTCTCATATCCCCCCCATATCCCCTCTTGGTTTGTGTGTCTGTAATGCCATCTAGCGTATGTAGCAATGCCATCAATAATAATTCGCTTGTCATCATCTGCATTGAGAGCGAGTTTGTTTGTTTTCACCGTATAGATATCATGTTTAATCGATTGGAAGGTCATCTGTTCTCTGTAAATATTCACACCATCGAGCAAGCATCTCTTATAATCATAAAACCCTATGGTCTTCTTCACCACACACTTCTTGACCCCTTTGCACTTCTTGTCCTCTTTTCCGTCTAGCTGTTTATATGCATAATTCTTCGCTCTAAGAGCGACAAACTCCGTCATTACCTTACCACCTAACTCATCCTTCATCAGACCGATGATCTTTTTATTCAAACCTAATGGCAGAGGTCTACCATCTCTCTTATCGTACCCCGAAGTGTCAAATCTCAATACCACATCATCGGCGATATCTTTGTAGAAGTCGTTGGTTTTGATGTGGTAGACGAATGAATCCGTATCCATGTAGCAAAGATTTAGTTTGTCACCATATTTCGGTATCATGTAATCATAGTGAAACTCATACATAACCATCTTCGATAGATGGAGGATCGCCGGTCCTAGGTAGATTGGCTTGTTCAATACGACTTTGATTTTCTGCATTTCAACACCCATCAGTGTTTCTGAGAAACAGATAGCACCCTTGAAGTTGGGCTTCATCACCAGCTTCTCATATTGTTCTTTCTTGGTAGCCAAGCGTATGTCTTTGTGTCTACGTTGATTCTCCATAGTTTTACCAAAGACTGAATTGTTCATCAGCTTGAAAAAGTCCTTTTCGAAGTCATTCGTTGATTTGGTACGCAAATCAGTGTTGAAATCTATGTACGACTTTAACCATGCGCTTTGCTTAAATCTAAGTACTCTATGAACCCTCTCAAGAACAAGACCATGCTTCAACGCTTGATCAAGCGCACGGATATGAATGACATAGTTCTTCTTGTTCGAAAGACATGGTGTCAGCTTTTCGACGCCATTAATCACCTTCCTCTCAGGCATGAAAGGAAGATCGTTATGAGTATCATGTATATCTTTTGGATATATCACATCAACCTCAAGGAAGTAACCTTCTTCACCATTTTCCGCAGCCAACTTTGAAATGAGTTTAGCGGTAAATTTACTAGCATCAACCCACTTGAACTTTCCCGTTGGTAATTCTCGAATCATAGCCCATCCATACAGATTGTTTGCATCAAGATACTGGAGATAGCTGTCTTCTTCATCCACCTTATATCTAGCGCCCATATATTTGTTATTAGCTTTGGGGTGTCTATGAACAGCCTGACAGAGACCGCCCCTAATACCCCGCTCCACGAAGAGAAACATATCCATATCGGACAACAAATCTAGCTCAATCTCTGTCTTTTTCAAACATGCTTGCCAAGCTAATCCCGGAGCTGTGTAAAAATGTGAAGGATCCAGTTTATAGTTTGTCAAGCATGTTTCCCTAAAAGTCTCAAAAACATCAGCAAGCAATAGAACGTCTGTCTTGAGGTAGATATCATGATACACACCCATATTTTCAACTTTCATGTCTTTCCATACCTTCTGAGCATGCGCATAATCAGCATCACTGATACCACTCATGTTCAACTTGCTATAAAAATCATCTTTCACCGGAAGCTTAGTTTCATTAAACCTATCGAATGAATTAACATATTCATATGGGTATACACCCTTTCTTCTCATTATTTTGAATTGCTCATCATCATTGAAGAATTTTCGAAGATTTTTACACTGATCATCAGATAGATTGTTTACCAACTTATCCAGGCTACTAGCCATGAAACGAACCGAATCGATGAATCTCAGCTGTATCTTTTTGACTTTAGTCTCTCCATTTTTATCAATGTATTCACCAACCTTAACATCCAATGAGAAAGAGATATATTTTTCTTTGTTTTCAGCGATGACGGTAATCTTTTCATCTCCATACTGTTTGGCTAATTCTTTAATAAACAGATGCGCATCATATCCGCTCAGATTGTGAAAGACGATCGGAATGTAATTGGGCACTTTGTAACGGAGATTACAAGACTGATGTGCAGCTCCACGAAATTTACCAGTAAAATGACAGTGATCCCTAACCTTAATGTTATCTTTTTCAAATTCTTTCATACAAATGTGACATTTATCAGAATCAGCAAATCCCTGTTCCTCTTCATATGTGAGGTCTCGCATTCTCTGTTTAGGAAACATATTGTATAGCCTTTTCACTTCATCTACTACATGATCTACAAAGCGTAAAACACAGTCTTCACCGCGATAAAGCGTTAGAGGGTCTGAAACTTCACCATGAGCAAATTTGCTATAACAACAGAAACCTGTAGGGATATGCCTACCTACTTTTTCAGTGGATGATCCGCTGCGTGGTTCTTCATAAACCTCTTTTGACAAAGCTTCAAAATCAGCATACATGATAAATGGGGCTTTGAGCTGGTACTGACCATTATGAAATTTAACGGTGCTACCCTCTTTAGGGAGTTGAATCTTAGCAGCATCGTTATCTTTACAATACTCAAAGTGCTCATCTCTCATCTGCTCACTTAAGAATCCATTGAGACAATTCAAGCAATAATGCTCCTTATGTTCATGCTTCGAGTTAAGCTTACTCAAGACACCACTCAAGTTCTTTACAGCTATATAGTGTCTCTTTTCCTCTTCACATAGTAAAAACAAAACAACCGTTTCTTTGCGGTTAAGATGTTTCGACCTACGAAGCATATAGACACCTTCTTTCTCGTCTCTTGTTAAAACATGCACAGCGATATCAGGGTTCCTTCTCTCAAACAAATCTATCTTGTTTAGTGCCATTGGGAAAGTTAGACCATCCCAATTACACTTGTCTTCAAACTTCTTGAGCTTAGTTATTCGTTCAGGGTTATACTTAATCTCACTGTGATATAAGGCAGCTAAAACAGCCCATTTGAAGCATTCTTCATCATCTTCATTTTTAGGATTGATCACTGATTTCTTACCACTGAAATTCTCAGGTAAAGGCAAGTAAGAGCTGCCTCTCGTTAATTTTAGCTTGTTAAAGTCTACATCAATATTTAAAATTTTATCGATAACAAAGCCGGATTGAGGTAACGCAGGGTTTTCAATCTGCTCGATTATCTTTTTGAACATATTATTAACAACATTAGATATATCGTTTTCATTGTGAATTGTTTCCATATAGCTATTGAACGCCTTATCAACATAGATTACCGCTTCAGGATTGGATAAATCCTCCTTTCTCCATTTGATCCACACAGTTGCCTGCATTTTTATTGACTTTTTGTTTTGAAGTTCCTTCTTAATCAGATCAATTAGGATGGGTCGAACCTTTTTGAGAAACAAATCAACATCCTTTTTTCCATCGGAGTTTATCTTGAACCTTTTGTAGGAACCATCAAACGCCGTTTCTTGTGGAGTAAATGCTTCTTCCTCTTCGTCTTCTTCCTCTTCTTTTTCGCCTTCACCATCCTTTTTATACAAACTCAGAACCTTATCTCTTAAGGTTCTGAAAGCTTTAGTTGTTTTCTCCTTTATAGCTTTCGGTACATGATTTACTAACCAGTCTATCCATTCATTCAACTTGCTTTTTACCTGAGGTCTAGTTTTAGCCATTTCTTGCTGCTCAAACAAATCCATGTCTTGTTGGCTAGGAATAATTGTAACAGGTTTGACATTCCTCATCGGTCTCGGCGCTGGCACAGGTCTAGTCGGTCTCGGCGCTGGCACAGGTCTAGTGGGTGATAATAATTCGATCAGCTCAGCCTTTCTGAGTCTTGAGTAGCCACGTAGGCCGCGTTCTCTAGCGAGAGCTCTTAATTCAACAACGGTATTTTTCGAAGTCATACCGGTGATATGTTTGTGATATATTATCACGATTCACAACCTTTAAGGTCTTTTTTTACAATTTTCCAACTAAAAATACTCGTAACATTTGTTACTCGCGTTAAGTAACAAACAAGCGAGGTCAATTTCATTTCATTTCATCTTTTGGAAGCCCTCTTTTCATTATAACGTTTTTGAGAGCTGAGATATGCTTCTCTGTTGTTTGCCCTCCAGTTGGAACAGTATCCATACCATTCTTGTTTAGTATCAAGATCAAGAGTATAAGATGGATCCTTATCATTCTTTTCAAGCACCTCAATCAATTTAGCTTTATTCATTCTACAAACATATTTTATTTTACGGGATGTAGCCAATTCTTTCAACGCTTTGAGTTTCATTGATTTGTAGTCCGATACGGGAGTATCGCAATGTAGATCCGTTGGATCTGTTATGTCAGACATCTTTATTGATTATATATAATCAATAAAATACGTTTAAGTCACTTTTGTCGTGCTACATCATAACAAAAAGGAGATAAATAAAGGTGTGCATAAATAAAACATGTCAAACTCTAAACTTCAAGAGACTTACTATCAACCTCAAAATTTATGGAAAGGACAAAAGGCTGTTCAGAATTTAAGAGGATTCGGTTTCAAGCCAAAGGAGATTAAGAAGTGGCTATCAAAACAAGCATTTTGGCAAGTACATTTACCCGCTCCAAAACATGTTGAAAGACCACATTATGAAGTTACCACCCCTAATGATTTACATCAATTCGATTTATTGTACATGCCCGGTGACATACTGTATGGTAATAAATATAAGTACATTTTGTCAGGAATCGATGCTTCGTCCAGATACAAAGTAGCCCGACCTTTGAGGACTAAGAAAGCCAAAGAGGTTGCCGCTATGATTGAAGACATCTACAAGGCAGGACCATTAACTTATCCGAAAACTTTCCAATGTGATAACGGTTCAGAATTCAAAGCAGATGTATCAAAATTGTTGGAGAAGCATAAGGTTGAAATTAAAAGAGCGACTACAAAATATAAGCATACACACACAGCTTTTGTTGAGGCATTGAACAATATACTTGCTGAAAATTTATTCAAAATACAAGATGCTCAAGAACTAAATGATTCAGAAAAGGTATCATCTACATGGGTTAAGCATCTGTATAAACTGATTGATAGGTTAAATGATACAAAGACGCAGATGATTGATATGAAGCCAAAAGATGCCATCAAGTTGAAAGAGGTGCCTTTGGTTAATCAAGAGAGCTATCCTTCTGAAGTAGAATTACCTCGAGATGGACTTTATAGATATCTACTGCAACCAGGTGAAGAGCATGATGATGGACGGAGACGAGCAACCGATAGAATATGGTCGAAAAACACATATAGATTGCGTGAGGTAATAGCGCAACCTGGTAACCGTGTAATGTACTATGTTCAAGACGGACCCAGACGGGCTTTTGTAAAAGAGGAATTGATGTTAATACCTGAAGATACAGAATTACCTCCTGATTATGTGCAAGGTTGGTGAAAAGGGGGACGATACATAAAAAGTATCTTTACCTGTTTCTGGTAAAGATGATTGTGCCGGGGATCGCACAGGGTTTAGTGTTGAGGATCGCGCCACATAATGTCACAATTAAAAAACCGCCTTTCATGATTCTTTTGAGAATGTGTGAGACCTTTTGATCTGACAAAGGCTTCCCTATAGTCCCAATCATAATTTTTTAATTCAACGCAAAGTTTTGAGGGCAGCCACGTCTTATATATATTTCCTCTTATGTCTTGGAACTCTGCATACATAGCTGTTCCATAACCGGCCTTGGACGCAGGTGTGTCTATCACACTCACAGATTTAACAAGGTAAATTGCGTTTTCAGGTAGCTCTCTCCACTTTATGATTGGAACAAATCGTTCCATGTTTTGTTCAAATGTTTCAGCTGTTGGAAATTTTATTGTTTGTTTTGTCTATATGTTTACGATTATATCTCTTTATACCACTTTCAAATATTAATTTTTCAAATAGCACATGAAATATGTGAGTGGTATACAGGCACATATTACGAACTTTGTTCCTGATTTAACGTCTTTTTTAGACTTTGAACTTCCGCCATTAAACTTTTTTCAAACTGATTGCGTGTTTCACTCTCCATCTTTCTATCTGTTTTGGTCATCTTTTCTAGAGCTTCGTAGTATATACCACACAAAGTTTGAAATTCCATGCGGCTAATATTATCATCATTCAATGCTCGTGAGAAAGAGTTTTCAAACACAGCAATAGCAGATGTTACAACATCACATAATTTCATGACTTTGTTGAATTTCTTTTGATATTTCTTAATCGATGCTACGATAATGCTACAGGAAACAGAGCTGGATAGGGATACACCACATAATCCTACAGAAATAGGAATTCCAACAAGGGTAGCGCTAGTTGCTATCGTACCAATACCAGTGGCAATGGCTAAGGTTTCCGAGATGTAGAGTGAAATCGCTAATCGGTCTAGTGCTTTGTTGTATTTATACTCCTTGTCCCGGAATTTCTTTTGTAATTTTATCAACTCATCAAGTTGGGAATTAACTGTATTTGTGTTAAACTTGTCTTGCTCACTCGAATACACGGGAGCAGTGGGTAACTTTGGATAAATCTTAAGCTTGTCCATTTTAGGTATTATCTTATTAAAAAGAAAAACTATCCTCTAAATAAGTAAAAATGGCAGACATTGACATTGACCCTTTTGGAGACCATGGTAGACCAGATGAAGGTACCGATGAAACTTTTCCTCTCATACCCACCGGAGACCGTACGCGTGTACAAATACATACACCAGGTGAAGAAGAAACATCATTCGGAGGTCACAGTCTGAGTACCAGAGTTTTGCGGGAAATGGTTGACGTGTTGTATGATAGATTATCTGAAGGATCCCTGTCAAAACCTGAGGTGCTACGTACAGACCTTTTTGAAATTAAGGATGGTGAATTATACTACAGAGGCAAAAACGAACCTTTGACAAACAATGGAAGACTAAGGGCTACTGGCACTATAGCTGAAAAATTAGGCAAGGAAAGGCTACGTGATTTGGGGTTTGATATACCTAAGGATAAGTTGTCTGCACGAGAAGCAATTAAGCTAAAAAAGATATCAGAAGAGCTTCCCTCGTCATCTAAAATAGAAACAGCAACTGATGTAGAATTAGATGATATATCTAGGGATGTGGTAAAACGTACAGATTTACTTTCATTGATGAAAAAACAATCCGTATACCATGAAGCAACCCAGACTGATTATATTTTTGAACATCCTTTGCGTGAAATGTACGGATTGGATAAATCATTGTCAAAAGTGCGAGGAAGTCTTCAGGTTGCGGTCGCTGACAAGGTTGAGACCGAACACAACATCGAGAAGGAAAAAACCAAGTTGGAAGAGATGACAGATCCTAACGAATCTGCAACATACACGGATAAACAGAGAGAGGAAGTGAAAACAAGGTTGGAAAATCTAAAAGATGAGTTGAAAGCTAACTCAGAGCATATCGATAATCTCAAAGGTAAACTTAACAGTCAAATAAAAAGCATCAAGGAGACTATTACCAAAGTACTTGACAAAGATACAACATTGGGTGAGAAGATACGAACACTATTCCGTGAACAAGGTATCACCGTTGTAAGCGTGCTAACGGCATTTGGTATGGTTATAGGCCTTCTCGTAGAAACTTTGTCACCTGGGGGTGGGGGGTCATCCACCGGTAACGCACAAAATCATGAAAAGGGTGATACCACCGACGGTGGTGCAAAGGAATGGATAAAAAACAAGTTGAATGCGTTGGGATCTCTCTTGGGAAGGTTGGCGGGGATGGCCGCTGCAGCTCTACCGGGTATAATAGGATCCATCGTATCGTGGATACTCAATCGAGCGAAAGAAGCGGTTGGTTGGTTGAGTCAAAACTTGTGGGCTTTGATAGTTGGAATCGGAGGTCTGATATACACCTATCTCGTAACAAAGCGTTAGACCATTGTACAGATTATATGTTACATGTATCATGTAACATACTTTTTGTGGAGGACCACCGGTACTATCTTTCAAAATACCACACAGCACCACCGACACCGATCATACTTAGCGCGATAAAGGCCAATTCCCTTTCATGTTGATCCTGACTCGGTGTATAAAAGTCTCTCAATACAGGTTCCCGCGGTAAAGGTTCAAGTCCAACGGATCTATCTCCAAACACTTTTCTATATTCGCGCATTGCATCGTTTAGCTCTATGAATTTGCCTTCAGCTTTCTTTTCAAGTCTGAGCTGCTTATTAATAAAGTCTATTCTCTCTTGTCTTTTCCGTTGCCACAAAACCTGGGCTTTTTGTAACTGTTCTATGGCTAAATCATGACGCTTTCTTTCCTTATCGATTCTGTCTTTGGATAAACTTGAAAAGAGATAGCTTGAGCCTGTAAAAGCCAAAGCGTTAGCAAAGGCACCTACCAACATCATTGCAATTGAAGCCATATTTAGATATTGATAGTTTCAGGTATAATCTTTTGCTTAATTAAGTATTCCCTTGACATTTCACTAGCGGCAACAATGGCAACTAGCTTTCCGGTATCTTCCAAGTCAAACTTTTGAATTGAGGGTGGTGACATTTTTAACACCTTTTTTCCTAGCATCGAATAGCCTACAGCGAAAACGCAGACGACCGATGCTTTATATATATCGTTGATTATACTTTTCTTATCCATGTTATTTCTATACTGCTAGATTATTATATCGCTATATTATCCCTTTATTCCATTTCGAGTTTATTTATTCTCGCAGATTCTACGAATCTAGATTTTCGTGGTGGGGATGGGGATGGGGTACCCTTCAACTTGATATTTTGGTCTTTATTTTTATACACAAAATAAGCACCAAGTAAGCCGAGGGCTATTACTCCCCCCACTATAGTGTAGTTCATAGGACTTTCATCTGGCTTAGGACCGCCGGTCCTAGAATCCGCCTCTACAGCATGTTCTTCCGGCTGTGTCTGTGTCTGAGGCGTCGGCTGTGTCTGTGTTATAGACGCTTGTTTCAATTCTTCTCGCTTTTTACGGTTGTATTCCGCCAACCTCTTACCCGCTTCAACCTTTTTAGGGTTCTTCGTTGTCACCTGAATGGGAGTCTGAATGGGAGTCTGTTCCTCTGACATCTTTATTATCTGTTGTATTTATATTATTATTTGCGTTTAAATTTCTTCCAGCGATATAATGCCTCCCCGTAATAAGACCAACACTGAGTGGTGATAACAATGAGCCGAATTTATAATACAAATCACATGTGAATCTTTGAAGGGCGGAGTTTAGGAATGGGTCATTCTCCAGGTCATCTCTCAATGCATCTTGATTGTTTATTCCTAAGACTGTACAGGCCCCCATAGAATACATGTGAATGATTGATTGCCCTAAGGACTTCACCATTTGACCTGATAGTTTAGCTTCATAGATACTAAAGAGTTTCTTTACCTCTTCATCTTTAAGCTTTTGAATTTGCTCGTCCGTATACATTTTCCCTAGGTATAGCTTGCTATTTCCGGTTAACACACACTCTAGCAATTTTTGCCTCTTATCATCCTCGTTTGGAGGACCACCTGGAAGAGCTTGTCCAATTAAGTTATCGATTGCTGTTTCAGCCATTTTTAATAGTGATAGGTATTTTTTAATACAAAAATAGCAAAAACTAAATAGGATGCTTAATAGAATGAGGTTGACATATTCTATCATTTTGTTAGATCTGTTGTAGATCTGTTAGATCCGTTATTCTTCTGTACCTTCTGTACCTTCTGTACCTTCTGTACCTTCTGTACCTTCTGTACCTTCTGTATCTTCCGTAGATTCGTAGAATCTCCTAGATTTATTAAAAATCTGCTGTTCTCCTTAGCCATTTGAATTTGCTCTTCCGTATATACATTTTTCCCTGCTGTTCCCTCCATTTTTTAATAGGTGTAGGTATTTTATAATACAAAAATAGCAAAAAACCTGTGGTGCTATATATTCCTGTATCCGTTCTGTAGATCCCTTGGATCTGTTGCGATTTGCTGTATAGCAGTCATATAACGGTCTTATAGGAGTCTTATAGGAGTCTTATAGGAGTCTTATAGGAGTCTTATAGGAGTCTTATAGGAGTCTGTAGATCTGTTAGAATCTTCTTATACTTTTGTTACAAGAGTCCTGTAACAAAAACGTCAACCCGCTCAGCAAATCACGTACGTTCTTGGGTGTTCCATTCTCATGACTAAATGTGTGTATTTACCATCTTTTAGCCTTTCTTTAACCGTCTGGATCTCTGATCGTGATTCAATGACATCATTCTCCTCATGAATAGTTGCGAGATCTTGTCTGTCTTTGGGATACCACACATATAACATTTTAGCTTGCCGTCGTAAATTTTTTGGTATAGCGGTGTATGATTGTGTAAGTAACCATATAGTGTGATTTCGATGTCTACCGCTAATGGCCAACTCGAGCAGTGGCTGTCTCTTTTTGTCTAATTTCTCATCGGCGATGATATCATCAATCAGGAATAGGGTTTTGTATCCGGCACAGAAAGAGTCCATTTTTCGAATCCATTCATATAACATACCTTCCGGCTCAATTAAAATCACATATCTGTCGTTCCAAAACCATTTTCGGTCCCTATATGTTTTATTCCATCTTAATGTTGGACATATAATCACGATGAAATCGAAGTGATCAAAGTATTCATTTTCTAATAATTTTACAACACGTTTAGATTTTCCACAGCCCGTAGGACCAACGAATAATGCTGTGTGTGGCTCTTTCATGTAAAGTGTGTTTCTTTGTTTCGCCATGCTATTACCTATCTAATACAGTACAGACATAATTTCACCGTTTTGAATGTTTAATTGGGCGTCCATTATTAGATATATATAGGCGTTTAAGGAGCCTGCGGTTTCGGCGGTCTTTTCAATTTGTAAAGTGATTCCTTCACTTGCATTTTCAATCCGTCGACCGGTCCCATGCAAGGCGTTTTCATCTATGGTTCTGAAATCTAACCATAGAGCATATTTGTTAGTCAATTAATCAGATACTTTTACATCGTGTAATTGCAAATGTTTTTTGATTTCGTTGGCATTGCCATCCTTTGGTTTACCCTCAGCAAAATACTTGCAAATTTCATTGTAATGCTCAAACGGCTGCATCCCCTGAGCAAAAAGTTGGTTAGGCTTACCCTCAACTATGGCGGATACCTTTTTAATTTTCGGATTGTAGAACTTACCGGTATCTCGTTTGTAGGCTTGTTCGTCTTCAAACAAAACCAATATACCCTTCAAAGATTTACAAGGTGTATTGAATGACCAATTCCACGTTGTGTCCGACTTGTCTACCCTAACTTGTCTGTGTCTCAAAAACCTATCGTATAGTAAAACCATGCTTTCGTATTCATTTGAAATGAATCTGGCTAAGGTGGGTTGTGTCACAATCTCATATTCGAGAGATATGTTAGTTATTTTGTATTTAGCGTCCGGTGCTGGTGCTACGGCAGAACCGGAAGGTTTAGTTGGAGTTGATAATACAACCCTATCATAATTATTGAATGTAATCTCATAACATAACCTATTCCCTAATCCAGCTTGATAATATGGGATCGTGCTATCTAACATTTCAAAATCTAGGGGGATGGTGAACTTGTTTTTGTATGCATCAGCAATGGCTTTGTCTGAGACATCAGATGCGTCTTTATCCGAAGCGCTTACCCTCAATTTCATACAGTTTTCCGTACACCCATCATTGGATATGATGCCTTGTCTGATTGCATTTCTCTTTTCATACTTGGTTAGCCATAAATCTCTGTAGCATCCAAAAAGGTCAAAGTCATCAATGCTCAAAATCTCGGTACCCTCAAACTTGATGGCCAGCTTTTTAACAATCGCTCTTCCAATGTTAGAGACCAATGTTCTTTTCGTGTCGGCTTTTGACTCGAGTTCAACGTCGAAACTTAGTTTTGACGTCCCGGGAACAATAACATCATCGCTACCTAAATTAGGAAACCTAACCAACAGTAACTGGTTTTGATCAATCTCACTTGGATTGTGTGTTACAATTACTTTTTGGTGTGAGCCTTTTACACCATGAGCAGTTCTAAGTGAACGTTCAGGATTTAACCTTTTTCCGTATTCCATGTTTGTTATTACTTTTATTTTTATTTTACTTTTATCTCAGTTAGCGTATGTGAACGACAACTGTTGTTCCCAGGCTATCTTTTACCGGATCTCCATTTTGATCGGTTATTTTCAACGTAAGTGATTGAAGGAGATCACTCTTTAGTTTTTTATATTGCGGGTTTTTAGGCTCAACATGTGTGACGTCGCCATACCCAGATATATGATATGTGAGCAGGTTGTTACTAAATCTACCATTTTTAAGATTGTTTGTATTGTCCAATTCATTCAGATTGAAATGTAGTTCTGTTATGTCGGTTAGCTTATTTGTTTTGATTACTCGAGGGTCTTTGATTAATGGTGTGGATGTTACATCACCCGCTAAAGATGCGTTCAACTCCCTGCCGGTGTATTTTCCTTTTGGTAGCAACTTTTCGTCTTTTCCAATAGTCACTTTTAGGGGAGCTGTGATTTCATAGGTAACATTGTCCGCAAACGTCTCGATGATCGCAACTTCTTTTGATCCATCCAAGTTGTCTATGATCTTATCCAAATAGATTGTCTTTTCACTATTTACTTCATTTATTGTGATATACATTCTTATATTAGAGAGTAGAATTATTTAAATAAAAAAGAATGGATAGCATTTTCAAATACAACCCCAATGCGGCCTATAAGCCAAATGGAGGACGGGACCTTCAGATATTGGATGGGAAAGATCTATACAAACAAACCATTATTGTATCTGAAAATGGCTCTTTTCCTGCAGGCTTTCCTAATATTTTTACTAATTACGTAATGGTTCAAAACGAACAACGTATGAAAATTTGGCAGGAACAACCGTTTAAATTATGGCAAACCCAACTCAATTTTGTCACTTGGTGTGCTTCAAGTGCTTGCGGAGTCAGTTCCGAACACTTGAAAGGTCGCTCTATGATTAGATCAGTATATCGTTTTCATGTCTATTATCACATTAGACGAATAATTAAGCGCTTGCAGACACCTCTACCTTTTGAAGATAGTTTTAATCAATATTACAATCCTTATTCAAACGAAGAATTTCTAAAAATCTGTAGTGAATATGACGTCGATTCTAATCCTATGAAATACAGAGGTCAATACTTTTTCAGCTCATATCAAAAAAGACGTAAAAACTATCCAACTCCTGGTTTGAGTTATTTCACAGACGACTCCATGACACGATGGATTATAGAAAAATCTAATGGCTTTACAAAAACAGGTCTTGTAAAGATTTCAGACAGTGTTAGGGCATATGCTTATCTTGTTCTTAGTTCGCAAGCCTCTGCCCGTTCTTCTATCTTGGGTAATGATTCAAGCGCTTTGACGGCTCAAAGAGTTTTTATGAACAACCTTGAAGACATTGTTAACCGTAGGGTTGATATTCAAGAGGACATTAAACGTTATCAGGATACCTTAAATTATGCTTCAAGCAAAGTTGATTATTCAGTTGGACAAGGTATTTATATGATACCTAGTGACATGAATCTCAGAATTAAAACAGGGGTGGTAGGTTACAACAACAAGATTTTAATATCGGGTGAGGATCTAACGATTGGGATTAATCGAACAGTCAATGTGATTGAAAAAACAGCTGAATCACATAAAAAGATTCCCGATAAATCAACGAGAGCAGCGTCTATTCCTGATAAACACATTACCGATAAAAAGATCCCCGATAAGCATATGCCTATTCCTATTCCTGATAAACACATTACCGATAAACACATTACTGCACCTTACCACAAAGATACTACTACTCCTACACATGAAGATGAGAAGATCGCTCTCGTGATAGCTTTGACAACGGCCTTTGGTATATGGTATGCGTTTAGATGACCTTGTTTGAAAGAAATAAAGAATGACGTCAATTAGATGTCAATCATACTTAAATAACAAAAGAAAACAATGCATTCCTGACATACCAAACCTCCTTAGCAACGGCTACTTTCGTTTTGACTTTTTCTTATGTAAACAACTTTCTGGTATGTAAAATCCTATTGTTATAAGCGTTTGATTGACAGATGGTTTAATTATATAACAAAAACTGCTTGCGTGTTGTTATTTGAGAATTTATGTTTTATTATCATTGATGGCATTGCTACATACGCTAGAGGGCATTACAGACACACAAACCAAGAGGGGAAATAAGACACACCCATGGGGGGATATGGGGGGGATATGAGAGGTAAGGGGGGATTATGGGGAGGTATAGGACATAAGAAACACTAGAGACCCCAAAGATAGATTATATGGCAAAAATGACAAAATGACAAAATCGCTTTGCCCTATAATCGGCAGTTTCCTATCTCTACAAACCCTATAACAGTATAGACGTTTGTTTCTTTTGTTTGTATGACAGGACATAAAGGGCCCTAAAGGTACAAAGTTTGTTTATCATTATTTCATCTATATTTATACCACGAATGGACTTCATGACCAACTCAATTATTTTTGTAAAACTCACATAATTCTGCTTAAACAGGCTTAAAATCTAAAATGCCTTTTAATATTTTTTTCTTTGACAACTTTGGGGGGGAAAATACGTTCGTCGTTGTTGACATTAACTATTATTTTGAAAAGATGCCACATCAGTATCTATGTTTATGACCTGGAAGTCTAAACCACGTTACTCTGAGAAATGACAAAATCGCTATTATATCACTAATTAAAATCTCTTAGAAATTAGGCGTTATAATTTTAGTAACTGCATACCATTTACAAGCTGTTTTGACTGAATTATAATCTGTATGATATCCTTAAAGCTGTTTTGACCGAACTTATAAACTGCCTGTTGGTTATCAGATAATTTAATTCCATTTAACGAACTGGTATAGTTTTTATCTTGCGTTTTCGTCACTACCTGTCTCGCCTGCCTATGCAATTATATAAATACATGCTCAACTTCATTTTACTTTACCCGATAATGAAACGTCGCCTACTAAAATCATGTTTAAGAAATGATAAACTTTCCACAATAACGTTTCCATGTTATTTGATCCTAAACTTAAAAATACAATGTCATGACTTAACTTCTATTCTATAGAGCTTGAAATGCTTTTTAAAACCTTTAAATATGTTACGATCGACTAGGACTTTTTTCTTTAATTACCAATCATACCGGGTATAAACATTTTAGGCGTTTATACTCAACACAACGTATTATAAGGCTCTTTTTATAAAATCATAAAAACACAAAGAAACACATTTTAACAGCTGCTCAGATTTTTTGTGATATTTGCGATAAATATTTTATCGTTGAAACAGCATTTTCACCAACCCCTTCCGAATCGAAGCAAAATGCGACGATTGACGATAAAAAAGCATTTCAATTTACCTAATAATAATAATAATAATAATAATAATAATAAAGTTAGCCAGAATATCTGCTGAAAAAAACTCACTCCAAAGTCACTTCCATCTGCTTTCATTATATGGCCACAAAGCTGCACCCGCACCACCCCCAAAAAAGAGTTTTAAATAAAATTTTCTACTATATTTTGAAATTTTAATTTCAAACTTGGGTGCAAATATAAAATTTTTAAATAAAATTTTGCATCATTCCCCCAGCATGCAATTAGGATACGACGAACAGACAGAAATGTAAATCAATAAATGCCGACAAAGAAACAATATGTTATTAACACAAAGCTTATCAATAATAAGGAATAAATTTTTTATATATATAGCCTTAAATGGCATTTAATTAGAACGTTCTACGGGCACTTTAACTGGTTCTAAATAAAAAAAATTCTATTACTGGGACACATTTAAAGGAACACCTTTTCCACAGTCCGATACAGATGCAGTAAGCCAAGTTACGTCGATAATAGCCTTAATCCTGATTTAGGATACATTAATTACATGATACCATATTGAGATTACCAACAAGGGATTATTAAAAGTACAACTGCCATTTTTTAACTAAAAAAAAATTGAAAGGGGAAAAGAAACAGTAATAGGCTGTGATCTGGTAAGTATCAGATTGTCTATATATTATCCATGATCCATGATAAAATTTCATTTCTAAATACTGAATCTTGCTTTTTTAGCTTGCATCAATGTACGCCTACACGGGTACCATCTACAAATGGTCAGGTGGCTGGAAAATTGGATATGGTTGTTATCTCAACAAATGTTGGAGTTATTGTGGAATGGCCTGGGTAGGTCAATTGTTTATTATTATTAATTTGAGTCGTGGAAAATAGATAACTGATTATGCATATTTCTTTTCTTCTTCTTTAGCTTTCTGGTGAATGGTGTTTTATCAAACCACACAAGTCTTTTAACGCACGAGTTGGTTGCACAGCTGACCATTCTTGTACAAAACACATGACGTACTATTACCCACAATGCGCTTCCGCATGTTCACTATTCTGAAAACGAAAAGGCGTGTCAACTCTTCGTTTTAGCCAACATTTTGTACTTTAGAAAGACATAAATCAATTAATTTTAGCTTTTTTCCTTTATCCCACTAAATGGCATTTTGACAATAAGTCCACACTTCATTGCTTAACTCAGAATTTGAAAATAAAGCAGCAACGACTTTAGGGATGGCCGTAGTTTGAAGCAGAAACTTTTATTTAAATTATATTTCGAGCCTTTGAATTTTAATTGTGTCAAAAACCGCCCTTGCTTGCTTGCTTATGCTGATATTGTAACTTTGGAACTCTGTTTTATTTTAAAGGGTACTTAAGAATACCCATCATAAAAGAATCATGGTTAAATAGTTAGTAAAAATTTGAAAAAAAATATCTTTATGTCCTTTCCCATTCCCTTTATAACTCTCGTTAGGATTATCCTTAGAAATTGAAACTTACAACACAACTTCGTTTCATCAAGAAGAATTATTTTTCGGATTTTACCCGAAAATCTGAAAAACCCGAATTTTTGGCAACATTTCATGTGATCTATGTAAAAATCGGAAATTATGTTTAATAACTTTTATTTAGCTTTCACAAACTTCAAACAGAATGCAAAAATTCGATCTAGAACTAAAGTAATTGAATTTTAAGCGGACGGTGGCATTTTGAAGAAATTTCAGGCTTTTGATGACGTCGCAGAAAATGTGCTGACGCAAGCAAAAATTTATTGCCGACATTTTGTTCCTTTTGTGACGTAAGTGTGCCAAGTTTGATACAATTTGAAGAAGCCTATGAAAAGTTATTTTTGGGGTGCGGAACCCCCCCCCCCCTTGTCATAATATGTTCGAAAAACTCCGGACCGAATAGGGTTAAACTGCGTTAACCCTATACAAACCCTATAACAGTATAGACGTTTGTTTCTTTTGTTTGTATGACAGGACATAAAGGGCCCTAAAGGTATAAAGTTTGTTTATCATTATTTCATCTATATTTATACCACGAATGGACTTCATGACCAACTCAATTATTTTTGTAAAACTCAGATAATTCTGCTTAAACAGGCTTAAAATCTAAAATGCCTTTTAATATTTTTTTCTTTGACAACTTTTGGGGGACCTACATGTGTCCTAGAAAAAATCCTAATTTTTCGAGCCTTGTTTTTACTCGCCTTCTACATTGTTTCCACAAGGTGGCTTGATGAAGTGTGATAATATAGGAACGATTTAGTAAACAGAGTACACGTTCCAACCAATTCTATCGACTTTTAATGGTTACGACTAAAAACCGTGCCCTTAAAAAAGAGATAATGCCGTAGCACATTTTCTGATCAGCAACTTTTAACTCCGTCAATCATACTGTAATGTTGACAACTTTCTTTAACATAGTTTAAGCCAAAGTTATTTAACGTCGTTAAATAAACGTGGAAAAGTACAAAATATAATTAACTCTGGCCCGCACATGGTTTAACGTGATCTTGGAATCAACAATTTTGATTTTAAGATTACGCTAACCCATGAGTTAGAAAAGCTCAAAGAATACCGACAACTTACAGCATGTAGTCAACATTTCTTTTATTTATTTTTCTTACATGAGTGTATTAATTCAAGTAGAAGAGAAATTTTCGGGATCTATATCTCAACGATAAAACGGTGAGAAAGATAAAAGGGAAATAAATAATGCAGATTTTTGGATTGTTTTAGTTAAATGTTATTGAAAAGTATTAAAACGAGATGCCTCGCTTGATAAATATATTTTGCACCCAAAACATTAATTTCAAACGTTCAACGTTAATTAATAATATAACTTAACGCACTGGTCTGTGCTTTTCGACGCCATCAAATATCTTTCTACTAATTAACTAAAACATGCTTCTGCTGCTAACAGTTCAAGGCTGTAACTGGTGAAAGAAAATATAAAAACATTTGATAATAAAAAGCTACTACCAGTATCCTAAATCCTAACATCGCTAGGTTCCATCCCAAAGCTGTATTTAGTTGAGTGGCAGTGGTTATTTTCCCGCGAGTGCTAATGTAACCCCATAACGGTATCGCTTCTCTAAGTTCCAAAATTACAGATCCCCAAAAACCGAGTGCACACACAAGGTGCGATGTGACTTCTATTGTTGAAACTCATCTAATTACTAAATAGGGATAAATTATATTAACACTTATCATATGGTTAGAGTTTTTCTCGCACTGTGGTTGGCTAATCTACACGAAATAAATGCTATATTTTTGTTTTCTACCGAAAAACCAGTGCAATTTTTGCTTATTTTTCAATTCTACAGTGCCAAAAGCTGATATTTTTCTCCTGATTAGTTAATAACTCGCTGAGCAAAGTTATTGTTTTCTTAATAACGAGAACTTGTTGGTAAATTTGTTTCATAATTTTTTTCCTCATAGAAAACATCAATTATTTTTACGGAACAAACTAACAATCAATCATGCCAATCAAACATGCACAGCTCAATTATTATTTTGTTCCAACATAGTCATTAAAGAGAAAAGCCAGTGCTCTCCACTGTAGAGATTTTGAGTTTAACTGTGGCTTTAGGTTAGTGAGATTATATCTATAGCGCGTTAAAGGAGTGTTGTGTTTAATTCGATTGTTTAACTTAACTTATTATACATCAGCGGCACTTATTAAGCATACGTAAATATTTTTACGAGATAAACGCAATATGGAACAATTTTCCACTACAATTAAACAATCATCTGCCGAGTATATCAAATTACAATGATTTATGCTCGGCTTATATGATAAAACTAGTTATCTCACTTTTTCTCAAAAAATATAGTCATTTTTTTTTCCGTTTTTTAGTTGTTGTATATTCGACTCGCCTAAAGGCTCGTGAAATATGTAAAATATTATATATAACAACTCAAAAAAATAATTATTATATTTTTCTCGGCACTGTGCAATAACTACTACATATTTTATTGTAAAAAGCTATTACTAGTAATAGAGTGAAAGAACTAGGTGTGCTATAATTAGGAAGCCCACATTCCATTTGCAATCTGGTTTTACAAGATCCAATTTGAACTAATTTTACTAGGTCTTATGACCTGATATATTTCATATCTTTTCGTCACTACTACGCGTGTTGCCAGCTTAAAACACAAAGAAATCATTGTTGACTTCAAGGTTTTATTTCCTTTTTAAAAAAAAATTACTTCGCATTAGTTATAATTATTCAGATTTCTTAGTACAATTTTGGAGGAAAGTCACTCCTTTTATTATACTGAAATATAAATTTATTAAAGCCAAATAAAAAACGCAATATTAAACTTTTGATAGTAAAGTTTTACACTTAAAACCATAAAATTGCTTTTGAAATGCTCTTATTTAAGGGCAACAAGTTAAAAAAAATTAGGAAATTGAAAATTTTGCTGCTTTTCTTCTTCTAAGAAAATTGAAATGTTCTCAACAAGTTTCTACGTTCTCACAAACTTTAGTCATTCTCCAGAAAATCTCTCTCATGAAAACAAAAATAACGAAAATAAGTTTTATTTTCATTCCAAAAGATACAGTAGTAGCGAAAAAGTCACTTCGAGAATCTATTATTTCAATATTTCTTTTCTTATCATATGTCATTAGAAATACTAGTGAAATTTTAATTATCATCGTACCTTAAAGATCAGTTATAATTGATGTAATGCAATAGAAAAGACTAGAAACATTTTTTCACCTTGTACACAGTCTGGTAAATAAGACACGCCTTCCCGGCAAAGAGTACTATAACTGGATTATGCAAAATCGGAGGATTACATAAAGGCGATAACTAAAGGTATAAATACATCTACAACTGGTACTTTTTAATTGAAACATTTTGTGAGCTAGGCAAGAAAGGAAGAAAGGTAGACAACTGCGACTTGGTAAGTAGTTATTGCGACAAACTGTTAGAAATAACACCAATGTATATACACAACCAAAGTATTATTTCCAAAACTAAATTGCCTTCTGTTTAAATTGCGTTCATGAGAAGGCTTCGTTGGTATAGTTATAAAATCAACACTGAGAGTTATTCATTTAAAGAATATAATCAACAAGAATTCTTCCATAGCTTCTTATAGTAAAAGCTAAGTACCAATGTATAGATAACATTTCCATGTTATTTGGCCCTAAACTTAAAAATGCAATGTCATGACTTAACTTCTATTCTATAGAGGTTGAAATGCTTTTTAAAACCTTTAAATATGTTACGATCGACTAGGACT
This sequence comes from Hydractinia echinata, assembly GCA_030067915.1. Taxonomy (NCBI): domain Eukaryota; kingdom Metazoa; phylum Cnidaria; class Hydrozoa; order Anthoathecata; family Hydractiniidae; genus Hydractinia; species Hydractinia echinata. The sequence goes on along the minus strand of JASGCC010000042.1, from coordinate 1,116,431 downwards.
TTTTTCTTTAATTACCAATCATACCGGGTATAAACATTTTAGGCGTTTATACTCAACACAACGTATTATAAGGCTCTTTTTATAAAATGATAAAAACACAAAGAAACACATTTTAACAACTGCTCAGATTTTTTGTGATATTTGCGATAAATATTTTATCGTTGAAACAGCATTTTCACCAACCCCTTCCGAATCGAAGCAAAATGCGACGATTGACGATAAAAAAGCATTTCAATTTACCTAATAATAATAATAATAATAATAATAAAGTTAGCCAGAATATCTGCTGACAAAAACTCACTCCAAAGTCACTTCCATCTGCTTTCATTATCTGGCCACAAAGCTGCACCCGCACCACCCCCAAAAAAGAGTTTTAAATAAAATTTTCTACTATATTTTGAAATTTTAATTCCAAACTTGGGTGCAAATATAAAATTTTTAAATAAAATTTTGCATCATTCCCCCAGCATGCAATTAGGATACGACGAACAGACAGAAATGTAAATCAATAAATGCCGACAAAGAAACAATATGTTATTAACACAAAGCTTATCAATAATAAGGAATAAATTTTTTATATATATATAGCCTTAAATGGCATTTAATTAGAACGTTCTACGGGCACTTTAACTGGTTCTAAATAAAAAAAATTCTATTACTGGGACACATTTAAAGGAACACCCTTTTCCACAGTCCGATACAGATGCAGTAAGCCAAGTTACGTCGATAATAGCCTTAATCCTGATTTAGGATACATTAATTACATGATACCATATTGAGATTACCAACAAGGGATTATTAAAAGTACAACTGCCATTTTTTAACTAAAAAAAATTTGAAAGGGGAAAAGAAACAGTAATAGGCTGTGATCTGGTAAGTATCAGATTGTCTATATATTATCCATGATCCATGATAAAATTTCATTTCTAAATACTGAATCTTGCTTTTTTAGCTTGCATCAAGATGAAATCAGTTTTAATTGTGTCAATCTTATTGTGCCTGTGCGCTACCGCCTACACGGGTACCATCTACAAATGGTCAGGTTGGCTGGAAAATTGGATATGGTTGTTATCTCAACAAATGTTGGAGTTATTGTGGAATGGCCTGGGTAGGTCAATTGTTTATTATTATTACTTTGATTCGTGGAAAATAGATAACTGATTATGCATATTTCTTTTCTTCTTCTTTAGCTTTCTGGTGAATGGTGTTTTATCAAACCACACACAAGTTAATTAACGATCGAGTTGGTTGCACAGCTGACCATTCTTGTACAAAACACATGACGTACTATTACCCACAATGCTCTTCCGCATGTTCACTAAATCTGACAACGAAAAGGCGTGTCAACTCTTCGTTTTTAGCCAACATTTTGTACTTTAGAAAGACGGAAATCAATTAATTTTAGCTTTTTCCTTTATCCCACTAAATGGCATTTTGACAATAAGTCCACACTGCGTACACTTCATTGCTTAACGCACAATTTCAAAATAAAGCAGCAACGACTTTAGGGATGGCCGTAATTTGAAGCAGAAACTTTTATTTATAATATATTTCGAGCCTTTGAATTTAAATTGTGTCAAAAACCGCCCTTGCTTGCTTGCTTATGCTGATATTGTAACTTTGGAACTCTGTTTTATTTTAAAGGATACTTAAGAATACCCATCATAAAAGAATCATGGTTAAATAGTTAGTAAAAATTTGAAAAAAAATATCTTTATGTCCTTTCCCATTCCCTTTATTTATTTACTTTTCAAGTAGGCTTAACCCTATTCGGTCCAGGGGGGGGGGGGGGGGGGGCGGAATAAGGTTTTTTCTTAATAACTCCTTATTGCTACGTTGCATGGCTTTAATACTTACTGAGTTTCAGTATTTATCTATTAGACACCTGCATGCCAAATTTTGTAGGTCCATGCCTCTCAGATGCTTTGATATTGACTATTACTTGAAACTACCCCTAAAAAATCTCTATGAAACCTTTATAACTGGGAAAATTTAATAACTCTCGTTAGGATTATCCTTAGAAATTGAAACTTACAACACAACTTCGTTTCATCAAGAAGAATTATTTTTCGGATTTTACCCGAAAATCTGAAAAAACCAGATTTTCGGGCAATTTTTGAAGAAAGAAATTTCAGGCTTTTGATGACGTCACAGAAAATGTGCTGACGCAAGCCAAAATTTATTGCCGACATTTTGTTCCTTTAGTGACGTAAGTGTGCCAAGTTTGATTCAATTTGAAGAAGCCTATGAAAAGTTATTTTTTGGGGGGGGCGGAATCCCCCCCCCCCCTGGTCATAATATGTTCGAAAAACTCCGGACCGAATAGGGTTAAACTGCGTTAACCCTGTACAACCCTATAACAGTATAGACGTTTGTTTCTTTTGTTTGTATGACAGGACATAAAGGGCCCTAAAGGTATAAAGTTTGTTTATCATTATTTCATCCATTTTTATACTACGAATGGACTTCATGACCAACTCAATTATTTTTGTAAAACTCACATAATTCTGCTTAAACAGGCTTAAAATCGAAAATGACTTTTAATATTTTTTTCTTTGACAACTTTGTGGCGACCAACATGTGTCCTAGAAAAAATCCTAATTTTTTTAGCCTTGTTTTTACTCGTCTTCTACATTGTTTCCAAAAGGTGGCTTGATGAAGTGTGATAATATAGGAACGATTTAGTAAACAGAGTACACGTTCCAACCAATTCTAACGACATTTAATGGTTACGACTAAAAACCGTGCCCTTACAAAAGAGATAATGCCGTAGCACATTTTCTGATCAGCAACTTTTAACTCCGTCAATCATACTATAATCCTGACAACTTTCTTTAACATAGTTTAAGCCAAAGTTATTTAACGTCGTTAAATAAACGTGGAAAAGTACAAAATATAATTAACTCTGGCCCGCACATGGTTTAACGTGATCTTGGAATCAACAATTTTGATTTTAAGATTACGCTAACCCATGAGTTAGAAAAAGCTCAAAGAATACCGACAATTTACAGCATGTAGTCAACATTTCTTTTATTTATTTTTCTTACATGAGTGTATTAATTCAAGTAGAAGAGAAATTTTCGGAATCTATATCTCAACGATAAAACGGTGAGAAAGATAAAAGGGAAATAAATAATGCAGATTTTTGGATTGTTTTAGTTAAATGTTATTGAAAAGTATTAAAAACGAGATGCCTCGCTTGATAAATATATTTTGCACCCAAAACATTAATTTCAAACGTTCAACGTTAATTAATAATATAACTTAACGCACTGGTCTGTGCTTCTCGACGCCAATCAAATATCTTTCTACTAATTAACTAAAACATGCTTCTGCTGCTAACAGTTCAAGGCTGTAACTGGTGAAAGAAAATATAAAAAACATTTGATAATAAAAAGCTACTACCAGTATCCTAAATCTTAACATCGCTAGGTTCCATCAAAAGCTGTATTTAGTTGAGTGGCAGTGGTTATTTTCCCGCGAGTGCTAATGTAACCCCATAACGGTATCGCTTCTCTAAGTTCCAAAATTACAGATCCCAAAAACCGAGTGCACACACAAGGTGCGATGTGACTTCTATTGTTGAAACTCATCTAATTCTAATAGGGATAAATTATATTAACACTTATCATATGGTTAGAGTTTTTCTCGCACTGTGGTTGGCTAATCTACACGAGAATAAATGCTATATTTTTGTTTTCTACCGAAAAACCCAGTGCAATTTTTGCTTATTTTTCAATTCTACAGTGCCAAAGCTGATTTTTTCTCCTGATTAGTTAATATAACTCGCTGAGCAAAGTTTATTGTTTTCTTAATAACGAGAATTGTTGGTAAATTTGTTTCATAATTTTTTTCCTCATAGAAAACATCAATTAATTTTTACGGAACAACTAACAATCAATCATGCCAATCAAACATGCACAGCTTCAATTATTATTTGTTCCAACATAGTCATTAAGAGAAAAGCCAGTGCTCTCCACTGTAGAGATTTTGAGTTAACTGTGGGCTTTAGGTTAGTGAGATTATATCTATTAGCGCGTTAAAGGAGTGTTGTGTTTAATTTCGATTGTTTAACTTAACTTATTATACATCAGCGGCACTTATTAAGCATACGTAAATATTTTTACGAGATAAACGCAATATGGAACAATTTTCCACTACAATTAAACAATCATCTGCCGAGTATATCAAATTACAATGATTTATGCTCGGCTTATATGATAAACTAGTTATCTCACTTTTTCTCAAAAAATATAGTCATTTTTTTTTCCGTTTTTTAGTTGTTGTATATTCGACTCGCCTAAAGGCTCGTGAAATATGTAAAATATTATATATAACAACTCAAAAAAATAATTATTATATTTTTCTCGGCACTGTGCAATAACTACTACATATTTTATTGTAAAAAGCTATTACTAGTAATAGAGTGAAAGAACTAGGTGTGCTATAATTAGGAAGCCCCACATTCCATTTGCAATCTGGTTTTACAAGATCCAATTTGAACTAATTTTACTAGGTCTTATGACCTGATATATTTCATATGTTTTCGTCACTACTACGCGTGTTGCCAGCTTAAAACACAAAGAACTCATTGTTGACTTCAAGGTTTCATTTTCTTTAAAAAAAACATACTTCGCGTTAGTTATAATTAAAAAGATTTTTTAGTACGATTCTGGAGAACAGTCACACCTTTTATCATACTGAAATATATTTTTTTTTAAACTAATAAAACAACCCAATATCAAATTTTGATAGTAAATTGACCAATCTTAATAAGGTTCCTTATTCCTCGTCAAGCTAGCCAACCAAATGTACAAAATCTTTAGACTTAAAGTCATGAAAATTCTCTTGAGCTATTCTTATTTAAGGGCTAAAAGTTAAAAAAATAAATTGAAAATTTTGCGGCTTTCCTTTTTCTAAAAAAATTTAAATGTTCTTAACAAGTTTCTACGTTCTTACACAATCCAGTCTTTCTTATAAAAAACAAAAATAACGAAAATAAGTCTTATTTTCTTTTCAAAAGATAGAGTACCGTAAATGACAGATTAAGCGCCCCGTGCCCAATCAGCTCTCCTGTCGAATAAGCGCCCCGGGATTAGGGAAATATTTGTAAATAAGTGCTATCACTCCCGCGCTTATTCGGATCGGCACAAAAAACAATATTTTTTACTATAACTATAAATTCCTCACAATAGACGAAGACAACGACGTTAAAGATGAAGATAAAAAATATTGAAATTCATAAAAGATAGATTATTACTATTAAATTTCTTTTTTTTGTTTGTATTTCTATTTTTATTCATAAAAGTTATAAGAATGAAGTTTAAAAAATTTGCTTTTCTGAAAAAAATAAATAAGCGCCTCTGCTGAATTGTCAAGATGAAATTTTTAAATAGGCGCCCCGGGCGCTTAATCCGTTATTGATGGTAGTTTGAAAAAGTCACTTTGCGAATCTATTATGTCAATATTTCTTTTCTTATTAAATGTCATTAGAAATACTAGTGAAATTTTAATTATCATCGTAGCTTAAAGATCAGTTATAGTTGATGTAAGGCAATAGAAAAGACTAGAAGCATTTTTCCGCCTTGTACACAGTCTGGTAAATAAGACACGCTTTCCCGACAAAGAGTACTATAACTGGATAATGCAAAATCGGAGGATTACATAAAGGCGATAACTAAAGGTAAAAATACATCTACAACTGGTACTTTTTAATTGAAACATTTTGTGAGCTAGGCAAGAAAGGAAGAAAACTGCGACTTGGTAAGTAGTTATTGCGACAAACTGTTAGAAATAACACCAATGTATATACACAACCAAAAGTATTATTTCCAAAACTAAATTGCCTTCTGTTTAAATTGCGTTCATGAGAAGGCTTCGTTGGTATACTTATAAAATCAACACTGAGAGTTATTCATTTAAAGAATATAATCAACAAGAATTCTTCCATAGCCTTTTATTGTAAAAACTAAGTACCAATGTATAGATGATACCTCAACAAAACAAAAATATGTACACAAGGTTGGTAATCAACAAAATGAGTTCGGACCAAGTCCGGCGTTACATAACAATTATGACACATTTATTTTCCAGCATCCATAATTTCATATTTGATGTCTCTTTTTAAGATGAAGTTACTTCTAATTGTATCAATTGTGTTGTGCTTGTTTGGTTCTGGTACAGGTACCACATCCAAGTGGATGAGTGGTTGGAAAATTGGATATGGGTGTTATTATCAACAATGTTGGAGTTATTGCGGAATGGCCTGGGTAGGTCAATCGCCTGATATTTATTTATAAAAGTTCTTGACAGATAAGTAATGGAGTATATTTTTTTCCATTTAGCTTTCCGGTGAATGGTGTTATATCAGAGCAAACATACAGGGAATACAACGGCCTGGTTGCTCATCTGATAAAGATTGTACGAAGTACATGATCTTCAGTGACCCTCAATGCGCTTCGGCTTGTGCTTTAATCTAAAAAGTGAAAAGAAATGTTAGAACATCGTTTCTGTCAACGTTTTGTACTTTAAAAAGATAGAAATAAAGTTGTTTTATACCCTATACTCCATACAAACAGTCACTTATATTTTCATTTTCCATTTTCCAGTCTTCTTTTGGCTTGATATTAGTAACACCCGTGGTTATGACAACGGTTTCCATTCTCCTTGTTAAGTAGCCGTCCTGTAACTTTATTCGTTGTTGAGAGAAGAACCATGAACCATGACTGACATTGCACAATAATCTACCGAATATATCAAATACAATTATTTACGCTTGGTTTATTTGTTTAGAAACAGATTATCGCACTTGTTCTCGAAAAATATCGTCAGATTTTTTTTCATTTTTTCTTCGGTGTCGTAGATTTGTAAAGGAAAACATAAAAAACTCAAAAAAATATTTCTGATATTTTTCTTGGCACTGAGCGATAGCTACGACATGGCTACTGGAAATACCTTGTGCTAAACATACACGAAATGCGTAGCACGTACGTAAATAACAACGCCAAAATATTTTTATAATGAGCCAACTAGCAATTTTGCCGCCTTAAGATATTAGACAGTCCTATGTGCAGTGTAAAGACGATGCGAACATGCCATAAGGTCAATGAATTTGTTGAGCTGACGTTTGTGGGTGTGAAAGTATTTTTCCTATTTTTCTATAACTTTACTACCTGCACTAATAGAGTTGTCCCTGTCAGCTAGGAGGATAGGTGTCACGTACTAAATAAAAATAAAAAATCAAGATTATTTTCACGAGAAATCTATGCTTAAGTTAGACAAGCTTTCGGTGGCAACAACCACCATGATCACATCAATATGAACAAACGCCTACAATATCGTTTTATATACCAAATATTTCATAACATTATACATGAGTAATAAATTAAAATACATTCATAATACCAGAAAGATTCTATAGGCGTGGATTAAACAGTTTTACTTAAAAGAGGTTTTTCATGGCTAATTAACAAGCTCTCCTTCAACGTGACTCTAAAATAAAGTCACGACCTAAAACATGAAAAGTGACGAACGAAACGAGGACATCCGCAAAACAGCGCATGTTCAAGAAACGCATGGGCTGTTCAGTCTGCATAGTTTTTTTCTTTACAGTTAAGTGAGAAATGCTCAAATATTCACAAATCGGAACTTTAAAATGGCGTTTAGTTTCTCAACAATAAGTAGCATTGCAGCTAATAATAATAATGATAAACTATGCTTCCTTCTTTTTATTAGCTGCAATTGCTAACGGGCAAGACCAATTCGAAGATATCATCATCAAAGAAAGGAAGTCATTCTTTAGGATAAAAATATTTTGCATCATGGTGTCTTTTACCCTTTTCTCATTAGATAATAGCTCACTAACGATACGGTAATTCCTTTTAATACATTTTTTTATTAAAAAAAATATCTTATAAAAAATCTCATTCAGTAAAATGTTTGGTTTAACTTTTTAGAATAAAATTTACTCGACGACGTTAAGGTACGGTCTGCAAAATACACGCTTTTTACTTTTTGAATTTTTGCTGACTTTGTTGCTTTGTTATAATGATTTTGTTAACCGCTGTACCAAACTCGAATTATATTTGGTCAGTAGAACCCTTCGACTTTCATAAAACATATCGTCCCTTGGATAATGTTGGCTCTTTCATGGGAAATGTGAGAAAGTTTAAGAGGTATGAAAAATAGTATATTTTCGCTTGGGGCTGGCTGAATTTTTACAATCAGGCGTTCAAACTTTATTTTTATAATACCCAAACACATGCTTTGACCATATCTTACATGGTATATATCCAGATTAAAGAGGAAAGTATTAATATTTTAGGATTTCCCCCCTTAAATTTGATTATTTTGACGTTGTAGCTGCTTTTTGGGATGATATTAGGTTTTCTGGTTAACTTGTGACTTATACCATGTGAGAAATGTTAAAAGTATTGTTTTTACTAAGTATTTCAGTTATTTGTTTGTTTTATTAAGCAAAATTCAGCTAGCCCCAAGCATATTTTTTCTCTGGTGTATTTCAAAACGTTCCAGTAGCCGCCATTACCTGGTCTGCATTTTTCTGGAGAAGGCTTTATGTGCCGCGAAGGTCCCTGCCGCCATATTTAACAAACCTTACCCAGGCAACAGATTAAAAAAAAAACGGTTTGTAGCTAGTTTGTTTGTTTATACATCTGATAAAACAATAAAAAATAGTCAGTATTAGCTAATCTTAGTCCAGAATCTAATTAATCTAAGTTCTGTCTAGCTAACAAGCTAGGAGAAATGATTTATATTTTGTGAGGGAAGCATATCAACAAGCAATTTCAGACTTAGCTAGCTAGCCTAGCTACTATCTTAATTTTTTTTTATTGTACTGGGCAAGTTGAATTTTAAACCCTATGGCAGTCAGGGAAATCCTCTTAATTAATCTGTACAGCTTAATTTAGATGTCAGCTTAATTAGGATGTATGATACAGTCTAATTAGGCGTTTTACAGCTTATTTAAGATGTACAAAACTTTGATCGTCTAAAACACACATTTAACTGAATTTTAGCATCTATCTAACTGAATAAATCCAATATTTCCAGCATATAAACATCTCCAGTACATTAGTTTTTTCGTAGCACCCCGGAGATCCGCTAAATTTGAAGTTTTCAAAATATCCGCTTAAATAGGATGTATCACGTGACGTGACATCCTAACTAGGATGCAGTACAGCTTAAATAGACTATCACTAACAATGAACCATTGTTTATAGTTCATATCTTTTGAACCCGGGGTGCTGGAAATACCGTTCTTCTTTTATAATATAGTGGTGAAACTGACGATGAAAGAGCTGCAGCGGTGATTCTGCTAAAATTTACATTTTTCGAGAAATCAGGGAAAAATTTTTTTACCTCCTAACTTAGATGTATGTCACCTAATTAAGCTGTATGATACAGCTTATTTAGGAGATCTCCAAATTAAGCTATACAGCTTAATTAAGAGGATTTCCCTGACTGTATGACACCTCTATATGATGCCCACTTTTTTCTTTGCGACTTCTTTCCGTTTAAAACACTTCTTATTGAAAGTGTGAAACACTTTCTCTTTTACAAACTTAAAAATTTCCAGGACCAAATTCTTGTTTGTAATATTGATTCAGCTGGATTGATCTGAGTTGTGTAGATTTGCTCGTTTTTGATTTTGCTTTTAAAAATTCACTTTCCTGTAAATTAGAAACAGTTTCTACTTTTCAGCGGTGTTATTTCAATGTTAACTCTTAACCAATCAGAACGCAATCTCCAGTGTTTATTCTTAAAAAAAACTCATTACTAGAAAGACTTCAAAATAACTGCCTTGTATTTAATACCCGAAAGGGTCTTACATTTAACGTTAAATTTAAAACTTGTTTTCTGTCACTTTTAAGAATCAAAAAGTTATTTCACAGCTCATTTGCCAACAAATATGTCATCATTTTATAAGAACACAAAAAAATAAGAACAGCCTCAAGCTCAAATTATTTTTTCACTAGGAACAACCTGGGTCTGAATTTTGCCCTATAATAAACCCATCACAAACTTATGGCTTGCTTGTTCATGAGCACAATTACAGAGTTCCCTCAGCAACAAAAGACCTAAAATTACTGCATAAATTGGAATAAAATAAGGAATTTTTAAGTTGTAAAACAGATAAGAATAAGTTAGGCTGGAAGAAGTATAAAAAAATATGAACAGCTAGCCTGATTTTAATCGTTCTCATTGAAAAAAATGTGTTTTCAGCTTGAAATGTTTCTTAAAGAAAATCTATGTATAGATGTTGATGTTTTAATATTCTTTACTTTGTTTTGTAAATGTAATTCACATGCTTGATACTGGTTCAAATCCAGTTCCTTTGAAAAAAGGGTAGCTCAATGGTAGAGCAAAGCATATTTATTGTTAAATTTTCTTTTTAATTTCAATTATTTTATTAGTTATGGTTATTTTTAGAAACCATACTTTTGTATAGCTATTGAATGTACTGATATTTATCATATTCTACTAGGAAATACATCAATGTCAAATTTATTTTCTTGTATAGCTAGCCAGCTGTTTTATATTTTGTTACTTTTTTTTTCTTATGGCTCATCCAAGAATTATGAAAAGATCTAATAGCACAAAAACACTAATTTAAAAAAAAAAAAGCTATCAGGTATATTATTATTTGGCACATTTGGCACATTAATATCATTAAATTTCTGTTGCTTATTTTATTTTTTTCGTTTGTTGTTGTTTTTCCCCGGGTCTGAACTATACAGCAACAAAGTAACTGGTACACTGCAATACTCGTCCATGATTGGCTCGTTGTAACGAACAGAATAAAGTAGACGCGCAACGAAATGCATTCTGCTATTTAACACCCTCGTTTCCAGTGTCCTGTCTCTATAACTCTGATGCTTTGGGAACGAAATTGTTATTTTGTCCAATCACGTTTGCGTATTACTAGGGCGGCAAAATACGATATGTTTTTCAAGGCGGGAAGGAATAGCAGAAATTTTAGTGGCGGTATTGTAAATGTAGCGAAAATGTCGATTATTGATCCGCTTAGTTGTGGTTTTGTGAAAATAGGATCGTACGTAATTTTGACAACAGATACACCACTACAACAAATTCAGAGCGAAAATAAAAAAGTATTTAATGGTCGTGTTTACAACTACAGGTACAGGGAATTAAAGCAGAAATATGGTGGACATTGTTAACTCTGTCGACTACAAGACCTTTATACGCAATTTCCAAAAATAGTCGAAAATGTCCGCGGATTAGCAAACGTAACCCGACCTTGAGAGACCAGTTATTAGAATGCTTTTCTCTGCAAGCTTGGTTCAATTTAACACCAGAGAAAAAGAAAAAACACACTGTCCAAAACTGCCTTGGTTGTCAAGAACAGCACCTACAGCAGCTGACGTTATTTCCCGTTAAAAAGGCGTCGTTAAAAATTAAAGCCGAAAAAAGTGGTTTGTTCCGGAAAAAAGAAATTAAGGTTTGTTGTTTTATCATTAAATTTAAATAATACAATAAAATAAATTAGGCTACATACATATAAAAACTATTTTTTTAACGTATATATAGAATCGACTTGACAATGCAGTATGCGTACTTGATGACGAGTTTGCATCTAAGTACAATACGTCATTTACATCCCAGTTTAAAACGTTGGTACTGGAGAAAAACGAAAACGAAAAACGTGATCTTTTGCGCACCGTTAAAAAAGATATTGAGAATCAATGGTCAGAAACAGCAGTTGAACGGTAACCAGATTACATTAGTAACCAATTTCGACATCTAAAACAGTAAACACACAAGAATTAACGACCTTTACTTATAATTTGCTGTTTAAATTTTTAACATTTCAGTACTTTGCAGTAATTCTAATAAGAATGTTGATATCATAAAAACTGTCGAATGTGCGTTAATTTAATTGCAATATTTTTTATAGCGCCTATGGAGTCCCTGTCTCCCTAAGACACAGAAACAAACTGTGTTTACATTCAAGCTTTGAAAATAAGGTTGATGCTATAAATCGCACAAATGAAAATGTCGCAAAAAAAACTCAGGTAAATAATGTTCTAAACTAATTGTATACAATCATAAAATGGCATTTTATATATGGGTAATGTACGCTTTTTGTAGGGCTTAAAACGACCATACGATCATACTGGACCACTGGAAAACTTCCAGTGGAACAAAAAAGAGTGTCTGGAGGAAGTCCAGGGCTATGCAGACGGACACAAAATTAACTTTGCCGATCTAGCAAGGCGACATAAACTAAGAAATATGAACGGTCAGTATACTTGGCAAAATGTTTTTAACAATTTATTTCCAGCGCAAGCAAAAATCATGTATATAATCATGTCTTTTTGACATAAGAAATTCAAAATTATTAAGGCATGTAATAATTTATTTATTATCAACGACTTTAATATTTATTTATATGCTATTTAGGGTCACTGCCAAGAAATCATGGACAGGTCATGAAAAAACTCCTATCGTTTAGCGGGTGCGATTTAGCAAGATATAAATGCTGCGTCACATCAAATGATCTAGACGACAGTTTTACTAGAGTAAGGCGAAAAAAACGCAGGTATATATGAAACAAACTTCATTTATCTTGATGTTTAAAGCAGTTTCATGAGAGACATTAATTCATTAATTGTACAATTTTTTTTACAAGACTTTACATATTTAGACTCAACATCAACAACTTTAAGGATATTTCCCTACCAGTGGATGCAACGAATGACAAAGTAAATGAGACATTAAAAGGGAAAATTTTGAATGGAGAATACTCACTTGGTGAACTTCTAATTCCACAAAATTTCACCAGGTGGTTCTAAAAGAAAACAAAATTATGGAGGAAACAGTGCAAGTGAGTGGACGAAAAATGTCACTAAAGAAAATACGGGAAGACATGCTACAAAAACATCTACCCTTCATGAGATTTAGGTTATTATCTTACTGTTTGATCCTTTTAGTAGTCCTTTATTTTCAATAATTTTGGGCTAGTGGTTAGCTTGCACAATTTCTTTTATCTTTCAGGAGAAATAATGAATGTTAAGGTTAACCTATTGATAAGTCTAAAAAATTTCAAAGATCTTAACAAACATTTTTTTTGTTATTAGGTCAGATGCTGATTACGACAACATGTCGAAAGATGACGTTATAAAACATTTAAAAAGAATTGGAGAATACAATTCTGAAAGCTGTTTTGAGAAATTAAAACATTCTTTGAAATGTTTTGAAAGACGACGTCACTTAATATTTTGGCATGATGGATCCTCGATTGCTAGTCATAGTCACCTTTTAATGCTTGTGTCATGCATGTACGATCCTGCTTTGTTCCTAACCGACGAAGAATATTATTTAAATACCAATATAAGGATAAATGTACAAGCCATTGTGGAAAAACCTGAGCTTTACCTCTTGGCAAGATGCCCTTCCACAGATCAACAACTTCTATATTCGAATGAACGTATTAAGGACATCATGGCCATGGAAGAAAGCATTGGATATGACATTATCGATGTTATGCGTTTCTTTAAGGGTGATAGTCCTGCAGCTTCATTTGAATCAGGTCAGCAGAAAGGTGGAAATTACTTTTGCTTCTCGTGTCCGGTGCATGCAGATTGTGTTGCTAGTCTCGTACATACCTTCAATTTAAAGCATCTTTCTCTACAAGATCGTATCAGCCACGTATTAAAATCTGTTTCTTCTGCAGATAAATTAAATAATGGTGCCGTAAAACTTTATGACGGATTGAAGAAACATGAATTGATAAATGAACTTCACCAACGTAATGTAAAATTTTCTTGTGATCTTCCTGCAAAAGAATTAAGCCATTTGTTGCAAGCAGAAATGCATGGCATTCAACGACTTCCGGCATTGGTGTTTGGCAAACACAATTGGTCGTTGTCAGAACTTAACTTAGAGAAATATGAAGTGTTGAACAATGAGCCCCTACATGATGTATCAAATCACATAAAAAACATCTACTGTGAGCTACCGCATCATGTACAGGAAAAAAAGGCAAAATTACTAGCAGTGATTGATGCTTCATTTAACAACAAAGAAGCTAAAAATTCTTCAGACTATCGTAAAAGTTTGCTAATTGTTACGAACTGGGCATTGGATAATTTGAAGGGTAATATCGATCTCGTTTCAAATTTTTTCTATCTTAAATATCCTTCAGTTATTGGCAAAAATTATTAAAATCTCAAAAATTTTAGAAACAGAATAACTCCCAAAACTCTTTATAGTATTTATATTTTGACAATTGTACTTTTTTAGCTTTAAAAATGATTAATCCTTTATAGGACATTTCACATCAACATTGCTCCAGTCACTTTGTGAAATTATGGAACTGTTGTACCTGCCAGACAGTAAAAGAAACGTTCAAAACATCTTGCGGTTAGTAAATGCAACACATGTGCATGCAATGATAATAAAAATCAATCTACGTGGAAAACTGAAATCCCTAACATCTAGAAAATTCTTTGGTGTCTATTATCATTCACTGATAAGGCATTCAAGTACACAATTGCGCATTGTTTCTGGTCGCACAGCTAACACAGAAAAGGAGGAAGCTTTTTTTAATCCTATAAAAAACTATGACCAAACTTACGTCAAACAACCACACAGCAAACGTAATTTGTAATGCTCTAATTAGAGTACAAGCATCGGCAAAACTAGGAGAAGGTAATATACCAGAAGATCACCATGATAACATGTTTGAATCTCTTTATCAAACAATAAAGAAAACATTAACAGGTAAATAAAAAAATAATTCATTTGATTCAGTCATTTAGCTGTTTGTATGCACGTGTAAGATCAAATGTATTCTCAGATAAACAAAAACTTTGGTCAATTTTTTTTAAATTTAGATGTTGGTCTTGAAATTTCCAATTAATTTCCACTAACATATTTCTGTAGTTTTGGAACAAATCACATCAATTTAATGTCCATTCAGAACAAATCATTCCTCCTTATTCTAATTCTATTTTGAAACATCATGTAGGTGGAAATTTAACTTGACTCCAGTGTCTACTTACTAAAGAGTTTGTGTAATTGCTTCCATTAAATTCATAAGGTTCAACCATACAGGTCGGATACTTATCGACTTTAGAGCGATCCTTTTATCCTGCCCTAGGTAGTCTTCAAAAATGGTAGGCTTGCATATATCAGTGATGTACAGCTGTTTCATCTTTCTCTTAGGAGAAACAATGAACATTTATTCGTACAATCCAAAGGCAAAGTACCACTCCAACAGAGGTGAATGGCCACTTGGTGTAACCAACTTGGAGCATTAAGACCTGTACGTGTCTACGGAATCACACATTTCCGTGGCATTCCCCGAGTTTACCAAATATCCCATCAAGGTTACCACAACCTATCTGAACGACTCTGTCATTCAGGGCTGGACAAAAGGACAAGCCCTGGACTACTGGAATATTCAGGTAAACTTCGCCACCCATTGCGCGAGCACCGCATTGGGCATCTCTGCTAAACACCTAACAGGCTCCGTACCGCTAGTCAACGCCATCTTCAAGTTCCATGTCTACTACCACATGTGACGCATCCTAGCAAGGATGAAAGTACCCATGTCTTTCAACGATGGTTTTAGTCAGTACAAAAACCCCTACTCCACATCTGGGTATGCGCAGGTATGTCGCGAGTACGGTGCAGACCCCAACGGTCTGTACAAGACCAAATCAGTAAGTGCCTCACTCAGCTACGGTAGATGGTGGTCCCAAGTGGAGGGTGATTGGGCCAAATTCATCATACCAGCAAGTCAGGGCTTGACATCGGAAGGGCTCACCAAGCTAAGCGAAAGTATTAGGGTCTACGTGGTCTTGTTGCTTGAATCGCAGGCAGGGGCAAAGGCATCCTTACTCGGCTCGGGTGCGGATAACTACACAGCAAGGCAAATATTGATGCAAAAATTTGAAGCCATGGTACAGCGTCAAGAGAACCTATGGCATGATATCACGGAATTCCAGAAGGTCTTGCAATATGCCCGAACGCCGGTAAACTTCGCCGTCATGCCCAGTATCTACATGCTGCCATCAGACATGAACCTCCGCATAGGCAAAATTGCAGGATATAACAACAACATCTTGATCGCGCCTGCCAATGTCAATGTGGGGGTACGGGTTGATGTGAACAATAAGGCTATTGATAGGGATGCGGCTGCCGCACTCCCCAAGCATGCTACGCCCCTCAAGCATACCACACCACCTATACCTCCTAAACATGCAGCGCCAATTGGGCATACCGAGCGTACCATCGGACATGTGGCAGATATCAAACTGTCCCCCAAACATGCTACGCCTCCTATACATCCTACTGAGCACAGGGAACCAACACAAAACCAGCATGACGATAACAAAGCTGCCTTGATCACGACAGGGGTAGGGCTAATCCTTGTCTACATATGGCTGAAAAAATAGGTCTAATGTGTTGATCAACACACTAGACTGAGGCGCCCTACGGCTTCGCGCCCTTCCCAACATAGAGCACGACAAACCCAGCAGCAGCCGCGATGGCCATGTATAGATGCCTTGCCACGTATTCCACAACGGTTGCTACTACCCTCAGCATGAAGGAGATTACGCTGCCCATAATCCCTGGTAGCGCCGCACCTGCCTTACCTGCTAGATATTTCAGGAACTTTCCGAGCCTTTCGAGCTGCTTCTCCACAAACCCCTTCCCTGCACCACCTGCAGCACTTCCTCTTGCAGCGCCAGCGGCGCTTCCCCCTGTAACTGTGAGCATGATGGTGGAAATCAGTAGACCAACAGCCGAGACGATGCTGGCTATAGTGATCCCCTGTTCCTTGAACAAGATTTTTAGCTTCTCCAGTAGAGACGTGTCATCACCAGCGATCTTCAACAGCGTTTCCTTGGTAGTCCCCAACTGGCTGTAAATTTCCTTTGACAGTATTCCATGTGCCTTCCCTAGGGCCTTTTTTTGATCATTCAAATCCTTGATCTTATCCTCAAGCCCCTTGATTTCCCCATCGAGTTCTTTCACCCTGGCCTCATTTGCCCCGGCTTTCTGCTTCTTGAGTTCTTTCACCTTACCCCTCGCCTTGTCAATCTCGCTATCGTATGTGACCATCTTACTTGCCAGAATTTTCAGGTTACCTCTTAGCGTTTGAAGCTCTCGATCGAGCCCTCTTCTTTCACGCTTTGTGAAGGCTTCGGTACCACCAAATGAAGTATCTTCGATCAGGCTCTCCGTTTCATTAAGGACGTTCTCGAACAGCGGCATCATTTCGATATCATCGACCCTCTCTTCAGAGATAACGTGATCAATATCGTTAAGGAGTTTCTGAGACCTTGTTTTACCGCCTTTGTTTGGTGTAGTATAGTCGGTAAACTCCAGGGCTTGCAAACGTTTTGTACTTAAACTCCTCTGTATCTCGCCAACGCTCCTTAATTCACCATTCTTTTTCGTGATCCCTATGCCATCGAAAAGAAGCTGGTTTCCTCGTGCCTTAAACATGTTGTACCATCTCGCGCTTGGCTGCCCCAGCGCCTCACCAATGTGCTCATAGAGAGCGTCGACCTTTGATTTTAGTAGCTCTCCCCTCTGCCTTGTCATGGTGTCTTGTTGACCCCGCTCTTCTGGCGATCTCGCTGTCGTGGCATCAGACAGATCCTCAGGCCTACGGAAAGATCCATCCTGCTCCGCCTCGTCTGAAATGTTTTCCTCCAGTGTAAAGTCGTCTCCTTCGTATGCTGGATTAATCGGCATTTATTCAACCCGCAAGACCCTACTAATAAACATGTTCGGAACAATTTTAGATCCCTATGCGGAGGTAAAGACTATGTTTGCCATGAAAGGCAAGAAGCAACGTGTCAAGATTAGTCACGTCCCTAGTACAATCAATCAAAACGAAGACTTGTACGTCAACGTACCAAACATGGAGCGGGACGATGTCATATTTCCCGGCTCTCTGAAGCTGTTTTTCAACCTGGAGCTTACGGTGACGAACACCAAACGTACCATTGTCAGCAACATTGGCAAGTCCCTGGTGCAGAACCTACGTATCACGTTGAACGGCAACGAGGTGCAGAATATTAGCGATTACAACACCCTAGCGGTCTACAGGGACTTGTGGCTCCCAAAATTTGATCGCGAGAACAACCTGATACTAGAAGGCATTAACCCCAACGATGGTACCATCAGAGCCCTACAAGTGAAAGCTACCGACCATGTCGGTACACTCGAGGAAAGAGCGACAGTTTCTGCATACGGTAACACCTTCTGTATACCGCTGGGCAAGATGTTCGAGTTCACGAGAGACCTACCCTTTTACCAGGGAGGGCTACTCGATATGTTACAATTCGTCCTCCACTTTGCGTCTTATGGTGACGTCATCAAAGATGCAGGTACAGCAGCTTCGGGGTCTACGGCAGCCAAACCAGCGGATGCTCAATACAAGATCACCAACATTGCTCTAGAGTTTGACAAGGTGCACCACGAGGGGCTTAGCAGTGCTATGATGTCACGATATTCAAGGCTAGCGCTACCCTATGAAAGGATCTTAAGAAGCAAGGTGGTCACTATGAAAAAGTCAGATACGAGCTACAACCTCCAGATCGATACACCTGCCAAGAGTCTCAAGGGGGTGCTACTGCTTTTTGTAGACCCCGCGAAGGTCAAGGCCTACGCTGGTGCTAACGAGGTTTTCTACAACCCCAAGATCGAGAAGATATCGATCACTGTCGAAGGCGAGCCTAACGAGCTATACAACCATGCTTGGCAAGGATCATTTTGAGGGGGTTGCGAATCTCCTTGGTAGCCCTGACTCTGAGGTCACGATCGGACAGTTCATGACTGAGAGATACGCGCTGTTTGTCGACTTCCGCAGCACCCAAGATAATAGCCTACACGGTTCTGGGAGACCATTGCAGAGGCTAAGTGACGGTATAACCCTCCACATGACCAAGAAAACCGACGGGAGCGGCGACATACGCTGTTCTGTGTACCTGCTTCAAGACGCGCAGTTGAACATCTTGGATGGGCGCTTCCACGCTGTGGAGTACTGAAAATAACTGGTAATGACCAAAATTTTGTATTTACCCATGGGATAAATACAAAATAATATGGAAAGCAAGAGCTGTTCAAAGTGTATAAAAAGCCTTTTGCTAGATGCATTCAGGGTGAAAAATGGTAAACAAACAAAACAGTGCATCAAATGTCTAGATGCTACCAAGGCCTTAAAAGAGCTTACAAAGTGCCCTCATGATAGGCGAAAATCACAGTGCAAGGATTGCAAGGGAAGTCAAATCTGCGCACATGATAGGCAGAGGGCCAAGTGCAAGGAGTGCAAGGGAAGTCAAATCTGCCCTCATGATAGGCAGAGGCCCCAGTGCAAGGAGTGCAAGGGAAGTCAATTCTGCGCACATGAAAGGAGGAGGGCCTATTGCAAGGAGTGTGGAGGTAGTCAAATCTGCGCACATCAAAAAATGAAATCCAGGTGCAAAGAATGCAAGAAGGCCAAACAATAAATGGCAACAATCGGTGTTCTCGTAGCTGGAGCGGCTATCAATGCGGTGGCGTTCAGCGGCTCAAATTTCCTATTCAGCAAACTTTCAGACCATGGTGAAGTGGAGCGGAAAAGGCACGACAAAGCGCTTTAACAACTTCAAGCATCTCAGGCACAGTGGGTTCGAGACAGGCAAGCCAAGATCGACTGGTACAACAAGCAGCGAGAGCTTAAAAGGCAAGCTGGCGAGAGCTTGAAGGAGCTCGACGACGGGATGCAAGAGTACTATATCGCAACGATCGAAAAATCTCCGAAACTGTCCGACTTCTACACACCTTCCAAGCAACAACAAGACCGTGAGCTGACTTTCATCGTAGGATCCCTATCTCTGCTGGGTTTCGTGGCATACAAGTATATGTAAGGGCCTTCGCATGAGTATCGCTTTTCGACATGTAATAAACATGTCGAAAGTAAAGCATATCGTTACCGAGAAGGAAGCGGGGAAATTGAGCAGTATTTACTACACTCCGGAACATCTCTGGACCGGACGGAAAGCTATCAAACTGCTCGCTGAGCAGAGCGGTATCTCCAAGAAGAGGGTTACTCATTGGCTGTCTAGACAGCTGCTCTGGCTCCGGCATATTCGAGGGCCCAAGCGCATCGATTACCCCCATTTCACCATCACGAAGCCCAAGGAAATGCACCAGTTTGATCTGCTATACATGCCCCACGACAAATCTAAAGGTAACGTCTACAAGTACATTTTGACGGGCATCGATGTAGCCTCGCGCTACAAGGTAGCGAGACCCTTGAGAACCAAGAAAGCCAGCGAAGTCGCTGACATGATCAAGGACATTTACGCGAAGCCCGGAGGCAAAGCAGGACCTCTCCGATATCCCAAGACCTTCCAGTGTGACAACGGTAGTGAGTTCAAGTCTGACGTTACGAAACTCCTAGAGGGTAAGGGCGTCGAATTAAAGCGCGAAACCACCAAGTACCACCACACTTTTACGGCGTTTGTCGAGTCGTTCAACAAGGTACTCGCGGAGAGACTGTTCAAGCCTCAGGATGCGGAAGAGCTGGTCTCTGATGTATAAAGTACCACTTGGGTCAAACACTTGTACACCATCGTGAAAAGTCTGAACAACACCAAAACTGTCATGATCGGCATGAAACCCAACAAAGCAATTAAGATGGATGATGTCCTGCTTGCAAAAAGTCAAGAATACCCAGATCCGCAGGAAAAGCCGTTACCCGAGGATGGACTCTACTTGTACCTGCTGCAACCTGGGGAGGAGCATGGTGATGCGAGAAGGCGTGCCACTGACGCCTGGTGGAGTAAGAAAAAGTATAGACTGGACCGTATCGTGACAGGTACCCGTCTGTTGTACTATCTAGCGGATGGGCCTGATCGAAGCTTCGTCTCGGAGGAGCTCATGCTGATCCCGGAGGATGTTCAAGTACCTCCAGAGCATGTCAAAGAATGGTAAATATTTTTTTGTGGCCCAAGGGGGCTACAAAAGTCTAGGGTTTATCTCTTCTACTGGGTCGTCACATTCGGACTACATAGTCCAAAGGATGCAAGGTGTAGAACGGGTACCCATAGACGATGCCCTTGATGACAGCGGGCTCGCTATCAAGGTTGATGATGCCAACCAATGCTCTATCCTCGACTTGAATATTGAGTATGTCGTCAATTTTCTCCAAGTCCGCCAGATCCGAGAGCTTCAAGTCCTTATCCTTGATGACCTCGTAGCAGAGCATGCCCCACTTGTTCACCTCAGCCGAGACGATATGCAGACCGAGACATTCAATATCATCCTCGAGCACCTCATCAATCTCTTCCACTGGAATTGTTGCCCACGGCTTTTCACCCGATGCTACTCTCTCTAGAAGCTCGTCATCATCTGGATATTCAAACCCCTCGTAGTACTTTCCATTTCTAAATCTAAAATTTTCCAGGCAAGTAGAGCAATAGCCAACGCTAGATCCCGCCCTGATGCAGCATCTCAGCACAGGCACCCGAATATCGTAAAGGTTTCTAAGTTGTCGGCTCTCTACGTAGGGTTCCATCTTTTTTCTTTCACGATTCTTCCGCTTCTAATCCTCTGGGGAAGTGGTCAAAGAGTGGTAAATGGGTTGTTTTTTTGTGGCTCGATCAAGCTACAAAAGCGTTACCTACCGGTTCCCACTCATTCAGCGAGCCCCAGGAGACGTTCATGCGTGTAGTGTTCGCCTAGCCTGAAATGTCTCACACGCTCAGGGTTGACTTCAATACATCCACGTTCTCTAAGCCAGTTGTAATGGACAATGGAATTAGGGGTCTCCGCCAGTACCACAATCTCGCCCTTGGGGTTAAACTGTCACTGCCCTCGGTTTCCCCAGTTCATACCATCTCTGAATTGGGCCTGAATGTGCTTTATGAAGGTTATGATGTCGCACCCCAGATATTCTGTGGAGGTAATCTCCGTGTCATACCTCAGAGCATTGCGAATCCTAGTTAGAATAAGTTCATACATATACCCGGGGAAATTGCATTCCTTGCACCTGGATTTCCTTTTTTGATGAAGGCATCTGTTACGTTCCATCCACGCCTTGTGGGCATCCAGACATTTGATGCACCATTTTTTTCGTTGCCCTTTGGGTTGGATCACCTTGAAGTTGTCTGGTAGCAGGGTTTGCTTACAGCTTATGCTTTTTTTAACCTCCTCCATATTAACTCGTGTTTACCCTGGGAGGGTAAACACGAATTGTGGTCAGTTATTTTGGCTTTGGAACGATACTCGCCGGGATCCACCCTTTTTGAACGGTCATCTCGCGGCTGGCCCTGCCCGCCGAGAAGTAAGCCACCATCTTGAGAGCATCGCTCGTGTCCATCTTAGTTGATGGGCTCGTTATACCGAGGAACATTTTCCCAGCCATCGCGTAGGCGAAGGTGAAACCGAGATCGACTGCGGTCTCGTAGAGCAGGTCGATGATTTCCTTCTCTTTTGGAGTTACGTTGGTTGTCATTTATTATATGCCTACCGCATCTTGAAAATGTCGATATCAGGCTGACGCTCTTCGCGTTGGTTTTGCGTGTGCTGCCGAGGCGCACGTACTCCTGGAACTGTGTTCCGCGTTGCTGTGGAGCCGCCAGGCGATGGCTCTGGGGTTTCAGCAGGCTGGCGAGCCGCTACAAGCTGCCTACGTATGTAATAGACTGCCACGCAAGCGGCAAGTACTGCAAGACCTCCAGCGCTATAGAGATAGCCTGACTGTACAGAAGAGACTCCAGAACTCGCTCCAGAAGAGGTTTGGCTGTAGATTGTACAGCCCCATCTTGTTGCTTCAGATCTTCCTTCCTCTGCTTCATCAGTGCCGCCAACTTGTGCCCCTGGGCCACACGCCCTGGGTGCTTTACTTGTTTTGTAATGACTCTCTCTTCTTGCGTATGTTCTTCGCTCATTTCTTGTAAAGTCGTGAGACTTACAAAAAGCACTTCTCTCTAGGCGGCTTTCACACCGCATCTGCCAGACGTTCTTATCGCGTTCTTATACGGAGCCTTCTCTAAAATACATAAGTGAGGTGGGAAGCGATCCGCTGCCGGAGTCAAAATTTCTGGACCATGTATGCTATAGTCTCCAGTGATACTGCACCAATCGGTATACCTTAATGTAAAGGGGTTGAATGTAGTCAATTTATCATATAGTTCACGATTATCCATTCGTATCTTCGATAGACTGTTTACCATCTTTATCTCGCTGTTCATCATCTTGCTCTTCAGCGCTCTTGGTCGTGGTGAACTGGCAGTGGTTTCCAAAAGCTAGGTACACGAGGATGCCCAAGTCAGCCATACTATCCTTGATTACCGGATCCTCTTCAATGTCCGCTCTCAGACCCTCGGCGCTGTCGAGCTGAATTACGCTGCCCAAGGCCTTGGTATACAGACTGATGGCCTGTGAGGATAGGGCTTTCGCCGTCTTTTCCCCTTTTTCATGGATCTCCCGCTGAACAAACTCACTGTACATCTTCTCGAGAACTTCGGGTGAGGCCTTGTCAACATAGCCCTCTGTACACTTTTTTGGTAAGAGATGCCCCTTGCCTTTGCGTATAGCATCTTTCAAGGTCTGGCGTTTGTCGAGGGGTTTTTCACGTTGCTCAAAAGCTTCTGCTGGGGTGTCATCTTCGTCGAAAATTTCCGAGATTTTCGACATGTTTATTAGGATCCTTCTATAACGCAAAAAGCAGAGCACGATCAAGACGTACGGAAGAATTATCGCGAGACATAGCCATATCTCGCATAGCATGTTTATTTTTCAAAAAAAAACCCTCGCAAGGGAACCCTCTGGGTGTTTTGTTGTTGTTGTTGTTTGAGCCCAGAGAGTTTTTGATTCTGCGAGTATACCACTCAGAGCCTTTGGTTCACCATATCCGAGGTGTTTTTCAGTGCTGTCCTGCTTTGCAAGCTTAGCGTACTTGCTCTTTATACTCTATGCAAAATGTCGTGCTTGTACTACGCATTAACGAAACCCACCTTTTTAAGTGAGCACTTTCAGAGGCCGTTCCTAGCACTGACATTTAACCAGCATTTTGGCACAATTTTTTTCCCGACTGGCACAATTTTTCCCGACTGGCACAGTGTGGTAGAAACCGGGGCGAGACAGCCGCCTCCAGGTAAGGCATGGTCTCGCCTGCCCATCCGTACCCTTCAGCCAGGTCTAAGCCTGCTACCACAATTTTACTATATATCGAGCTTCGTATATAGCTATTCAGTATCACCCTGAGTATTACCTGTGTGAAAATTCACGCATCACCGGTTAGCCCGTTTACGCATCATGCAGAAAACCTCTTGATTATTCAGAAATGTGTTTATCATTTTTGAATGGATGAGGCAAATGAGTTTGATCTTGTTGCTACCGCTTCATACTGATGAGGAGTGGCTCAAAGTTGTGAGAAAAAACACATCTATTCAACGCGACCTACAATACCAAAGGCACAGTGTGTACACCATCCTCGAGGACCTTCCGCTTATCGTAGAACGCCGAGAGTCCAGCTTGTTTTGCTCGTACGTGACCATCCCCTGGTTGCGCACCCGGAAACCTACGTTTTTAGCAGTGTCTAAACTACCATTTAACGTGCTCATGTACCTAGACCATGTCACCTCATTCTGCCTCTTTGACATCCTTTTGCACGAAAATTTTGTGCCCTCTTGCCCTTCGACGAAGTAGCACTTGGCTGTCAAGGCAATCATCCGAGACCCGATGAATTCAGGTTTGAACAACCCTCCCGTTCAACTCGAGTGCTTGTCGGTGACGAGCCAGTATTTCACGTCCTCGTCGTACTCGTCGAGCATTCGAGGGCAAACGACATCTCGCAGCTCTTCTCCAGAGATGGCAAAATACGCCGAGTCCGTATCCGTGTACACATACTCAAAGTCGCGTCGGTCTACGTACTTGTCGAGGAAATCATAGTAGAACTCGAGCATGCGCAGCTTGGCCAGCTGGTAGACGGCAATACCGCAATGATAAGCGCGATCTATGCTGACCCCGTGCCTGCCCTTTCTGATCTCGTACGCGTCGCCTATCTCTTCAAGGTCTTCGAGGTAGGGGGATCTCATCGCTGCATAGACCTCTTTTTCGTCTCTAGTAAACGTGGTATTAGCGTGCCTCGCCAGATCTTCGGTCATCTTCCCGTAAAAGGAATTCCCCTTCAACTTGGCCGTATCTCCCCCGATGCGCTTGTCAGGGTCTTTATAAGCTTGTCGTCGCGCATCGGCAATCTCCTCAGGGAACCACGCGAATGGTTTACCTCGCGAGTACTTGAGGAACTGGTAAAAAGCGGTGACTTTTAGCCCGTGCTCGAGGTACCATTTTAGCACGGGTGTGTACAACAGGATCTTTTCAGCTTTCATCAGACCCAAGAGCTTTTTGGTTCCTTGAACACGCTTGCGCCCCGTCTTGGTCAAGTACTCGTGCATGTGCTCAGGGATTTGCTCGTCGGGTATCTCCTTGACCACGAATAGAGGAGCCATCTCGCTGAATTTGTCATACACCTCCGGAGGCACTTCTATATCAACTTGTAAAAAGCCGAAGAGCTCACCATTTTGAACACTCCGTCTTAGCACCTCCAATTGTAGCGTTGCTGTCGGTTCAGCAATCTTTATCTGCTTTTCCTTCCCGCAGGAGAAATCTTGCAGCAGGGTACTCGGGTAGAGCATGTTGGCGTTGTAGCCTAGAATGGTCCTGCATTCGCGGGGTTCGTCGTAGACGTGGGATCTGATACCTGTCAGACCCCTCTCGTGGTACCTGCAAAAGACGATCGCGGGGCCACCGACCATGCCCGTCCGCAAGGGCTAGTAGGCCTCATTCCTCGTGCACTCGCAGCAGGCTTTTTGGACCTCTTTGCAGGTCTTGCACCGGGTGTTGAAGCAGTTGTCTTTACACTTGTGCTTACAGGGCTCCCCCGGTGCGTAGAGCTCTAGGTCGGAGTGTAAACGCAGAGACTTGTTCAAGACGTATCTCATCGATACGCCCGGGATGCTAACGGCATCCTTCAAAATGTCAATCTCGTCGTCGTAGTATTGCAGCCTCGTCTTGTCGACGGCTTCAACAAAAGGTACCACATCGGCTAGGTTGTACTCACGTAACCAGTCCTTCATAGTGACGCAGCCGCGCTTGTAAAACTCTCCGCGGAACTGCTCGTACTCGTCGGGCGAGAGGGTGTTTTTCCCAACAAGACTACTATAGAAGTCCTCGTTCTCGACGGGGCCGACATGGTTCAGCTTGTCGTAGCTTGACAGCCATTCGTAAGGAAACACGAGCTTTTCAAGCCCACATTCCAGAGACTTGCACCAGCCGGCCTAGCTCATCCCGGGGGCGAGAAAGTTTTTGATGTCGAGGAATTTGAACCTCGAGGTTTTGAGGAACATGTAGTCGTTGTCTTTTTTGGCCACGTTGATCTTCTCATCGTTTTCGGTAATTTGCTCGACAAAGTACCGCTTGATCAGGTTGATGTCGTACTTTCCGCTGTTAAACCCGATCACGGCCACTTGATTCACCCACTCGTTCCACGCAGCTTGAGACTTGTAGGGGAGCATATCAAAGTCGTCGGGCTTCGGTACACACCTCTCTACTTTTCTCCAGCTCCTTAACGAACAGCTCAACCAAGACCCGCGGATCCTCGTGCTCGATGAACGTTGGGTTTTCGTTTAGACTATCGTGAACGGCGACACTGACTGGGATATGCTCCGAGAGGTATGTTAGATCAGCTGTTTGCCGCTGGTGTAACGGTGCTAGGAGGGCTTCAAAGTCAAACACGATGAAGTGGGGGTATGGCCGAAATTCTTTCTTGAGGTACCCCTTGCTTTTTGGCGGGTTCTCACACTCCCAGGTACTGACAAAGTCGTAGCCGAGATTTCGGATGCCTTCCTCCTAGTCAATGGTTGCTGCGAGACGATTCTTATCCGCGTTGGTTCTATTTGGTTGACAGGGGCATCCGTGCCACTTGCAGCCGTGGTACTTTTAGACAACTTGGGTCTGAGGCTCGTAGCCGTCTACCTTGTAGAACTCGTTGTCTCTCTTCCCGTAACGAGTCACGCGCTCTCAGCCGTGCCCACAGAGCGCGTGGTGTATGTGCCTTCCCGTCTGCTCCGACATTGCTTCTAGCCATTGACACGCCGCGTAGCTGAAACCATCCTCGTCGTAAAAGACTTTCTCCGACTTGCTCGGCATGCGCTTCACCTTTTCACCTTTGCAAATGATCGTCGTCTTGACACCCTCCCACTCGTTCTGCTTATGCCGCGTGAGGTTGCAGGATTTTGTGAAGATTTGGGTGCAAGCCTCGCATTCCTAGCTCTGAGTCAAAACATCCATCTTCTTGATGTAGAAACAGTGTCCATCCAGCATGCCGAGGTTGATCGTGTCTAACCCCTCCTTGTACTGATTCTGCCCGTAAACGAGCCGCCATGGTGCCTTGTCTGAGTTCGTCTTGGGCTCAAAGACTCTGATGTTGATCTTGAAGTGTTTGGCGATACCCTCAAAGTCTATGAGCTTCGTAGCACGTACCTCTTCCCGCTTTAGCTTGGAGTCCTCGTAGTACTCGCGTGCTAGGGTGAGAGCTGGCCTTGTTAGGAACTTTTCGCGCTGCTTTCGCTCTCCCCGATAGTGCACCGCGAGGCATCTCCAGAAGCACAGGTTGTCCGTTCTTTCATCGTCTTTGTCAAAGTTGTATATGCACCTTTTGCCCCGCAGCCAGTCCGGCAAAGGTCCGCATCCAAGTAAGGGTTCCCTCGTAGAGATGATCTTGACCTGTACATGCTTGAAGACTATCTTCCTTTCGTACGCTCCCGGGGTTTCGATGGTTCTGTCGGGTGGCAAGTAGGCTTTAGTCCAAAACTCCGCATCTTCCAGATCAAGGCGCTTCATCTCGCATTCTTCTAGGAAGGCTTCGATTTCCGCTATGCTTGACAGAGACCCGGAGCTCTTGGTCTTGTGGTAAGCCGACACGTCTCCACCACCTCGGTAGATGTCACAGCCGAAGCTGCACACAACCTTAACGCGCATTTCTATATGTGGCGTGATTTTTTGCATGATAGCATCCGTCAGCGGTTGATTCAGGTTCTTGTTGAACCGCCATGTCTTGATGCGATTACCGTCTTCCAAAAATTGTGTGTCATGAACGTCAAATATGTGCTGGATTTCCTCGATTCCTTCCGGGTTCGTGGCTTGATTCTCCTCTCTTCCGAACATGTGCTTGAGGTCTGCGATTCCTTGATATTCGTCTTCGATGGCGATCCTTTGGACCTCATCATGAAGCGACAACGCTCTCGAGATTTGCTCCTTCGCCTTATTATAGTAGAAGGTAACGGTATCTCGCACGCTCAGTACTTCATCAGCAAGAGCGTCGCGGGTTGCTGCTACTGGTGCCGACACGGTGTCGTATAGTTTGCTAATGGTGTTCCTAAACCAACTCATCTTTGTTATAAGTAGCTTCCAACCTCAACCACGCTATTTGAGCTTTGAGTACTGGGACTTACCCCTACTCAACTGCGCATGCGTCGATTTTTGTTGATGTCAGCATTATTACTATCGGCGTGTCCGCATGCGCTGGATTTATCGGTTTCGGATTGTTTATCGGATTTGTTTTCGGATGCCATCGGATTTACCGGTTTTGGAGGGGGTGGAGGAGGGGGTGGGGGTGGAGCGTTTTTAGCGGGGGTTTGACGGGGTAAAGGTAAAACTCTACTTATATTGACTCCCTACTACTACTATGTTTGTTAGCAATTTCATTAAGAAGGCTGAAAAACGTTTGAAACGATAACCACTGCAGAAATCTACTCAAGTAAATTTAAAATTTCAATAAAAAAGTATGAACAATGAACTAAAACCTTTGAACAAAATAACAATAATAACAACGTTAATTGTGTGTGACTTATCTGCACAATAATTTATAACAAAGCACTCGTCACGGTAAATTTATATTAGGATGCAATGAAATTTTAAACTAATGAAATCTTTTTGTTTTATCACATGATTTGTTTTAGACAATTACAACTGTAAACAAAACGTTTTTAAAATACGGAATAGTTTTATAGGGGATATATTATAGACGCTTTTAAAGAAAGTTGTAAAAAATATAATCCACTTTGCCTGTTACAGACACACAGACACACAGACAGTCACACTCTTTGTATTATTATAGAGATTTATATTTGCATGAAATACTAATTCCGATATATTTTTACCGACTCTCTTGTAATCTTCTACATGTAGTAAACCATTTCAAAGCCCGATTTATACGAATAACCACTTGGGTAGTTTTTCCCGGCCACGACATGCTAGAGAAGGCACGTTAAACAATCAGAGCCACGAGACGAGAGCCATTTGAATGGTTTGGTGTTGTGGTTTTCTGGTCTCTTTTTGTTGACCTTTTATCTTTTCTGTTATGTTTTGTTAAACCAGCTAGGTAACAAGGGAACAAAAAATCTCAGATGTTATTAGTGTTTCCTATGTTAATGTAGCTACTGCCTTTTTAACTTTTTGTAATGTCTCACTACGGCGAGATGATATTCTTACTTAAACCCTATTTACGAAAAAGTTGGCGCATGCTGTAAAAACTCAACATAACACGGTAAGTTAAAGGCCCATGACAGTGCGAACAATATTAACGCAACATCAACTTTGTTCTCAGAGCTGTTATATGTCCTTATGTTAATGCGCCGCTTCATCTAAGTATTAAGTCACGGAAACATGATTTGTTTCATATGGTAGGAATGTTTTGTACTGTCGTCGCAAGGAACAGACGCCCAACAGAGGCGTAACCACATGTTTTCTATGGTGCCATGGTGAAGCCTGCTGAAAGAGTTCAACCGTCCTAGATTAGCAAAAATGCTCTCCATATGTTAGGACTAAAGCATTCAAATTCGAATTTAAGAGCCAGAAATAACGTTTTACCGGAGCTTGCGTGGTGCAAATGCAACAACACCTTCTATTAAAATGGTATTTCGTTGCGAATCTGCGCGACTGCAAATGCGCTACACTCTTTTGTTAAATTATTTAAATTGAAAAAAGCCTCCAAAAATAACAAAACAGAAAAACAAACAAAGGCATTTTTTGAACGTACGAACTCCTTAATATTTATTTCTATTTAAATCTCATTGGCTAAAACCTCGTACGATACACGACATTTGTCAACCTTTTGGCTTTAAAGTTTTAAGAGAAATTGCGTATAAATACTAAAAATTCCCCTTAACGCGAAAGTTCTCTTAGATCGCAAAAGCACAGGTACTTTGCGCTGCGCGGACGTGTGTATGAGCGGCCCAATGTCTGCTGGAAACAAAAATAAACATACAAACTCAAATGGCGTCGATTCAAACAAATCAATTGATGGAAATGATATAAAAAGTCAGTTATTATTCATAGCAGCGGTTTCAGAGATTACCGAAAAGATTATGATTTTTGAAACGAACAGCGCGGACTAAAGCGCTCCCAACTACTGAGCAATAAAAACAAAGCGCCTAAAAAAGTTGACTTTAGTTCAACGTTTGCTTAAGAAAGGTTTTTAAATGGCAAACATATCTACTGCGCATGTTTGTATTAATTTCCCCTTTACGTCAATACACTGAAATGGAAATTCAGCTCAAGAGTTAACGGATTCCACGCACCCTCCATAATGTCTGATAGACTTTTCCAAAATGAAACAAACTTACCACACGTTTCAGACGCCATAAAAGAAACAAAATGGCAACCACAAATTTGCGCACTGCATATGGTTGAAACATGAAATTATCTATGATTTCCATATTTCAACTGTATCTCGCCCATTATTTAACTAACCATTACTTAACTATAAATTTTAATTTATATTTTTTCCTGAATATCTAATAAAAGTGCGTACATGATAATAATCTGAAAAGAAAACAAGCAAAAACCTACTACGTCAAAATACAGAATTGTATAAGGGATTTTTCCTGTCACTGTCCTGTGGGTCCTTAATTTACGTTGTGAATTGACTGATGACTGGTAGTTGCTTTGAGCTCTGCATATATATGAATTAGATATTTTCATTCGGAAAATAAATCCAGGCCATTAGACCTTTCTCTTGAGTTCTACAAATAGGTAACGGGAATGTTAATGTCGGGCTTAAAAATATGAGTTTGCCAATTGTACAAAATTTTAAATTGATTACACTTCAAAAGGACGAATTACAGGGCCGTCTTAACGTGGTCAAACTTCTATTTTGTAGCTTAATAATCCATGCGTTGCTTTCAAAATTACGTTCGGAAACACATCATGAAAAAATGATTGTAGCAAGTTGTAGCAAGTTTTATATTTTATATTTTATATTTGCTTTTCAACTTTTCATAGGCTTGTCCATATTGAATCAAATTTGGCACACTTATAGTACGTTACAAAAAGAACAAAATGGCAGCAATAAATTATTGTCAGCAAGCTTTTGTATGACGTCACCGACAGCATAAAATTTGTTCCAAATACCACTATTTGTTGAAAACTGGATTACTTTTAATCTAAAGCCAATTTTTACATTTTGTCTGAAGTTTCTGAAAGCTAAATAAAACTTATTTAACATATTTTCCGGTTTTCACATAGGTCACATGAAATGTTGCAAAAAACTGCCCGAAATTACGGTTTTTCCCGATTTTCGGGTAAAATCTTAAAAAATCGGGAATTTGGACTAATCACGTATCGAAAACATACATAAGGATTCTACTTGATGAAACAAAGTTGTGTTGTAAGTTTCAAGATCTAAGGAAAATCCACACTAAAGGTATTATGTTTTTCCGATTATAAGGATTTTAAGAGATTTTTAGGTGTAATTTCAAGTAATAGCCAATATCAAAACCTCTAAGAGCTGTGGGACCTAAACATTTGGCATGCCGGTGTCTAATAGAAAAGTATTGAAATTCAGTAACTGTCATAGTTACGCGGCTTAGCATAAAGAAGTTATTTAAAAAAAAACAGTCGGGATCAGAATAGGGTTAAATAACTAAAATAACGGCTTCTATCTTAGCTAAATTCACTAGTAAATTGAAAGCTGCATATAAAGAGATGTGTTATAACACGTTTTCACATCTTTATCATTTAAGTGCTTAGTTCTAATAAACAGATAAGAAAATAAATGTATCTCTTCAAATTTATTTACAAGAGTTGTTTCTTGTCGTGCGTGAATTGAAGTAGAGACAAAAAAGAGATCGTTTTATTTGATATTGTCATGTGTTGTTGTTCAAAAAAATACATATACTAAGCACAACTGTAATAATATTGGCCCCTGCTGCATGATCGTCCACCGTTACAATTCTTGCTTGAACAACAGCTAGATAAGTAGCCTCGACATCCATTACAATTTTTCCAACTGCTTCCACAACTTCTCACCGCGTGGTGAGCTTCCCGATCTCTCTGAGCTAAATAATAAAAACAATGTTTACATAACGCAAAAATTCCAAATTTGTGTTACATTGCATTGTGAACAAGCGCTAGAGCAAAATAGAATCTAAATACTAACAGAAATGGAACTCTGCAGAAGCATCATTTGTACGAGCTTGAGCATCGGCGTAACCTGCATTGTAACCCGCTTCATAGGCAGGATCTAAAAATAGAAATGCAGGATAAAAGGAAAACTAGAAATGAACTTGCTAGGTCAAAAAAGGTTGTATCTAAAGTGCTTTTCGCTATCGTTAACACAAGTGATTCGTGATGCACTAACCGTTTCCTGGTGCAAATGCAGCAACACCTGCTATGATCATTGCAGCGATAACTAATACCTTCATCTGAAAAGAAAAAGAAAGCGTGTTCTATATATTATTCATTGTGTTGAAATAATTCATTCCAATTGTACATTCTACAAAATATTACCTTTTTCACACAAGTTCACGCGTTTGATGAGAGAACAAGAGCTTTCTATTTAAGAACTGTTTTTATTCCAGTAAGCGAACTTCTTATATACACAAGAGAGGGCGTGTTTTGTTTAATGAAGCTTGATGAAGGTGCAGAAGTGAAGACGGCTGGATTAATTAAGAATTAACTGCATATTTAGAGATAAAACACCGTGTAGCTAGATC
Source organism: Hydractinia echinata (assembly GCA_030067915.1). Lineage (NCBI taxonomy): Eukaryota > Metazoa > Cnidaria > Hydrozoa > Anthoathecata > Hydractiniidae > Hydractinia > Hydractinia echinata. Next base: position 1,083,384 of record JASGCC010000042.1, on the reverse strand, counting down.
TTCTTCTAGCCAACTAATCGTAAGACATATAAAGACTTTAATTCACTTTGTAACTCTTATAAAATCTAATCGTCTTAAGGATGAAAATTCTAGCTAATTATTGCAACCAAGATCAATTAATTACTTTTTGATACGAATATACTTCATAAAGATAATCGAGACTGAAACGATGTGAAAAGTCAAGAATATCTTAAGAATATGTGTAGTTTTTTATTACAGACTAGTCGTTGACCCGTCGATAAATCCACGGTTTCGGCCGTCTTTTATTTGCCGCATTTCGTGAATCTCGCTACTGAGGTTACCATTTTGAGTGACAGACAGACATACAGACGTATACGAGTATTATAATAGAGACTAGTCGATGAGGCCCGCGGAAAAATGCACTTTGGAAAAAGACCATTGAAAAAATAGGTTGCTTTAGATGTTTTCCTGACGTCAGCAGTGCATATACAAAAAGTAAATGTTCTTAAAATCTTACACAAAATGTCAAATGCCAAATCGCATTAAATCCTCCACACAAATCTCAAAATATAAAAGAGCAGCTTGCAAGCTGCAAAATCTAGTTGATAAAAAGTTACAACAACGACACTCACAACACCAATACTCACAAAACCGAAAGTAAGAACACCGACAGTTACAACACCGACAGTCAGAAATAACGCATCTCAAATATGTTCATCTTATAAGTGATTATGTTGAAAACCGTCTGTATTTTATTCTGAAATTTTCTTTTTGATTGGGTGTCCCTACTCTCCAGTGGAGGATTCGAAGTATCGTATGTAGAGAAAGGATGTTGTGTGGGTAAAGGGATGACCTAAGAAACAAAGGCTTCATCAGACGCGCAGGCCTTGCTTCTTATAACGCCTTCTGCTTGGGTAGTGAAATTGATCCATGATAGAATCAAAACAACCCGACCTGGCGTAAGAGGTCGGTCATTATGAAGGGTCTGTTTATAATGAAAGGGTTACCTCTATATAATTCTTTCTCGATTTGTTTGTTGGCAATGCTTAACAGATTTGGTAAGTGATTGATAACAAACCACGTGCGATTATTAGCGAGGTGAAAACGGAAAGGGAAAAAATGTGCTGTCTCGTTGCTAAGGAAGACTAAGTCACGTGATTTTATGGGTAAATATAATTGGTAGGTGAAATGCACCTGTAATGGTGAGATTTTAATTGGTTGACAGCACCATTGCGCTTCGGTAATTGACGTAATGTACAGTTTGTGAGTAGCGAATGTAAAACAAGGCAGAGGGGCCGTGCTGGAGACGTGGAACACGCGCTCCTAGTGGTAATCTGGATGAATAGAAAACTAGGCTAACGAACGAACTAGCCTGTATGTACAGTGCAAACAGTCGATAAAAATGTGCACAAGGGTAGAGTCCCCACCACAAAAGGCCAAAGGAAATGGCGAAGGTACCCACACACCCTTCCCTCTCGTGTATACGGACCCCCGAAACGCGGTTACACCGCAGAGTTGGCTGTATTTGCTGGAGTAACAAAATTTGGCAAACGCACATGGGGTTGTTGGACCACGCAGCGGGTAGGGTCTGTTCAGGGCCAAATGCGCAAGAAAGGGCCGAGCGAACTGAAATTAAAATAGCCAAAGGAGCAATTTTAAAGCCGAAAATACGACTGAAAACACAAGGAGTTGATAAAAAAAATTGATCAAATAACAAAAGTTGTATAGACAGTCTTTTTATGTAATACAAGGTATAATATGTATTACGCATAACATGTTAATTCGTTACAAATAGAATAATATCCATTTTATTGATGGACACTCACAACACCAATACTAACAAAACCGAAGGTAATGAACACCGACAGTTACAACACCGACAGTCAGAAATAACGCATCTCAAATATGTACATCTTTTAACTGATTACGTTGCAAAATTTTAAACCTTAATGTCAAAAAATCGATGAACAAAGAATAAACTTGAATCAACAAAGATCATTATTTTGGAAATATTGTATACGGTTCGTAAACAAAAGTTTACACAAAATGTAAAACAGATCGCTTTTGAGAATCACGTCTAAATCAACAAAAATAAGTTCATTCATCATGTCGTATATTACCATTACCCATTAATCTTCCACAACAAGGTTTTGAAACACATGAAAATTTAGAAAAATCAGTCATTTCAGTGCATACAGTCCTCGCTCATTAGATTACAAAATATAGAAAACAAAAACAGTTTCAGTCAGAACATTAAGTAATTTTTTTATCATCAGCAAACATATCCCTACAAAATTTTGTAAAATTCTCAAGAAAAACAAAAACGTGAAACCATGGATTTTCTTCCGGCAAAAATGACACCACATACAGTTAGTTCTCCCCAGCAATAGTTTATAATACGAAATACAAAGACATCAGCTTATACAACAGCTTACAGTGCGATTCTACAAAAATTTGTTCTTTCAGTATATATTGCATGTGGTCTATTTCCACAAAAGTATACACAAAATTTCAAAAAACAGCATTTTGCAACACGAACAATATAAACTGACTTAACCATACCATCCTCTCATAAATCTTTTAACCGAAAGCCATAAACCAACGTAAATTTCCAATCAAATGTAAAAAAACCTTGTAAAAGAACCTGACATTTTACATGTAGGCTGACAAAAGTTTAACAGGATGTCAGAAACAAAACAATAAAAAATAATTTGACACACACACTTTAACTTCTACAAAATTTGTTCCACTTGTCACATTGCATGTGGTCCCATTGTAAAGTTTACAGAGAATGTGAAAAAAATTATACTGTATGAGCATAACAATGAGTCACATACACAACACTATCCTAAAAGTTAGAAAGATTTTGTAGCTAGCTTGTTACATCATAATTCGTGTTCAACAAAGAAGAGAAGTTTGACTACTAAGGTAGCTATAAATACCTAAAAAACAGAGGAATAACAACACAACTCATAGGTTGGAGCTAGCTAGCTATGGGAGCCTTGAAGCTAACATTAGCTAGCTAACAGTAGCTAAGATACCCAGTTAAATATACTTAAGCTGGGGAGACTTAAGTTGAAAAAACCTCCAAAAATAACAAAGCAGAAAAACAAACAAAGGCATTTTTTGAACGTACGAACTCCTTAATATTTATTACTATTTAAATCTGATTGGCTAAAACCTTGTACGATACACGAAATTTGTCAACCTTTTGGCTTTTAAGTTTTAAGAGAAATTGCGTATAACGACTTAAAATTCCCCTTAACGCGAAAGTTCTCTTAGATCGCAAAGGCACACGTAATTTGCTCTGTGTCCGAGCGGCCCAATGTCTGCTGGAAACAGAAATAAACATACAAACTCAAATGGCGGCGATTCAAACAAATCCACTGATGGAAATTATATAAAAAGTCAGTTATTATTCATAGCAGCGGGTTCAGGGATTACCGAAAAGATTATGATTTTTGAAAAGAACAGCGCGGACTAAAGCGCTTTCAACTACCGAGTAATACAAATAAAGCGCCTAAAAAAGTTGACTTTAGTTCAACTTTTGCTTAAGAAAGGTTTTTAAATGGAAAAAATATCTACTGCGCATGCTTGTAATAAGTTCCCCTTTACGTCAATACCCTGAAATGGAAATTCGGCTCAAGAGTTAACGGATTCCGCGCACCCTCCATAACGTCTGATAGACTTTTCCAAAATGAAACAAACTGACCACACGTTTAAGATGCCATAAAAGAAACAAAGTGGCAACCGCAAATTTGCGCACTGAATATGGTGAAAGCATGAAAATATCTATGATTTCCATATTTCAACTGTATCTCCCCATTATTTAACTCGCCCTAACTATAAATGTTTAATACATCTTGCCCTGAATATCTAGTAAAAAATGCGTACATAATAATAATCTGAAAAGAAAACAAGCAAAAACTTACTACGTCAAAATAAAGTATTGTATAAGGTATTTTTCCTGTCACTGTCCTGTGGGTCCTTAAATGCGTTGTGAATTGACTGATGACTGGTAGTTGCTTTGAGCTCTGCATACATATGAAATAGATATTTTCATTCGCAATATAAACTTTTCAACTTTTCAAAGGCTTGTCAAAATTGAATCAAACTTCGCACACTTATAGTACGTTACAGAAGGAACAAAATGGCAACAATTTATTTTGGCTTTTGTCAGCAATTTTGTGTATGACGTCACCGGAAGCTTGAAATTTCTTCCAAATACCACTTTCTGTTTAAAATTCGATTACTTTTGGTCTAAACCGAATTTTCACATTTTGTCATAAGTTTGTGCAAGCTGAATAGAACTTATTTAAAATATTTTCCGGTTTTAACATAGCTCACATGAAATGTTGCCAAAAATTGCCCGAACTTCCGTTTTTTCCCGATTTTCGGGTAAAAACTTAAAAAACCCGGAAAATTGGACTAATCACGTATCCAAAACATACAGAAGGATTCTCCTTGAGGAAACAAAGTTGTGTTGTAAGTTTCAAGTTCCAAGGATAATCCTATCTAAAGTTATTATTTTTTCTCGATTAAAAGGATTTTATAGAGATTTTTAGGTGTAGTTTCAAATAATAGCCAATATCAAAACCTCTAAGAAGTGTGGGCCCTTAACATTTGGCATGCTGGTGTCTAATAAAAAATATTGAAACTCAGTAAGTGTCATAGTTACGCGGCTTAGCATAATTAAGTTTATTTAAAAAAAAACAGTCAGGTGGTCCGAATCCCTCTGACCGAATAGGGTTAAATAACTAAAATCACGGCTTCTATGTTAGCTAAATTCACTCGTAAAGTAGAAGCTGGATATAGAGAGATGTGTTATGACATGGTTTGACATCTTTATCCTTTATGTGCTTGGTTCTAATAAACAGATAAGAAAAATAATTTATTTACAAGAGTTGTTTCTTGTCGTCCGTGAATTGAATTAGAGACAAAAAAGAGATCGTTTTATTTGATATTGTCATGTGTTTTTGTTAAAAAAAATACATTTACTAAGCACAACTGTAAGAATATTGGCCCCTGCTGCATGATCGTCCACCGCCACAATTCTTGCTTGAACAACAGCTAGATAAGTAGCCTCGACATCCATTACAATTTTTCCAACTGCCTCCGCAACTTCTCACCGCGTGGTGAGCTTCCCGATCTCTCTGAGCTAAATAGTAAAAACAATGTTTACATAACGCAAAAATTCTAAACTTGTGTTACATTGCATTGTGAACAAGCGATAAAACAAAATAAAATCTAAATACTTACGGAACTGAAAGTCTACAGAAGCATCGTTTGTACGGGCTTGAGCATCGGCGTAACCCGCAAAAGCGTCATCCGTACGGGCTTGAGCATCGGCGTAACCTGCATTGTAACCCGCCTCATAGCCAGGATCTAAAAATAAAAAGGCATCAAATAGGAAATTTAAAAAAGAATTTGCTAGGTCAATATCGGTTGTACCTAAAGTGCTTCTCGCTATCATAACACAAGTGATTCGTGATGCACTAACCGTTTCTTGGTGCAAATGCAGCAACACCTGCTATGATCATTGCAGCGATAATTAATGCCTTCATCTGAAAGGAAAAAAAAGCGTGTTTGATGTTATTCATTGTGTCGAAATAATTCATTCCAATTGTACATTCTACAAAATATTACCCTTTTCACACAACTTCACGCGTTTGATGAGAGAACAAGAACTTTCTATTTAAGAACTGTTTTTATTCCAGTAAGCGAACTTCTTATATACACAAGAAAGGGCGTGTTTTGTTTAATAAAGCTTGATGAAGGTGCAGAAGTGAAGATGGCAGTATTAATTAAGAATTAACTGCATTATTAGAGATACAATAGCGTGTAGACGCCATACGTCAATGGTGTGGTACCATTTCACAAATATTCCTAGATCTTTTTCTCGCCAATTAATCGTTAGACATAGAAAGATTTTAATTCACTTTGTATCTCTTATAAAATCTAATCGTCTTAAGGATAAAAATTCCAGCTAATTATTGTAACCAAGATCAATTAATTACTTTTTGATACGAATATACTTTATAAAGAGAATCGAGGCTGAAAAGATGTGGAAAGTCAAGAATATCTTAAGAATATCTGTATTTTTTTATTACAGACTAGTTTTTTATTACAGATTTGTTTGAAAGTTAAGAATACTGAGACTGATATGATAAAACGATATTCTTATAAAAATTTTTCAATGTTCCTATATAACGGGTATTAAATAAGAATTTGAAAATGCATCGTTGGATTACATTTCCAGAGGAAATAAATTTTTTTGATGCTCTGTAAAACCTTAGAATCCGCACCTGTTTCTAAAAAGACCTTATGTCGTTCCAAAAATAATTGCTTTCTAAAATTGAAATTGAAATTGGCGGCTAAAGGAAAAGACCCGGATGTTCATTATTTGGTACCTCTGTGTAGCCCTGTGTGTTTCTAAAACACATTCGGATAAAGAAAAGGCTGCGTCCAAAGAAAAAATTTCCCGGCTTCCAAATATGTACCGGTTAAAGGAACAGGATTTTTAGCTGCGATGAGTAGAGATAACAAAATAAATATACAACTAGAATTAAAAAAAAGATTGCAAACTAAGATATTTGAAACAAGATGATGAAAACCGAAAGCTATGTCAATGGAATTAAACACAAACAAAACAGGATATCTTTACGCCAAAGAAATGACTGAAATAAAAGCAGCCTAAGTCCCCAAATGTTTTTTAGCTAACAACTCAAGTCTTTTTTGCCACTTTATTGCGACTCTTGTTGCATTAGTTTTTATAAGCAGACATTGCTTCTGATCTAATTAATTTTGTCTTTGAGATATTCAAGGTAAATTAAGTATGAATTAAATTATGAAAAGTCCGCAGAAACTGAATAAGAAACTGCTAAATCGCCATAGCAATAATATTTGTTCTCTCCAGAATACCATGGAGTGTTAGAATAACAATCCCTTCCCAAAAGATTACATCCAAGGCCTTCAAGATATTGTGTGACAGTGCGTATGTAACAACAATGAAAATACATATATTGAAAAATATATTTAGCACATCATTTAGGTCAATTGAAGTGCCCATGTTAAGAAATCAACGCCCAAGCTTTGCACGGGCGGTTAGTCTAAAAAATGAAAATGTAAATAAGCCCAAAGGTGTTTACCTGTATTTTGAAAAGTGGATTTTCATGGAGGGACTTGAAGCGTAATCTTTTCTTAAAAGCGCTTAAATATTGTATCAAAATCGCAAAATCTCTTCTTATATTGATAAATTTTCGTTAACAGAGCATTTTCTTACTACGACCCAGTCTAAAACATGAAAATTAAGAACAAACTTAAAGAATATGTAACGGTATTGGTTCAATCTAATTTTTTTGTTTCTCTTATCAAAGGTAATTCGATATATGCCAGGATCGTGCTTTTTGTCAGATGGTGCGAAAAAAGTGTGATTGTGTTATATTGGAGTAGTAGCAAATAGACCTCAACTGATTTACTATTCAAAAAATTTATCTCGCGCTGAAGAATTAAGAATAAGGACACCTAAAGTAAATGTTTTCTTTCCCTCAGATAACAAGACAGAAGCATTGCATTCAAAGTTGAAACGCATTTTTCTTACAATGCATACGCAGATAAACCTTTAATTAAATAAATCTTATAAAAATAGACAGTTGATGTGTTATCGCCAGATCAAGACGAAATAGCAAACTTCTAAAGATGTTATCGATCAAATCAGATTAACGTCGCGGTCAGATTGATTAAAAACACTTCAAAGTAGTTTGAACCATCAAGTCATTTTTTTTGCTTGATAAATTATATTTTCCAATCTTTTGTGGACAAGAGGAAAGAGGGATTTAACAACCACATTTCACATTATATTTTCACTTTTTTTTTGTTATTACTATTTATCAGCCGCTTAATTAGACAACCCCCTAAAATATAAATGCTACTCTCATGCTAAATATTAAGCAGAAAGGATCGATTCACACTTTTATAGTCCCTGCCATGATTCAGTCGGGGGTTGAATCCACAACCTTCAGCACTGGAGGCGAACCCTTAAGCACAAGGGTACCACTCGGAATAACATTTAAAACATCAAAATGCTAGCTGTCCGAGGCACCTGGTCAGATAAAATTAACAAATTTTCGATTGTTGACTCTCCTAACTTATTTTTTGATCCACTAAAATTTCGCATGCAGCGGTTTACTAACAGCCTGATCTTGAAGTATAGCAAACACCTTTGCACATTTGCGTTCCATTATCTTTTGTTTTTAAATTTTGAAAAAAGCTTTAGGTGTGCATAACAACCTTTCATTTTTAGGTCTCAACCTTACACTTACGATATGCTTATTTGAAAAAATATATTTACATAATAATGTAGTTGTAACAAAGGATGTTAATAAAGTTAAAAACATTTTATTTATTTTCCCAATCCTTTCTGGGCAAAAAAAACTTTTCATCAAATAAATTCTTACATGACTTGTTATTCGTACAAATATTGAATATCTGAAAAAAATATGAGCCTCGTCAATTTGGCTAGCATATGGTACGCTTTTAAGTAAAGCATATATGCCTTAGATACAGTTACATACACAGCCTATATGCTTAAAAAAGTTGTGCTTAAGAAAAACATGTATGTGAATTTCTTAAAGCGTGTATGTAATTTAAGTTCGATAACAAGCTACCATATTTGTTTACTACTTTTTAATTAATTTCAACTAATTGATGTTATTGCAAAATATTTAATCACTATCTCTGTCTGGTTTTTGTCTAAAAGCAGTTCGTGGTAACCACGCACAAAATCCTTAAGCTACAAATAAGAAAGGCGATTTATTTTTATCAGCTTTGTTGTGACCGCTTGCGCATAATAAACCCAATCACGAGCGCTGGATGGTTAGCTAGCAAACTAAATTAATGCTGTTCTGTTTAGATTTTTATTTAGTTTGGTGCCTAACAAACGTTATTATTGTTTATTTTTCTGTTATCCTTACCAATCTGATCGGCAACTTAAGCTTAAAAAGACGTTTACTTTAGTAACTAACGCTTAAGTTTATACACTACATGTTAATTATATATTATTTATCATATATTACAAATCATGCAGTGTATTTTAAAAATTATATGATTTTTTGGCCGTTATGATTAATCATATACCTTATCGGTAAAAAAAAAGTCAGCAAAAAAATTAGTCGGCAAAAATAAAAAGTCGGCAAAAATATTAGTCACTTGGACAAAATTTAGTCACTTTTTGCCGACTAAATTTTTGAATTTAGTCACTAATAAAGAATAATTGCATAAAATTGATAAAAATTAGCAACAAGGAAGAAAAAACGGCAAAAAGATGGTCGGAAAAAAAGTTAGGTTGTAAAAAAGTCGGCAAAAATTTAAGTCGGCAAAAAATATTATTCACCTAGCCAAAATTTAGTCACTTTTTGCCGACTTTTTTTTTACCGATAAGGTATTACATTTAATAAGACGGACATGTTTAACTTTTTATAATTAATCATAACGTTTTTAGTCAATAAGAATTTAAAAAACCCAAATCCAGGAAGTAAACAAGGCGAAATGTGAACATGCTTTTACAAATTATATCTTTTGGAAGCAGCATGTGTAGCCGTGTATTTATTTCAGGAAATATTGCCTCTCTCAGAGGCGTATCCTTTTAACAATCCTTTCCCGAACAAAGTTTAAAATTTCATCAAAATTTTTAATTACCATCCTGAAAGAGTTTTTGTACATCCCTTTTTCATCTGAGCGTAACTCATTTAAAAGCTGAACATAAAATCCCTGGCTTTGTCGTCATTGCAGTCAAAGATTTAACCCATTCCTTTCGTTTAATTTCGTTGCTTTCGTCGCTTTATTCTATTTTTAGTTTTTTTTTACTACAAGTTGCAATAATCATCGCTGCAAGCACTGTCTCCTTCTCCGAATTCATTTCTTTTTTACTTTTTCCACAAAATGTAAGATGCGGTTAATCATATAGTGTATTATAGCCTTAAAGGAGAACTAACGAATAAACTTAATTATATTTTTTATGTAATAAAAACATTCTTACATATCACGAAAACAAAATGGCATAAATTTTTTTTTATTTATTTATTAAATTTTGGTTCTAAAAAGCGTTAACTGCATCAACGGTCACCGCCATTAACGAACAAAAGCCAACTTGGTTCCTATGTATTTTGTTGATTTGTGACGTCATACGGCGTTCATGGCTCAACAAGATTTGTAAGATGAAGTTTTGCTCACATTGAGCAAAGAGTTACACCAAGAAGGAATTAAAAAGGTCCCAAGGCAAAACAGTATATCCGGATTTTTCAGGTCGTAGCAAAAATAATTTCAAAGAATTTAATAGCATGGGGAAAAAGGTAAAGAAATAATACTATTGCTAAAATACAAAAATCTTTGAGACTCCATTTTGCTTTCACAAAATCACTTCTAGCAGCGTTCTTTTGGGAATCGGCACATTCCATTGCGTATAATCATTTGACCTTTTCTTTTACCCACTGTCTTAAAAACGTTTTTATACACAAAATAAAGGAAAATTTTCGTACACATAATTTTTCAGGTAATTAACTTATCATTATATTTATAACAGTGAAACTAAACTGACTACGAAACATATTTATTCCAAAACATAAAAAATATTAATTTCAGACAATCGCAAGAGAAGTACAGCGGTTTATTCATTCATCATTCCCTCGCTTCGTTCATTAATAATGCATTACTTGCCTAGCGGAATTGCGTCACACCGAAGCTCGCAAATATAAAAAAATACACAGTTCTTATTTACGCTATAATGGACAATTGAACCCAAAATATAATTTCTGTGTGATAGGGTAACAACAGGCAAATTTCCCCAAAATAAATTTCTGTTTCACTGGACGGGGTAACGGGCTTTAGTATGCGTTTTTGTTGTGAGCGAAATTGTGAAGTATTGTTGTAAGTTAGTTGATGACAACAGGTTCTTGCTTTTTGTTTTTAATGGGTTTTTTGAAAACGAAATTTATGCCTCAGCTGAAGTTGCAGGAAAGTTATTTTTGAAACATGTTACACCCGACACGCTGCATCGCTGTGAACGCTTCACTGGATTTGTGACATACATTATGTCTGTACTATAGCGCTCAGCCTGGATGTATCGCATGGTTTACTTGCACTTAAGCACTAAACTTGGTGCCGGGTTGCTCAACTAGTCTCTTTAGTAATACCCATTGTCTGTTTGTTTGCCGGCACGAAATCCATAATGATTAAAATGTCGGAAAATCGGGCTTATTTTTACCAAAACCCAGCCACGTGTTTTATAAACGAACCCCGGTGTACTCCTAAAAAACAAACTGGCATCTTCACGGAGAAAGAGAAGGAAGACTTTGCATAAGTATTGAAAAAGGCTAGAATAAAGCGATGAAAGATAGTCAACAATGTGATTACTGTAAAACCCTTTTATAAGCGAATGATGAATGTGAGCGGAGGGTTGTGTAGTAAACTGAAGGTTTTGTACATTTTTCAGTGTTACTTGACCCTGAAAAACACGAAACACAAGAGGATGCCTGCGCTGTAGGCATTGCTATTAATAGTCTTACTTTTAATGAGCACGTCTCTAATGTGTGTGACGGAGGCAGGGGCGGATTTAGCTATGGTGTACTGGTGTAAATACACCAGCAAAAATTCAGCTCAAAAAATTAAGGTGTATCTCTGTGAGCCTTTTGCTCTCTGATTTTTACGCCCATTATTAAAATGAAATAGAATAACGGCCGCCAGCGTCTGTCGCGTATAAAACTGATTTTTGGGCCCCGCCCCCCGCCGTTTGGGTTTTGTGGTCTTGTTTTTGTGTCAATTTAGCCGAATGCGGCTGTTTCATCCTGCGAAATTTTTGATATCCTAATCGGTACCGGCTTCACTATTTACACCAGTTCAACTGGTGTAAGCTGCGCATTCTTCTGGGCAATAAGTATCCTGGTGTATTTCTCTGGTGTAGCCAACTGGTGTAAAATGAAAATTATACGGCATGACGATCCAGGACACATATTCAGGTGAGTAATCTGCAAACTTTTTCCTTTTACGACCGCTGTGAAACAGGTCGGTGTTTTTTTACTTGATTTATGTCTTGAAGAGTGTAGAAGTGGCGGAGTCGATATCAGATAAACAACTGAAGTTATTCAAAGATTTGGAGCGAGATGTAAAGCACCATATTTCGACATGTATTGGGGAAGTATCAGATTTGGATGCAAGAGTTGGGAAGAAAAAGTTGGACTGAATCTCAAAATTTCCTACAGAGTCTATTTGTTGATGTTTAAGGTAAAAATTTTATTTGTTTGCTTGTGTATTTTTTAACATGAATTTTAAATACAGAAATAGTTACTAGCTGCCTAGCTACTCACATGATAAGTTCAAATACCAGCAAGTAAAATTTTCAGCAGAAATTTTTAAACAGTGTGTTTTGTTTATATTTGAACTTTTATCTTTTATCTTCAATAAATACGTCTAATCAATAATATATATATATAAACTTAGTTATTATAGTTTATTTGTTTGTTTTATTTTTTCATTTTAACATTTTGTTTTTGCAGAAAGCTTTGTAGCTAACTATCGTCTATAAATAATTATAAAAAAAATTTTATTTAGAGCTACTGAAATCGGCAATTCTTTATAAAATTCTGTTTTCATATTAATTGTTGGAAATGAGAGCCTTTGCTACCTACTTCAAGCTGCTGTTTCGATTGAGCTGCGTTTACATTCAAACTTCTATGCTTCACAAAATGTTAACAAAAAGATTATGGAGAAATTTCCTTGTAATGAAAGAGAACTTTTTGCGTCAATATTTCCTCATGATGTTGCTGATGAATTTACAGGAAATAAAAACTTAGATAGGAAGTCATGTGTCATCAAGGAAGCCATTTATAATCCTAAAAATACAAGATTCTGCTCTTTAATGAATATGCTTGCTCTTGCAACAGTTATTAGGAAAAATATTAAAACCGTATACCCTCATGATATAGATGACATCCATGGAAGTTTTAATAATTGGTTGATTACCCCAAGAACAAGTACAGAATATACGAGCGAATGTATAACCATTATGTGGTCAAGAATGGGTGAGGTGAGAAAAATGCCATTTGGGTTATTTGAGCCAAATCACTTTGTATATACCTCCAACCACCATGAAAAAAGACAAAACGTTTCAGAGGTAAGAAGTAATTTATTGCTTGTGTTTTTAAAAGAGAAAGTTCTATACATTGCAAGTAAACATTCAGCTTTCCCAGCAAACACGCGACGTTGCAACAACGTTGCGGCAACGTTGCTTTTAAGTCGCGACGTCGCCTGACCAAAAAACAACGTTGCAGCAACGTCGGAAATTTAACGTCGCAGTTGCAACTTCAATCCAACGTTGCTGCAACGTTGTTTTTTGGTAGCGATTGCAACGCAATATCACGACAAAAACCTAACGTTGCTGCAACGTTGTTTTTTGGTAGCGATTGCAACGTAATATCATGAGCAAAAACTTAACGTTGCTGCAACGTTGTTTTTTGGTAATGATTGCAACGTAATATCACGACCAAAATCTAACGTTGCTGCAACGTTGTATGGTGGTTGTGGAAATTACTTACAAAAATTATATTTATGGAGATCAAAGAGAGAAACACAGGTCCGTAGCAGGGGCACAGGTTTTTGGCACAGTATGATGCATCCCGTTAGTTGTTGCTGAGACGCCAGACAAAATTTTGAGACTTAACCCCCTTGATTTCCTAAAAACGCATTCTCGGAATAAGTTTTCTCCCCATTATCATCGACAAACAATTTTTGGGAGCCGTGTCCCCTGATCCCACGCTGCTACGGCCCTGAAACATGGGACCTTGGGAACGAGTTTGTCAAGTTTTTATTCTGGCCAGTCTGACTTAGAGTAGTGTAGATAATATATATCTAAATGTTGCATGGTAAGTGCGGCCACGATATATTCTAGCGCGCTTTTTACAACGAGGGTTCGCCACAAGCTTTATTTGAAACATGAAATGTTTTGGATGGTTGTCTTGGTATGTGCTGTGTTTATTTGTTTTTATTTTGTATCAAATTTTTTACTGCAAAGTTAGCTTTATGGTTGTTAGAATAATAACTTGTTTTTTTAATGAACTGGATGAGTTTTTTTGCTAAGCAAATGTAGGATTATATGACTGGAAGTCTTCTAAAAAAGTTGATTTTTTAAATATACATAGCTAGGTAGCTACTAGCTAGATAGCTAGCTGACAGGTAAAAGTTCTAAAGGAGAGCAAGTAAAAACAAACCTAGCATACCCACAAAAATATTTTTATTTTTATAAGCCAATATAATATGATCTGTTTCTGTGCCCAACTAGTTATTTGTGGTATTCCAAAAAAATTTATTGGGTCATACTGATATTATAAGATCGCTTTTTCTCAGTTCTGATAAAATATCAACAAGGTTGAACAAATGAGGAGCTTAAACGATTTCTTTTTAAAAAAGAATGTTGTAGAAATAAACTTTTCATATTGATCAGCCTTCCTAATTTAATTTATTTCACCTCGGCAAAAAATTGCAGATGTGAACTATGATTTGTCTGTTTCAGCTCGACAAACTTGTGTTTTAGTTTAGATTTTGTTTGTGATCGTTATGCTTGTTGATCTTACATTTGCTTTTGTGTTTATTTTTATTCCTAACTCAGAAACACGAAATTCTGTTCAATTCTGTCTGTTCTTTTATTTCTGACTACGAGTACTTTTCTCGAATATATTTTGAATTGACTTCCATTATTTCATTCTAGCGAGTGTTATGGTGAATAAACAGGCGGCAAATGCAGCTGAAATAGAAAATGAAATGGCATCCGTATTGAAGTACGCCCCAGACCGGGATGGTGCGACTAGACGAAATGCGAAAAAGTGCAGAATAACTTTAACTTCTCTTTGCAAATTTATATATATAGCCAGGCAAAACTTCAGTTTCGCACTAAAACAAATCTTACAACCTAAAAATGTTGATTTGGTTTACTTCTTTTTTGTTGTTCCTACACGTCAATATTTTTGACATTAAATAGATTTTTTTCTTATTTGTATTTATTACTGAAACCTTATGCAGCTAACATGTATGTTCATCTAACAAATCGTAATCATGACAAATGCACGCTGTAATTCCTTATACAAACAACTGGAATAAACGAGGCAATATTTTTGTAACCCTTAAAGGGTTTACGCAAGAGGTTTTAAAGATTACGACTTCTTAGATCAACTGTATGTAAAAAAATATTTTAATGTAGATGTTTTATATTTATTACTGAAAACCTTAATTTAAGCAGATAACATGTAAAATGATATTTATAATGTATATTGTTCAACTAAGAATTATTTTATTACTAAAAGCTTTCGTCTTCTTGAAAAAAACCATGTTGTTACAACGTTACTTTAAACCTCTTTAAAACTTCTTCGAACGTCATATACGCAACGTTGTTATGACGTAATGGCATACACCGTTGCTGTAATGTTACTTTATAGGTATTTTGACGTCGTTCGAACGTCATACGCAACGTTGTTATGACGTGATCCCGCGGCCAGCGAAAAAAAAACTAGCAAAAATCGTTGCAGCGACGTTGTCGCAACGTTACTACAACGTTACTTTATAGTTATCCTGAAGTCGTTCGAACGTCATGACGCAACGTTGTTATGACGTTTCGTGCAACGTCGTCGCGATTTTCATTCGCAACGTTCATGCGACGTCAGTGCAACGTCACAGGGCGACGTTGTTACAACGTTGTAGCAACGTTGCGGTGGTTACTGGGTTATTTCTTAGAAATAATTAATAATGCATTAGCTGCACATATTTTTATGTTGTACCCAAATATCTTAAGATTTTACATATTTTGCCTTGCCGTAGTGCCAGTAACGACATATTCCTGTGAGAGATCTATATCAACGCTACGACGAGTAAAGACATATTCAAGAAACTCGATGACCCAGGTATGTTTCTACAATATGATGTTGCGTATTAAGGAGAATGTGACATTTTTAATCTTGTTGTGTATATATCTTGCCAATTAATTTATTGAGTTATCTGTTTTGATTGTCAAACACCATATTAAGTACATTTAATTATAATTTTGAAACTTTTCTTCAGGGTCGATTTAATGGCTTGGTGTTGCTAAATATCCACAACGAGATGAAAATAAATTTATATGACGTAATCGATATGCTGGCAATAACATATCCAAAAAGACTTAAAATGTTAAATATCCTGAACAATGATTAAAAGTGTAGCAGTCTTGGTAAAAAAAGGAATAAATCTTTTATATCATTATCTGTTGTTTAAATGTCCCCATATATAAATTCCCTAAAAGTAATAAGGCATGACACCAATTTTTTTAAAAAACAAACATTTTAATTACTCAAGTTGTAAAAAAACATTCAAAAATATATTCTTCGTCGGCTCAAAAAACATCCAAAAATATAATCTTCGTCAGCTAAAAAACTAAAAAACCCACCGTATACCTACTTATCAAAGATGGGTCTGAGAGATGATTTTAAGCTATTTTAGCCGTTTAAGGGCGTTGGCTGCTCACAACGCCCCCCAAACCCCCAGTTGTAACATTACCGCCCTGGCGGTCGGCGAAGCCTCTTCGAGGCTTTTTTACGCCAGTCAAAAAAAATCCTAGATCCGCCCCTGGGAGGAGGAGGTAATAGAAATGCCAGATATCTACATCGTATAAGTCGACTCGTTAGTTTTGAACAATCCCAATAACCGGTGAATCCATATAGACCTTAAAGGGGAACTACACGCAAAAATTATTTTTTGATATATTGTTACTACTACCATAAGAAAACGAATTTAACTAGTTTTACTGTTTCATATGACTTCCAAGTGCCAAAAATACGAACCTTATCACCCCAAAATACGGCTAGAAATCCCGACCCCAATTCCGTAAAAAAAGACTGGGACGAATGTGATGTGTGACGTGCAAAGTGCGGAAAGCGCAATTCTATGCAGTGGCTGGTTTATTAAAACAACAAATTTTTAAATCGTTTATAGTTTTGACAAAATATACCTTATATAGCTACTAGCAATTCCTTCTTATTTTATGCTAAATATGCCAAGTTGCTCAGCTTTCGGTTGTACAAGTCGCTCCACGTTTAACAAAGAGCTTAGTTTTTATAAGATACCTTCAGAAAAATCGAACAACAAACTTCGTAAAAAATGATTGCAAGCGATTAAAAGAGAAGGGTCTTTACCAAAAGATTCTGGCTTTTACATCTGCTCAAAACACTTCACTGACGGTTGTTTCCAGAGGGATATGATAGTAAGACAAAATTAATCTGGATTTCTTGAATGCAAAAAATAAAGTTTTCTTTGTATTTGCATATATTCACTGGTCATCAAATCCACGCCATTGCATAATTTACGTTCACTTTTATTTTACTAATATTATTTCACTCGTTTGTTCCCCTTTTCCATTTTTAAATTTATAAATTTAATACTTTAAAGTTAAATTTTCGTCCTGCTCGCCACTGATTATCTTTTCTCACAACTCATAAGCAAAGTTTTGTTGTTTTTGTTTTGCGCGAATAAAAATCTAATTTCTGACAGGGGTAAACATATTACTTTGCTAGAGTGAGCTAATGGGTGAACCGATGTCATCAACCTTTCGAACATCAAACGAAAGTAAAGCACGTTCTGGAAATAGTCTTCTTGTTCCTGGTGCTGTCCCAACGATTTTTGTATTTACTTCAGAATTGTCCCTTACCCCCTGAATTGTTTCTCATTTAATATGCAAACTTTCCAAGGTGAGGTCTATCACACAAAAGAATTAAAAAAAGGATGGGCTACTGTTCTCCTTCGTCCATAATATATCATTTTTTTAAATCTTTTTCCAAGTTGTTACGGTTTATCAACGGGAGAGGGACAATGCATCAAAAGTGTTTGAAAACATCAAAGTGTTTTTATGAAGACTGTTTGTTCATTTGAGGAAAATTGTTGGTTATCGTTGTTTTTGAACGAATAAGAAAGGCTTATTTTTGGTATATACTTAGTTATTTTGGTTCTTGTTTATTAACAAATAAGTTACAACAAATCGTAATGTCTCCTCTCCTTTTCAATGTGTTTTCTTGGAGGCCTCTCTCTGCGGTTTGCTACATGTCGCACTATGCAATGTCATTTTTGTTACTACTTCCAGTCTTCTTGTTTTTATGCGGCCCGTTGAAAAAAGGCATATTTCTGGCAAAAAATTGCTCTTATTGAGGTAAAAACAGACATAATTAAGTTGCACTTTTATATTTTTTGAAATATATTACCCATTTTTGATAATATATCAAAAAATAATTTTTGCGTGTAGTTCCCCTTTTTACGCGAAGAAATTATTGCGCAAAAAAATATTGGGAAAGAAATTTGCAATCTTTTCTTCCGCAATTTCTAGCCAGGAGTAGGAATTCGCAAACTTTTCTTCCGCAATTCCTAGAAAAATTGAGCAATTCGCAATCTTTTCTTCTGCAATTTCAAAAAAAATAAAAAAATTTGCAATCTAGTTTTGTCGATTTCCAAAAAAAGACGATTTTTTACTGTCGTTGTTTTGCTATATGAAGATTTACTGGGGGACAGAATTTTCAATGGAAATCTTAATGACTAGATGAAAAAAATGCGGGATCATTGATTCAATTCACAATCTTTAATTCCGCAATCTTTTTTTGTGAAAACATTTTTCTCCTTAAGGTAGTTAACAGTATTTAACTATTGTCCGATTATATGGACTTATTATGGGGCTGGTCAGTATAAATTAATCATTTCAACATATAAACGCTTCGGTACTACAACATATATATTCAGAGGTGGTATGTTATGGAACTATCTACCGTACAAACCAAGGGCTCCTCATTCCATCGAGAGGATTGAAAAGAAACTCGCCTCACTTTACTTACTGATCTCTGCACATGTTAATAACATAGCTCAGTTATTCTTGCCTTTTATTTCAATGTACGTTCCAGGTTTTTCTGTTTTATTTTAGTTAGTGTAAATTAGTATTTCTTACTTATAATGTAAAACCAAATTTAAAAAAATATAATAATAATAACAAAAATAATATTGAAATTTGGAGACAAGACCGTAAAAGCAAAATACTTTTACAGTAATGTTATTGTGCACAATATGAAGCATGTGAACGTAGAAAATCTAGTGCTAAGTCACTATAAGCCTGCGAACAAGAGTAAAGAGATCAACCTCGTCCCCAGGGCATCTTGTATCTTTTCTGACCCTGTGACGGCGATACGAACATGGACCTGGAGGAGGCTGGTCCGATATGAAACCTGATTGGCGCGGATATGTCACATAATTATTGCGTCATACAAAACATTTTGGCGAGGCGGCGAGTCTGTGACGAACAGGAGGAAGCTGTTCGTATTAAAATGGCGGAGGAGCTGTATCAGTATCATGTTGTTTTCAAAGTGTAAAAATTAATAAAAAGCATTACTAAGCAATGAGAGTATAAAATAAGACATCATAAAGTAATACTGCTTACATGGAAATATTGCAATAGCTGGGAAAGTTTAATAAAACTAGAAAAGTAGCTAGCTAGCACACTATACCTAGCAAACTATCAAGATAAGAACAAAAGAAAGAAACTCAACTTGTTTTCAAGTGGCCAGGTTTAATTTGCAGCTTTATGCAAAGAATGAGGTTACATAAAATTACTAACTGAGAGACCTAGTTCCGCCCATGTCCTTTATAGACAAAATAATTTTGTACAAAATATCGAAAATGTTTTTTGTACAAAATATATGTATCATTTACGTTTTAAATTATATCAGGTTGTTATTACTGTGCATGTTTTATTACTTTATATGCTTTGGTTACTATAAAAATATAAAAAGCCAGTAGGTTAACCGTCGGAGCCATTTTATCATTGACTGCACATTGACCCGGCCTAATTCAAGAAAATTCAAAGTGCAATAACTTGGGTAAAAAGTAAAGTTATTGACTTGAAACTTGTTATGGAGTACTTTTAGACCAATCCGATAAAAGATAATTTTACATGAGGCATAAAAAAATTACACAGCCATTTTAAGGAAGAGAAAAGGTAGGAAGATTTTCTTAAACTGATTCTTGCTAGGCCTTTTTTAACACGCTATGAAGAAATTTCAGAAAATCGAACTCAATCAAATTTTAAGTCACACTTTGAATTGAGCGCTCAATCTGGTATATGGTTAAATCCAGGATCTACTGAAGATAGTGGTAGATATTAAACAGCTCACCACTGTGATATATTATCTCAAGAGTTTTAATACTAATTACAAAGCAGTGAACATAAAAAAATAACAGGTCTAAACAGAGATAGGAAATGCAGCGAACTGGGACAGTCTGAATTCTCGATAATTTAATATATCCGCAGATAGTTAATCTCTCTATAAAATCTCAATATCTTAACTATCTCCGCAGATAGTTAATCTCTCTATAAAATCTTAATATCTTAACTATCTCCGCAGTAAGTTATAATATTGATAAAATCTCAATATCTTAACTATCTTCGCAAGCGATCTGGGATAGTCTGAATTCTCAATATCTTAACTATCTCCGCAGTAGGTTAATCTCTCGTTAAAATCATGGTATAAAAAGTATCTGCGGAGATAATTAATCTCTCGAGAAAATCATGGTATAAATAGTATCTCCGCAGATAGTTAATCTCTCTATAAAATCTCAATATCTTAACTATCTCCGCAGTAAGTTATAATATTGATAAAATCTCAATATCTTAACTATCTCCGCAGTAAGTTAAGATATCAGGGAAAATTAGAGTTATGTATTTTTTATTTTTTCTCCTCAAATTTTTTTTTTAATTTCCTCAAAACATATTTTCTGGTCATAACTTTTTTTATTTACTCACATTCGAAACTAATGACGTCATCAGAGGGAAATTCCCTTGCTCGAGTTCTATCCATAAGGAGAGAGTAGTTGGAGTTAGAAAAATATAATAATAAAGATGAACTCTATGAAGAATCAAACGCATAAGGAGTTAGTGAAGATTGCGCGAGCGGAAAATGTTCCATATTGTAGGACAAACAAAGCGGGTCTTATATATAAAATACAAAACTATCATGATACTGTTGGAACATTATATAGAGAAAAGAGTGAAGACTTAAAGAAACTAGCAAGGGGGGAAGCGTTAAGAGGTTATTCTCAACTTAACCCTATTCCTACCGGGAAGGTGCTCATTCGGCACCCCCCCCTGTAGGTTATCATCTGCCATTTTTTAAGTCTTTTCTCTTGTGTACTCAAATTATTTGACTTTTAATATTTTTTTTCTCTCAACTTTTGAAATAAAAAAAAATAAAAAAATATTGACTTATTGGTCATTGTCATCATTTCGTCATCAATGGTCATGTGACATAAAAAAACTGAATGGCCAATATTTTCCTTTCTTCGTGTTATCATCACATGTAATTCATTTATTATGTTAACACTTTGAAACACAATATATAATAAGGCGAAAAACGGTTTTTATTTGACAATTTTGCTCATTTTAAGTACTCTCGGTTTTGTGTCAAATTAAAGTCTCTTTTTGACTATGCATATATGAGGGCTGCAGCAATGGCCGCCATTATGGATTTTTTTCATTTTATTCTTGAATTTGACAGAACATAAGTAGGACTTACAATTGACAAAGTTTTAATATTGTAGCTTTTCTTAAGAAGAAATTACAAGGGGGGGGGGGTGCCCTTTAAGCACTTTCCCGGTTCTATCAGGGACAAAAAGTCCTGGTAAGAATAGGGTTAAGAAAAATGAATTGATAGATAGTATTTTATATCATCGGAGAGTAGTAAAGCGTAAAATCAACGATCTCAAGACTCTCACTAAAGAGGAATTACGATGACAGGCTAAGAAAGTTGGTTTAGAGTTAGTTGGTAGTCGAAAAGATAGAATAGCACACAACTTAGCTAAGCATCTGACGAATAGAATGAAAAATATTGTTGAAGATATTGCAAGTGAAGAGTATAAAGCTGCAGAAGTAGAAGGAGCATTTAATGGAAATTTTAAGCGGTTTAGGAGTGAAGGAGTTAAAGAAGGTCATAATTTCACTATTGAAGAATATCTGCAAAGGGTTAGAAGACACGTGAAAAAAGTAATGAAAGAGCTATCTGAGAGTTGGGATAGCTGGAAATTCCAGCTGAACATTGAACCGCAGTTTGTGAATATAAAAGATCCTGAGGATAAGATTATCAAAGGTGTTTGGGGAGATCCTCATACAATCATGTTGGGAAGCGATTTAGAAGAGATAATCAGTAGTATGTTTAGAGAGATCTTGAGCCGGTATGAGAAAAAATCAGAAGCGCTAGACAGCAGTGACTATGTCTTCAATCGAATATTTGAGATGTACTACCACTGTCACAAGGTTGACTTAGTGCGTGGTAGTTCATATATAGAGCTTCCTGATTGGCTAAGAAATAAGACGTGTTGTATCAATCCGCCGAATAAAGATGATGAGGAGTGTTTCAAATGGGCTGTGATAGCTGCATTGCATCCTGCTGAAATTGATGTGTCACTAAGCTGAAACCATATATTGATAGATATAACTGGAGAGGTATAAAGTTTCGAACACCAGAAAAACAATGGAAAAAGTTTGAGAAACAAAATCCTGAAGTGGTGTTGAATGTTCTTTACATCAAAGATGGTGGTAGGAAGATAGGGCAGGGGTATATTTCTAAATCAAATTCAACTCATGAGAAAATTGCTGACTTGTTACTCATTGAGAAGGGAGGTAAGAAGCATTACGTAGCCGTGAAAAAGTTATCTGAGCTTATGCGTGGAATATCATCAACTAACCATGGTGATTACTACTATCGGTTTTGTCTATACTCATTTCGAACTGAAGATGTTATGAAATTACACTATGAAGCATGTAAACATCATGATTTCTGTCATATAAAGATGCCATCCCAGGATAAGAAATGGCTATCTTATCAAGAGGATTCTAAGGCTCTCAGACAACCATTTATACTATATGCAGATACGGAGTGCATATTAAAACCGATAGATGGTGCAGATGGTGATCCTAAAAACCCATACACACGAGACATAAGCAAGCATTTACCCTGCGGTATAGCCCTGTATATGAAATACGCTCATGGTAAATTTGAGAAGGCGATGCAGTTCTCTAGAGGAGAGGATTGCGTAGAGGCGTTTTGCAAAGAGCTAAAAGCGCAGGTTTATAGAGCACTTAGGTATAAAAAGTGTAAAATGACTCCTCTCACAGAAGAGGAGAAAAAAGCGAACAAAGAGGCGAAGAAATGCCACATATGTAATAAAGTGTTTACTAGGTCCGAGGAGGTAGGTGATCGAAAAGTGCGGGATCACTGTCATTACACTGGTGCATACAGAGGTGCTGCACATAGTAAATGCAACTTATCTTACCAAGTCCCAAGTTCATTCCGGTGGTGTTTCACAATCTGTCGAAGTATTATGCTCACTTGATCATCCGAGGGCTTGCAAAGGAGTTTAAAGTTGAAGAGATGGAGTGTATTGCGGAGAACTTGGAAAAGTATATCAGTTTTTCGGTGCCGATACGAGCTGAAATATATGATGAGGAGGGGAAATCGATAATGATTATGAATAAGAAAACTGGTAAGAAGGAGGTGATGACTAAGAAATGTATGCTGAGATTCATAGATAGTTGTCGATTCATGCCAAGCTCCTTAGTAGCTTGGTGGATAATCTAGCAGATACTAATACGGATGAGATCTTTTGTGAAGGCTGCAAGCCAGCGGATGGAGTTTGTTGAGATTGATGCTGATTATATGGCGCATTTTCAATGTAAGACTTGCTACTGTTCATACAGTAAAAAGTAGTTAGATGGAGATGCATTGCGGGTGAGATTTTCAAATATATATAGCTACTGCGCTGATGATGAGTGTTTCCGACTTATGCTTCGCAAAGGAGTCTATCCTTATGCGTTTATGGATAGTTTTGAGAGCTTTAGTGAGGAAGAATTACCATCACAAGAAGCGTTCTTCAGCAAGTTGAATTTGAGCGGCATCTCTAAGAATGATTATAAGCATGCGCAGAAAGTGTGGGCAAAGTTCGAGTGTAAAAATCTTGGAGATTATCATGACTTGTATCTCAACAGTGATGTGTTACTCTTAGAAGACGTTTTTGAAGGTTTTCGAGATGTTTGCCAGAATATATATGGTTTAGATCCAGCGCACTTTTACACAGCTCCAGGCCTGACATGGCAAGCAGGACTGAAAATAACTGATGTGGAATTTTAAATTGCTGACTGATGTAGATATGCTACTCATGGTTAAAAAGGGTATCATATGTTGTATTTGTCAAGCTATTCAGCACTATGCCAAGGCTAACAACAAGTATATGGGAGATAAGTATGAAAAAAATAGAATTAGCTCTTACATGATGTATTTGGATGCAAACAATTTGTATGGCTGGGCAATGGTTCAGAAGCTACCGACTCATGGCTTTAGATGGGTAGATAATGTCAATCAGTTTACAAACGATCGCGTAATAGGCTATGTTGACGGTGATGATGGATATTTGCTAGAGGTTGATGTTAGTTATCCAAAAGAGCTTCAGAAGGAGCATAACGAGTTTGCTTTTTTTCCTGAAAAAATGAAGCTAAATGAGGTCGAGAATTTAACATGCAACTTGTATGATAAGGAGAAATATGTGGTACACATAAAAACACTGCAGCAAGCGTTAAAACACGGCTTAATTCTGAAGAAAGTGCATTGCGTAGTAGAATTTAAGCAGAGTGCATGGCTAAAGCCATATATTGATATAAATACAGAGTACCGAAAGAAAGCGAAAAACGAGTTTGAGAAGAGTTTCTTTAAGCTAATGAATAACTCTGTCTTTGGGAAAACGAAGGAGAACGTGCGAATGCATAAAGATATAGAGCTTGTGTGCACCGAGAGGAAGCGAAAAACCAAACTATCGTAAACCGATCTGGTTTTCAGATAATCTAATTGCAATGGATATGATATCTATTCCCATATTTAGGCTTAATGTAATCATAGTGGAATTCATACATCACAATTTTACTCAAGTCTAGTATGGCTTGCCCGAGATACACAGGCTTGTTCATCTAAACCACTATCTAGTTTATCTGCCCATAAACCGTTGTTGCGTTTGTGGTTGTAATAACGATTCGAGGTATCCCGATAAACAAGTGAAAAGAAGCCATGTGAAAGAGCTTAAGTTCCACTACTTTCCAAAAGATCCAAAAAAAGAGAACTTTGGGTTAAAGAAGTGGAGAGGGTTGTTGAATTTTACTGTTTCCAATATTAAAGTTGTTTGTTCGATTCATTTTACATATGGGAAGCCAACCTTTGCATCACCCATTCCAACAATGTATATGAACGTTCGAAGTGCTGAAAAACCTTCCCCTCCAAAAAGAAGAAAATTGTCGTACCAAAAGAAGTTGGATTATGTCAGTGATATTGGTGAAACTTCACAAAATTATAAGGACAATGATAAGTCAACCCAGTGCTCTAACCACATACGATTTATCGTAATCATAGCTTATTCATAGCTTATAAGCTATGATTTTCGCCGATTAAGCAAGAAACTCGGATTTTAATTTTTTCACTGGACTTCAAGATGCAAATACATTTGAAATGATATTTAATTATCTCTCAAGAAAGGCCTCTGTAACGCACTACTGGAAAGGAATAAAGAATACTGCCGAAGATTTGTCATCGCCAAGGGATCTAAAAAGCGTTTCAGTAAGATCCTTGACATTGCAGCAAGAATTTCTTTTAGTTATGATGCGCCTTCGACAAGCCTTACTAACTGATGATTTAGCACACCGCTTTATGGTTTCAACCTCCGTTGTCAGTTCAGTATTTACAACATGGATCAGATTAATATCGCTTGAAATGAAATGGCTTATACATTAGCCTGATCGCAACTTAATTAAGCAAAATCTGCCTTCAATCTTTAGAAAATACTACCCCTATTATTTTATAATTATTGACTGTTCAGAGCTTTTCATTGAAACTCTACCTGGTTTGGACATAGCTGCTGCCTGTTGGTCTAATTATAAACACCACTCAACAGTAAAATATTTAGTTGGAATAACACCAAATGGATCAATATCCTATCTCTCAAATTGTTATGGTGGTAGAGCAACTGATATTTTTATTGTAAATGACAGTGGGTTTTTGAAGGAATTACAGCCTAGAGATCAGGTTATGACAGACAGGGGCTTTAAAATAAAAGTCGTATTGGCATTTTATCAATGTACTTTGGCCATCCGCCATCAAAACATACAAATCTACAAATGACATCAAAAGACGTAAAAGAAACCTCAAAAATTTCTAATATTAGAATTTACGTTGAGCAAGCTATCGGTAGGATGAAAACTTTCCGCATTCTCAAACACGAGCTGCCGATAACATTATTGCCTTTAATAGATGACACAGTCACTGCTTGTGCTGTTATTATTAATTTTATGAACTCACTATGTTCTGATGAAAAGTAAATTTAAAATGTTTACCCGTGTATACCTACTCAGTGAAATAAAATGTTTGTGTTTGAAAAAATTGCAAAACTTTTAAAAAAATTTGCAGATTTTAGTTTTGCGAATTGAGCTTCTTTTTAAAGTACAACAGAATTCATTTGCTCAAATCGTAAAAAATCAAAGTTAATATATACTGTAAAAACGTTTATATATCGACTGTAAAAAGGATTATACACTGTAAAAGGTTTATACAACCCATCCGCGCCAAAAGATTTAATGATATTCATAAAACGTAAATTTGCCGTTTCTTTTATGATTATCATTAAAAAGTTATAATAACGTTCATCAACAACCGTGTAAGCTATAACATCCATCACTAACCGTGTTGAATATTGCCGTACAAGTGAAAGCATGTCCAAAGGAACAGGAACTTTCAAAATGGCTTCACGTGTGTCTACCGCATCTGAAAATGAATCCTCATCCACAATGACAACGTCAACGTCTTCATCGACTGCTAATAAAACTAAAGGTAAAAATATTTTCCTGATTGAAGCAACAAGTGAAGGCTGAGCTTTATTGTGAAGTGAAGTGAGGGGCTTTCTCATTCTTCAGCTTTTCACCTTTATTTTTTACTGTCTGATTCACCAAATGCTCATACCTATTTGCTATTATTTTACTACCTAATTAAGTTACCGTATTAAATCCACTCTAGCAAAACAATTAGATATTTATTGTTGAAGTTAGCTGCTGTAGCTAACTAGCTAGTAGAGAGAAGCCCTTTAAATATCCTTTACAGAAAGCTCTGTTTTACTGGGGATAGTTAGCTAGCTAGACTTCCAATAACTTCTAATAAATTTTCAGTATGAAACTGTTGTTGATGGTAGTGCAATGCAGGACTTATTTTGCTTGTTTCATTCTTTTCAATTCTCTCTCGTAGCAGCCTTTTTGAAAATACACCTTTACGATAATTCGGGAAAACTAACACTCCATCGCAGTTTATTTTGCCATCGGAGGAGGTAAACATCAAACCTTTATAAGAGTTTATTAAGGAGAAAACACGTTCTTTCGTGATAACTTTTCTTGCCGCCTTTTGTTTTTAATGAAAAGTACACATAAATTGTATCTTATTATTATTAACGTTTCCTGAAAATTTGAAAGAAATTGATACGAAGGAAGTTAAAAAACTTGAGAAAACACGCTTTCGTCTCTAACAAACTCTTATAAAAAAACTTTTTTTACCTCCATTTCCGATATTGTAAAACGATGGAGAGCCGTAGGAACGCATGTACAATTGAATTATCGTAAAGGTGTATTGCGACTTTATAGATGAATTCCGTTGCGAATAAATTAGAAATCCACACTCGATAATAGTTTAAAACCTCAAACGATGTTCCATAAGAAAAAATTGACAGGAAAAGACCTCTCTTCTCCAAATTCTAGCATCTTTTTTCCTACCACGCAAATTCCAGAGCCAAAGAGCTTACCGCTACAAAGTAAACAAATAACGTCACAATGAAATTAATCTATGTTTTTGCGTACCTACTTTGCTATTGAGGTTGCCGACTCACCATAAAAAGGCATAAAAACTTGGGAATCTTTTGGGTAAGTTTGGTGTTTTTAAAAAACCTCCAAATTTCACTTAAAAAAGCCTGCATCCATTTGAAAAGTTAAAAAAAACATTGTGTGATGTGGAATTGTGTGTGCTAGACTTTCCTAGTTACAGGAATGTTACTTACATAACACTTTATTAAGAGCAGGACACTGAGCCTTGTATCTTAAGAGTCCTTCATCTAATGTTGATAAAAAACATAATGGTAGATCCATAGCGATGGTGTATATAATGAACCTAGTTTGTTGGCGTATATACAGTTCTCAAAAAAGGCTTCATTTGGTACAATGTCCTCGATATATTATAGTAAACCGCAGTATGAGGATGTTAAAAGCTCCTTTAAAAAATCCTGTATGTTCTTGGTTTCACAGCTTAATAATGTCATGTCTAACAATGTAGCTAATATGTTCTGTAAATTATAAAAAACAAGTAAACGAAGTTGTTGTGCCACGGGTGGAGTTTTTTTAGTAAAAAAGTAAAAGGATTATGTTTAAGTTTAGTAGAGAGGGGTCTGGCAATATTTCTCAAGACAAACACCAAAATGGTTTGTTGATAAAATAAACCATTTTTAACCATTTTTAACCATTTTTTATCATTTTCGTCTTTTAGATGGAGAAACAACACAAAATCATCGAAAAAAAGTTTCTGTGCACTATGCCATTAGATTTAAGGTCAGTATTTTTATCTTTCCTTTGTTCATATTTTTATGGACGAGCTCTGTGATGATTTGATACATACTGCCTAATTCAGTAAATACCGAGTTCAGCAAAAAATGTTGAATAAGAATGCTTGATATAGAATTTGAGAAACTGTTGTTGTAGCAAGTCTGTCTTTTCTAATCCTATTTATTTAGAAATGTTTTGAATGCGATGAAAAAAATGAAGTTGGCCGCAAGAACTGTAAATCTTGTGGCAAGGTGTTCGATAAAAAGGAAACATTAAGCCAGACTATTCCAGTTGGAAAAACAAATGTGACTGCACAAAAAAACATTATCCAGAAAAGGGTGTGTAGCATATGTTCTGGCTTTCTGACATTGTAACTTTGTTTTCGTATATGGCTTTTGTTTGGATTACCAGTAAATATGCCAGTTATGCACCACATTTTTTGTGTCTGCACAGTTATGAAAAGTGATTCATTGATTTAAACATATTTGAATCATGATTATTATTATTGATTATAAAACATATTTAATATCATTTAGCTTCTCGGACTCAATCAGCAACACAACTATAACTCTTTTGTTGTGTACATTCGCAAGGGTAAGAGGAACACAGTAGTTGATTCTTATGCCACACCTGGATTTTCAGAGAGTTTTCTTGGAACTACAGACAACCAGACGGAGTACGGAGATTTTTTAATGAGAGCTGTGCGTGGCCATTTTAAAAGTAAGTCTTTTTGCTATTATTAGTGTCCCACTTTTATTGTTACTTATTAAATATATATATATTTGGGATACAGATTACAATTCTTCCAACAATAATGGTAACAGCAATGTTGAAATTGGTAGTCAGTCACCTGAACATCTTTTGGATGTGGAAGGTGATGGTAATTTAGAACTTGAAAGTGGACAGCAATCCAGTAACCACGAACAGCAAGTGGATGAAGTACCACAACAATCAGAGAGTACAGAACAACAAGCAAATAATGCTCCTCAAGGTATAGCTAGAATTAATCCCATCTTCTATTATTTTATTAAATATATATTTGAAGAAGAAATGATAAATATTTTTACTAGAAATTTTTATAACTCGTTATTAATCATTGATAATTGGTTAATTCTTCATTGTGAACTTAAAAATTGCATTTGTGCAATGATTTATTTTAATTTTTTATAGCTTCATCTTTTGTGCAAGGACTATCTGGTATGTTTATATTTTATGTATTTTACTTAAGAAGTTGATTGTTATGCAAAAAAAAACTAATTAATTAAAATGTTATAATTGTAGTCTGTTCCTTGTTTTAAATCTGAAATACACTAATGCAAGTTCACTGAAGTGTGACTGCGATTCATATAACGATCTTGTTCAACTGATCTCATATTTTTAGTGATTTCCAAAGAAGAAATCCAGGTAGGGGATGTTTTTCCAGTGTATTCCCAACCGGATGATCCAGAAGAATTTTGGCTTTTTCGAGTTGCAAACTGGTCAGCAAGGAAAGTGGAAGGTGCTTGGTTAAATAAAGTGAATGAAAGAGAATATGCGAACAGCTATAATGCCAAAATATTATGGAAAAATTTAGTTCGACCAGGATCATCCATTACCATACTTTACAAGCTTGAAGTTATTTCAGTAAATGGAATGTTCACAATATCTGAACAATGCAATAATGCATTAAAAGCACTTTGTAGATAAAGTATTTTTTAAAGTATTTGTGCATTGAAAATGATATGAAGGATAAAAAGCTGCTTTTCAAGTTTTGTGAAATCTTTTCTTGTTCTTAAAATATCATTTTCAATGCATGAATCTCATTTGCAAGTATATAAAGCTCTGATCTATATTGGTGTCATGACATTTTTTCCAATTTTGAACCAACTTTTTATTTATTGATTATGCTTATAATCCTCTATGGTATGTTAAATCTACCCAAAACAATGTGATAGACCTTTTTAAGCGTGCATGTATTTTTTTATTTTTTTAAAAAAACTGGTTTTGTAAGGCGTGCTCGATATTTCTTAAAAAATCATTTATTTGCGACTGAAATATTTTCAAAGTTTTTTAATCATTTTGAGCCTCGTGTATAAGCTGCATGTACGTTGTGTTTCCTTCTTGTTTTTTTTAAATTGCTACCTTTCTTTATTCTGCTGCTTTTTATGATAATGTTATTATCTGTTCAGGGTAGATTTAGAAGGTCTTTTTCCTATTTAGGTCTCGTGTTTCTGAAAAATAGTATTTTTAAACTAAGGTGAAACTAAGCATGAGTTTAGGTTGCAATATGAAAGTGTAGCTTTGTCTGTTGCCGTTCACCATTTACTCATTATACGCAAGCCTATTCTGAAATTTTGATCTACTGATCAAAACATATTAATGATTTTTCATTATCGTTTAGTGAAAATAAAACAAGCAATTCAGTTATGAGTGGCAGTGCACGTGACCAACAAGTTGAGTGCTTAAAATTTGAATATACAGGGGATAAAAATTTTTACCCAGGTAAAATTCTTAACTGTTTCTTTTGTACTTTATTTCAGTGCGTTAATTGATGCTTTGCTTGTGGATTTCATATGGACAAAATCACTAGTGAAGGCATAGGTCACAGTGTTTTAACCTCGTCAATTTCTTTGTGTTTAACAACAACACTGAACTAATTAAATATTTAATTTTTTTAGGGCAACCTTTTCAACACAGAATTGAAATACCTGTTGGTTGTGACACGACAAGGTTAGTTTACACTAGTGAAGAGAAGGATGTGCGAAAGTGGAAAAGGCAACTTGCAAATTATCACATTAAATTAATTCAAATTTTTGCTCTTTAAAGGTACGCAGATCATCTGATGGCACTGCAATTTATCAACACTAGAAAAAACGAGATTCCAAGAGACCTATTGTCACATCTGGGTCACGAAAACCCTGTTTCATTATATGTTGCAAATGGACGAAAGGTATACAAAGTGCGATGCCCTTTCCTTGTCTGCAACTACATGGGTGACAGAATTGACAGACATTTGGAAGCTGTCCACCGTGTTAAACTGAGACTTGGTTTCTTTTTCAAATCACGACAAGTCCGAATGTATACCCACCTGACTACAATATATCGAACCACGTCAAAGCCGCTACCATGCAAGTTATGTGCAAAGTAAGTTTTTGCACACTTATTTAGTTTTGTAGTGTTTGTATATCGTATATCGAATATCGAATTTTATATCGAATCTTCTTGATATATTTTTGTTTCTTTCGCCTCAGGTATTACGACAGGGTTGATACACACTTCCGTCGAGTGCATGGTGTTACTGATGGGCAAATAAAAGAAGGTTTGAGAGTTGCGCAAAAGATTTCAAGAAATTTTAACAAATATTGTAAAAAAAGTTTCAAATAATCAAAATAAAAAATATGAACAAGTAATTTATTTAGTCATATATGTCTAACATATCTTTATCCTAATATGCCTACTATCATGTTCTATCTTCTCGGAAAATGGCGGTTTTTGCACATTTCCCGAAGTGGCAAAACAGCACCGCCCAAAAAAATTCCTTAGCACAGGGTGCGAGGTTTATTTATTAGGAGATGTGTAGGGCGAGTGACGATGTTTTAAAAATACGCATAGTGGAATAAATAACGCCACGACCGGCGACGTCGAGAACATAGGCCATGCTGACGTAAGACCTAATTTCGTTGCGAACATTAATGTACACGCTGGCGTCAAACAAAGTACGAGCCTTTTCTATATATACCGCACGACATTCTCCGTGTTTACGGATTGGTTAATTAAAACCGTGACGGCGTGATACAAACTTAACTAATTCTTGCATAAATTCGGTCAAATCAACCGTAGTACGAGCCATTTGTTTGTATTCCGTACCACATTCTCCGTGTGTATGGATTAAATTAAAACCGTGACGGCGTGATACAAACTTAACTAATTCTTGCACAAATTCGCTCAAAACAACCGTAGTATGAGCCTTTTGTTTGTATACCGTTCGACATTCTCCGTGTGTATGGATTGGTTAATTAAAACCGTGACGGCGTGATACAAACTTAACTAATTCTTGCATAAATTCGCTCAAATCAACCGTAGTACGAGCCATTTGTTTGTATTCCGTACCACATTCTCCGTGTGTATGGATTAAATTAAAACCGTGACGGCGTGATACAAACTTAACTAATTCTTGCATAATTTTGCCAAATCAACCGTAGTACGAGCCTTTTGTTTGTATTCCGTTCGACATTCTCCGTGTGTATGGATTGGTTAATTAAAACCGTGACGGCGTGATACAAACTTAACTAATTCTTGCATAAATTCGCTCAAATCAACCGTAGTACGAGCCATTTGTTTGTATACCGCACGACGTTCTCCGTGTGTATGGATTAAATTAAAACCGTGACGGCGTGATACAACAAACTTAACTAATTCTTGCATAAATTCGCTCAAATCAACCGTAGTACGAGCCATTTGTTCGTATACCGCACGACGTTCTCCGTGTGTATGAATTAAATTAAAACCGTGACGGCGTGATACAAACTTAACTAATTCTTGCATAAATTCGCTCAAATCAACCGTAGTACGAGCCATTTGTTCGTATACCGCACGACGTTCTCCGTGTGTATGAATTAAATTAAAACCGTGACGGCGTGATACAAACTTAACTAATTCTTGCATAAATTCGCTCAAATCAACCGTAGTACGAGCCTTTTGTTTGTATACCGCACGACATTCTCCGTGTGTATGGATTACATTAAAACCGTGACGGCGTGATACAAACTTAACTAATTCTTGCATATATTCGCTCAAATCAACCGTAGTACGAGCCTTTTGTTTGTATTCCGCACGACATTCTCCGTGTGTATGGATTAAATTAAAACCGTCATGGCGTGATACAACTTTATTAATTAATGATTGTAAAATAAATCAAGCAAAACAAGAATTTTGAGTGGATAATTGTATTTATGACACCTCAATGCTACAGTAGTAAAAAAAAGGATCAGAAAAATATCTAAAATTACAGTATTGAATTGATCATCTACGTTCTTCAACCTCACAACCTTTCCGCCGTAACAGCCATTACGATGGGAGTCAATACAAAAAATACCGTTATTCGTTATTGTCCAACACATGGATTTACCGCGCGCAACGGTTATTACAAATTTATTAGTGTCAGTAACTTGTATCTCTCGTAGGTATTTCAGGAACGAATTATCATTTTCGTCCATGTTACAATTAAATTCTTCCTGAATTGTTAAATTGAAATATTCAGGCAGAATATCCAATCCTTCAACAACAGTGAGAAATCCTTCCATCGAGTTTTTTGTGTACAAGTAATTCCCAACCTCGATTGCTCCACAAAAAATAGACAAAAAACAAGACGAATCATGATTTACTTGAAGATTCGAAAACACTGTCGGGTTTTTAGTAAGCATGTAGCCCATAATTAAGGAAATTACTACACAAGCGTTACTCCCGTTTGCGTTATTTAAAAGACTTTGGCACAAAGATAACGGACACATGCAAGTTTTCGTGTGACTATCTTCCTTTACAACCAAGGGGTCTTTCTTGTAGCCTTTCGCAAGTTCCATTCCAACGGCCAGTACAAATTCGCTGTTGACCTCGTTATTCGGAAAATAAACTTCTTCTACGTCGGAAGTACTTTCTTTATCCAAAATGTCAAAATCGTTGTCGCGTGCGTTGTCGTCCTCAGAATCGCATTCGTCTCCATCGCCTTCTGTTTCTGAATTTTGTAATATTTCGACATTACCAAGATTAATGCACTTTTGAAATAAGGACACAGCCGTTTCAAGACAATTTTGATAGAAAAGTAGACCCTTTCTCATTAAAATTAATTCGCCAAATAAGGCTTGACTCTAAATAAACAAAAAAATTGTGATTATTCGACGTTACACTTTCCCGAAATGAATAGTGGAAGGAGTAGGAACTTTACATTTTCCAAATCGTGCGGATCCTCTTCATCATTCATGCTTCCTGATTTTGAGATTTGTTTTTCTGAATAAAGAAATTGATAAAATAATTAAATTTACTTCTCATACGAGTGGAAATTTTTTTAAATTGTCCATGGACGGAGGACGTTCGAAATCCTTTGTTTTTTGCAAGTAAAGCAAAATTGGCAGCATCGCTGAGGAAAACTTACCAAAGTCTTTAATACGGCTGTTTAAAGTCTCGACTTTTAAACAATAAAACTTCATACAACTCTTCATATCTGTTGAAAGTAATTCACGTTCTTCCACAAGACGACGTTTTTTTTGTGTCAGTTCAGCACACAGTTGGCGATCAGTAGCTGCATAAATAAAGTGAAAATGTACGATTAAGCCAGCTAAAGGCACCCAAAAGTCAATTGACTTAAACTTTTGAGTTTAATAGATAATACCTGAAGGTTCGCCTCTGGATGAGATACCAATCCAAGGAAATTCTCCAGTCTCACAACATCTAAATACCTCTTCAACGTTCTCTATTGAATAAACACGGCAGTAATCAACGATTAATTCCTTCAATGCCTTATCAGCAACACCAAACTTCGCTCTAACAACATGACGTCTTTTACTTGTGTCTAAATATTAATTAGTATGTGACTTTAAATAGAGAGCCCCCTGGGTTCTTATTATAAACAAGAGCTTCCCCATCTCATAGAAAAATCAACTAACTTTTGTGTACATAATACTAACAATAAATTTGTTCAATTAACCTGCAATTTTTTTGATCTGCATTCCCCAAGATACTTTTACCATGAAAGCTTTATCAATTTCTCTTTGATATATCGGCTTCCATATATCATTTTTAAGCAGTGAATACGATTCCAGAATGGATTCTATACAAGCTGGTATATTCAGAAGCCTTTGAAGTTCATGTTGCTTTTCTTCCAGCCCAAACTCAAGGAATCGATAATAATATCCTTTTTTTATGGTCCTCGGAAAATGCAAACCATGAAGAAGTACAAGAAATGGAGCAGCACAGGGCAAATGTTGCATATCATCTAGCAACAAAACAAACTTTTCGTTGGAGGTTAGTTTTCTGTTAACGGCATTTGATACGAACCCTAACGAGATAAAGCAGTTTAACTCTCTGAAGGAAACCGACCAGTTTGATTCACGCGATATAAAAGTACGTTACCAGAAGCTGATACTTTCATGTCATTGATCCATTTATCCACTTCTTTTTCCATTTCATGTAATCCAGTGTCTTGTTTTACTTTTGTAAGAGCATCGTCGGCCTTGACTATGTCATGTTTGCACTAAATATAATATATACTAATAAAACATTACTTGTACAATATGATTAATAGTGAAAACAGCTGTAAAAAATATAATATTTTTAAAAGTAACATTTTTTATCTTGGCTAATTTGCTGAGGAAAAAATTCGGATTTAGTCTGGCCGAGAAGATTTTAGGTTTACAATTGCTATTTTTGTCTTTTACCTTTAAAAACCTCCTACTAAGTTCTTTAATAATATTTAATATCTTTCGTTTATTCCAGAACATTGCCATTTCAGTTATTGTTTCTTCACGATCTTAAAAATACATAAAAATGAATGTATAAGCAACATAAGTTATTCAAACACATAGTTATACTTATAAGTATGCACTCTTACTCTCAGGAGTCTGGTGCTTAGTCGTATTTCCACATCTTGACAGATAACCAAACACTTGTTCAGTTTCTTCTCCAGTCGACTTTCCGGTGCCTTCTAACCATTCACCACTCCACAATATCTATTTACAGATTATTTTTAATTTAACTTCACAACTAATCATTATAGCATTGTTACTGCCACAATATTTTAACATAACAGTAGTAAATTGAAAACATAAATTTTTATTTAAAATTACCTGGCAGTTTAGGGCATGACCCTTCGCATGCATAACTGATAAGGCTGGTCTCAACAAAGACGGAAGAGATGGCTCATGTTGTTTCACAAATTTCCATAACTTGCACATTACATCAGCAAAACAGAACTTTACATTTTTTTCAGCCATAAATGTTTTCATTAAATACAACGGGTAACCAAAAAGTTCTCCTTGAAACATGTTCAAAGCTTTTTGCGCAATTCTGTGACGACACGAAGCCAGTTCAATACCTGTTTCGTCAAGAGAGTTTGTTTTCTTTTTCGCATTTTTTGCTGCATTCCAAACACCACCACAATGATAATCAGTTTCAATCTATCACAATATAAGAACCAAGAAGATTAAAAAAAATATATATGCTGAAATCAATTTTTATGCCCATGAAATAATCTTAATACTGAAAATGTGAACCAAAATTACCTTATTTGTGCCTCTTTTTTCGCCATATATTTTTCTTATGTACTTCTCAACTTTGTCATTAGATGAGAACAATCCATTCACATAGAACGTCGGCCTTTTTCTTCTGTAAATACAGAATGTTGCAAATCAGTTAAGAATAGTTAGTTACACAAACTTAAGACCTATTTACATCCAATATTTTCCACATATTACCTGCCAGAAGACTTGTATCTGTATAATTTTGCATTGCCATCAACATGGCAGCTATGTTGATTCACTTCACAAGATGGACACTCAAGCCAGTTTTTGCCTTGTATATTATCTCTCTCATAAACCCAAAAGTTCCACTCTTTGAAACACATTGAAAAAGTGATTTGGCTAATGACACCACTCTATATATAATAAGGAAATTTAACACACTCTTAACTAAAACAAAATGAAGGAGTCGAAATAAGTAAATAAATGTTGCAATCAATACTGCCATAATTTTCTCACCCGACCATTTTCTTCCGATATATCAGATAAGCACATGAGGAAAGATTTTTCAGAACTGCCTGGCATGCGTTTTTCGAAAAGCATCCCAGACAATGAATACATTCTCATCAATGATACAGTTTGGTGATGACAGAGGTGTTCCAGGCCAGTAACCACATTTGAGCAGGTACTCAATATCAAATGGATCCATGATATTTCGGCAATCTTCACAGAATTGTGAAAACTTGAATAAATCAAACCTTCCTGAAATTGAATAAGGAATCTCTTTAATTATTCATAAAAATTCCTGATTCCAGTTGCAACTTTTTATTCACACAATTTTTCTTAAATTGCAGGTAATAACTGGAAGTTTTGCTCTAAAAATTTTCTTATGACTCAAATGTCTTAGAGTGTGTAATCTGTCATGTTAAGCGAGAAATATATATATTGAATTAGAAAGACTGATATGTACCATGCATAGTGATCACTGCACACATATCTTTACTGCATCTTTTTACCAGGTTTTTACTGCCACAACTGGAACAACTGGAACACTTTATTTTTGGGAATCTTTCTAGAATTATAAAAATTTTATAAAAAAGGTAGAGCAGAAATATGAATAATTTTAATATGCCAAAATTCAGGAATTATAGACATTTTGGTGTATATATTATTTTCCTCTGCAATTCTTAGAATGTGTATATCTATAATATATAACTTATTTCATTTCATTCTTTGCAATAAATAAAAATGTGAATTCCACCACACAACCAATTATATATGTGCATAGAAAAATTTAAAAAATATTAATTAACCTGTTTGCACGATTTCGAAGTTGTCATCTACAATTTCTAATGGTGATAAAGTAGTTGTAATTCCCTTGCTTATGAATGATCTGTCATGCACAGGATTGGATGTGTGAATAATATCATCACATACGTAACAAAGGAAACTTTCTAAACACATGTTGCATTTGATAACTACTTCTCGCTCCTGACATATGTTGCAAACACCTTTTGGGACTTCCCTAGATAGCATTACATCCTTAATCACTGGACGAATCCTTGCCCATTGATTTTGTGTTGTGATTACACGATGAAACCATGACTTTCTATGACGCTTTTTTGGGGCAGGAAGAAGTCTTTTTAACGTCTGTAAACATTCATGCACAAAATTAAGTTCAGCTAAAGGAAGAAAATATACATAGATACATGCATATAATATAATGAAAAGAAGTCGGTGTATAGTTCAATTCTGGTACATACCATTATCTTTCACCAAATTTTTATTATTATCCATTGAAACAAAATAATCTATATTTCCATCAGTTTCCGCTTCATATATTAAAGCATCTTCGTCATCAAACAGAATGTCTAGAGAAAGAAGATAAAAAGATAACCTTAGTACAGTCATTTTCACAACTTTTCATGAAATGAATTTTCATTTTATGCATTAGCTTTAAATTATACACATAAATATATATATATACCTTTTGTTGATGAAATTTGCAAGTGTCCAGTCGTTTTTTTATATTTCTTTCTTGGTTGAACTTTCGGTTTGTATATCCTTTTGCCTGTATTCGAAGATCGTTTATATTCAAACGTTCTTGGAGTTTTGTGTTTATTGACTTTGGGAGGTAACAATTTTTGCAAAAGAGCAAGTGTATCTAAAAAATAACACACCTATAAATTCACAATTCACAGTGTCCATCTATGCATGGGTATAAAAAAGCACAATATAAAAACATGTGAAATATATATAAAATTATATATATATTAGTCTGAATTTATCAGTCCAATTTTAAGTCCCACATGAATGTCACACCAACAACCAAAAAATGGCTATTCAAATTAAAAAAGTTTTATAATATATACACAATGTGTGCCCCTGCAGACGTAACAAATAACACTTTACAAATATATAGCTATAGTGACTTATGCTTAGTGCTAAAAGTATCACACGAAAACACAAAATTGCACCAAAAACCTTGCACTTCTTATTATTGTTTCTGAATAAATTCTGCCCTAATCTACAAAGTCAAAGCATCAACTCACAAGTGTAAAAACAGTCAATGTTTCATGATATATATATATATATATACATAAAATACAGTTATATATGTTGCTTTGGAGGAATATATACATGTAAAAGCTACGCTATGGACTTAGCAAGGGTAGTCTACTGCTTCTCCACTAGCCAGCTAAGTAACTATTCACTTTTGGCTAAAAATGTTGGTTCTGTAGCTAATAGCTAGCTAGCTATCTAGCCTTTTGTTGTTGTTAACCCTCTATGCACTAAAGAAAACTATGTAGCTTGGGTAAAGGGTAAGTAAGGTGAACTGGCAGGCTGGCTAGCTCTAGCTAGCTAGCTATGTGTATTATAAGCTATATATATATATATATAGTTTACGTTAATTATAATGTAAACTATAGCTACATCACATTGTACATTCACACATCCTGCTGGAACACATTGTTACTCTATATGTATATATATATATATTAGCTAATAATATGAAGTTAGCCAACACTTATTTGTACCATAAACCAAATTCTAACTTATTTTTAACAAAAATTAAAGTAACGAGGACGGGGGAAATTACTAACCTTCTTTCTTTTTCCGTCTGGATGAACTGTTGTTGGTACTACAATCCTCCATTTTGAATATAGAAGCAGCTCAAAGCATAATGGTATGCGACGCCGCGGGTTGCCGTTTATTTAATGATAATCATAAAAGAAACGGCAATTTTAAGTTTTATGAATATCATTAAATCTTTGGCGCGAACATGTTGGTTTATATGAACTTTGTATATACTACTGACACAATAAACATACAAAATATTTTGTCAAGTCAGTGTTTTTAATAAAACCACTACATCCCTAGTCTAGTGAACTAAACTCATCATAGCGCGCTAAAAAAAGCAGGGTTAAAAAAGCAGGACAGACATCGAAGCAAGCGCGAGAGCAGAAAAGAGAGACAGGTATCCTGTCTACTACATCCCCAGCGAAATCAAGCACTACACAGATCACATTGAACCCTATTTTCTTCTTCAGATTCAAACTTGTTTTCGTTTTGGCAAGGTTGGTCACAGATCGGGCACACAAATACTTCGATAATTCCAAGCATATATCTCTAAATATATGTCTTATCTCTATAATAATACGGAGAGTGTGTCCGTCTGTCTGTGACAGGTAAAGTTGATATCGGGTTTACTTTGTTTACATCACGTGATGAAAACAACTCAATTTGATTTGCTGAAATAAATTTAACGGCTAACTTTCGAAAAATGGTGTCCTCTCGCCACCAAAAAAACCCACAAAAGAACGATCTTGAAGAAAGTAAAATAAGTGGTTCAAAAAAGCATATTTAAAAAGAAAAAAGTCCAAGTAAAGAAGTAGAAAAGTGAAGTTGGAAGTGAAAGTGGACCTAAGTCGAGCTAGAAGTAAAGTAAATGTAGAAGTAGAAAATAAAGGCCACCAAAAAAAAGCACAGAAAAACGATCCCTTTACCTTGAAAAAAGGAAAAAAAGTGGTTTAAAAAAGCATAGCTATATATTTAAAAAGAAAAGAGACCAAGTGAAGAAGTAGAAAAGTGAAGTGAGAAGTGGAGCTAGATGTAAAGTAAAGTTAGAAGTAGAAAACAAAGGTTAGAGTTTAAAGTGGATTTGAAATCAGAAATAGTAAGAACTTTGATATTTTTAGACGTTTGGTTTTTATGTCGGTGGAGCAAGCAGACTCGCATTTCCTAGGGAAAGCCACAGTTTCATACTTTACTGCGTATGTAGCCATATTTGTTTACGTTGCATAATTCATGTGCCCTGGCGCGTAACTAATGTATTGTCCTAAAATTCAAAATGCTACATAAAGCTGTTGGCTGACTAAAAAACGGAAAACTTTGGTTTGTTGAACTGTAATGTTATTAATTTTACATTACTATTGCTTCTCTTTATATGTCTTTTAC
This sequence comes from Hydractinia echinata, assembly GCA_030067915.1. NCBI lineage: Eukaryota > Metazoa > Cnidaria > Hydrozoa > Anthoathecata > Hydractiniidae > Hydractinia > Hydractinia echinata. Next base: position 1,042,053 of record JASGCC010000042.1, on the reverse strand, counting down.
TAAGCATAAATAGCTAGCTTTAGTTTTAGGTAAGTGTTCCCAGTTTAAGTATATTTAACTGGGTGTCTTAGCTACTGTTAGCTAGCTAATGTTAGCCTCCAAGTCCAGCTCCCCATCCCATGGCTAGCTCTAACCTATGACATGTTGTTATTCCTCTTTTTTAATTATCTATAGCTAACTACTATAGTTTCCAAATTTCTCTTCTTTTATGAGCATGATGTAACAAGCTAGCTAGCTACCTACAAAATCTTTCAAAGACTTGAACAGGATAGTAGGATGTATTTTTATGCCCATTAGAGTATAGATGAATTCCGTTGTTTACATTTTCAGTGGCAACTTCTTCGGCTTTGGCATTTGCGTGGCAGGGAAAAAGATTGGGGTGCTAGGTGAAGCAAAGTAATTATCAGTTCATTTCTTCAAACGAAGGCATTCTTATGACTGTTTTAATGAATTCAAATAAATCAGAAGGCATCAACCTACACTCGATAATAGCTTATAACCCCAACAATGTCCCCGTTAGAAGAAATCCACAGTAAAAGACCTTTCTTCACCAAATCCTAGCATCTTTTTTCCTGCCACGCAAAAATAATGATCTTTGTTGATTTAAGTTTATTCTTTGCTTATTGATTTTTTGACATTTAGGTTCAGAATTGTTGGTAAAGGGCAGTACGGATCATCATACTAAAAAAGAAAAAAATTTGTGTTCTTAACTGGTTGATTTTTACATTTTGTGTATATAAATTCTTGTGGGAGAGAATGGTATGCAACTGAAATGACTGATTTTTGTAGATTTACATTTAATGTTTTCTAAACTATGGCTTTTTCATATTTTTGTATAAGCTTTTAGGGAAAGACAATATTTAAAATGTGTAAAGAACTTATTTTTGTTGATTTGTGCTAACTTTTGCAGGTCAACTTTTTGACATTTCAGAATAAAATACTGAGGGTTTTCAACATAATCACTTATAAGATGTACATATTTGAGATGCGTTATTTCTGACATTGTTATTATCCGTGTTGTGACTGTTGGTGTTCTTACTGTCGGTTTTGTGAGTATTGGTGTTGTGAGTGTCGTTGTTGTAACTTTTTATCAACTAGATTTTGCACCTTGGAAGCTGTTCTTTTTTTATTTTGTGTAAGATTTGACATTTGACATTTTGTGTAAGATTTTAAGAACATTTTTTTTGTATATGCATTGCTTACGTCAGCAAAACATCTAAAGCAACTTACTTTTTTAATGGCCTTTTGCCTAAGTGGATTTCTCCATGGGCTTTATCGACTAGTATAATTATATTTTATATATTTATATTTTTATATTATATTTATATATTAATTATAATATATATTATAAATTATATTATAAATTATAAATATATATTATATATTTATATATTATATTTTATATTTTATATTATAATATAATTAGACTGGGCAATATCCTCATCCAATGCGCATTATCAAATTCGATTAATCAATATACTTTGTAAAGTCGCGTATAGCTAGCCTTCGTAAAAAGTTTTTTTTTTCGATATCAATGTGTTTAAACACAGTCTCAAAATGTACAAATTTTCCACTTCGATCGCTTGAATGTGTGTTTGTGTTTAAATTTAATATACTCGATCTATTAAATCCACATTGAAAAACCTCAGCCATTTAAAATTAATCGCCCGCCGCACTAAAAAGCAGAGCTGCGGCATCCACACTAAATTCCCGCGAAATTCGCATTTCTCTGACACCATTTTAAATTTTCCGTACATTCTCAGCCTCTTTTAAAAATTGTCGGTTAAGCAGTTTTATAATGTCGGAAAAATTCGGGAAAAACCCGACAATTTTACCCGCGGGCATTCAACGTACGTATTTTAACCGACATTTATATTTGTCAGACTCGTGACTATATCGAGTTATCGAGAATATCTGTACCGAACATTATTTTCCTTTCATCGGTTCCGTAGACACACCGACACTTTTCTTTCAAATTTTGCGACGTAATTTTTGACGTCAATATGTCATGTTATAAATTTGGTACATATATTTGTGAGCTGAACTCTGTAAGATGAATCGTTAAAAAAAAAACTTTTTGTTGATTATTGCTGGGAAATGACCGCGGTTAAGTATTCGGGCCACAGGACATGCCTTAACTCACCCGAGTCAGAGCTGTTGAAGGTAGCGTGGCATCCTAAGAGAGCACATAAGTGGTGTTTTTAAGTAAAAATATAGAATTTGCGCTAGCAAACAATTTTAAAATTTTCTCACAACTTCGAGTCACTCCTCATCATCAGTATGAAGCTGTAAAAACAAGATCAAACTCATTTGCCTCATCTATTCATAATCTTTTTAAACATTTTTGAATAATCAAGAGCTTTTCTGCATCATGCGCAAATGAGCTAGCCGGTGATGCGCCGATTTTCACACGGGTAATACTCAAGGTAATACTGAATAGCTATATACAAACGTCGATTTATACTAGAATTGTGGTAGCAAGCTTTTTTCTTTTTTTTTTTCTTTTTTTATATAATGATTTAGAAAAAATTACAAGACAGATACAGAAAAAAATGAAAAAATACTAAAAGTACGACATTTAAATAGGTGTTAGACAAACCTAACTACCAAAATAAACAAAAAAAATATAAGTGATATATAATATTTTTTAACGCTTTAAGAAATGGGCAAGAAAAAAGTTTAAGAGAAGGGTTTGAAAAGGACTGTTAACTCAAGAAAGAGGTCCCTCAAATCTTCCTGACGATTTAAGAAACACAATTGTGTTATTCACTATAGATACGTTTTCGACCATATTAGTGTTTTCTTGTACTCGCACTAGGTTTTCATCAGAATTATCACCAATTATTTCTATAATATTATCAAGAAGGAGTTTTCTTTGGTTACCATAAAAACTACAGCGCAAGAGGAAGTGAGACGTGGTTTCTGATTCTAAAAGTCCACAATTACATAAAGGAACAAGCGTATCAGCGAAATTATGCCGATGCTTATGGTCCTTTAGGTGACTCATACTAACTCTTAAACGTGTTAACAATTTCAAACCAAGAGAGTCCATTATATTATAAATAGGAGAAATTTTAGGGCGAATAAACTTGAGAATGGATTTTTTAAACAAGGGCAAAGAATCAACATGTCCTCAAAGATAAATTTCATGATAAACATGAATTGTTACGGGGCAATATATTTCGTGATAGTCATGAAAAACAGAGATGCAACTGGATAATCGAGACACATGATGTTGATCGAGATTAGCCATGAGCCACGAAGGAGCTTGTTGATCATATTGATCCCTTTATTCACATATTTACAACTAAATCTAGCTTTTTAAAAGTTTAGTAGGGTGCGGCTAGGAAGAGCCTGTATGTTTTTTTGGAGAGATGCTCAATTGCTTTTATTTAAGTTGTGACAAAGTGATTATTATTGTGCTGTGCTAGCTATATATAGCTAGCTAGCTAAGCAGCAAAAAGTTTTGATATAGGGTTCAGTTCTTAAATTTATTGTAGTAATAAGAGGTAATAAGAGTTCTTTGGATTAGAAACAAGCATTAACCTTTACATAAAATATGAGCCAGCTAGATATAACTAACTAGCTAGCTTTGTCAGGTATATATCATTGCAACTGCCTGGGTGTGTGGGTGGGTATCTTTTTATTAGCTACCTACAAGCTATGCTAGCTAGCTTTATCTATCTAGGTAATGTATTTTACTTTTGCACAGGCCACAAATATTTAAATGGGCATCTGGCACAAGTGGTGTGCAGAACACCCAACATGACCTCCCAATAATTTGTGCACAGCAAACAATTTTTGTGTGTAGCGTATAGCTACAAATCACGAATTTGGATAGCTAGATAGATGAGCATATGTTACATGGCTAGCCTTACAAATCTCTTATTTCCAGAAGGGGCCATGGCTTATATGTGGATTCCTAGAGTATTTAATGCTCATTTTGAGCTATGCAGACCCAATTAAGGTCTGCGCGCTCTACCAGACAACTCCATGCAACATCCAATGGCCCACAAGGTGTGCCATCTCCCCAATTTCCTTCACATGGCTTGGGTTAACCGGACCCCAGTCTCCCGCACAAAGTGCAAAAGTTATAACCACTAAAACTATGGGGCCAAATTAGGCCATAAATCACAGGACTAGGACGTTATTTGTTTTTTGCTTGACCCTCTCCTGTGAAAATACTTGCCCTGTTTACCAGTATCTTTGCCAATCTGAGGCTTTGTTATATACTCCATTTTTGAAGTTTGAGAGAGAATATATATATTCATTTATGTATATTATGCTGTGTTATTTGTAACTTTTTTTGTATAATGTTCTTTGTTTATAGATGTCATGCCTAGAAGATTTAGAATCTTTGTTTATAAAAAAGAAGAATAGCAGAAAAAACCCCACTATTACTGAATTAAAGCGTGATTCACTTGGGCGAAGGGTATTTCCATATCACGGGAAAAACAGAAAACGTAGAAAATCAAATATTTCCACAAATCCTACAATTGTTGATAATCATAGAGACAGTGAAGGTTGGTGTCATTGGCTTTTTTGTTGGCTCCTAAATTTAAAAGAAGTTTCTGTAGTTTGTGTGTATTTTCCTTGCTACCTTTTCGTGACACCCATCACAAACCTTGGAAGCCACAGAAAGCTTTTTTGAACATGTTGGGCACACCTGTATAAAGAAACACAGTGGACAAATGCTATATAAAATATATATATATCATATCCATACATTGGAGACAATTTGGTGCAGTTCGATTTTTCGTTACCCAAGAGTATTAACAAATTGACGTCATTTCGGATCCCAATGACGTCATTATATTGTTTTCCTTACCTTGATTATCTTTAAATGTCCTGTTCTACATATATGCCAAGTTTAATGACATGAGCATCAATATTTCTGGTAGAACGGGTCTTTTTATCTTTATCGTTAAAATAAGCATTTTTTTTGCCGAAATGACGTCATTTTTTATCCCAATGACGTCATTAAAATTACTTTTTTCATGTGAAACACATATTTTGGTATTCATTCCACAAATCTACCAAGAATCAAGGCCATATCATTAGTAACACGCGAGAAATTAAAACGTACTGAAAAATTGGGAAAATGACCATTTTTCACATGTGTGACGTCATTTCTAATCCCTATGACGTCATCAAATTATTTTTTTTACCTGGATTGAGTTTGTACTAAGACATTCTCCAACTGAGCCAAGTTTCATCACTTTAGCACAAGTGGTTCAGGATTTATGGCCCGCGGGCACTTTGTGCCCCCCCCCCAGGGTTACAAGGGCCAAAAAAGCCCAGGTATAATAGGGTTAAAGGTGTCGTTTTGAATATAGGTCGAAATGAGTAACAAGAAGGAGTCATTAATGATGGCAACTTAAAAGGAGTCATTTGAGCACTTATTTTGACTCCTTTAATGTGCTCTTAATGACTCCCTAAAGGAGGTCCCCATAGGCACCGTAAAAAAAAACCTTTTGAAGTTTCATTTGACTCTTCTAAATTTATCAGTGTATTATGACGTTGTAACAGCGCCATCTTCATGCTGCGAACAGTTACTTTGATGGTATTACGATTTTGTTCGGACGTCTTCGCGATGTAGCAGGCAGGGTACGAAACGTTGTCACGATTCCCATTCTCAATTTTGGATGCAACATTAGTGCGACGTCGCTGGGCGATGTTATTGTAACGCTGTTACAATGTTACTGTGTTTACTGGGGATGTTGTACAAGTGATGATAACTAAATTGCTTTGTATATCTATGTACCAACAGCTACTCAATAATAATTTTGCAATGCGTTGACAAAAATCAATAAAATTTTTGTATGCAGTGATTGGTTTTGATGGCAGTAAAAGGTTTTGCAGTGCATTGTGGTCTTCACGTTTCTGAATAAAAATGCTTAACTAATTAATGAAGTTGTTGTTTCACTAGTAAAATTTTTTGTAGCAGATCTGTCAAACTTTTACTCGTAGGATAGGCCCATATCTATGCAGGTGAAAAATGAACTTGAACAATGCAATACATTTCTTCAGTTGATCGTCGATGACTCTATCTTTGGTTATAATGTTGATGAGCTCCTGTCTCCATTTCTTATTGGCTGCGTTGTTTGGTAGTGGTACTTAAAAAATAATCAGTTCTTTGCTTTTTCTTGAAGTAATGCATCCAAATATAGCACAATTCTCGCCAGGCATATTGATATAATGGACCAGATAATTAAAATCAAAACCAAAACATGCAAACAAACAATGAATTATTGTTTGTCACCAGATTATCTTCTTTTCTTATGACTATGAGAAAATCTGTATTGCTAATATAAACCTTTCGACAGCACATTTTAAATACTGCACAATAGCACTGAACGATTCTTATTTATCTCTACGTTCTAAATTACCGTATTGAATTTCTTTTAATTAAGCATTATTTCATATATTTTATAACCACAATGATTTTATTGACTTATTAAATAATCGGTTTTATATGAATTGATAGACGGAAGTATAAAATCTTATCGTTTTATTTTTAAGGGACGATTTTACAGTTGCTCACTTACTTATTTTACCAGTTTTCTATTTATTCGCAAGTTACAGTTTAGTTGCTAGCGAAAAGTAAAATTGTGTTTTAAAATAGCATTGAGTGGAAGAAGAAAGATTATTATGAAGTTTATCGTTTTGTTGACAACATTTTGTGTTTGTGCTTCAGGTACATTTATTCTTTTATCTTTATCCCAGGTGGCAAGTGCCAATCTGGGCCCACATTAAACTAACACCGATGAAGAATTAACATCACTTATTTAACCTAGGAAAGCGTTTATCCTGTAAAGTATTGTGTGTATGACAGGGATGCCAAAGTTAAGAATAAAATGGGGACATGACTTTTGTTACGTTTTTTAATAAGCATACGAAAAAGTTGAAAACAGGCTTGAATATGTTTAGCCACTTTTTATTTTCTGGTTATAAAAACTGTGCTTATTTTGCTTTAATATATTACAAAATGTTCCTCTAAGGAGAAGAATGCAAAAAATGTCAATGAAGCAAAGATTTTCCAACATTCCCTTATGTGAAGAAAGATTGTTCACTCTTTACAAAAAAAGTTTTACCACGTTGTAAAAAATTCGATTTATCGTCAGATATACCAAAGGATTGAAGTTGTTATTTTTTCGCAATGTTGGCTATATAACAAAAAAAGATTAACGCGATTCTTTACAAACAGCGTAGAGATCAAAAGAAATGTTCTTTATTCTATGGATGCCAAATCGACTTTCGTTAAATTATAGCGACTGACCATAATATAGGTTTATTATAGGAATAGTATGCCAGGTTCTTAGGGTTGCAAATAACTAAACTTTACATGAAAGTACGGCATATTTTTAAGTTTATACGTTCAAATCATAGCTTCATCACTTGGTATTGTGACGTCACCAAAGAACATCAATGTGACTGAAGGTGATAATGTCAGTCTAGATTGTTTGACAAACCTGACTGTCAACATCACATGGTTTCACAATGGAAAAAAAGTGGATTGTACTACCTTTTTCTGCAATGTGTACGAGAATAATACGTTATTTATCAACAAAACAGAACACTTTCATGAAGGGAATTACTTTTGTGCTTTGATGAGTGGTGACAGGACAGTGGTGGAAAGCAAAACTACCTATTTGCGTGTTAATCGTAAGTAATAAAACGTTTATTGATTTTTTCCTGAAATGAAATTTGAACACACTTTGCTGATGTTATATTTGATGTCATTTGGTTAATTTCCATACTATCCGTCATTGATCGTTTCATTTTTCTGTTCGAGACATTAATATTTAATGCCGTTCGTTGCACTGATTAGGTTCGTTAGATCATCTTTGACGTCATAGCATGTACATGTAATACATTTAGTTAATCACTTCAGCCTCCTTGGTACTTGCGCCAATTTGTACCCACGTTGCCATGGTGGTAGGGTGTTCATACTTATTCAATAAAATTGTTTTACCGTTGTCGCTACATAAATAAACGACTTAATGCTCTGTAGTGTGACATGAAATAATTTTGCAGAGGAATAAATTTTTGACTAACTAAAATGGAAACTCCGTTGTATGTTTTAGTCGTTCTATTACCTATCTTGAACACACAATGTTATTGATAACAAAATTATTGGTTAAACAATTTAATATTTATTTCTTCCTAGATTTGTCTATATTTGGTTCCGTTAAGAATGTATCAGCAACGTATGATTCTATAATCTTCTCAGTTGGCTGTTTGATACGAGCAAATCCACTACCTGCTATGGTTACATGGAAGCACAACAGTACTGTCATCACAAACAATATAAGACAGCAAATATCTTATGTCGTCTATACAAAACATTTAGCTATCGCTAATTTGAAGATTTACAAAATAAGAGAAGCTGATGTTGGTTGGTACACATGTGAAACTGGCAATACCTTTCTTAGAAAAAGTCATTTTGCAGGATCTATTTTAGATTTTAAAAGTAAGTAATGAAATTATGAGTCCATAAGTTGTTATGTGGTACTGAATTGATCAAGAGAAAAAACAAACTAAATACGTAGCTGTCATTTGATTCTTCTGTACCTATTTGCACAATCCAATTCACGCACGACGCAAAAGTCGACTTGGGAAAATCCATGCATTTGAAGTCTATATTTTTTATCTGCGCACTTTCATTTGTTTAAGGATTCGTAAAACCCGGGTCATTTCATAAAATAGATAGTTTTTAAAACATTGCATTTTAGGAAAATGTCAGCATGGCTGGGCATGCCCGAATATTCGCAGGTGTATCCGAAATTCTCAACATTGCGACAAAAGGGACGATTGTGGAGATTTGTCGGATGAAAAAGTCAATTGTTGTAAGTAGTCCAGGACTGATTGTTTAGACTGTCAGTTTAGCTTGCTGTTGCATGTTGGAGTTTTTTCGTGTCTTCAAGTAGTTAAAGAACAACAAGGTAAAATGTTTCATAGCAAATTAACCCGTTTTTGGTTAGATGAAATAATAAATGTCTGCCTCATTTTTCACAAAAATATAAAGAGAGGAGCAATTCATTTATTTTAACAAATACTTTTGAATAGTTATTCCCGTCAACTTCAGTAAGTCTCGTCGACTTACTTGATTGATTGGTTAAATACTCAGGTTTTAAATCTTTTAATTTCGTCCTGTCTCCTGTCAACGGGGCGCTAAAATGTCTACAAAACACGTAAAATGTGTTATTTTATTTTCTTATCTAACCTGAACATGGAGTTATAAAGTGTTAATTTTATTCTTCGATAATACGTGGGTATTTTGTCGTCACGTGACAAACCAGGGCCAGGACTTTGTTCAATCCGTCTAAATATAAAAAGACTAACAAGTCCTGGGGACGATGTTGTGCAGGGAGTTGTTTCCAAATCAAAATTTTCATTCGGTTTATATTACAGCTTTACCTGGAAAGATTGCCGGATTTGAGGTTAGCGTTCGAAACTACCACACTGTAGAATTATCATGGAGGTACGACTTGCGTGCAATCAACTACACACTTACTCTCAAGCAAGGTGGTTACATCAAAACGTATGTTTTACAAAGTGTCTATAAAAGTATATCAGATCTTCAAAATGGAACTAGTTATCAAATTCAACTATACACGGAAAATTATGTTGGAAGATCAAATCCTACTGAATGGTTCAACTTTACGTTACCGAGGCTGGGTAAGAAAGAATTGCTGATCTTAAATTTTTTTAAAGTATTACTCTCGCGCATTGATTAAAACAACGTGCTATTATAATCTAATTCAACACAGGTTATCAGCAGTGAGTGTTTATTATTATTGTGTGCGTTATGATCTTAATCAATACAACGTCAGTTACTCTCATCTATTCGTATAAATGTTCCCATAGTTACAGTCAGACTGATAACATGCTTACGTTATGCTTATTTAGGAAACAAATTAAAAACTAAAACGTTGCCTTATGAGCTATATGGATAAGATAAAATGTTGCCGTGTTTATCCTTAGAGAAACTGCGGCAAAATTAAAAGTATACTAAACAAACCAAGTTCAGACAATAAAATGGGGTTAATTAAGTTATTAATGTGTAAGGAATTAGAACAGAATGTGTCACACATTAGACAAATCATAAAAACACACCAGAAGGATTCAGCAAGACTGGGTAAAATTCTTAAGAAATTACTCTTTCTGAGCCTGTGAGCTTAAATATGCTAATGCTTATTTTAAAATATATTTTAAAATATATTTTGCCTTCAAATTAAGCTACAACAAAAAATGGGATTAAAGAACAATTTTTACTAGCGAATACGGAATAAGGATAAATATAAGGAGTTACTACGTCGAGTTTTTTTTAAATTTTAAACTTAATCTTTGATTTAGGCATACGACAAAACAGTTTATACTCTTAGGTAAATTTTAAAAAGAAGGTATTAAATCTTTTTCCAATAATATTAAAGGATGACAAGATCTGATGGAGGTTTTAAAAATGTTGTAGTACATTGTGCGTAGTAGATCAGGAGTTAGTTTTACATTTTTGTCCAACTCTTCTTATAGTGACACCAGGACCCGTCAGAAACATCAGTGCTGTTCGACTCTCTGTGGGAAATACTTTTAAGATGCTGATCGAATATTTGCCTCCATTAGAAGATGGTGGTGGCCGCTATACTGTTTATCGTAATGAACTATGTCGGTACCATATCAAAAGCAATATGTCCATGAATTGCACAACCAAAGAAACGCCTGTTATGTCGTACATCACGGAGAAACAGTTGGCAGATACAACTTATAAAATTACTATTTACGTTACAAACGAGGCCTCTTTAAAAGGACCGTCAATGGAGTATATTTACACAACACCTTCGTATAAAAAACGTATGTATTTTTCCGTTGATTTACTCTTGTAGTGCTACATGAAGATGTAGCATAAATTTGTGAAATAAAAATATATTTCGAAATGATTGTTACGCAAGTGAATAGAGGCAGATCTTTTTGCATTGCAAACTATGAATTTCGAAAGGACGTAATATTAATGACGTTCACATGATATCCATATGAAGTTTTTGGTTAGAGGCCATTTACTAATTTGTGCTTCCTTATAGCTGCGGTAACACCATCGAATGACGACAAATCTGGAATGAGTGACCGTGCAATTACTGGGATAGTTTTTGCAGTTGCATCAGCACTTTCCATGATAACAATTTGGTGTCTCAAAACGTGCTACAATCTTAATGATTGAGGAGGAGATAACTGCATGACTTTAAAGGAAACAAAATCTTAATCCTATTCGATTATTAGCTGTCACGTTACTTCCTATCCTTATTTACATTAGATTTTTGTAAACATTTAATTATTTCCTGGTAAACTAAGACACTATATAACATTTAGTCAGCCCTCGGTTGAATAAAACTACAGGAAATTACTAGCTACTATTGGAAAGTTCCGCAAAAAATTCCTTCTTCTTTCGGTCCTGAATACAAATTTGGCGTAGAATATGTTTGATTTAGTCATGTAGGGAATTAATGAAGCAAAACTTACACCCTGGGTTTAAACCTTTTTCCCAACTAGTGAGTTCTTGGTACTGCCAATCAGAATCATTTCGTTGATATTAACTCATATTTAATCATGTATGTCCTATTTACCACCTATAATTTTTTTTAATTCAGCAGGTTTAGGAAACTATGATATAATTTTTGTTTTGCTTACACGATTGCCTATAAAGGACCGCATGTGATTAATTTTACTGGTGGGTTATTAAGATTTTTGTTAGCTCTGAAACACACAGCTTTATGTTTTTGGCTGTTAACTTGCACAAAATCCTGATCTTCTGAGTTTTAACTTAACATATGCGTGTCTCAGAACCGGTTTGTAAAATTGACAGTTAATCTCCCATTTTGAAAGTTGCATAGCTCAAGTTTGGAAAAGATCTCCTTTTGATCTTTCTTCTACAATTTTTTTATATCTGTAGTTATATGCTAATAAATATACCATCACATCATGTAAATCTTAGAAATTCGTTTTTAATACTCTTGCTATATCTGATGTATATAGCAGGCCAGTTAACGCAGTTATTGTCAGTAGATAGACATAGACACACAGCTAGCTAGGTATTTTGTGCTTTTCTCCCAAGTTTTCCATTTAGTTTGGTATAAGTGCATTTTATGGTAGCCATATTTATTACTTTTTCTTGTGTTATCTTTACAAACTTAAAGTTAGCCACAATAAGAAAGTAGTCAGGCATGATTTTGTCCTGCAAGTTAACAAATTTTATTTCCATACATCATGATTTATTAACAGCAACGGGATCAAACATTTTATTCTAGTGATACAGACGAGTTTCAATGTTTAAGTTTTAACGGAATTCTAATGCCTGTATCTAAAATCTGAAAAATCGACAGGCGATAAAATGCAGCTATATATGTGAAGAAAGTCAACAGTCAGGGAAAACAGATAAAGAGCCTGTAAAAGGATAATTATCCGGTACTTGCAGGTACGGCAATATATACGATGAAGACCTTTTTGCCTATATTTCCACACTTTTCTTTAATATCGACAGTAATATTTCCACACTTTTCTTTAACATCGAAGAACAGAAAGGCATAAACGCCTTACCATTTTTCTCGCCTCACTACGTCTTTCGAATGTTTTTCCATAAACTCAAGGTCGTGCGTTGTTGTTTCAAGAACATTCATAAATTGAATCTGCTAATTATACCCCTTACAGCTAATTATGCTGTAACAGCTGTTATATTTGTTACTAGTGGTAAGCTGGTAGAAAAGTCCACTTTGGCATAGAAACAATAAAAAAACAGTTCTTGTTGACTTTATTGTATAGAACCTGAAATGCTAATAAAGCATGGTCCCCTGACAGCCAAATCCCCATTCAAACCCGCTCAACGATATCCTAAATGCAGCACCAAACGAAAACATGTATGGTAGAAATGGCATCCTTTTTGTTTGTAATCACACGTGCCAGTGCACAACGTTTGCACAAGTTTGCTCAGTATACTACACGAAACAGGAGATGTTTGTACAACACCACGAAGACAGGACGTAAGGATCACCCGAAGCATCTCGGTCGGTAGGGTCGGTGATCGTAGTTATATTTTTATATTTAACATTAGGACATTTGTATTCATATATTTAGTATCAAGAACGTGTATTTAACCAATAATTCGAGTGTTTTGTGAATGCTTTTATGCCCCCACTGCTTGAAGTGTTCAGCACTTCTAGGCCTTTCGATATACCGGAGTAAGGTCGTACCATTAGAAATTGAGCTGACATTTAAGTAGTGGCCCTGGGCGGTGCAGGGAGTTTGCGCAGTTTGTTGTCGTCGTATCGGCTGACAATAAACACAACTCCCGCCAGAGCAATATGGCTTTTAGTATATAAGACTTGTCTGTAATGTCAGGGGAAAATTCACTTAGGCAGAAGAACAATGGAAAAAATAGTTTGTTTTAGGGTTTTTGCTGACATCAGCATGGCATATCCAAAAATAAATTTGGTGAAACTTGTTTCCAGCAAACACTCGACGTTTTAACAACGTTGCAGCAACGTTGCTTTTAAGTCGCGACGTCACCTGACTATAAAACAACGCTGTAGCAACGTCGGAAATATAACGTCGCAGTTGCAACTTCAACCTAACGTTGCTGCAACATTGTTTTTTGGTAGTGATTGCAACGTAATATATATCACGACCAAAATCTAACGTTGTTGCAACGTTGTTTTTTGGTAGTGATTGCGACGTAATATCACGACTAAAACCTGGCGCTGCTGCAACGTTGTTTTTTGATAGTGATTGCGACGTAATATCACGACTAAAACCTGGCGTTGCTGCAACATAAAAACGCATTATCTGCATAAGTGTTCTCCCCATATTATCGACAAAAACTTTTGGGAGCCGTGTCCCCTGACCCTTGCGCTGCTACGGCCCTGAAACATGACACATTGGGAAAGAGTTTGTCTTCTACAAAGACAAAGGAGATAAACCGCGCAAGTTTGGCCGGTCTGACTTGGGAGTGTAAATAATATATGTCTAAATGTTGCATGGGTGTCCTGGATATGTGCTGTGTTTATTTGGTTTTTTTTGGTATCAAATTCTAAATGATTGTTTGAATATTAACTTGTTTTTTTTATGAACTGGATGAGTTTTTTTGCTAAGCAAATGTAGGATCATCTGACTGGCAGTCTTCTAAAAACGTTGATTTTTTTATTGTAAAAACAAACCTAGCACACCCACAAAGTTCGTAGTTTTACATTATAGAATTGTAAAAAATTGTGCTTTATTCACTATTGAAATTAAAGATATGTTGTTGAGGCAGTCTTCTGATCATGTAGCAAAAACTCCAGCGTTTGAAATAAACAGAGTAGACAGCATAGAAGAATTTGACCAATTAAGCAACGAATTGGCAAACAAAGATTACTTCAAATCAATGGTAAGCATTTTATAAAAACATAGTGTTTGGAGTAATATTGATACATTCTGTGTTAGCAAAAATTATCGAAGTATAAATATTGAGCTTGTTGATAGGTAAAAAAACTGTCTATAGTTAGGTGTCACAGTTATCAAAAGTCGGTGGGGAAAATGTGAAGGAAGCCAGCTACAAGAAACATAAAGAAAAAGTGAGTACCCATTCGTGTGTCCTTTCTTTCAGTGAATGCTCTTTATGTTTTTTTGTACGAGATCTTGTTTCTGATGTACAAAAGGTGTTAAGTTATTTACTTTTTCTGTCATGACAGGTTGATGAGTTATGCAGTCATGTCACTTTTCAATATAAAAGGGAAAAGAACAAACAAGGGCTTGATGGAAAAACTAATTGGAGCGTTGATAGTTGGTGGGTGCTCTTTCTTTTTGCACACTTTGATTTTTATCCATTGTCGATCTCACAATTTCCTTTTGTGTTTATTTTTATCCCTAGCTCAGAAACACGAAATTCTGTTAAATTCTCTCTATTCTTTTATTTCTGACTACCAGTACCTTTCTCGAATATGACTGCCAGTACTTTTCTCGAACATATATGTTAAATTGACTTCCATTATTATTATTCCATCATTTCATTCTAGCGCCAAATGCAGCCGAAATAGAAAAGGAAATGGCATCCCTATTGAAGTACGCCACAGACCCACGTTCATTCACAATGTGAAATTCAGAGTGCGCGTGCGCAAAATTCGCGAAATATTTTGTAATTTTTTCAAGATGGTAGACGTCCTCACATGCCTGACAAACATTGTTTTACAAATTGGATGCTCTACTAATTTTGAACAAAGGCTGACTTTCATGACTACAAAGCGTTTGTTTTAATTTTATAATGTTTGATAACATGTGGGCGAAGACACAAAAATTGTTGGTGGCTATGGGGAAAAGCAAGAAAACGAAAGAAGAACATTTCATTGTCAAGACCGTATTATTTCCCGACAGGGGCAAAAGGAGCATATAAAAATGCCTGAAACTAACATTCTAAAGTTTTCCAAGCCTATTCATAGTTTTAATTTCAAACATTGTATTACCAGAAAAAATCAACGTCCTGGTGCTTACATTTTTTTTCTCTGAAAAAATTGCCTTCAAAGTCGAGATATTTTGGTGACCTGTAGCTAGCTATAAATCGCACTTGAATGATGATGTTATGAGTAGTATAATGAATTGTAAGTAGACTTTTGTTATTACTGACTAACAAAGGTTACTGATATGAATGTGTTTTCTTAGTAAACTATATTTTGTGTTTTCAGCTGGAGGTAGAGCTAGCTAGAAGCATATAAATTGATTCTTTCAATGCTTTGCATCTTTTCAACGCTGGGCCTTTGCTCTCCTAGCAACCCATTGTTATTATCACTAAAGTACTGTGTATAGCTCTACAACTTTGTGCATAAACATGGTAGCCTTAAAGTAAAATAGTCAATAAGGGGTGTAGTACACTGTGTTGTATAAGAAATAAAGTGTGAATAGAATTATTATATTGCGTTTACAATTGTTTATCACCAATCATGACATGTATTCTATTCTTACCTAAATTTTGGATTTACGATTTCTAGGAATTGCTAAAACCTCTCCCCCCCTTTCTTTGAGTGTCAAAAAGATGCTAATACACGAGTTCACAGTTTCACAGTCTTTCTTTTGTTACCACATCTTATTGAGAATTAAAAAGAAAAGAAGAACTTTCTTTACATATGTTTTAAGTAGGGTTGCTGGCAATAACATACTAAATTTTCATGCCGTGAAACTAATTATTTCTTCAGAAAATGAGAAATATTCATAATTCCTATGGTTTGATCATAGGAATTATGAATATTTCTCATTTTCTTATTAAATTCAATCTGTTTACGTCCCTTTTTTAATACAGCGTCCCTTTTTTAATAAGTGAACGACTTAAACTGTGAAGAGGTGTATTGTGGAAAAAATGATTTTGTTGAACCTCTTGACCCTTGTGGGTTTTTGTGGCAAAAAATTATTGCATTTCATTAATAAGTATTATATAATAAGTATATTTTCCAAAAGCTAAGGATTTTCACAAAAAATATTCCTCAGAGCATCAATGAAAAATTATATTGTTTTTTTGCCAAACCCCTTGAACAAGAACTTAAAAATTCAAATGTACGCATTAAAAATACTTATTGTCAGAGAATTTTGTGTAAAAATATGTTAGGATTGTAACAGTGAATTTTACAAAAAAAGTATATATGCATACACCTTTTTGTATAAGAAAACCCTTTTTTGACCTAAGCCTAAATGTTCTTAGGAAGGTGACTGAATATAGGCTGAAATTTTCTTAATTTTTTTCTTAGTTTTTATTTCTCTATTTTATGTATTTTATTTGAAACATCTTTTATTTTTATTAGAGAAAAAAAACTTTGTTATTTTTAGGATAAGGCTTTTTTAGGATGTTTATTTGACTGGAAAAAAGAAATTTTTATTGTGTGAATGTAAACATCAAGGTCTCCAAAAAATATCTTAACACGCTGGAGCTGAGGATTTTCTAAGGATTTTGAAGTTCCGCGAGGAAAAAAAAGCGAAATTATAGGGATTTACATTCGCGAATAAGTAATTAAATCTATTTCGCTTAAAATAACTTAATTTTACTTTTATATTTGCTCTTATACAATTGATATGCACGTCTTTTTTACCTGCACAAGGTTAACATTCCAGTCATTATGAAATGTCTATGAAATACATTCAGAAAAAATCCAAGGCGAAATATTTATTTCAAAATTTATCCTGTTAAGGTAATGTAAATATCAAAAATCCACTGTCATATCTTTTTTTAGTTTCCATGTGGCGTCAACAACCTGTTAAAGTGTTTATGGATTACTCCTTGTATGGTTTCAATCGTTTGGCATACTTTTTGTTGCAAACACAACTATATGCACATTATATGGTTCTTATTAGAAGACTTATTTAAGTAAATATATATGAATGTACAATTTTTATTTTTATGTTTGCTAAATGAAATACACAAATTATATTGTAACTTAGATTATTTTATCTTTGTGTGAGACTTTTCTTCATGAGTTCTAAATATGTTATATCGCACTTAACAGCAAAAGCGTGGCAGTAATCATTGTTCAAAGCATTCATAAGGCTTTATTTAATTTAGTTTTTCACAGTTCAATTGTGTAGCCACCTATATCAATGTGCTATAACTTAGCTTTTGTTGCATTTTTTTCCTGTCCTGGCATTTATGGCTAGCTAGCTATAATGGCCTGCTACACTGTATCTAGGGGGTCTTGATCTGCCACACTTTCATACTTAGGTTTGTGGAAATCACAGTGAAATCAAAAAAACTGTTACATGTACTAATGAGATTAATTTAACCTTTTTTGATTATCTAAGGTTTATAAAACTTTTTGCATGTCGTCCTGTCGGCCATGTTTGTTGATATTCAAGGAGGCTAGCTAGCCAAACACCCTTACCGCGGAAAATGCTTAAACCCTTTTAGTAAAAAAATGTAAGCAAAATAAGGTTTTTTTGCAGCGGAAAGACATATCCCGTAGCTTTTCAAAATATATATACTTTACTGGATAAAAAACTTTAGTTCTCTCTCAAATTTTGGTAGAATATAGGAATTCTGCAAATTTTTCGGATAAAAAAACCCTTTTGTTAACGTTGCCACAACAAAAGTCAGGTATGTCGAGATTATGACGTGTCATCGCCACGGAATTTTTGCGTTTTGAGATTTCAAAAGTTAGCGCATGCGTAGACAGATTTTCCCGTGTACAGGTAGAACTGTATGACCGTGGATCGGGATGGTGGGGCTGGACGTAATGCGAAAAGTACATAATAAGTTTAACTTCCATTTGCACATTTATTTATATTCTTCTTTCTTTTCTTTTGTCATAGAGCTCAATAAAAAGAGCAATTTATTATATAATATATAAAACCTAATTACAGCCCCATTACATTAATTCGGCCAGGCAAAACTTCATTTCCGCACTAAAACAAATCTTACCACCCAAAAATATTGATTTGGTTTTCTTCTTTTTTGTTGTTGCTAACGTCAATATTTTAAACATTAAATATATTTTTTGTATTTGTATTTATTGCCTGAACCTCATTTATGCAGATAACATGTATGTTCATCTAACAAATCGTAATCATGACAAATGCGCGCTGTAATTCTTTATACAAACAACTGGAATAAACGAGGCAATATATTTGTCTTGCCTAACTGTAACCCTTAAAGGGTTTACACGGAAGATTTTAAAGATTACGACTTCTTAGATCAACAGTAAAAAATTATTTTAATGTAGATATTTTATATTTATTACTGAAAACCTTAAAATAAGCAGATAACATGTAAAAGGATATTTTAATGTACGTTTTAAACTAAGAATTAAATTTCATTGTTAAAATCTTTCGTCTTCTTGAAAAACACTATAAACGTCTTTAAACGTTTTTGAACGACATATACGCAACGTTGTTATGACGTAATGGCAAACATCGTTGCAGCGATGTTGTTACACCGTTGCTGCAACGTTGCTTTATAGGTATTCTGACATCGTTCGTACGTCACACACAACATCGTTGCAGCGATGTTGTTACACCGTTGCTGCAACGTTACTTTATAGTTATTCTGACGTCTTTCTTGTCATACAACGTCGTCGCGATTTTCATTTGCAACGTTCATGCGACGTCAGTGAAACGTCACTGGGCGACGTTGCTACAACGTTGTAGCAATGTTGCGGTGTTTACTGGGTTTACACGTTAAATCTATTGTGTAGAGTCTGAAACGTCGACGAAGAAAATATATAAGACCATGTAGTTTTGAGGAGCAGTTTAGAAGATATAAGGGTTTTAAAATATATCTGAACAAGGTCAGCAAAGTCCAACAAAATATTAAAATTTTTTTACTTAGAAAAAATTATCAAAAAATTTTTCCCCAACAAAAAAGACTCGCTTTGAATTTGTTGGTAATTTATAATTAAATTACTCCCAAAGATGGATGAAAGATGGAGCGCAAACCGCATATTAAGCTTTACAGCGACGGTGGCTTAATTACTGGACAGTCACAGAAACAATGGATGAGAGTAGAGGTGAGTATACCGTATTCGGGCTAGCACTTATCTGCCTCACGGTCCTGCTTCTGAATTGCACAATGGAAACATAAATACGCTCGTGAAATTATGTTATTATACACTGCAGCGCTTTCAGCCCTCGCAAAAATGTCCAAATAATTTTGACTCTTTTGACGAACAGCGCGGGGAAAATCGTTCTTACATATTGCGCAATATTCAGCACTTTGACCCGTGCACCTTGAACGGGTTAGAGCATTGAATTGGACTTTTAACTTTAAGCGTTATCTTACCGCCTATCCGGCTTATTATAAGTAAAGCATTGTGTTCGGCATAAGGCATTTGAATTTGTCCTTATCACTTACTCCAGAATTTGTTGTTAAGGAAAGTAAAACCAATGCTTTTGTCGAGAAAAAAAGTCTAAATTAGTTCTTTATCCAGAGAACCCATAAAAATTTTAATAAAATTACTCAATTGATTCCCCATTTTGTGTGGTTTAAACTGTTTAAAAGTTTTCCTACGAGATGTAAAAGCCACAATATTTCCTTTTGAGTTATGGATGATTGTTTTTTGTTTGCGATGTTTTTTTCACACCAATGACGCGCTTAAGCCTCTAATAAAAGCCAGTCTTTATTAAACACCCGTATCTAATAAACACCCCCTCCCCTGGAAATGGAAAACGAAATAAACTCCGGTTCCGTAATAACTATCAGCGGGTGGGTTGATCAATTAAAATGGAATCAATTAAGTGCGTGGTCCCATTTTGGTTCCAGGTGATCCTCAGTTACCCACGCGGTGCATAATAACTGACGTCACCAGTCCGTTGCCAAGTTATTTAGCTTTGAGGTTATAACTGCAATGCAACGGCTTCATTAATTTTATTAAAAGCATTAAACGCAGTGACGTCAGCATAATGCATTAATGTCATTTTTGATCGAACGCTGAAGCGGTTTCCGCGCTTCCCACGTTCGGTACAGGACCAGTCGCCGGAAGCTTATTGAACCCGAAGAAACGTGTGTTGCGAGGAAAATCACTTCTCGCGCGTTTTTCGACATGCGGTTTTTACTGATAGAAAGCTTGAAACATGTATGGTATCATTTAGTTGCTGATACGTTAAGATTTATTTGATCACACATTCTTATGATTAAAAATTTACGATTGGCACACCATACGTTTGGCACCAACCTTGATATCGGGGAGTCCCATTATATAAAAAGAGACACAGAGCCCGAGGGTCAAAGTTGGATTAGGACAACGCTGCGTTAACCCTATTCATACCGTGTCACCGGGATCTAACTGTTACCGTGCCGTGCTGTAACAGCACAGATGCCATAACTCCGGAACGACAAGTCCTTTTGATTTGAAATTTTGGATACACATTATTTAATACAAAATGAATCCTTTGAAATAATAAAAGTCATATAAAAACACAAAATCATCCGTAAAATGACCTGTGAGTAATCTCGGTCAGCCGAAAACAGTAAATTATCTATGTCGTCCCTAAATCAACAGGACGGATTGAAAAAAATTGAAAAAATAATATAACTTGTTCCTAGGCAAATAACATATACTAAATGTACCTAAAATCAAATTTTATTCAAAACAATGTGGCTTTAGGCCGCTATAATCTCTGATGAAAAAGCGAGAAATAATGAAAAAACTTATACGGTCGAGCATGAATATTGCACGGTTGAGGTACATCACTATTGGGCCTACAACCCAATTAAAAACATTTAGATCATTTTTATCATCATTGTCGTCTGCGTCTTCATCGTTGTACACAACTTGCAGGATATCGTTTACCGCAGCTTGAGCAGATATTTTTTGCCGTTTCATTATTATAATTTATTACTGAAATTGTAAATGAATATATATAAAAACAGTTACAAATATATTAGAAGGAGTCACTGTAACATTGGCAGATCATTGCTTAACATTTTTGTGCAGATTTTGAATGTAGGAGTCGCAATTAACAATTAACCGAAGTCACAAAAATCTGCAAAAAAATGTAATTTTTGACTGGTCTTGACAAACCATTAAAATCAGCGGCATTTTATATTTAAATTCTTTTTTTTTAACCAGAAACCGGTTCAAAATATAAAAAAAATAAAAGTCAGGCGGTTTCACAATGAACGATGTCCCATAAAAATAATGGCGGCCTTTTAAAAACCATATGTGCTGCAACAGCACAGCACGGTATGAATAGGGTTAAGCTAAATTCGCTCTGAAGACGCAGTTTCTTGCGTTGCAGCGCTTTGCCACATGCCGTTTGCGTTTTTCTTCACATTAAGTTTTATAATACAGAGTTTTATTTTTGTATACGATAGAAAAAAACAGGTGATTTTGGAATAACAATGAAGTATGTTCATATCAACATGCGACAACGCACAATGCCGCAGCTACAATCCAAACGTGCCTAAGCGTCAGGCGGCAAACCGGATATTAGCGAATTACATGTGGTTCATATGGCTACATCACATACATTCGTGTGCTCTGCGTAATGCAAATATATACAATTGTGTACGTTTTAAACAATTTTGCGAATTCTTCTAAACATATTTGTCGTGGATATATATAGCTTTACAATTAAAAAAAAAAAAAAAAAGCTTACTTAATTACTTTACTTCACGTAAGTCCAAGACATGTTTTTGCAGTATTGTGACAAGGGTTCTGTAAAATCCTTGGACCTACAAGTCATCAAACGTAAAACAAGAACAATAAAATGATCAGATATTCTTATTCTATTTCCTTTTTTCCTTATTTTTTTTATTACTTTCTTTGTTTTCCTTAATTCTTTATGTTATTATCTTTTTTTGCGAGGAAAGGTTTCAAATTTTCCCCAAATTTAAAAATTGTTATTTGACAAATCATTTCATTGTCATATTTCCTTCTTAGCTGTCTAATATGCCCAAATATAATAGTGGTCATTCGCCATGTACTCTGTTGGTTGGTCGAAACATCCATATCTTCCGTCTGAAAAACTTAAAGCACTATTACCAAATCGAACAATGTCTTCAGAGTTTCTGGACTCGAATGGGACATTTCCCGTTGACCATTTCTCATCTAAAGCCATGGTGCATGTGACATTTTGTAGATTATTAGATTGCGTGTGGCAAAATCTTGGCAGTGTGTTGGATTCACCAATAAAGTATTTCAAAACATCAGTCACCATAGGAGTTTTATCACCACGAGTTTTAACAAGCTTCCGCACATTTGCATTTCTACGGCATCCAAACTGCAATTGTTCGAATCGAGTTAGCTTGTAAAACATATTCAACACTGAAGTTGTGACTCTTTGATTGCGAACAAGATCATCAAGTGTTGTGAGTGTTGTAAAGTTGTCTCCATTTTGTTGAGATTTAAGATCCATTATCAAAGTCTCTCCATCTTAAAAGCACAATATTACATTTAGTGAATTCTTTCCGTCTCGAATGAAATTTCCCTTGAATTCCCCCCCTACTCTAACAGATAGGTAAGTGGCCCTTAATTTGTCACTCTCATCCTAGTTCAAAATAAAGAAGGAATCCACCGTAGAGAGAAAAAATCCGACCTGAGCACAGATTTATAAAATTTTGTTCAAACCGTGTGTGTGTAGACACATCTTTATTCCTCAATTCGCACCGTATATCCTCCATTAACCCGGTCGCTTAATATTTTTTCACATTTAAAAAAACGATTATAGGTTAAGTCTTTAAAAGAGAAGGCGATTATAAAATCATTTTTAAAGCACTACAAATTGCAATAGGTGTAAAAGTCAAACTCATTTTATACTTTTCTCTTACGACTTGTACAGTAATGTTAAAGGATAAAGAAAACAACATTGTATTGACCAGATAAATATATATATATAGCAGTATATATTTTTCATTTTTAATATAAAATAGTTCAATAACGAAAGAAGAACAATGTTGTAAGGATCGCAAAGTACGTGAAACTTGAAGTTATTTAAAGATGCTATCCATGTATATAATTTGCAATAATATGTAACATAAAGTACTTTTTTTTTTAATAACCGCCTGAGCGCTTATTTTCAAATTTAATGGATGCCGCATCTGTAATAATTTCAAAAGGCACTTTTTATTGACTGGCGGTTAAAATGATTATTTGAATTTAGGAGGTCACTTAAAAGAAGAAACAAGATATGTTGCATGTGCATTTTGTTTCTTTAGCTTTTAAGGATTGTATGTCTTATTTATAACATTCTTAACTTTGAAATTTTAGTTGAGTAAAATTCTTAGTGGAATGTGTAAAGTTATATATCAGCTTGAATATTCTTCATTCCATTTTCGTCTCTTCTCTTATTCACAATAATTATTTATGTAGTTATTAATTTATTCATGAACTTTGACACTTTGTTATATATGTAAATGAAATTTTTATTTGTGAATTTATTAGGTGGTGATTCTCGTTTTTTAACACCTTCGGTGATGTAAAAAAATATGTAAATATATATATAGCGAGAGTTATACCCAATCAATGTTGGAGACCTGTTTAGCTATAAGATTTCAGGTTGGAGAGTTGTGTCACAAGTTGCTTATTACAATACGTAAACAAACATATTATCATTGATGTATTTCCTTATTACGAGTGTTGATAATAACTGCTAGAAGTGCAGGGGAGTTGATAGTAGTAACAAAGAAATTTACTCAACGTACTTGACGAACATTCAACTTTAATTTTCCTGCCGTCACGCCAAGGATGAATTTCGTAAATTCCATAGTGAATCAGCGGACCAAAATGTCTTCTTAGAGTGCGACAAGATAATTTCTTTCCGGACAAGATGTCTATAAATAATCATATGGTATTTTGTATTTTATGCTTAGATTGGAAAAAAACAAAAAAAACTCTAAACTTATCTAACCTGTTGGTATTGGTAGATTACTTATCACGCCATCTAAAAAAAATAAGATTTCTAATGTCATCGTAAGGCTGGAACAATACAATGCATCAGAATCTTGGTAATAACCAGACGCACCTGTTAAATTGCAATGTTTACCATAATAAGGGGGAAAACACCAATCACAATGATAGGTGTTGTTGCCAAAGTTTGGAATACATACACTTCCATGCTTACAAATAAATGGATTCAATGTACACATGTTCTAAAATCAGGACGTTATTAAGATATCATAAGCTTGATAATATTACATTATTATCTTATCCCACTCACCCTGGAAAAACCAAAAAATATATCCATATTATTGTTTACTGATGTGCGAATAGAAATAATTTTAGTCTAGAATACAGAACTCACAATCAAACTGTCCCGTTGAAGAAGACGAATAAAAATAAAAAACCCTGGAAAAAATGTTAAAATGCAACAAAAAAAGAAAACAAGCGATAAGAAATTTAATGTTACCTCGAGTTCATAGAAGTCCGCACTAAAAAAATCAGTTCGTACATAATAATGTATTGTATCCAAGTTTCCCTCAATGAAATCACAGGTAATTGGAGTTCGTTCTTTGCGTGCATTAAAGCCACGACATCGCGGTATACTTATGCATGTTGTCCCACATTCCACTACCGTATTTGCAGTAGAAGTAGAACCAATACGTTCATATGCGGCAATGAAAATGTTCATGTGTCTTTTAAAGCCTGCTGATTTTGTTGTAATTGTTACATTATTGGGAAGATTAACAATATTTGTGTTAACATTTGCTTCGACATTCTCCATGAAAATGAAAAATAATAACACCAACGACATTTTGGTAACACACATTTTGCCTTTTTTCTCCTGTTTAATATGTAAAGTTTAAAAGTTTTTTTTACTCGATTCGAGAGTGTCATAGAAATATCAACGGAACATTTTCCATTCAGTATTGAAACGTTACTCTCAGTTATCTAAATAACGCATTGTATATTCAAGTGTGCTACTAGTTAGTTACCAGATGGATCACAAGCTTCTAATTTAATTAAAGGTTGATCAATAATAAAAAAGATTAAAGTTTAATCGTCAATTTTTTTTTCTTCTTTTGCTGCATCTTTCGTTTCGCTTCCACAATCTTAAAATAGTTAGTGACAATGCTGTAAATATTGAATGATTAAATTATTTATCATGTTTTGTTATTGTTATGATAAGATCTCCAAGGAGCAGTATAAATAAAATCAGCCACATCAATTATGGGAGGTCAGTGAGTGGTTACAAGCTTAGTTTCAATTTCCTTTGATAAATTATTCAATATTAGAACAGAACCGAAGATTTAGAACGTAAAAGATTGTGCCTGGATACTTTAAATTGTAAATAAAATTTCCACAGAGGAATTTCTATTACCAAAGTATGCACAAAATTATATCTGAAAAATGATAGTTTGACTAAACATAATAAAATATAGAATCAAATTGTTAGAAAATATCTTTATTATTAAATTGTTATCCATATGTTAAAAGAACAGATAGAGAGGATTGTGCATAGTTAGAAAAAACCATATCTTAGAGACTTCGATCTAAAATTTCCGTTAGCTTCTTACAACCCACTTTATATTTTAAGTTTTCATCTGTTTAAGGTTAATTAAGGATACGGTAGATCCTTTTTACACATATTCAGCATACTCAAAATATCTCCGTTACCTGCAAAAAACTGTTTAATATAAAACAATGATAAATTCCCTACGAGTATATACAAACTATGCTGTTGTTTTAATTCTTTTTTAACTAAGAAAAGCAGAATGCGATATGCTGTGTCAACGAATTAACGTTAAATTCTTATTTTTCTGTTACTATATACATCAATATATAGGTTTTGCTTATGTCTAACAAGAAGTATGGGAATTATTATATTGCTTCAAGCCTGATTAGGCGCTTTTAAAGAGAGTTCTTTTTATGAAAATGATGACAAGGATGATGTTAATCGCGAACAATAATACGGATTTTTACAGAATAAAGAGAGACTATATAGACTAACAATATCTCCACAATATGTGTTATCTTTGAATCTGTGTGATGTTTCAAACTTTTTTTCGTCGTTTTCGCATATGTAAACTGAATTAAATTTATAATTTATTTTCTTTGTTCCATTGGATCTCAATCTCAATTGGATAGTTCTATTGAAAGAACTATCCAACTACTACAACTTTAATCTTTAAACTTGTTATGTAACCAACAAATAGTTTCTGAAGTAGAAAATAGTTTTTTCATCTAGGCAGTATTGTGACAGTTCAGATCAATAGACTTTTATCTTGTTACATCTTCACAATACTATAATAAGAGATCGTTAGTGAGTGACACTACAAAATTGAAGCAATGACAACAACTACGCTGAAGAAGCATTTTTCCCCATGATAGGTTTTCACCCTCTATCAATCAAATCATTTTTACCAACATGGTTTATTTATTAACATCTCCTCACTAACCCAAGCAATCAAGCCTAAAGTGACACTTCGTTAAAATTGGCTCCAATTTATAGTTATTTATCTTATACACTTGGTATATTAAAGGAACTTTTTTACATAGAATATCTTCTAACTACCCTAATAATGATTTTAAATTAAAAAGTCAACATTTACTATTTTTTTACTAGATAATTTCAACAAAGATTTTATGAAATTTATCACAGACACTGTTGCTCTAAAAAGCTTTACTTAGTTTTACTTTACATAGTCTTACGTTTTACCTACGGACTAAACCTTTCTGTTTGTTTTTTTTTATTTATTTTGACCTTTTAATATATTACCTTGCATGCAAGAACGAATTAAATTCAGAATATAATTTTGTTATCTGTTTTTGTCTATTTATGTTTAAAAATGGCATTCAATGAAAAATGAATTTATTTTTTAGTTTCTCCGGCGCGCCTTTATAACGTGTCCTAGTCTTTTTACGGGTGTATTGTCTTAAGGCTCAGAATTGGTGCTGTTAGGATGTCGACTAAGGAGGCAGTTTCAGAACCAAAGGCTTACTTTGATGCAAAACTTTCTACTTTTAAAAGAGACATTGTGTGTGAAGAAACCTCAAAGAAGAGAAAGAGAGAACGTGAATGTAAATATAAGGCGAATAAGTAGCAGTTTGAATTCAACCAAGAATTGAGAGAAAACCTGAAAGAAATAATGGAGTTAGTTCAACATGGTTCTAGAAAAAGATCTACAGAGAAAATTAAAACCGCTATAGATAAGATCAAAGCTAGAAAAAAACTCCTACGCATCGCTAACAAGTCACAAGGTGGGTGGGGCACAGTAGCGGAATACCAATCAGATAATATAACAGGTGATTCTGCATAATTTCTAGACTGACTCTACTATAAGTGATTAAGAAGTAGAGATAATAAGAAATAAAGTTAGTTTCGTTTGAAGTACGAATTAGAAAATAACCCCAGTTTATTTTTAACGCATCTAAATTAGCGCTATTTCAAAGATCCAATAATGCTTCACAATGCGATATTGCAATGTTATAAATATAATGAAAGTTAGACATGTTTCCTGAAGTTATTTGTTTTTCTTTATTTTCATTTTTAAAACTGATATTGTTCTGCTATTTTTGCCACATCCACTGCACACCAGATATCACGATACGACTTGTGGTGACAAATTTCGCAATCTTTCAACGTTTTAAGGAACCAACTACTATTGTTTTCTACGTTCCTAAGTTATGACACACAAATAAGAGTGTCTGGTACAAGCTGGGTACGTAAGTAGCGAATAATTTTATTTTTCGATTTCGTCTTAGTGTGCGTTACAAAAAGGCGTACGTTAAGGCATTGTTCTTATTTTTATTGAAATAGCCTTCATTATTCTGCATTTAATTTCTTTAGCACAGCGTAGATAGGAAAAAAGTTCTGGCGGGGGTAACCCTTATTAATTTGCTTTGCCTTTATATAATGGCATATTATCTCCAACGGATCATCAAAACCGCGCGATCTTACTATTATTTTGATCAGCGTTTCAAGCGCTACACAATGGAGGCAACGATGAAACAATTTATTTTAAAAAATGTGCAACCCTTATTGTTCAAACTTATTTATCTTCTTAGTTGTTCGTCGAAAGCACGTAATTCTATACCATATGTTGATATGCGTTTCTCGAAACAAATTTCTTAAAAACATTTTTTGGGTACATTTACATGTGCACGAAAAAATCTTTTGAGGACGTCAGAAAAAACCCAAGTGACATTTCTTTTTAATTGTTTTTCAGCTTATAGGTGGACTTTTTCACGGCGTTGCTACTAGTTGTTTATAACGCATAACCTTTTAAGTGCATGGCTAAATTTTTCTGTGTTTTTGTTGTGAATAATTTATAAGAGCAAAAGAGAACTATCAATATAACCTATTCTTAGTTATCTTTCAATCCTCCTACTATTACCATGGTAATCTCAGTTGGATAGTTCTTTCAATAGAACTCAAAAGATAAATTATAAATTAAATTCAGTTGGTAAATGCAAAAAATTTGACGAAAAATAAATTTGAAATATTACACAGATTTAAAGATAACACATATTGTGGAGATAAAGTCGTCTTTCTTTATTCTGTTAAAATCCGTATTATTGTTTACGATTAACATCATCGTTGTTATCATCTTCATAAAAAAACTCTCTTTAAGAGCGCCTAATCAGGTTTGAAGCGTTTTCATAATTCAAATACTTCTTGCCAGAAATAACAAACCTAGATATTGATATATAGCACCTCACACTGGTTGTGAGACATGCTCTATCTGGACTAAATGGTCAACCTGACCATTTCTATCATTTTACAGCCAGCAAAAGACGTCTTTAAGCCGTTTTCATTTCTTAAAATGTTTCTTCGATGCTGTATATAATTTGTTGACATAAAATGGCCCTTATGGAGGGATTTATTTTAATTAAATCATTATCATGATAATCACTGGCAAAACTTTCATTAGAATACTCAAAAAATGATGATTTCCTTATTTTTTACTATTGCGTTTGTAAAATAAAATTCTTTAGCAATATGCCTGCTAGGCAAGCTAGACTTGATGTTTTTATTGGCTTCTCATACGTTGATGATTCGAAATTGGCTTCATGCAAATATGAGAACCCTAGAGTAGGAATAATTGTCTACTCGCATTCGTCTCACAATACTTTGTAACTCAGTCGCAGATCAAGAAGTAATAAACTCGGATTCATTATATCATTGATTCTACATCTTCATAGCTGTACATCTATATCATTTATTTATTCTTACTAACCTTTCTTGGTGCCTTTGTTCTTAGCGGTCAGAGTGTACCCCCTCTGTGTCTTTCGGTTTAAAATTTCTAGGGCAAGAATCCTTTGTACCGCAATATAGGAGAGAGAATGGGAAGTACGAAAATAAAAACAAAGCATCATTGTAGATTATAAGTCTAACATTTTTATTCATACTTATTAAACTGCTGTTTATTTGACCTTCGTAAAAGGTTGTGCCAATATTTAAGATAGATTTTATATAGCTTTGTTATATATACGCTATTTATACCTTTTCTCGCTAACATAACTTGATCTTAAAATGCAACTTTTTAATCCAATAGTTAATCTCTTTAATAATACCCGTATTTCGTCTGTGTATTTAAAAGCGTTACCGCGTCCTGTTACGGAAATACGAAATGCCATATATAAAGGACGGGCGACCCCGTGTATTTTTCCACGGGCTAACGACTAGTCTCTTTAATAATACCCGTATTTTGTCTGTTTGTTCAAAAGGGTTACCGATATTCCTTTGATCTTTCTGCGACTTTTTAGAAACCAGGGGATTGTTTAATCGAAAATCTGATTATTGATTAAAATAAATTCTAGAAATTAATTTATTTCCTTAAATAATTTAATTACTTTAATTTATTAAACTCTAATTAAAAGCATTAATTAAGTATTTAAAATGAATGCTTTATTTTAATACGCCATTTTTAATAATAATTACCCCCATGACCTTAATCACCGTTTTCGCTCAGGAGCAACATAAAACAAATAAGAAAGTTTACTGACAGTTTTACTGACTTCGTTTTGACCGCTCGCACGTAGTACACTAATAAAAACGCTTGATTCTTTGAAAAACCAATCCTAGATTTTTGCGGCCTAGACATGCCAACGAAGGAACATGACGACCAAGTAATTTTGGTTTTAAAAGATGTCGTGGTCAGTGCTAAGTTTGTAGGTCTGTTTGACCTTTTTTGTCTTCTAAAAGCTTTTTATTTTGTAATATTTGTTTTCAATATCTCTTTTCATGTTAAATATATTGTCACGTATTTTAGCCATGTACAAATCTTAAACTCACTATTTTTAGGATTTTTGGCTAGGAACGAAAATTTTGTAGGCTAGCTAGCTAGCTAAAAAGAGCCTTCCTTTTTATTATTCTGTATTGTATAAGAACTTTTTATCCTAGCCAACATTTACTTTTATGTTGACGCTGTGTCTGTTTAGCTGGCTCCTTAGCTATATCTTTGGGTTAAGAATGAAAGTATCAAATTGCAGTTTGGCTACAACAATATTCTTAAACAATAAATCTAGAATAAAACTATATCTTGTCTTATTTTTCTGAAAAAAAATAAAATGGTTAAGCTATTGTTTTTGCTGGACGGGTAACGACAGGCTGTTCCCTATGTTCTTATTTAAACGGACGTTGCAATGAATTTTTTTTGGAAAAGGGTATTACGCCTGGCTATACGCCTGTTAAACTCTGTTTAACTGTACTAAGCGCTTAGCCCGTTGTTAACAACAGACTGTTTTTTTTGAAAAGGCTGTTATGCCAATGCGCATGTGCAACCTGGTTTACCTCTACTAAGGGGTCAACCAACTGTTAAAATTAATTTGTACGGATGTGCAACACTGTTTGCCTGGACTAACCGTCAGTCCTGTGATAGCAATGGATTGTTTCTTGTGTTTTTATTTAAACAGATTCTGCGAGAAAGTTTTTTTCAAAAGGATGGTATCCCTATATGCCTCCGCAACACGGTTTAACTGTACTAAGCGCTCAGCCCATTGTCACGATTAATATTTTAACATTCACAAAAGCTTATTCCGCAAAATAAAATAATATTGACCGATTGTTTTTGCTATGATGGAGTAACAACGGTGGGTAAACTCTGTTTTTATTTCAGCTATCGTTGCGGGAAAGTTATATTTTTGGAAAAATATGTTACAGTCGCAACATTATAATAGTGTATGCGCTTCAGTTGATTTACGACATACAGTATAACTGTACTAAAGCGCTCCACCTGATCATGTGGCACAGTTTACGCTCTTACTCTATTATAATACCCATATACGTCTGTCTGTCACGCAAAATGGTAGCTGAGCTGCGTAAGTAGCGAGACACACTTAATGCTGTATAAAAAGAACGGGCGAACCCGTGGATTTTTCCACGGGGCACCGACTAGTCTCTTTAATAATAGCCATATTCCGTATGTCTGTTTGTGCGCAAGAAAAGCGTTGTGTTACGGACACACCAAATTGCGCACAGCTCTTTGATCTTTTTGCTACGTTATTTTAAAATTTTATTTTTATTTTGTCTTTTGCGTAGTTTCACAAAAGTTTAATTTAAAAAGTTTCTTATACAAAATTCATGGTTAATTAACTTTTAATGTTCCTTCGATGGTGCTTCTTTGTTATAAATAACTAGACGGGCAAAGTAGCGGACAATTAACATTGCGTTGTCTATTTCATTAAAGAGGTTTTAATTATTCGAGACTTTTTAAGGAAATTAACGAAAACAAGTTTTTGATAATAGGAGGGGAACAATAAATTCTAGAAAGATTTTGTAAGTGATTTTTTGTTTGTTCTTAACATACATTTGGAATTTATTTTGTTTTTTTTGTTTCATCTTTAACCATTTACATTTTTTATGACAACATTAAAGCTGGATGTGCTTATTTTTTTGTTGAAAAACTTATTATGTTTTTAACTTAACAAAAAAAGTAAGAAAATGTAAAATTTAGTTTTTTAAAAGCTATTTGCAAGAGAAGCCTCTTTCTCAACCTCAATCAGGTTGTAAAAATGCGCAAATTATGATCAAATATATGAATTTTACGAGAAAGCGGCGTAACACTATTTTCGATAAACTATACTATAAAACAAAAATAAATGTGTAGTTTAAACTGCTTCCGTGCCTATGAGTGTATATTTTCAGGGACCATGACTACCGCAGAGTTATTTCATAACAGGTGCGTAAAATAATTTCATAACTGGTGCGCGAAGTAATTACGTCGGTTAATTTCCGTGGATTATTCCACGGATTAACGACTAGTCTATATTCTAGTACCCGTATACTTCTCTCTGTCTCTCTGTTACGCAAAATGGTACCACAAGTAGCGACACACATGCAATACGGGTGAACAAGTGGATTTTCCACAGGCCATCGACTAGTATCTAATATTACCTGTCAAGCACCATTTTATAGGAAAACAAAGGTTTGGAAAAATTTTTATTACCTTTTGCGTTCAGAGACAGATACCAACATTAGTATTCATATAACTAAAGACTTTTCAAATAATAATGTCTATTAAACATTTAATATTAACCAGTTACAAATTTCTATTTTTGAGTACAAGGCTCATTTTTTGATGTAATGGTTGAATTTGGTAGCGTCACTTTACTAAAACCACATATGACCTGGAAGCTGAACGTACTGTGTATATTCCTCTTCCTACTGGTATTTGTATATTATCAAGTTATTATCGAAAAATATGCCTCAAGGTCAACATATTGCCGGTTACCTGATACCTTTGCTGGTCCTAATTTTGTTGATCTACATACTTACTATGAGTATAATACGGGAAACCTAACGCAACTGTGACGTCATAACATTAAAAATTTAAATTGTTCTTATTTAACATTAGAGTAATAATAGATAATAAAACACACTTTTCCTTTATTCTCCAATCATATCCTTTTATTTCAACCACAAAAAACAAAAAAAAACTTTCAACTCTGTTGGCATTTAAAAAATTTCGAAATTTTCTATAACTATTTTAGCCGTTATTACACACAGAATTGCTTAGAGATCAGGATAAAAAAGACAACTTTTTAATTAACGGCAATTAGATTTTTTCCGCTACTAACTGTGAAATAAATTACATAGTATCGTTCGTAGCAACTGTTTCCACACTGGAACGTGGGACCCTTAAGATGGCATTATAAAGACATATTCAGTCACTGCATCACCTTAATAAAAATAAAGACCTTTAAACACGCTTTCCTTCACAATAAACTTTATATTTTGCAGGGCAGAATTTTCCTTAAATTTAGCGGTACGTCTAGTTAAACTTTTTTGCAGTTTTTTCATCAAATGTTCTTTTGAAACTTAAACTGACTGCTTTTAAAAAAGAGCATCATTTAGGCATTTTAACTAATTTGATGCATCTTTAGGTAAACTGACTGATAAATTTAAATGACACCATCTGATTCTACTTAAACAACAAAGTGTGAGATTGCACTACATATTTGCTCAAGATACTAATTACCATGACGTCAAAGGCATGTAATCCTATGCATTTTCTTGATTGGCATTACAAGCGCTACCCAAGGATGACTGATGACGTTATCAATATATATTCTCTTAGAACCCATTTCCATGGGCCCATTTACTAGTCGTTGATGAATAGTTATGCCAACATTTAACGATACATTACGTTTGTTAATGCTGGAGAGGTTTATTCAAAATAATTTCTCGAATTCAAATCTGTTATAATAAATTTGTTTTGTGCTTTTCAAGCTCTTTCGATTGTCTAACAGCAAGATTACAGTTTTGTTAGATCAAAATAATTACCAATTATCATTTCCATGGAAATGAACTAGAACGTGATTGGTTAAGACGTGTAGGATGTACATCATATTTCCGATATAGAAAGCATGTTCTAATATGTGGAGTGTAGTTCTCAATGTTGGAAGTGAAAAATATTGAAACACTTTCCATAATGGCGAAAATTGGGGTAGTTTAATTTTAACCATAGAATCAGCATAATTATTTGTTTATTTATTTATTTATTTATTTATGTAAAAGATAAATTCATTAAATAGATCAAAATGATGATTTTTTTTGAAAAAGGTGAAAAGAAGCGCATGAGGCAATCAATGACAAGTTCAAAACAACTTACCGAAGCACAACCTTTGTAACTTTTGACATGCCATCTAACTGTAATGTTAATCTGTCAAGTAAACGAAATTAATAGTTCTAATCTTTCCAAAAATGCCTTAAATTAAAATTATACAGACTCTCCAACACAGTTATAAAAAATCGGACAAGCCACATACGAGTCAACAAGAGCCACATGCGAGCCACATACAAGCTACATAAGATCCCCATAAGAGCCACATATGAGCCACATAAAAACCAGATAAGAGCCACACACTACCAGCATACGAATTACGTACAAGTCGCCGCGTGCTAAGAGCGATCGAATGTAAAGCTTTGTTTTCAGTTAACATATTTTCATCGTTTAACTCTTCTAATAAAATTGTTACAAAATTCTAATATTTACAAACATGTGCGAGAACAAAAAAAAAAACAACAGTTGTGACCAAAAAAACTTATTAAACAAATTACCCCAACAAACAAGACTTGCTTTGAATTTGTTGATAATTTATAATTATTATACTCCCAAAGATGGGTGAGAGAAGAAGCGGAAAGCGCAATTCAGGCTTTACAGCGACGGTACCTTACTTACTGGACAGTCAAAGAAACAATGCATGAGAGTAAGTGGCAGTATACCGTATTCGGGCTGGCACTTAACTGCTGAATTTAATTTTACTTTTAACTTTAAGAATTTTCTTACCGCCTTTCCGGTCTATTATAAGTAAAGAATGGTGTTCAACATACGGCATTTGTCCTCATCACTTATTCCACAATTTGTTGTTAGGGGAAGTAAGCTTAATTGTCCTTAAGGAAAAACCCATGCTTTTGACGATAACAAAAATCTAAATTAGTTCTTCATACGGAAAACCCATACAAATGTCAATATAATTTGCTGAATTGATTCCCCATTTGGTGTATTTTAAACTGTTAAAATTTTTCTTACGAAGTCTAAAATTCACTATATTTCTTAAGAAAGTTTCTTTTTGCAAAGTCTAAGAAGCGTAGGAAAAATCATATAAATACGACTCAGATTTTGCATCAAAATAAGAAGAAAACAAGAACAGATTGAGGAAATAAAAATAAGAAATTTATGAGCTATGGATAATAGCTTTTCTTTTGTCTTTTGCTATTTTGTGTCAAAAAGGCGCATTAATTACAGTTGTCCTCCTTGGAGCAATTTTATTGTGTTGATTTTGTAATAACAATATAGGTATTGTGTTTATTCCCGCCCTTCTAGTGAACCCAATTTTTTAGTAATGGTTAAAAAATTATAGTTCATCTCCGATAATCCAGCATACAGGATTGCTAAAATTTTTATCAAGTCAGTCCTATTTTAGTTCTATCGAGAAATAACATTCATATAGGCGGGATTATTTAAGAGCATGATAAATATCGGAAGAAAATCAATTCATACTTGTTAAGTACTCGCTTAATTTCTTATTCTCGCGCGTTTTTCGACATGCCGTTTTTACTGATAGAAACCTTGAAACATGTATGGTATCATTTAGTTACTGATACGTTAAGATTTATTTGATCACACATTCTTATGATCAAGAACTCACGCTTAACACACCATATATTGCGCAATGGATTCTGAAGCGTTTGAAACTAATCTTGTCCCTAGACCTTTTTAATATCGGGACGCCGCGTTTAAAAAAAAAGGCAAAGAGCCCAAGGGGCAAGGTTGGCTTAGGACAACGCTGCATAAAGCTAAATTCGCACTGAAGACGCCGTTTGTTGCGTTGCGGCGCTTTGCCACATGCCGTTTGAGTTTTTCTTCACATTGAATTTTAAAATACTAAGTTTTATTTTTGTATACAAAAGAAAAAAAAACAGGTGATTTTGGAATAACAATGAAGTATGTTCATATCAACATGTGACAACGCACAATGCTGCAGATACAATCCAAACGTGCCTCAGCGTCATACGGCAAACCGAATATGAGCATATACGTTTTTTTGCGGCGGCTATATTTTTTTTTTCACTGGTTAACATTTAAAAATTACATGTGGTTCATATGGCTTTATCATATACATTCGTGTGTTATGCGTACTGCAAATATATACAATTGTGCACGTTTCAAACAATTTTGCGAATTCTTCTAAACATATTTTGCGTGAATATATATAGCTTTATAATTAAGAAGAAAAAAAAATAGTTCACTTAAATACTCTCACGTAAGTCCAAGACATTTTTTCGCAGTACTGTGACAAGGCTGCTGCAAAATCCTTGGACCTACAGGTCATAAAACGTAAAACGAGAACAATAAAATGGTCAGATATTCTTATTCTATTTCCTTTTTGACTTATTTTTTTTTATTACTCTCCCTTAATGCATTTCTTTGTTTTATTTAATTCTTCCTATCATTATCTTTTTTCGCGAAAAAGGTTACAAATTTTCCCCCAATATAAAAAATTGTTATTTGACAAATTATTTCAATGTCATATTTCCTTCTTAGCGCTGTCTAATATGCCCAAATATAATAGTGGTCATCCGCCATGTACTCTGTTGGTTGGTCGAAACATCCATATCTTCCGTCTGAAAAACTTAAAGAACTATTACCAAATCGAACAATGTCTTCATAGTTTCTAGACTCGAATGGGACATTGCCTGTCGACCATCTCCTACCTAGAACCATGGTGCATGTGATGTTTTGTACATTATGAGATTGCGTGTGGCAAAAACTTGGCCGTGTGTTGGATTCACCAATAAAGTATTTCAAAACATCAGTCACCATAGGAGTTTTATCAGCACGAGTTTTAACAAACTTCCACACACTTGCATTTCTACGGCATCCAAACTCCAATTGTTCGAATCGAGTTAGCTTGTAAAACATATTCAACACTGAAGTTGTGACTCTTTGATTGCGAACAAGATCATCAAGCGTTGTGAGCGTTGTAAAGTTGTCTCCATTTTGTTGAGATTTAAGATCCATTATCAAAGTTGCTCCATCTTAAAGGCACAAAATTACATTTAGTGAATTCTTTCCGTCTCGAATTAAATATCCCTTGAATTCCTCCCCATCTTTAACAGACAGTTAATGGCCTTTAATTTGCCACCCAATGTTATGTCTTATTGGTTCTATTGTATTTTAGATTGGATTTATGTTTATGCTTGCGCGATTAATTATAACATTTTTAATTTTGAGATTTTAATTGAGTAAAATTCTTATTGGAAGGCGTAAAGTTGTTTATCAGCATATATTCTTTATTCTAATTTCATCTCTTCTCTTATTTACAATATTGATTTATGTAGTTATTAATTTATTCATGAACTTTGACCCTTTGTTATATATTTAAATGAAAATTTTAAATGAGAAGTTATTAGGTGGTGATTCTCGTTTTTTAACCTCTTCGGTGATGTAAAAAAATATATAAACATATATATATAGCGAGAGTTGTTTAGCTATAAGATTTCAGGTTGGAGAGTTGTGTATGACAATACGTAAACAAACATATTATCATTGATGTATTTCCTTATTACGAGTGTTGATAATAACTGCTAGAAATGCAGGGGAGTTGACAGTAGTAACAAAGAAATTTACTCAACGTACTTGACGAACATTCAACTTTAATTTTCCTTCCGTCACGCCAAGGATGAATTTCGTAAATTCCATAAGGAATCAGCGGACCAAAATGTCTTCTTAGAGTGCGACAAGATAATTTCTTTCCGGACAAGATGTCTATAAATAATCATATGGTACTTTGTATTTTATGCTTAGATTGGAAAAAAACAAATAAAAGCTAAACTTATCCAACCTGTTGGTATTGGTAGATTACTTATCACGCCATCTAAAAAAAATAAGATTTCTAATTTCACGTAAGGCTGGAACAATACAATGCATCAAAATCTTGGTAATAACCAGACGCACCTGTTAAATTGCAATGTTTACCATAGTAAGGGGGAAAACACCAATCACAATGATAGGTGTTGTTGCCAAAGTTTGGAATACATACACTTCCATGCTTACAAATAAATGGATTCAATGTACACATGTTCTAAAATCAAGACGTTATTAAGATATCATAAGCTTGATAATATTACATTATTATCTTATCCTACTCACCCTGGTAAAACCAAAAAATATATCCATATTATTGTTTACTGATATGCGAATAGAAATAATTTTAGTCTAGAATACAGAACTCACTATCAAACTGTCCCGTTGAAGAAGACGAAGAAAAATAAAAAACCCTGGAAAAAATGTTAAAATGCAACAAAAAAAAACAACAAGCGAGGATAAGAAATTTAATGTTACCTCGAGTTCATAGAAGTCCGCACTAAAAAAATCAGTTCGTACATAATAATGTATTGTATCCAAGTTTCCCTTCATGAAATCACAGGTAATTGGAGTGATATCTTTGCGTACATTAAAGCCACGACATCGCGGTATACTTATGCATGTTGTCCCACATTCCACTACCGTATTTGCAGTAGAAGGAGAACCAATACGTTCATATGCGTAAATGTAAACGTTCATGTGTCTTTTAAATCCTGCTGATTTTGTTGTAATTGTTACATTATTGGGAAGATTAACAATATTTGTGTTAACATTTGCTTCGACATTCTCCATGAAAATGAAAAACAATAACACCAACGACATTTTGGTAACACACCTTTTGCCTTTTCTCTCCTGTTTAATATGTAAAGTTTAAAAGTTTGTGTTACTCGATTCGAGAGTGTCATAGAAACTCAACGGGATATTTTCCATTCAGTATTGAAACGGTACTTCAGTTATCTAAATAAGGTATTGTATGTTCAAGTATGCTACTAATTAGCTACCTGATGGATCACAAGCTTATAAATTAATTAAAGTTTGATTAATAATAAAAAAGATTAAAGTTTAATCTTCGAATTTCTTTTTTTTCTTCTTTTGTTGCCTCTTTCGTTTTGTTTTCACAATCTTATAATAGATACTGACAGTGCTTTGAATATTAAATGATTAAATTATTTATCATGTTTTGTTATTTTTATGACAAGATCTCCAAGGAGCAGTATAAATAAAATCAGCCACATCAATTATGGGAGGTCAGTGAGTGGTTACAAGCTTAGTTTCAATTTCCTTTGATAAATTATTCAATATTAGAACAAAACCGAAGATTTAGAACGTAAAAGATTGTGCCTGGATACTTTAAATTGTAAATAAAATTTCCACAAAGGAATTTCTATTACCAATGTATGCACAAAATTATATCTGAAAAATGATAGTTTGACTAAACATAATAAAATATAGAATCAAATTGTTAGAAAATATGTTTATTATTAAATTGTAATCCATATGTTAAAAGAACAGATAGAGAGGATTGTGCATAGTTAGAAAAAACCATATCTTGGAGACTTCGATCTAAAATTTCCGATAGCTTCTTACAACCCACTTTATATTTTAAGTTTTCATCTGTTTAAGGTTAATTAAGGATACGGTAGATCGTTTTTATACATGTTCAGCATACTCAAAATATCTCCGTTACCTGCAAAAAACTGTTTAATATAAAACAATGATAAATTCCCTACGAGTATATACAAACTATGCTGTTGTTTTAATTATTTTTGCGGAGAGTAGCGGAGCCCATTTCTTCATTAATTAGGCAAATATAATTAGGGTGGAGGGTGTATAGGAATTTCGCCACCACTATACATCAAAATTATTGAAATTTTCGTCGGACCTTTTTTGGACTGGGTTGCCCAGTAGTTTAATTTGGTCATTCTTTGATAAATGTTTGATTAAGCGAGACAACATGTTTTTTCTTGACACAGCGAGGGAGTGCTTTTGTTGTTTTTCGGTTGAGATTAGGTCGGCATACAGCTTTAACCACGTGATTCGTAAGTCACTCTTACTAATGTCACATGACATTTCCTCAAATACATAACGCTTAAAACGAAAATTGAGTTGATGATAGCTTGTTGGTCGCATTGAACGGAAGGTCATTTTCAAGAAAACGAAGAAAGGGTATGTTTAGCTATTATATCACTACTTTTTACATGTAATAAACCCCGTCTTAACCTTACCCACACCTAAAGCTATCTAGCATAGAACTGCCGACTTAGATGGAATAATAACAGAACTTAGATAACAAATAGCTACATAGCTGTTTGCTCATTTTATGCTAACTAGCCAGCATAAAAAAGAGCAAACAGTGCCATATAGCTAGCATAATACACTAGCTACAAAGCTAGCTTAAAATTAACTACTTGCTGGGATAGAACTACCAATATAGCTAGCACAAAATCAGCTATGTAGCTAGCATAAAATCAGCTACATAGCTAGCATAGCAAAATTATTCTGGAAAGATTTTTCTAATAAGCTGGCCAGCTAGCTATAAATATACTACACAGTGAGTGAGATAATGCTACTCTGTAGGAATGTCCCATCACATAGCTTGTTCTAGCTACAATCATCCACAAAATTTCTTGTCTCTGCTGGCAATTTTATACCAAAAACCAAGAACCAAAACGTTTAGCAAAGTCAAAAGAACATAGCTGGCTAGATATTTTGCAGATAGTACGTTCCGTTCTCACTCGTGATCAATGTTTATATAAAGGTATGTCACATGTATTAGTTTATGTTCCTCAGCCACAAAGGGCAGTTCTTAACATTGAGGGGGAATGGAGAGCCATGTTTTTGTGGACGATTGTAGCTATATCTATTGTACGCACGTCCAGGAAATAAACCTTTTTAACCCTGCCGGTGAGCATACACCAGTGCGGCTCAAGTTACAGAAACGGAAATTATTTCAATATATATATATATATCGGGAAACTTTTTCAACATCTTCATTTGGTATTACCAAGGCGTTTTAAATTCTGACAACCGGTTCTCGTGCAATCATCAACACCTACTGAAAATCTTCAAATATATATATATATATCATTCATTTTTTGGGTTCAATCAGAACAAATTTCAGAAAAATGAAAAAATTTCCTGTTCGGGAAATCTGATAATTTTTAAACCAGAAAATAATTTCCCGATAAAGAAATATTTTCCTTTTTTGTAACTTGACCCGAACTGTCTAAAATTTTTCGCTTGCGAACCTAGGGGACTCAGTCCCACGTTCCGCAACACTTTCTATATTGATATAACTAAGAGAAGCAGAATGCGATATGCTGTGTCAACGAATTAACGTTATATTCTTATTTTTCTGTTACTATATACATTAATATATAGGTTTTGCTTATGTCTAACAAGAAGTATGAGATTTATTATATTGCTTCAAGCCTGATTAGGCGCTTTTAAAGAGAGTTTTTTTTATGAAAATGATGACAAGGATGATGTTAATCGCGAACAATTATACGGATTTTTACAGAATAAAGAGAGACTATATAGACTAACTACATCTCCACAATATGTGTTATCTTTGAATCTGTGTGATGTTTCAAACTTTTTTTCGTCGTTTTCGCATATGTGAACTGAATTAAATTTATAATTTATTTTCTTTGTTCTATTGAATCTGAATCTCAATTGGAGATAGTTCTCTTGAAAGAACTATTTAATTAAGATTGCCATGGTGGGGCATCACCGAAATAAATGTAGGAGGTTGAAAGAAAATAAAGAATAGCTGATATTAATAGTTAGTTCTCTATTGCTCTTATAAGTTATTTACAACACAAACGCGGAAAGACTTAGCCACGTACTAGCCAAATTAAAAATAGTAAATGTTGAGTTTTTTAATTAAAAACCATTGTTATGTTAGTTAAAAAATATTCTGTACAAAAAAGTTCCCTTGATATATTAATTTTTTTTAACTAAGAGAAGCAGTCAACAAATTAACGTTATATCCCTATTTTTCTGTTACGCTTTTTTTTTACTCAGATTATCTAAATAAGAATAACGTAATTCAAGTATACCTTTAGTATTTCTTGTAAACATAATAGGTTTGGTTTTGTCTGAGAGTGTGGGAACTATTAAAGAGCTTCAAGCCTGATTAAGCGCTCATAGATCGCAAACAATAATACGGATTTTAACAGAATAAAGAGAGACTATATAGACTAACGATATCTCCACAATATGTGTAATTTTTGAATCTGTGTGATGTTTCAAATGTTTGAATTTAATTTATATATTTTTTTTAACTTCTATTAGAAAAACTATACATGCACCATTGCCATGGTACATAACCAAAATAGATGTAGAAAAATCGAAAGATAACGAAGAATAACTTACATTGATAGTTCTCTTTTATTCTTATAAATTATTTACAATAAAAACGCCGAAAAACTTAGCCATGCACTTAAAAGGTTATGCGTTATAAACAACTAGTAGCAACGCCGTGAAAAAGTCCACCTATAAGCTGAAAAAAATTGAAAAGAAATGTAACTTGGGTTTTTTCTGACGTCCTCAAAAGATTTTTTCGTGCATATGTAAATGTACCCAAAAAATGTTTTTAAGAAATTCGTTTACCCGTTGCCTCTATTGTGTAGAGTTAGAAACGCATATCAACATAAAGTATAGAATTACGTGCTTTCGACGAACAACTAAGAAGATAAAAGTTTGAACAATAAGGGTTGTACATTTTTTAAAATAAATTGTTTCATCGTTGCCTCCATTGTGTAGAGCTTGAAACGCTGATCAAAATAATAGTAAGATCGCGCGGTTTTGATGATCCGTTGAAGATAATATGCCATTATATAAAGGCATAGCAAATTAATTAGGGTTACCTCCACCAGAACTTTTTTCCTATCCACGCTGTGCGAAAGAAATTAAATGCAGTATAATGAAAGGTATTTCAATAAAAATAAGAACAATGCCTTAACGTACGCCTTTTTGTAACGCACACTAAGACGAAATCGAAAAATAAAATTATTCGCTACTTACGTACCCAGCTTGTACCAGACACTCTTATTTGTGTGTCATAACTTAGGAACGTGGAAAACAATAGTAGTTGTTTCCTTAAAACGTTGTAAGATTGCGAAATTTGTCACCACAAGTCGTATCGTGATATCTGGTGTGCAGTGGATGTGGCAAAACTAGCAGAACAATATCAGTTTTAAAAATGAAAATAAAGAAAAACAAATAACTTCAGGAAACATGTCTAACTTTCATCATATTTATAACATTGCAATATCTCATTGTGAAGCATTATTGGATCTTTGAAATAGCGCTAATTTAGATGCGTTAAAAATAAACTGAAGTTATTTTCTAGTTCGTACCTCAAACGAAAATAACTTTATTTCTTATTATCTCTACTTCTTTATCACTTATATAAGAGTCAGTCTAGAAAGGACTTCTGCAGAATCACTCGCTATACTATCTGATTCGTATTCCGCTGCCCCACCCACTTGGTGACTTGTCAGCGATGCGTATGAGTTTGTTTCTTGCATTGATCTCATCTAGAGCGGTTTGAATTTTCTTTGTAGATCTTTTTATTTAACCATTTTGAACTAACTCCATCATTTCTTCCAGGTTTTCTCTCAATTCTTGGTTGAATTCAAACTGCTTCTTATTCGCCTTATATTTACATCCATGCTCTCTCTTTCTCCTCTTTGAGGTTTCTTCACACACAATGTTTCTTTTCAAAGTAGAAAGTTTTGCATCAAAGTAAGCCTTTAGTTTTGAAACTGCCTCTTTAGTCGACATCCTAGCTGTACCAATTCTGAGTCGTAAGACGATACAACCGTAAAAAGACTAGGACACGTGATAAAGGCGCGCCGAAACTAGAAAAAAATAAATTCATTTTTCATTGAATGTCATTTTTAAACATAAATAGACAAAAACAGATAAAAAAAAATTACATTTAATTCGTTCTTGCATGCAAGGTAATATATTAAAAGGTCAAAATAAATAAAAAACAAACAGAAATGTTTAGTCAGTAGGTAAGACTTGGGTTTACTAAGTAAAGCTTTTTAGAGCAACAGTGTCTGCGATAAATTTCATAAAATCTTTGTTGAAATTATCTTGTAATAATAACAATAGTAAATGTTGAATTTTTAATTTAAAATCATATTACGGTAGTTATTAGATATTCCATGCATCGAAGTTCCTCTAACATAACAAGTCTATCAAATATTTAACTATAAATAGGGCCAATTTCCGATGTAGTGTCACTTTGCATTTTAACTGAAATCTTTTGATTGCTTGGGTTAGTGGGGAGATCCTAATAAATAAATCATTTGGGTAAATATTATTTGATTCATAGAGGGTGGAAACCTATCAAGGGGATAAATGTCTCTTCAACGTAGTTGGTGTCATTGCTTCAATTCCGTAGTGTCACTCACGATGTGGTGTCATCACTGACGATTTCTTATTTTAGTATTGCGAAGATCTAACAAGAAGAATATTCTAACAGTCTATTGATCTGAATTGTCACAATACTGCCCAGCTGAAAAAACTCTTTTCTACTTCAGAAACTGTTTGTTGGTTACATAACAAGTTCAAAGATTAAAGTTAATGTAAGTAGGATGTCGTAAATTATACTGGTTTTCAAGAAATTCCCGTCATCATTTTTTCTTTCAAGTTTTGTATAGTACTAGAAAAATCTGAGTGGAGT
Source organism: Hydractinia echinata (assembly GCA_030067915.1). Taxonomy (NCBI): domain Eukaryota; kingdom Metazoa; phylum Cnidaria; class Hydrozoa; order Anthoathecata; family Hydractiniidae; genus Hydractinia; species Hydractinia echinata. Next base: position 997,111 of record JASGCC010000042.1, on the reverse strand, counting down.
GGTAAAATTTAAAGCTTTGAAAAGCCTTAAACAGGTCAATTGATTTTGGTATTGTGACCAACTGGACAGTTTAATAAATTGATTACAGCTTGTATTTATGTAACTTATTTTCGTAGTAATCGAGGCAAGATACGTATGCGCCTGATAGCGCATGCTTGAATACAACTTTCCCACCCATTTTTAATCACAAGTCAATTCTATTCCTACGTGTTAGAGGACCCGTCCGCCCTCCCCTGCAAATTCAGGAAGTTACTCAAAAAGCGATATTAAGACTGGCTGAGTGACATAGAATCTTATACCTATCTATACGGTTTCTTCTGGGAAAATAGACGAAGTCAATCCCCTATGGTTCTGGATAACCGGAAGTTTTTATCCTGGAATCGGTATAAGACTCAAATGTGTAATCTCAGCAAGGTAATAAGTCTTAAAATGCTTACACCACCAGCGGCTACAAAGTTAAAGCTAAACTAAAAAAAAAAAACCCTGACCTAAGAAGATTTTTTTTTATTTTGAAACTTGTGTTACTATTAAGAAGTATAAACGGAAAGTCCGTAAGAAAATTAGCGATTATGTTAGATTGGTAAATAACCGTGATGCGCTTATCGGTTTAGTTGCTTTTGAAAGCCCAATGATTGCGTTAAGAATGGCATTTTCATAAAACCAAGACAATAATTCTATGAGAGATACAGAATTTTACATCATGAGTTGTTACAATCGTGAAAACTGTAAACAGATGGTCAGCCAAGCCCCAGTTTAAGAGGAAGGTAGCATTTGCAGGAGTGCAGGTGGCTACAGGGCATTGAAAAGACTGTGTTATGATTATATGTTGCCGGTTGTGCAAAACGTAATAGCATTTGCAGGATTGCTCAGGTTAACAAAGTAGGTCAGCGGAATTGCAGAAAACAATAGGAGTTGTACTAAAAGAGTGAATGAGTGTAACTGCATGATAATTATATCTATCCTCTATTCTATCTATTGTCAAATCTTACGTTTAAACACAAACTCCTGAAAATGTGAATAAAAAGCTTCAAGCACTAGCTGATCAAATAGCAAGTGTTTTGGACAAATGTCGAAAACCAACTACTCTAAAGAAGTATACATGTTATTTTAACCTTTAGAGAGATTGGGCTGAGCGGTACTCGTTAAAATGTTTCCCAGCCGACGAATTCCAGGTGGCATTATTTCTGTTGAGTTTAATTCAAGGTCAATTAGTATAATCGAAAGCTGTTTCTATGCCATGAAATTTCACCACAACATTTTTTTATGCCATGATCCTTGCGAAACTCCTATCGTTAAAACATGCTTGAGGCGGCAAAGAGAATGAAGAAACAACAAGTGAAGAAGAAAGATCCTATAACAGTAGACCACCTTAATTCGATTTTTAATTATTTGGGAGGTGAAAATTCCGATTTAAAGAATTTAGGAACACTGGTGATTTGCTTGATAAGATTTAGTGGATTCTTGAGATTTAATGAAATTGGGAACTTAAGTCGATCTGAAATAACCTTCCTTGACACGTACATGACACTTTTCATTAGCAAAAGCAAAACTGACGTTTTTAGGAAATGTTCATGGGTGTTTATTGCACAGAATAATTCCGATTTGTGTCCCGTTGTATTTAGTAAAAGCAGAAATTGTTAAAAAATCAGAAAAAAATTATATTTCGAGCAATAAGCACAGGAAATAAACAGTCCCTGAGAAAAACTGATAAACATGTCTCATACACGAGAGCAAGAGAAATGGTTCTAGATGTGATTAATGATATAGGCTTAGATCCCAGAAAATTTGGAGTACACAGCCTTCGTTCAGGCGGTGCATCTGCAGCGGCTAACAGTGGAGTTAATGATCGCTTGTTTAAACGACATGGACACGTTGGAAGTCAGACCAGGCAAATCATGCGTATGCTGAGGATAACAAAATTGCTTTACTCTCTGTATCTCAGACGTCAGCACTTTGAAATTACCCCTACTTTTAAGCACAGAATACCGAAGATGACTCCACTCACTAAATTTTATTTCTCGAAAAGCGTCTGAAGTCTTGAAGGACAATAAGGCTCTTATTTTCGGTTGAACAAAGTGAATAAGAAAATCATATATTAAAATACGCTTGTGTGAGTGACTATGTGAGTTCATGGTACTAAAATCACGAGTCAATTTCTTATGGCTCATGCATTGTCTCCCCAAAGCGTGGCGTTACGTTAGAATTTACTAGGTTAAAAAAAGTTGCCACACACGGGGGTTTATTTGTTGTTTATTTTAAAAGCCGTACGGGGCCGTTATTGTTAAAATAATTTTGGTTTTACCCCCGGTTTACCATGTGCGCGCCGTATCGCGCGGAAACAAGTTGTTTATCAACTGAAAAAAATAAAACCGAAGCGAAGAAGGCTGCCTCTTTTTTATAACTTTTGTACTCACTTCCTTAAAATTAATCTATTAAACAAAGCATGCCAATATTTCCTATCACCTTGTTAGTTTAATTTTTTTGTTCTTTATCTTCCATTTTTGTGTTCTGGGGACCGAGGTTGCTATTATCGCATTCGAATATAATTCGAATTCAAAATGTTACAAAAAAACAAACTGTTGTTGGCGAGGAAAATCTTTTATGAAGAAGGAAAACGTACGATGATGTAACGTCTCAAAGAGAACTTATTAGAAATGTATACAATTGTCTAAGATTGTATACACTTCCAATCCGTTTTCTTTTGGACGAAGCGAAAGTTTAGTAATAGAAGTTGCAAACTGATAGGATTTTTATACAAAAAACGCTAGCTAGCTAGCTACTGAGAAAGGCAAAGAAAAGCAGGTGTGTTGTTTAGAGTATCAGTAAAAAAATGGATTTTTTAGCCGTTTTAACTTTCAGAACTAAACTTTCCCTTCAATATTAAGTTCCTTGTTGTGTTTTGAGGCTGAACATATTTTCTTTAAGCACATTTTTTAAGAATGTACTCTGAAGAATGGTCAGAAGTGAAGAATATCCGAAGAATATGTCCAACGTCGATTGTTTGTTCGCAATATAAAAAGAATTTGCTAATAGCTAGAGCAACTTTAGCAAGCTTTATTTGATTAAGGCATTACATATTTTCAGGCCATAACGAGGATAGTATTTGTCAAAAAAGTTAAGAACATTGAGGTTGAAACGAAAAAAACACACTTGTTCTTATAAAATACAGCATGTATATTCTAGAGAAGAATTTATATAAACTGTAAAAAGTAATTTTTCCGTTGTTACTGTTTTTAACGCTATGAAGTGGGTGATTAAGTGTTGATGTCTTATTATAAACATAACAAAATGTAAACAAACTTAAATCAATGTTTACATCTGTTACGATCGTTTGAAATATGTTCTATTCTTAAATTCGAAAACACTGTACTGCACAGCACGTTTCAAAATAATTAATTTTCTTGATTATGAGTTTGGGTCTGTTAGGTAAACTCTTCCTTTAATATTTTGGACTGAAATATTACGGTAGACATACAATATACCGAAAGGGTTCAATTTTTTATTTTTTATTTTATGAGTTGATAGCTCTTGATTTCTTATATTTTGTGTGAAACTTTGGTATGGAAAGGTTGCGCTATATAATAGACCACACAGCTGATTTTGGTATGACGTGTTACAAACTGTACGTGTGGAAAGTTGGTAATAACCTTTTTTGTATGACTTGGCGAATTATGTTGGATTTTTTTTAATGTCTGGTATACTTTTTTTTTCCTGGTGTACTTTTAGCATGGCAAAGCTAGTATATAGTTTTAACAGATTTCGTTTTTTACGTAACGGTTGTTGGAGACCTTTGATTTTGTTAAACATTTTGCATTTTTATTTTATTTTTAATTTTCTGTTCCATCTGCTTATATTTTCAAACGTTTTGTTTCAACGGTTATAAATATAGAGTAATGCAGATTGTGAGCAACCTCGACCCCAGGGCTTTTTTTCTCTTTTTGCCGTCCCATTATAAAAAGGAGACAAAGCGCCGAGGTTGGATTGTGAGTTTTAAAAATTCAAATTACTATGTTGTATGTTTTTGTTTGGTATCCTTTGCATGGATTGAATGAGAGATTAAGTGGATTCTTCCACGGAAATTCGGCTACTAATATCATAATTAACAACTATTTGTCTGTGAACCAAAAAAAGTAGCTGAGAGTAGCGACAATTGATTTCCATCGGCTTATTTAATCAAATTATGATAATGATAAAAAGTTGCTTTAAAATTGTTTTTTTTAGAACATACAAAGTAATATGAAAACTATATTTCAACTCATTCTTATGCAAGAGTTTGAAAATTATAGATTCATAGTCAAACTTTCAAAATTATCATTATTTTTTACTAAAATATTATATTTCTGGGTTGGATGCATTTTAAAACGTTTTGGTGAATATTTTTTTCTGCGTAATTTTCGCATTGTAAGAGCAAGTAATTTTAGTAGATTTAACTTTAAAATGTCACATATACACTGCAGTTGTTGGACGCCTTATATCAATTCAAATAGTAAGATTTACACTGCTGTATTGTTTTTTTTTTTTTATGTACTCATATATGTTACATGGAGTAAATGACAAATACAATAAATTCTTCCACGGGTCTACAGCTAGTGTAAACACTAGTGGCCCCTTCTTTCCCTTTTATAATTGAGTACAAAAAGTAGCTACTGTAATGCACTGATAGTGCCATAGGTTTTTATAATGTGTACATAAATCCTATGTACACATTGGAAACATCAATCTCACACCTTGTTTACTGTCATGGACCATTATAAAGGCATCAAAATAAAGCGTGATTCATATATTTTTGTGTCAGATTATCTCAATCATGATAAGTATGCTGTTGCTTTCATGTTTTTTTACAGCATGCTACCATTTTTAAATTTCTAACACTCACCTCTTATTACGTGTTTTGTTTATTGTTTTATTAAGAGATCACTGCTACTGACATCAATATGCTGAAAACTTTATCGCTTATACCATGAACGATCTTAAAGGAAGGGAAAGATCTTAATCAATCTGATCCATCTAGGTCTGTAATAAAGTTAATAACTTTAATTCCCGTGATATGATTTGTTGATTTCGATCCTCCAATTATCTCCTCAACTAATAAATAGCAAAATGTGATTACGATCATTGTTTGTCAATGACAGCTGTAGCTGTCACAACGTAGCCTAGAAAATACTCGCTTGTTCATGACATGATAACATCTACATACTGAACAGATAAGTGCTAATACTGTTCTTAAAGTTAACCATTTATTTTCAATTTTGTTTGCCTTATAATTATAAAAAAAATAGTAGTAGTAATTTATGATTCACTGCAAATTCCTATACTCTAATAGTTTTTTAAATATTAAATTTCTCTAATAATGATTTATAGTTGATTCCCTAAAAATAATATATATTATATTTACTATATTTTTGAAGTTTTGCATACCTTAATAGTAAAATAAACGGCTAAAAAAAGGTCAGTATGAAGTTTCAACATACACTTTTTACAGAATTTAGTCACTTTTAGCCGACTAAATTTGACCAACATAGTCACTTCTTTTGCCGACTAAATGTTAAAAGAATTAACGATTAACAGTTTTTATACAGCAAGCAACATTTGAAGTAAAATGGATAATACATAATCAAATATGCAAAGAAAAATTTAAATTTTTACTCAAGTAAATAAGCAAACAACATTGTATCCTCAAAATGTCGGAGCATTTTGGTTCTAATTTGCTTCAAAACGCAAAAATCCTAAAAATATTACTCGACAAAAAATAAATAGGAAAAAAAAGCCGGTCAAATATTTGGTCCCTAAAAAGTAATAGTCACTGAACCAAAATTGGGTCACCTTGTTACTAACCTTTCTGATAAGTATTGTTTATCACGCCAATGGAGGGACGGAAGTTGGGAGGGGTAATAATGAACATAAAGATTTAATAAAATTTTAAAAGTACTTTAATCGTAAATATAATAACATAAAGATGATAGGCCTATGCAAGAGTACCAAGAAGCAACTTAGATTTAAAAACTATTCACATGGCCGGATTTTTTTTTTAAAATGCGACATGAGTTTTCGGTTTGCGAGGGATACTATCGGTGATAACGTCACATTTAAAGATGAATAATTTTTGTTACAAAAATTACTACTAAATGGAGTCAATAAGCCTGCGCTAATTGGTCTCTGCTAATTAAACTGCAAAAAAAAATTTTCATACCACCCTCATATTGGTCTTTGCAGTTTTGAGTAGGAGGATTGATCGGTACTCTACAACTTTCTCAAGCTCTAATTTCATAGCGAATTAAGTTAAGGAGCCTAAACAAATTTCAAACACCTTTCTTCAAGTTCCTACTATCGTTTAACTTCAAGTCAATGGGAATTTACTCCATAATAATCGTTGATAATAGCAAACTATAACTTCCATAGATACCCAATTTCTCCAGAATTTGAACGTTCAATTACTTGAACATCTCGATTGCTTTAAATATTCTTTAATTTAAGCAACTTGTTTATGTGCCCGATTATTATTATCTGCGCGTTTTCATATCTTTCTTTAAAAAGCTGGATCGCTTTTTCAAAAATTTCACTTGTTAGAGATAAACCACAGATGTAGTGAAGGGCATCTCATTCGAGGTAAGAACGTAAATAATTAAACTTTTCCACTTCGCAGATATGTGTAGATGAATTTGCTGCTGCTAAAACGAGTCCATAACATTTTGCCGTTTAGTAAAATCTCCCGTGAATTTAACAATTTTGAGTTTTGTTAAACGAACATGGTTGATATCAGTTGCTTTGGTGTTTTTTTTTCGCAATACTTTCACTTGCGTTCTTGTTTACCTTTCTAACTTTTTGATTTCATTTAGGTGTGCTTTCATTCGACGCTTAAAAGAATAACAATCGTCTAATTCTTTTACTGCTTGAGTTTCGTGGGTTAGTTCTCCACTAATTTGTTTGTAGAGTGATATAACCTGCGTTAATTTCCTATAAATATTTCTCCAGATTTAGTTCAATCTTCAATATCTATTTTAATGTTCTGTAACTTTTCTTCATTCATAGAAATTCCTCGCTAGATTTTCTGCATCAACCATTTTTACTTTTAGAATAAATATTGCAGAATTTCCACCTGACCGGCTCGGTGTGGACCATGAAAAATCACTTAGATTGCTGAAGGACTGTATTAGACTCATCCCAAGAATGAAAATATACCGTATAAATAAGAAGGTCGTGTGGATTTAGGAGTCCGCGGTAAAATGCCGAACATAACATCTAACATCAAGAAAAAAGCAAAACAAGTAACCGCGTATTAATATCATATTTTCTTATTTAGGTAACAACCGATACACCAAAAAAATATCATTGCAGTGGTTCTCACATTTGCAGTATGCGTAAAAATTTACATTTGTGTAATTCCAAAGCGCAAAGGTTTGTACCCTTTTCAGATTGGTATAAACCTCTTTTATTAAGATTTATCATTACAATAAAAAGGATTAACCCTATAAAACACATTATTGTGAATCGAAAATATCTTAAACTTACTATTAACACAGCTAACTACAAAAACGGTACGGTAGCTGGGACTGGATCTTGGACAGATTTGTTCATGTGGAAGACTTTATGATGTAAAACACTAAGGAAAAAGGGAGCAAATTTATATAAGAGGTAAAAACAAAAGATATATGATCGTTAAAATAGGTTCAAATTTTCTAAAAATAATTTTTCATTCTTAGAATTTCTAAGAAATATTGACAAGCTATTGTAGAAAAGCTCTCCTTCATAGGTAAAATCTATTTCATGCTGTTTCATTTTCTTTGGACGTAAAACTAACCATCAAAGCTATCTGTCCCTAGGCAGTATTGTGACGATCCAGGTTAATAGACTGTTAGAATATTATTCTAGTTTTATTTCCACAATACTAAAATAAGAAATCGTAAGTGACACCACATCGTGAGTGACACTACATCATGAGTGACACTACATCGTGAGTGACACTACATCGTGAGTGACACTACGGAATTAAATCAATGACACCAGCTATACTGAAGAAACATTTTCCTCCGTGATAGGTTTCCACCCTCTATGAATCAAATGATATTTACCCACATGGTTTATTTATTAAGGTTTCCTCACTAACCCAGCAATCAAAAGATTTTTACCTGAAACGTAAATTGACACTAGATTGGAAATTGGCCCACTTATAATTTAACATTTTATACACTTTTTATATTAAGGGAACTGTTTTGTACAGAATATCTTTTAACTAACCTAACAATGATGAACCTAACAATCAACTCAACATTTACTATTTTTAATTTGGCTAGTACATGGCTAAGTCTTTCAGCGTTTGTATGGTAAATAATAGAGAACTATTAATATAAGCTATTCTTTGTTATCTTTCAATCCTCCTACATTTATTTTGGTTATGCCCCACCATGGCAATCTTAATTAGATAGTTCTTTCTATAGAACTATCCAATCGAAATTGAGATTTAATAGAACAAATAAAATAAAATATAAATTCAATTCAGTTGGCAAATGCGAAAAGGATTACGAAAATTTTTTGAAACATCACACGGATTCAAAGATAACACATATTGTGGAGATATAGTTGTCATTTTTTATTCTGTAAAAATCCGTATTATTGTTCGCGGTTAACATCATCCTTGTCATAATTTTCATAAAAAAACTCTCTTTAACAGCGCCTAATCAGGCTTGAAGCATTATAATAATTCCCATACTTCTTGTCATATTGATATATATATAGTAACAGAAAAATAATTCGTTGACACAGCATATGACATTCTGTTTTTCTTAGTTAAAAAAGAATTAAAACAAACGCATAATTTATACTCGTAAGGAATTTATCATTGTTTTATATTATATAAAAGTTTTTTAAAAAAAGTGGCATGTAAAGGATATATTTTAAGTATGCTGAACACGTGTCAAAAGGGTCTACTGTATCCTTAATTAACGTTATACAGATGAAAACTTAAAATATAAAGTGGGTTGTAAGAACCTAATGTAACTATCAACAATCCTGTCCTTCAGTTCTTTCAACATATGGTTTACAATTTGATACTAAACATATTTGCTCACAATTTGCTGGTAATTACCATTTGATTTTATATTTTATGATATTTAGCCGAACTAGCATTTTCAGATATTATTTTGTACATACCGTGATAATAGAAATTCATTGCTAAAAATTTTATTTCCAATTTATATTTTCCCGGTACAATCTTTTAGGTTCTAGCTCTTAGCCATTTTTATAGTCATATGTGGCAATCACATAAATTGTTTCTCGAGGTCTCAGGTATCAAAGTAAATTGAAACTAAGCATGTAATCCACCCACTGACCTTATAAGGTTACGGCAGACTCAAACCAGTTAATTGAGGAGAAAATGCGCCAATTTGCTTTCTGTTTGCAACATTTGAATATGTTCAAACTAAAAAATATACATCACATAATTTAGTTGATTGAAAAAAGGCCTAAGTACGAGGTGCATAAACTATTACAACTTGAATATAAAGTATAAATAATTAACAGCTTGCCATGAATATGCGCGAGTTGAGAAATTGAGTTAAGACATTGAAGCGCAATGGACTTTGATTTGAATAAGGTTGAAACTTGAAAACTTTAATTGGACTTGTCTGTTCGCTGTCCGCAACTGATATGGTATGATATGATATGATATGATATGATATGACATGACATGTCATGTCATGTCATGTCATGTCATGTCATGTCATGACATGACATGATATGATATGACATGACATGACATGACATGACATGACATGACATGACATGACATGACATGACATGACATGAACATGACATGACATGACATGACATGACATGACATGACATGACATGACATGACAATGACATGACATGACATGACATGACATGACATGAACATGACATGACATGACATGACATGACATGACATGACATGACATGACATGACATGACATGACATGACATGACATGACATGACATGACATGACATGACATGACATGACATGGACATGACATGACATGACATGACATGACATGACATGACATGACATGACATGACATGACATGACATGACATGACATGACATGACATGACATGACATGACATGACATGACATGACATGACATGACATGACATGACATGACATGACATGACATGACATGACATGACATGACATGACATGACATGACATGACATGACATGACATGACATGACATGACATGACATGATATGATATGATATGATATGATAAGAAGATGATAAAAAAGTCTAAAATTTATATAAAATATAACAAAAGAAGTCGTGAATAAACGTCTTCGTGTCATGCACATCTGGAAATTCGTCATATCGTATGACAGTTCAAAGTTCAACATAATCGGCTGCAGTTAAATTAAAAGTTTATTGTTTAAAATCGTTACAGACCTCCGATAATTGACGTGGCTGGTTTGACTTGTGCTGCTTATTGGAGACCTTGACAAAATAACAAAATATAATAAATAATTTAATCATTTAATATTTAAAACTCTGTGCAATAATCATTTTAACATTGCGCAAACGAGACGGAGACGGCGATAAAAAAATTCCCTTAGAATACTTTAATATCTACTCAATCAATTTGTAACCTTTTGTGATCCATCTGGTAACTAAGTAGTAGCACACTTGAATATACAATACCTTATTTAGATAACTGAAGTACCGTTTCAATACTGAATGGAAAATGTTCCGTTGATACTTCTATGACACTCTCGAATCGAGTAACAAAAACTTTTAAACTTTACAGACTTAACAGGAAAGAAAAGGCAAAATGTGTGATACCAAAATGTCGTTGGTGTTATTTTTTTTCATTTTCATGAAGAATGTCGAAGTAAATGTTAAGACAAATATTGTTAATCTTCCCAATAATGTAACAATTACAACAAAATCAGCAGGCTCTAAAAAACATATGAGCTTTTATATTTACCCACATGAAAGTATCAGTTCCACTTCTACTGCAAATACGATAGTGGAGTGTGGAACAACATGCATAAGTATACCGCGATGCCGTGGTTTTAATGCACACAAAACAAGAACTCCAATTATGTGCGATTTCATGGACGGAAACTTGGATACAAAGCCTTATTATGCCAAAGCTGATTCAAAAGCTTGGAACTTCTATGAAATCGAGGTAAAATTAAATTTCTTATGTTCGCATTTGTTTTTTGATTTTATTCCTTTTCTGGCTGATTTCTTTAGTTTGTATTTTGTTTCATTTTACCTTTTTTTTCTAGGATTTCGTATTTTCATTACTTTTCTTCAACGAAGAAGCTTTATAGTGAACTTTATATTTTAGACCAAAATTCTTTTTATTCGCATATCGGTAAATCAATAATATGGATAGTTTTTGGTTTTGAAAAACAGGGTAAATGATGATAAGGTAAATGATGTAATAATACCAAGTGTATGATATTTCAATAACGTCCTGATTTTAGAACATGTGTACATTGAATCCATTTATTTGTGAGCATGGAAGTGTCTGTATTCCAAACTTTGACAACAACACCTATCATTGTGATTGTTGCTTTTTACCTTACTATGGTAAACATTGCAATTTGCAGGTGCGTCGGGTTATTACCCAGATTTTAACCCAATTTCTTTTCCAGCATTACGGTGACATTTGAAACCTTTACATTTTTTAGATGGCGTGTTTAGCAATTTACCAATACCCACAGGTTAAATGAGTTTAGACTTTTTCTTGTTTTTTATATTTTTATTTCATATGATTGATAATATCATATGATTACTTATAGACATCTTGTCCGGAAAGAAATTATCTTGTCGCACTTTAAAAATACATTTTGGTCCGCTGATTCACTATGGAATTTACGAAATTCATCCTTGGCGTGACAGAAGGAAAATAAAAGTTGAATGTTCGTCAGGTAGGTTGAGAAAATTTCTTTGTTATTATTATAGACTGCCTTATGCTTCTAGCATTCATTATCAACACTCTTACTAATGAAATACATCAATGATAATATGTTTGTTTACGTATTTAAATAAACAACTTGTCACACAACTCTCCAACCTGGAATCTTATGGCTAAACAAGTCTCCACCATCGATTGGAGTATCTCTCTATATATATATTTATATATTTGTTAACATCACCTAATAAATTCACATTACAAAATTTCATATACATATATAAAAAAGTGTCAAAGTTTATAAATAAATGAATAACTACATAAATAAATATTGTACATAAGAGAAGAGTTCAATATAGAATAAATAATAATTGACCTGATAAGCAACTTTTCGCCTTTCAATTACAAAGATTACTCAACTAGAGTTTTAAAGTTAAATATTCTCTATGATAAACAGTACAAGCACAAACCCAGTAAGAAAAAATACAAATATAACATAATATATATTTTGCACAATTAAGTTATACAATCCATAAAAACTAAACGAACAAAATAGCAAGTACGATATCGCGTTTTGTCCTTTAGGCGAGCCTCCCCCAAGTTTAAATGATAACTTTATAAGCGTCTTCATTAAATGGGGAATAACAAAAATGTACATATTATATGGATATGGATAAAATTTGTAAAATACTTCAAGTTTTACGCAGTATGCGATCATAATTTGTCTTCATGCGCTAAAAAAGCGCAGGACGGTTACTAGAATTAATAAAAAAATATATACTTTTTGATACTAAAAGTGAAGAAGATGTACCGTTATATATATATTTATCTGGTCAATACAATGTTGTTTTGTTCATCCTTCAAATGAACTCTTTATAAGTCGCAACAGAAAAGTATAAAATAAGTTTTCGTTTTTACACCTTCTGCATTTTGAGATACTTGTGAAATGATTGTATAATCGCCTGCCTTTTTAAAGCCTCCATGTTAGAACTGTTTTCTTAAATTAGAAAAAATTAATTACGGTGCGAATTGAGGAACAAGGATGCTTCTAAACACACATTGCTTTACACAAAATCTTTTAAAACTGTGTTTTATTAAGTTAGGGTTTTTCTCTTTACAGTGAATTCCTTCTTTTTCTTGAACTAGTAATAGAGTGACAATTTAAAGGCCACCTACTTGTCTGTTAGAGATGGGGAGTAATCCAAGGGAGAGTTTTTTCGAGAGGGAATGATTTCACTGAATATATTATTGTGCTTTTAAGATGGAGAGACTTTAATAATTGATCTTAAATCTCAACAAAATGGAGACATTTTTACAACGCTCACAACACTTAATGATCTTGTTCGCAATCAAAGAGTGACAACTTCAGTGCTGAATATGTTTTACAAGCTAACTCGATTCGAACAATTGGAGTTTGGATGCCGTAGAAATGCAAGTGTGTGGAAGTTTGTCAGGACTCGTGATCATAAAATTCCTACGGTGATTGATGTTTTAAAATACTTTATTGGGGAATCCGACAGACTGCCAAATTTTTGCCAAACGCAAACTAATAATTTACAAAACATCAAATGCATCATGGCCTTAGATGAGAGATGGTCAACGGGTAATGTCTTATTCGAGTCTAGAAACTATAAAGACATTGTTCGATTTGGTAATAGTGCTTTAAGCTTTTCAGATGGAAGATATGGATGTTTCGACCAACCAACAGAGTACATGGCGAATGACCACTTTTATATTTGGGCTTATTAGACAGCTAAGTGGGAAATATGAAATTATAATAATTTGAGAAATAAGAATTTTTACATTGGGGAAAAATTTGAAAGAAATAAGGAAAACAAAGAAATGCATAAAAATAAAAAAATAAAAAAGTCAGTAAATAACGAAATAGAAGAGGAATATCTGATCATTTTTTTAAATGTGTTTGTTTTACTTTTCATAGATTTACATGTAGGTCCAATGATGTTGCAATAGCCTTGTAACAATGTCCGGAAATGTCCGGAAATGAAGTGTAGAGTTTTCAAGCTTCGACTGTTTCTATTTATCTAAAAATAAGAAGTCTCCACTTACAATCTTGAGTGAGGGGTTAACTAATATTACTATTTATATACAGACGTGATGCTTTTACGTCTCCAATGGTCCTGTTAAAAGGATAAACACTGTAAAAAAATACGCAGAACAGCGTAACTTAGAACATGTAATACAGAAAATGAAGAAATTCTATTTTAAAGAATTTATTTTGGAATTAAAAGTAATTTTTAACATAACGAAACATAACAAATTTTATAATTTATAAAAAAATGATACATCAAAAATATTCGCAAAATTATTTAAAACGTACACAATTGTATATATTTGCATTATACATAACACACCAGTGTACATGATGTAGCCATGTAAAACACATGTAATTTTTAAATGTTAGTCAGTGAAAAGAGTACAATAAAGTTTCACATCTTGTATCTAAGTATGAAGTTCTCCTTCATCAGAAATAATCGAATATCTGGTCTTGCCTTGTGTCCAGAAGCCTGCGCATGTTGCATATGAAGTATTTTTACCTTACAAAAGCATGTCCGCTCCGTTCAAGAATTTGATTACCCATTGAAAATTCTGCTCATTTAACTCGTTTTTCTTTCTGCCGACTTTCTGCACCGTGAGCTTTTTCCTTAATGTTGAAATTAGAGGCTTAGCTTTTGGTGACTACTTTCTTCCTTCTTGGGCTTTACGCGAGGGATCTTTCTGCTTACTTAATAAATATTGTTTAGATGGCCTAGTTACTGCAGAAAGTAGAGGCGCAGAGCTCTTCTTGATGATCATTGTTGGATTTTTGGCAGTTTTTCCTGTCTCGTTTCTTTTTCTTATACTCCTCGTGTTTTGCATTGTCCATTTTTAATCTTAATCGTACCCGTTTCTTTATCAATCTATTCCTGGCTTTATATTCTTGAGCGTTCTTTTTTCTATTTACAACGTGTACAACAGTCAGCAGGTGGTCTTCGTTTTATCCCTTTGCGCCATATTCACAAATCAGACAATTAAATAGCTCCAGACAATCCTCCGGTGAATCGCTCAAACAAAATTTTTACAATAATATAAAAAAGAATATCAATCAAAAAATTGAAATCAAAGAAAAATTGAAATATAATGAATAAAACATTGCAACATTGAAAATGTCCATTTAAATAAAAACATATGATATGGGCGTACTAAAAGTGAACGTTGGTCTATTTAGTAAATCTGTTTTCAGTAGTCTAACGCGCTCGTATTACCTCTTTGAAAATTGTGTCGGACGGAAGATTATTTTCAAATTAAAATTCTTAAAAGAAATTAAAAGATGACTTTAATAATTGAGTATCCTTTTGATTGATAAGAGATGGGACGGAGAACACTCGACGGAATTAAAAGACTTTTTGTATACCATTTTTTTAAAAGTCGAAAATTTTCAGTAAATTCCTCGCAAAAACTTTTCTGTGAAATTGCTAGGGACGATAATTGAAGTTTTTTGTCTTCAGATTAGTGCATGCTAAGAAAATAGCAAATTTTAGAATGATTTATTGCCTTTACATTTACGATATTATTGGATTAAAAATTTCTGTCCGGCATAAATTGTTTACTAGACACTTTTCACTTTTTACTAGGCAAATTTTTTACTACCAGGCCCGAAAAAAAAAGTAAAGAAAACAATTTGGCCTAAAAATCGTTACGAAACGTTGAAAATATAGACACCGTAGAGAATTTAGAAGGTAATTTGAATTTTGAAGGTCGAAATTTAAAAATCTGTCACAGCCTCAACATATTTTGTAGTAGCACCTGTTGTACCGTGTAGTGACGATATTCATTTCAGTTTGTCACAAGACTAATGTGATTTTAATGTTGTTTTTATGGAAAACAATGATCGACACATGTCGCAATGTCATGTCTATTAATATTGCACTATATTTTGATAGCTGACACGTATAGCAATTAAATGAAGATTGTCACAGTTACTTTTTTCTTTTTAACTAAGCAAAAGGGCCTAGTATAGTCTATGTTTCCGATCTCTTTTATGATGCTGGTATCAACAGTTTTTTTATGTAGTTTCTTAACTCTATTCAATTTGCGGTATGAACAACCTGGTGAAAGGTTAGACTGATGGCGGAGGAGGAGGGAAATTTCACATTTTTGTAATTTCCAAACTACTGCCCTACCAAACTGTCTATTTGCTATCGACCTTCCATAAATTGCCTGCCAGCCATAACTTCTAACAGAGTTATAGATATGAAATTAAAACTTACAGAGGATTTGACAGGCAAAACGCTACCTAAATGTTTGAATTAACAACATAAACCCGTAGTGAAATTTTTATGCTCATATGATCAATAGGTTAGAATTTATAGCATTTTCTGTTTTAGAGAATTTAGCATGGTATTTAAATCATCTATAGGTGGAGTCGAAATTTCAGTGGTAAAAATATTTATAGTCAAAAATAATTGAGCAAGTAATTCAGAATATATTTAAATTTGAATTTGCGACAGGCACTTTATGCCCACAATTAGAATAGTTAGAAAGTTAATTTACAGATTTACCCATCTTAAACTTACAAAATGGCAGCGTCGTTTCCATGTTTAGTCACGTGGTTTATTGAAAAGTGAAAATTCAGAAATTGTCATATGTTTATGGTTGTGTTTAGCATTTCTAAGGCAGACTTTAAATGCCTTAATAATCTCAAATTACTTCCATAGACTTTTGAATTTCTTTAAAATTTAACTTTATAACAGGAAACCAGTAGATATATTTTGTATTAACACGAAAGCAAGATCAAAAGTAAAAATTCTCTTTTGAAATATGTATGCTTACACCCCGTCAAGCATCACAAAAAATGCAGCGATAAGGACAAATTCCCAAATAAAGATTGACAAATTTTATCCTCTCATGGCTTAGTACTGCGTGTAAGGAAGTGAAAAAAGTGCAAAGGAAAAGGAAAATTATAGAAGGATTATTAAGATGTCAAAAAACCGGACGAAAAGGGTGTCATTGGTGACGTACAGATGGCGAAAAATTATATCTTTTTATATCAGTCAATGTCATATAAAGTAATACCTAGCTACTGCAAGTTTCACTTGAATTCTTTTTGAAATTACGCAGACGGAAAACTCCTCCTCCGCTCCCCCCGAAACATGAATAGTGTTCAGAATAAAGTAATTCATCAATAATTCATTAACTGTTATATCCAGCTTACAAA
The DNA here is from genome assembly GCA_030067915.1 of Hydractinia echinata. NCBI lineage: Eukaryota > Metazoa > Cnidaria > Hydrozoa > Anthoathecata > Hydractiniidae > Hydractinia > Hydractinia echinata. Next base: position 980,006 of record JASGCC010000042.1, on the reverse strand, counting down.
TGTAATGTTTCTTAGAAATTTGTGCGTATTTATCAAACCAGTAACGAACCTTGGCAAATTTCCCTCTTTAAATTCTTGTATATAAAATCGTGATATTAGGAAAAGGCATAATCTCATGCTTTTTTCCTTTTGAGTTGGCTCTTTTTTTAGACGCTTATTTAGAAATGCACAATTTGACTTGAAAGCAGAATTACAGAAAAAAGTCCGGCAGTCAGAGTTCAAACTAATATATGAAGAATGCAGGATCTGACATATAGAAAGCTGAGATTTAAAAAATTTGGTCTTTGGCAGTCTTTTTTAAATTAAATTATGTATATTAATTATGTACTTGCATATGTAAAAATCACACAGAACTACTTGTGCTGCTAATAGAGATTGAAAAGAACATGCGAAACCTGATACTTGCTTTACAGATTTTGTGTCTGTTAAAAACAGACAGTTCTTTGTAATGAATCAAATTGCACTTACTTCACTTTGTTGTTTTTTTGTCAGATATTTATTTTTGCGAATGGCACCTAATTGATATTCAGCGAGTACATAATTCGGTTTATCGGGGCAAAATCTGCGAAAAGCGCAAAAATAAATATCCGCGAAAATGAAAACGTTCCATTAAAATAATTTACATGTGGCCTAAAAAATATCACAACTGCAATCGTAGGCGAGTTATAGTGAAGCACCATTTCTATTTGAAAAAAAAAATGCTACAGAATTTTTTCTTCAACATTGCCAATGTTAAATTTATGCAATGAAAGTAGTCTTAAGCAAAGAAATAGTTTTAGGGTTACAAATAGCGACAGAAGGTCACAGGATTTAGGTTGTCTCTTGTGCGTCAAACGGACAAAGATTTTTTATTTTACTTTTATAATTCTGTCCATCTTTCGCGAGTTAACGGTTGAACGTGACTGTAATCTTGGCTTCGCGCATCTTAAATCATTTTGTCGTATTGAAATAGGGATAATGCCGCTATTGCAAAGGCGAAAAAAGTACTGACCATAAACTGCTTTGTTCTACTTTATCATAAGAAATTTTCATGTGGAGAAGTTGTTGCGCTTTGTATTAAACACGACTTTTCTTTCCGCGAGGTATGGATTTTAAGTACTGGCTTATTTTATCAAATTTTTACATCTCGCATTAAATTTATAAAAAATCTATAAATTCATGAATTTGGCATTGAGTATACCTTACAGATTGTTTCTCCAATAGCGTATAGAGTATGTTTGAACTAAGCACAGCACAACAAAACAATGTAGGGTGTCCCGTTATCATTATAATTTAGTAGTTGGCGGTGATAGATAATTTAGTACGGATTTAATTCCGCGATCTGTGTCAAAAAATAGTTTTGGAAAATGCAGGAATTAATGCGATCCTTTCAACTCGTCAAAACAAAGAAATATTTTTATTTACATTTGTCAGGTAAAAATTTAATTTAATTATAGTGGCGCGCAACGTGATTGGTTCGACGTTATGTCATGTTTTAGTTATAATCCAAACGCTACTTAAAACTCGCCGTCACTTGCTTGGCTTTAATAAACGTGTCGAATAACACCTTCGCAAATGTAAAAGGGGCTTTTTTACGTTTTGGCTAAATCGATAAGGTTTCACACTTTAGCATAAAGACACGAGAATCAATTGCCAATTTAAGGAGTCAAACCAAAATTTTGATAAGAAATGATACTAAACACCAGTTATTAGCATTAAAATGAAGAAAGTAAAGATTCGTATGGTCTAAACGCAATAACTCCATGGGTGCAAACTATTTAAACTGTCTAAAATGTTAGAAACATAACAAAACAGTGCTTTTGAGTGCGGAAAACATGCTCCAAGAGATTTCTTCCAAGATTTTCTTTTGCCTTCTATCTCGAAATGGTTAAAATATACAAAACGTCTTATAGGTATTCCGATTCTGTTAACAATAATAATTTGTTCACAAATTATGCCAGGTTGGGCGAGAAGTGTTTTATTCTTCCTTTCTAAAATATTTTTCTTGCGTGACCCATTTCGATATTTAATTTTATTTCACATTTCCTAACTTCTTTTCGAGCGTTTTATAATTGAGAAACATGAAAAAATAAAATAAACAAGCGCTGTTGAGTTGGTAAGCGTAATGCTATTATTCTAAATGTAAACTGTATGCCAGATAGTTACAAATTCTTGTGTATCAGACAATGTGTAAGAACCGTTTTACACCATCTATAGAAAGTCAAAAGATCAAGTAAAAGGTGAAAATATGACAATATGAATTTTTAATGCAAAGGAATAAAAAAGGGAAAATATAAAGTAACAAACATTTTTAATTCAGTTCTTTTCAATAAAATTTAATTTATTTACAAAAGTTTAAGTCCCAATATTTCAAAATAAATGTTTTGCTTGATGTACCTTCACAATTTAGGCTAAGAGGTACAAGCACTTATGACCGTGGAGACAACACTAAAATATTAACGTTCTGGGAATACTTAGCTCTCAAACGGCGTCTGTTTGTTTTCTTGAAAATGAATTGGTAAGACTTTATTATAGTGTGAAGGTAAAAAAAAGTACAACAGAGAACCAGGAGAAGCAATTTTATTATATAACTTCGAAACGAGACCGTAAGAAGTAAAACCGAGACAAAATTTTAAGACTTAGGTGGAGTAGATTTGAATACTAGTGATTTTTATGCGATAATCTTTAAATGCCTATACCTTTTTATGCTCGAGAGTCGGAAGCCCGAAAAAAGTGTTTCATAATGTTTTACGTCTTTCTCAATTATTATTTTAGGGCAAAAATAGGACACTTACCCAGCTTTTAGAAAATGTATACTTTTATATACTTTTACTTCGCGGCTTAGGTAATATAGACAATATTCGCAACATAAGTAATATGTGTTTCATGTACCCTTAAACCATTATGTGACTATGAAAAATATTTAAAGTCAAGGTTAAAAGAAATTATAATTTTATATATATATATACCCTCTTAATAAATTGATATTGTCAAAAATGGCGAATAATTTACATATGCACTGTTTGAGTTATCCTAATCTAAATTGAACAAATGTATCGATATATAACGTGCTTGCAAAACCCGAAAAATCTGGGTCAAATTCACTAAATTCACATAATATTATTTTATAATATCTTCATCAATCTGTCATAATCTTTACAATAGTTCAAATGTAGAAGAATTATCTAGTAAACAAAAGTATTACTGTAAAATTCAAAACGTTTCACGGAGCAAATAATGTTATCTCATTGCGACATGACAAGGATGTTTTTTAATCTGTTTTCTTTATACAGCACATTTTGATAATCAATTTTACCTTTTTAAGGCAAACATATAATAAAGCAATGATTAGGAAAAGCAACGGTAGTAGCAGAACGATGTCTTCTATCCATGTCAATACTATGCCAATCATGATCACATCCGGCATACCTGTCAAATCATTGATATAGTAGAAGGCCCAAAACAAATGCATAGCATTGAAGATTAACAATAACGATATTGATGTCGTTTCCATGTGATTTAAGAAATTGCTTCGAAATGGCTTGGTGTGCAAATGGTGTAGAAAGAAGGAAAACAGCACTGGTAACATGACGAGCATTCTCAAAACAGGATTGATAATGTACACACTTAGACCTGTTATGATAATACGACGCACCAATACTACAGTTTCCCAATCAATAAAACCATTTCCATCCTTTCTTTTTCTGTAGGGACCTGTAAATAGTTGCAAAATGTAATCGATTTGCCTTTCCTGTGGTTTGGTAGAATCAGTTTGAAAAGTTTTTCCGTAAAACATTTTTGAACGCATGTAGAAACCAAATGAAGCTACAGGAAGTGTGAAGCAAATAAAAAATTGTCGTTATGTGATTTTATTTGATCGCAGCATCATTTTGGACAAATAGATCGATAGAGGTAATGGAACAGTCCAGAACAGAATGATACATACAATCAGATACTGCCACCAATTGAAACACGTAATGTTACCTTGAATGTATAAATGCTTAGTTTCGTTGATTTGTACACAATTGATCAATTTGAAACAGAATACTGAAATCGAAGTATAACTAAGCAACATCAGCTGAACATAACAGGCTCCAGCTCTTGTTTCAAGGAAAAGGTTGCTCTCATTCTCTGTAGTCTTATACCGTTTATAGTGCCCATAAATCTTCTTAGTAAATATCACAAGCAACAAATATACAATAACGGTAGGGGAAAGGGCTAAATTAATACAAGCTTTTCCAACTGTTGTTAATGTGTCGCTGGGACAAAGGTTCGCCATTCCAGTAGAAATAAATTGTATGTTCATGATAGATAAAAATATTTCTTTGAGCCTTGACACAAATCCTTGTGATATCTTTAAATTGTGTTCAATACTTAATAATGCGTGAGTCTGATAAAAGAAAAATATGATTGTTTTCAAACCAATTGCATACTCTGTACTGGTTACGTCGTTTTCCTGACTTGTCATATTTTGCACTAAATTTATGTCATTTTCAATAAGTGTACCCTCAACGGCACCTTCCGAAGGTAATTTTATCTCATCGCAATCTGTTGTGCCCAACAGAGGGGTGACTAAGGATCCAGTATCGTTTGGGACATTATCTTCTATTTTTCTTTTAAAAATCCGTAAAAGAAACGCGACAATATCTTTATAATAGGCCAAAAATGTTGTATAAAGAATTCCATAAATACAAAACAAGCACCAAAATATATATGTTTTGCAGCTGCCTATCCTGATACAATCCCCATTAAAGTAGTTCAACCTGTATCCGCGCTTGCATGATCCACAAAGTTCTTTCTCACGATTTGCACTACACGTGTCATAAGATGTGCACTTTTCTGTTTTGTCTGAGCAGCAGTAATGTGCTGGACAAGGTAAAAACTTAACGCTGTTATGCCTTGTCTTGTATCCCCAGAAATTACTTTTGCTAATTAGACCATTTTCACAGTTTCCACCGTTTGGACAATTGCGACATGTCATTTCAGTTGTAGTGGTATTGATCCTTATAAGTAATCGAATAAACAGGCTATTTAATTCCATAGATTGGCCTTGGAAACTATATTTTCCACTCGGGCATTTAAAACAGCGAAGAGAAAATATTGAATTTTGAAGTCCTGTTTTGGTGGGTTCAGTTTTATAATTACGAGGACATTCAAGTATAACATTTGTGAACAAAGAGTTGCGACAACCTAAACTGCATATAAATGGGTTAATAAATCCTTGACTTGTTGTACCTTTCATCTTCATTAAAATATGATTTAAGTTGATTAAGCCATCGGAAAATATGAAGTGACCAATACTTGGTTTCTTGTTGGAGAAGTCAGTAAACTCTACATTAAAAAGACTCATTTGCTCTGTAAATGTCACTTTATTTGAAGCCGATGATAAACATATACTTCCTCCTATTCGACTTGCAGTATTTGAGGCAAACATAGTATTGTTGATTTGCAAATGTGTTTTAAAAGCGACGTTGTAAATCGCCCCTCCATAGTCTGCAGAATTGTTAACAAATTTACAGTTAAAGAGAAACGCTTTTGTAATATTGAAAATGTACAGCGCGCCACCTCGCTCAGCTGTGTTGTTGATAAATGTGCTCTTCTTTATGATAAGTTGTTGAATATAGCTCAAGCGTACAGTCCGTCCACTCCCAATAAATCCTTTAAAGGTAGAATTGATTATATGTACATTCTGGATATGTTTAATGCTAATGTCAGCACTGGAGGTCAATGATCCAACAAATGTTGAATTTTGAATTGTCACTTTACTTCCCTTTCTACTTGTAGATTCCAGTTTAATCGTGCTATAGAGATTAGAAAAATAACAATTATCCATTAGAAATTGAAATTTTCCTTTGATATTTATCGTCGTATAACGTTGCGGATTTTTTATTTCACAAGCCTGGAGTATTATTCTGCCAGCATACATTGGACCAAACTCAAGAAGGGTAGAACTGTAAAAGTGAGATTTCTTTACCGTTAGAACATTATTATCACCTGGGTATCCAGCAAATGCATGGTCATGTATATCGTTAAAGGAACAATCTTCTATGTTTGCAAATACTTTTTTGGTAAAGAATTGTAAAACTCTCGGCACCATTAAAAAAGTTATATTTGAAAGATGCAAATATTTTATTGCTCTTCCGTCAATAGCGAACAACGTTTTTAAGGCTGCGTTGGAAAGAGCGGTTATTAGCGGCCGTTTGGAATTCTGGTTGTAATTTGTCAAAGTCAGATCAAACTTGTTGATGACATAATGTAAGTTAGTTGTTCATGTTGTCCTCCATCAATTCTGAAAACGTCTCTTGGTTTTCCTATGTAGTTGATTGCATAAGCGATAGATGCACAAGGTGAAGAGTAGGTGCCACAACTTTCTTCGTCAGTACCCTTGATTTTAGATACATGAACATCCGTCAGCTCTAGAAATATATAAAATTAAGAGTTTAAATGTTGTGATTTAAACTATATTTATATCCCATTAGGTGCTAAAGAAAGATCAAAAAAAAATTCTGATACTTTGAGTATTGTTTAGGTATTAACATTGAAACTATTTAGCAAACAAAATACCCATCGAAATGGTAAGCTATTCTAAAGATATTCAAGTTGGTTTCCTTCCCTTGATTGTTAACTTTTTCACGCTAATCTGCGTTGGTGAACATAGCTATATATAGGCAGAAATATTGACTTCAGAATAATAATGTGTTTTTACCAACGTTGAAAGATGCTCAAAAAACCGCCGCGGTAATGCTTTTGTCACGAAATGTAAAATGATTTCATCTTTAAAATTATTATTTAACAATAGGAAGGATTTACTAGGTTGGTTAAGAAAAAACATTGCAAGAAAACCTTCTTATTTTATTAGATAGAACTGTCTATTTTCTGTCTATTTAACTTACAAGTTATGCTTACAACTTGGAATAATATTTTGTATTTTATTTTTATTTTATAGTGAAATAATTTGTGACTATTAACTCTATTCAGTCTGCAGTTTTCCAACATATTATAACCAGAGGGTTCGGGACATTCGTCGCATAGAATCGAATTGGGCATAGTTAGCTACAGTGTCATGCAGGAACTAAATCGCAGCAATAAATTTGCTTATGCCTGCACTTTTTAGAAACGTCGTTAGAAATTTATATTCTTACCAACACACCGTTGCAGGCTTAGGCTTATAATCCATCGAGCTGTTTTTGGTATAAAACAAATTTTAACTTCTGGTAGCCAAATATTAACTACTTTATATAATTTTTGTTTTTTACATATTTCGTATGACGAAGTACAAATATTTGATGGAAAGTCCGTTTTTTGGTGAATTTTGGATAAAGTTCGAAAAAACCAAAACATTAGGCCAATGTCAAATCTTCTCGGTATGATTTCACTTCGTGAAAGCACAATATATAGTAATTTCAGCAGCTAAACTCATCGTTTTCAAATGTCTCACTGAGTTCTTCAAACAAGGATAAAAGAAATCACTAAACACCACTCCCAAATAATCATCATCAGCTACCAGTTTAATGTGATGTCTCTACATTTTTCTGTTTATTTTTGGTTAATTTCAACAATTGCTCGTTTAATTTTATAACAAACACAACCACTCCACCAACGGCAAATTTCAGAACTTTCAGAATAGAACTATAAAAATGTTTTCATTGTGTTCGAAAAGAAATTCTTTTCCTTCGGTTGACAAAACGTTTATATTGTTAGAAGACATGGTTTTTTCATACATAAACATGCTGTATTATATCTTTCATCCGAATGCAAATATTAGATTTAGTTTGGCTATAGATCACTTCAATTCCTACGTTTTTATCACGCTACCATGTACTAAGTGGCTTATAAACCATTTACCTGGGCGCTACATGGGAAAACAGCAACCTCCGTTGTTTGCATGGACCTAATTGCGTTTTGTCAATGACGTCACAACCTCGGTCGCTATTTTCCCGTAACGCCCATCAAAACGGTTTATAAGCCCTTAATGGAAAGTAGTCGTACCGAGAAAATATTCAATCGATCGGTATCAAAGCATAAATTAGATTATACCTCTTATCGTGACAATGCCGGTTTGAAAGCTTATTCCGCTGTTTAAAATATATACGGTCGGGATAAGTGCGTTAATAAATTTGAATGTATCGGTCACTACCAAAAAAAATTGGGACACAATTACGGAAAAAGGGAAAATAGGAGAAAGGATTTGGTGGAAGAAGATGTCAAACTAATGCTAAAATAGACACCTTGATACATTAAATAATACGAATATATGCAAGGATAAATTTATTGTTATTATTATTATTATTATTTACGAATATTTACAGAGGATAACCATTCAAAAATAAGTACAATATTTACAAAGAAATATCCAAATTTCTGTTTTCCAATGGGTCCTCCCCCCCCCCCCCCCAATTTTAAAGAAGTAAGTAAGTAAAGTTAAAAAGGAAATAAGCAAATGGATAAAGGTACACAAAAGCTCAAACTATAAAGCCGAAAAAAAGGAGTTTTTAAATATTTAAGTAATTATCAAGTAAATCACAAACTCATTTCTGCTTTTGGCCTTTCGTATCTGCAGCGGAAGTTCGTTGTAGGTTTTTGCGCCGCCGAAGTAGAAACTTCCACTAAAGGCTGTTAATAATATGAGCATGGCTCAGCGAATCAAAGGCCTTATTCAGGTCAATAAAAATTGCCCCTGTCATATCACCTTTTTCCATATTTTTTCTAATCATATCCATAAATAGGGTCGCTGCAATCTCTGTGTTTCTGGTTCTTCTAAATCCAAATTGAAAATTCGAGAGCAATTGGTTAACCTCAAGGTGGCCTGAAATTTGTTCATATACGCATTTTTCCAAATTTTTTGAACAGGAAGAAAGGACAGTAATTGATCTATACTTGTCCATATCATTTTTCGAACCAGTTTTAAACACTGGGGTGATTAAACCGTGCTTGAAATCCGTTGGTATAACGTAACAAAGCGGCTCAACTATACAGGTAGCAATATCTTTTAGGAAACCGGGCGGTAGGTCATCTGACCCACTTGTCTTTTTTCTTTGTGGTTTCCTTAAGAGTTTGTAGACTTTTGAGGCGCTGACAGGTTTGAACCGAAAAGTGTTGTATGTTTTCGGGTATACTTGGTGTGGTTTTGTCCAAACAAAGTCTTAAAGTAATATAGCTTTTGATTTTATATTTGCAGCCACATTTGTAAAGAACGAAAATAAACTATTTGCAATAGTGATCGGATTTGTTGTTGTTAAAAAATGATTTTGCACATCCGACATTTTCTTTTATTGGAAGATTGATTTTATAGTCCTCCAAAACTTATCGGGATTATTTGCGGATTTCTGTAACTGTGTTTTATGATGTTCCTTTCTTATTAGAACATTTACCTTATTTCGTTGGCGTTTAGAGTTTTTAAAGTCCGTCTCAGTTTTTGATTTTCTGAATTTGCGCATGAGAGAATCTCGGTGGTTCATTTCTGTCTTGATATTTTCTGTTAACCAGGGAGACTTTCTGCCTTTTACCGTTTTGCTGATGTTTGGTGCATGTTTTTTTACTTTATTGGTTAATATCGATTTCAGAGAGTACCAAGCCGAATTAGGTTCTGAGGAGTTGTAAACGGAATGCCAGCTCCCGTTTTTTTAATTCTTTAATTACTTTTTCTGGGTCATAATATTGGAATAATCCCTACACGTTATCACTTCTGGTTCACACTTCACATTACAGCCGATTAGGTCGTGATCGCTAACTGCTGATGGAATTACTTTCGCGTCTGTTAATCGTTCAGGACATTTTAATTGCTCTTTTAAATCAGGGCAATGTTTCTTATCGAGATAATTACAGTTTAAGTCCCCAATGATTAAAAGCTTAGACTTCCTTTGGATGTATGCACAGCTATCCTTCCACAGCTATCCTTATATACTGATTTATGTAAAAGTATTTGTCGAAATGCTTGCATGGCACGGTATGATATCGAATCGTGTACAAATGGCCCATCACGTTCGAATAAATATTTTGAGTATGATGGGGCCATAGCATTATGCAATGTTTTGAAGGCGATGAATACGTTAGATATTTTAGATATTTTAGAAAGAAGAACCAAGATAAAAAACATTGATAAAGAAAGACCGACATTGGAAGCGGGAGGGTTTCATATATGACTTAGTATTATATTTTGTATATCTTATTATACTTTCAGTGAACGTATGATAAGATATATAAAGATATATAAAGATATAAGATATGCAAAATAGATATTTCACAGATTTTAGACTTTTCCAGTATATTTGACACTTTGCCGGTCGGCTCATAATTTTCGAGCCGCTTGCTCAATTCACTTTTTCTTTTCAACAAATTTGCCACATTTATTACCATGTTCAGAAACTCAAGTGAAGCTGTTCTCAAATTTGATCTTGATGCAGATAACCTTTTATTAATAATTTTTTTCCTAATATTTTTAAATGTTTTCACGAATTAGGGCAAATCATTGTTACTACAATAATGCTGAACTGATCGAATAGTAAGCAATAAAAAATAAAACGGAGGGGGTTATGGACATTTGCGTTTCATAATTTGGTCATGACGCCCAGCGTCGTATGCCGAATGTAGTGCTTACAAATAAACTGTCCTGTGATCCTTTCCTGTGTCATTGCATTTTCCACGAAATGTCTAAAACAGTTATTTATAAAAATCTTTTACTTTAACATACTTTAAAATTATCATGCTGAAATATTTTGGAATATCATGGGCATCTTTGTTTCGTGCATCCATAGCGCAAAGTATCGATCCGCAACCAATTTAGAAGAAATAAGGGTTTTATTTTACAGGCTTGTCGTTACCCCGTTAGAAAGTTTACAGGTTCGCACAGAGTGAGTAAAATAGATCGTATTTGCTATTTCGTGTGTTTGTAGCACAAGATTTTTTTCGTGTGTCCGTAGCACAAGATTTTTTTCGTGTGTCCGTAGCACAAGATGTTTTTTGCGAATAGGCGTATTGCGGTTTTACGCCTGAGTATGCTGAAAATATGTACTAGGATGTAGTTGCAACTACTCGCCGCCCCTTTTTACGTGATACGACAGTTGTTCTTTCAAAGCTAATACATATGAACTCCTTGTTTTCCAAAGCGATAATTAGCCTTAACACCAACCTTGATCCCAGGGCTGGTTTTCTCTTTTTTATACCGGGAAACCCTGGAGCCGAGGTTGCACCAACACATAAAGTGCACAATGTAAGATACGCAGTGCGTTTAATCTGATCAGTTACATGCACATTCGATTTTGTTTTTAGTGGGGTTTTTTAAGAGCAGCAAACAGTTCATAATTATTAGAATCCGGAAAGAATAAAATATTTCCAGTTACGGTTTTTGAAGAATTATTTTGCACAGTATAAACACGGCTGAATTTCTTGCTACATTCTACCTCACTATAAATTGGATTATATTTATACTGTTCTGCATACACAATTGATAGTTTCAAAATGTTTAAATGCAGTTTGTGAACCAATTAAAATAAAATTTTGTAAATATTTGTAATACAAAATGTCCTAAAATAAGATTTTAGGACATTTTGTTCAGGCACATGCATAAAAAATGTAAAAGGCTTACATATTAATATCATACAACATAAAAATATGAAAAAGCAGGCCAACGGTTACCATAATGGTAGACCTGCAGCTTTATCATTTTAAAATCAAATCTATAGGTTAGAAAATTTAATGCATAATCTATGAAATCTGCTAAAAAAAATACTAAATCTGCAAAAACAAAATCTATAGATATATGCATCAGTTCATGTTAACGGTGGTATGTTTTTCTGCAACTCCAAGCCAAAAATCCTTGTGGTTTACTGGTCGTAACGTAACAGAAGGTATTTTTCTTTAATCATTTACAAGTACATCCTTTAATTTTCCGGTTAGCATCTTCATCAAAATGGTCCTTTTTTGGCCCTAAAAATATATAATTGATCAAGTAAGCAATCCAAAAATGAAGTTATAGTTCATGGATAATCATTCACATGCCGGTAAAACAGACAAAAATTATTTGTCAACAACTACTATAATGGGTCTATTCAAAATATGCGTACGTACTATAAATCGTCAATCTTATACTCCCTTGTACGCTTTGCTTACAAGGGAGTATATAACCCCTTCCCGAGCGTACAGATCGCCACTCCCCGAAAACCGAAAATCGACTTACTGATTATTAATTATAGCATGTTACTTGAAAAAGGACAATTGGTAACTACGACAGGTGTAGGGTGTTAAAGTTGAAATAAGCAACACATTTTTTTGCAGAAAAGATACGTAAAAACACTGCATTAATTTTCTAAAGCGTAGATATGTGAGCCCTTTAAAGACCCCCTTTCACTTGTACATTTTGATACGCTTTTAGAAGACTACCTCTCCGCCTCTTCAAGCATGCTAGCTACATTACTTTTGAATGACCCTATAAACCTTCGTTGTTGCAAAGCCAAATTCACTGTATAAAATGTACTGTCACAAATGGACGTTTTTCATGGTTGGTGGGTGGTTTAGTGAAGAACGCTAGGAGCAACTGTAGAATTTATACAGAAAAAACGTTATCATATAAAAGCTGCAACACAGATACGCACTTTTAAAAGAAAAAAAAATCTCTGAGCATCATTTAAAAGCTGCAAAGGCACATACGCACTTTTAAAAGAACAAACATTTCCAAGTGCACTCGCTGGGTGAGTGCGTATGGTTTCAGTTTTTATTTTACTAAATTTTCTAAGGTTTACCAAACGTCAATTGGCCGTTGGGAAAAATGCGCGTGCTCTCTCTTTCCCAAATCCAAATTTAAACATTTTTTTGAGGGTTGACTACTTTACAGGACTTCACAGAAAGAAAAACAATTAAAATACTAGATAGTTTGCAGCTACTTGCATTACATAGACATATAAGGGGCCTTCGAAATATTTTTTAGGCCCTGTTAGCGGGATATCGCCGCTAAGATTCGGACCCCTCTTTTAGCATATTTCCGTCCGTGAAATACACACATTCGAATAAATCTTGGAAAGCTCAGGGGCGTGTTTTGTAGATAAAAGTTATCGGAATTGATGACAAGAGGAATCATGCTCACGAACGACGAAGAATTTTCAGGCCACGAACAAATTTTTGAAATTTCTCAATCCTTAGCGGATTTTTTTTTCAAACTTCAGACCCCCTACCCCCTTAGCGGCAATATCCCGCTAACGGGGCCTTTTTTCCGAAGGCCCCTAAATAGCTACCTCCAGGGTGTGGCTAGGCTTAACATTATCAACAAAGTATTCTTCGCAGATAGCTATGTAATGCAAGAATGTCATCATTAAAATATTCTTCCAGATCACTGTCATCATCGCATCAGTGTCAGTTACATAGTGGGCCGTTGGATGTTGCAGGGAGTTGTCTGGTAGAGCGCGGATGAAGCTCTAGCAGTTGTTGTTTTTTAATGTGGTGGTGATTAATAAAATCGAAAAATTTCGCTTTAAAAGAAGCCTATATAAGCCCATATATAAAAAAACGAGGACCACAAGCTTTTAAAAGTGTTGGATATATTTTAATGGTACCAGCAAAATATCTAAAGCGTGTAAATAAAATTCTACACAATTTAACAAGTGTATACAGAAAGTATGGCGTATTTGACGGTTGCTGCTGTTTTTAAAGAAATTAACTGAAAATGAGATTCATAATTTTCACCTGTTGAGCGATGCCATTCTGTTTGACGCATTAAGCAGCTCTTAAACGCCTAAATCTCTCCATGAATTCTTCTTCATCAGGAGCGACTATCTGCTCTGCAATCTCACGCAGATATGTTACTTTCTTTGGTATTTCGTTATTATGGATGGCTCGTGAGTTTGTAACGATAGTATAAACATCAACTGGCAGAAAGACGATAGTAACAGCAAAGCCAATGGACTGAAATGCTCTTCCAACATATGATAACGAGCGAAATGCCGTAGTTGCTACGTCATCGACCATAATTAGCCCAACTCCTGACAATTTTAATGCTTGGCTAATCACTATTGCACCACTTACGACGACACCTACAGTTTGACCTGCTGCAGATGCTATCGAATAAATATCGCGTAATTCTTTTTCAAGACGTTCAGTGGCATGCCTGTCTTCGTCTACTAGCCTTTTTGCATTCGACAGAATACACTTTGTAGCTACTACTTCTGTTATGGCCCCACTAGCTCCTAGAACGCCAGCAGAGCCTGCAACTGCTGCTCCTGCGATGCATAACGAAAACCCCACACCAAATGTGAAAAAACCCAGAAATAAATCAAGCGGTAGTAAGTCCAGCTCCAATGACGCCGAGTGGAGCTCCTGTTAACTAAACAGAAGAAACAGTTACTGAATTGTTATTTGTAATAAATACACATAACGTTTCTATGTGAACCCCCACATGCTATCTTTAATCGGAACAGAAAAAGCTTAAAATCAGTTTTTTCTTATTGACCCACAATGACACTAAATTTGTTAATGGGTAATCAAAGCCCCTCAAAACAAATCATTAAATAGACCTGCAACCACGATCTCAATTTAATCATACCGTAACTATATGCTCTATTAAATTTTAAGATTTTTCTCGGTAGGTTATTGGGCGTCAAAAAGGTCGTTTTTAAAAATATTCATGTTTTGATATACCTATATTTTTATCATAAATTCATCATCAAATAATTGTCTACGGTACATCAATAAAGTCTAAGTCGACAATCTGTATTTTTCTCACATAAAGCATTCCTTTTAAATTTTCATCTCAGTGAAATTGTCTGATTAGTTAGCGAAAATTACTTAATTTACCTTGCATGAACGACTAACATTACCTTCTTTTAACTGGTGTTTTAGCATAAAAAAACTTTTATTTGTTGATTCCTTTTTCTTTTATGAAGATACCTGTGTTAGTGAGTGGCCTAGGCGCTTTTTAATTCTCCTGGAATTTCCATTTTTAAGAGTTCTTTTGGAATACAGTGGATTAGGTATGAATAGACTATGGCACTTGCATCCTGCTTTGCCCATTCATAGAAATCGGTCGCATCTTGTATGACATACTTTCCATTTTTGACAGCTTGGTCTGCTTTTCTCTTTGCCACTCCTCCGATTGGATCACATGGGCCTTTCCCATGGCCAGCCTCCATGTAATTCCACGATGCCATCACGCCAAAATACTCCTCGTGACAGCTAAGTATTTTGAAAATTGTCTTGTTTCTATACTGGCTTGTCGGAGAATCGGTCCAGTAGTGCACCATTTGCAAATTTGGAACAACTTGTTTTAGCAGTGGGACTAATTTACCAATTAGTGTATAGATAAAGGTGGCATCGTGGCGAGATTCATTAGAAATAAATACAAAGCTTTTGTGAGTGCTTTCTTGTGAGCCCGGTTGTTTGTAATACATTACGACAGGATGAATTGTCACCTGAGTTGGACTCCAGTAGGCAGATTGAATCTCGTTTTGAGATCTGCACCTATAGTCTTCCGCAAAATCCATGTGAATGTACACATGGTTTGGGGGCAAATTTTCTTTGAGGTATTTCTGTTCCTTGAATTGAGCAGCAATCCTGCTGATATGGCTACGGAATGTAAGTGTATCCTTGTGTAAAAGAGCTTCGAATTGAGCATGACTGATCGTTTGTGTGATCAATTTCATTTTCTTTGATGCTTTCCCCTTATACGTCACTTCAACTTTTTTCCAAACGTCATATGTGAAGTCATTTTCTTTTATATTGTGAATTATTGAAGAGATTTTCTCGTCGCTGTTCTTGACGAAAGCTTCCGGGTTCGTTGGAACTGGTGTGAATTTTCTTAGCATTTTTAGCTTCAAAGCATAGTTTTGATGTTGCGTGCACAAGCAGGTTCTTCTATTGGCAAAGTTGGCAAGAACGAAGTTTTTGGGTCTCATCCGAGCAAAAGATGCGAACGAACACGACATGTTTATATGCTCAGCTACGAACTTTTGATGGAGATTATTCAAATAGTCATTGAGTACTCGCTTTTGGATACGGGGTTTTCCTGTTTTTACTTTTTTGGCGTCACGTTTTCCAGGGAGTGCTGTGGAAACGTCGTCACGGTTATAAAAGTTAATTACGGCAGCATAAACCTTTGGCTCAAATCCTCTTTTCGATTTGGTTGGATTTATCACCTTATTTTGTACTTTTGATAACTTTCTTCGGTCGGTTGCAGTTTTCGTTGCGGCGTAACGCAGAAGTCTATATTTCTTCAAAATTTCGCCACTGATTATTGAACGAATGCTTTTCTTGGAGTTCTTTCTCTCTTTTCCAGCTTCGCGTATCTCACCGGATAAAGTTTCTGCAAACAGTAGTTTTTTTTTATTTCTGCTGCATCCTTAGGATTAATCCCCGCAGTTCTCATAATTTTATTCGTTTTACTGTTCGGTGTATCCTTTTTTCCGCGGGATCGAGCGATTTGTTTTCGAAGAGAATTGCACGTCTTCTTCAAATCTTTCTTTTGATTTTCCAATTTCCTTATCCTTTTGTGTAGCCGGTCATCGCTTTGTCGTTTTCGTTTTCTGGATGCCTCGCCTTTTTTCGGAAATGGAATTGCTACGATCATCGGTGATATTGTACCATCTGTATCTGCATCCGTGCTTGATGTTGTGTAGCCGCTCTCATTTCGAATCTGCTCAAGGAGGGTTTTTATACGATCACGTGAACGACGAACCCTCTCTTTCACTGCTGTTCTTCTTTTTTTCAATTCATTTTTCGAAAGAGTTGATGTTTTCACATAATTTGCTTTTTGTCTTTTGCACTCCTTCTCAAGAAACTTAGGGTCTTCCAGCTTTTTCCGTTCCCTGTAATCCTTTTGTTTTTGAGCGTTTGATTTCACCATTGTCGTTCTAAAACGTGAAGACATCTTTTTAATGTATGAAAAACGAAACAAAAGCAACATTGCTTACATTTTAGACTAAACAAGTAGTTTAAACTGGTGGAATTTTATGTAACATACGTTACTTTAATACGGTAGACTTAGCCACACTTTTCAAACGCATAAAATGTTCATTGCGCAAAATATTTGTGGCAATATTGTAAATTACATTTAAAACAGTTTGCAAACACGAAAAAAAGAAGATCGAATGATTATAGAAAGAATATCAGTCCTTTTTTCCAACGGTAACGTATGTTACGCATTTAAGGCGATGTTTTCCATTCATACCACAGAAAACCTCGGTATGCAATGTTAGACCTAGAAACCCTGCTATTCGTGACTTATTAGGTCAATAAAACCATGGCTAAATTTGTAAAGTGATACGGATCAGGAAGTTCATGCTATCGAGGATGAGATAAGTTAGCATTTATATTAGAATTGTAACATACGTTACTATTTCTTTAGTTTCATACAATAGATAATAGCTGAACAAGCTAAGTCATACATAGTAAAGTATTCCTAAAGTCAAGGCCATACAATGCCTCAAAAAATTAAGTAATTTAGAAGAAAGAACTAAAATCCTTATTCAGATTATAATTATTTTTGACAAAGTCATCGTTTACAAAAAAGTAAAGATTCTTACCTCAATAAATACACAACCAAACTTTTTCTTGAGCCTTCTCTTGTGATCTAACATGAAAGTTCGTGGACAACACAGTCGCCTTGTCAACAAAAATCGAATAATTCTTTTCACAATCGAATGTTAGGCGTTCTATTTTCAAACGTTCTATTTTTATGAAACGTATGTTACAAATCGTATGTTACATTTCAACTTTAAGGCGCCTCTATCTTAAAAAATCTTTAATGCATTTAACAACTATTGATAGTTTCTCAAATATACCCACCTACTTAATTTTTATCCCGAAACAAATAACAATTCATGTCAACCCACCCGCAAAGAGTACAGGAAACGTATGTTACATTCTAAAATTGGAAAATCAAATTTTCAACTTCTGACTACAATGAAAACCTGAAAAGTCAAAATATCATAAAAAATCTTTTTGAATTTTGTAATTTGATATAACTAGCTTTCAATTTCTCAGAAAAGGGCGTCGTATACTTTTCTACTATATTTATAAGGGGCGATTAAAAAGTCGTAACGGAGGTTACCATCATTATGAGGACAAATTACAAACTAGTGCAGCTTTTTTATTTTGGGCCAAGGTTTCATGAAATTTTGGGGAGAAACACTTTTTCAATATACTCTCATCATAAAATACTGCTTTCTACTAAAATATAAAACCAATCGGCGCTATCAACCGCCAAACATCGATTTTTTTGCTGGGGACAGGCTTTTTTCCCCAATCAGAGATGCTACTGTTTGAATATCAAGACCAAAAATGTTAATACGCCAAAATTGTTTTTTTCATCTTAAATCTAATATGTTTCTCCACATTTTAGAAAAAAAGGTTTTTGAAAAAATATTTCCAATAGAGGTCTGGGCCGTGCCGAACATGGGGGACACGAATGTCGCACTTTTTTGAGAATGGCTCTTTAGTGAAAAATAAAAATGTTAATAGCTAATATAAATTTTATCAGCTAGCCATTAATATGGCTACCTGATAAAATTTATATTAGCTTATAGATAATTTAAATTACTTTTATGTCCAATGAATAATTTTTGATAAGAAAATGAATATACTGAATATGGTGTCCATTAAGAAAAATGTGCTGCGCGTCCAGAGAGTTATAACAGTTCTATTATAGCAAGTAAGCGCTCAGGAGACTGAAGCATGTTCACTATTTTGTAAATTTCTTCATTTTTGTAATCGAAAGTCCGCCTCACATTTATCCTGCTACAGTGTGTTGAAGTCGGATCTTTCATATCTCTTGTGTGGAAAATCACAATTTGTAGATGTTTTTTATATTAGATAAAAGACATAATTCTACAGCATCCAAGATATCGGTTGAGTGAACAAGTAAAATAGTATTTCGAATATCTTTTAACTTTGATTTCACTTTTGGTTCATTGTTGCTGTTTAGTAGTTCATAAGACTGCTCTTATAAGTCAACTTATACTGATAACGAAACTAACGAAACGGGAACGGCATAAAATCACGTCATAATGTCGTGGTTTGCGTTTCTCTTTGGCACCTTCAGGTCATCACTACCTATTATTATACTATGCTAAATTACCTTTGTCACAGGTCACAGAGATCTTAAATTTTTAATCTATCTCATGTTTATTACAGCATTGAAAGAGTAAAAAACCGACCATCCTTTTTTCACACTCTCTTTGTCCAAGTTAAGTCAGTCAAGAGGCTGCATTTTAGCACTTATGACAAGGAGCGTTAATAGAATTCGAATCTTATTGTTGGTAGCACCTCAGCAAAGGATATGAAGTTTAATTATATGGATAGAATATGAAGTATCGTTTAAAGTACTAACCTGTCAGCGAAAATATTTCCAGTGTAAGTAATATATACAAAGTGTTCTGAATGTTAAATTTCATTTTGTGCATTGTTATAGAAATTTATTCTTCTTCTTTTCTTTTCTACTTGGCTGTGATATTGTATTCGTTTTCTCAGTTTGATTGCAAGAACTGGTGTGGTACGTTTAGTGCCTGTTTCTTCTTGCTGGCTATTTAACTTTTACAAATAAATAAAACGAACTTCAAAGTTGCTAGATAGCTCGAAATAACAGAAATATCTAAAGCTACTCTCTTTTCATGTTTCTTTCAGCGATACCACGATTTATTTTCTCCTTTTTAGGTACTATCACATGCACAATCTGTAGATTTAAAACTTCTATCAGTTTCTACAGAAAATAAGTTGAAAGTATCAGTTGAAAATCCTAGCAACATATACAATCAATTAAATGTCTTATATTTCATCTCAATAATAAATATTGCAGACATAAACCAAATTTCTTTATCATTTTGGTTTCCATGGAAATAAGCAGTAATCTTAATTAGCATTTGAACATTACAATAAGTATGATTCCGTAGGATTTTCCCTCATAGGATTAATACACAATCAGGAAGTGTTAGTGAAATCAATTTTCTTGACAAATAGAAAAGTCACGCAAATCATTCTGAAAGGAATTTGTCTGGCAAGAAAGTGAAAACTGATACGTCTTAGATTTAATTATTGCTACATTTTATTTCAAACTCATTTTAAACTGCAAACTCGCGGCAAGGAGATCACCGCTCAATATGATACCCCAAAATAATTTTTACACTGCCTTCTGCGTCTTTTAATTTGACTGGCGACACGGATACCTCAATTTTTAACACACACAAGAAAACAAACAGGAAATTGTAATTTTTTTACGTCCTTAGTTATTAAGCCACTTTTCATTGAAGACTATAAGGTATTTTCCAATGCGATATAAAAACACCCAGCTGTTAATATACAAAACCTATTTTTTTTGTCTTTCGGATTTCAACTTAGATAATATCTGACTTAAAAAGAGATAAAGCACTTTTCATTTAAAACTAACCCCTTGTGAAAAAACAAGTTCATTTGGTAAAAAAGATCTTTAGTGGTGTCTCGGCTTTTGTACATTTTCTGGACTTAACACTCCACTAATTATGGTTAAAATTTGGACTACAATCTTGTTTAAAATAATTTTAGAACAACCACTCCCCCCTTCCCACCACTCTTTTGCAGAGTCGTTGGCAGTACTATTTGGGGCCATTCAACACAAAATCAACACCGACTGCGCAGGGAGACGAGGTTATAATATGAAGAAAGCCTCAAAAGCTGTTCTTGCAATAATATTCGAAGAAGATTTTAGCTGTGCACCAGGTGTTGAATTGACCAGTTTTACTATGGCATATAAGTTTTTAAATGTGCATTTTACTTGAAATTTAGTATTTAGTTAGTATAATTATGCTTGATAAAAACAATTAGAATTTCAGAGTTAGTTGACAATGTCGTAATTTCGCACAACTAGCGAAATTAAGGTGTCCTATATCTCGAAAACCAAAAAAAGAAAAAAAAGATTCCTAGACAACTTTTTCGGCTCTTTCATATGGACCAATATGTTTTTTCGTGAAGGTTACATTTGTATTGTCAATAAAAAAATTATAATATATGTTTATTTTCCGAGGTAAGTTATTCCCATATCAAGTTTTGTATCTAAGTTAAAAAACCTGGCTTCCCTTTTGACAACGCAGATTACTTTTATATGATTTCGAGATATGAGATATTAAATATCTTTAAATCTGTAAAGCTGAAAACATATTAGAACAAGGTAGCTGTACAGCTATGAAGCTGTGGAACCAATGTTAAAACGGAGCTGGGTTTTTTTTGTTACTCTAGGATACACAAAGCCTATTTCTAATCATCGACGTATCGCAAGCCAATAAAAAACTTAAGCCTCGCTTGCCTAGCATTTGCAACAAGTGATGCTAGACTAATTACTAAATATCGTTTTTTAAACCTTTTCACAAGCGCAAGACTGAAATATAATGAAATAAAGTTACATCATTTTTTGAGTAAATAAGGTTTCTAATAAAAGTTGTACCAGTAAAAAAACACCCATGTAACTTCAGATCAAATAAAATAAAATAATAAACAGGCTACAGTCTGTGGTATACCATGCCAATTAATTACCTCTCTCGGACAAGATTGAATATATATACTGTACACGCTCTTTTTTTATAAGAAACAAGTTTTGGCTACTATTTTGGCTATTATTTTGAGGCTAAAAGTTTCTTAACAGTTTCTTAATTTTGACGACATGGAAGTAGATGAGCTTACGAACGATGGAAACATTTTTGACCTATTTCTTTAATGTTCAAATGATTTTGTTTGTACATAAGTGATATATACTAGTGCTGTGTTAGTAGTATGAGTATTGCTTTTTGATAATTCATATCGCTTTTGGAAATGAAGGGTTGTTTCTTTCTTAATATATAGTTCTTTTTTTTTTCTTTTTTTTTTCTTCTCTTTTTTTTTGCCGTTGAAGATTTTACAGTTTTCCGTAAAAATAAAATACAAATCTTAAGCTATTGTATCGTATAATCTAAAGATAGGATTTCATATGCTAAAAATATTAGCTAAAGAGGTAAAAAATGGCAGGAGCGAGAAGAAGGCTATAATAGCCTTATCACCAAGCCCTATATAAAAGGTTAGCATTGAAGATGATGAGGAGTTGTGTTATATGTGTCTACGTTGTAACTGTCGTGTGTTCTAAAATAAATATAGATTGTCAGTAGTCAATAGTTTTTGCCTTAGTTTATGTTTGAATTCGTTAAGTGATGTAATAGTTTTCATGTCGTTACCAAGAAATGTATTCCACAATTTAGGTCCTCTGCTAGTTATAGAGAACTTTGTGATTGTATAATTAATCCTAGGTTGAAAAAAACTGTTAATTGAAAATCTGGATGAATATTTATGTTGTATCTTCTGAAAGATATTATTAAATACTCTTGGTAACATGTTGTTTTCAAGCTTAAACATAAAAATAAGAGTTTGATAAATGTTTAGTTGGTATACATTCAGTACATTGAGCTTTTTTAATAACTCTCTGGAGTGAATGTACCTGTCAACATTTAAAATAATTCTGATTGCATGTTTTTGTTTATTTTGTAATTTTGTCAATTTTGTAGAGTTGGTGCTGCACCACGCAATATTTGCATAATTTAGATAGCAGTGAATGAAAGAAGAATATATGTTTTTTAAACAATTCTGATCTAGAACAAATTTTGCTTTAAATAGGATGCCTTTGTCTGCTATTTGATCAATTAAAAAAAGTGCTAAGAGCTCACTGTAACACTTTCTGTAATAGTTTATGGTCTGGAGGAGCTTGAGGTACTGAGCCAAGCTAAGTTTCTTAATATTTTCAAATTTTGAGCCTCGGGTTTCTTATAAGCGTGTTTCTTATAAAAAAAGTGTGTATCACAAAAAACAGTCTCTATTTGTGCTTACATTAATTGTTTTTATAGAAATCAGTGTGTTATTCCCTCTCGTTTTCCATATCGTGTGTTGAACAATCCATTTAGTTGTTGAATTGTAATTCGGTTGCAACACAATTTCTAGCTCTCTAGCATATTTTTAAACCAATTGTTCTGTTACGAGCGAACATAGTGTTACAGCAGGCTCTTTGGTTCATTGATTATTTAAAAACTAACTGAATAATGAGATCGTCAGTTGATTTCTACCGTCATCGGAGTTTTCGGCCCCGTCCGAGCACGGACTAATCAATAACTCCTCGTGATAGTGGGTCATACCTTGGCTTAGGTATTCTCATCAGTTAGTAAAAACAATTTTCTTTTTTCAACTTACCGTTCTTATTATTATTATAGTGTATATTATATAATTAGCTGATTCAATTTATGAATTCTCTTGAAACGACAACGCTGAGTTTATGGAAAAACATTGAAAAGACGTAGTCAGGCATGAAATATATGGGGAAGGCATACCCTACAATATCGACATATTAAAGAAAATTGTGGAAATTTAGGCAAAAAAGATCTCCACCGTATTATAGCCGTTTAAGCATCAACTAACTATCCTGTTACAGGCTAATTATCAGTTCTCCCCGACTGTTAACTTTCTTCTTCTATATAGTCTGCATTTTATTATCTGTCGATTTTTCAGATTTTATACACGAGCGTGGAAATCCCGTCAAAACGTAAACATTGAAACTCTATTGAAACTTTATACCACTGGGATAAAATATTTTATTCTGTTGCTGTGAAGCTAACACTATAAACTATGATGTATGGAAAGATACTTTGTGAAGCAGAGTATTGCAGCTAAAATTTGCAGGGTTATTATTACAAGATTTATAGCTATATGCCTCCTTACTTTTGTGGCTAGCTTCAGGTTGGTAAAAGATAACACAAGAAGTAATAACGATGGATAGCACAAAATGAACTTATACCAAACTAAATGAAAAACTTGGGAGAATATCACAAAATAGCTAGCTAGCTGTCCGTCTATTGCTATCTACTGACACTGACCACGTTAGCTGGCCTGCTATATATAAACGCCAGTTTTAGCCAAGATAATAAAAATGATTTTACTAAGATTTACATGGATGCGTTGGTATCTTTATTAGCATATAGAACCATAGAAAACATACGAAATATTTACAAGACAAAAAGAGATCTTTTTCAAACTTGAGCTGTGCAACTTTTAAAATCGCAGATTAAACGTCAATTTTACTAACCGCGTCCGAGATACGCATATCTTTACTTAAATCTCAGCAGATCAGGATTTTGTTCGAGCTTTCAGCCGAAACTAGAAGCTGTGTGTTCCACAGCTAATGATCATGTATATTTATAAAGAGACTGGTAATGATGAGATACTACGCTTTTTACTAACGCTAAATATAACGCAAACTCGTCTCCAGGGTATTACGCTTTGATGATGCACTTGAAGACGGGACTCAATTATCCCGGTGATATAGAGTTAAGCGGCGAATAATGTTTTAGAAAACAAAAAGTTACCAAAATCTTATTCATAAGTCCAAGAAATGTTTTTGTGTCGCTAGACCTTCTCAGGTACAACCGTGCTGCAATTTGATGCCTCTTTTACAATTTTCAGTGCAATATTCTTAGTTGCACGTCAATGTCGTAAAGATATGTGTTTGGGAAGCACCTAACTTGCAACTTATTTCCCATTTTACAATTTCGCAACAAATGGTCAATTTGTCATTATAATTTTTTGTTTTTCGCACCAAATTATTTTATGAAGAAATCACAAAAAATGCATAATGAAAAAAATACCTTTAACAGAATGTAAACATCATAATATCAGTGGCATCTGTAAAGTCTATAATACAGTTGTCATGCTAGTCTAATATGCAAAGCACGTATCAAGCAATGCTTTATTACCATGCTGTAAATGGCCATAAGACAAATAATATTTTTCAAAAGATTCTTTATATTTAAAGCGAATGATACACGATCGATGTCGCTGAAATCGACAAACTTCATTGCGTGTTACTTTTCTTTATTTCAACTTGTTTAATCAAATTTGTCGAATTCGAACGTCAAAAGTTGGAACTGTTCAACCTTTGTCGAAAGAAACATCGACCAATCAATTTCTTCAAAATATATTAAAATATATTATACCAATCGTTTTGTGATGTGTTTTTCTTTAATTTTTTTTATTACGTTATTAATGTTAACATTAAGGTAATACATGTATAAGATAATATAACAAATATATAAATATTCGTTTATAATAGTATCCTGACAGGAGCAAGAAGAAGACAGTGCACTTACAATCAAGCCCCGTTATAGTGAGTAACAATGTGAGTCGACTAAAAATATTCTGTTTACAAATATTTAAATACTTTAAATATCTCACTAAAACAAAACGAAAAAATCTAATAACTACAACTAAAAATCTTTAAAAAAAAGAAGGCGATTTCAATGTCTGTGTTAAAAGATGTCTGTTTTGCTTTGCCTTTAAGGAGAGGAACAGACTCGATTTTTTGAGTTGTTGTTCAAAAGGTTATTCCATAAATATGGGCCTCGGCTTGAAATTTCAAAACACTCACACTCTATGAAATGGAATTCAAATCAGTGCAGTGAACTAAAAAGGTTGATATGCAGTCGATTTCTTTGAACCAAAGCTAGCTCTTCACTCTTTAACTTGAAAAATAACATTTTTTTTTTCACTTTTAAAGCACCAACAATAGGGCTGTGAAAAAATGAAAAAACCGCAATTCTGAAAAGGGACCAGGGCAGTTTATTCGCGATTTATAAGATATGAACACCACAAAACCGAAACATTAACAAGAGATATCACAGTATAAAAAGGTTACTTTAAACCCACATGGCGGAATGCGACACTGAAAATAAAAGTATAAAAAATGCATCACTACCTGTAAAGTGTATCCACTAAGAAAAGAAAAAGATAAATTGGATTAATTAAAAATAGAACACCTGATGTACGGCATTTTCGCCCATCACTTGTTGGCATTTTCGCCCATCACCTCTTTTAAACGGAGCGCTTAAAATAGGAAATATAGTAAGAGAAATATTAAACAGGCACTCCGCAAGGTTTAATGGGACATTTTTAGTGGAGCTTGTGACATTCTATACAAACATTTTGTTACCGAAAACTGAGTTTTGGAAGATAGAACTGTTTTAACTCATCGACTCAACCAAAGTCAGACACGTTTTGATCGTTGTGGATCTAACACGTTCTGCTCGGATAGTGTAACTAATCTATTTACCTTATTCTGTGCAGCTGGTTGGCTTTGGGACTAGGTTGGGAGGAAGATGCTTCATTATTCCTTGTGTATTAAATAATTTATTTAGGATTTGAAGTTAAAAATACTTGCCACAGATGTATATAGACATCATAAAACAGTCACGTGATTAAAATAGTTTGTCATCATATGTATGAATTTCTGTGCTTTTCAACATGGCCTCATGTGCGCCTGACATTTACTTTCTTTAAATCTTTTTTTTTTAATCAAAAGAGATTGATAGGGTAAAGACTCAATATTTGAAGAACAATCCAGAACTTTGTGTATGTTAAAATGCGAGAAAAACGAAAAGTCCAAATCGATTTTGAAAATGGAAAAACGAAAAAGGCTTGGGTATGGCTGTTCACTTAACGAAGGGAAGGAAAATGACATTCGTGACCAAACAAAACGTTTTCCAGTTTTCTTTTCTGCGTGTTAAATCACCACTGAACATATAAATTTACCTCATTGTATTTGTTTTTGTTTTTGCTTTTCTGTGTGTTTGTTTTCGTTTTTCTTATGCCAAGATGGTTTACAAACTACAAGTATATTCTTGCTATCTGTGACTAAAAGTCATTTGAAATATTCTGTAAGTGTTGATTGTCTTAGCACAGTATTATAACCTGTGTAACTGTGACAGCTACTCATAATTATTTTGTAAAATAATGCAGTGAAATCTATAAAACTTTGGACCCTACGAAGATTAATCTTTTGTGGCAAGTAACTGATTGTATTGGTTCCCATACGCGTTGTATGATAAAATTTCACGTTTAGTATCTCAAAAATTTGTCTACAGAAAAATATCTGTCATGGACAGATACGATTGCTTTCTAAGCAACCTGCTAACACTTGGAAAAGGGAAGGTGGCCGCATTTATGCCTTGGATGCTTACGGGTTGAAATTAATAATCAATGCTCGACAACTACGTATAATTTGTCATAAACCAAGTACTAACAGGTTCACAATGTAACATGAAGTGATACAACAAGTTATGACGTTCTCTGTTACTTTTCGGGTGAAATAACATATACGGGTATGCCTGATGATGCGACCAGTGACGTGACGGTGGGCTCTGGTCCAAATCTAGAGGCTCTGGTAAATCAAGGGTGTATTATTATATTATGTATATATCGTACTCTGCGCATATAATTATTTCTAGTGAATATCGTTATTGTAACGACAAATCTGTTTCAAGTTTTGTTGGTGAGTCGACGTACTACATTCGAAAGACTATTTTCAAATGTCTGAAAATTATTTGCTTGCACCTGTATGTGTTGAACACATGCTTGGTATGTAGACATACAACAGTATAGTCAGTTATCTTTTGAGTGGTCCCAGTTTCTACGACGTGTTATGGCGTAATTTCTTCAAAGCTTAAATTAAAAAGAATTTGCTGTCCACGTGTTATAATTTACAAGTTAGAACGCCTTTGTATATGCTTACATCACACAGTTGTATGTATTTTACAGAATACAAAGGAACATATTGTAGTTACTAATAACTTAAATCAATGCTATTGTAACAAGCATAGGTGTAAAAAACACGATGCTTTGGGGAAATCTATTTCTATCATATCTGCTAATTATTTGTTAAAACAGTGTCGATGTTTTACTTCCTGACCATTTAAGTGTAAACACTTCTTTCTGAACATCATGACGCAGACTCTTGTCTCAAGTTTGATCACGCAGATTTGAATGCATCATTGTATTATATTATATTTTTACTGACATGCATGTCATGCATGTCAGTAAAAAAAGCTGAGATTAAAGAATTTATGAGGCAGCGTTAGCTTCAGCTTCGCTTTTCCCGAATTGAAGTGAAGTCACTACGATGTCCGTTGGGAAGATTATAATACCACTGAAGTGAAAACCACTTCTCTCTGGTGAGGTATTTAGAGACATTGATAAATCAGAACGACAAAAAAACAGATGTCCATTTATGAAAGCTCTAGTAGTTAAAACATCTGGATATTTGTAACAGCTTTTTGTGGAAGTAAGTCAACAGCAATATGGAACAATAATTCAGTCTTTGACAGAAATGGAATTTAAATTTTAAAACAACAAATCCGTTGCACCTATGCACATATTTCAACGAATTTTAATGCATGCATTTTCTCACAATATAAAGGCGCTAAAATTTAAAATTCCTCAATCGATGGTGTGTTCTTACGGAGACGCTATATTTAAGCTAGCTTCAGCAAAGAAATACGTTCCACATTACTGGTAATAAATGAATTTATGCAACCCTATTTAAAACGCCTGATTGAAAACATAAATACACGGAAAAGGATTTGGATAAACTTTTGCGTAGGCAGCTAAGAATATTACAGTTAGGGGTTGACTTTAATAACTGTCGTTACGGTGTTTTAGAAAATGGTTAAGTGGAAACTTTAACATCACAAGGAACACTTACGTAAAGTTGCCTTATCGTGGCAATCCGCGTTAAACGAATGTTACATAAACGTTATATGACATATACTAAATTTTACCAGAGAAGAACCTATATTTTTTGAAAGAGTGTTGCGACATGGTCTACCCGTATTATTCGCACGACCCGCTGTCACTCATGATTATTGTTTGAATTTTCACGGTGATCATTCTACAAAATGAAAAATGCTGGGTCACTGGTTGTAGCCTGGGTTCTTATTTCAGTTTTAGTTAGTCGTCAGAAAGTCTTATTTAAAAGAAAGCATTACATCTGAAAGGTTTTTATTGCTGTAAACACTACGATGGATTTGCGACACACCATCCAACCTGGTTACACATTTACTTGTGGCTTAACCGGCGTTTCGACGTTCGGTCGCCCGGCTAGTCGATATTATAAGGCTAGCTGTCTGGGTGTGCATCAAACATGATAGCTGCGAGTAGTGACGGTTAGATTTTACAGACACGTGAATTAGCGTGCAATTTTTGCATGGCATACGACTAAGACTAACGTGGCCTGTATTGTTTGTACTGAAAATGAAACTTTTATAGGGAATTTCCCAAAGCTAGCAGCTTACGTATAGCTTCTTTCCAGTGGTTTCAGGCTGTTATCAATATTAAAGAGACAATATTGAAAGCTCGTAATCTTAATAATTAAGTGGGCATAATAACATTCATAATATACAACGACTATGAAAGAGGAAGTTCAAAAAATAACAACTTGAAGCAAGAGGAAAGTTTGTATTTGTGTTATAACTTTTAACTTTACATAGAGATATATAAACACACCGTTAACAAAAATGCACGCAGTATCGACCCACGATGAAACAAAGAGCAAAAATTCATATGGTAAAAGACTGTGTCTTCCACTTCTCTTTTCAATCCTTTTTCTCTGCTTATTAGCTTGGGTAGGTTATGTGTACACAAGATCAGAAAAGAAGTTGGAAGAAAGCTTGCAAAAAATAAACGCAGACAAAGATCGCACACAGAGGTTGATCCAGCAGACCTCTTCTTATATGACGTTGGTAAACAAAGCGAAGAATAACGCATTGTCGTATGCAAAATTATTGGAGAATTTTTCACAGAAACTAAAGACACTGGAACAACGAAGAAGAGAACCGATCTACAGGAAGGTAAATAAATAAAGACTTTGCAAGGCGTTGCCGTTGTAATGTTCCCTTTCTAATGCTTGTTTCAAGAAATAATTTTCTTTATACCTTAAAACTGCGATAGGATAGAGTTTTTTTTTCTTTTGGAAAAGTAAGTTGGCATATATCTTTGATCTTTTTCACCTAAATTGCTTACAATTCCTACTATTGTTTTCTGTACAATTTAGTTGCCATGGTTATCTATTTTCTTTTAATTATGTCCAGTTACAAAAGAAGTGTAATAAATTCTTAGAAAACAAGACTTTTATTTCTATGGTTTCTTTAACTTAAAAAGCTTTAGGATTTATTAATCAATAGTGCCATAGAAACAAGTGAGCTTATAGGCACTTTCAGCGTTTCTGTCTTATACGCAACTGGAAATAACGTTCATGAACACAATAAATAATCAAACTGAAAGTAGCTAAGGGGACGTCCTATCGATCTTCTTTATTTAACTTTACTGGAAAGTTACAGTTAGCTAAACGAAGGGAAATAATATTTATGCGTCTATAAATTCGATTGAATTTATTTTGCTCAGATTTCTCCATAATGAGTGGTAACGTAAAAAAAATTTTGTTTTCGATTTTGATGGGAATATCTTAAACTGAAAATTAAATCACATATTCTCAAATGCATTATCAACTCGTGTACTTTAGGTTTCACTACACTTAAAGTAAAATAAATTGCATGATGACGCTGTAAGAAATTTTACGACGTTAAAACTTTATACATGAAAAGAAACAAGAAATGGTATAAGGCAAGAGAAATTTGCGGACTTTATGTTACTGCTTTATTTATTTTAAAGGGCTTTATTGCTTTGAGTTTGTGCGGCAAGAATGGTCCAACAGTAAAGAGCAATGGAGGTGGGTCTAATATAAATAATAATTACTCATAACAAAATAATGAGAAATGATGGTAGGCGTTCAAATCGTATTTATGTTTTTACATTAACAATCTGTCCATATGCAATTTGAGGAAAATGGTCGAATAAGATAGCACTGATTATACTACATTTATCACTCACAACTTTAAGAGCTTTATTTAAATGAGAAAATAAATTATAAAAAATTGTTTGTGTCGTCAATAGCATAAGAGATAGGTCATCATCTAATTTATCATTTGGCTTCTTAGAATCGCGATAATTACAAAAGTTGATAAAAAAAATAAATACTATCGCTTTTGATATCAAGTACCAAGTTTTCTACCCTGTAACTCAATTATTCTATTCAAACCATCCACCTAATTTCTAAATTAATTCTTCACTTCAAGATATTATTATTAAATTTTCCCTTAAACGGATAATGCATTTTAGCGTCTCTCAATAAATAAAAACTACAATTTTAAAGAATTTTCTGGCTTTTAAGAACAAACTCCTACGACATGGTATGCTTCCAGTAGCATGTATAGAACTTCTTGAAAGCATGTAGCAGTCTGCCCATTGCTTTCACTATAATTATTCTTGAAATTCTTTTTTGCAGGACGTCTATTCCCAGACTGGAAAATCACGTTAAATGTTGGAAACATCAACTACACAAATAATTTTATCGTCATCAACACACCAGGAGTTTATTTTGTTTATGCTCAGGTAAGTATATAAAGTAAACTTATTACAGTGACGCTATTCAAAGTCCAATCTTTCACATAATTTACCATTAACACAGTCCTTCAGAAATGGGGATAAAATTCAGGCTGCTATCAAATCAAGCGTTCATGGCCGCACCTCACAGCACACAATATGCTCAATTTAAATTGGATCAAAGGTGGAAGCGTTTCTACTTTTTTATTGATTAATTGAAAAGTAGCTCAGTACGTACTGCTTGTAAGTTAACAATTCTGAACTTCCAAACCTTCCAAAATGTAGGCGTCGGGACCAGAAAAAGTGTTAAAAATGTTTTAGGGCGCAATCTCAGATAGTAGACGCTGAGAGCTGCGACCAAGAACCTGTTAAGAAAAAGTGGCATTGAAATACCTCTTTGACAGAATTACCAAGTCAAGGTCTAATAGATAAATTACTACATATCAGCGGTCTGCGCATAAAAATATTTATCACCTTAACTACACTAACACAGTGTGTGTTAAAACGACTTTCATTTTTATACTTAGATGTTCTTTTTCCAAAATAAAGACACTTTTCAGCGCAAAATAATGGACTTTCACATTTCCAAAAATCGTCAAGAAAGGTTGGTTCTAGCGTCTGTACCAGTGACCACGTGTCCAGAAGCTTGCACGCGTTACATATCAAGTGTCGTAAAGCTTCAAGAAAATGATCGCCTCGCTGTGTCATCCTATGGTAACAATATCCAGTTCAAAATGTCACAAGATAAATGTCAGTTTGGTGTTGTTTTGTTGGGAGGAAGCACTCAATAGAAGTTTCAAGGCAGCTTTCACACCAAAAATTATCTACACATCAAAAACCTTTGTAATTAATGCCAGACGTTATAATAACAAAAAAAATAATCAAATAAACACTGTCGATGGTTATAGCTCAAAAGCATTTAAATTTCCTTCAAGTTTTTATTTAATATTATAACACGATTTAAATTTTAGAGTAAATGGGGGAGGGTCTAATACGTTACACACTTTCTCTTTTATAAGAATAACATGCAATTTCAGGTTAAAAACAATAAGGCTATTTTTAGAACAATAGAAAAACAAAAATAATGACCAGCCTGTTAGAATTTTTATATTTAATATAGTATTAGTTTTTTAATAAGTTCTTGGAATAAATATGTTTGTTATGGTTTTTTTTATTTGCCGCTTTTATTAAGTTGTAAAATTAAAAATGCAGTTGTTTTTATTTAGTAAATTATACCATCATAACCTTCGTTATGGCAATCAATCAATTACTATAGAAAGGGTTGCGGAGCGGGAGAGAGGGTCCCCTAAGCTCACAAGCGAGAAATTGTAACTGCCAATTTCGGCGAATCATATAAAAACCAAGTCCCCATGTTATCCGATTAAAAATTTTATCTTCGCCAAAGCAAGAAAAGTTTAACTTAATAAATATGTCCCGGGGCTTCTGCATTAGCAGTACTGCAGTCTGTTTCAGACACAATATTCTATGGACCAGTTACGAATTTAGTTTAGAACCTCATGGATCAGAAAATGCTAAAAAATGGTAAACAAAACAAGAATTGTATACGGCTTTGGTGTACAATTCGGGCTAAGTTACAGAAAGGGAAATTATTTTCTTATCAGGATATTATTGGTATATCGGAAAAATATTTCCCGGTGTAGAAATTTTTCGTTTTCCTTTTTTTGAAAGTCGTTCTGATTGAACCCAAAAATAAATGCGTTATGTGAAGATTTCCAGTACCTGTTGACTATTGTAGGAGAAAGGTTCATCAGAATTTATCCTCGGTAATAGAACATTTAGATGTTGATTTAGAAGTTTCCTGATATAGAAATAATTTTTGTTTGTGTCACTTGACCGGAATTGGTGTATGCTTACAGACGGGGTTAATTTTCTTGACCTGACCTACAACATGGCAATGTCTACTACCCCTGGGTCTTTGCAATGCGCCTACGATATAGCTATAATGGTCGACAAAAATATGGCTCTCCACTCCCCCTCTGTGTCCAAGGTAGGGGTGGTGTTTGTTAGATACGGGCTTTCTTTCTTCAGCATATTATGAGGTTTGAAACTCCGTGTATACTTTCTAGACTTCGCAAAACAAGTCGCGGGTAGTTTTTAAAAATTATATAGTAATTTTCGACTACATAAGGAAGCGTTTAAACGGTTTAACAAGATTTGCCCCGTAGGGCGGAGTTGCCCTACGTGCCGATATCTTTAATAACTCACCTTTGCTACGCTGTCTGGTTATGATACTTTTTAAAATTTAATATTTATTTAATAAACACTTCTAGACCCTTAGATTTTTTCTGTTACTCGAAACTACCCTTAAAAATCTCTAAGAAATCTTTATAATTATGTAAATTTATAAACTTTTGTTGTGTTTATCTTTAGAATTTGAAACTCACAGCACAGCTTGTTTCATTAAGGGAAATCATTCTATAAATTTTGGCGGAGACGTAATCCGATTTTCTGTCAATTTTTGGTGTTTTCTCATGTAGACTATGTAAAAGCCGGGAAATATGTTAAACTAGTCGTTAGCCCGTGGAAAAATCCACGGGTTCGCCCGTCCTTTTTATACCGCATTGCGTGCGTCTCGCTACTTGCGCAGCTAAGCTACCATTTTGCGTGACAGACAGACAGACAGACAGACAGACAGACGTATACGGGCATTATAATATAGATAACTTATATTTAGCTCTCAGATTCAAACAGAACATAAAAATTTGCTCCGCAACTAAAGTAAATAAATTTTAAGCAAATAGTGGTATTCTGGAGAACTTTCGATGACGTGACAGAAGAGGTGCTGACATAAGCAGAAATTTATTCCTGCCATTTTGTTCCTTCTATGACGTACGATAACTGTGCCAAGTTCGGTTTAATTTAAACAAGCCTAACACAAAAGTTATTAACAGGTGGGTGCGGAATCCGCCTGGTCATATGTTCAAAAAAAACCCGAAACAAATTGGGTTAAAATGCACAAGGGAAGGGAACTAAATGGGTAAAATCGTGTTGTATCCTCGACGAAATTTAGGGTTCCTTATACGGTGGCCTATATCGCGCGGTAGTCATATTTCTACTGCCCAGTAGTCGTAAATCTATTGCGCAGTAGTCACAGATATACAGCGCAGTAGAAAACATTTTAGTGCGCCGTGCAGACAAAACACTTTGTTACGTTGATTATACGGAATAGCAGAGAGCTTAATAACAAAAAAGATGTTTTTAAATATATGGGACTGTAATTTTATATA
This sequence comes from Hydractinia echinata, assembly GCA_030067915.1. Lineage (NCBI taxonomy): Eukaryota > Metazoa > Cnidaria > Hydrozoa > Anthoathecata > Hydractiniidae > Hydractinia > Hydractinia echinata. The sequence goes on along the minus strand of JASGCC010000042.1, from coordinate 945,555 downwards.
CTTTGTTTCTAGATGTTCATTAAGACTAAATAAATATCATTGTTTCAAACATAAAAACAATTGCTCAATTTCTTTTATAACTTTGAAAAATGAATTTTAAGATAACCTCATAAGGCAAGCCACGATAAAAATAACAGGAAATGTCTCTTTCAATACCCATCTCTGAAATGAAAATACACGACGAGAGTCAAACTAAAAGTAGTGAAGGAGCAATCAAATTAAAATATGATATATTATAAACGGAAGCACATAACAAACTTCCGATTTCCAAAATCTTGTCAACCATTATGGAATACCGGAAATTGCCTAAAGCCCAATATTGCGCAATAATTGAAGTTCTATTGCGCAGTGTCCTACTGCGCGGTGAACCGAATGCGGTCTGCGCACTTGCACATGTTTTATTGCGCAGTAGATATATTTCTATTGCGCAGCAGACATATTTCTACTGCGCAGTAAAAATACCACTACTGCGCAGTAAAACATTTTCTACTGCGCAGTGGACTCACTATTCTATTGTTCTTTGATGCTTACTGCGCAGTAAACAGAGTTTTACTGCGCAGTAGAACGTTAACTACTGCGCAGTGAAAACTCGTCTTCTGCGCAGTAGTCACAGCTTTACTGCGCAGTAGAAATGTTATTACTGTGCAGTAGAAATCTAATTCTACTGCTCAACAGTAAATGCCAGGTATGAGCTTCCGTATCCTTACCTCTGAAACAAATTTCTAAATAGCTAGGGTAAATGTATAAGTCGCATTATGCTAACCACCAAAATGTCCTTATGATAATTAGATAGGCGATTAGTTAATGCTTAAAGCAAAAGTTTACTTCAAATTTTTTGGCACGTCTGTTTAAGGCGCACGCATTACAGTGCTCAATATTTAAGAGCGCTTTTGCTCACGCTGTTTATTTCAAAAGTCATTTTTGTAATTTTATGAGCGTTGAAAGTGTTTCAATGTTAAATGACTTAATTTCATTCCGTCGTCGAATGAGTTTGAATTAACGCCATTTTAACTTTGAGGGCGTCGCTCTCACCACTGTTAGCACGTCGTACATTACAATTTAAGTGTCCTTTTTTGCTATAAAACACCGTTCCCACCATCATAACTTATCGTTTCGCCTAGTTTAAAATTAAAGGTGCCAAAAAATGCTTCGACAAGAAAAAGCGATAAAAAGTTTGCAACAAAAATTTATTTTATGTATTGCTTTGTATAACATATATACATACTTTCGCTTGCATGCAGTTACTATTTTTCACTGAATATTTTAAAATGAACTATTTAAGTTGTTCATTTGTGATTTTATTTTTTCAATGTCTTAATAGCTTAATATTTATATCAGCGATAAATTACTTATTTCAAAGTATCTAATAATAGGGAGGGTTTTTTTGAGTGTGCAGATTTTTAAATTAAATTTCCTCTTTATACAGTATCCGTGTTTTATGGTCCTAACCTTGCACCTGGCTACTGACGTAGGCAGAAGCATAATAGACAGATAGATAAGAAGTCTCGTTTTGCTTTTTTACAAAGTAAAAAGCAAAAGTAACAGCACGACAAAAGATAGCTCTGAAAAATTGAAAAACAACATTGAAGTGGTACTTTGAGTTTATTACTTTTTAACCTGAAATTCGCTATGAATAGTACGTATTCTTTATGTAATATAATTTTCATTGTTTAGCAGACACTATAATGTCTTTCATTTTTAGTTTCGCATTCTCCTTTACGGACACAAAGTCATCTAATTATTTTTTTTTGGTTTTATGATGTTTAAAAACAATATTCTTCATGTTTGCCCTTCTCTTGATCTTATTTTCAAAAGAATTTATTTATTTGATTAATAAATGTGGCTTATGTCGTCATGAATAAACAATTAATTCACCGGAAATTGTTTTTGCCATTCAACGCTGTTACTTGTACCAAGGAGAAAATGGAACTTTGTAGCTATCGTTGAAAGAGCCATGGAAGGAGAGTAACTTAAGATATTTCTTTTATTTTGACTTAACTAAAGTTCGTTTTATTTATCTATTTGTAAAAGTTAAATCATGGAGGTATAGTTAAATACTCACCACATTATTTTTTGCATTAAAACTGAGAAAACGAATACAGTATCACAAGTATCAGCCAAGAGCGAAAGAAAAAAAAGAGGAAAAAACGTAAATTTCTGTAGCAAAACACAATGAAATTTAACATTCTGAATACTTTGTATATATTACTTACACTGGAAATATTTCCGCGGACAGGTTAGTATTTCTAACGATACTTGATACTCTATTCCTATATTTAAACTTCATATCCTTTTCTTGCCATGCTAACAACAACAAGATTTAACCTTTCATTAGAACTATTTGTGTTAAGTACTAAATTACAGCTTCTTGACTCCCTTTTTGTAGGCCAAGAGAGTGTGGTAGAGGTTTGTAGGATAGCATAGTATGTTAATAGTGAGTAATACAACGCTAAAAACGTAGGCAAGGACGTTATGTCGTCATTTTATACAGTTCGCGTTTTCGTTCTCGTTGTCAGTATAATTACCTGAGTAGGCATAATTACGTCATTTTGTGACGTTCGCATATTCAGCACATTGAATGTGCAAAGTGATATGTACGCAAAATCCAAAGCGCAAATAAATAAAAATGCTGAATGTCACGAGGGAAAGAACAAAAAGACACATAAAACACAAGGGGGACTAAAACGAAGCAAGGCCAGTAGAGCACAGGCAAAAAATATAAACAACAGACCGCGACGATCGAAAATATTAAGTGTAAAAAAAAAATGGCGCTAAAATTGGTAATGTCTGCTCTTAAACAGAGAAAATAACAGTTGAGAAAAACAATTCCAATTCATTTCAAACCTTATATTCAAAAAAATCTATAAACTAGCATAAAGATTCAATGTGGCTATGTGGTCCTTCTTCTCTTGCCTGTCAGGATGCGCGCGCATATTCGGAACTTTGTAAACATTCTCAACTCATCTATTAGTTCATCATACGACATTATACCCAAAGCAGCTAATTGGCTTTTAGGCCTACAACGATATGTTAGTAAAAATATAAATTTCTAACGAAGTCGCAGAGGGCAGGCATAAGCAAAATTTATTATTGCATTTTTTTTCTGCATGACACTGTAACTTAACCAGTTTAATTCCATGTGACGAATACAACCCTCTCCTTCACCCCCTGGTCATAGTATGTTGGAAAACTGTGGACCGAAAAGTTAATAGTCAGAAATCCTTCCACTAGAAAATAAAAATAAAATACGAAACATTTTTTCGACTTGAAAGCATAACTTAAATAGACAGAAAATAGAAAGTTCTATCCAACAAAGTCAAAGAATAGCTTTCAAGAGACTCAAAAAGCTTTCTCTGATTTTCTTGTAATGTTTTTTCTTAACCCTCCTATTGAATATTGTCCATTGTTAATTTATAATTTTTAAGGGCTTATATCAACATTTTGTCACAAAAACTTTGATTTGTGAAAACAATCAAAACATTATTATTATTTCGCACTTGAAATGGCAAATTTACGTGATAATACGCGTTTTTATATCCATGAAGTGGCGAAATATCGTTAAAAAGAGTGCAAATGTTTGCAACAATTAGTACTGCTTAGGAGTATAGATATAACAACTGTGAACATTCGCTGTCAACATTGATACGTTTAAAATGCAGAATAAGCATGGCGTGAGAGATGAAAATAACAATCGAGGAAAGGGCAGGGGCATGTTTTTATTAATATAGGATAAGGTCTTCGGGTTAGGAGTTTTACACTGTCCTTCGTTCGTATAAAATATCTTTCAGAGGTTTTTTTTATCAAACTTGAACAACGTTAGAATGGCATACCATTTCGGACGAATGGATGAGGGGAATTTGTTTGTTAAATGGTTCTAATATAAATACTTTAAACAATGTTCAATGCATCAGAATTATTTCGCATTACGCTTGCTATAGCAACTCGAAAATGGAATACAGATATTGCATATAACACAACATTGAAACTCCTTATTTTTTATATTTCTAGACCTCGCAGATGTTCATGTATCTAAAATCAAGAGTGCTGACGGAGAAAGATGTGGAAGCTACTCTTCACCTTGTGCATCTATCAGTTATGCAATTAAATACATCGGAAAACCAAGAGACGTTGTAAGACTTGATGGAGGACACCATGAACAACTAACCTACATTGTGTCATCAACAATTTATCTTAACTTTGATCTGATTTTGACAAATTACAACCAGGATTTCAAACAACCGGTAATAACCACTTATACCAATGCAACCTTAAAATCTTTGTTCACTACGACCGGAAAAGAAATAACGTATCTGCATCTTTCAAATATAACTTTTTTTATGGTGCCGAAAGTTTTAAAATTCTCAACTAGAAAAGTATTTGCAACTATTGAAAATTGTGCGTTTAACCATATAAATAGTCATGTATTTGCTGGATACCCGGGTGATAATAACGTTCTAACGGTAAAGAAATCTCACTTTTACAGTTCTAAACTTCTTGAGTTTGGTCCAATGTATGCTGGCAGAATAATACTCCAGGCTTGTGAAATAAAAAATCCACAACGTGTTCATTGGACGATAAATATCAAAGGAACATTTCAATTTCTAATGGATAATTGTTACTTTTTTAATCATTCTGGTTCGATTAATTTAGAATCTACAGGTAAAAAGGGAAGTGAAATAACAATTCAGAATACAAAATTTGTTGGCTCATTGTCCTACTATGCTGACATTAGCATTAAACATATCCAGAATATACATATAATCAATTCTACCATTAAAAGATCGACTGTACGCTTGCGCAATATTCAACAACTTATCATAAAGGAGAGCACATTTATCAACAACACAGCTCAGCTAGGTGGCGCGCTGTACATTTTCAATATTACAAAAGCGTTTATCTTTAACTGTAAATTTGTTAACAATTCTGCAGACTATGGAGGGGCGATTTACAACGCCGCTTTTAAAACACATTTGCAAATCAACAATTCTATATTTGTCTCAAATACTGCAAGTCGCATAGGAGGAAGTATATGTTTATCATCGGCTTCAAATAAAATATTATTTACAGAGAAACTGACTCTTTTTAATGTAGAGTTTACTGACTTCTGCATCAAAAAACCGAGTATTGGCCACTTCTTATTTTCCGATGGCTTCATCAACTTAAATCAAGTTTTAATGAAGATGAAAGATACAACAAGTCATGAATTCATTAACGCATTTATATGCAGTTTAGGTTGTCGCAACTCTTGGTTCACAAATGTTACACTTGAATGTCCTCGTAATTATAAAACTGAACCCACCAAAACAGGAATTCAAAATTCAATATTTTCTCTGCGCTGTTTTAAATGCCCGAGTGGAAAATATAGCTTTCAAGGACAATCTATGGAATTAAATAGTTTGTTTATTCGATTACTTGTAAGGATCAATACCACTACAACTGAAATGACATGTCGCAATTGTCCAAACGGTGGAAACTGTGAAAATGGTCTAATTAGTAAAAGTAATTTCTTGGGATACAAAACAAAGTATAACAGCGTTAAGTTTTTACCTTGTCCAGCACATTACTGCTGTTCTGACAAAACAAAAAAGTGCACATCTTATGACACCTGCAATGCAAATCGTGAGAAAGAACTTTGTGGATCATGCAAGCGCGGATACAGGTTAAACTACTTTAATGGTGATTGCATCAGGATAGGCAGCTGCAAAACATATATATTTTGGTGCTTGTTTTTTATTTACGGAATTCTTTATACAACATTTTTGGCCTATTATAAAGATATTGTCGCGTTTCTTTTACGGATTTTTAAAAGAAAAATAGAAGATAATATCCCAAACGATACTGGATCCTTAGTCACCCCTCTGTTGGGCACAACAGATTGCGATGAGATAACATTACCTTCAGAAGACGCCGTTGAGGGTACACTTATTGAAAATGACATAAATTTAGTGCAAAATATGACAAGTCAGGAAAACGACGTAACCAGTACAGTGTATGCAATTGGTTTGAAAACAATCATATTTTTCTTTTATCAGACTCACGCATTATTAAGTATTGAACACAATTTAAAGATATCGCAAGGATTTGTGTCAAGGCTCAAAGAAATATTTTTATCTATCATGAACATACAATTTATTTCTACTGGAATGGCGAACCTTTGTCCCAGCGACACATTAACAACAGTTGGAAAAGCTTGTATTAATTTAGCACTTTCACCTACCGTTATTGTATATTTGTTGCTTGTGATATTTATTAAGAAGATTTATGGGCACTGTAAACGGTATAAGACTACAGAGAATGAGAGCAACCTTTTCCTTGAAACAAGAGCTGGAGCCTGTTATGTTCAACTGATGTTGCTTAGTTATACTTCGATTTCAGTATTCTGTTTCAAATTGGTCAATTGTGTACAAATCAACGAAACTAAACATTTATACATTCAAGGTAACATTACGTGTTTCAATTGGTGGCAGTATCTGATTGTATGTATCATTCTGTTTTGGACTGTTCCATTACCTCTATCGATCTATTTGTCCAAAATGATGCTGCGATCAAATAAAATCACATTACGACAATTTTTTATTTGCTTCACACTTCCTGTAGCTTCATTTGGTTTCTACATGCGTTCAAAAATGTTTTACAGAAAAACGTTTCATATTGATTTTACCAAACAACAGCGAAGGCAAATCGATTACATTTTGCAATTGTTTACTGGTCCCTACAGAGAAAGAAAAGATGGGAATGGTTTCATTGATTGGGAAACTATAGTATTGGTGCGTCGTATTATCATAACGGGTTTATTTGTGTACATTATCAATCCTGTTTTGAGAATGCTCATCATGTTACCAGTGCTGTTTTCCTTCTTTCTACACCATTTGTACACCAAACCATTTCGAAGCAAAGTCTTAAATCACATGGAAACGACATCAATGTCGTTATTGTTACTCTTCAATGCTATGGATTTGTTTTGGGCCTTCTACTATATCAATGATTTGACAGGTATGCCGGATGTGATCATGATTGGCATAGTATTGACATGGATAGAAGACATCGTTCCGCTGCTACCGTTGCTTTTCCTAATTGTAGCCTTATTTTATATTTGCGTTAAATAGGTAAAATTGGTTATCAAAACGTGCTGTATAAAGAAAACAGATTAAAAAACATAATTTTAACGTCGCAATAAGATTGGTAACCATATAACATTGTTTGTTCCTTAAAACTTTTTGAGTTTTATAGTAATACTTTTGTGTAGTAGATAATTCTTTGACATGCGTGTTCTTGGCATGATTTTGACAAATTGAATAACATGGTGTAAATTAATAGTTTAGAACTTAGTTTTAACATTTTCAGTGTTAGTTTTGGTAAGCACGTTACATATCGTTACATTTGTTAAAGATAAATTTCCCCGAGCCTCAAAGGTAAAACTTATCGCATATAAATCATATCATTCAAGTACACTCTACTGAAGTCTTAAAATAGTGTGTCGGTTTTACTTTTCAAGGTCTCGTTTTGAATTTATATAAAAGTGTTGCTTCTCGTGCGTCTCGTGCTTCTCCGTTGTAGTTTTTTACCTTACACTGCGATACACAGACGCTGAGTATTCCTAGAACCTTATTACTTTAGTGTTGATTTTATATTCATAAATCCATGTACTTTTCGGTATAAAACGTAGAGTTGTATCAAACAAAATTTATTTTTGATATATGTAACTTAAACTTTTGTAAGCAAATTATATTTTATTGAAAAGAATTGAGATAAAAATGTTTGTTATTTAATGTTTTCTTTTTTCTGTAAACAATTTATATTGTTCATTTGCAATTATTATCCTATGAATTATAAGCGTTCCTATGATAAAAATAGTAAAAGTTTGACAAAATACCAACTTGGTATTTCATGTATCCGTAAGGTAAAAATCAAAGGATTTTAGGCAAGAATTTTTTCTCCTTGTACTTGATCTTCTGACATTCTATAGATGGTGTAGAAGATTTCTATACCTTTTCTAATACACAAGAATTGGTAACTATTTGGCATATAGTTTACATCTCTTATAATAATACGGAGTGTATGTGACGGTCATGGTGGATATCGTCATTTTCCTTTTATGTCGCCGAAATTTTCTTTGAAGTTGCCGAAAAAATTATGTCCATTTTGCTAGCGGGTTTACTTTGTTTACATCACGTGATGAAAATGACTCAATTTGATTTGCTGAAATAAATTTAACGGCTAACTTTTGAAAAATGGTGTCCTCTAGCCACCAAAAAAACCCACAAAAGAACGATCTTGAAAAAAGTAAAATAAGTGGTTCAAAAAAGCATATTTAAAAAGAAAAAAGTCCAAGTGAAGAAGTAGAAAAGTGAAGTTGGAAGTGAGAAGTGGAGCTACGTGGAGCTAGAAGTAAAGTAAAGTTAGAGGTAGAAAATAAAGGCCACCAAAAAAAAGCACAGAAGAACGATCCCTTTACCTTGAAAAAAAGGAAAAAAAGTGGTTCAAAAAAGCATAGCTATATATTTAAAAAGAAAAGAAACCAAGTGAAGAAGTAGAAAAGTGAAGTGAGAAGTGGAGCTAGATGTGAAGTAAAGTTAGAAGTAGAAAACAAAGGCTAGAGTTTGAAGTGGATTTGAAGTCACAAATAGTAAGAACTTTGATATTTTTAGACGTTTGTTTGGTTTTTATGTCGCTGGAGCAAGCAGACTCGCATTTTCCAGGAAAAGCCTCAGTTTTATATTTTACCGCGTATGTAGCCATTTTTGTTTACGTTTTTTGCATAATTCATGATGCACTGGCGCGTAACTAATGTATTGTCCTAAAATTCAAAATGCTACATAAAGCTGTTAGCTGACTAACAAACGGAAAACTTTGGTTTGTTGAACTGTATTGCTTCTCTTTATATGTGTTTTACTAAGCATAAATAGCTAGCTTTAGTTTTAGCTAAGTGTTCCCAGTTTAAGTATATTTAACTGGGTGTCTTAGCTACTGTTAGCTAGCTAATGTTAGCCTCCAAGTCCACCTCCCCATCCCATGGCTAGCTCTAACCTATGACTTCTGTTGTTATTCCTCTTTTTTAATTATCTATAGCTAGCTACTATAGTTTCCAAACTTCTCTTCTTTTATGAGCACGAATTATGATGTAACAAGCTAGCTAGCTACCTACAAAATCTTTCAAAGACTTGAACTTTTGCAGGATAGTAGGATGTATTTTTATGCCCATAGAATATATATAATTTTTTTCACATTTTACCTGTGAACTTTACAAGGGGGACCACATGCACTATGACAAGTGGAACGAATTTTATAGAATTTAAAGTGTGTGTGTTAAGTTATTTTTTATTGTTTTGTTTCTGATTTTGTAATCTAATGGGTGATGACTATATGCAATGAAATGACTAAATTTTGATGTGTTTCATAACCTTTTTGTGGAAGATTGATGGGTAATGGCAATATACGACATGCTGAATGAAATTATTTTTGTTGATTTAGATGTGTTTCTCAAAAACCAATCTGTTTTACATTTTGTGTAAACTTTTGTTTGCGAACCGTATATATACAATGTTTCCAAAATAATGATCTTTTTTTATTCAAGTTTATTCTTTGCTTATTGATTTTTTGACATTTAGGTTCAAAATTGTTGGTAAAGGGCAGTACGGATCATCATACTAAAAAAGAAAATCTTTTGTGTTCTTAACCGGTTGATTTTTACATTTTGTCTAAATTTTTGTGGGAGAGAATGGTATGCAACTTAAATGACTGATTTTTGTAGATTTAAATTTGATGTGTTCTAAACTATGGCTTTTTCATATTTTTGTATAAGCTTTTAAGGGAAAGACAATATTTAAAATATGTAAAGAACTTATTTTTGTTGATTTGTGCTAACTCTTGCAGGCCAACTTTTTGACATTTCCGAATAAAATACTGAGAGTTTTCAACATAATCACTTATAAGATGTACATATTTGAGATACGTTATTTCTGACATTGTTATTATCCATGTTGTGACTGTTTTTTTTTGTATATGCACTGCTGACGTCAGCAAAACATCTAAAGCAACCTATTTTTTAATGGCCTTTTGCCTAAGTGGATTTTTCCACGGGCCTTATCGACTAGTTTAGAATAATAGAATTAAGTATTTTAACTCTACAGCGCTTGTTTATTTTTATTTATTTTTCCTATTCATGTTTTTCTCGAAATGATGGTAGGATATGTAAAATAAATTAAATTGCGAGTTGGGTTATGAAAAAAAATATTATAAGAAAGAGAAATGAAACACGAATTGTTTTTCAGCATTTCCCCATTTTGCATAATTGTGTAAACAACTTATTACAGAGTCGGAATAGCCATAAAACTTTACAAAAATTTGGTTTGGCAGGTAAATTTAAATGTTTTTTGCATTCAAAAGCACTTTTTCGTTTTTGAGCTAAAATTTAACAAGTTTAAAAAGTTTATATTGTTGCTTTTAGACCATACGATTTTTTACTTTTTTGTTTTGTTGTATTTTGTTCAATATCATTTTTCTCTAAAACTTTGGCAATTTAAATTGGCAACTGATTCCTAAGTACTTACTTTAATGGTAAAGTGTGAAAATTATAGATTTAACTTACACGGCCGATAAAAGAAAAAGCCGCTTTCACATATGCCAAGGTGCTACTCGACACATTTACTCAAGCAACGCGAGTGACAGCGAGTTTGAAATTGCCTTTAGACTATAATTAAAAATAAAGTAACGTCGAACCAATCACGTTGTGCGCCATAATAGCATGAATATAGTCCTAAATATTTTGAGACTGGAAACATTTAAAAAAGAGATTTTTTGTTTTGGGGGAGTTGTGCTGTTTCAGTGAAAGAATATCAAGAAACAATTTGAAACTATTTTTGTAAGGAAAAATGAGCGCGGTAATTCCTGGGTTTTCTCAAATAATTCTTTGTCACAGATCGCACAAATAATTCCGCACTAAATTATCTTTCACCGCCAACTACTAAAGAGACATGATAAAGGGACACCCTACATTGTTTTGATGTGGTATCCTTAGTTTCATACTATTTACGCTATTAAAGAAACAATGTATAAGGTATACTACATGCCAAATCCTTGAATTTATAGATTTTTTATAAATTTGATGCCGCATTAGGAAATCGACAAAAAGCCAATATAGGAAATCCAACCCCCGCGGAAAGAAAATTCTTGTTTAATACAAAGCGCAACAACTTCTCCACAGACAAACTTCTCACGTTAAAATATATAAAAACAGTTATGGTCTGTACCACTTTCGCCTTTGCAATACCGGCATTATCCCTTTTTCAACACAAAATAAGGTTTTAAGAAACATAAAGCCAAGCATAAAATGGTATACAACCGTTTACTTAGGAAAGAATTATAAGATTAAAACAAAACACACACAACCTAAATGCTGTAACTTTCTTACATTTGGTTGAGTCTGGATGGAGTTTCTTAAAATTTGATAATTTGAGCCTCAAGCGTTTGGACTATGGTTTTGATATATATGAACAACATTTGCTAGCTATGCTCGTACTTATTTTTTCTGTTGTACATTAGCTATATGTATATATAAAAGTTGGAGATTTCTAAAAATTTGGTCTTTCTGAGCCTAAGGTTTCTTATAAAAACAAACATGTATATAATCGTTTACAAAAAATGAAGGTGACCGATTAATTAGCCGATACAAAGCGAATATAGCTACGATTAATTTAATTAAACGGTATTAACCTTTTTTATGTTTGTTCATATATATTTGCTTAATTGCCGTACTTAATGCCTTTGCCTTGGCAACCTCTCCGCAACACTTTCTATATTGATTACTTCTTCGCTTGAGATACCTACACTGCAGGAATTCAACATCGATATTTTCAAGGTTCATTTTAGTTGTGATAATTCTTAAGCCACATACCCTTAAAATTACTTTAATGCTTACCTCCCATCTGAAAACAAGGTGATTTCATATGAAAGAGCTTGGAAGTTGTCTAGGAATATTTTTATTTTTTTGTCAAGATAGATTTTTTAATCTGTTTTTATTTTATTTTAGCTGATGATGATTTATGTTGAATCGAAATATATTCTGAAATTAATATAATACGTACTAGTTATTGCACAGTGCCGAGAAAAACATCGGCAATATTTTTTGAGTGTTTTTATGTTCTTGTTACATATTTCACGACTCTTTAGCCGTGTGAAATATACGAGAACATAAAAAACGAAGAAAATATCAGCCGATATTTTTCGAGAGCATGTGCGATAATCATTGTGAAGCCAAATAACACAGAACTTCATCGTCGTGCTATTATATTATTCTTTCGACTTGACTGATATAATTCAATTGTTTTGCATACCCGGTGGAGAGCGCGTGCTCTATGATTAATGACTATTTAATGACTGTTGAAACAAAAGAAAATTTTCGAATCATAAAATGTATATTTGTGAAAATAAATTTACCGACAAGTTTTCGTTTTTAAGAACATAATAGGCTTGTCCTACGAATTTTCAACCAATCAAGGAAACAATATAAGCTTTTTGCACGCTAAATCAGCCAATCAAAGGAAGAATATAAGCTTTTTGCACTCTGTATAAGTAAAAATTGCACCCGTTTCTCGGTTAAAAAACAAAATACAGCATATATTTCGTGCAGATTAGCCAATCAAGTTGAGAGAAAAACTCAAAGTATATGATAAATTGTTGTATAATTATTTACATGAAATATTAACCTTAATGTTTTTATCGCTCTAAAGTCTAATCTAATGATCACATGAGTATGAAATATTCTTAACCTGTTTATTTTATTAATTCAAACATCTAAGATACCTTTTGCTACCTGTCAAATCCTCTTAAAGTTTTAAATAATTTTGCGAATACTTCTAAACATATTATTAATTTATGATATTATTAATTTAAGTCAATATTCCGATGCATAATTCGCGGATCAAATTTTTTACATTTACATTTCAACCCCGACCCCGGGTTCTTTGTCTCTTATAACGGAATGGCAAAAAGAGAAAAAAGCCCTAGGATCGAGGTTGCTCACAATCTGCATTATTTTATAAGCAGATTGTTTATAACCACTGAAACAAAACGTCAAAAAAAATTATAAAATAAAAATGAAAAATGTCTTCAAAAATCAAAGGTGTTTAACAACCGTTACGTAAAAAGCGAAATACGCTAAAACTATATACTTGCTTTGCTATTCCAGAAGTACACTAGGGAAAAATAAGGATACCAAACATTAAAAAAAAATCCAACATTTTTCGTTAAGTTATGCAAAATCAGCTATTTAGTCTATATTGCATACGGCAATCCTTCCAAAGTTATACTCAAAATCTAAGAAATTAATAGTTCACAACACATAAAAGAAAAATATAACAAACTTGAATCATTTGGTATATTATATATCTACTGAAATATTTCAATCCAAAATATTAAAAGAACAGTTTGCCTTACAGACCTAAACCTTTAATCAAGAAAATCACGCATAAAATCAAAGAAGATAACAATGCAGTGTTTTCGAATTTAAGAATCGAATATACAGTAGACTCCCGGTTATTCAAACCTGCACTTATTCGAAATTCTCGGTTATTCGAAGCGATTTTCATTCCCCTTGAATTTTCTAACTCGTTTTAGAGTAAATCTCTCTCAGTTATTCAAACTTCAGTTATTCGAAAATTCGTTTATTCGAAGTGGTTTTCTAACCCCCTTGGCTCAATATTCTCTCAGTTATTCAAAATTCTGGACAATAGCTGGAGTAAAAGTGAGAATTTTCAACTTCAAACACTTTTTATAAAAGAAAAATAGTCTTTATTCCTAAAAATAAAACTATGTACAAAGCAATTTTTTTAAAAGTTGAATGCTTTCACCATTTCCAGAAAATTCAAGCAAACAAGGGATATTTATCGCCTTACCTGTGACTTTCACAAAACAACTATTCAATGGATCTGATCTTAGGAAGTAAAATATATTTTTCAGTTATTCGAAATTTCGGTTATTCGAAGTAAATTCCTATCCCCTGTAAGGCTTCGAATAACCGGGAGTCTACTGTATTTCAAACTATCGTAACGTAACAGATGTAAACATTGATTTAAGTTTAGGTTTTAGGTTTAGGTTTATTATAACGACATCAGCACCGAGTCACACAGTCTGTAGTTTTTAAAACAGTAACAACGGAAAAATTACTTTTTACAGTTTGTAAAAATTCTTCTCTATGATACACACGCTGTGTGTTTTCGTTTTAGCGTTGATGTTCTTAACCTTTTTGACAAATGCTATTCTTATTATTCTCAATATGTTCTTAGCATGACTATGGCCTGAAAATATGCAATGCCTTAATAAAATAAATCCTGCTATAAGTTACTATAGCTAGCTAATGGCAATTTCTACATGTAACGGCCCATTGCTTGGACATTTCAGTTCGTTCGATATACAATAAAAAAAAGTAAACTTCTAATCAATTTTGTGCGTCATACAAATGTTCATATTTAAAACAAACTATCAAGCTTAGACGTATTCTGAGGATATTCTAAACTTCTGACCCATTTTTCAGAGTATATTCTTACAAAATAAGTGCTTAAAGAAAATATTTTCCGGCTCAAAACGCAACAACAAACTTAATATTTAAGGAAAAAAAGAGCTCTGAAAGAAACGGCTTAAAAATCGTTATACACCCAAATTCATTTCTCTATCAAAAAATTTAAACAACACACACCTGCTTTTCTTTCACTTTCTCAGTAGGTCGCTAGATTGGGTTCTCTGAATAAAAGTCCAATCAGTTTTTTACTTCGATTACTAAATTACACTTCATCCCAAAGAGAACGAATTGGAAATGTATAACTAAAATTGTCTGATGCACTTCCAATAAATTCTTTTTGTGATGTTATATCATCGTACGTTTTTCTTCGTTTTAAAAAATCTTTCTGACAACACTTCGTTCGACAACAACAGTTTGTTTTGTTACATTTTAGATTCGAATTGCATTCCTATTCGAATGCGATAAAACCTCGGTCCAAGAACACAAAAATGGATTATATAGAAAAACATATAAGCTTTAAGCTAACCTCACGATGAGTAAACAGTGGCATGCCTTGTTTGAAATTTTTTTAGGATTACTTTGAAGAAAAGAGACAACCTTCTTCGCTTCGGTTTCCTTTTTCAGTTGAAAAAAACAACTTGTTTCCGTGAGATACGGCGCGCACATTGTAAACCGGGGTTAAAATTAAATTATTCTATCTATAACGACCCCGTGGTGCTTTTAAAACAAACAAGAAAACCTGTCGGTTTGAACACACAATCCAATCCTAATAAATCAATTAGAATATGGTTAAAATATGCCTATGCAAGAAAGTGGGACGGCTTAAACACTCACAACTGCCAGAAGGCTATTCGGACCTTCTGTCAGTTGAAACAAGAAGGTTTCCAACTATCTACGCTTTTGTGGAAATGTTCTATTATAAGGGGTAGCAGCAGTACTTGTATATAGAGGGTGATGTCGATTAAAAAAACACTGTATATACAGAACTTTTACTATGAAAAAATATCAGTAATATTTTTTAATTATTTTCTTTTAATAAATTGTTTTCAAAAACCATGAATAACAAAAGAATACACAATTAACTATATATATAAGTATATATATAATAAAAACAAAGATACAACACTGGGTATGCGAAAAATTGATTCCTGTAAAACCCAATAGACAAGTCCTGTTTGCACATCATATTACTGCAATTTTAAGTACAAAATTTGCAAATGAGAAAAAAATATCACTTATGAAAGACAAGGAATTTATAAAAAGTAGCAGCTTGGATGTGATTCTCAAAAATCTTCACAAACATATCGGAATAGAAGTAACATCAGGAAAAAAAGTACAGGTACTTCGAACTTCAATCCTCAAAAATTGTGTTATTTAATACAACAATAAACGTTAAGACTGAGAAAATGGAGCTGACAGCTATTCTCATAAATCTCTATAACAATATTATGTAAATAATTAACATATATACATAAAATATATTAGGCAACCACATTGTTTTCCTTTCTTATATTTATTGCATTTTTTGAAAGTGAAAAAAATATATGTCCTCTACCATCCTTTTATTACTCCAGCGATTATATGGTGACTCATCTCGCCACATAACTTCATGGTTTTTAACGAGGGTACCGATAAGCCGCAAACGCCCGCATATATAAGGGCGAGCTCGGGCGACTTCTCGAATTAAATTGACGGTTGTCCGCCGAAACCGCCCGCACTTTCCCGAACACGCCCGGAGCATTCCCGAAATCCAACACCTTGTAACATAAACATGGCGGACGACAGTTGAAAGCATGCGCTTGAAGAGAAAGGAGTTAATAGAGTTATGTATAAGTTATTTATCAAGTAAATCCTATTAAAAACCATCAAAAACAGTTATTTTAAGCACTTCGCTACCACATATTAAGTTCATTTTAATTTTTATACTATTTTAAATAATTTGTCGTGAATCATTGAGTGTTTTTGTGGTGAATCTTTTTTTTTTGTTCGGGCATTGTTCGGCTCTATGTGGGTTTTTTCAGGCGAAAACCTGAATTTTTTTCAAAACGCCGAACTCGCCAGAAAACGCCCGCACTTTTCACGGTGTATGCGGCTTATCGGCACCCTCGTGGTTTTTATTCCATAAAATAACTTTGCAAAAATGCAGGTACACAAAGTGGAAATTTTTCCCGGTTGAACAAAAGATGAATTAGCTAAAACGTCCTAATTTCGTGATTTACGTCTTAATTCTGTGATGTGTTTTTTTCCAAATTTGAGATACGCTAGGCTAATATACATACTAAATAATATAAAAGCTCCTACGCAGCTTATTTCTCTTCGATTTGAAAAATCTCAACAACATAACAAATGCAAAATTCTGGACTTCATTGGCGATAAATTTGTGATGTAACCAATGATGTTGTGGTCTATAATAAAGTGAAACCTTGTGTTTACAATTATATTTGATTGATGTCAAGACTTTTGGGGTGAAGAATCATCTGAAATGACAAATTTCAAGATGATCGTATCATCATAAGGGAGATACAAAATCATTAGCAACACTGGTAAAAACTTTAGAAATAGAATAAAATGGAATAAAAAGCAGAATCAAAGTCTGCAGAATGAATTTCCAAAATGCACATAATTTAGCTATAGCTAGCTAGCTATAAGTTCCTTAAGAAGAAGAAGAAGAAGAAGAAGAAGAAGAAGAAGAAGAAGAAGAAGAAGAAAAAGAAGAAGAAGTATTTATTCTACAGAAATAGCATAACAATTGATGCAATCAATATGTTTTAAGCTCTAAAATGATTTTAAATCAATGTAAAACCATAGTTGAGAGACTAAGATAAGAACTAAATACATACATTAAAATCCACGACAAGTAACCAGTAACCATCCAACATCCAACACATGTGAGATAAGACTCATAATGGCAGAAAAAATCAGTCAAACGTTTGTACGGAAAGCGAAATATGCGCCTTTTGCACAAAAATGAATAAACGGCGCGATATTAAACAACTTTTCGTTCCTGAAGTTTCGTTTCCAAACACTAACCACCTAAGGTGTGAGTCGGTAACTTGTACAGGAATATGAAATACGTTTATCTTAAGCTAGACTTAACTACACTATAATAAATACAACATTATGAGCACTAGATCTTAAGACATTCTTTTAAAAATCAATGTCAACCCGCTTTATAAATAAAAAATTTACCGCCTCGGCTAGTTTCTCATGTAATCTCGCACATGAATTGGCTCCGCGTTAAATATTCACCAATGTGTTCATTTTTTATTCCGAGACGAAGAAAGGCTAAACCAAACACACATTCCTGCGGATTGTGTGAAAAAACAAGAAATAAAAACATTTGAAAAATAAATAAATTATTTTTAATAAAATAAAAAAACAGAGTTTTATTTTTTAAAGTAATAAGAAAAAAGAATAAAATGTTTAAATAATAACCCCCTGATTTGCATTTTTTAACTTAGTAAATTTTAGCGTAATGCCACGCTTTGGGGACACAATGCATGAGAATTAAAAAAATGACCCGTATATTTTTGTCCTTGGCCTCACCGTGCGCACACACAAGGCGTATTAACATGTAGATTAGTAACTCATTCTCTTCTGCTTTTTTAATTCTTTAAACACATAGGGGATCAAATTTGAGATTTTTTTGTTTTTGAATTGTTTAGCATTGCTTAACTACCCAAACAGTAACGTATAACGTGTAACTCATTTTCTATTAAAATGCTTGTCGCACTAAACATTTAAGCTCGATAATTCGTATTCCACACACAAATCGAATCAATTTACTCTCATACAGTATTTTTAAGGATCTTCTTTTGTTGGTGGGACATTCTGCTCTTTCAAGAAAGCAAATATTTACATAACCTTTAGTTGTAACAACTTTATGAACAATATATTGCGCTTGGTAGTGTATTGGGAAATAAAATTTTTCGTAATAATATTGTTCCAACTTATCTGGAAGAGTGTCACTATTAATGATCTGCTTTAGAAATCAGTAACATAGGCGTATATATTATTGAGATCAGTCTATACTGGCGGAGGGAAAAGTACATTTTAACAGCAGGGCTAACACAGCGTTGGATTCAAGGAAACTAGAAACATAATTTTTAGTTCCTTTTTTGTCCTTATGTTGTATTTTAGTTCTACACGTAAAAACCGATTTTCCTGTAATAATTGCTTCTCTGTACAACGACTGTAGCAAGCCTTTTGTTTGTTTATTTCTTGGCTCTACACGTTTTTCAAAATTCTACACAAAAAATCATCGCGTTGACATCACAGTAATTGAAGAAGAGGGGTACTGCAAAATGACTTGCAGAAGCAATTTTTTTAATTCTTCTTAAGAAACAGATTTGTAGAACTGATTTTAAATCTTGCGGACTAAAAGAACACGGAATATGTCTTGCAAATGAGTTGTGCCAAAATTCGTTTACTAAAACCGTATTTTGACAATTCGGGTGCAAATACACGGTTATAATTCCCACAAATCGAACTCTATACATAAATTTCCCTTGAAAACTTGCTAAATTGCATCATTTTAGCAGTCTCATGGGGTAAAATACTTTTTCCAAGTCAACCTACAAGGAAAAACGTAAAAATTGAAGGAAACTTTATGTTTTTCTGTTAACAAAATAAATTTTTCATTAAATAACATCAAAATTTTCTTGTCTCTCAACTTGAGGACATTAGAGAATGTTTTAATGAATTCGCAGCACATATATTTGTGTTTGCATTTAGCTGTTAAAGTGAGAACGAGAAAGAAAAACACAACTCTTGATAGATCCAAGCAGCGGAAAAAGGCGAAAAAATCTCAATTTTATTTAAGTAAGGGATACCAACATTCTTAGTAATAAGGGAAAAATAAGTTATAAAATATTTCATCTAGACCTTATCTAGAACAACAGTTACTTATAACAAAACAATGGGGGTAAAACTGCAATACCCAAAAATAGTGTCGATGTTGCTTGGACAAACAATCACAATCAAACAATGTGCGCAGAAAGGGCATAATATAAACAACATTTCAATTTAACATATTCTTTACATTTTTTCTATACATTTTTAACTGCCTTTATGGCAGGAGTCAAAAAATCAATTACATTATTTCTATACACTTTTTTCAATATTGCAGAGCATTTATTCTTTTGCAACGCAATGTGAAAAAGGTTTTGTTTGCAAGATTTATCATGCACAGAAAACATTGGTATAAAAACTGATATAAAAGAAACACTTCCCTTAACTTAGAGCCCATGTAAAAAAGCTAGAATGTGGAAAAAGAATTAAAATTGAATAATTTCAGTTATGGATTTAAAGAAAGGGAAGAAAGACTTATTTCTAGAATCATTTGTAGAAGTGAATTCGATTAAAAAAGGGGGAATAAATTATTAAAAGAAGACTAAAATTTCAAGTGTATTTTTATGCTTCTCCTATCCTGTTAACTCGCAGCAATTTCCAATGCAAAAACCATGCTGCAAGAAACACCATAAACAAGCATCTGTAATAATTCCATGTATGTTGGGATCATATACAAAGTTCCCAAAGCAAGTACAACATGTTTGACAAGGTACAGTACTTGCACAACCAGAACTGTCACTTTGTAGTATAAAAGAATCAGATTGAGCATTAGTTGATTTATTGCTGGATTGTATCTCATCATCGTAATTTGTTTGAAGTTTCTTTTTCAAAAGTGAATTTTCTTTTTCTAAATCCACAGTTTGTTTTCTCCAAGTCTTAATTTCTTTCGCAATTCTAAGGGTGTACTTTATGAGTGGTATGATAGCTTCATCAGGAGATATGAAACCAAGTTTCTTGAATAATTCCCCAACCGTCTGGTTTGTGGTTATGTTGAATGGAACTTGATAAGGTACTGCTACTTGTGGCATGCCATTTACGGCAATGCTGAACAAAAGGAATGTCTATAAAATAAAATTAATACTCATTAACTCGACAACACATCGAATATGTTTTAAGTAACAAAATTCATGTAAAAAGAGAGTTTCTGGTTTATCAAAATATTTTCAGTCCTAGTAAATACATCTTGATTTAAGAAAGTATCTTCATACCGTAATATTATTTATTACATAGCCAAAGGGAAGAGATTAATATTATTTGAAAGCAGTGAATAAATCTCTTATAAGAATGCGCTAATTCTGTCTGTTTATTGCGAGAAAAATCGAATTTATTGTTTAAAAGTTTCCACAACGCCGGCTTGTTATTGTGAAAGAAACAATGGGCAATCTTTTCTGCATTTCTTTTGCCTGTTTTATTCTATTTTTTTATGAAGCATCCGTCTCAATTTATCGTCAGGGTTGTATACAAGAGAGAATTCAAACAACGAAATGTCTTTTTTATTTAACACAAGTTTAACAACTTTACAACCTTTTTACGGAATAGAACATGAATTTTACAATTTATTTTGTTAATTTTTTTTTCTTTCCAGATTTCGCACTAACCAATTAGATATTCTATACTTCAATGCCTTTAAGTGGGCTTTCCATAAGCCACGCAAGTTACAGAAAAATAAATCACTATTTTCAGCAATGAAATCCTGGATAATTGTAAATTTACTGATTAATTTATCAAGATGAGACGACTTTTATTTAAATATGCCAACTCGAAATGGTTTAATTAAAAGAAATATGGCAAAAAGCAAAATATGTTTCTTAACTTGAAAATAGTTTACAATACGGAAAGTCTGCAAAATCTTTGTATGCAGTATAAGTTAAACAAGAGGCCTTTATATTTTATACAGTCTTCCCTTGCAGCAAGAATAAACCTGTTGTGAATCAGAGTAACATTTCTTGGTAAGCGTGAACTTTTTTATTATAATTTGTTTTTTTCCATTTTAAGCATTGAATTATTATTTATTTTATAGTACAATGGCTACTTATACTTTCGATGTGAATTAAAATTTCCCAAAAATTAAAATAAAAAACAATATTTTCCATTGTTTACAGGGAAGAAATTAATTAATTATCTCTTATAATAATACGGAGAGTGTGTCCGTCTGTCTGTGACAGGCAAAGTGGATATGTTCATTTTCCTTTGATGTAGCCGAAATTTCCTTTGAAGTCTCCGAAAAAGTTATATCCATTTTGCCAGCGGGTTTACTTTGTTTACATCACGTGATCTAAATGAAGCAACTTGATTTGCTGAAAAAATTTTAACGGCTAACTCCCGAAAAATGGTAACCCTCGACGCAAAAGCAACAACAAGAAAACAGTCCCTTCGTCTTGAAAAAGTGCAAAAAGTAATTCAGATAAAGAAAAGTCCAAGAAATAAAGTGAGAAGTGGTAGCTAGAGCTAGAAGTAAAGTTAGGAGAAGAAAATAGAAGCTAGAGGTTGAAGTGGATTTGAAATCACAAATAGTAAGAACTTTGATGTTTTTAGACGTTTAGTTTTTATGTCACCGGAGCAAGCAGACTCGCATTTTCCAAGAAAAACCTCAAATTCTTGAAGTTTTATATTTTAGCGCTTTTTTAAAAACAAACCTAGACACCATATTTGTTTATGTTTTTGTTGCATAATTAATGTATCCCCTGGTGCGTAACTAATGTGTTTGTCCTAAAATTCAAAATACTACATAAAGCTGTTAGCTGACTAACAAACGGAAAACTTTGGTTAGTTGAACTTACTGATCACTGTAATGTTATTATTTTTACATTACTATTGTTTGTCTTTATATGTGTTTTACTAAGCATAAATAGCTAGCTTTAGTTTTAGCTAAGTGTTCCCATGTTTAAGTGTATTTAACTGGGGGTCTTAGCTACTGTTAGCTTAGCTAATGTTGTCCTCCAATGCCTGCTCCTCATCCCATCCATGGCTAGCTCTAACGTATGACTTATATTGTTATTCCTCTTTTTTAATTATCTATAGCTAGCTACCTTAGTTTCCAAACTTCTTTTCTTTTATGAGCACGAATTATGATGTAACAAGCTACTAGCTAGCTACCTAGCTACCTACAAAATCTTTAAAGACTTGAACTTTTGCAGATGTATATATTTTATATTTCTTTTCGCATTTCCTGTAAACTTTACAAAGGGACCACGTGCAATATGACAAGTGGAATATTTTTTTTCCAGAATTTAAAGCGTGTGTGTTAAGTTATTTTTTATTGTTTTGTTTCTGACATCCTGTTTTACTTTCGTCAGCCTACATGTAAAATGCCAGGTTATTTTTACAGGGGGGTGTAGACATTTGATTGGAAATTTACATGGGTTTTTGACTTTATTTTAATTTATGAGAGGATGGTCGTTCGGTTCGGGAAGGTTGTTCGTGTTTTTGTTTATGTTGCAAACTGCTGTTTTTTAAAATTTTCTGTAAACTTTTGTGGGAAAAAGACCACATGCAATATACTGAAAGCACAAATTTTGTAGAATTGACCTCCACTAAAGGCTGTTGTGCAAGCTAATGGCTTTTTCATAGTTCGTATTATAAACTTTTGTTGGGGAGAACTAAACTGTATGTGATGTCATTTTTGCTGGAAGAAAATTCCATGGTTTCACGTTTTTATTAAGAATTTTATAATTGTGGTAATATATAACTGTGTTTGGTGATGATGAAAAAACTTTTTTGTTTTTTATATTTTATGAAATGCCTGATTTTTCTATAATTTGATGTGTTTCATAACCTTTTTGTGGAAGATTTATGGGCAATAGCAATATAGAACATGCTAAATGAACTGATTTTTGTTGATTTGGATGTGCTTCTCAAAAACCGATCTGTTTTACATTTTGTGTTAACTTTTGTGAGGACGGACCGTATATACACTCTGTTTTCCAAAAATAATATTTTTGTTGATTCAAATTTACTCCTTATTTATTTTTGACGTTCACGTTTAAAATGGTTGGTAAAGGTAACTACAGATCATCATACTAAGGAAAATTTTTTATGTTCTTAACCTGTTAATTTTTACAATTTGTGTATATTTTTGGGAAACAGGATAGTATGTAATCGAATAAATGATTTTCCAGATATAAATTTGATGTTTTTTGACACTTCTGATTGAAATATTAAAGGTTTTCAACGAAGTAAATATTTGAGATGTGTTATTTCTGACTTTATTATTATTGTTAGTGTTGTACTTGATTCTATACATTATTTTGATTAGTGTTTCAAGCTCTACACATAATCTTTGTTATTCAAGTTTATTCTTTGCTCATTGATTTTTTGACATTTAGGTTCAAAATTGTTGGTAAAGGGCAGTATGGTTCATCAAACTAAAAAAGAAAATTTTTTGTGTTCTTAACTGGTTGATTTTTACATTTTGTGTAAATTTTTGTGGGAGAGGATGGTATGCAACTGAAATGACTGATTTTTGTAGATTTAAATTTGATGTTTTCCAAACTATGGCTTTTTCATATTTTTGTATAAGCTTTTAAGGGAAAGACAATATTTAAAATGTGTAAAGAACTTATATTTCTTGATTTGTGCTAACTCTTGCAGGCCTCCTTTTTGACATTTCAGAATAAAATACTGAGGGTTTTCAACATAATCACTTATAAGATGTACATATTTGAGATGCGTTATTTCTGACATTGTTATTATCTGTGTTGTGACTGTCGGTGTTGTAACTGTCGGTGTTCTTACTGTCGGTTTTGTGAGTATTGGTGTTGTGAGTGTCGCTGTTGTGAGTGTCGTTGTTGTAACTTCTTATCAACTAGATTTTACACCTTGCAAGCTGTTCTTTTTTATTTTGTGTAAGATTTGTGTGGAGGATTTAATGCGATTTGACATTTGACATTTTGTGTAAGATTTTAAGAACATTTTTATTTGTATATGCACTACTGACGTCAGCAAAACATCTAAAGCAACCTATTTTTCATTGGCCTTTTGCCTAAGTGGATTTTTCCACGGGCCTTATCGACTAGTTAATTAATGAAAGTCAAGTCGTCACAGAATAGGTATAGATTAGCGAAAATATCCGTTAGGGAAAATAAGTAAAATTTTAAACCATGGAGGTAGAAACATTTTAAAACCTATTAGAGAAACATTGAGAAACATTTTAAACCCTATTAGCTATGCCTTTTTGGACCCCACTTCCTAAAGATCCCAGGATTCGTAAATATTTGTAGCATGAAACTTAGTACATAAAACTTAAATCTAATTTGAAAGATTTGAAAGGGAAAATAATTGGTATTTTGGTCAGGTGACTGATCTATGGTGTCATTTTATTACAAAGGGTGTACCATTTCCTTGTAATTTAGCTGTATTCTTCTCTGTGTTCAAATGAGTATTGTTTTGTCAGAATTATTTGCTTGAGTTGTAAGTGTTTTCAAATTGGTGTAATCAATAAGGATTGCCAATAGTAGTACATATCTTTAAGTTTTATGATTGGGAGAAAGTGGGTTTTGTTCTTTACTAATTTTGGGAAATTTTCGGCGGTTTCCAGTAGTTGCAAGAGACCCCAAGCAATATATTGGCAATATTATTCTAATAATCTAGCGCAGATGACCATGCCTCTTTGATAAAGATGTAAGAAGACAAAAACAAAGATTTTAATCCAGGAGAATTTAATAGTAATCAGTATCTATAAAACCTAGAAAATCTGGTCCGTATATTACACATATTCGGGTCCGCAAAATGAACTCTAGTAAACTATGTCTACAAGAAATACATTTTATAAAATAAATATTTGGGTTTAAAACGCTAATAGAAAAGTTTTCTGATAATACACCCGCCCCTGTCAGTGAAATAGCTACAGCCGAAATGTTTTAGAAATTTTTTTTCACTATAAAAAATCATAGACCATTTTAGGATACAAAAATCAAAACCTTTCGATGACGTAGCGGAAAGTTATTAAAACACCAGGAGATAACCAAACCGTGGCAAAGAATATTAAACCATATGTCTAAACGAAACAATATTGATTGACATTATACTTCCTATTATTTAAGAATGTCAATGAGAATAATTTCTCCCATAATTTCTGTTGCTATCTGCTAATGACGTAAAACACGTTATCTGCTAGGCCTTTATATTGACGATATAGCTTTTAATAGCTTTTAATAGCTTTATATGTTTTAATGACATCATTACATAACACTTAAAATATTATGATTTATCTTAACGCTCAAAAATACAATTAATATTCCACACTTCATGAATTATGATTTATCATCTAACCTACCAAGGACCAACCACATAGTTGAAGTTTTAAGTGAGGTACCGCAACATAAGTGAGATATTGCATCATGAGTGAGATACTGCATCATAAGTGAGATGTTGCATCATAAGTGAGATACTGCATCGTAAATGATAATCTGCATCAAAATTAATGCATCACTTACTTACTTGCTGCATCGTAAAGTAAAAGCTTTGATACAGAGAAATAGTAATTATCGCGATTGTAAAGAAAGTAATGATGACGTAGGAAATATACTGTGCATGTTTTTCTCTAGAGAAAGATGCAGTACTCCTATTTCATTTAGTGACAACTTTAAAATGTTCACCAATGAGATTGCTGCATGAAATATTTTTATCTATAGCTACACTCTAATGATCTGTCGACGATACTTACGAGTAAAAATGCTCTTAAAAACTTTAAAAGGAGCATTTTCATTACTTTCTTACGATGATACATTTTGCTTATTATCTCCGATTAAAAAATATTTTTATTAGTTTTACTTAGCCGGAAATTGGCAATTGACATAAGAACCATACTGGACCACAACAAAAAGGTTTTATGTCACAACCACATGTTGTTGCAATTTCGTGCCCGCACATGGGGTGCAAATTACGTGCAACCCAACATGCGATGACCTGTGTGTTTTTTACAATGTGATGATGAAATTATATTTTCTAAATTTCACTACCTTAACCTTTGGACAGACCGCCTTATTAGTAAAGTCTGATCTCGTTTACAAACGTCCTGGATGCTGTCAGATAAAAATTTAATATATAATCCAAACTTTAATATTAAGCAAACGTGACGTTATTTTTACCAACTCCATGAATCAAGAGCATTCTTTTTGCTATATGATATTATATAACGTAGCCCTTCAAAATGATTGAAATAAAATGTGTCGCGCAAGCTACATCTGCAATTATAAGCTTATGTCACCTAGTTGGTGATAAAAGAAACGTCGATAAAAATGTTTAGTCGGTTGTCACATGCATAAATTTTAGTCAACTTTTACCAATTAGATTTCACCAACAACCAACTAATTTTTGGGAAATTATGGAAAACATTTCCTTTTTAAAATCAAACATTACTGGAACTAATAATTCTCCTGATAATTTTAACACAAAAAATACATTTCCTCTTATTTTACAGCATTTTTAGTTCTCGATACACTAGAATGTAAAGCAATAATCATTAAAGCAACTTTATAGGCAAACGCTCGGTAAAAAAAGGTGATAAAAATTATTGATTAATAAAAATTATTAGTCAGTAAGCAAATAATTAGTCACTTCTTAACGACTTTTCATACCAATCAGGTATTAAAGGAAAAAAGACATTGGGTTCTCAAAAAAAATAAAAAATAGAAAAGATTCTAAACAAGAGTGTATTATGCCTTATGTGAAAGCACTCACGCAATACAAAAATAGCAAAAAAATGATAAATTATATTGATATTTTGTTCTCAAAATCGGAAACTTGCAAAATTTACCTATAAAAATAGGTCTTTTGCAACTCTTCAGAGCTAGGAGAGAATTAACCTTCTTTCCTGTCGCAGGATAGTGATGACGAAGAAGGCACTTTGTTTGGAAAAATAAACATAGTGGCTGCTTATTAGGGAAAAAACTACAGTTTAGCTACAGTTTCTGATTTAATTGTGTCACATAAAAAAAGTATTGTTAAAGAAGTTTTTTTTTTCACTTAGTGTTTGAATAACTTGGAAACTAAAGATTCATAGTTAACACCGTGTATCGTTGGTGAAACACTTCCGAAACAAGTTTGAAGAACAGATGTTTTCTTTTGAGTATATGTAAGTTGGTTATATAAAAAATCTTGAATATACTCATTTGAAGGTCAAAATATCAATATTTTTTAAAGTTTTTCATTACGTTTATCCGCGATTGTAGCTAGGTCGCAAATTGTTGTAATGTTTAACGATGAAGATCACAGAATTATCAGATGGTTTTAGACATCAATGCTTGACAAGGGTAGAAGCTATTGTCTAAAAGATGATATTGATAATATTAATGAAAGCCTTGCATAGAAGGGTTGTAACGTTTATGTTTTGACTGGATTCTCGCGCATGTCTTAAAAAAATATAAAAAATCAATTGGCAGTAATATGCAGATGTTACGTAAAGAAAGTCCAATTAAAAAAATATATTTCAATTTAACGATTAAAAGATGCCACACTCGAAAAAAAAGTTTGAAATCGGCTGGTTTACGGCTTACCGCATGAATTATTTTGCCTACCGAATTGCGCAAAGGGACTATAAACAACACAGGGTCACGATGTTACTCGTCCATTACGCCGTCCTTGTTTAAAACTCTTTGAACATGTTTCTTAGCCATCTGTCCAACTTGTAGACAGAGTACGCTATACCAAGCAGGTTTAGAAAGCGAAGGAGGTACATCCAAGCGATGTCTATTTAAATTGTATTCAAATTTCTTTTGTTTACGCGCTTCTTCGAAACCCATGCGTTGCGCTGCTTTTCCTGTATTTTTACATGCCGAGGGTGAGAGGAGTCTTTTGACGACAAAGCAGAACTTTGAAAAAAAATTATTAAGAACTATACCGAGGATAAAGAAAACAGGTGGCTCTGTTAAAGTATAAAAATTATTGCTGGTATAGCTTATTTCCCTACTTTTAATCCAGCTGGTGTTTGGAGCATGACCCAGCTGGTGTTTGGAGCATGCATTGTGTAAATTCTTTCACTGAGATATGACATAATTTTATATCTTGTAGATATTTGTGTATGTTCCCTCCTAGCACAGTGTTAAAAAACTCTTAAAAAATATCACTGCAGGAGGGGTTGCGTAAGTACATATTTTTAACTCCAAAGTTAATGAATTTCCGGTATAGAATCGGTGTTCGGTCGCTATTGTTTCTTTCATAGAACAAAAGGAAATATTAGTAATTTGCGTTTCTCGTTGGGTGATGATTTACTTTTATTTCTTTATGTTCTTATTTTCTGAGATTGTTTTTTCATTCGCGCTAGCGTGATGATTTGGTTTCAGCTCAGGCTCATAGTCAATTCGACGTTTTTCAAGGTGGTTTAAAACAATTACTTTTATACGCATTGTATTCACAAAGTGCGGAAAAAATGTGGAAATTGATCTCTTATTTTTACGCCATAAAGTATTCATGATAATAAAATATAATATAAGTTTATTTTTACACAAAATCGTTTCTTCTTCAAGATGGTTAATATGCACGGCATTTTCTTGTTATCTTCAATTTCCCCTAATTTCCCAAAAATACCCCTCGTATACGGTTGATTTTACTTATTTTCTGCATATACCACCAGATATGTTTAAAAACGGTTTTAAACGATCAAATTAAAAAAGCAACAAGTTTTTACCGTTAAGGCCAGGATACACTTGTATAATATCATTAAATATCTTATATATTAATTCCCTTGCGTGAGTAAAACTATGAGTCCACGACACGGAAATCACGGGTCACTTTCTTATGACGTGGCTGTACGCTAAAATTTACCAAGTTAAAAAAAACGCGAATCAGGGGGTTATCATTTAAACATTTAATTCTTTTTTTCTTATTAGTTTAAAAAATAAAACTCTTTTGTTATTTTATTAATACTATTCTTTTATTTTAAAACGTTTTGATTTGTTTTGTGTTTTTTGTTTTAAAAGCCTCACGGGTTGGTTAAAGATAAAATAATTAAATTTTACCCCCGGTTTACTACGTGCGTGCCGTATCTCACGGAGATAAGTTGTTATCAACTGTTAAAAGAAAACCGAAGCGAAGAAGGCTGTCTCTTTTTCAAAGTAATCCTGAAAAAAGTTATTTCAAACAATGTTTACTCATCATGAGGTTAGATTAAAGCTTATTTGTTTCTTCTATCATTTTTGTGTTCTGGGACCGAGGTTGCTTTCTTTTTAAAAAACTATCGAATTCGAATGATAATTCGAATCTAACATATAAAAAACAAAACTGTTGTTGTAGAGCGGCTTTTGTTGTCGAGCGAGTATAAAAAGTTTATGGTTGTTAAATAATTTTCAAAAAGAAATAAAAGAAATATTTGTTAAAAAGAAGAAAAACGTACGATGATATAACGTCAAAAAGAGAACTGATTGGAAATATATCAGACAATTTAGCTAGCTATACATTTTCAATTTGTTTTCTTTTGGGATGAAGCGAAGTTTAGTAATCGAAGTAAAAAACTTATTGGACTTTTATCCAGAGATTTCTTTCTTTCTCAGTAGCTAGCAGCCTACTGAGAAAGCGAAAGAAAACCAGGTGTGTTGTTTAGATTATCTGGTAGAAAAATGAATTTAGTTGAATAACGATATTTAAGCCGTTTACACTTTCAAAGCTAAACTTTCCCTTAAATATGAAGTGAAATATGTTTTGTCTTGCGCCTGAACATATTCTTTTTTGTAAGAATATACCCAGGGTCAGTTAAGAATATCTTAAGAATATGTCCAACCTCGATTGTTTGTTATAAATATAAAAATAATTTGCCAATAATAGCTATAGCAAGCTTTATTTTATTAAGGCATTATATATTTTCAGGACATGGACATGCTAAGACTATATTCAGAATAATGAGGATAGTATTTGTCAAAACGTTAAGAACATTAAGGCTGAAACGGAATAATTCTTATAAAATACACGGTGCATATCATAGAGAAGAATTTACATAAACTGTAAATGTATTTTTTTCCGTTGTTACTGTTTTTAACACTACAAACTGTGTAATTCAGTGTTGATGTCGTTATAAAAAAACTAAACCTAAATCCTAAACTTAAATCAATGTTTACATCTGTTACGTTACAATCGTTTGAAATATATTCGATTCTAAAATTCGAAAACGCTGCATTGTTATCTTCTTTGATTTTATGCGTGATTTTCTAGATTATAAGTTTGGGTCTGTTCTTTTAATATTTCGGTAGATATACAATATGCCAAATGATTCAAGTTTTTATATTTCTCTTTTATGTGTTTTAACTATTAATTTCTTATATTTTGAGTTCTGGAATGGCAAAGCAAGTATATAGTTTTAGTGTATTTCGCTTTTTATGAACGGTTGTTAGACACCTTTGATTTTGTTGGACATTTTCCATTTTTATTTTACAATTTTATTTATTTATTTATTTATTTTTTTGTTGCACATGCGTATATTTTTAGACGTTTTGTTTCAGCGATTATACACATAGAATAATGCAGATTGTGAGCAACCTCGATCCCAAGGCATTTTTTCTCTTTCTGCCATCCCGTTATAAAAGAGACAAAGAGCCCTGGGTCGAGGTTGAAATGTGAGTTTTGAAAATTCAAATAACTGTGTTGTATATTTTTGTTTGGTATCCCTTACATCGGTTTAATGAGAGATTCAATGGATTCTTCCACGGGAATTCAGATAACTGTTAATTTCTTATATTTTGTGTAAAACTTTGAAAGGGTTGCTGTATGCAATAGACTGATTATCTGATTTTGGTATGACGTGTTACAAACTGTACAGTGTGGAAATTTTGTAATAACTTTATTTGTATAACTGGGCAAAATATGATTTTTTATATGTCTGATATACTTTTTTCCCTGTTGTACTTCTGGCATGGCAAAGCAAGTATAAATTTTAGCAGATTTCGCTTTTTAAGTAACGGTTGTTAGACGCCTTTTGATTTTGTTGCACATATTGCATTTTGCATTTTTTTGTTGTTGATGTTGTTGCACCTGCTTATATTTCAACGTTTTGCTTTCAACGGGTATAAATATAAAGTTACCAAATTACCATGCTGTATATAAGTTTTTGTTTGGTATCCCTTACATGCATTTCATGGAGACATTCAGTGGATTCTTCCACGGGAATTCGGCTAGTATTCTATAATACAGTTATAATTTTTCTACAATATACTTATAATTTGTTATAATATCGTTATAATTTCATTTAATTTCATATAATCGTTGCCACAACAACGCTAGCAGATCATAGATCTAGTGTCACACAAACAAAAGGCATTCGAAACCAGATCACCAACAATATTATTAAAATCAAACTCATGATTTTATTCAAATATTATAGCCATGCAGCAAATTATGAGGTTATGACGCACATGCTAGATGTTGAAATTATACATATTATAGCTATAATATAAGAAATTATAAGAAATTATAACCATGTTTTAAACATATTTTAAGAAATTGTATTGATATTATAAGGTATATTTCAGTGATATTATACAAGTGTATCAGGTCCTTAGAAAAATAATTTATAATTTAGGCAGAATTAACAATGAGCAACGTTTACTTTAATAATTTACGCGCGAGATTTCAAAAATTTTGTTTACAAAGTTGAATTAAAAAACAATGCAGCAACCTGCCGATCGGCAACGGATGATTTCAATAACAAATGCTGAGATGGACTTCTTTCTCCTTTGAAACCACCTTGGCTATATTAACACAAAAAAACTTTTGAAGCAAGCTTATGACCTTATTTTTCTTCCTGGATGACTTTTTAATATTCAAATCTTCTGTACTGCTTTTGGTTCCCAAAAAAGTTTTTTTATATCATATATTCTCAATTTCGAATATCCTCATTCTGTTTTTCCTGCTCTGGTTGTAAAGATTAGAATCAAGATTGTTTGCAACAAAACACATTTCGAATTGCATTACATTCGTTATGTAAGGGTCGCATGATAAAAATCTCTAAATTACAAAAGCTTTATATTCGACCACCTTTCTTTAAATTGTGAATGCAACTTTACTTCTAAATGGTCCATGTATATTTTGCCGATTCCTTGTAAAGAGGAAGATTTTGTTGTTTTAGACACCCATAACCACCTCTTATCAATACAGCTTGCTGTTTTGTCACGTCATCATGGATCAAAAACATGTGTTTTGTGATTCTCCAAGCTACTGCTTGCTAATGATCATATATTATTTTATCTTTCCATTCATTTTTAGATGAAATAACATCACTAGCTAGCATCTGTTGTCACATACTTGTCTCCAACTTTTGACCTTTATCGATAATTTGTAAATAATAAGTAACTCTTGTGCCCACATTATTTCTCCTACAAAATGGAAACAACTAATCGCCCGCGCAGTTAATACTATTATCTATATAATAATACGCCAGTTCCGTGTCTCTGTGACAGGCAAAGTTGATATCGTCATTTTCCTTTGATGTTGCCGAAATTCTCTTTGAAGTCGCCGAAAGAATTATGTCCATTTTGCTAGCGGGTTTACTTTGTTTACATCACGTGATGAAAACGACTCAATTTGATGTGCTGAAATAAATTTAACGGCTAACTTTCAAAAAATGGTGTCCTCTCGCCACCAAAAAAAGCAAACAAAAGAATGATCCCTTAATCTTGAAAAAAGTAAAAAAAGTGTTTTAAAAAGCATATTTAAAAAGAAAAAAGTTCAAGTGAAGAAGTAGAAAAGTTAAGTTGGAGGTGAGAAGTGGAGCTAGAAGTAAAGTAAAGTTAGAAGTAGAAAATAAAGGCTAGAGTTTGAAGTCGATTTGAAATCACAAATAGTAAGAACTTTGATATTTTTAGACGTTTGGTTTTTATGTCGCTGGAGCAAGCAGGCTCCCTTTTTTCAGCAAAATCCACCTAAAAGCCTCAAATTCTTAAAGTAGCCATATTTGTTGACATTTTGTTGCATAATTAATGTATGCCCTGGCGCGTAACTAATGTGTTTGTCCTAAAATTCAAAATGCTACATAGAGCTGTTAGCTGGACTAACAAACGGAAAACTTTGGTTTGTTGATCTCACTGTAATGTTATTATTTTTACATTACTATTGTTTCTCTTTTTATGTGTTTTCCTAAGCATAAATAGCTAGCTTTAGTTTTAGCTAAATGATCCCAGTTTAAGTATATTTAACTGGGTGTACAGTAGCTGTTAGCTAGCTAATTTAGCCTCTCCAAGTCCTGCTCCCATCTCATGGCTAGCTCTAACCTATGAATTATGTTGTTATTCCTCTGTTTTAATAATCTATAGCTAGCTAGCTACCTTAATTTTCAAACTTCTCTTCTTTTATAAGCACGAATTATGATGTAACAAGCTAGCTAGCTACTTACAAAATCTTTCAAAGACTTGAACTTTTGCAGGATATAGGATGTATTTTTTTAAGAGTATAATTATTTTCACATTTCCTGTAAACTTTACAGGGGGACCCACCAAGCAATATGACAAGTGCAATAATTTTTTTCAGAATTTTAAGCGTGTGTGTTAAGTTATTTTTTATTGTTTTGTTTCTGACATCCCGTTAAACCTTTGTCAGCCTACATGTAAAATGCCAGGTTATTTTTACAGAGGGTTGTAGATTTTTGATTGGCACTTTACGTGGGTTTATGACTTTACTTTAATTTGAGAGGATGGTATGGTTGTTCGTGTTTTTGTTTATGTTGCAAACGGCTGTTTTTTAAAATTTTTTGTGAATTTTTGTGGGAAAAAGACCACATGCAATATATATACTGAGAGAACAAATTCACGTTTTTGTTAAGAATTTTAAAATTGTAGTAATAATTGTGTTTGGTGATAATGAAAAAATTACTAATTGTTCTGACTAAAACTTTTTTGTTTTTTATATTGTATGAAATGCCTGATTTTTCTACAATTTGATGTGTTTCATAACCTTTTTGTGGAAGATTTATGAGCAATGGCAATATAGGACATGCTAAAAATGAACTGATTTTTGTTGATTTGGATGTGCTCCTCAAAAACCAATCTGTTTTACATTTTGTGTAAACTTTTGTGAGGACGGACCGTATATATTCCAAAAATAATATCTTTGTTCATTCAAAATTTACTCCTTATTCTTTTTTGACATTTACGTTTAAAATGGTTGGTAAAGGTCACTACAGATCATCATACTAAGTAAAATTTTTGTGTTCTAAAAGGGCTATATAATTTTTACATTTTGTGTATATTTTTGGGGAACAGGATAGTATGTAACTGAATAAATGATTTTCCAGATATAAATTTGATGTTTTTTGACACTTTTAATTAAAATATTAAAGGTTTTCAACGTAATCAAACGTAATCACCTTATAAGATGTAAATATTTGAGATGTGTCATTTCTGACTTTATTATTATTGTTGGTGTTGTACATGATTCTATACATTATTTTGATCAGCGTTTCAAGCTCTACACATTGGAACAACGTGTAAACAAATTTGAGGAAAAGTGTATTGACGGGTCCTGGCAGACGTCATCAAAATACAAGTTACGATTCTCTTTAATGTACTCCTGCCTAAGTGGACTTTACAGTGCAAATTTCTAAAGAAATTTTTTTTGTACTTTAGAGGACTTTACTGACGTCAGCAAAATTTTAAAATTTTAAAACACATATCTCCTTATGCGTTTGCGAACACTTATTTTTATCAACGTTTCAATCTGTACGCATTACAGGCAACAGATAAACCACATTTCGCCAATTTTTTTTGTATATGCACTGCCGACGTTAGCAAAATCTGCAAAACAACCTAATCTTCTGCCTGAGTGGATTCTTCCACGGGCCTTATCGACTAGTAATAATAATATTTTGCTCGAGCAATGTCCGTTTTTATTAAATCCCCATAATCACAGACAAAAGTTTAGATAAATATGCAGAAATTTGATCACTTATAAAAAAAGCAGAATAACAAAAAGGTTAACCTACCACACATAGAGTGATACAATAATTCATCTTGCCAACTATGTCTCGACCACGATTTGACCATCATGAACGTGTCCCTGTTGTTTTATACCTTCTTACATTCAAAATCTATAAATAGATTTAATGCTAATATGATGCATGTAATTAAGACATATTACTCTAAGTACACAAGTTGCAGTTCTTTAAAAGGTTAACTTAACGAGCAGAGTTTAATTATAACCCATTCCGCCCTTTTCCCTAAATTTTCTTAACATTTATAAAAGGTCTGCTATTGGGCATTACTTGTTGAGCTGTGTACAGGATAGATCTATTTAAAAGAAATATTTGTGAGAAACAATAAAAAAAATGAAAAAATGAAAAAATGAAAAAATACTAATGGAAAGAAAAAGAAAGAAATGATGCTAGTGCCAAAAAGATAGTTTTTTTCCTTATTTGCTTTCTTCAACGTTCCATATTATAGATATAGCGCGTAAAGTCTTTCCTCAAACAAACAAACAAACAAAATTGTCAAAATTGTCTTTAGGCAATATCAACATACTCATTTATATCTGGTCAGTATTTTGTTTATAGCAAATACAGTGTTTCGTTGCCATAACAGCAGCAGCAATCTCCTAAAGTGAATTATTCATTTGAATTAATCATTAAGACGTTTTAAGTAACTTTAAGTATAATCTCTGACATTTGTGGAAATAATATATCGAAGATGAACGACCAACATAAAAAATCTCGTATATGAACCGTCGTGTTTCAATCGTCTTGTATCAATCGTTCTGGGGCCATATATATCAGATAAAACTTATTAGTGAACACAACTTTGGGAAAAGGATAATTATCGTTTTAACAAAGGTGAAAGAAGAATTTTTTAAAGCATGATTGATGTTCTAATCGCTTTGGAATACGCATTTCAACAACTGCTTCTATAGCTATCTCATTCAAAAAGTTAAATAGGTTACTGACTTGATGGTTTTTATCATAGCACAGTAAATTAAAGACGCATCCTTCCCCACCCAATCGTGTCCGCTGTTTCAGAATATATGTTGTACTTTAAGTAGCGCTCTTCATGAAGGTGAAGCATAACAAAGGTGCAATTACGCGTATTCTTTTTTACACCATCTGTTGGTTGTGAAGCAATAAGCAACAGCGCATGGACAATTCAATAATTGCTATTGAGGCGTTTTCTAAAATAACTTGTATTTTTAATGACCGATCAATTTGTTTACTTCAATTTAGTCCATTCGTATGGTAATCATACCTCATAGTGAAAAATTTCGTTCGGCAAAGTTTGCACGGGGAAAACATCCGTGACTAGTCAATTGTATCCTGGCATTTCCCTAGTAAAACATTTCTCCGGTAGTTAAGACTTGCTTTACTTACTTATTTTTTATTATTTTTATTTTTTTATTACTACCTTTTTGCTAGGTCGTATAAGTTACACGTACTGACGTGGAGGAAAATAATTTGTGACGAAATAGATTAGACGTTCAAAAATACGTCATATATTTGCCACCTTTTTCTGTTAAAAAGTTTTCTTTAAGGTATTTCAATTCAACAATAATAACACACATAATTTTACATGAAAGTC
This sequence comes from Hydractinia echinata, assembly GCA_030067915.1. Taxonomy (NCBI): domain Eukaryota; kingdom Metazoa; phylum Cnidaria; class Hydrozoa; order Anthoathecata; family Hydractiniidae; genus Hydractinia; species Hydractinia echinata. The sequence continues at coordinate 908,712 of JASGCC010000042.1, read as the reverse complement.
TATTTTGCTTAATCGCCTTTGTTTGGATGTGCGTGTGTGGCTGTATGTGCGTGTGTTCGTGGCTTGTAATGGTTGGATAAAAGAATACAAAATATTATTCATTAGTGAACATTGAAATGTAGACATCGTAATAAGTGTCTGTAAATGAGCTTTAATGTCAACGTTAATGAAATATTTGGATCATAACGATGAGAAAGCACGTGGCATTACTGACACACCAACAATGATCAGTCTTGCTTTAAACTAATAGTTTGTAAATACTTCATCGAAAAAATCACAGACAAAATTTATGAGGTGACAAAATTCCCTTTTAACAAGGCAAGCCAAATTTTGAATTCATGTTGATCAAAAGCTATTCTTCGTAAAAGAAAAACTGGCCTTATTTCAAATTATAAAATAAAAGGACAATGACTAATGGTCATTGTCCACTAATACCTTAAAAAATTGTAAATTATTTCTTAGAGTGTCGATAAAGACTAATTTAAAATTTTATCAACAGTATGCTTATATAACAGAAGTCTCGTTACGCAGTTTTATGCAGATAAAATTACCAGTAAACAAAACAATAAATTTTGTTAAAAATGTTTTTGGAAATTGACCATTTTTGTCTGCGTGTATTTTCTGGTCTCCAATATTTTTTAAATAGTGTTACCCTTATTTTGTACAAAATGTTTCTACAAAAAGTGGTTTTAGCAAAGAATTGTTTTTTAATTAAGCATGTCAAAAAATCTTTATTTGTGGAAATTGGCATTTTAATTTTGCGTTTTCATTTCCATTGTATTTTCACATTTTTGAAGGGATATATAAATTAATTAACACAACCCTTTTCATCAAGCAAGAACATGGAAAATTTCAGCATTTATTATGAGGGAAAAAGAGATTACTTGAGTATGTGCATAAAAATTTTCATTCCTGAAACACAAGTAGAAAATGTTTAATAGTGAAAAGCTAGGTAACAATCGGCAATTCTATTAAAAGCAGTTTTATTCTTTAAAATTATAAACCTGTTTCAAAACGTTTTCGAAAGGTTTTTTTTAAAAAAATAAGCAAAAGCTTGTTGCTGTTTAATCACAGTCAGTGCTAAGTAGATTAAAAGTTAAAAACAATTTTCACACATGCACGTTAAGAGACTAAATATTAATCAATTATGATTTACGTCACTTCACTGAGGAACAATACCAACTGTTAAAGGGGCTACGGAACGATTCAATAATCCAATCCCCGCAATTTCGAAAGAATGGTGTGCAATAAACGGACCACTCAAAAGGTCAAGGTGCAAGAAATTGTACTCACTTTAGAACCACATTGTCGTCTAGACAACCTGTTTGTGAATAATTAATTTCTTTGATGAATTTGATACTTTTTTATTTTTATTTTCTAAAAAAAATAAATTATCTTTCAGTATTCTTATTGGCAGTAAAATAAGCTACGGTCTGTAAACTATATTAGATATCAGTAAATCGAAAGTTTGTTTTGACGAGGGAACAGAGTCAACACGAAGAGCTGTATTTGTTAAAAAATACTATGTTACTAGCTTTAAGAAGGTAATTAATACCTCTAACAGATCTTAAAGTCATTTGAAGTTTATTTTATTCGAAAGTTTGAGTTAAAAGCAAGGTAAGTACTTATATCGAATAAATCATGGATATCCAATATATGAAGGGAACTTTTCTGTCACTTTCAGTTATATTTAGATGCCCAATATGATATTTAAGATGCCTTAAGTTGTTGTTTTTTGTCCTTAGTGATCATAAACTTTTCCACCGCCAGTCAAATACCAACAACCGTTTCAAAGCCCCTTTAAGGCTCTAACTCGTTGTTTAGACTGCAATCCTTTTAATCTACATAGCTCTTACCATTCATTAATTTATTACCCAAAAGCTTTTGCTTATTTTTAAAGACATATCTTTTTTATCTTGTTTGTCCTGACTAAGCAATAACGTTTTTATTTAATAGATATATTCATGTCAAAACATGCCTACGTTATGATGCTTGATTAAAAAATGTATAAAAAACGATTGATTTGGCTAATGTGAATTTGTTATTATGGTATGCCTCATTCGTCAGAGATAATGAGTTGCTGCAGTAACTTGAATTATGCAGAATAGTCCAAGGAAAGTTAACTAATTGTGAAAATGAATTAACATTAACATACGTGATCCAATTTTGAAAGGATTGAAAGTGAAAGTGATCGTATTGACACAAAAGATGGTAGGGAAGATTGTCATATATTGAAGGATAATTGGGATTAAGAAATGTCACCAATTTCAAGATGACGCCATCATACATTTGCGAACCCGAAAAGAATCTAAAACGGTGGAATATTGATTATATGTGATAATTCTGGCTTTTCTAATGCATTTTAAATTAATGTTTTCTTAGGTGCAGGACTTTTGAGTATACAACTCGAAGTAGAACGCCACACACACAGTCGCGCTTTTCATTGCTTGTTATTTTATGTCATTACGATTTCAAGCATTTTCAATTAGTCAACGTATTATTGGCAATGAAATGTGTTTAAACAAGAAAGAATTCTAACTAGCAATCATCATATCATTTTAAGTGAGTGAAATTGACAGCTGGTTATATAACCTGAACAGCAATACGCCTTACAATTGCTCATTGAGAAATTGAGGTTTAAACAAATTTTGTTTATTGTTCAAATAATATGCAGTATGGTACACGCAATGATCTCAATAAAAATAATAAGGTCATTGGGATGATATATAGTATAAAATAAGACATCATTCTTTTACTATTTCCTTCACCATGTGTTGTATTTTGTTTCTAATCTCAATAGGATTCTCTTGTTAAGCACATTAGCTAACAGTCTTATATAAGATTCCAACCAACAATAGATATATCCCTAGGTGTAATGCAAAATTGCGCGACTTCTTTTACATCTAAAGCACGCATAAATGTTTAAATGTCGTCTTTAATTTTGAAGTCATAACATTGTACGTACAATATGCGTACGTTAAAGATTACGTTATCTTTGTTCTTCTACATTTTTCCATACAAAACATGAATTTATAACCAACTGACTGAACTATTTTTATTGCGACTTTTTCGATTTCACCTTCGCCGTGGTTCATCATCAGAGAAAATAATACATGCCGGATGCTTCAAATTTATTTAAATTTTTTATAAAAAAAATGTATCACCTGCTTTTAAGAGCACGATTCAGAAGAAGTCAACTTTTTTTAAACTATTTGAAGGTATGTATTTTGTAAAATTAAACGATTTCAAAAAGATTGCAGGGTTTACAAATATGTTAGTTACAAATTTGTTGAGAACACTGGTAACTAGCTGTCTTCTGCTTAAACATAAAAAAAATTATAAACAACATGCAGCTAGGTAGCTGGTTTTCTAAAGATATTGGATAAGACTTTTCAGAAAAAGCATATAGTATGTCGGAAACATTAAGTCCGCCTTGAAGTACCTATAATTCCCACAAAGTATATTGTCACAAGGTGGCAAACTTCGCAGTTGATCCGCGCAAGTAAGCATATAGGCCATTACTATACTAGATTCACACAATTCGAACTTGTCAAAGTTCGCCTGCAAAATTTACAGTGGACTTAGGAACTTCGGTTACTTGATTAGTTCTAAAGTTTCAAAATGTACTAATTGTTGCTGACCTCAGTATGACGTCAGTATTTTTCAAATACCGGGGCACTTGTCAGCTCTGACGTGTTAAAAAATGCGGCTGGCTCAACTGAAACACTGCTTTCCTAAACTACTCATCGGAAAGAGAAGCACTTGCGCAGACAATTGGCTGCGGAGAATTCGTGAGTTGGCCGAAAATGTTCTAATGTCTCAAAATGTTGGTGGGGATTGTGGGCCTACAATAGTTTTTTTTCTAATATTTTGCATGTCAAAATCTAAAAGTTAAATACATGAAATGAATTTTTCTATCATTTTTTTTGCGAGAGTGGCATCCATCCAATATTTTGTTAAGGTGTGGCACAAATACGTACCATTGACTACCATGGCAAACAAAGAATTGCTATTTTGTTTCAAGGAAACTGTAGATTACAACTAAACAACATCCGTAAAAGGACGAGTAGGAACAACTACTTTATTGTGTGTCAAAATTTATAAGTTCAGGATAAAGGAAAATATTGCAGTTGCATAGCACAAAATGTACAGCAAGCATAGCGTCGACATCAAACCATCCATTTCACGAGACTTTGCAATTCAGTAATTTTTCAACTCTGACCTTTTTTTGTAAGTTTTTTTTTAAGTTAAAAATGGTTAGCTCTTCCTGAATTTCAAGAGAAATAAGTACTATTTATGATACGGTGCCGAATCAAATACAACGTACATTTTTGGAACCCTTTAATTTTTGCAAAACATTATTTAACGAACGTTTATGCTTACTGTGGTGAAATGTTAATTTTTTTAGAAAGATATGTTGAGAATGTCAGATTTTTTTTACCTGTTTAAGCATACTATATGTTCTGAATAGATTAAACTTTTAACACATCGTTGGTTGAACCGCTGATGGAAAGGAACGATAACTGATTTTCTGACAGGTCCACATTAAAACTCTCTTTTTTCATTCGTTGCAGGAGTTCTCTCTGTTCATTGCTATGAATGCAACAATATTGACAAATCATAGTTAGTTAAATAGCAGTTAAATATGGATAAATCGACCGTTATGATATTGCGTTTGATCTTCACTAACTGTACAGCTAGTTTAGTTTTTAAATTCCAATGTTAGCAATACTTAACCCAATATTAAGTGTTTAGCGTAATATAAATAGCTCTACTAAAAATAAATTCCATTCTTGATATTTTCACAGCTCTCATTTTGTTGCTTGACGAATCGATATCAACTTTGGTTTCCATTCCTTAACGGACTGGTTACATGAGAAGCGGTACTGGACGATTGCCAGGACCAGACGTTTGTTAGGATGATTTTTGGCCGGATATATATGGAAAAAGGTGTGCCGGGATGGTTTTTTTTATACTTGCTTTATCCAAAAATTATCTCGTTCCTCCCGACATTGTGTGTTTATATGAAGAAAAAAACGTCCCGCCTGAGCCGAGTTCCCACTTCGCTCAATAGGGATCCGCCTTAGCGCTAAGGATGAAATTTTACTTGGACAAAAACTCTTCATACTACCAGAAGGTTGTTTTTAGTATTATCATTGATTAAAACGTTCCGGAAATCGTCTTATAGCGCTTCTTATGACCCCCCCCCCCCCCCCCTCCCCCTAATGTGTTAATAACAACGTGAAATAAATAAATTGCAATAAAATTGGATAAAATGAAGTATAAAACAAAGTGTTTTTATAGTAGGGGCTTGGCGGGTAGTGTTGTAACAGAAATTGCTTGACGCTACATTAAGTAAAAAGCCAGAAGCAATAGGTAAGCGTTTTTTAAATTTTGGATCACGCATGAAAAAGCACACAAAAATGAAATTCGAAGTTTAAAGTAAATATAACAACAAAAATGTTTCCAAAATGGTCAACATCCCTAGAAAATCTATATTATAATACCCGTATACATCTGTCTGTATGTCACGCAAAATTTAACTGCAGCAGCAAAAGACATACAAAATGCAGTAAATAAAGGATGGGCGAACTCGTGGATTTATTAACGGGCCACCGACTAGTCTTAATATTAGAGAATATTACTGATTAGAGTTTTAGATATTTTAGGTAGCTGTTTATAAAAACAAAGATTTCGGACCGACATTAGAGAGAAAAATTGTCAAGGAAATATTTTTGATTGGCCCTAAATGACAAGGCAAAAATAGTTGTATTTTTATGTAACTATGGAAAATAAAATGCTAACGGTGATCACTTTTCCAATACCCCTACTTTATCACTCTGTTATTTGAATATGTTCCAAAAATGCGTTTCAGAGACTATTTTCTCCAACTAAGCCATATGTTATCAATAACTCATTGTTGTAGAAATTGATATGATTTATGCACATATTTAGGTGTAATAAAGTTATTTATACATCTCACTATTTTTATGCTAAATTTAATCAGATTCAAAAGAATTTTAAAAATGCAGGAACACTTTTTTGTTGCATCGTATTAAAAATCACATTTATCGTTAAAAGAAATCTTCACAGGAATTCTTAATACGAACCATAAATTATTCTCAAGCAATATGTTATCTATAAAGAACCTTAAACATTCTAAGAATAAAGAAAATCCTAAATAAAGTATATACAAATTAATGCAGTTGATAGAATAACTACACGGTTAAATTTAGCTGACCTACAGAAGAATTTATTTTAGTAATCCATATTAATGTTATTGACGTCTTTACATTTTATTCGTTGATTAACATTGTAGGTATGCATTTTTCTGCGACCGCAAAGAGAAATGAACACATCTATTTTTGGAGTTAAAGACAGACTTTAAGTTCAAGAGGCTAGTCGATAATTCTGTGCAAAATTCATTTACACAGAATAAAAATGAAAAGGTCCATTATTAGATTTGTGATCACGTCAGCAATGACTGGTTCATACATCGATCATGCTGACCGGTGTATTGACCGCATTTCTTTCGAGGCATGTATTTTTACAAAACAAATTGTAGAAATTTGTTAACCTTCCCTTCAATGTGTAGATCTTGAAAATACTAATCAAAATAATGTAAAGGACAAGTGATTTAGACGAGCGGTGCGGTTGTAATTACCTTTCAATGACGTCGGCAACCAGTCGGCAATGAAATGAATTTGGGATTGACACAGGATTTGGGAATTGAACTAATTAGGGGCCCAAGTCGTCCCTAGTTACACTTTATGGAGTCTGCGTCAGTTATTTTCACTTGTTTCCTAGTTAAGCCTCAAAACCTGAAAGTGTGCAATGACTTCTTCAATCTTATTGAATGTATTGACGCCTAATGCGATAACCTCGTGTCGTAAAGTCAAAATAGCGTTTAATTTTCGTTTTTTTAACTTTTGCATAAACGTATTTTACCAGCCTCTAACATCTGCAAAGCTTGAACGACGAGAAAAATATACGTCGTATTGAACGAGGTATGTTGTATAACTAGTTTTATGTTTTATCTTTCCTTGACATCATGGTTCTAGAAGTAAACTACAAAAAAAATAATTTTTGATTTAACCTCCCTCCGTTCCCGCCATTATGAGAAGTTTGTCAATACTTTCACATTGAATGTTAAGAACCGCAATACGAAAATTAAGATTTAAAATCTAAATCGGAAATACGATGTTCTTTTCTAACCCAATCACCTTCGAGATGTTTCTTGTGCTAATAATAAGTTATATATACAATATTTTTGGCCACTTCAAATAAAAATTCATTGATCCAATTCGCCTGTTACAGACAAAGAACTAGAGTATTATTATAGCAACTAAGCTGTCCATTGTTCTGCTTCTTTTGAAAGAAACTGATAACACGAATTGACCCTAAATTATTTTAAATCAAATTTTTCCATGTCGGCAAAAAATTGCCGAAGTGATGTTATTTGTCTGCATGTCAACAAGTCGACATTTCAGTACAAGAGAGATGGGGATTCTTCAGAATGTAAGAAAAATTTATTTCCAGAGACTTATCTCTAAAAAAACAATGCTAGCTAGATTTTTCAAAAAATATTTAATGAGGTGGTCTTACTTTTTTAATGTTCCAGCCTGGTATTGTTATTTTGTATTTCCAGCTTTTTTTATTATTTTACAGTACATTACACATACTTGCAATCCAAAAATTTTGGCGGGAAGAAAATTTGGCAGATAACAAAAAAAATTAAATTTGGCGGAGAACAAAATTTATTAATTTTGGCGGGAATTTAATTTGACGGATAACGTAAAACTCATTAAAAATATGAAAGATTGTTTGTTTCTTTGTAAATCATGTGACAACATTAGTTTTTACTATCTCGCCTGCGAGGATAGTATTGGTTTCCAACTCGTAACTGGCTAACTATGTCCCAAATGGTCAATTTGCAACGTCACAGATTTAAACTTCGTACCTAAACTCTCTAAGTACTTAGAAGTCATCTAAATGACGTTTCAGACCAAAATTGGTATTTGTTTTCGACAAAATTTGGCACAGTTAACAAAAAAAGTAAGCTGAACATAATGGTGACATCAAAATTTTGATTTTTTGTCACCTAAATGTCATTTTAGGCCAAAATTGGTCCGAAAATTAAAACTACTTTACTTTCGACAAAATTTGGCTCAGTTAATAAGAAAAGTATGATGAACATGATGGTGACATCAAAATTTGGATTTCTTGTCATCTAAATGTCATTTTAGGCCAAAATTTGCCCAAAAATTAAAACTACTTTATTTTCGACAACATTTGGCACAGTTAACAAAAAAGGTATACTGAACATGATAGTGACATCAAAGTGTTAATTTTTTGTCACCTAAATGCCGTTTAAGACCATAAACGTTTCAATCGCGCCACTGTAACCATGAATGATAGGCTGTATTTTTTGTTAGCAGAAATTGTAGAATTGGGTCGCATTGTCGATGTTTCATAGTTGTGCATTTTTAATAGCGAGATAGTTTATGCAGCGCTTGCATCTTGTTTACATTAATAACCATCAACTTTAGATAAAAAAAAAGTCATTCGTCGTCAATACTAAAAGCATGTCCATTGAAATCCTCTTGTACAGTAGCAACACGAAAAAATTGGTGGATGGCGAAAAAGTTAATTTTGGCGGGGATTTAATTTGGCAGGCACCGCCAAATTTTCATTCTACCAAAATCTCTGCCCTTAGGTATCAAATGATATAAAAACGTTTTATCATTATAAAATATTTTTTAGTGTCATGGCATATTTGAAAAGATACAGAAAAAATATTGCTGAAGTGAACAAACTTGCAAGAAGCAGTGATAGCGATGATGCAGTTGAAACTCACAGGGAAGGGGGAAATCAAATTTTTGAAGAGTGTTACATTGAAAGCAATTCATGTAGGATGGACTGTGATATTGACTCAACTGATACTGTAAATGACAGTGGCAGTAGTAGTGATGAAGAGTGGTTAAGTGATGCAATGGGAAACATCACATTATCGGAAGAACTTGCGTCATGGGCAGTGCGAAATAGAGTTACAAGAAATTCTGTTAATGAACTTTTGGACATCTTGAGAAAAAATGGGCATACTCTCCCAAAAGATAGTCGCACTCTTCTCAAGACACCAAGAAACGTGAACACAGATTCAATCTGTGCGGGAAAATATGTTTACTTGGGCATAGAAAATGGAATAAGACGAATGCTTCTTAACAATCCGAACATCACCGTAACAGAATATATCAAGCTTGCAATAAATATAGATGGAATACCTTTATATAAGTCATCAAGCACCCAATTTTGGCCAATTCTAGGTCAATTTGAATATGCAACACCATTTGTGATAGCACTTTTTTGTGGCAATAGCAAACCAACACCTGTTGAATACTTTTGCCATGAATTTCTGGAAGAGCTGCATAAACTTCGAAGTGATACCATGATCGTAAATGATATTGATGTACGAGTGGCTTTGCACTTTTTCACTTGCGACGCCCCAGCAAGGCAATTTTTAAAAGGCATAAAAGGCCATACAGGATACGACGGTTGTGAACGTTGTACTGTTGCTGGAGAGTATATCGAAGGTCGGATAATCTTTAATGACATTGATAAAAATCCCCGTACTGACGCTGGTTTTCTAAAATATGAGTACAAAAAACACCAGCTCAAATTAAGCCCCCTGATACAGTATAACATATGTTGTGTTACAGACTTTGTTTTAGATTACATGCATTTGGTATGTCTAGGGGTCGTTAAACGTCTACTGAATTTCCTGATTAAAGATGGTCCAAGACTATGCAAATTATCCAGAAATCAAATAACGTTAATTTCCAGCAAGTTGGTTCAGCTAAATGGTACACTTCCATCTGAATTTTTTCGTCAACCACGATCACTGAACGAATTCTGCAGATGGAAGGCCACAGAATTTAGACAATTCTTACTATTCACAGGGCCAATTGTATTAAAAGGTATATTGTCAAAGGAAGCCTTTACTCATTTCCTATCATTATCAATTGCTATCAAAATCATGTTGGAATCTAATGGTGGTATCAGGTCTGCTTACTTGAATTATGCTCATCAACTTCTTGAATATTTTGTGACAAATTCACAAGAATTTTATGGAAATTATTTCTGCTCATACAACGTGCATAATTTAATTCATCTATCATCTGAGGTCGAGAAATTCAACTTGCCCTTAGATGCCATGTCGTGCTTTCCATTTGAAAATTACTTGCAAATTCTAAAAAAAATTGTTCGTAATTCACAAAATCCTACAGTACAAGTAGTCAAACGTATTACTGAGCTTGAAAATTGTGGAACAAAATATTCAAAAAAGTGCTAAAAACAGTGATGTCAAGTCGAAATAGAGATAATTGTTTTTTATTGAAAAATGGTAGTTACATATTTATAAAGGAAATTATGAATGAAAGTGTAATATGTGATGTAGCAGCTAACGAGATCACTGAAAGCTTATTTCATTCACCTTGTGACTCAATTATATTTATACCAGAGACCTGCACACACCACTAGTATTATGTATATATACAAATTAGGTTAAAACTTAGTTATTAAACTTGTAATTACTGTAAAGAGCTGGAAAAAGATTGAGATTTTCTATCAGCCAACTTCATGCCTCATTCGACAGTCTTACAATCCGGTATTTGATCTTGTCATGTTAAGTCAATATTTAAATCCTTAATTCCCTTGAGTAACCATTGTTTTATATTAGCTATATTTGAATAAAATGAGTTGGAGCCGAGCAATATGGTTGGAAAACAAACAAGAAGAAGAAGGTACAATACCAACAGCTTGGATAAAAAATAATTTAGTCTACTGGCCAAGTTTTTTGAATGTCGAGAAGGCAGCTGCAGAATTAAAAGAACCTACAGCATTATGGCACAAATTTCCACTAGTCCGAGTTAAAATTACAGGAGGTACGATGCTAAGTGGCTTTACTTCAATTAATTAGTCAAATACAACTTTAAAAAAAACTAATCATGTATCAGAACCATTATATATCTTTACAGATAGAAAACTATGTGAGGAGTTTGATTTCACGGAGGCAGAAACGGATGACGAAGAAGTCATCACAAAAAAACAAAGCTCGCGGTCTTGTGATGTATTGTTTACAAAAAGTATGATTAATTTTGTATTCCAGAAATTTTTCAACATTTTATGCAATTCGTAAAAGCTTGTTACGTTTTTACTTTGTGTATTTCGAAATGTTCAAAGTTTTCAAACATTTATTTTTGAAAAGCACTGTTGCTATGATTTTTTTATGCAAAAATGAAAACTTTTTAGAAAAACCAATACCAAGTGAACCACCAATGACATATCGACATATAGAAGATGATGCTCAAGACTCTGGTAAGTGCTTACATAATTTTTTTACAAAATGTTCAAAACAGATTTCTTATTTGTATATACATGTACATTCTTTAAGCACAAATATGTGGAATTTAATATGCACAAAGATTAGTACATAAGGCATATTATATACCTTAAGGGTATAAAGTGTGAAAATAAAAAAAGTGTGGGATTAATTTTAGTCCCTCAATTTTTTTAGATTAGGGCGGAATTAATTAGTGTTAATCGGCAACATTTTTAGGAAGTGCGATTTTAGTGTTTTCATGGGATAACAAGTTTCACACTTTTTTATTTTGCACGCTTTTATTCTCGCACTTTTTTATACCCTTAATACAACATTGATATTAAATACCTTTTTTATGTGCTTACAGACTCATCCATCATGTCACCAGAAGTCAGACCATTGATACAACATCAAAACACAACACCAACACATACACCACCAAATAGTTTAAAGAGGAAGCATGTCAGTCCAGTAAGACAAACACCATCTGGATCACAGAATGCAGGTGGAAGTTCTGGAAACGATCCCTTTCCTATGTCGACAGGAAGTAAGTTGTAATTACAAAGCAGGATTCAATAAAATAGATATGTTTAAAATATCCCACTGAAATACATGGTATATATATATTTAGTAAATAAAAAATCCAATTATGATTTAGAGTTTCAGAAGAGGGTATTGTATCTCCTAACCGATATCAGGAATTTGTTGGGAAGACAAAATGAAAAAGCAGCAGAGCCGGACACAGCTCAACCACAGGAGCCATTTGAACTGCTAAAGAGTGTTCAAGAACTAATAGAGTTTGACGAGACATTAAAAGACAAGTCAAACTATGATAGATTGGTCAGTTAAACATTTACATTCATTTTTTCCCAAAGGATACATGAAACACACTATTTAGCCTGACAGCATGTTCACTTATTCTCGGATCCGGGTTAACATGCTTGGAATTTTCTGATCATTTTTAACAAAACTGACCAACATATTTAAATTCAGCATCAAAATTTATGGAAACATGCAAATTTTCAAGTTTATACACTAAGTACAACTGCCTCTATTTAGTAGCCAAACTTTTGATGTTGTATGAAGAAATGACCACACAAATTAACTGCAGTGAAAATTTTTAACTCTTATAAAATTTAAAAACTTTAAATTACAATAAATCCTGTTCTAATAATCTCTTGGTATTCTAAATTTCCTATGTTATATAATTTTTGCTGATAAATCCAAATATGCCACTCATTTTTCTCAAAAGTTCCTTGTTTTCTTTTTCAAAATTTGATAATGTTAACCCGGATCCGAGAATTCTTACACTTCTAATGAAGTGTGAACACAGCTTAAAGAACTGCCTTTGTTGTCCCTCCTGGAAACAACTATAGCTAGCTAATTACTACTTTTCTACTTTTGTGTTTGTGTGCACCTGTAGCTAGAAATATATTTATTGATATATGTTTCATTTTACAGCTATCCCAGTTATCAAAAGTTGGTGGCTCAAAAATTCGCGAAAATGTGAAAAATGTTCTGTTAAAGTGAGTCAAAGCATATGCAAAAGACAATAGATTAAGATAGCTATAGTTTAGCTAGCTAGCTTTGCTGACAAGCTAAACTGTCAGAACATTAATCATGTAGCTAGCTAGCATGCAGCACTTTCTCTTGTAGCCCTTGGAGAATTTAAAATGTACTAACCTTTGTTGTGTAGCTTACAGTGGTAGTGGAAAATCACTTTGTTGTGCCCACATGCTTCGTTTCATCTTCTCCATAAAAAAATCGTGCACGAGGTCCAAGAATTATTTAATTGAATGAATAGTTTACGGAATGCGGCCCCGCAGCCTTATGGGCTCGCAACTATATATTAAATGCGCTTACGATGTCGATTGTTTTACTTTTATTCCACTTTCATTATAGAATCATGAATAATGAAGTAATGTCGGCACTCAACATGAAAGGGAAGGGAAAGAGTGAAAAGGTTGGGTTTGCAAGGATGAACTTATATAAAGCTGTTGTCGGTTAGTAAAAAAATCCTATTCCTAATATTCAATTTATATATGTGCTTGTAAGCGTTTTAGTTTGTTGTTGTTAATTTATTTATTGTCGGTTAAAATATGTACAAATAAATACAATAGCTCTTATTAAAGTGCTAATCCAAACCGACAAGTTTGTATTAAGTTTTTTCCGCCATTTCGAGGGGTCGACGTTCAGGGGGGAAATTACACATTAATCTGAGGAAATCTATTTGTCCAGCTGTTGTACTGTAAACTACCTCCATCAATATGTGATAAGAATTTTGTTACGTTGTAGAAACTGTTATCAAACATCAAAAGAATGCGACAGAAGGAGAAGTTCGTGCGTGTACGGCATCAATCCTTAAATATGCACCTGATAGATGTGGAGGAGCGGGAAGAACTAATGCCGAAGAAAATTAAACCGAATAATTTTTAAATAATTTACAACTTTTATATCAGAGAGGATTATAAATTTTTCAAGCGCCGTAATAAATTCTTCTAGCTTATATTAATTTTGATTGGGTGGCAGAAAATTAGAATGGCAAAATGTTAAAGTGATTTTAGCTCAACAATTTTTAGTGTTTCTACTAGAGATCGGACTTGTGACTAGTAAAAGTATGGAATATGCATGAGTGGGTGCTTTTTTTAAGGAAATACAGTGCTAATATAATATTCATTATATTTTTATTGTAATTTTCAACCTCGATTCCTGGACTTCTTGCACCTGGTGAGGACGGTGGCTTTTCACACTTTTTATAAAGTATAGCATCATGATCGTATTTATTCGCAACTGGTATTCTTAACAAACACCCTTGTATTCAACTCTGACTTCATTAAGAAAACATACTTTTTCTCTAACCAATGCTTGATTAAAGACTTCGGTGCAACAGTTTTGCTTGACACTTTAGGTGATTTGAGCATACTAACAAGCTGCCTTATCAGGAGGCGTGCCTGGCACATGAAATCGCAGCTATAAATTTGCAAATACTGCACGTTTAACAACCTCGTCATTGCTGCGTTACATTTTTTGCATTGGGTTGGAACGCTGGAGATTCTCACATAGTACCAGTTGTGAATACTTGAAATATCGTTTTTATATTTTGTATTATAAAACTCCGTTAAGTTTCATTTAGGAAGTTTTCAGCGGAGAAGTTGTATATACTGCCGATGTTTATAATAAAAAAATGACATATCGTAGAAATGATTTTATTTCTTTTTCGCAATAACCATGTACAAATAACGTAACACAAATATAAGCGTCGGAATCATGCTAGGGAATAGATACATGGACATGTAAACTATGGACATATAAAACTGAAGCCACAATGGCGATTATGATTTGATTCGGTCAAGTTTGTCTGTTTCTTAAGCGTTGAAAAGACGCTGAATAACGGTTGCGAGAGCATTTCCAAACGACGTTGATTAGACGTTGTTAGACGTCTTTTGAACGTTGAAAAGACGTTGCGAGAAGTTATTTCAATGTTTAAAAGACGTAGCGAGACGTTGTTTCAACGTTGAAGAGACGTTGCAGGACGTTGTTTCAACGTAGCTTGCGACGTTGAAAAGACGTTGATTTTACGTTGCAAATGAAAGTTTTTTTGACGTCTTTTTCCGACGTCTATTCAACGTCGGACATCAACGTCTTTTCAACGTTGAAACAACGTCCTGCAACGTTGTTTCAACGTTGAAAAGACGTTGCAAGACGTTGTTTCAACGTTGAAAAGACGTTGCGAGACGTTGTTTCAACGTTGAAAAGACGTTGATGTCCGACGTTGAATAGACGTCGGAAAAAGACGTCAAAAAAACTTTCATTTGCAACGTAAAATCAACGTCTTTTCAACGTCGCAAGCAACGTCTTTTCAACGTTGATTCAACGTTGAAGTGCCCACTGGGTAGCTAGCTATTCTGTATGGTACAAGAGCTTTTTATCCTAGCCAACATTTATTTTTATGTTGAGGCTGTGGTTATTTAGTTAGCTCCATAGCTAATATCTTTGGCTAAAAAGTATAAAAATGCAGTTTAGCTACAACAACATTCTTAAGCAATAATTTGTATGCTAAATGCAGTTAGCTAGGTAGCTACATTTTTTAATATTTTCCTGAAAACTTTTTCTGCAAATAAAGTGGCTGAGCGATTGTTTTAGCTGGACGGGTAACGACAGGCTGTTCCCTGTGTTTTTATTTAAACCGAAGTTGCAATGAAGTTTTTCTGGAAAAGGGTATTACGCCTATACGCCTGTTCAACTCTATTTAACCATAGAGATATAATAAAAGAGATATATATATATTATATCTCTATGGTGTAACTGTACTAAGCGCTTAGCCCAGTTAACAACAGACTGTTTTTTTGGAAAAGGCTGTTACGCCTAGGCACCTGTACTAAGGAGTCAGTCCACAGTGACAATTAATTTTTAAACTTTTTTGGTAATAACGGCTGTACGGATGTGCAACACCGTTTAACTGTACTAAGCGCTCAACCCTGTGTTAACAATGGACTGTTTCTTGTGTTTTTATTTAAACAGAGTCTGTGAGAAAGTTTTTTTCAAAAGGGTATTATCCCTATACGCCTGTACAACACCGTTTAACTGTACTAAGTGCTCAGCCCAGTGCCACGATTAACTTTTTAACTTTCACAAAAACTTATTCCGCAAAATAAAATAATATTGGCCGGTTGTTTTTGCTATGACAGGGTAACAACGGTTTGTAAACTATATTTTTATTTCAGCTATCGTTGCGGGAAAGTTATTTTAAAAAAAATATGTTACAGTCGCAACACCATAATGGTGTATGCGCTTTACTTGATTTACGACATACTGTATACCTGTACTAAAGCGTTCCACCTGATCGTGTGACACAGTTTACGGTTCTTATTAAGCGCTCCTCAGAGTATTCAACGCCGGATCACACCTTGACGTTTGGCTTACCCCGGCCATAATGGTGTATGCGCTTTACTTGATTTACCACATACTGTATACCTGTACTAGAGCGTTCCACCTGATCGTGTGACACAGTTTAGGCTCTTATTAAGCGCTCCTCAGAGTATTCAACGCCGGATCACACCTTGACGTTTGGCTTACCCCGGCGTTTCGACGCCGGTTTTCCCGGCTAGTCTCTTTAATAATAGCCGTATTCCGTCTGTCTGTTTCTGCGCAAGAAAAGCGTTGTGTTACGGACACACGAAATTGCGCACAGCTCTTTGATCTTTTTGCTACGCTATTTTAAAATTTTATTTTTATTTTGTCTTTTGCGTAGTTTCACAAAAGATTAATTTAAAAAATTTCTTACGCAAAATTGCATGCAGTTGATGCAGTTTCTTTGTTATAAATAACTACACGGGCAAAGTTGCGGACAATTAACATTGCGTTGTCTATTTCATTAAAGACGTTTTAATTATTCGCGCCATTTTAAGGAAAATAAGAAAAAGTTTTTGATTATAGGAGGAGAACAATAAGTTTTAGAAAGATTTTGTAAGTGATTTTTTGTTTGTTCTTAACATAAACTTTGAATTTATTTTGTAAATTTTGTTTCATCTTTAACCATTTACATTTTTTATGACAACAATGGAGCTGGATGTGCTTATTTTTTTGCTGAAACTTATGTTTTTAACTGAACAAAAAAGTAAGAAAATGTCAATTTTATTTTTTTAAAAGCTATTCGCAAGAGAAGCCTCTTTCTTAACCTCAATCAGGTCGTAAAAATGCGCAAATTATTATTAAATATATGAATTTTACAAGAAAGCGGCGTGACACTACTTTCGATAAACCATACTATAAAAAAAAAAAAAAATGTGTAGTTTAAACTGCTTCCGTGCCTTTAAGTGTATATTTCCATAGACCATGGCTAATGCAAAGTAATTTCATAACAGGTGCGCGAAATAATTTCATAACAGGTGCGCGAAATAATTAGGTCGGCTAATTCCCGTGGATTGTTCCACGGGTTAACGACTAGTCTCTATAATAATAGCCGTCGTCTGTCTGTCTCTGCGCAACATGGCGGAGCAAGTAGCGGGACATACGGAAAATCCCCGCGGCCCTGCACCTTTATTTCGAATCCCTGGCAGACCCCGTTTTTTTACCGGCCTTGCTTTGCCGCTCACGCGTAATAAACCAATCACGAGGCTCCATTTTCACTAATGACCAATCCAAGTGCTTCGCGGCCTCAACATGCCGACGGGAAGAAACATGCTACCCCTATGAAGGCCATTTTGGTTTGGAAGTGATGGTGTGAACTTTGTAGGTTTCCTTTCAATCCTTCTTATTTCTTCTGAGTACTTTTTATCCTATAGGATTATTTAGTTTGTTTTCACATGTTAAGGTGAATATTTCATCACGTTTTCTAGCTACGTATAAATCTTAAACAAACCAATTTTAAGTTTTTGGCTAGCTACAAAACGTAAATTTGAGGCAGCTATAGCTATCTTTATTTATTCCTATTCTTTTAAAGTTTTTATTCAGTTTGGTATATTGTTATTTATTTTTATGTTGGAGTTAAGTCTATACCTAGCTAGCTCCTTTTAGCTACCTCTGGCTAAAAAGTGAAAGTAGCCAAATGCAGTTTGGCTGCAACACAATTCTTTATTCTTATGCTAAATGCAGTTAGCAGCGACCACTTTTATTACTGTTTTAAAAATTTATTCTGCAAAATAAAATTGCTGAGTAATTTCTTAAACTGAACCAGGTTATCGCCAGGCTGTTCACTGATTTCTTTTAAAACTGAAGCGATAAGGATTTTAGGAAAATGGTATTGCCCCTATGCTCATGTATGACACGATTCACCTGTTAAGCGCCCAGTCTGGTGTTAACGACGGGCTGTTTCCTCTGTTTTTATTGAAAACGTTGTGATCAAATATCTTTGGAAAATTTTATTACGCCTATTACTCATGTATGACACGATTTACCTGTTAAGTGCTCAGCCTGGTGTTAATGACGGGCTGTTTCCTGTGTTTTTATTTCATCCGTTGTGATAAAAAATTTTTTACCTGCAATAAACGTTCAACCCGGTGTTCACAGCAGGGTGTTTTTAGTGTTTTTTATTTAAATTGAAGTTGCGATAAGTTTTTTTTGTAAAAGGCTATTATGGCTATAAGGCATGTGTGACAACATTTACCTGTACTAAGTGCTCAGTCTGGTGTCATGATTAATTTGTTAAGATTTACTGAAACTTTATTCCACAAAATAAAATAATATTGACTAATTTTTTTTGTTATGACGGGGTAACAACAGGTTGTAAACTGTGTTTTTATTTCGGCTAAAATTGCAGTAAAGTTATATATATATATATTTTAAAAAATACATTACAACCGAAACACTATAATGTTGTGTGAGCTTTACTCGATTCACGACATATTCTGCATACCTGTGCTGGAGCGCTCCAATTATGTAGTTTTTTTAGCTGGATGGGGTAACGACAGGATTTTTCCTGTGTTTTAACTTAAAACAAAGTTGCAGTAAAGTTTTTTTGAAAAGGCTATTACAGTATGCGCTCTTGGCCCGCTGCCATGATTACGACTTACTGCATACCTGTACTAAAGCGCTCCACCTGACCCTGTCACACAGTTTGCAGTTCTTATTAAGCGCGTCTTAGGGCGTTCAACAACAGCTACTTTTGGCTTACCCCGGCGTTTTGACGCCGGGTTTCCCGGCTATCTATATTATAATACCCGTATGCGTCTGTCTGTCACGCAAAATGGTACCGCAAGTAGCGAGACGCACAATTTGCGGTATAAAAAGAACGGGCGATCCCGTGGATTTTTCCACGGGTCACCGATCTCTATAATAATAGCCGTATTCCGTCTGTCTGTTCGTGCGTCAAAAGCGACCTGTGTTAACCACGCACGAAATACAAAATACGCAGGGACGAGAAACCCGTCGGGCCCCACCGGCACAGGGACAATTGCCGCTAAAATAAAGGTCCAATCAGGAGCGGAGTTTTATATAAATGACCAATCAGAAACTAAAGCTCTTTATATTTCTTAGCAACGATTTTTACGTTATCGGTCCGAAATTTGGCAAGCAGATTGAACCAACTCATGCTGGAGAAAGAAAAGTTTCTTAACTGTTTGCTTTATTTTTTCTTTCTGATACTTTTATTTGTATTCTAACAAGATTGCAGTTTCTTTTACTTTCGGGTGTTTTTTTTTATTTGTTTACATGTTTATTCACCTATACTTTATAGTTAGCTAGCTAGCTACTAGCTAAGCTACCTATTCAGCCACCTAAAGATTTGTATTAGTTTTATTTGCCTCTTACTGTCACGTTCTCTAGCCATATATTAATCTTAAACAAAACCAATTTTAAGATTCTGGCTACCAACGTAGATGTTAGCTAACATTTCTGATTTTTGTGTTAACTTTGCCAATCTGATTTTTACTTGGTTGTGACTGGGGTTAGCTACCTCTAGCTAAAATGTAAAAGTAACCAAATACAGTTGGCTGCAACAGAATTTTTAAGTAATCTTTTTCATACTAAATGCAATTAAGTAGTTAGCTACCACTTTACTGTAATATAAAATTTAGCAAAAGTCAAAAGTTTATTAATGAGACACAGAGTACCTGTGCTATGTGCCTATCCCGTGTTGTTAAACGACGGTCTGTTTCCTGTGTTTTTATTTAAACTGAAGTATTTTGGAAAAGGCTATTAAGCTTATAGGCATGTGCGACACATTTTACCTGTACTAAGTGCTAAGCTCTGTGTTAACAATGGACAGTTTTTTTGGAAAAGGCTTCTGTGTTAACAATGGACAGTTTTTTTGGAAAAGGCTGTTACGCCTAGAGCATGTGCGATGTGGTTTACCTGTACTAAGGGGTCAGCCCACTGTGACAATTACTTTTTAAACTTTCTCGGGAATCACGTCTGTAAGGGTGTGCAACACTGTTTACCTGGACTAACCGCTCAACCCCGTGTTGGTAATGGACTGTTTCTTGTGTTTTTATTTAAACAGAGTCTGCGAGAAAGTTTTTTCAAAAGGGTATTGTCCCTACACGCCTCTTCAACTCTGTTTAACTGTACTAAACGCTTAGCCCGATGTCACGATTAGTTTTTTAACGTTTACTGAAACTTATTCCGCAAAATAAAATAATATTGACTAATTGTTTTTGCTATGACGGAGTAACAACGGTTTGTAAACTCTGTTTTTATTTCAGCTTTTGTTGCGGGAAAGTTACTTTTTGAAAAATATGTGACAGTTGCAACACTATAATGGTGTATGCGCTTTACTTGATTTATGGCATACTGCCTACCTGTACTAAAGCACCCACCTGACCGTGTGGCACAGTTTACGACTCTTATTAAGCACTCCTCAGGGTGTTCAACAACAGTTACTTGTGGCTTACCCCGGCGTTTCGACGCCGGGTCTCCCGGCTATCTATATTATAATGCCTGTATACGTCTGTCTGTCTGTCTGTCACGCAAAATGGTAGCTTAGCTGCGACGGGCGAACCCGTGGATATTTCCACGGGCTAACGACTAGTCTATTTAATAATAGCCGTATTCCGTCTGTCTGTTTTGTGCGCGAGAAAAAAGTCGTGTTACGGAAACACGAAATGCAATATATAAAGGACAAGCGAAGCCGTGGATTTATTCACGGGCTACCGACTATCTCTTTAATATAGTCGTATTTTGTCTGTCTGTCCGCGAAAGACGCGTCCTGGTACGGAAACACGGAATAGCGTGTAATTTAAAGACGGGCGGTCTCGTCGATATTTCCACGGGTTAACGACTATTCCTATATTCTAATACGCTTGTGTGAGTGACTATGACAGTCCACGACACGCAAAGCACGGGTCACTTTCTTATGAGGTGGCCGTACGCTAAAATTTACTAAAATAATATAAAAACCGCCATATGAGATAACAGGGGGTCCATTTGTCATTTATGCTACAGCGCCGTTCTCGGTCGTTACGGTTAAAATTATTTTATTTTATCCCAGGTTTACCATGTGCGCGCCGTATCGCACGGAAACAAGTTTTTTATCAACTGAAAAAAGAAAACCGAAGCTAAGAAGGTTGTCTGCGTTTCAAATTAATCCTGAAAAAAGTTTCAAACAAAGCATATGCCAATGTTTACTCATCATGAGGTTAACTTAAAGCTTATATGTGTTTCTATATTTCCCAATTTTGTGTTCTGGGACCGAGGTTGTATCGCATTCGAATATGAATGTAATTCTAATCTAATATGTAAAAAACAAACTGTTGTTTTCGAACGAAGTTAATGTTGTTGTCACAAATATTTTTTAAAACGAAGGAAAACGTACAATGATATAACATCACAAAAAGAATTGATTGGAAATGCATCAGACAATTGTAGCTATACATTTTCAATTCGTTCTCTTTGGGATGAAGCGAAATTTAGTATTCGAAGTAAAAAAAATGATTGGACTTTTATTCAGAGAACCTTAGCTAGCTAGCTAATTTTTCCTTAAATATTAAGTTGTTGTTGCGTCTTGAGCCGGGAAAACTCTGAAAAATGGGTCAGAAGTTTAGAATGTCCTAAGAATATATCTAAGCTTGATAGTTTGTTTTAAATACATTTGTATGACGCACAAAATTGATTAGAAGTTTACTTTTTTTATTTTATATCAAACAAACTGAACGTTTTTGTGTCCAAGCAATGGGCCGTTACATGTAGTAGAAATTGTCATTAGCTAGCTATAGTAACTTATAGCATGTTTCATTTTTTTAAGGCATTGCGATAATCATGCTAAGAACATATTGAGAATAATGAGGATAGTATTTGTCAAAAAAGTTAAGAGCATCGAGGCTGTAACTAAATACACTATTCTTATAAAAACAGCGTGTATATCCTAGAGAAAAATTTCTGTAAACTGTAAACTGTAAAAAGTGATTTTTCCGTTGTTACTGTTTTTAACACTACAGATTGTGTGATAAACCTAAAACCTAAACTTAAATCAATGTTTACATCTGTTACATCACGATCGTTTGAAATATATTCGATTCTAAATTCGAAAACGCTGCATTGTTATCTTCTTTGATTTTACGCGTGATTTTCTTGATTATAAGTTTGGGTCTGTAAGGCAAACTGTTCTTCTAATATTTTGGATTGAAATATTTCGGTAGATATACAATATACCAAATGATTCAAGTTTTTATATTTCTCTGTGTTTTCAACTATTAATTTCTTTTATTTTGAGTATAACTTTGGAAGGTTTGCCGTACACAATAAACTGAATATAGTTGATTTTGTCATAGTCATAAGAAAAAAAGATAGTCTGGAGGCCGGCGGTGGCCCATTGTTTAGCCTTTAGCTAATTATTTAGCTGGCGCCCAGACCTCCGAAAGTACACAAGAACTACAAAATGGCTGATTATTACTGGGTTACTCCCATCGTTTGAAGTTCTTGTGTAATATTTTGAGTATATTTGCAACATGCCTGGCGCAAATTGCTCAATTTATGGTTGCTCTGTTTCACGAAGAAATAAAGAGTTTAGTATATTCAAGATTCCATCTCCTAACAATGATTTTAACAAGAAATTGAGAAGTGAACTTTTGAACATAATTACGAAAGATCGTGTTGTTGATGTCTTGCTAAAGAAGAGAATTGATGCTAGCCAAGTTTATATATGTGAAAGACACTTCAGAGAAGACCATTCCAGATATGTAAGTAGCGAGTATCCTTATTTATAATCATTATTGTTAGCTTTCAAATGTGTCTTCTGGATTGACAAGAAGCCGCCTTCCTGGTCTTTCTATCTTTAGCTAGCTAGAACTGAAACAAAGGCTACATGTCTAAAAAACTCAAGGATATTTTTTTTGTAATTCTATATGATATGTGGCATGCTTCTTCCCTACAGCTTGACATTGAATTAACTTGCATATATAATTAATTGCTAATTTATTCTTTTCCAAATAGATCCAACACGAAAATCATTAAAGGAAGGTGCAATGCCAATTATCAATCTTCCCCCAAAAAGTATTAAAACACCAAAGCCATTGAGAAACGTGAAGAATGTTTAGTGCTTCAGCAATTGTCACCATTACCACCACCACGTGGTACTTTACCACCATGTATAAAAGTTTTGCAGATTTCCAACAACGCATTCAAAAACTACAACTTGATGAATGGAATATCAGCACATCAAACACCCTTGCTGTAATCACTTTACCTTCTCCTGATCACATTCTACCAAAATATGACTTTGTTGACCGGTCGTTTTCATTTAGTCTACGCGTTTTTGGTTGGATGTTACCGGACAACCATAAACTGTATATTGATTACAACAGATCATATTTAAATCTCACACTTTCAAATTTTGTTTGTGATGTTATGACGTTTAATTTTTGTATTGGTATTCAAGCTCCTGATCTTGATGTAAAACTTAGCTGTCAAAGCCATGTTATTCCAAGAAAATTTGATTACCATCAATTTCAACAAAAAAAAGTTAAACCTGTGGTTAGCCAAGACGAATATTTTCGTTCTTCTATGTGTGAGGTGCTGTTGGTAAATATAATGTTATTGCTGATACTCCACTACCCAAAAGAAAGAAATCAAATCAGTAAGAACTTTTGTCCCGCTAGGGAATTTCTAATAAAACAGCTATTTTTATAGCTACAGCCCTGGTAGTCCAACGGTAAGACACCCACATTGTGGTAGATCTAGGTTCGAATCCTAGTCAGGGCTTGTATAATGAAAATGCATAAAATATACTTTCTATTGTCCTTGGACATAACAAACATATCTAAATTCAGCATATCGAACACTTAGATTAGATTTGATGAAGCTTGAAAAAATTTACTAATTTTACCAAATTTTTCTTCGTGACATGACTTCTTTAGGTACCAATATTAAAACACAAATTTAAAAAAATAAATATTTCTAAAACATATTTTAGTTATCATTGTCTCAGCTGGGAGTTGAAGCCAGATCACCAGATTGGTATCTTACCATTAGACGACTGAGACTGTGGCAATAAAAATAACCGTTTTAATTCATGGCAAAAGACATTACTGCATTGGTTTTGAACTGCAAGTGGAACTAGCCCTTTTCATTTCTGTCCTGAGAGAACCTTTTTTTGATGCCTTTTTCGCTATTTTGTGTTTTTCTCTAACATCTTTTGCATATGAGAAGGTACGAACCTTGACAAACAAACTTACCATATGTTCCAACAAATTGAGCTTCTTTCTTAACTGTTGGATTAACACTATACCCAATACTGGTAAAATTGGAAACAACTAATGAATTGGTGATCATAGCATGTACTAAGTCTTTGCAGTTAATAACAGATGTCACATTGATTGTGTGTTCACGAAAGATTTGCTCACATTGGTAAAAAACATCTTGGATTTTCTTACTTGCTATCCAAAGTCCACCTCTGTTCCGAGCATTAACCAGTGTCTGGGTGCTATATTTTTCTACTTTACAAGCTTGTAATAGTGATACATGCTGCTTATAAACTTCAGAACTATGCCACTTCTTCGAAAAGCGAAACTTTGAATGCAGTTTGTCAAAATATATAACCAACCAGATTTTGCAAACTCTTTTATTCCTTGTCAGGTAAAGATGCACTTTTAGTTAAGGTTTTAACATCATCAACTTTTGAACCAGAAAGGTGGAGTAAAACATCATTAGCTACTTCAGCAAGTAAAGTGTTACTAACAGTTTTATCTGTAAACTTATCCAACAACAAATTTTCAACAAGCAAGGAATAATATTTTGCATAAAATTTCTCAGCATCACCATTAAATTCATCGATAACAGACCTTATTTTGCACCAAAGTTCATGTGCCTCATCTGTAGAAAAAGAAAAATTATCTGGTGAGAAGTTATTTCTTAGCTCTTCTGGAAAACAGAGTCTGAGACAAGTTTTTCAGCACATTTCTTCACAATCATCTTCAGTTCAAGTGGATGCAGTTGTTTTAAAGAAATTTAATCTACATAAGAAACCACAAGTCTGTTGACGAGGGTCGTGTCACATGCTTACTGTTGATGTGCGTAGAAAGCCACGCCTGGACTTGCATCTCTTTTCACAATGTTCACATTGAAATCCTTCAACTTTTTCTTCATTCAATGTTAACTCAGAAACAAGGTTATTAATTTCTTCATTAAAATCTTCATCTGCGTCAAGAAAACCACCTTCTAGCAAGTAATACAAATCATCATGTTTTTCTCCTGCAATAAAACTCTCTGAAAGGGTAGCCATTTTGATGAAGTTGTGTACTTTCAGCGGGTCGTCGAACTTTTCTCAGCCTTGCGCGCGCAAGACAATATTGAAGCAAATAAACGGCCAACCCGGCTCCAGACTATCTTTTTTTCTTATGACTATGATTTTGTATGACTTAACAAAAATGTTGGATTTTTTTTTAATGTTTGGTATCCTTTTTTTCCCTGGTGTACTTTTGGAATGGTGGAATGGCAAAGCAAGTATATAGTTTTAGCGTATTTCGCTTTTTACGTAACGGTTGTTAGACACCTTTGATTTTTTTGGACATTTTCCATTTTTATTTTATAATTTTTTTGTTGTTGTTGCACATGCTTATATTTTTAGACGTTTTGTTTCAGCGGTTATAAACATAGAATAATGCAGATTGTGAGCAACCTCGATCCCAGGGCTTTTTTCTCTTTTTGACATCCCGTTATAAAAGAGACAAAGAGCCAGGGCTCGAGGTTGTAATGTGAGTTTTGAAAATTCAAATTACTGTGTTGTATGTTTTTGTTTGGTATATTCCTTACAGCGGTTTAATGAGAGATTCAGTGGATCCTTCCACGGGAATTCAGCTAGTCTCTTTAATAGTAGCCGTATTCCGTCTGTCTGTCTCTGCGCGGACCCCCCGTTGAGTTAGAAAGGCGTGTTTCGGAAACAAGAATATCAAATGGGATATATTTTTGTCCACTTTGTTGCGACGGGTAAATTTAAAGGACGGGCGAACCCGTGGATTTTTCCACGGGCTAACGACTATCTATATTATAATACCCATATACGTCTGCCTGTCACGCAAAATGGTACCGCAACCAGCGAGACGCACGCAAGCGGTATGAATATTATTTATTATCATCGACCCGTAAGCAAATTGCGTTTTCGAATATTAAACAGATATGAGATAAGGTTGAATCGAGTATAGATAATTGTTTAATCGAACTTAACAAATATTAGCAACCACAGCACCAAGCAGATTTGGTGGGATACTTATATTTCCATTGACATTGTACGTAGAATTCTACATGAACACGGTTTCCGGGACATGTGAAGGAAAGGATAAAAGTTTCACTTAGAGTTTTGTAATCGGAGATCTTTTGGAAGGAAGAAGTTTGTTTTTTCTGATGGTGTTGATTATTTCGCACACAAGGTCAATTCTATTTCAGAAGCGCATGCTGTATCAGCAAAGGTGCCAAAGACAGGAGCGTCCGGCACAAACAATAAAAGAACGAAAGAAAGAAAGAAAGACAGAAAGAAGGCAGTGGTGGTTGTACAGCTCTCTTTTTTGTCGGTATTAGCAAAAAGCGCTGTATTACTCTGTGTGCACAATACAAGGGGATTGTCATTAGTGAAAACTTTGGAAGAATTTTCCGCGATGTATTCCCAGTAATTTTTGAGTGATGTTGCGGTCTTGATTTCCAGATGTTCTTGCCTGGTTGGGTTAAAAGCAAAATTTTAAAAAGGCATATGAAGTCATAAGAGAAATCAAATGTACCATGTTTGAGATACCGCCACGGTCACTGGATGTAAATTCCACAGAGAACGTTTTTCATTTGGTTCGTCGTCAACTACAGAATGATGCTTTCACCAATAACATAATCCATGAAACATGAATATTCAATCAGCGTCAAGAGAATGCTGAATATAACTTTTCTCCGATAGTTGAATCCAAGGATAAACAAACGAAGAAAATCATAACATTTCCCATCAAAATCTTTCTTCGAGACAAACCCTAAAAAAAATTAGGAAGCAGTCACAACTCCATTACAGGCGGAACAATAGTTATGCTATGTCAAAGAGGCCGCGCGCAATTGTTTCCTCCGTCCAGCGAAATTCTTGCATTACCGCACACTTACAATAGTCTATTTCATTCCATACCTGCGTTTTCAAACATCTCTATAATAATACGCCAGTTCTGTCCGTCTGTGACTGTTACAAAGACGATATTTTTTACCACCCGAATGCGCGAGTTTTTCGAGTTTGTTTTGTTTTGTTTCCATTTGTCTCGCAACCGTTAGAAACCACGTGATAGAAAATAAGCAGTATGATTCGCTCAAATACGTACTTTCGAACGGGACGGCATTCGAATAGAAAGTTTCCTTGGCGTAAAAACAAACAAACATAAAAATCTCTCGACAAAGTTCTCGACAAAAGGCGAACTAAAGAAGCGGCTAAAAAATGTCTTATTCCCTTAGTCATAAAAAAGTGCAGATATTAAGAGCAAGGAAAGTCAAAGTGAAGAAGTGGAGTGGATTAAAAAAGCATATAATTTGGAACAGGGCTAACATCGACACACAAAACAACAACAAAAGAACGGTCCCTTCGTCTTCAAAAAAGTGCAAAAAGGAAAGTAGTTCAAAAAAGCATTATATATAAAATTCGTATGTGCCTACGAAATAGAAAGTTTTGGTTTGTTGAACTATAACTGCAAATGTCATAATTTTTACATTGCTACATTGCTATTGTTTTCCTTTATATGTGTTTTACTAAGCATAAATAGCTAGCTATAGACTTAGCTAAGTCTCCCCAGCTTAAGTATATTTAACTGGGTGTCTTAGGTACTGTTTTGTTACCTAGCTAGCTAATGTTAGCTTCAAGGCTCCATCCCATAGCCAGCTCTAATCTATGAGTTTTGTTGTTATTCCTCTTTTTTAGGTATTTATAGCTACCTTAGTAGTCAAACTTCTCTTCTTTTTTGAACACGAATTATGATGTAACAAGCTAGCTACAAAATCTTTCTTGACCTTTTAGGATACTGTGTCACATTTTTATGCCCATAGAGAATAATTTTTCACATTACCTGTAAACTTTACAAGGGGACCACGATATGACAAGTGGAACGAAATTTATAGAATTTAAAGTGTGTTTTAAGTTATTTTTTATTGTTTTGTTTCCTCATCCTGTTAAACATTTGTCAGCCTACAAGTAAAATGCCAGGTTTTTTTACAGGGGTTTTTGACATTTGATTGGAAATTTATATACGTGGGTTTATGACTTTGGGTTAAAAAAAAATATGAGAGGATGGTATGGTTGTCAGTTCATATTGTTCGTGTTGCGAAATGCCGTTTTTTGAAATTTTGTGTAAACTTTTGTGGAAATACACCACATGCAATATATATATATATACTGAAAGAACAAATCTTTGTAGAATCAGACTTCACTGTAAGCTGTTGTAAAGCTGATGTCTTTATCGGTAAAAATAACAGCCATAGTTTACTAATTAAGAAAAAAATAAAACGAGTTTGAAAGTTAAAAAGTATTTATTTGTTAAGCTTTTCGTACACTAAGTACATCTTCAGACGATATAAACAAATTTGTCTTTATATTTCGTATTATAAACTATTGTTTGGGAGAACTAGCTGTATGTGATGTAATTTTTGTTGGAAGAAAATTCCATGGTTTAATGTTTTTGTTTTTCTTGAGAATTTTACAAAATTTTGTAGGGATAAATGTTTGCTGATGATAAAAAAATTATTTACTTAATGTTCTGACTGAAACTGTTTTTGTTTTTTATATTTTGTAATCTAAATGCGAGGACTGTGTGCACTGAAATCACTGATTTTTTTAAATTTTGATGTGTTTCATAACCTTTTTGTGGAAGATTAATGGGTAATGGCAATATGCGACATGCTGAATGAACTTACTTTTGTTGACTTAGATGTGTTTCTCAAAAACCGATCTGTTTTACATTTTGTGTAAACCTTTGTTTATGAACCGTATACAGTGTTTGTTGATTCAAGTTTATTCTTTGCTTTTTTGATTTTTTGACATTTAGGTTTAAAATTGTTGGTAAAGGGCAGTATGGATCATCATACTAAAAAAGAATTTTTTTGTGTTCTTAACTGGTTGATTTTTACATTTTGTGTAAATTTTTGCGGGAGAGGATGGTATGCAACCGAATTGACTGATTTTTCTAGATTTTATTTTGATGTTTTCCAAACTATGGTTTTTTCATATTTTTGTATAAGCGTTCAAGGGAAAGACAATACTTA
Source organism: Hydractinia echinata (assembly GCA_030067915.1). NCBI lineage: Eukaryota > Metazoa > Cnidaria > Hydrozoa > Anthoathecata > Hydractiniidae > Hydractinia > Hydractinia echinata. The sequence goes on along the minus strand of JASGCC010000042.1, from coordinate 879,197 downwards.
AAACTAGTTATTTAAACCCGTGGAATAATCCACTTAAATTTATTGTGCTTCTTATCACAAAAATGTTTGTTGATAATTTAATTAAGAAGGCTGAAAAAGAAACGTTTTAAACGAAATCCCGTGGAAATATCCACTCAAAAACATTTAAAATTTATTTCTTATCACAAAATCATTTGTTGTCAGTTTCATTTTAAGGACGCAAACAATAAAAACTTTTGAACGAAATTGACAACTCAACGTTAATTGCCTGTGACTTTACTCGTATAACAATTTATAACAAAGCTCCCGACGCGGTACATTTAAATTCGCATGCAATAAAATTCCTAACTAATGAAATCACTTTATTTTATCACATGATTTGTTTTAGCCAAACAGCGAAATTCATTGTTCTTTTCGTCAAAACTTTTTGTTGTTAATTCCATTCAAGCGGAAATAAATAAAACCAATTTTTTTTTCATATAACAGTAGACAATAGACACGTGCTTAAGGGAATGATAAAAATTAATTACCCGTGACTTTTGTGTAATAAAGTTACATAATTACAAAAAAGGAACAATAAAATAAATTAACCGTGTCTTTTTAAAAACAAAAATTTTAAATCAATTTGAAAAAGCACACAAAAGACAGAATAAAAATAAAAGTTTAGCAAAAGTGACATGTTACCGCGGCTGTTTCTTTAGAAAAAACAACACATCCACTTTGCCTGTTACAGACACACGGAACTGGCGTATTATTATATAGACTAGTTATTAAAACCCGTGGAAGAATCCACTGAAATTAGTGTGCTTCTTATCACAATAAGGTTTGTTGATAATTTCATTAAGAACGCTGAAAAAAAACGTTTAAAACGAAATCCCGTTGAGGAGTCCACTCAAGATCATTTAAAATGTTTTCTATGTTCTTATCACAAAATGATTTGTTGTCAGTTTCACTTTAAAGACGCAAACAATTAAAACTTTTGAACGAAATTGACAACTATAATAACAACGTTAATTGCCTGTGACTTTACTCGTATAACAATATATAACAAAGCTCCCGTCATGGTAAATTTAAATTCGCATGCAATAAAATTCCCAACTAATGAAATCACTTTATTTTATCACATGATTTGTTTTAGTCAATCAAAATCGTCAACAAAAGGTTTATAAAATACAGAACATTTTTATAGGGGATGTATTATAGACGCTTTTAAAGAAAATTGTAAAAAATATAATCCCCTTTGCCTGTTACAGACACACTTAGCGTATTATTATAGAGACTAGTCGATAAGGCCCGTGGAAAAATCCACTTAGGTAAAAGGCCATTGAAAAATAGGGTGCTTTAGATGTTTTGCTGACCTCAGCAGTGCATATACAAAAAAAATGTTCTTAAAATCTTACAAAAAATGTCAAATGTCAAATCTTACACAAAATAAAAAAAGAACAGCTTGCAAGGTTCCATATCTATAAAAAATTATAAAAAGTTACAACAACGATACTCACAACATCGACACTCACAACACCAATACTCACAAAACTGACAGTAAGAACACCGACAGTTACAACACCGACAGTCACAACATGGATAATAACAATGTCAGAAATAACGCATCTCAAGTATGTACATCTTATAAGTGATTATGTTGAAAACCCTCAGTATTTTATTCTGAAATGTCAAAAAGTTGGCCTGCAAGAGCACAAATCAACAAAAATAAGTTATTTACACATTTTAAATATTGTCTTTCCCTTAAAAGCTTATACAAAAATATGAAAAAGCCATAGTTTGGAAAACATCAAATTCAAAACTACAAAAATCAGTCATTTCAGTTGCATACCATCCTCTCCCACAAAAATTTACACAAAATGTAAAAATCAACCAGTAGTAAGAACACAAAAAATTTTTTTTTTTAGTTTGATGATCCGTACTGTCCTTTACCAACAATTTTAAACCTAAATATCAAAAAATCAATAAGCAAAGAATAAACTTGAATAAAAAAAGATCATTATTTTGGAAACATTGTATACGGTTCGTAAACAAAAGTTTACACAAAATGTAAAACGGATTGGTTTTTGAGAATCACATCTAAATGAACAAAAATAATTTCATTCAGCATGTCGTATATTGCCATTACCCATTATCTTCCACAAAAAGGGTATATAAAACACATCAAAATTTAGAAAAATTAGTCATTTCAGTGTCAGTCCTCGCCCATTAGATTACAAAATATAAAAACAAAAACAGTTTCAGTCAGAACATTAAGTATTTTTTTATCATCAGCAAACATTTATCCCTACAAAAAATTTTAAAATTCTCAAGAAAAACAAAACCATGAAATCATGGAATTTTCTTCCAGCAAAAATGACATCACATACAGTTAGTTCTCCCCAACAATAGTTTATATTACGAAATATAAAGACATCAGCTTATACAACAGCTTACAGTGAAGTCCGATTCTACAAAAATTTGTTCTTTCAGTATATATTGCATGTGGTCTATTTCCACAAAAGTTTACACAAAATTTCAAAAAACAGCATTTTGCAACACAAAAAATATAAACTGACTTAACAATACCATCCTCTCATAATATTTTTTAACCCAAAGTTATAAACCCACGTAAATTTCCAATCAAATGTAAAAAACCCCTGTAAAAAACCCTGGCATTTTACATGTAGGCTGACAAAAGTTTAACGGTATGACAGAAACAAAACAATAAAAAATAACTTAACACACACACTTTAAATTCTACAAAATTCGTTCCACTTGTCAAAAGTTTATAATGCGAAATACAAAAAGACATCAGCTTACACAACAGCTTACAATGAAGTGTAATTCTACAAAATTTGTTCTTTTAGTATATTGCATGTGGTCTATTTCCACAAAAGTTTACCCAAAATTTCAAATAACAGCACTTTGCAACACAAACAATATAAACGGACAACCATACCATCCTCTCATAATCCTCTCAAAAACTCAAAGTCATAAACCCACGTAAATTTCTAATGTAATTTCAATAACCCCTGTAAAAATAACTTGGCATTTTACACCACGTAGCCTGACAAAAGTTTAACAGGATGTCAGAAACAAAACAATAAAAAATAACTTAACACACACACTTTAAATTCTACAAAATTTGTTACACTTGTGATATTGCATGTGGTCCCCTTGTAAAGTTTGCAGGTAGTGTGAAAAAAACTATACTCTATGGGGGCATTAACATGAGTCACACTATCCTAAAAGTTCAAGAAAGATTTTGTAGCTAGCTTGCTACATCATAATTCGTGTTCAAAAAAGAAGAAAAGTTTGACTAAAGGTAGCTATAATTACCTAAAAAAAAGAGGAATAACAACATAACTTATAGGTTAGAGCTAACTATGGGATGGAGCCTTGAAGCTAACATTAGCTAGCAAGCTAACACAAAACAGTACCCAAGACACCCAGTTAAATATACTTAAGCTGGGGAGACTTAGCTACGTCTATAGCTAGCTATTTATGCTTAGTACAACACATATAAAGGAAAACAACAGCAATGTAAAAATTATGACATTTGCAGTTAGTTCAACAAACCAGAAGTTTCTATTTCGCCAGCACATTGTAGCCAGCTAACAGCTTTATGTAGCATTTTGAATTTTAGGACAAACACATTAGTTACGCGCCAGGGGATACATTAATTATGCAACAAAAACATAAACAAATATGGTGGCTAGGTTGTTTTTTTTTAAAAAGCGGTAAAACATAAAACTTAAAGAATTTGAAGCTTTTAAGTGAATTTTTCCTGGCAAATGCGAGTCTGCCTGACACGTAACTCAAGCGACATAAAAACATAACGTCTAAAAATATCAAAGTTCTTACTATATGTGAATCCAAATCGACTTTAAACCCAAGCTTTTATTTTCTACTTCTAAATTTTCTTTACTACTTCTAGCTGCACTCTTCACTTTCGAAGCAAATTCTCGTGGCTTCTAACTTTACTTTTGTACTTCTACTTCTCCACTTTGACTTTTCTTGCTTTTAATATCTGCACTTTTTTGTGACTAAGGTATCGTCGAAAATAAGACATTTTTTAACCGCTTCTTCAGTTCGCCTTTTGTGTCGAGAACTTTGTCGAGAAATTTTTATGTTTGTTTGTTTTTACGCTAACGGAACTTTTTATTCGAATGCCGTCCCGTTCGAAAGTACGTATTTGAACGAATCATACTGCTTATTTTTTATCACGTGGTTTCTAACGGTTGCGAGACAAATGTAAACAAAACAAAAAAACTCGAAAAACTCGCGCACTCGGTTGTTAAAAAACATCGTATTTGCAAAAGTCACAGACAGAACTGGCGTATTATTATAGAAATGTGTAAAGAACTTATATATTTTTGTTGATTTGTGCTAACTCTTGCAGGCCTCCTTTTTGACATTTCAGAATAAAATACTGAGGGTTTTCAACATAATCACTTGTAAGATGTACATATTTGAGATGCGTTATTTCTAACATTGTTATTATCCGTGTTGTGATTGTTGGTGTTGTAACTGTCGGTGTTCTTACTGTCGGTTTTGTGGGTGTTGTGAGTGTTGATGTTGTGAGTGTCGTTGTTGTAACTTTTTATCAACCAGATTTTGCACCTTGCATGCTGTTCTTCTTTATTTTGTGCAAGATTTGTGTGGAGGACTTAATGCGATTTGATATTTGGTGAAAGTTTTTAAGAACATTTTTTTATGTATGCGCTGCTGACGTCAGCAAAAATCTGTCTGTCTGTCTGTCTGTCTGTCTGTCTGTCTGTCTGTCTGTCTGTCTGTCTGTCTGTCTGTCTGTCTGTCTGTCTGTCTGTCTGTCTGTCTGTCTGTCTGTCTGTCTGTCTGTCTGTCTGTCTGTCTGTCTGTCTGTCTGTCTGTCTGTCTGTCTGTCTGTCTGTCTGTCTGTCTGTCTGTCTGTCTGTCTGTCTGTCTGTCTGTCTGTCTGTCTGTCTGTCTGTCTGTCTGTCTGTCTGTCTGTCTGTCTGTCTGTCTGTCTGTCTGTCTGTCTGTCTGTCTGTCTGTCTGTCTGTCTGTCTGTCTGTCTGTCTGTCTGTCTGTCTGTCTGTCTGTCTGTCTGTCTGTCTGTCTGTCTGTCCTGTCTGTTGTCTGTCTGTCTGTCTGCTGTCTGTCTGTCTGTCTGTCTGTCTGTCTGTCTGTCTGTCTGTCTGTCTGTCTGTCTCGTCTGTTGTCTGTCCTGTCTGTCTGTCTGTCTGCTGTCTGTCTGTCTTGTCTGTCTGTCTGTCTGTCTGTCTGTCTGTCTGCTGTCTCTGTCTGTGTCTGTCTGTCTGTCTGTCTTCTGTCTGTCTGTCTGTCGTCTGTCTGTCCTGTCTGTCTGTCTGTCTGTCTGTTCTGTCTGTCCTTGTCTGTCTGTCTGTCTGTCTGTCTGTCTGTCTGTCTGTCTGTCGTCTGTCTGTCTGTCTGTCTGTCTGTCTGTCTGTCTGTCTGTCTGTCTGTCTGTCTGTCTGTCTGTCGTCTGTCTGTCTGTCTGTCCTGTCTGTCTGTCTGTCTGTCTGTCTGTCTGTCTGTCTGTCTGTCTGTCTGTCTGTCTGTCTGTCTGTCTGTCTTGTCTGTCTGTCTGTCTGTCTGTCTGTCTGTCTGTCTGTCTGTCTGTCTGTCTGTCTGTCTGTCTGTCTGTCTGTCTGTCTGTCTGTCTGTCTGTCTGTCTGTCTGTCTGTCTGTCTGTCTGTCTGTCTGTCTGTCTGTCTGTCTGTCTGTCTGTCTGTCTGTCTGTCTGTCTGTCTGTCTGTCTGTCTGTCTGTCTGTCTGTCTGTCTGTCTGTCTGTCTGTCTGTCTGTCTGTCTGTCTGTCTGTCTGTCTGTCTGTCTGTCTGTCTGTCTGTCTGTCTGTCTGTCTGTCTGTCTGTCTGTCTGTCTGTCTGTCTGTCTGTCTGTCTGTCTGTCTGTCTGTCTGTCTGTCTGTCTGTCTGTCTGTCTGTCTGTCTGTCTGTCTGTCTGTCTGTCTGTCTGTCTGTCTGTCTGTCTGTCTGTCTGTCTGTCTGTCTGTCTGTCTGTCTGTCTGTCTGTCTGTCTGTCTGTCTGTCTGTCTGTCTGTCTGTCTGTCTGTCTGTCTGTCTGTCTGTCTGTCTGTCTGTCTGTCTGTCTGTCTGTGACAGGCAAAGCGGATGTGTTCATTTTCCTTTGATGTTGCCGCAAAATGCATGTCTGATATGTTAAATTTTCTGACGTTACGGCGCGACGTCAATAACACTACTTTAACGTCAATATCCTATATTAAATTAATGAAGCCATGACAGTGCACCTAAAACTTTGAGGCCAAATAACTTGGAAACGAGGTGGTGACGTCAATGATTTTTTACCGCGTGGGTAACTAGGGACCACCTGGGACCAATTTGGGTAATTTTCCGAAACCTGGGTCCCCAAATCCGTTTCGGAATGTACGGGTTGATGACGTCATTAAAAAACCTTCAAACCCTAATATCTCTGCAACCGTTTGTCAAAAGTACATAATCCTATACATTTTCTTGATCAGCGTTTCAAGGTCTATACGATGAAGGCAATGGGTTTATGAATTTCAAAAGAAAATTTTTTAGAACTTTTATTAGGTACTTTGCTGTACATGATCAAAGTACATGATCCAATACATTTTCTTGATCAGCGTTTCAAGATCTATGCGATAAAGGCAACGGGTATACAAATTTCTCAAATAATTTTTTTTCCGTATTTTAGAAGGTCCGTGCTGACGTCAGCAAAAATAAAAAATAAAACCCTGATATCTCCTTCTTATGCGTTCGTCGAAAACATATTATCCTATATATTATATTTGTCAGCGTTTTAATCACTACGCATTACAGGCAAGTGATAAACTATATTTCGCCAATTTTTTTGTATATGATCTGCTGATTTATTACATAATTAAAGTCGCTATCCTTGTATGGCTAGAACTAGAGTGTGACGTCATCAAAAAACCTTTAAATCCCAATGTCTCTGCAACCATTTGTCAAATATACATGATCCTATACATTTTCTTAATCAGCCTTTCACGATATATATGATGAAGGCATTAGGTATATAAAATTCTGAAAATTCTAAAAATATTTTTGGGTTTTTTAACAGGCCATTGTTGACGTCAGCAAAATTTTTAAACCCTTATATCTCATTAACCGCTCATCAAAAGCACATGATCATATACATTTTCTTGATCAGCGTTTTAACCTCTACACATTACAGGCAACGAATAAACTAAATTTCGCCAATTTTTTTTGTATCTGCACTACTGACGTCAGCAAAAATCTAAAACAACCTATTTTCCATTGTCCTTCTGACTAAGTGGATTTCTCCACGGGCCTTATCGACTAGTCTTATATAATAAGCTGCAAAAGATTTATACAAAGAAGAAATTTGCACAATTTGTGACAAAAAGTGTCAGAACCAAGTACAAATTATGTTACTAAGGGTTTTAATTGTAAGAGGCGCTTGATGAACTGAACTTAGGCTCAACTTGCAATTAACGTCGTGTTACTCAATTGGTATAATAATAATAAAATAAACTTCATATTGCATCGGGTACCGAGTGATGACTGAAAGATATAATATTATTGTAAGGACTTAATGGACAACCCAACGAACACCCAAAAATTAGTGAATGTAGTGATTATAATTATTAGCATATTTTACGAATTTAACGAATTGGCACATTTTACGAATCTGAAGTCCCTCTGAACATCGAATTTGTACAAAATGAAATCTGATATGACATTTTCATATAGATACAAACTTCAACATAATTTGACCAGGATTGTAGTAATAATAACAAAGCATTAAAATAGAGAGTCTTAATCAAACACAATCCAAAACGTACTTTACAACTTATTAGCATACCTGTAATTATGACACTCAATTAACTTCAAAATTATTTACATATGTTGCATACCGTAAATGAGCTCTTATTTAAAAATTTCATCTTAACAGGGGGCGCTTATTTGGCAGGGGCGGTTAATTCAGCAGGAGCACTTATTAATTTTTTTTCAGAAAAGCAAATGTTTTAAACTTCATTTTCATAATTTTTATGAATAAAAAATAGAAATACAAACAAAAAAGTAAGAAATACAATAGTAATAATATATATTTTATGTGTATATGTTGTCCTTCGTGCCGATCCGAAAAAACGCCCCGTTTTTAAGACGGGTGGGGGAGGAGAGTGGGGCGCTTATTAGAGCAAGGGCGCTTATTTAGAAATTTTTTCTTAACCTTGGGGCGCTTATTTGACAGGGACGCTTATTGATCACAGGGCGCTTAATCTGTAACTTACGCTATACATTTTTTTCTGCTTTTAAAAAGTATTTTGTGCGAAGGCATTACAGAATTTAGTAGCGCAGAATTGACAGGGAAACACAAATTTATCAATTACTGCATAGTCGGCGCTTGTTATCTCGACTGCCCGTTATCTCGATCTTTCCGATCTCGACCAATTTTCATCGGTCCCTGCAGCATTTCAACCTCCCGTAGGCTAAAACACGTCCAATATCTCGACTACCGGTTATCTCGAACTTTCCTTATCTCGAACTATTTTTACGGTCCCTTCAGTAACTTGCCTTCCTGTTATAGTTACTGCACAGCAAGCCATTTCATCTGCTCTAAGAAAATAAGAAATGGTATTGGCAAATTTTCAGGATCTCCCAAGTGGCAAATGTCCGACTATTATACCGTCTTATTCATCACAGACTGCATATTTATCTTTGGGGTTTCCTTTTTCTCTATCGCTCGTTAAAGATTCCCCTACGACAGGAGTCCAAATATTTTGATATGCGTGATAACCTTTGACATAATATGCCATCTCAAAAGGAAAGGGGATTTCTTGGTGATCCAACATCATCTGAGCTAAATCCATTTTCTGCATTCTCGTCTTCTCTAAGTTTAAAGCCAAATGCAACGTGTTGCTATTTGAGAAGTAGTCGTGAGAGTCTACGTTGCTCAGAATTCAAATCGCAATTCTGGATAGGAAAGTAAAAATACATTCTTTTCTGTTTTCAGGCATTCCGTAACCTTCAAAACGAATTTGGTCTCTTTTACCAATGCTTACCCAACAAAACATTTCATCTAAAGTCTGAAAAGTGCTCGGAGGGGGGGGGACACAGCAAAGTAAGGATAACAGGCTTGGTAGCAGTCAATGCAGCTGGCGAGAAGCTTCCAATGTTTGTTATTGGTAAATCGAAAAACCCTCGATGTTTTAGGAACGTAAGTTCCCAGCCTTGCAGATATAGGTCCCAACAGAAAAGTTAGATGGATAGCTCTTTTTGAAAGAATGGGTTCGAGAGATCGATAGGAAATTCCAAACGGAAAATCGAAAAATCGCCTTGATAATTGATAATTGACAATTGCCCCGTCCATCCAACCATTGATAATCTCACAAACGTAACACTTCTTTTCCTACCAGCCAATACAACGTCAGTCTCCCAACCTATGCACCAAGCAGTCATTAAATGTCTGAAAGCTCTATACCACCGTCGTTTGGTAAAGCTCATGATTCAACGTCTGGATCAAGGAAAGGATTTGTCGAAAATTTCAATACTTCGTGGAATGCAACTGCTTGTTTCTTCATAGGAGGAGGTATCAAAAGAAACAGTCATTAATTGCTTTAGAAAGGCAAAAATTTCTACCAAGGATCAGATTGATGCTATTGAAGATACTGATGACCCCTATAAAGATTTGAAAGAAGACCTAGCCGAGTTACAAGAAAAGGATCCCAACTTGTTACCTGAAGAGTTAACAGCAGAGGAATTTGTTGACATTGACTTTCAGGTTATCGCAACAGATAACCCGATCACAGGTAAAGAAATCATCCAATTTGTACTAGACGTAGACGACAAAGAGAGGGAGAATGATGATGACGAAATTGAAGTGTATGATGAACTCATTGAAAAATCATTGAAAATCGAGGTGGATGCTGCCACAGAAACATTAAGAGCTTTATCTCTTTTTAGCGGCAACGGCAACGACATGCGCCATTTATTACAGCGTTTAGAATCCTTTGTAAATAAGAACAGAATATCTCCTAAAAAACAAAGTAGCATTTTTAATTTTTTCAAATGATTAAATACCATAGCATGAGAATAGTAATAATTGAAACTTCTGATTAAGAGTCCATCCCATGTTTAAAAATTTAAATAATTGTGCATGATATTGACAAACTTTCCTTATCTCCACTTTTTCATGATCGACGCTTTTTATCTCGACTAACCACTATCTCGAACATTCGTAATCTCGGCCTTTTTCACCAGTCCCGTGGAAGGTCGATATAACGAGCGTCGACTGTATATACATAGAATACATAAAGATTATAATTTTTCTAAAAAAAAAATAGTTTCGCAGAGGCAAAGACTAAATTCAGGAAATTACGATGACTTTTATATAATTATAAAAATTTAACCCTTAGTAACAATGCCGAAAAAAGATTTTTTAATTTTTTCAAAATTATTGAATGGAAGCAATAGCCCCCTCTCCCACACCACCAGTCGCAGCAGAAGTAAAAGGAGGAGTAAATTGCGAATGTCCATCCGTAAAAGTTTTATAGTAAAAAAGAACAACATAAAAATTAAGAAATAACAGATTTAGACAATGTTAAATATTTTGAAATCTTAATGAATGCGTAAAAGTTATGATTTCGTTTCATTTTAAAGGTATTCCATTGACTACTCCTGAATTATCATCCGAGCAGCACGTTTTAAACACACAACCTAATATAGAACAAAGTGCTGCTAAACATGCTATAACTATTCCAGCTATTGCACCATCACTCAATCCAGTGTCGTAGTCATGCGATGGTCTAACCGTACCTAAAACAGAAGCTCAGATTAGTGCATGGGTTTAACGTAAAAATGTTATATGCGTAACAAAAGAACATCATAAACATTCGAAAATCACAATGCAATGAATCTTCCTCTATCCACTCGCGTAAACGAATCATTTTGAAGCAGCTTTAATTTACATTCTAAATTCACAAATTGAGCACTACAAGAGTAAATCAACGGAAAAATACATACGTTTTTTATACGAAGGTGTTGTGTAAATATACTCCATTGACGGTCCTTTTAAAGAGGCCTCGTTTGTAACGTAAATAGTAATTTTATACGTTGTATCCGCCAACTGTTTCTCCGTGATGTATGACGTTCCTGAGAGAGACGTTCCTCTGGTTGTACAGTTCATGGAGATTTTGCTTGTGATATTGTACTGACATAGTTCATTACGATAAATGGTATAGCGTCCACCACCATCTTCTAATGGAGGCAAATATTTGATCAGCATTTTAATATAAGTATATCTCACGGAGTATTCGACGACACTGATGTTTCTAACAGGTCCTGGTGTCACTATAAAAAGAATTAGACATTAGAATTAGACATTAAAATCTACAGCAACAGACGTTCATTAAACTATTTTTGAATGTTAAAAGCCGTAACATGCTGCAATGTACTCCTTAACAATCCTACAAAGATGCACACTGGTTTTACTCCGTCTCAGATTGAAACAGTAATTATCATTCAGCGTTTTAAAAGTTGAATATACTTTCAAAGATATTTATTTAGATGGGGATTTAAGAGTGGCATCACCCAATTAAATATTTCTTACCCAATTTTGGTAAAGTAAAGTTGATCCATTTAGTAGGATTTGATTTTCCAACATAATTTTCCGCGTATAGTTGAACTTGATATCTAGTTCCATTTTGAAGATCTGATATGTCTTTATAGCTACTCTGTATAACATATGTTTTGATGTAACCACCTTGCTTGAGAGTAAGTGTGTAGTTGATTGCACGAAAATTGGAATTCCATGATAATGCTACAGTGTGGTAGTTTCGAACACGAACAACAAATGTAGTGATGTTTCCAGGTGGAGCTGCGAGTAAATACAAACTACAAGTACTAAAAAATGCATTTAAAAGACCATCGCATCCTACCAAAACTGTAATTTTAAAAATGGGTTTAATTTTCTGGAATCTTAAACGTGGTGAGATTTTATTCAGTCTTAATTGATATGCGACAAAAGAAATGCGTAAAAATCTCTAGTAATATCGATAATTTGAGATTAAATTAATAAATTGTATATTTCATGATTTTTTTCTTCTTTAAAATCAACAATATTTAGGACAACATTCGTAACAGAAGTCTTTCGAATTTTGTTGGTACTTTCTGTATTAAATGGTAATGGTTTTATGGTGGTTTTAAACCATGCTAACTTTTAACATTTAATAGCTTAAAGCATAAAAAATATCGCACTTTAAAATAGTGTTAAACACAATGCGAATAGACTACAAATTGCAAGATAGAAAGAAGTTATTATTAAACAATCAAAGATCAACAAAAACATTTAAAATTGTTGAAGCCAATTATATACTTTCGCTTGAAAATTAACTCATTTTGACAAAAATGTGCGAATTTAATATTTGAGCACCACTTACAACAATTGACTTTTTCATCCGAAAAATCTCCACAGTCGTCTCTGTGGTTGCAATGTTGAGAATTTTCGATACACTTGCGAATATTCGGGCATGCCCAACCATACCTACATTCTAAAATGCAATGTTTTCAAAAAACTAATTGACTACATTTATTACTATTATAAAAAACGCGGCAAAATGCGACAGGTAAATACAATAAGACTCATCATATTAAAACTGCGATTCATTTACTCACTAATGCCTTGTTTACACTCAGGAGGCAGAGGCAGAAACGGAAGCAGACGCAAGGACTGTGTAAACACTGATGAAGGAAGTGTTGAAGCATGCGTTAAAGCAGGAATACCAAAATCTTTTAATAATATGCTTCATCTGTTGCTTCTACCACACCCTTTTGCGTACTTGCTTCAAGATTTTTGTAGTGTGAACCTTAAACGCAATGACGCAAGGAATGTTTCAAAGACGCACGAGAAAAAAAATGTGTTTATAAGAAAATCTATACAATATATCCGATATCTCTTAGTTCCCTATGTTTTTAAGGATAGATCGGGAAGGCAAGCTCGGAATGTATCGCTAAAAACAAACTAAAGAAAGTTTATAGCCCCCCGTAAGTGCACGCCGTTTTTTTATATTCCGGACCAATGAGCTACATCTAGCAGATATTGGAATAATATAGTGCGGGGGGCATATACACATACTTCTGAGCATCGATGCTAACAAAATTCGACAAAATTAAATAAATTAAGACTTGAATTTAAAAGTGATTTTCTCTCTGCTTAACAAAATTCCTTTTTCTAAATTAGTGTGCTTTTTTGTCTCTTTGTGTCGATGCGCTCTGCGTTTTGGAAGGATATAATCAAAATTTGACATAATTTTTTCTTTGTTCCTCTTCTTTTATTTTTCCTTACTTGCGCAAGTAATAAAGTCTGCTTTACACTTTGCTTCAAACCTAATACGCATGCCTACTTCACTTGCTTCTGCGTCTGCTTCATAGACGTGAACTAGGCTTAAGAGACACGTACTTTTAAAATCTACAATAGCTCTTGCAAAATGACTTTTTCTCAGAACAGTATTGTCAGCTTCACAAGTGTACCAACCAACATCAATTTCTGTTATATTGTAAATCTTCAAATCTGCGATTGCATAATTTTTTATAGGGACGGTATAAGTCATTCTCTGTCTGGTGTTGTTTGTGATCACAGTACTGTTGTGCCTCCATGTAACCATAGCGGGTAGTGGATTTGCTAGTATCACACAGCTAACTGAGAAGATCGTATCATACGTTGCTGATACGTTATAACCAGAGCCAAGTATAGACAAATCTGAAAAGAAATAATGTGATAAAAAAATTATTTTTAAAATGCTTACCAATCTATATAGCTTTATTATTTATTATTTATTAGGTTGATTTGAAACGTATTGGATATCTACTCACAATTAACATGCACATAGGCAGTCATGCTTTCCAACACTGTCGCGTTACCATTCATCACAGCACAAGAATAATTCCCTTCATGAAAGATTTTTGTTTTGTTGATGAATAGGGTATTATTCTCGTACACACTGCAGGAAAAAGTAGTACAATTCACTTTTTTTCCATTGTGAAACCATGTGATATTGACAATCATGTTTGTGGCACAATCCAGCTTGAAATTGTCACCTTCAGTCGCATTGGTGACCACTGGAGAAATGGTAATAGCAGATGAGGATGCTGCAATATATAAAGATGTAAAATTGTTGGTGATATGTATATGAAGATATGTCTTTTCCAATCCAGTTGACAGATAATAGAAAATGGGATCACATCGTATGGAGAGTATTTGATGCCCAAGAAGTTTAAAAGTATTATTAAGTTCATCTGAGGCATTACTGCATTTTGAGCTCAAAAACTTTCAAACAATTGTATGTCAAGAAAATGAGTGTTTTGTTTATAAGCAACATATTAATGTCTAATGATGTCTCAAAAATATTAAAAGAACAAAATGCTACTATGAAATTATTATGTGAACTACAAAGAAGTTTCTTTGACACATAATCAAGATACACAGTCAGTAATTGTAAAAGGACGCTCATCTTTCAAGGGCGTTTTATTTCAATCAGTTATTAAAAGTGATTTCTTAAAAAATATAGTACCTACAACAGCAAGAAAAAGCAAAAAAATAAACACCATGATACACTTCTTCGCAGTCTTGTTCTTCTACAAAAAGATTTTAACTTCCTTACGAGATATTAATGTTTACTAGCTAACATCTTTAATATTTCTAAAAAAAAAAGAATTGTTAACATATGTAAAAACAATGTACTATGTTAATATAAACAAAAAAAAATAACTAAACCAGTGTTTACAAAAAAATGCAAACAAAATACCTTTAAAAATATCTTCCGCTATAAAAAATATACTCATATAACATAGAGCGTTGCTTTGAAGCAACTTAACGTAAAGAATTGATTTTTTAATCATAATAAATATTTTAATTAAAATAATAAAAGCATTTTTAAAATTAAAAGAAAACAGTAAACTACAAATAAGCTTATTTCAACATAAATATACTTTTGGCAACAATGGTTTTTGAATATAAAAAACCTTTATAAAGAACTTGTTTTCAACATGTACGTTAATTTGTTTTATATGAGTCATTGTTGTTTTGCATATTGTACATGTAATTTTTTTATAAAAAAATTTTTTATAAGAAAATGAGCCTCAAAAACCTCAAAATCTTAAGAAAATTTTAAGAAAATCCCTAGCCGTGTTAAGATTCAATTTTTGAAGACCTTGAAATATACATTGACAGTTACTAAATCACCATAATTTCAAAACACAACACAATCAAGTTTCTTTTTTTTTCAGTCAAATATACATCCTCGCAAAGTTTTATCCTAAATATAACAAAAGAAGTCTTTTTTCTTCAATAAAGATATCTCAAATATTTGGTAGTTATTTATAAAGAAAAAAAACAAAGAAAATAGAGAAATAAAAATTAAGAAAAAATAATAATGTGTAAACCGGGTTTGTTATAGCGACGAATCATATAAAAAGCAAGAAGTATCTGAAATGAGAATAAGGTGTTACCAACCAGATGAGTTCCATAATACGTCTCAGCTTGTTTTGCAGTAAAGATTAAAAAAAAGTATTTACGGCATCTGTAACACACAACTTATGAGAAAAGTTCTACGTGACTAAAAAATGCTTGTAAAACGAAATTAGGAAATGGGATAATTATTTTACAAAGGGATTACAATACTAATGTACAATACGTGGGTAAGACCCATAATGAAGTATGGTATTTAAGAATAATAGATCCGTAGGACACAAAATTTCAAACATATTTATTTAATTACTAATGACAATAAAGTCGATAGCTCAGCAAAATCTCTAAAGGAAAACATTTTTTTATACACCGACCAAAATGTTTTACAGTCAATTCTACATGCAAACGTAGCTACGAGTCACTTTTGTATAACTGATTTTTTTTAATTCGGATAGCTGTGGTTATTATACATTTAAACCAAAAAATCAAAGGATAAAGGATGTAATAAGAAAAATAGTAATTTTTGTATTATTATGTTAAAATATTTTCACGATGACATTCTATAACATATTGGGACAACCATATTGCCCTACCACACGAACACACTTCTATTAAATGCAAAAACATTAACGTATTCGTGTGTTAAAGTTTCATTGCATGCATAACAAAATCACCATGAGTTCTATTACTACATCCTTAATAATAATAATTCAAGTTGTTTCAGCTTTTCCTTATCTCTAAAATCCCTCTAAAGACCTTTTAATTGTTCTCATTAATTATCTTTAAGCTTTATCGCTATAATTAGTAAAGAACCAGAATTGTTGCCGTTCGTGAAGTATCATCTTTTGCAATCAAAGTGTTTTCAGATTTCGCGAAATTCTCTGATAGCCATTTTTTTTTTGGTTTCTTAATTATTTATATCATCTGTAATATTAATATTTCTATTGGAATTTCAAACTCGTTACGTAACCGTGCATAACCACAAAGAAATATATTCTTGTGAGAAAATACAACGCATCATGTTTTTTTTGTTAAAATGCCACTATACGAAATTTTACTCCCTTAGGTATATAAACTCTCGAGCTGTTAGATTCCGTAAATGTCACTTTTATGCTTTAACTTAGCTGCTTTTGCACTTAAATTTAACTGATCAAGGATGCAAACATGATCGAGCGCCCAAATTCTCTGAATCCTCGACACGATAACAAGGAATTCGCAGTTTGTCACCGAATATTTGGATAGGAAGCAGAAATTCTTTGAGCCCTCAAAGCTTTTTGTTTTCTTTAGCAAATAACTACAAAATCAAGTTTGGGTAAAAAATAGTTGGTTTTTTTGACATTTTTTTCATGAATAAATCCGATAGCATATCTTCTATTTTTGTTGACTTTCATTGGAAGTAAATAAAACATGCGCTAAAAGTCCAATTAAACTTTTTTTAAAAAGCTAGGGGTTTGTGTTTGCATCGAGTCAGCGGTTATTTTACTTTGCTACGCATGCTTGTGTAAAGAGCTCTGGAAATTAGGGGGAATTTTTACTAAGTGAATATACGTTTCACGGCAACATTTACAATTCGCTTTGTAAAAAAAACCCTTTGTAAACTTTTAACCAATCAGAATGAAATTTCAAGACTTTATTTTTTAGGTAAAATAAATGCTGAAAAAATGCTTACTTTCGCCTAATGTTTTTTGTTTCTCGTGAAAATAAAAGAGATATTTCGTAGCTAATTCCATTCGCCATTCATGATCCGCTGCGTGAAAGTCTCCCTTTTATGAAAACGAAGAAAGAATTCTTGAAACTTTAAGCCGTGCGATCATTTTGCATAAATTTTTTTGAAATTCGACTTAAAGACAAAATTCTAGAAAAAAGCACAAATAAAAAGCCGATGCGATATTGACACCAATAATGAGATTTACGTGAGCGGGAAATCTCTTGTTGGTGATAATATTTGGAACAAGTGCGATAGAGATTTTAGAACCAACGATTCTACTTCTCCATGAAAAGTCTGTGTCGTAATTAGAGATACCAACAAAAGAGAATTGCAGATAAACGATTTAATATTAATCCAATATTACAAAATAACATAACTTTTTCTTTCGTACTGTGTTAATATTTTTCTTCTGTGTACTGAAAAACTCTGCATTTTTAAATACCTTTTTCTTCTTCTCAGAGGTTTTTTTAAAAAAGGGTGCCACCTGATCCTTTATTTATGACATACGTGCAGAAGAACTCACGTCTTTAATTAGTCATCATAATTAAATAATAACAACGCAGCGTTGTGAGAAAAACATTTAATATTCAACACCTAAGATCACAGCAAAGCAAAACGAAGTGTATAATGATTCAGCCCAGTTAACTACGCCTTCTTCGACGATATCAAATTCGGTTTCTCACAAACGAAAGCTTAGACGCAAACAAATGTCAGAACAAATCCCTAAAATTTAAATCCACGTCATAGCAAACCCCGAATTACAATCAACCAATCAGCACCAAGTCATCATGGTCACGTCCTACCCTCTTAAATAATTTAATAATTATTTATATTTGTGCAGGTGAGTAAGGCCATAAACCAACTAAGTTATGGCGCTGTAAAAATGAATTACCAGTTTATCCGAAATTTATTCGGTGGGCCAGTATTACTTATGTGCTTTCAGGCATATTTTTCATGTTATTTCAGTTTTAACTTGAAATGAAACTAAACTTTTCTTCAGGTTTGCGAGGAATTATTTTCCGTTATAAACAAGAAGGGTTTTCTCTGTACCAATAATGCAACCAGAGCAGCACTTTGTCATGTTGAATTAAGGTAAATGTTTTAAAAACACAGCGAATAAGATTGTTTTTTCTTAAATAAATCTAATTTAGGAAACTAGCGGGGGGACCCACGTCGAAACGACAGGTTAAGCTACAAGTAGCTGTGCGATGTGCTGTACAACGCCCAGTGGAGCACTTAGCAAGAGCTGCAAACTGTGTCACACATTCAGGTGAAGCGCTTTAGTACAGGTATGCAGTATGTCGAGTGAAGCGCACACACTATTATAGTGTTTTGGGTTAACACATTTTTAAAAAATAACTTTTCCCAACTTAAGCTGAAAAATAACACAATTTACAACCCGTTGTTACCACAACAATCGGTCAATATAATTTTATTTTGTGGAATAAGTTTCAGTAAACATTCAAAAAATAATCGTGACACTCGACCGATGTATAATTGTAATAGCCTTATCCAAAAAACTTATAGCAACTTCAATTTAAATAAAAAACACAGTCAACAGTCCATTGTTCACACCAGGCTGAACGTTTTTACAGGTAAACCATGTCGCACATGGGTCTAGGCGTAATACCATTTTCCAAAACAACTTTAGCGCAACTTCGGTTTAAGTAAAAACACGGGAAACAGCCTGTCGTTACCCCGTCCAGTTAAAAAATCAGTTAACAACTATTCTTTCGCGAAATAAGTCTTTATGACAGTAATAAAAAGTGTAGCTACCTAACTGTATGTAGCAAAAGAATTATTAAGAATTTTGTTGTAGCTAGCCAAACTATTTGGTTGCTTTCACGTTTTATTGTCACAGGTACCAAGAGCTAGGTAGATAGCCATAACCCCAAATACAAATAAATAACAATAAACTGAACTGAATAAACACTTCAATATATAAAGCAAGCTGGCTTTTAATCAGGATGCTAGCTTGAAATCTAATTTGTAGCTGGCCACAATCTTAAAATTGGTTTGTTTAAGAAACGTGATGAAATATTCATCTTAACATGTGAAAACTTGCAAAAAAATAAATATTCTTATATACGAAGTATTTAGAAGAAAAACAGGTCTGAAGGAGACCCTCAAACCTGACACCATCACTTCCTAGCCAAAATGACCGTCATAGCATGTTTCCGTTTTTTCGGGTTCTACCGTGATTCTAAATTAAGCTGCGTGCAACCAAAACAAAATCTGTAAAAATCGGATTCTTCGGTAATTTTCCGAATACGGCTATTATTTAAAAGAAGTGTAATATCAATAAAAACTGCTTTCGATCACTCATTTTTAATACTGCACATACGTGACAATAGAAATAAACGATTTTATTTATACGTTTTGCAATTATTTTAATTAAACATTTTTTTAAACGTTTTAAAAGCACAATGATTTTATTGAATTATTAAAGAATCGTGGGTTTATGTGAATTGATTGTTGAAGTATAATATGTTGTGGTTTTTATTTTTTCAGGAACCGATTTAACAGTTGCTCACGTACGCACATGCAAGAAAGTGAGTCAGTTATTACACTTCTTTTTATTTCCTTTACAAGCTTTCTTTTTATTTGAAAGTAACATATATATTTGGTTTTGTTAAAAAGTAAAATCGTGCATTGAGCGAAGGAAGAAAATTGGGGTAAAGAATATGATAAAGTTTATGGATAAAATAAAATGTTACTGCGTTTAGCCTTAATTTAAACTGCAACAAAACTAAAATTATACTTAAACAAGCTAAATTCAGACAGGTGTTCATTAAGTTATTCTGTGTAAGGAATTAGAACAAACTTCGTCACGGATCAGGCAAAATCAACAACTCGAATTAACAGAATTTATCAAGAGTGGATAATATGCTTAGCATCTGTTAAAAAAATTCCTTTTTCTCAACCTGAATATGCTCAAGTGTTATGCTTGACGAAAAATATGTATTACTAGCCGGGGGACCCGGCGTCGCACGCCGGGGTAAACCACAAGTAAAAGTGTTACCCAGCATTGAAAACCCTGTGGAGCAATTATTATGAATCGTAACCTGTGCCACATGTTAAGGTGGGGCACTCTAGTACATGTATGCAGTATGTCGGTGAAAGTTCAAAAATGAATGCTACCCTGGGCAGCGCGGTTAGTACAGAAAAACAATGTCGCACATTCATGTAGGTACAATACCTTTTTCCAAAAAAAACTTTATCGCAACTTCGGTTAAACAGAAACACAGGAAACAGCCTGTCGTTAACACTGGACTGAGCGCTTAGTACAGGTAAACCGTGTTACACATGCATTTATGCTTAATACCCTTTTAGCACAGTTTACAACCCGTTGTTATAGCAAAAAAATTAGTGAATATTATTTAACTTTGCAAAATAAGTTTCAGTATACGTTAACAAATTAAACATGACACCGGACCGAGCAGTTAGTACAGGTAAACTGTGTCACACATGCGTATAGACGTACTAGCCTTTTTCAAAACAAATTCAATTTAAATAAAAATACACAAAACAGCCCGTTGTTAAGACCAGGTTGAACGTTTATTACAGGTAAACTGTGTCACACACGAGTAATAGGCGTAATACCATTTTTCAAAAAAACTTTATCACAACGGTTTAAATAAAAACACAGGAAACAGTCCACCCTGTCCAGCTAACAAAATTTACTTTGCGGAAGAAGTTTTAATGACAGTAATAAAATGTGTAGTTACCTAACTACATTTAACATCCTAAAAATTATTGAATAAGACATTTGTTGTAGCAAGCCAAAAACTGCATTTGGCTACTTTCACTTTTTAGCTAAAGAGTTAGGTAGATAGCCAAACCCCAACATAAAAATAAAAATTGATATATTAAACTAAATAAAAACTTTAAAAGAATGGGAATAAATACGGCTAGGTATAGCTAGCTAGCTTCAGCAGAATGGTGCCTCGAAATCTACATTCCTAGCTAAAATCTTTAAATTGGATTGTTTAAGATTTATACAGGGCTAGAGAACGTGAGAAATATAAAGGGGTGAAACGTTAAGGTGCTTCAAAGAAAATGAAAAAAGATTGGGAAAAGATAAAGTGTGTAAAAGCAATGTAAAACCAATCCGTCCTCATGGCCTCGTGGTTGCGATATTCTGATGAACTCGTGAAAGCCTCGGCCTAAAAATAAACGCCAGGTTGCGCAAACACGTGAAACGAATAAGGTTTCTGATTGGTTAATGACGTTAAAGTCCGGCGCAAAAGGGTTGACAGGCTTAATACTCCGTATTAATAGTCCGGATTAATGGTCCGGATCAGGGTGGCTAGGTCGAAAATGTGGATTTTTTGCAGTGTCGAAGATCGTGGTAAAAAGGGACGTGACTTTAAAAAGATGTATAAAAAGGTTGGTAGGACGATGAAAAGGTTACGAAAAAAACAATACTATGGTTGTTTCAGCATTGTTGAGGCGTGGTAAGAGGGAAGCAGCGATGCGCAGATAAGCTACCATTTTGCGTGACAGACAGACAGACAGAGGTATACGGGTATTATAATATAGATTAGTGTAATATAGTACCAAGAATGGACAGATCTGATAGAGATAGTATATGAGTTATATGTATATTGTGCGCAGTGAATGAGAAGTAAGATTCACTTTTTTGTTTAATTATTCTTATAGTCGCACCAGGACCTGTCAGAAGCATCCGTGCTGTCCGATTCTCTGTGAGATATGTCAGTATAATACACAAACAAAATCTCCATGAACTGTACAACCAGATGAACATTTCTCACGTCATAGATCAGGAACAAACAGTTAGCGGATACAACATAAAAAAGTACTATTTACGTTACAAACGAGGCCAAAATAGAAGGACCGTCATTGGAGTATATTTACACAACACCTTTGTATAATAAACGTGCCTATTTATTTCTTTGATTTACTCTTGTGCTACATGAAGGTGTAGCACTAATTTGTGAATTTCAAATCTATTTTGAACTGATTCGAGTGTATAGGGAAAGATTTTATTGCGTTGCGATCCGTGTATTTTGCAAGGACGTGATTTTTGTAACTTTTACGAATAGTTCCGCAATAAATAAATAAATTTTATTTATTTATTTTTGTCTTGCAAACAAAACATTTGGCGTAAAATACGTTCGAGTCATTTAATATGTATATAACTAGGAAAAATTCAAATCCTGAGTTTAAAAAGTTTCGTTTTCAACTTAGCGATCAAATCAAAACTACCAATCATAATTATTCCTGTAATATTACCCATAGAGATATAGTAAAAGAGAAAGAGATGCAATGTAATATCACTAAGCTAAGCTAAGCTGAGCTAGGTACCCTTAAATCAAGCTGTTGTCCTGGGCCAACAAAACCTACACAGCTTTAATAAAAAACATCAAAAAGTAACTAACAATTGAACGAAAATGAACGAAAAGATACTTAGCTATACTAATAACAGCATTGAGTGTAAACTTACGAAATGTGCTCATTAAACCATTTTACACAAAAAGGTAAAGGGACATCTAGCAACAAATATAACATACAAAACATATAAAATATTAATATTTCATATAAAGTACTAGAACTTCAAGAAAAGGTGGACAAAACCAGGTGAAAGCCAGGTCAGCATACTTTGCAATCACACCATTTTAAAAATTATACTGAATCATGTCTTTTATTAGGTGTATCGCTATAGAATAGTACCTTGGAAAGGAAGAAGATTGTTGGGCGAAGAAAATAAATAAAATAAAAACATTTACGCAAATAATGTTGACTAATTTTTATATTAACGGATGTGGAGCTCAAACACATTTGGGCGGTGGGCGAGAAACTTTGTTGTAACTTCCCTTGGTCTACTATTTCTAAAAATATTCGAAAGTTACAAACAGTTTCTAAAACGCCCACACCTTTCAGAAAAAGTGTGCAGCTTAAGCACCATTGAAACTTTGTTTAAATGACGGTTTCCAGGTCGTTTTAAACCTTGTTCTCAGAGAGGGCCTACGTAAAACTCATTCTTGAAGCGATATACTTCGTTGTTGGCTTGATAACAAAAGTGGATATTTTTTAATTTAGTACTGCAACAGGTTACTGGCTAAATAAATAAAAAATTGTGATGAAAAACTCTACTCTATATTTATTCTACAAATGACGTTTAATTCTTTTATACGAAACAGAGCTAGGTACCTTGTGTGCTAAACCTTATCTTTGATCTATACATTATCTGAAGAAAAGCTTATATACCACGAACAATAGCGATTGATTAGATTAATTTCGTATTCTTAAATCTTCTTAAAAAACAATAAAATAAAATAAGGCTGGGCGCGTTATAACTGTTTAAATTACTTCAATATTTCTTCAGAAAAAGGCATATGGGCTTTTCAATCCAACTCAATTCTCAATTCATATGTAAAGTCGATTAGAAACAGGACTACCAATAAATTATACTAAGGCAAAAACAGCTTTAAAACTAATACTTTCACTTAAATTACCTTCGCTCACTCAATTGCTTTGCAAAAAATATATCATTCTCGTAAAAATTCTTTTTTAAATTGTGGAAAATAAAATCGTTATACTATACCCCGAATAAGTGAGAACTTCACCAATTGTGATCAATTTTTTTGGTCTTTTGTACTTCCCTGATAAAGTCAAGCAATAATACTTCGCTTAAGACAGACGACGGATAAGTGGGACTTTCGTTAATGGCAGCATAGCATTTGTACCATAAAGATAAGTGATCTATATAATAATACGCTAAGTGTGTCTGTCTGTCTGTAACAGGCAAAGTCGATTATATTTTCTACAATCTTCTTTAAAAGTGTCTATAAAACATCCTCTGAAAACCATGTTCTGTATTTTATAAACTTTTTGTTTACATTTTTAATTGGCTAAAACAAATCATGTGATATATAAAACGAATTAATTAGCTGGAAAGCTTTATTGTATGATAATTTATATTTACCGTGACGGGTTTTTAAAACATTATAATTGCTTTGTTATAACTTAATGTACGGGAAAGTTGCGGGCAATAAACATTGTTACTGTTGCTGTCTAAAACGATTTATTTGCGTTTTATTTAATGAAATTAACAATAAACCGTTTTGTGATATGGATAATAAATTTAAAAAAAGGTTTTCAAGTGGAAAACAAATCATGTGTTAAAATAAAGTAATTTCATTAGTTGGGAATTTTATTGCATGCTAAATTAAATTTACCGTGACGAGTGCTTTGTTAAATGAAATTGACAACAAATCATTTTGTGATAGAAAGCATACAAAATATTTTAAATGCTTTTGAGTGGATTCCTCAATGGAATTTCGTTTAAAACGTTTTTTTCAGCGTTCTTAATGAAATTATCAACAAACCTTATTGTGATAAGAAGCACACTACGTTCAGTGGATTCTTCCACGGGTTTTAATAACTAGTCTCTATAAAAATACAGAGACTGTGTCTGTCTGTGACAGGCAAAGTGGATTATATTTTTTACAATTTTCTTTAAAAGCGTCTATAATATAACCCCTATAAAAATGTTCCGTATTTTATCAACGTTTTGTTTACAATTGCAATTGTCTAGAACAAATCATGTGATAAAACAAGATGATTTTATTAGTTAAGAATTTCATTGCATGCTAATATAAATTTACCGTGACGAGTGCTTTGTTATAAATTATTGTGCAGATAAAGTCACAGGCAATTAACCTTGTTATCATTGTTGTCTATTTTGTTCAAAAGTTTTAATTCATTGTTCGTACTTTTTTACTGAAATTGGCAACAAATCACTTTGTGATATAAAACATAAATATATTTAAATGTTCTTGAGTGGATTCCTCCAGGGGTTTTCGTTTAAAACTTTTTTTCAGCCTTCTTAATGAAATTGCTAACAAACATTTTTGTGATAAGAAGCACAATAAATTTAAAAAAAAACTTAGTGGATTATTCCACGGGTTTAAATAACTAGTATCTATTAAGACGAAAGTTGTGTCCGTCTGCGAACTAAGCTAAAACAAATCACGTAGTAATGAAATAATTTCATAAGCTATGAAATTGAGTAGTGTATTCTAACTTGCCGTGGCGATTTTTAAAAGTATGGGAATGTAATTGCTTTGTTCTAAATTAATATACGAGAAAATTCACGTGCAATTAGACATTGTTATTGTTGTTGTCGATTTTATTTAATAGTTTTATTTGATTATTCGTGTCTTTTTAATTAAATGTCACAGGTAATTGAATATTGTCATTGATGTTGTCAATTTCATTTGCAGTCTTTTTAATACTATCATGCGCCTCTAGCGGGAGCGTCTGACGGAATATTTTTGGATATTCGTGCAGTCGTTAGCCGAGAGTCGAATACCTCAACAGATATCCGATATCGAATATATGCTCGAGATATTCGACAGTTTCTCCGGCACTTTAATTTCGTTTATATATATAGTTTAAAAAAATTAAAAATTTATCAAACAAGGGATGTATTATATATCACACTCCATCTTTTATTGTTCTCGATAGTAGTACACAAAAGATAAGCAATAAGATGGAGAGCTAAAAATAACTGAAGCTCGAATGTTTTAGAACTACAAGAAACAAGAATAACGAAAAAGACAAAAACAAAACAAAATAAAATATGGAAAGGTTCTCATTCCCTTCCAATGGTGCATGGAGTCGAATATCAAAAAAACGAGACTGAATAATTACGGATATCCGATTTTACCTTGCTGAATATCCCCAGTTAGCTACCGACGTCGAAACGACCGTCGGATTATTATCGTAAGATGGTCGCGAAAAAAATGCGACGATCAGTGACGTCAATCCGACGTCGCAATTGATCACGAGCATTTCTGACCACAATACGACCAAAATCCGACCTTGTAATAAAATGAATGTATGAATAATTTTTCAAAGCAATTTTAACAAGCCCATTTGCTAACGCCTGAAATAATTGCTTGTAAAAAGCAACGTCTTTAAAAAAAGATGAGAGAATGGACCGCCAAAAGCACGCCAGACATGCATCAAATGTAAAAAAAACTCATTTTTTGAGGGGAAAAATAAATTTTAAATTAGTTGAAAAAAAATATTGTTGATTTTTCTTTAGGTACTAATCTTTTTTTAGCCGATGTCAGCCATATTTTTTTTGTCAAATATAGTTTCCCGCCGTGCAAAATACAACTTGCGCCCGAGGCCCAGATCTCCCTATTCCCCCAAGCGCAAATGTAAGAAGCTGGGGAAGAGTTTTGAACTGAAAGTTCAAAATTGATGGCGCGATTTCTCCTCAAGCAGAAAAAACTGGCAAGGAACCAGAATGCTGGAGAGTTGCCAAAAAGTTCAATATCAATGGTTTAATTATAAATTCTGTCGTGTTGTAAAATTGATATATATTCGTATTACATTCATCATTTATTTATCTTTTTTTCTCATCTTATCCTTTTCTCTCACTGGTAGTTGGGTGCGTTTAGTTTAATCAGGTTCAGCTAGCTACCTAGCAAGGCTTTTTAGCTGCTTGATTTAGGGCTAAAATACACTACATGATTAATAATACCAAACCTTTTTAAACACACTTGAGGTCTTGTTGTGAGAGTGAAAAATGGGCTTAATGGACAGCTTCAGAATGAATTTAGGTTTGAAAAGAAAGGGCAGACGTCACAAATGTTTGGTGTTAGAGTCACACCACCGACCCTATTTTTTGACCACATTTTGACATACAGAGTCAAAAGAAGTACAACAACAAAAAAAATTATATGCTCGCCCACCATTGTTATCGTATTTTGCTTTAAAATTATTTATATGTATGGTTAAACACATTTTTTTTCAAATTTTTGAGTTTTTATTCACCGACGGACCGATATTTGTGACATCCGCCAAATCAAATAGCTATAGCTACATAAAATATTAAAATATATATATTACACTATATAGGCTGAAGAAGGCAGATTTGCCGAAACGACACGGCGCGGTAAGTAGCCGTGACTTGGTGGATTTGAAAGCTTGCCGATGTGGGTGCGAACCACCAACTGTGCTTGATCCGGTAGTGAGGAAAAAGGCAGTTGCAAACTCGCCTCACTATCGGACCGATAGCTCAGTTGGCAGAGCAATGGGGCGCTAACCCAAAGGTCGCTGGTTATATAGTGTATATATATATATACACTATATAACCAGCGACCTTGTGATTTCCATAATTTTGCAACCGAAAATATTTGCCACGCAAAAAAAAACATGTCCATATAGTGTATATATATATAGTGTATTTTATTTATTCGACAAGCGGTTAACTGTTTGAATTTTTAAATGTAGTGTAAAATGTCATCAAGATCAACAAAATGGAGACATAAAAAAGGCAGTTGCTGTTGGACTTACAAAATGACTCAGATGAGCAAATAGAAGTTGACCCAGTTTCAGGAAATGATTCATCCCATTCTGATGTTGCTTCTTGTGGTGATATTGATAATGGTGTTTTTGATAATGATCATACTGTTTGTATAGATGATGTTAATTATATAGAGGTTGATGATACATGAAGTTGAATGTTTGTGTTTGTGTTTGTGCTTGATTGCATCTTGTTTGTCTTGGCGTGGTTAGGAGAGTTTTGTATGGTTTGAAGGATGGTCCAAGGGTTTGCAAACTTTCACAAAACCAGATAGCTCTTATGTCAGGCAAACTAACTGGCTTACGAAAGCAGCTTCCTTCTGAATTGGCCCGTCAACCTAGATTTTTGTCAGACTTAAAAAGATGGAAGGCCACCGAATTTAAGCAGTTTTTGTTGTATACTGGGATGTATGTTATGAAAGGAATAGTCTCCAAAAAAGTTTATAATCATTTTATGAGCCTAAGTGTTTCAATTACTATCATGCTCTCCTTTAAACACAATGATGAAAAATATCTAGAAATGTTAAATTTTGCTAAACATCTTTTAAAATGGATTGTTGATACTTCTTCAGATATTTATGGAGACTGCTTTGTATCATATAATGTTCATTCTTTAATTCACATTCACATTCACCAGGATGTTGAAAATTTACAATGTGGGCTTCAAGAGTTATCCGCATTTCCCTTTGAAAACTTCATGCAAAGGATCAAAAGAATGGTACGAAAAACTCACCAAACACTTTCACAGGTCGTAAAACGTATAACGGAAATGGAAATAAGTGATGTGGGTTACCAATCAAAAAACCTGCAAACTACAATAAAACCAGCCATTGGTGGTGATCGGAATTCATGGTTTCTTCTAAGAAGCAATAAAATTTGTGAGGTTGTTGGGTTGGAACATGAGACAGACCATGTCATTGCAAAATTGTATTGCTTCCAAAGATCATCACTGAGCCTCTCAACTCCAAAGTTCTCAAAATCTGTTTCCTGCCAAAAAACAGTGAGTTTGTAATCCACACTATTTTAAAAAGTGACATTGATAAAAAATTTGTTGCCATTCCAGACAGAGAAGGAACCCTGCTTATTCCAATGTTACACAACTTGAATTTGTAGTTACATGATATGGTGTACTGTACATTTTTTTCTTATAATTGCTTGGTTTATGTTAATAGCCGTTCTTCATTCTTGTTCATGTTAACTTACACTGTATGGAATATTAAATGGTAAACATTAAATTAATCTTCGTTAAGGCATCTGTTTGAACCTCACGAAAATTAAGCAACTTAAGGTAGATATGTAAAGCGTTTTTGGAAACTTTGTACAGGGAATACAGAACCAAACATTTTTTTGGTTAACGGATAATTTGTTCAAAATACCTTCTTTGTGTAGATATCATTTTTAAGAACACCTTGTGTTAAAATTGATTTATAACATAATATTTCATAATAGTCTTGAAAATAATAATGTATTGGACAAGAGCTGTTTGGGTAGAGCCACAGGAGGATGGTGAAATTGAGGAGTATGAGATGTCATTACCTCATAACTGGGTAAAAGCTTCTAGAGTTTATTGGCCAAAGCACTTGAATGTGAAAAGAAATTCAAACGCGTAGTGAGTAGCTGTAATGTATTCCGTGCAAAAATTTTAAAAATTGTTATTCATGCTTTTCGAGATATGTGTATCATTAAAGTATACAGTAGATTACACAATAGGAACAACATGTATAAGTTGTTATACTTTAAGAGAAAAGTTTGTATGTATTCTACAAAACAATTAATTATGAAAGATTTAAAATGTGCTGTTTTGGGGTCTTTTTTAGGTGAAGGAAATGGTACGAATCGGTGGAACAAACGAATCATCGTGTGTGCGTCATAAGTTAAATTGGTTAGTAGTAATTTAACTAGAATTCGCGCCCCTCGTACCTATTTCCCGCATCGATATATCATGCATATTTTGTCCGCCTGTTAGCATGAACAGGGTTTATTACTATGAAACTAAATGTGAGGAAACAAGGCCAAGTTAAAAAATATTTTTTATTGAAATAAAGCTTTAAAATAATTTTTTGAGAAACATGGCGTAAAAATAATTTTTTGAGGAAACCAGGCTAAGATTAAAAAATAATAATTTGAGGAAACCAGGCTAAACCATCTTGCGTCTTAATCAAAAAATAGCACAGCTATTTAATAAACACAATGAAAATTTGTACCTATAAAGGTAACCCCTGCCTCCTGTATTACCTGGTCTATATATACGGGTATTAATAAAGTAGATAATCGAACCATCGATAAGATTTAAAGAAGGTTAAACTTTCTTTTAATGGAAAACTTGTTTTGTCTTTTAGAATTATGAAACCTGCTGTCCAAGCTAATTTCAATTTAAATGGCTCGGTTAAAAGAAACATCGAGAAAAAAGAAGCATTTGGGGAAACAAACACTTGCAATGCGATCCTCAGTAAGTATTTCAATATGAATTGTGTACTCTCATCCTTTTTGTCTGAAATTCAAAGCTAAATATCATTACACATCTTTTATTTTAGAAGCTACAAAGAAGCTTTTCAATAATAGTACTGACAGCACTGTTCGGACTACTATAAGTAAAACTTTGAAGTATGTGCCCGATCGCGTTGGAGCGGGTGGGAGACAAATTGAACCACTTCCCAAGCGCCGACGTATCATTCCAGAGGAAGAAGATGAGGATGAAAAAGATGGAGAAGATCATGAAGATGATCAAGTAGTGAACGTTGAAAATGAACAAGATGAGAATGCAGATGAGGACGATTTGTTTAATTGTGAAATATAAATACTTGTATATATTTTATTTAATTTAAAGAAAGTGTTTGCGAAAGAATATCTCGTGTGTTTTTCCATATCTTTGAACTCTTGGCGATTTTAAAGAAAATTATCGAAATTATCAAAAATTCAACTATTGTTTAAGCTATAAAATGTTATCGCATGATGGTCAATGAACGTCATATGACGGTCAAACAACGTCGTTTCGACGTTGTTTATGGTTGGTATTGTTCGTCGAAACGACGTCCCATTCCGACGTCAAAACGACGTTTCACATACAACCATGAAACAACCGTCATTCGACGTCGGAAAACAACCGTCAGTCGACGTCAATACGACGTCGATGCGCTTACTGGCTCTGCTTAATATTATCAACAAAACGTTTTACGTGAGCATAAAAATATTTAACGGGTTCAAATAACAAGTACTTTCTCAATTTCAAAAAAAATCACACGGATTGATTAGAATTGATTGGTCGCAGAAAATAAACAAGATAGTTGCACAGCTATGAAGCTGTGGAACCAATGTTATAACGAAGCTGGGTTTTTTTTGTTACTGAGGATACACAAAGCCTATTTCTAATCATCAACGTATTGCAAACCAATAAAAACTCAAGCCTCGCTTGCCTAGCATTTGCAACAGATGATGCTAGACTAATTACTAAAAATCGTTTTTATTACTTTTCACAAACGCAAGACTGAAATATAATGAAATAGAAAAGTTACATCATTTTTTTAAGTAAATAAGGTTTCTAATAAAAGTTTAAAGTTGTACCAGTAAAAGCATGTTTTAATAAAACAATATCCCTGCATAAGAGCTAGTTTATGTCAATAAAATATATACAGCATCGAGAAAACACTTTGAAGCATTGAAGATAAGAAATTCATTAAGGCAACAAAAGGTTGACTTTCCAATTTAGGTAGCATAACTAATGCTTGGTGCTTGTTTTACAGAGGAAAAATTAAACAGGGTGGCTAAATTGTAGAACCCTCCTGTTTAGTCACTGAGCAGCGAACTCAATAATAATATGCATATTTTATTTAAACTGGTAGCCGAATTGTTATTTTGTGCCAAGGACGCCTGTAAAAGGATGACAGGGAGATATATCATGGGCGAAAATCTAAAGATATCTGTGATAGTTAACCGTTGTTTTATGGGTTGAAGGCTAGTCCAATAGAACACCCTTTGAGACATGGTTGGCAGAAAATTTCTACAAATCTGAGCAATTTCAGACTAGTTCCATTGTGATGTGGTGTTGTATATATTCCCAAGATCCTTTGCACAAATCGACAGGCAAAATAAGCATGTGATAAGCCGTAGACCAACCAGCCTATTACAAACTTTTATTTTCAGTGAAGGCATCTTAATTTGATCTTAAAATTAAAATCTAGTTTTTGCATGCAGATTATAATTTACATTATACATCAGTGAAAAAATGCTACTAGATACTTTTTAACCATAACTTGACCTGTCAGGGTGAACTGATAATTAGTCTTTAACTTTAGTTAGCCATTACAGGATAATTATACGATACATGCAGTAAAATGAGCTGCTTGTGCGGCTAATTATATGGTAGAGATCTGATTTCCTTAAATTTCTGTACTTTTCTTCGATATCGATATTCCAATAGTCATCTACCTAGTTCCATAGCAAGTTATGCTTCAATAAAAAGCAAAAAAAGAACAAGAAACGACTGTGCGTGAAAGATATTTATTTTTAAACTCATACCGGCTAATTAGCCGTCTAAATTCAGACTTTGCTGGCACTGCATGGCCTCAGCTTCATCACAACAAATTTGACAGCTGTTACTGTATAATTAGCCGTATATATATATATATACATATATAATTAGCAGATTCAATTTATGAAGGCTCTTAAAACGACAACGCTGATTTTATGGAAAAGCATTGAAAAGACGTTGTCAGGCATGAAAAACATGGAGAAGTCATATATACATTACAATATCGACATATTAAAGAAAATTGTGGAAATTTAAGCGAAAAAGATCTCCACCGTATTATAGTCGTATAAGCGTGGACTAACTGTCCTGTTACATGCTAGTTATCAGTTCTCCCTGAATGTTAACTTTCTTCTTCTATATAGTCTGGCCCATTTTATAATCTGTTGATTTTTCAGATTTTATGCACAAGCGTGGAAATTCCGTCAAAACGTAAACATCGAAGCTCGTTTATACCACTAGGATAAAATATTTTATTCTATTGCTATGTTGAAGCAAACACAATAAATTATGATGTATGAAAAAAGCATCATAGCTAAAATTTGCAGGATTATTATTACAAAAGCTATATATGCCTCCCTACTACTTTGTGGCTACCTCTAGGTTGGTAAAAAACAACACAAGAAGTAACAATGGATAACCCAAAATGGACTCATAGCAAACTAAATGGAAAACTTGAGAGAAAAGCACAAAATAGCTAGCTAGCTGTCTGTATGTATTACATTGCCATCTAACTGACACTGACTACGGTAGCTGGTCTGCTATATACGTCTGTGATAGCTAAAATAATAAAAAACATTTTACTAAGATTTACATAGGTGTGATAGTATAGAAAACATACGCAGCATTTACAAGACAAAAAGAGATCTTTTTCAAACCTGAGCTATGCAGCTTTTAAAATGGCAGATTAAACGTCAATTTTACTAACCGCGTCCGAGATACGCATAGCTTCACTTAAATCCCAGAAGATCAGGATTTTGTTCGAGCTTTCAGCCGAAACTAGAAGCTGTGTGTTCCACAGCTAATAATGTTGGAATAACCTTTTTGGTGTCAATTTTATCATTTTATCTTATCATTTTATGGCTTTTTTTATTTCTTAGGAACACTATCTGGTCGACAATCTGATGATGAAGGTAAATTGCGAGTCAGCTTTATTTACTTCTTCTTTAGAAATTAGTTTCTTTCGGGGTGTAACTTATTTTAAATCTGGACCGTTTTTACATTTTAATTAAAAAGAATAGCTAACGACAAAGACAGCTTTCTAGATTTTTCATATTTCAAAACATATATCGTAGCTTTAATTTCATATGTTAATAAGTATGTTTTTTAAAACTTGTGCTAAACTGATAAATATTGTAATACAAAAAAAATATGTCACAATCAACTATAAAATGTCGGAAACCAGCAAGAAATATCATAACCACAGCAACTAACAAAACTTTAATAACACGAAAATAAAATAATCACTCTTTGTAGAGAGTTAACAAGTACATTTTGATATGCCATGAAGTAAGTTCGGTTGAATTGATTATTATCGCTTATTTTTTGTTGCTCAGACAGGTTATTAAAAAGCTTCGGTGATACTTTGATCGAATATTCCAATGTCTAAAACTTTCGAAAGAAACTCCATCGCATATGCTCTTCACTCAATGCAGTGAGAGTAATCAAAAACAACATGTGTGATAAAACTGTACTCAAATGCATCTTAAAAAAATCTTGTTAGATGCACCAGAAAATGTTGGATGAAAAGTTTGATCGAATACAAAGTTCATCCAGCATTATCCAGCAAGATTTGTTTTTTTGTTTTTTAATTTTTTAATTTTTTTAAAATCTCTCAAACGTTTTCAATAGCGTTTTCTTCGGCCTTAAGGTCATCAGGACCGTGAAGTTCCTAATGCCGCCCAAGGGTGCAGTTATGATTACCCACATAATTCATGGAATGAATAGAATTAGTCCAATTAAACTCAAAGTATTTGCGACATTTGATGATTGATGATTGTGATATATAGATCGATGGACAAGTATATGGGGTTGTGTTAATAGATTGACAGATTGTTATTATTGTTATATGTGAATTTAGATTCGAATTGGTGGAAATATTACGTGGTGGGTGCGGCCATAGCTGGAGTGGTGTTTATTGGTGTGTCTGCTACAATCATTGTTATAAGAAGGTACGAGTAGCTACTTCAAAATATTTTTGTTTTGTTTGTAGTTGACAAAATATATTATGATTGAATCTTTCATCGAGAAGCGAAAATATTTTCAAAAAATTTAACAATTTGCTATATTAAGGAACTAGACTTAATAAAATAAATTACAACCCAATGTCAGTTTTGTTATTGTCAATGTTTATTAAGATTTTTTTATTTTTACCTTTAATGTGACTAACCAAGTTACCTGGTCTTTTTGTCTACGATATAAGATTAACAAGAAGTACAGGTGACAATACACACATACCACCAAGACACACACAAATTAATATATGGAAACGATAACTTTCCATTTATATGCTCTTTTCATAGCTGCATATTAAAAAACCCACGTGAGCTTGGTAGTGACGGTATTCGATGAAATCTGATTGGCTAATGTTGAACGTTTTCTTTCAGCCGCATGCGTAGTGTGAACATTAGATCGGAAGTAACACGTGTTACGCAGAAGAGGGCACGCAATAGTGACGAATACCAAAGACATGCATTGCGCAATAACGCACCAAACCATGCGTATAATTTGAATGTGAGAGGTGCGCCAGACGGCGTCACCAAGACTCAACACAATGTGAATGGCGTGGAAAATGATGGCTTTGAATTATTATAAATTAAATATTTAAACCAGCAGTTAGCTAATTTAGGAGCACATTCTTTAGATAGACAAGTACACAAGACATATATACTAACAGTTGAAAATTTGAATTTATATAACATATACTTAAAGTTTAGTTTATCTAAGACCTGTTTGAAATTGTTATGCACCAGAAATCTTTTTTAAATCAATTGTTGAAGTCGTTATGCATTTCGCTCTGCATGATTTCTTTAGTAGAACATCTCTAAAATGATAGAAAATCTGTCATAGCATACAAGGCCCACAACTTCTCTTAATTGTCAATTTTTTTCTTTTTGTTTCACTTAAATGTTTTTGCTTTTTTTTTTTCATCCTTATATTAGCGTTGCCAAAGTAAAGGGAGAAAATGTACTCGAATTATTTTAACGGGAAAAATTTTATATCACTTAATAGATGTTAAAAGTTTGATAATATTCTTAGGATGGAATTCTTGTCGTACCTGGTTAAGTGTTCTTTGTATATATTTATAAAAATATCTCGCTTTTATATCATTTGTTGTGGTTTGTATTGAATTGTAATTGTTTTTTAATTTCTTCTTTTGCAAAAATTTGTAGCTATCTTTTCATGCATTTCTTTAAGTGTAAATAAATATTCGCTAAATAATTTTGGCTTCTGTTTCAAAGGGAACATAAATTGTGTTTGATTTGATATCCTACAATATCTGGCTTGACATATTGTGTAAGAAATTTTTGCATTAAAAGTAACATTCGAGAAGTTATGTAACTATGAATCGAATGCAATATTTTAAAACTACCAGTTTTTTTTAATTGTTCTATTGCGGTGGAGCAAATTGGACTTTGAATTTCGTTTTAGCTAATAAAGCCTGCAAAAAAATTTTTAGTGAGAGATTAACGTCATTCGTTGTGATTTATATTCTTATTTGTCAGCATCGCATTTTAAGCCTCTCAGATCGTATTTCGGCAAGATCAGAACATTGTGGAAAATGGTTAGCATTACGGAAGTTCAGTTTGTTTTTCAACAAATGAAAATTTTATCTCCAAATTGCTACGTCTTGTTAAAAGTTGATAATGAAGTTCGTGAGTATTGGTTAATCAATTTAACACATATTGCATCGATTAAACCATGGAGGTAGATATACTTTCATGGTTAAACAATTTTTTTTATTCCGCAAAACGCGTTACCGCGAAATTTCAAACAACTCATGACAATTTTTTTTTCTCCAATTCATGCGGTCAAGTTGGAATTATTTGGCACATCACCTTATAAATATGTGAAAACTGTTAACTCGTAAGAATTTTTTATACTCAAAAATCCACAGCTATGAAGTCAAGAATTTATATTACAAAGACATGTAATGTTGTGTCTAGTTAGCTAAGTATTTTCATTTTCATTAGCGGGCAGAAATCTTTGCAAATTTCACGAATTTTGGCCAAATTTGCGAAGATTTATGTACCTACATTTTCTAAACGTATCGATTGGCGACAATTGATGTCCGCAAAATTGAAATTTAATTCCAATTTTTTACTTATTTTGATGCTTGTCTCAAATATTAGTACTTTTAGTAATTTGTTCTGTTTTATAAATTATGTCGCTATATCATTTCAAAAAGGAAATGTCTTCAGGAGGTATGATAGTAGTGAGCAGTATAAATAAGAACTTACTGATCCCTTTGTTTCTATCCTGCAATGTGACGTAAATGTGAAAGAAACTTAACTGTCTATAAGTAAAATTTCTCTGATTCCATTTTTATATTTTCCTTGAGATTTGAGGAGGCATCTACTAAAATAGACTAAATTAAAAATATTTGTTCAAATTAGAAAAATACATTTCGAATATCAGGGAAAGTGAATACCGTTCAAATTTTAAAATAGTTCTCCTTCTACGTGTCGTTGTCAGTTAGACGTCAGCCGTGGTTTCCATGGCGATGGTTAT
The DNA here is from genome assembly GCA_030067915.1 of Hydractinia echinata. Classification (NCBI taxonomy): domain Eukaryota; kingdom Metazoa; phylum Cnidaria; class Hydrozoa; order Anthoathecata; family Hydractiniidae; genus Hydractinia; species Hydractinia echinata. The sequence goes on along the minus strand of JASGCC010000042.1, from coordinate 842,470 downwards.
CCATGGCGATATCGACCACTCCCGATTAATTAATTAATAAATTCTCTTTCATCTAGACCTCTATTTTGCTAAGTTGAGTGATCACCAGTTATGACTACCAGACTACATGTCGACATTTCAACCTTCAAAGTAAAATGGTTAACTATACCAAATGTTTCATATAATCTTATTAAATTTGTAAAGTCTAAAATCTCTGTAAATACTTTTCTATTATAAAGTTGTTAATGTTCACTAAATCTTTGTAATTACTCTTCTAATACATATATTAATTTTATTAACGTTAATAATAAGAGCTCCGTTTTGATGCTGTTTTCTTGGGCGTGGACTTCAAGAAAAAGATAAAGACGAATTCGTTTTGCTTTAAAATCGCCATTTGTTCTTTTAAAATATGCCGTTAGACAAATTCATAAAAGAACAACATGGTAAACACTGGAATGACTAAACCGATCGTCCAGGGAGTGTAATTAAGAACTAATTCCGTGTGAGGTAGTTAATTGGAAAATACTAAAATACATAATCTATATCGAGAAAAACTGTTACTTTAAAAGTTCTTTAAAAAAAAAAGGGTTACCAATTGACGGAAGACAATAAATGAAAGAAATTCAGTTACCAACTGATTTTAAGTTTATTGTCGCCCAGATTTTTAAACGGAATTAAGAATAATAAAAGTTAATGAAATGTGGCTAAATCGCTGTCCTGTGACATAAAAAGTTTTAGTTGTGCAACAAGCGCTGTTATAACTTTATTGAAAACACATGTTGTACAACAAAGTAACCCAAGAAATGTTACAGAACAGATTTTGTTGAGATGTTGCACGACATTACTGCTTTTAATTGAAACTTAAGAAAGAAAAGAAGACGAACAAGTAATTAAAGCTACCTGCCAGCAAAATGGATGCATAACTGTTGTTGGGGAAAAGGTATTAAAGTTATTATGGTCAAACACATCATTAATAAGTTTATCTGATAACATTTATTCTGATGCATTCCTGTTGTCTTATCTAAACCAATTGGAGAGGTTTATAATTATAATTATAAGAACGGCCCCTCTGAGAAATTGTTCACATACGCTTACGACTCACACAGTTTAGGCAAAACAACCTCTGAAGCAATACAGATAAGAACAATCAGGCCGGCAAAGTAGCTTGACCTGATAGGTAGGTAGTACATTGTCCTTATTGACTTTCAGTCTTCTTATCTTGCTTTTCTAAAACAAAATTATATTATAGACAATATTATATTATAGACAAAAACTATATTATAGAAGAGATGAAGCCCATTTTGGTAGCATCGATTTTGTTATGCTTGCTTGCAACAACTGCAACTGTGGATGCTGTGTCGTACAAATATTTTATGGGCTATAAAATTGGATACGGTTGCTATTACAATAGTTGTTGGAGTTACTGCGGAGCATCGTGGGTAAGTTAATTTTAGATTTCGCATATAAAAACGTGTATTAGATAATTTATTGTAATTTTTCTTTCATTTAGACCTCTGGAGAGTGGTGCTATAATCGCGATTATTCCGCTGGTAGATACGTCACACTGCGATCATATTGCGAAAGCGATCGGGATTGCTCGGATAACTTTCACTCAACTTCCTTTTGTGGCAGTAAATGTGCTTTGTTTTGAACAGCACCTTGTTTGAAAATGGAAGACACCTTTTTTGTTATGTTTTGTAGCTATTTTTTTTCTTCTTTTTTCTTGCTATGTGTTTTATTAAATGAAGCAAATTAAATAAGTATTATATAGCTTTGTTTCTTTTGTTTTGGGATAAAGACTTTTCCTATTTTGTAATCCCTAAGGACGAGCAACGGGATATAGTGCAACCTAAACTCCTAGAGAAGTACGAAAAAAGATTTGGAAAGCTGACTGGTGACTACAATTATTCAAATCGTAAGGAAATCTGTTTAGAGTCGAATTTATAGGTTTTAGCACGGTTGCACTCACAGCAAAAACTGGTATTTTGTTACAGCGAAAGAAAGCATAGTTTCCCATAGGTTATGCAAAAATTATCACCAAACAACCTTAAAATAGAGTAGAAATTGTCTCATAGTAAACAGCTGTCGGCATAGGGGCTGACGTGGAAGGGGTGTCCGCTCCTACATGCACTCCCGTATATTCAACTCCATGTTTTTGTGCTTAAACCACCCACAAATGATCTGCAACTCAGGAGTGTACGCAATAATGTTATGATCCGGATGCGGAGTGCTTCTCCTGCTAAGTAAAAAGCAACATGAGCAACATTTCGAATCTAAATCACTGAGAACATCACGAATATGGAAAAACGCAGGTTCCGTGTGAGTTGCTTGTTCCACCTGTTAGTTTTTTGAAGGTTTCTGAAAAGAAAAAAAATAAAGCTAAAGAATATAAGCTCTGTTTAGCAATAGCAATGTCATATGCCTTGTTTTTCGAAAATTTCTTGACGCACCGAAATATAGAAATAATTTTCCGAAAGAAAGGTACACTATGAATTTTGATAAAGTTTTTCGATATAAGTTTCTCGTGGATGTGGATCGCAAAAACTTACATTTTACTTATAAAACTTCGCCTTCAGGTTTAATCATGGATGTAGAAATAAATGCGCTGGGACATTATTTTTACAACGTGGAGTTTCATCTACTCTTTTTTCATAAGTTTATAACCCTCGTTCTAGTCAACTGTAAAAGGCTACTTTTACTTTTTAACTTTTTAGTTAGATAGCCACCCCAACGTACACCTAGGTAAAATATAGATTGTTGACTAAAATAAAAAGCAATAACGTTTGCAAGGGAGAAAAGTACTTATACCAAACTGAATAAAGATCTTAACTGTCCGAGATTGCCAGAAGGAGAAAAGAGCCCAGGGGACGAGGTTGTAAAAACCTTAACAGAGCAGCATAAATACAGACAGCCAGCTTTCTTATTTGGCTCTGCTCCCTTACGATTTACGTTAAAAAAATCCTGAAATAGGTTGTTTAAAATTTATTTTAAAAATGTCACAACGGGACAATTAAAATGGCTACCACTACACACATCTTCCTCTAAACATATTTTAATCAACGAGAACTTTATGTTGTACTAAAAAATCAAAAAGTCGATTCAGTGAGTGCATATTCACTATGGTGTATTAAAATAACGCGGTTTTTCCAGTTAATTAATCCCAGTGGTTTCTAAAAATTTACAGAAAGACTAAAGAAAATAAAGCTGGGCACAACCATTGACCATGCAAAATTTGAGTATTAGTAAAGAGGATTAGTCGTTAGCCCATGAAGAAATCATTGTCCGTCCTCAGATTTTTGCCCCTCCGTACATATCCCGGGCATCGCTATTTTGTGCATCCTTGTGACAAGGTAGTGGTTGAGCTATCATTTTGAACACACAGAGGATCACAGAATATATATAAAAACAAACTTTTGCTTTTCCGCCATATTGCCACCTACTGTTTCAAGTTCGTTTTGTTACTAACATACAAGACACGTTCTTTCAGTTTAGGAAAATAATTTTTTTCTATTAGTAACAAATGTCTCTGTAATTACACTTCTTTTTTGATTTTATATCATTAATTTTCACAAACAAAATTTAAAAATACAAATAAAAACCTATTATGTTTATAAGACGCTTAAAACTTCCCCTATTATTACTCTACTAGTAGATTAGGCCCGTGGAAAAATCCACTTAGGCAGAAAAACAATTGAAAAGTTCTGTCATTTGAATTTTGATGACATCAGCAAATGTTTCAGTATATTGAATACTGCCTTTTACCAAAAAAAATAATCTGAAAATGCATAAAAAGAAAGTAAGTCATAATTTAACAAAAACGTTCTTAAAATCTAACACAAAATATCAAATGTCAAATCGCATGAAATCCTCCCAACAAAACTTCAGACAAAATATAAAAAAAGAAAAACGTTGTGCAAGGTGTAAAATCTAGTTGGTAGAAAGTGACAACATTGACAGTCACAACCCAGACAGTTACGACAACAATAATAATAATGTCAGAAATAAAACATCTCAAATATGTATACATCTTATTATGTGATTATGTTGAAAACTTTCAATATTTGTCGAAAAGAAAGGCTGCAACAGTAAGCACAGATCTATGAAAATAAGTTGTTTACGCATTTTGAACATTGTCTTTTCCCTAAATGCTTATACTACAACAATACAACCTGAACAATATCAAAAAGCCAAACTTAAACAAACACAAAACACTAAAGAACAAAATGTTAAACTTTGAAAAATCATTTATTCGGTTGCATACCATCCTCTCCCGCAAAAATATGCACAAAATGTAAAAATTAATTGGTTAAAAAAACAATTTTTTTGTCTAATGATCCATACTGACTTTACCAAACATTTTAAACTGAAATGTCGAAAAAGCAATGAGCAAGGAGTAAATTTCAAATCAACAAAAATTATTATTTTGAAAACATTGAAAAGTTTACAATAAATGTAGAACACAAAGGTTTCTGAGGAGCAAATCAAAATATGAACAAAAATCAGTTCAATTGGCATGTTCTAAATTGTCTTCACCCATAAAATCTTCCACAAAAAGGATATGAAACCCATCAAATTCAACTCAAAAAAAGCAGTCATTTCAGTGCATACAAAAATACAACTTGGAAAGTGTAGAATATCAAATTATTTTTTTAGTATATATACTTGCATACGGTCCTCCCTCACAACAGTTAAACAGTTTCAGTCTGAACATTCAGTAATTTTTTATCATCACCAAATATTTATTCCTGCAATATTTTGTGAAGTTCTTAATAAAAACAAAAACGTGAAACCGTGGACTTTTCTTCCAGCAAAACTGACATTACTTACAGTTAGTTTAAAGTTTAAAAAAAGTTTATAACACAAAATATAAAAAAAATCAACTTACACAACAGCTCACAGTCTAATTGTACAAAAATTTGTTCTTTCAGTATTTTGCATGTGCTCTTTTTCCACAAAAGTTTACACAGAATTTAAAAAACAGCAGTTTGCAACACAAACAATATAAACGGCAACCATACTATTCTCTGCTGAGAAATTTTAACCACAAATGTCAAAAACCCAGGTAAATTTCACCAATTTTTTTTAAAAAAACTGCGATTTGGAACACATCAAATTTAAATAGAGAAGGATCAATCATTTCGTTATGTTGTACAGAGTCCTCACCAGTAAGAATTTATACAAAATATAGAAAACGCAGCTTGCAATGTGTAAAATCTAATTCTTCTGTGTATGGTCCTTCCTCACAAAATAACATAAATATATAAAAAAAAGTTTCAGTTATAACATCTAAAACAACAAAAATCAGTTCTATATCAGTATATGTCATGCCATTGTCTTACACAAAATGTCCACCTTAAAGTTTCACAAGGCACAACCTGTAAATTAAAAACAACTAAGATCAGGTATTTTGGTCTATTTCATACCATCCTGTCCCAAAGAATTTATATAAAATGTGAAAATTGAGTGGTAAAACAGAAATTTGCAAAATTCCAATTTTTTTATATGCATATTGTATATGCCTTCTGCAACAATAATTTAATTCAAAATGTCAAAAAGAAGAAAACAATAGCTTACAAAGAGTATAAAACCAAAATCAACAAAGTAGCTAACTCTTTTGGTGTATATATATATTGAATATGGCCATATGCACAAAAGTTTACACTAAATGTAAAAAACGGTTGTGTTTAGTAATTCTGCGTCAACAAACGTCAGTTCTTTTAGCATGCTGATTTATGTCTTTGCCCACAAACTCTTACATGAATATGTCAAAACCATAAATTGGAAGAAATTAAATTTACATTTTAAAAATAAGTATTTCTGTACTTTATTTTTAGAAATCTTTGCAGGAAAAGAACTTCGCAAGTCAAAAAAAGAATCAGGAAAATGTTTAAAATTTTCAGGGTTAATAACGTTTGATGGATTTTGTGGGAATTTTACATTTTGTATACATAATGTCAGTTGAATTTCTCATTTTAATATAAAAACTGGAATGGCTTGCAAGGTGTAAAGTAAAATTCTACAAAATTAATTCTTTCGGTATATTGCATGATCCTAACACATAACATTTCAAAACACACACAACAGTTTGTATATATTATATACACTAGTAGATTAGGCCCGTGGAAAAATCCACTTAGGCAGAAAAACAATTGAAACGTTCTGTCATTTGAATTTTGATGATATCAGCAAATATTTCAGTATATTGAATATGCCTTTTACTAAAAAAAATAATCTGAAAACGCATAAAAAAAAAGTATATAAGTCATAATTTAACAAAAAAGTTCTTAAAATCTAACACAAAATATCAAATGTCAAATCGCAGACAAAATATGAAAAACAACGGCGTGCAATGTGTAAAATCTAGTTAGTAGAAAGTTACAACATTGACAGTCACAACCCAGACAGTTACGACAACAATAATAATAATGTCAGAAATAACACATCTCAAATATGTATACATCTTATTATGTGATTATGTTGAAAACCTTCAATATTTTAATCTGATATGTCGAAAAGAAAGGCTTGCAACAGTAAGCACAGATCTATGAAATAAGTTCTTTATGCATTTTAAACATTGTCTTTTCAAACTTAAACAAACACAAAACACCAAAAAACAAAAAGTTAAACTTTGAAAAATCATTTATTCGGTTGCATACCATCCTCTCCCGCAAAAATATGCACAAAATGTAAAAATTAACCGGTTAACAAAATAATTTTTTTGTCTAATGATCCGTACTGACTTTACCAAACATTTTAAACTGAAATGTCGAAAAAGCAATGAGCAAGGAGTAAATTTCAAATCAACAAAAATCATTATTTTGAAAACATTGTATAAATATATATATGGTCCTTCCTCACAAAAGTTTACAATAAATGTAGAACACAAAGGTTTATGAGGAGCAAATCAAAATATGAACAAAAATCAGTTCAATTGGCATGTTCTATATTGTCTTCACCCATAAAATCTTCCACAAAATTGATATGAAACCCATCAAATTCAACTCAGAAAAAGCAGTCATTTAAGTGCATACAAAAATACAACTTGGAAAGTGTAGAATATCAAATTATTTTTTTAGTATATATACTTGCATACGGTCCTCCCTCACAACAGTTACACAGTCTGAACATTCAGTAATTTTTTATCATCACCAAATATTTATTCCCGTAATTACATTACTTACAGTTACTTTAAAGTTTAAGAAAAGTTTATAAAACAAAATATAAAAAAAATCAAACTTACACAACAGCTCACAGTGTAATTGTACAAAAATTTGTTCTTTCAGTATTTTGCATGTGGTCTTTTTCCACAAAAGTTTACACAGCATTTAAAAAACAGCAGTTTGCAACACAAACAATATAAACGGCAAGCATACTATTCTCTGCTGAGAAATTTTAACCACAAATGTAAAAAACCCAGGTAAATTTCCCCAAAAATGTCAACAACCTTTGTAAAAATATCAACCACCACCCTTAAAAATATATAACCTTGTGATTTACATGCGAGCTCACAGAAGTTTAACAGGATGTCAACAACAAAACAATAAAACTTACTCCAATTAACGCACACACTTTAGTTTTACAAAATCATTCCTCTTAAAGTAAAATTTGCAGAAAACGTGAGAAAAATTATTCCTCACACTACCCTAAAAGGTCAATAAGTCTTTGAAAGATTTTGTGGCTTGTTACATCATAATTCATGCTCAAATAAGATCCCTAAGTTTGACTACTAAGGTGGATATAAATAGCTAAAAGAGGAATAACAACATTTATCATCAGTTAGCTAGCTAGGTTTAGATATGGAGCTTGAAGGTAACATTAGATAAGACAGATACCCAGTTAAATATAGTTAAACTGGGAAGACGCATATAGCCAGCTAGCTATTTATGCTTAGTAAAACACATATAAAGAGAAACAATAGCAATATAAAAATTATGACATTTGCAGTAAGTTCAACAAACCAAAAGTTTCGCTAGCACATTTGTTTTATAGCCAGTTAACAGCTTTATGTAGCATTTTGAATTTTAGGACAAATACATTAGTTACGCACCAGGGGAAACATTAATTATGCAAAAAAGTGTAAAAAATATGCTAGATTTTTTATAAAAAACGCGGTAAAATATAAAGAATTTGAAGCTTTTAAGTGACTTTTTCCTGGCAAATGCGAGTCTGCCTGACACGTAACTCTAGCGACATAAAAAAATATAACGTCTAAAAATATCTATAAAGTTCTTACTATTTGTGAATCCAAATCGACTTTAAACCCAAGCTTTTATTTTCTACTTCTAACTTTTCTTTACTACTTCTAGCTCCACTCTTCACTTTCGAAGTAACTTCTTGTGGCTTCTAACTTTACTTTTGTACTTCTATGTTGACATAAAATATATATAAAAAAGAACAGAGTGTAAAACCAATTGGCAAATTTTTTAGGCTAATTAGTCAAATTAGAAATGCAAAAACAAAGTTTGTGTCATAATTCATGTTAAAACAACAACAATCAATTTAACAGTTCATTTTATGTCAATTTTTGCACTAAATTTGCAACACAAAATACAAATTCTAAATAATTCCTATGCTTTTCATAAAAAGTTTAATCAAAATATAAAAGATGAGAGGTGAACGACAAAATCAAAGTTTGCAGAATTTAATTATTTTGGTATATATATGTCTATTGATATATGCCCTTTATAACAATATTTCAATCCAAAATGTGAAAAAGAAAAACAGCTTGCAACAAAATCAGTTATTCTGATGATATTGCATACACTTTTTCTCCACAAAAGTGTAAAAAAAGAATGGTTGTAGGAAATACTTCTGATTCAACAAAAATCAGTATTTGCATCTTGTAGTCATTAAATATTACCCAAAATTTCAAAAAACTGCGATTTGGAACGCATCAAATTTATAAATAGAGAGGGATCAGTCATTTCGGTATGTTGTACAGAGTCCAGCCCGGTAAGAATTTATACAAAATATAAAAAAAAACCAAGTTTTTTCGGTGTTGTACTCCATCAAAAAAATTGAAACTTTTCTTAATTAAGACAAAATGTCATAAACAAAAACATTTTAGTCAGAACATCTAGAACAACAAAAATCACTACAGTTAAGGTACCAGAATTACTAAATGTTAAATAAAAATCGTTTCGTCATATTGCATGTAACCGATGTATATCAGTTTAGTTACACAAAATGTGAAAAATACATTATTTGCATACAGAAAATGTGAAAAATACATTATTTGCTTAAAAACAGTCCTTAAACTATTCTTAAATATTATGTAATACTTTTTTAAAAGTTGTTGTGACTTGTTAATTTAAGCTTAAAGTGTCAAGTGAAATAAGTTACAGTCACATTCTTAGCAAAGACCACTAAGATAACACTACGGTTGCTAGCTCACATGTAAAAAGCAACATTAAACAGAAGCTAACATAAGCTAGCTACAACAGCTAATAGCTCGTCAGTTGAATATAAACTGGAGACTTAGCTAAGTATAAAGAACATGGCTACATATTTATAAAGTCCGAGCTAGCTAGGTATTAGGTTGTTGTTGGTGTGGTTGGCTTTATGATGCTAGCAAACAAACATGTCGCATCAATAATATCATCAAAACTAAAAAAAAAAGTAAACAAACCTTTGAAACCTTGCTATACTTCATTTACATACCATTCCCTTTTTCAAATGTTTTTGTAGATTTACTTTGAAGGCAAGAGAAGAAAAATGCTTAAAAAGGACAGCCATCTTTTTTGCAAACACAATTTCCGTTACTTTGTGCTAGAACTTCATTTAACAAACCACACAAAACTCGCGGCTTTTCACGACAAAGAAGACATATATTTTACGGCAACATCAAAGATTTTTTTCGGCGACATCAAAGGAAAATGAAGATATACACTTTGCCTGTTACAGACACACAAACAGACACACTCTCCGTATTATTATAAGAGATTATGTATATATATAAATGAAAAGTTACCCTAGCCTTTCATGTACATTTTTTACATTTAGGGTAAAAAATGTGAATCCTTCCGCTGCCTTTCCCAAAAAAATAAAATAAATAAAACAAATAATCACCAACCCATGTAAATACTGCAACAAAATCAAAAAATGTGAAAAAGCTACGTAAAGTTTCCCCATAATGTCAAAAACCTCTGTCAAATAAGAATTATATAAAAGAAAAACACAATTTTTTTGGTGTTGTACTCCCTCAAAAAAGTTGAAACTTTTCAAATTGTCATAAACAAAAACATTTTAGTCAGTACATCTAGAACAACAAAAATCACTACACTTAAGGTAACAGAATTACTACATTTTAAATAAAAATAGTTTCGTCATATTGCATGTAACCGATGTATATATAAGTTTAGTTACACAAAATGTGAAAAATACATTATTTGCATACACAAAATGTGAAAAGCTTAAAATGTCAAGTGAAATAAGTTACAGCCACATTCTTAGCAAAGACCACTAAGATAACTACGGTAGCTCTTACATGTAAAAAGCAACATAAAACTCAGAAGTTAGCTAGGTACTTGGAATGTTAAGTTTGAAGCTAACATAAGCTAGCTAGAGCAGCTAATAGCTGGTCAGTTGAATATAAACTGGAGACTTAGCTAGGTATAAAGAACATGGCTACATATTTATAAATTCCGAGCTGGCTAGCTATTAGGTTGTTGTTGGTGTGGTTGGCTTTATGATGCTAGCTAACAAACATGTCTCGCATCAATAATATCATCAAAACTAAAAAAAACATAAACAAACCTTTGAAACCTTGCTATACTTCATTTACATACCATGCCTTTTTTCAAATGTTTTTGTAGATTTATTTTGAAGGCAAGAGAAGACAAATGCTTAAAAAGGACAGCCATCTTTTTTGCAACCACAATTTCCGTTACTTTGTGCTAGAACTTCATTTAACAAACCACACAAAACTCGCAGCTTTTCACGACAAAGAAGACATATATTTTACGGCAACATCAAAGATTTTTTTCGGCAACATCAAAGGAAAATGAACTCATCCACTTTGCCTGTTACGGACAGACACAGTCTCTGTATTATTATAAGAGATTGAAAAACACTTCAAACAACATCTGTAATTGCACACATAATATTACCGATTAAAATTTCTTACTGGCTCTTTTTTTAACCATCCAGACATTTTTACCTATTTTTACCTGTTTTTTGCCGAGTAAGATTATCTACCTATTTTTTCTGTTTATTTGTTTGTTTAGTGTGTTGAGAACAAACATTTCTCAAAAAAAGTGGATCCAAAGATTTACAGTTGAATTGAAACTTTTACTTGGAATTTTTGTTAATTTATTTTATATATATAGTGTTTATTATCCATTTTTTTCTCAAATAGTGATATGTTTGTAAAATTTAGTCAGTTAATTAATTAATTAATTGTTGTGTAAAAATATTTAGCAACCTTTCTTTATGCCATTTGATTGAAAATTAATTAAAAAAAATGGAATACAGTTATTTGACATTTCATTAAGTTTACTAAATGTTGAGAACATACTCTGTAATTACTTGTTCGTGTAAACACGCTGGCATGTTGTTTGCATGAAAGCACGAGCCTAATTAAAAATTTTAATATTGTGAAATTTTAAAACTACGCCCCCTGACTGGTTTTCTGTTGATATAGTAACATTCATCCTACAAAACAAACTCTTTAACTACTTTTCTGTTTGTTATTTTGTTGTTGTTATCTCTTTCGAGATATATTTGGCAACTGGCTTGACTAATCCCAAGCTTAAATATACTTATCTAGGCATCAAGGGAGGGCGAGGGGACTATCTGGGGAGGAATTTGATTTTCTCTACCTGGGGTATTACCTGCGAAAAAACCGTTTTGTGACTGATTTGTATTTTAAACCAACAGATTGATATCAGTAGTTGTCACCCCCAGACGTTGGTGTGTACACAGTGCATGATCACGTGTTTAAATTTAAATGACTTATTCTTAGGAACAGAACTTTCTTAAGATATCTTGTGAAAGTTTTCTACATGGAGTGTCCTCAACATATTTGATTCTGTTAATAATAATTTTAAAATAATTTGACAAACATAGAACAAACATAATTTTAACTTAAGGAGATGTGTTGGCCGTGTAAACAACGTATTGAAAATGCGATAACCCTTTTTAATAACATAACGTCCTAACTAGTTTGTGAGCATCCACAAGTGAGCTCTTACAAGCTCAAATTGCGTGTGTCTAATATGAAAAGGGATTAGACAATTGTTTGTGGATAGAACAAGATTGTTAGAGAACTCAATTAACTTAAGGAGATGTGTATCCCGCGTAAACAACGTTAAAACGTTAAACGATTAACTTCGTATCAATAAGAAACAGATGGATTCTTTTCTGGTCTTGATTATATTAAGGGTGTAAGGAAGGTGGATCGACACATTGGTAAACAGCTATCTGTGTCATCAAAGTACATGTTTTTATACCTAATATTACTAATTTTGGTGATAAATTCGTTGATAATTGTTATAATATGCTTGCGGACAGTAGAATAGATTGGATAACATAGCTAGACAGTCAGCTAAATTACCAAAAGAATATTAAAATACTATTGTTCACTAATCTATTAATATAAAGGCATTATTGAGCTTTTAAATTGCTAAAACAGGGGTTTCTTAATTTTTTTTGAAAAAGGAGGGTCTAACCACAATATAAATCTAACTGTCAACCATATGCTTTAGTCAGAGTACTAAACCTAGTGGGTACATATTGCTCGTAAACTGCCTCTTAAATATTGCCTCACCGATAGACTTAGTTTGACAAAAGATGAAGTCTGCTTTTGATTATTTCAATCCTGTTATGTCTGGTTGCATATACGGCCGCTTCAAGCACGTATCGTCGCGGACGAAAGATGACATACGGGTGTTATAACAGTCGTTGTTGGAGTTATTGTGGGTCATCATGGGTAAGTTATTAGTAGGTTCTGTGTTTATATAAAAGAAGTGCATTGGAAAACTGCAGGCTTGAGTTTGTCTATTTTAGACTTCCGGCGCATGGTGTTATATTCTTAAATACTACAATGGAAGATTCCTTCGATCGAGAGTACCATGCAAAAGCGATGAAGAATGTTTGTCTAATATCAGATATAATTATCCTCGTTGCAGTAGTTATTGCTCCGTCATCTAAAGAAGGGGGGGGGGGTAACTACATAGCTGTTTTGGCAACTGCATTATCTGTTTTGGCAATGTTTTATACTCTAAAAAGACGCAAGCTAATTGATAACATTCATAATTTAGCACATAATGTATCTATTTTTATTATTGAACTCTTTAATTGTATAATATTCTTTACGGATGAGCACTAGTAAAATACAAAATTTTTATTATTTTATACTATCCGCTTCGCTGTGTAAACTTCAGGAAAGTTTTACAAAGACTTTTCGTGATTTTTAGCATAAATTCGAAAAATTAAGTTAAGGAAAAGTGCAAAAACCTAGAAAATAAGAAGCTAGTGCTACGCACTTTATGTTGTCGTCAGGCATATATCCGTCTCGTACTTTTAGCTTCAGGGTTTAAAACACTTTCGTCTTAGTGAGTTCTATGTTCTCAATGTATATGTTAGATATATATCGGCATTGCCTGCTCAGTTTCCATCGCATAGCGTGAATTAATTCGCAATTGCGGCACTTGCTGAACACACCCGTTGAGTGACATTAACCAACTGAGCACATAATTACGCAGCAACAAATCTATCTAAACACTCAGTCACACGGCTTTCAATGTTTACAGAATCTTACTATTTTTTGACGCAAGTTTTCAAGACAAAGATTAAAACGGCAAATTAAGCTCATTCCTATACTTACCTTATCGGGAAATATTGACTAATTTTGAGTCGACTAATAACTTTCTCTGATAAACTTTAACTAGATTAAAAATCTGTTGAGAACTTCACTGCTGGTCATTTTTTTTATTGAAATGTTCTAATTTTAATCCTACTTAAGTCAATCAACTAGTTTTCATATTAACTGATGAACTTTGATGGTTACAGAAGTTGAAAGATAAGAAGGTAGAAAATAATTATTTTTTATCTTTACCTGAGACCTATTAAATACAAAAAAATTCGGACGTTCTTATTTTCGGACATTTGAAAAGTTCGAATTTAATAACGTCTTTTTCAAACCACTGTTTTTCGCCAAACTTTTTAAAACACTTTATTTTTATCAATGGATTTATTATCTATACAAAATTTATTTTTCTTCCTCTTCGTCTTCGTCAATAAAAATGACATCGTCAATTTCGTGTCTCTCTTCTTCAATTTCACCAGGTTCGGATGTTTCAGTATCATTCTCATCATCATATTCAAGTTTCGGTTCATAGTTTTCTCTTATGATTTGCTGCAGATATTCTAGTGTCTTTTTCATTTATTGTTAGTTTCGCCATAAGTATTATTTCTAATCCTCCGCTTGGAATCGGTGACGGTAAGGGTCGAACAGATATCACAGTTCCTTCCATTTTTCCACCATGTGTGAAGAAGTACCAAATGAATCACGAAATTTCACGCGCCACATGACCTACAATATCTGCTGTTATTTTCTTTTTTCTTTTCAACATCCAAGCCACGGCATAAGGATCTACATCAAGGCATCTCGGGTTTTTTCTTTTTCTGCTGTTAACTTTTCCCCCTTTCGTGGACTTTGCCAAACAGTTTTCCCATAAACATGTCAACCTCGAGAAGCAATTTCCATTTCCACAGTTACTTCCATTGCTTTGTTAGTTCGCAGACTCGAGAATCGTACTTGTAGAAGATATTTGTATGAATGCGATTCAGATTTTTATTCTAATCGAATGTTTTGAATCGAATTGGAATTCGAAAATAAAACGACGCTGTGGAATGTGATTAAAACTTGATCTCCAGTTGCAATCATCGGGAAGCGAGAAGAATGGCTCTTTTTCGGTACTTTAAAAAAACATTTTCAGAAAGTTTCAAGCGACAAAAGCTCTAATACTGGATTAAGCAGAGTCGAATCTGAATCATTGTCTGAGACGCTGGAAGCTGTTAAATCAGGTTAATACTTAAAAAGTGTGTAGATTTAATCGATGTCAATTTTAATTGTTCTACGTTAGTCTATGAAAAAGGTATCCTATAAATATGGACAATATTTGATTGAACCAATAAGTATGGAGTTTTTATCACCCCATGTGGGGTTGCTACATAGGTATTGGTGCAATTATAAGACCATATTTTTACAAACTAGTTTCTTTTCTTTTAGGTCTCAGCACCAAATACTTGAAATATTCTCCAGGGCAAAAAGCTGAGATTGGTTGTTATGCATCAAGTACAAGCATTGCAAGTGCTGTCAGAAAATATCAAGTAGATTTCCCGAATCTCCGTAAACAAACAGTATACGAATTCAAGAAGGCATATCTCAAGAAAAAGGAATCCACTGGGAAAGAAGTTACCATCTTAAAAGCAAAAAAACGAGGTCGTCCTAAGCTTCTTCCAGAAGAAATTATGAAAAAAACTATTCAAACTATCAAGGCTTTGCGTCTCAAAGGTGCGCCTATCAGTTACAATGTTATCAATGCTATCACCAAAGGAATTGTTGTTGCAAATGATAGGACCATGCTCGTTGAACATGGAGGGCATTTGCAATTCACAAGTAATTGGGCTCGAAATGTTTTAAACGAAGTGGAACGTTCGGAGAAGAGAATTGTGAAGAGAATGGCCACAACGTCGAAAATTCCGGTTGCTCCAGGCCTATTAAAAGAAGAGCAGTTGACATTTCAACGTAAAATCCAAGCTTTTATCAAATGGCACGACATCTCAAAAGAACTTGTTCTAAACTTCGATCTGACCCCTTTATCTTATATTACAGTTGTTGAAAATAGTACTTTGGATTTCGAAGGAGCAAAATCTGTGCCAGTTAAGGGTAAAAGAGAAGGGAAACAAATAACTGGCACCTTCACTCTTTCTGCCACCGGCAAATTCTTGCCAATGCAGCTAATTTACGCTGGAAAAACAGAGCGCTGTCATCCGCAAGGCATTGAGTTTCTACATGGGTTTCATGTAAGTCACTCTCCCAATCACTGGAGTAATGAAGACCTTGCCATTCAACATGTCCAAACAGTTGTTATCCCATATGTGAATAAGTTGAAAGAAGAGTTAGGTCTCCCGAACGATCAGAAGTGTTTACTGATCTATGATGTGTTTAAAGGACAGACTACAAAACCTTAAGCAGATTTCTTACTTGAAAACGATCTTGTGCATGTACACGTCCCCCCAAAATTTGACTCACAAGTTTCAACCCCTCGACATAAATGTTAACGGAGTGGCTAAAGGTTTTCTGAACGATAAGTTTCAGAAGTGGTACACTGACGAAATACAAAAGCAGTTCGACGATGGAAAAGGTGTTTATGAAGTTGATGTTGACACACGACTATCCAGAATGAAACCCATCCATGCGCGCTGGCTTATGTACAACAAGTTGTGAAATTCTGAGTAACTAATTGTGAATTTAAAGCTGCCTCGATCACCGAGGCTTTAGATCCTCAAAAAGATTTCGGAGATGAGTATCCTTTCAAACATCTATTGTAAAATATGTAATCAAAGATGTATGTAATAATAAAAGTTTCACTCTCACTTTAACTTTAATGTCTATATTGGTTCATAGTTTTCCTCGGTTGCTTCAAAATTTTAAGAATTTTGGTGTCTCTCTCAGTAATTTGGAGCTTTACAAAAATTAAGCAAACGTCCGAAATTTGTCCGAAATTAGGCTAAAAAAACGTCCAAAAATTAAGGTCTGAAAATAAAAAGTCCGAAAATTTGAAGTACGAATTTTTTTGTACTTAAACTTCAGTCGGAGGAAAATAAGTTCATTGTTTCCACGGGACATACAACTAGTCATTAACTATTATATTACTGTTAAGTAAAATGAAGCAGCCATTTTTCGGCAAATGATGCAGAAATAAGTATTCCTCTCTGTCGGAACTAAAAACCTTTTATTTATTTAAGAGAGTTAATTTTTATTCTGCTTTTCCTCTTTGTTTTACGATTTCAAGAGTGTATAATGCAATAAGATTTGCTACTTTGTGATGAGATGTTATTAATACCAACAAACGGGTGTTGATTGGAAGTATAGCTTTTCGTAGTCTACCTATATCTCAAGCACAATCTTTGTCCCTGTGAATAAGCGCAGCAAGTATTTTTTTTTATTTCCAAAATGTTTTTCATTGAAATTTGATCTATAGTTACCCTAACTGATATCTTAGACAAATAAATCATCATTACATGACGCAATCAGATTACTCGATCGTTTATTTTAAATGAAGTCAAGAACGTAATAACAGAATTAGAGACCAACTACTAGATTTTCTTCTAATTCTCACTTTCTCTTGATATATTTCTTAACCAAAATAATAATGATGAATATGATATTCATTATTATTATTATTATTATGTAAAAACCTTGTAACAGACCAATAAATTATTCTCAGTTCAATTGTCATGCAGAGAAACTATAGGGCAGCGTGCGTGGTGATTTTTCTTTGATGAAATTATTAGCTGACGAGATAAGTTTGGAAATAAATACAGCAGACCCTCGTTTTAGCGAACATGGTTTTTAGCGAATTCCTCATTATATCGAACAAAATGTCTCGGTTCCTTGATTTTCGCTAACAAAGCTCTCATAAAATACCTCTATTTAACGAACTCGCTTTTAACGAATTCCTCATTATATCGAAAAAAAATATCTTAACACAACGCCTGATTTACCCTTGAAATAGCGAATAGTACCATATTTTAGAATCTGAATGCTTCGAATCACCAAAATCGAGTAAGCCGCTGATTCGAAATTCAATCTTTGAATTTTGTTCAATTGTTTGTTTACATATTTTTTGTTTAAAAAATGTCGGCTGCTAAGAGAAAGAGGGTGAGCCTCGGGTGAAAAATATAAAGCTATCAAAGAAATTGAATCTGGTATTAAGCCATCTAAAGTTGCCGAAAAGTATGACGTTCCTAGAAATACAGTATCGACATGGCTTTTAAAAAAAAGGTGAGATCAAAAATGCTTTCAAGTCCGGTGAAGTTAGCTCGAAAAGGTAGAATATGAGAATCGGAAAGAATGATGATTTAGAGAAAGCACTATTTACGTGGTTTAAAAAAATGCGAGCAAACAACTTAACAGTCAATGGGACTGTCGTTAAGGAGAAAGCAATAGGCTATGCAAAGGAGCTTCAAATTGCGGAATTCAAGGCTTTAAATTGATGGTTTGAAAGATGGAAAACAAGATTTAATGTGTCAAGATACAATCTAAAAGACATTTATAACGCAGACGAATTTGGGCTTTTTTATCAAGCACTTCCAACCAAGACAATGGAGCTTAAAGGAGAAAAATGTACTTGAGGTAAGAATTGATTTACTCGGGCAACTTACGGACAGTCTCCAAAAAGTGATTTTACAAAGCGCACCAAACTGACTTATAATAAAACCTCCTGGTTTATTTTATTCGTTCAGGGGAAGCATCGATTTTTGAAAAAAGGCTGTTTAATTTTTTTTAGTTGTATTTACGTCGGTATAGCCTCGCTTTGGTGATTTTGCTCATTTTTTTAATTTAGTAAAGTCCATATGAATAGCTATGCGATTAACTATAAACGGCTTTTTTTAGGTCGTCGCCATATTATCTGTGACTTAAAAAAATTTCCGATGACGCCACATACCCCCAATTGGTGCGAACTGTAAAATACGGCGTTTTTATTGATTTTCGTCATTTTCGGTACTTTGACGTCATATTCATTACGGTGTCGGATTTTTTTCCCGTCATATAAAAAAAGACGCGCTAAAACTGCGGGAAAAAAACAACGTAAAAATGATAGCTTCAGCGGGAAATCTTTTGTGGAATAAAGTAAAAACCATTATGCAAAAACGAGAAATAATAGCTATAATATCATGGCAAACGTTTGTTTTTGAATGCGCTTTTATGATGCGAGCTGAAGCATTAAATGGAATGAAGAATATAAGTCATTATCACTGTGACTTGCGTTAATGGCGATTTTTCCTGGTGTAGCTATAACAAAATCTCATTTTGAGAGAAATTCCAAGGAACTTAATGCATTTTTGTTAAAAAGAAAAAGTGGAATAGTAAAATAAGGGAAAAATACCTACATGAAACAATTCAAATAAAAGAATGATAGGTATATATTTTTTAATTTTAATCATTCACCTGTAACATATGTCGATTCAGGCAATGGTATTATTTTAATGTTGCATTTTTTAAATAAAAATTTAAAAAATATATATATACATAGTTATACGTGAAATTAAAATTATAATCTGCGAAAATGAAATTATGCATTATCACAAAAGTTAACCAATCAAGTATCATGATGAAGTAACAACACAAAATAAACCTGCAAAAATAATTAAAACTATGTCAGGAAATTAAGTTGCTGTGTAAATTATTACAAAAAAAATAGCAAAAAAACAATAGAATTAAGTCTCACAAATCATTATTGACTAAACTAAAAATTGTAAATATTATTTTACACAAAATATATCAAGGCGTTGTTTCTAACCAAATCAAGACGTAGATGACAAACTAATCAAGAAAAAACGACATAGACCAGATCCAAACAAATGAAATTTCAATCATCATGGTCTACTTGAAGAAGTATTAGGAATGGATATTGCTAGAAGATATATCTTCATTTATATACCTGTTAAAATTTGGCTGAACACATTGCCATTTATTTTATTGTCCAATTTTGAACAGGAAAATAACTTGTGTAACACATTGATTTATTTCTTCTTGCAGATAAATTACTCCCATTTGGCTTAAAAATATCATATACGTGGAACTATACACGGGAAATACAGTTGTTAAGGACTTTCTCGAAGATAATAGTGTTGATTTATCAAAATTTGCAAACAATTTTGTTAATCCATGCAAATATCCTCGAAAATCTGAAAAGTTTCTAGGTGAATACCTTTAAAGAAAAAATAATTGATAATGTATACTCCCAACATTGTCTCATGTCCACAAATCTAATTTAGGGCAAATTATTCCTATTTTTTTCGAGAGTTACAGTCGATTTCTGTGAGTAGGACGATGTTTACCCAAAACACATTTGGCTCTTCAGAATACTTTCAGAAATATGTATTTTACAGTAAGAGGATGTATATACTCTAGCATTTGTACAATCAACTTAACGTTCCTTGTTCAGAAAGAGAGATATTGAGAACTTTATATCTGTGACAGATGAAAGTGGATCATAGCTGTGCCAATATCTTACACACCAAAAAGCAAGAACAACACCAGAAGGTGTATAGCTATATTTGGTAAAAAAATATATACTATATATATTACTAGCTGTAAGAAGGAAATTAATACCCTTAAAACCATATCTAGTTTCCTTGATTGGCTTTATACGCAATAATCTTGTATATGCAAAACTTAGAAGAATATAGCTAGCTATAGTTTAAAAACGTTCAAAGTTTCTTTTATCTGAAAGCTTTTTATATATGTATATATGGAATAGCTATATATATAAATTAGATTAGCTCAAATTATTTTGAGATTTGTTTTTGTCTCAAGTGCTCATTAAACTTTTTCTACACCACTAGCTTGACGTTCTGAATTACAAAAGTCGAGAATTAACAGCTCCTTTTGTATGTCAAAACAGTCTGAAAAACGGTCATCTTTTCCAGTCAGTTTTGTGGCTTATAATATCTGCATCCTAACGCAGGAGAATATTAGCTAAACTGCTTTCCTAATTAAGCTACTCTTTTGTACAGAGGCAGGATTTGCACCCACAACTATTTAGCTAAGTAATTTGCAGTGATCTAAGAACTACATGAAGAGTTTATAGGTATGTAGCTACAATCGTGGAAAAAAATATTGAGAGTAAGGCAGTTTTTTACTCATTATCCAAATATGGACAAAAGAGTCAAATAGTCAATACTCTGCAGCCGGCAGGCTACAAAGTCGCTACTTTTGCACACAAGTAAGCCAGGCAGAGAGCGTTGAAAAGTTGCTGGTCACATTCTTTAGCACGCCCGCACACCGAAATAATTCACGTCGGGGACCACGAAGGCCCCGAAATTCGTGATTAATGGCCTTGCTGACGTCAGCAACAATTAGCCCATTTTATGAATTTCGTATTTACCAAATATCCTAAGATCCGAATTCCTAAGTCCACTCTGAACATTGACAAGTGAACTTTGACAAGTTCAAGATGTGTGAATCCAATATAGAATGAGCCTACGCAATTACTTGTGGTGGCGAAATTCGAAATTCTTTCTCTTGTCCCAACATATTGTGACCACGATTGTCTGAGAAGATTCATTTTGTCCAATATTGACCGATTCTGGGCATAAGAACCTATGGAAACCACAAAAAACGAAGAAAAACGCTAAAATCCACTTTCTCAGACAATCGTGGACAAAAATATTGAGACTAAGGCAGTTTTTTACTCATTATCCAAATATGGACAAAAGAGTCAAATAGTCAATACTCTGCAGCCGGCATGCTGCAAAGTTGCTACTTTTGCACGCAAGTAAGCCAGGCAGAGAGCGTTGAAAAGTTGGTAGTCACATACTTTAGCACGCCCGCACACCGAAATAATTCACGTCGGGGACCACGAAGGCCCCGAAATTCGTGATTAATGGCCTTGCTGACGTCAGCAACAATTAGCCCATTTTATGAATTTCGTATTTACCAAATATGCTAAGATCCGAATTCCTAAGTCCACTCTGAACATTGACAAGTGAACTTTGACAAGTTCAAGATGTTTGAATCTAATATAGAATGAGCCTACGCAATTACTTGTGGTGGCGAAATTCGAAATTCTTTCTCTTGTCCCAACATATTGTGACCACGATTGTAGGTAGCTAATATATAATTCTGACTAAGCTACAATCCTGGTCACAATATGTTGGGACAAGAGAACGAATTTCGAATTTCGCCACCACAAGTAATTGCGTAGGCTCATTCTATATTAGATTCACACTTCTTGAACTTGTAAAAGTTCACTTGTCAATGTTCAGAGTGGACTTAGGACTTCGGATCTTAGGTTATTTGGTAAATACGAAATTCATAAAATGTGCTAATTGTTGCTGACGTCAGCAAGACCATTAATCACGAATTTCGGGGCCTTCGTGGTACCCGACGTGAATTATTTCGGTGTGCGGGCGTGCTAAAGAATGTGACTAGCAACTTTTCAACGCTCTCTGCCTGGCTTACTTGTGTGCAAAGTAGCGACTTTGCAGCCTGCCGGCTGCAGCGTATTGACTCTTTGACTCTTTTGTCTATATTTGGATAATGAGTAAAAAACTGCCTTAGTCTCAATATTTTTGTCCACAATTGTAGCTAGCTAGCTATAGCGAAGTTAGGAAAGTTCCAATATACAGAATAAATAAATAATATGACAAACCTTGTTTTTTCTGTGTAATCACAAATACCTTGATAGCCAAATGTACAACCAACCATTTCTGTCAACACAAAAAGACATTTGTAAAAATGGCGGCACCTTCCTGTCTTCTTCACAACTTGAAACGACAAAAAACACGTCAGATAGCAAAACGCGGTAGAAGATTGTGATAAAACGCGGTATACCCGTGTTTTACCCGAAATAATTGGAGACGGTCCGTAAGTTGCCCGAGTATTTCGTGTTTTCTCCTATCTTTACAACTTCTTTTTTAAGAATATCTAAATACAATTTATAGACAGTGCACTCGCTCGGTTCTTGCATCCCTTCTCCAACTAGTTGTAACAGAGTCTGTACTGATTGACGACGAAGAGATTTTAGGTCAGTACAGGGAAACCTCAAACGTAGATGACGATACTAACGATGCTGAAGAGAACGTAGTGGAAATCGAACCTCCAAACAAACCATCCCGATCTGAAATATACGTAGATATGGAATTACTTCAGAGATGCAGTCTTTTTGAGGAGGAAGAGGTAGCATTCAATATGAGAAGGCATCTGGAGCAGTTCAATCTAGTATCCAATAAATGTCAGGAATCGAAAAAGCAACAAACAACCATTGAAAATTTCTTTCATAAACTTTGATTCTTTATGTAACTGTTCATGTAACTCTTTATAATTATTAAACTAAGCAGTACTAAACAAGATAGCTGTACAGCTATGAAGCTGTGGAACCAATGTTATAACGGAGCTGAGTTTTTTTGTTACTCTAGGATACACAAAGCCTATTTCTAATCATCGACGTATCGCAAGCCAATAAAAAACTCAAGCCTCGCTTGCCTAGCATTTGGAACAGGTGATGCTAGACTAATTACTAAAAGACTGAAATATAATGAAATAAAAAGTTACATCATTTTTTGAGTAAATAATGTTTCTAATAAAAGTTGTACCAGTAAAAAAACACCCATGTAACTTCAGATCAAATAAAATAATAAACAGGCTACAATCTGTCGTATACCATGCCAATTAATTACCTCTCTCGGACAAGATTGAATATATATACTGTACACGCTTTTTTTTTTAATAAGAAACCAGTTTTGGCTACCACAAGATTTACAGCTATATATATGCCTCTTTACTTTTGTGGCTAGCTTCAGGTTGGTAAAAGATAACACAAAAAGTAATAACGACGGATAGCACAAAATGCACTTATAGCAAAATAAATGAAAAACTTGGGAGAAAAGCACAAAATAGCTGTCTATTGCTATCTACTGACACTGACCACGTTAACTAGCTGGCCTGCTATATACGTACGTCAGTTATAACCAAGATAATAAAAATGATTTTACTAAGATTTACATGGATGTGATGGTATCTTTATTAGCATATAGAAAAAAAATAGCAAAAAAACAATAGAATTAAGTCTCACAAATCATTATTGACTAAACTAAAAATTGTAAATATTATTTTACACACAATATATCAAGGCGTTGTTTCTAACCAAATCAAGACGTAGATGACAAACTAATCAAGAAAAAACGACATAGACCAGATCCAAACAAATGAAATTTCAATCATCATGGTCTACTTGAAGAAGTATTAGGAATGGATATTGCTAGAAGATATATCTTCATTTATATACCTGTTAAAATTTGGCTGAACACATTGCCATTTATTTTATTGTCCAATTTTGAACAGGAAAATAACTTGTGTAACACATTGATTTATTTCTTCTTGCAGATAAATTACTCCCATTTGGCTTAAAAATATCATATACGTGGAACTATACACGGGAAATACAGTTGTTAAGGACTTTCTCGAAGATAATAGTGTTGATTTATCAAAATTTGCAAACAATTTTGTTAATCCATGCAAATATCCTCGAAAATCTGAAAAGTTTCTAGGTGAATACCTTTAAAGAAAAAATAATTGATAATGTATACTCCCAACATTGTCTCATGTCCACAAATCTAATTTAGGGCAAATTATTCCTATTTTTTTCGAGAGTTACAGTCGATTTCTGTGAGTAGGACGATGTTTACCCAAAACACATTTGGCTCTTCAGAATACTTTCAGAAATATGTATTTTACAGTAAGAGGATGTATATACTCTAGCATTTGTACAATCAACTTAACGTTCCTTGTTCAGAAAGAGAGATATTGAGAACTTTATATCTGTGACAGATGAAAGTGGATCATAGCTGTGCCAATATCTTACACACCAAAAAACAAGAACAACACCAGAAGGTGTATAGCTATATTTGGTAAAAAAATATATACTATATATATTACTAGCTGTAAGAAGGAAATTAATACCCTTAAAACCATATCTAGTTTCCTTGATTGGCTTTATACGCAATAATCTTGTATATGCAAAACTTAGAAGAATATAGCTAGCTATAGTTTAAAAACGTTCAAAGTTTCTTTTATCTGAAAGCTTTTTATATATGTATATATGGAATAGCTATATATATAAATTAGATTAGCTCAAATTATTTTGAGATTTGTTTTTGTCTCAAGTGCTCATTAAACTTTTTCTACACCACTAGCTTGACGTTCTGAGTTACAAAAGTCGAGAATTAACAGCTCCTTTTGTATGTCAAAACAGTCTGAAAAACGGTCATCTTTTCCAGTCAGTTTTGTGGCTTATAATATCTGCATCCTAACGCAGGAGAATATTAGCTAAACTGCTTTCCTAATTAAGCTACTCTTTTGTACAGAGGCAGGATTTGCACCCACAACTATTTAGCTAAGTAATTTGCAGTGATCTAAGAACTACATGAAGAGTTTATAGGTATGTAGCTACAATCGTGGAAAAAAATATTGAGAGTAAGGCAGTTTTTTACTCATTATCCAAATATGGACAAAAGAGTCAAATAGTCAATACTCTGCAGCCGGCAGGCTACAAAGTCGCTACTTTTGCACACAAGTAAGCCAGGCAGAGAGCGTTGAAAAGTTGCTAGTCACATTCTTTAGCACGCCCGCACACCGAAATAATTCACGTCGGGGACCACGAAGGCCCCGAAATTCGTGATTAATGGCCTTGCTGACGTCAGCAACAATTAGCCCATTTTATGAATTTCGTATTTACCAAATATCCTAAGATCCGAATTCCTAAGTCCACTCTGAACATTGACAAGTGAACTTTGACAAGTTCAAGATGTGTGAATCCAATATAGAATGAGCCTACGCAATTACTTGTGGTGGCGAAATTCGAAATTCTTTCTCTTGTCCCAACATATTGTGACCACGATTGTCTGAGAAGATTCATTTTGTCCAATATTGACCGATTCTGGGCATAAGAACCTATGGAAACCACAAAAAACGAAGAAAAACGCTAAAATCCACTTTCTCAGACAATCGTGGACAAAAATATTGAGACTAAGGCAGTTTTTTACTCATTATCCAAATATGGACAAAAGAGTCAAATAGTCAATACTCTGCAGCCGGCATGCTGCAAAGTTGCTACTTTTGCACGCAAGTAAGCCAGGCAGAGAGCGTTGAAAAGTTGGTAGTCACATACTTTAGCACGCCCGCACACCGAAATAATTCACGTCGGGGACCACGAAGGCCCCGAAATTCGTGATTAATGGCCTTGCTGACGTCAGCAACAATTAGCCCATTTTATGAATTTCGTATTTACCAAATATGCTAAGATCCGAATTCCTAAGTCCACTCTGAACATTGACAAGTGAACTTTGACAAGTTCAAGATGTTTGAATCTAATATAGAATGAGCCTACGCAATTACTTGTGGTGGCGAAATTCGAAATTCTTTCTCTTGTCCCAACATATTGTGACCACGATTGTAGGTAGCTAATATATAATTCTGACTAAGCTACAATCCTGGTCACAATATGTTGGGACAAGAGAACGAATTTCGAATTTCGCCACCACAAGTAATTGCGTAGGCTCATTCTATATTAGATTCACACTTCTTGAACTTGTAAAAGTTCACTTGTCAATGTTCAGAGTGGACTTAGGACTTCGGATCTTAGGTTATTTGGTAAATACGAAATTCATAAAATGTGCTAATTGTTGCTGACGTCAGCAAGACCATTAATCACGAATTTCGGGGCCTTCGTGGTACCCGACGTGAATTATTTCGGTGTGCGGGCGTGCTAAAGAATGTGACTAGCAACTTTTCAACGCTCTCTGCCTGGCTTACTTGTGTGCAAAGTAGCGACTTTGCAGCCTGCCGGCTGCAGCGTATTGACTATTTGACTCTTTTGTCTATATTTGGATAATGAGTAAAAAACTGCCTTAGTCTCAATATTTTTGTCCACAATTGTAGCTAGCTAGCTATAGCGAAGTTAGGAAAGTTCCAATATACAGAATAAATAAATAATATGACAAACCTTGTTTTTTCTGTGTAATCACAAATACCTTGATAGCCAAATGTACAACCAACCATTTCTGTCAACACAAAAAGACATTTGTAAAAATGGCGGCACCTTCCTGTCTTCTTCACAACTTGAAACGACAAAAAACACGTCAGATAGCAAAACGCGGTAGAAGATTGTGATAAAACGCGGTATACCCGTGTTTTACCCGAAATAATTGGAGACGGTCCGTAAGTTGCCCGAGTATTTCGTGTTTTCTCCTATCTTTACAACTTCTTTTTTAAGAATATCTAAATACAATTTATAGACAGTGCACTCGCTCGGTTCTTGCATCCCTTCTCCAACTAGTTGTAACAGAGTCTGTACTGATTGACGACGAAGAGATTTTAGGTCAGTACAGGGAAACCTCAAACGTAGATGACGATACTAACGATGCTGAAGAGAACGTAGTGGAAATCGAACCTCCAAACAAACCATCCCGATCTGAAATATACGTAGATATGGAATTACTTCAGAGATGCAGTCATTTTGAGGAGGAAGAGGTAGCATTCAATATGAGAAGGCATCTGGAGCAGTTCAATCTAGTATCCAATAAATGTCAGGAATCGAAAAAGCAACAAACAACCATTGAAAATTTCTTTCATAAACTTTGATTCTTTATGTAACTGTTCATGTAACTCTTTATAATTATTAAACTAAGCAGTACTAAACAAGATAGCTGTACAGCTATGAAGCTGTGGAACCAATGTTATAACGGAGCTGAGTTTTTTTTGTTACTCTAGGATACACAAAGCCTATTTCTAATCATCGACGTATCGCAAGCCAATAAAAAACTCAAGCCTCGCTTGCCTAGCATTTGGAACAGGTGATGCTAGACTAATTACTAAAAGACTGAAATATAATGAAATAAAAAGTTACATCATTTTTTGAGTAAATAATGTTTCTAATAAAAGTTGTACCAGTAAAAAAACACCCATGTAACTTCAGATCAAATAAAATAATAAACAGGCTACAATCTGTCGTATACCATGCCAATTAATTACCTCTCTCGGACAAGATTGAATATATATACTGTACACGCTTTTTTTTTTAATAAGAAACCAGTTTTGGCTACCACAAGATTTACAGCTATATATATGCCTCTTTACTTTTGTGGCTAGCTTCAGGTTGGTAAAAGATAACACAAAAAGTAATAACGACGGATAGCACAAAATGCACTTATAGCAAAATAAATGAAAAACTTGGGAGAAAAGCACAAAATAGCTGTCTATTGCTATCTACTGACACTGACCACGTTAACTAGCTGGCCTGCTATATACGTACGTCAGTTATAACCAAGATAATAAAAATGATTTTACTAAGATTTACATGGATGTGATGGTATCTTTATTAGCATATAGAAGCATAGAAAACATACGAAGTATTTACAAGACAAAAAGAGATCTTTTCCAAACCTGAGCTATGCAACTTTTAAAATGACAGATTAAACGTCAATTTTACTAACCGCGTCCGAGATACGCATATCTTTACTTAAATCCCAGAAGGTCAGGATTTTGTTCGAGCTTTTAGCCGAAACTAGAAGCTGTGTGTTCCACAGCTAATGACAAGAAAATTCTGTGTATGACGACATCAAAATCATTATAAACATTGCCACACATAATGCAACTATTCTGGTGCTGAATATCGGATTTTCTGCTAACATATTGCGCTGAAATACCAATCCAATTTGAACAAATATTCTCTTTTGTTAAAAAATGTTCTATATGCCACAAGAGTAAACTCACCATTATAGAGATTGCAAATTTTATTATCCATAACTCTTTGTCATTTCGTATAACAGTTCCAATATTAATTCAATTGATCTAATAAGGCTCAAAAAAATTTGAAATCATGAACAGACTATTCAACTGAATATAGACGAGAATAAATATCAAAATATTTCTTGAGGTCCATAAAAGATATTTGCTCGCACAGACAGACGACTACTATCATTATGCCGACTATATGGATACGCCCAAGTTGAACGTCAGATTGAGCGCTTAAGTGTAGGCGTGTAGGGAAACGATTTCACCCATCCAAGTGGAGAGCACATTATAGCTACACTTTGCACATCTGTTTAACTATCTAAAAAATAATTTTGCTACGACAGCCTTTCAAATAATAATAAAAAGATATAATACAGGTTATTGTAACCCGGTCTTAACCCTATTCGATCCGAGGACGGATTCTGTCCCCCTGACATTTTTCTTTAATAATTCCTTTATGCTATGTTTGATGGCTATGATACTTACTGAGTTTCAATATTTATCTATTAGACACATACGTGTCAATTTTATTGGTCCAATACCTGTCAGAGGCTTTGATATTGGCTATTACCCGAAACTATTGCTAGGATTATCAGTAGAACTTGGAACTTACAACACAATTTTGTTTCATGAAGTAGAATCCTTCTGTATGTTTTGGACACGTTATTATTCCGATTTCCTGATTCGGGCAAATCCGGGGGGACCCCCGGATTTGCCCGAAAATCAAGGAAAACAGGATTTTTTTGGATTTTTTTAAAATTTAAAAAGCGGAACATATGTTAAATAACTTTGGCTCTCAGAAACTTCAAACAGAATGTAAAATTCGCTCTAAAACTAAAGCAATTGAAATTTAAGTAGATGTGGTATATTGATAAAATTTCAAACATTCGAAGACGTCACAGAAAGAGTGCTGATAAGGAAATATTTTTGCTACATTTTGCTCTATTTGTGACGTACTATAATTGTGCCAAGTTTGATTCAATTTGGACAAGGCTATGAAAGGTTATCGTCGAGGGGGTCAGTCATAACATGTTCGTAAAACTCCGGACGGAATAGGGTTAAGAAAGACAGTCCCTTAATTTTTTGTGAATATTACCTAGCTGTCTAAGTCTACTCCTCCAAATCTACGTTTGCAGCTAAAATCTTGAAATTGATTTGTTTAGGATTTATACATAACTAGAAAACGTAATGTTATGCTAATGTTAACATATTAAATTACAATTTTTTTTTTTAAACCTTCGAACATGGAACCATTGCTCTTGTTTTCTCGTGTGTCTCTGTCATTATGTCAACACGAAAAAAATGAGGTATTGTAAGGTATTGTTAATTCATAGGTTCAAAAGCATTGCATTAGATCATGGATAGGGGCAGCCTGAACGACGCATGTACTTGATGATGTAATAGGCCACATGTTCAAAAAAACATTATAGCTCATTATGATAGTGGGTATTTAAAAACGCTGTTTTCCCAGGGTTTGGTTGTCAAGGTGCCTATCCCCTGCCAAAAGCATCATGAAAATGCATTAAAAAGCTATAAACAAACGTTGTTATGATATCCATCCGTAAATACAATCTTCTGGAAAAGCTTTTTATTGCTTCTAGGCTTTTTTTCTTCCCGCTTTTTTTACTACTAAAACGAGTCAAGGTCTGGAGCAGTGTCCGCTTATGGCATTAGTAGCTGATATCATTTATTACTTTAATAAATATTTACAAGGACAATTTTTTTCGGACATATTTGTCTTAGCATGGCCTACCCTGGCTAGGTTATAATAGTATAATCAGAAGCAATATTTAAACGAATATCTGATGTCTCCACATGAATGTATGTTAACATAAAACCTAAAAATTAAGTTTATTTAAGTTTATATTATGCCTAGTTTAGTTACTTTACAGCCATATAAAAATAAGGTTGCAAACAAAAAGAACAAACTGAGCTTTTTCTTTTCTGTTTGCTATTGGATTAAATCTACAACCATCCACATAATCTTTAAGACAAACTAGAAATTCCATCAAAAAAACAGAAATGGCCGTTGACGCAAATGTCCATTTTTCCAATTGAGACGGTTTAAACATGTAAAAAGCTATAATTAGCCTATAGCAGCACTGTAAGGCTTCGTTCTAGTGAACTTTTCGGTTTCACTAGTTGAATTCAGAATTTCCTAAGACCCTAAGCTAAAGCTGAAGTTCCGTGAGCCTGGAGGCAGTACGTCGAGTTTGAGAAGACTTGTGGTGCGAGTTTGTGAATTTTTTTTTGTCAAAAATCGAAAAGTCTCAATACATTATGTGGGTGATTGTCTGAAAAATATTAATTTCAGTGATTTCCGGCTAAAAAACCGTTTTAAATCGACTTTTTACTCATAACTGTTAGAGGCAAACCCAGTACCTGTCTTTCTGTACCAAAATAAAAGAGTTGAAAATACTTCCAAACTCCAAATCCATGTTTTTAAAAGCACTTAAAGTTGAAAAAATAAAAAATAATTATTTGAGGAAACTAATCCGAATTTTTCGGATTTTTTACACCAGAAATTAGGAGAACGATGAATTTCGAAAATTTGTCAACATGAAGTGTTTGAAAGAACTTGCCTTCCCACCGAAATTGGCAAAATAAAAATTTTCAGACAACCATCCACATAATCTTTGAGACAAACTAGAAATTCTATCAAAAAACCAGAAATGGCCGTTGACGCAAATGTCCATTTTTCCAACTGAGACGGTTTAAACATGTAAAAAGCTATAATTAGCCTATAGCAGCACTGTAAGTCTTCGTTCTAGTGAACTTTTCGGTTTCACTAGTTGAATTCAGAATTTCCTAAGACCCTAAGCTAAAGCTGAAGTTCCGTGAGCCTGGAGGCAGTACGTCGAGTTTGAGAAGACTTGTGGTGCGAGTTTGTGAATTTGTTTTTGTCAAAAATCGAAAAGTCTCAATACATTATGTGGGTGATTGTACCTTCGTTTTGGAATTGCTGTACCAGGGGGACCATGCGTATACTATTTGTTTAAAAACACTACAAATCGTCAAACATGCATTAACTAGTAGGCAAAAGGCTTTTCTAGTTATAAAATGTTCTAACGCAAAAGAGCGTTTTAATATTTACAAAATTTATACATAAAAGTTCTTCCTTATAAACAACATTTATTAATTTGCATTGTTTAGACAAAAACAACGTTCCTAAATCTGGAGAAAAGTGAGGTAATATTTACAGAAGACTTTTGTTACAATAGTCCAAAATATTTATCGTATCCCCACACATCTGCACAACGGGTGACATTCTGTATTAAGAAGCAAAAAGTCGGTATAATTAATGCTGCCTGATTGACTGAATACAAAAATGTGGTAAAAAAGGCGACACGAAGAGATTATTTAGTCAGATGTTTTTTTTGTTTTTTTGTTTTATCACCTGTAACAAAATGGAAAAAAAATAATAATTTCGTAACAAAAAGTGCTGTAACCAACACAAAGCTACTCTGGCGACATTTATAGGCGATAGTCGTAAATTTATTACTCCTGTTCTCGTTGCTTTAAGCATATCAAATTGTGACGTAAACTTTAAAATTCTCAACATAAATAATATTTTATATTTTCGTAGATATAACTAAAAATAAATAAAAATAAAAATCTACCCTTTCGAAAGCTAATTCAAGCTTGACTGTTTTCTGCATCGTCACTTTATAACGCTTATAATCACGTGACTTATTTGCTTATTGATACAGTAAGGACTAATTTTTACTTATAGATAAGTAGCCATCTGTATATCTTTAAATACAACATCATTAAAAAGAATATTTTTTATTGCTTCAACAACTAGTGCACTATCTATCGAAATGATCAGTTATACTGGTCATTAGTGTTTAGATACCCTTTTCAAAAAAGAACTTAAAAGGCTCTTTTAAAGAAAACCTCCGTGGAACGGAATAGACAAAAACAAAGCAGAAGAGAAAACTTTTGCTGGTAATTTTTCGCTTCATAATATTGCGCAAATTTTAATACAGAAAGTATACACGCAATTCTCACAAAAAAAATAACATGATTGCCAGGGGCGGATCTAGGATTTTTTTCTGGTTAGGCAAAATTTAATAGATTTTTTGGCAATGTAATATCAAAGGTTGTGGTGTTGTACGAGGTAAAGCAGGAGTTTTGTGTTTTTATTGTAAAAGGAGCTAAAATTTAGTTATTAAAAATCCTTCCTAGATTAGAAACGAAAGTTACTTTATAGCCCAATAAATTAATAGCCCCATGAACATTGGTATTAAGTATCATCATCTAAGCATCTTTTACGAATTTAATACGAGTACAAGTAATCGCCGAGTTACAAATTCGGTAAGTTGGGGAGTTACTTTATTTCAAAATATGCAATAAGTCTAATAGCTGATAATACAACAAAAAATTACATTACAAGACAGTTTTAGTCAACAGTAGTACAACTTAGAAATATTGTTTGGAAAATTACAGCCTGTGTTAACAACCTGCAAATATAAAAAGAAAAGCAGCATATAAAAGTATGAAAGCTTTCCAGTAGACTTACAGTGTAAGATAGTAATGCAATAATAACCGATTAACCCGGGCTGTACCGCAAAATATCGCCCGAGGTCTAAGTGCCCACCGAGCTTGCGAGGTCGGTGCAATGACTGAGGGCGATATTTTCGGTACAGCATGGGGTAATCGGTTATTATTGTATTTGTTAACCGTCTAAGTTAGATAAAAATAAAAAATAAGAATTTCGGTTTAATGTTTTGATAATAATATAATCCACTAGCACAACTTTCGTTAACACTCGAGGTCAAAATTCGAAAGAATCCTGCCTAAAACAAACATTCTATGCAGAATTCGAAAGTCCCTATAGAATAAAACTTTGTAAACAAAACATTACGATGTTCGACACATACAGAATAATGTGTAAAGTTGAATGCGCAGCTAAAATATAGTTACAACGAATATTGAAGTAATTTTTTTAACTAGCTAGCTAGCCAAGAATAACATGGGCTGCAATGAGTTTTATATTGACTCGGTAACCACAAAGCTGAAGGAACGAATCTGAAAATGAGAGGAGACGTACTTGTTATGATTTCGTCGTCCTGTATTTAGTATTTTTGATAAAACTGGATATCAGATCATCGTTTTTTATGGACAATGTGGCTAGTTAGCTAGCCATGTTGAAGAAGTATCCAGACGGAATGTTGCTGAATCTGGTTATTTTAACTGTTAAACTTGACATTGTTGTTGTTTCTATCCTATGAAAACGTTTTTATCGATAAATGTATTGTAGGAGTTAGATATATAATCATTTCCAATGCATCTTGAAACTTGTTATTCGTGCTTGTTTACATTTTAAGCTACCATATTTTTTGACGACGGGCAATACCGCAAAATATCGGCCCGTCGTCAAGAGCGCTAAGCCAATCAGAATGCCTAAAAACCCGTATTGCCCGCTTGAAAAATCCAGACGGTTAACAACAACGCATAACAAACGGCTACAGAAAGTATACAGTAACTACCCCTTTATGAAGTTAATACAGTTTAATATTAAGGTTACTGGTGTAGTTTTGCACCAATTTCTATTAAGCCTTAATTTTAATGTTAAGAAATTCCCACAAGAGTTAGAAATCAGAAAAATAACATCAAAACATTTAACATGTCTGCATAATATTTACCCTCACATGCCCCTGTCTACTATGTTTAAAAAATATTTTAATACTGTAAAATCTTCAAGAAAGTTTTAGTAACTAGGTCAATTCTGAAGATTCTCATATACAAAAAGCAACATATATACCAATCCTGCTCATATGCATAAGTTAACATGATATTTTCATTGATTTCCAGTATGTAACAGAACGTTCTTTAACATGCAATTCTTGTTGCGATCTGTATCATGGGAAAGTTAAAGATCTCTTTGTCTTCTTAAAAGTTTTAAAATGAGCAGCAGGATGTTGTATATAAAATCTACTGTTTAAAAGTTCCAACAAAGTTAAAGTTCTTAGGGACACTCACAATCGAACAGTATATGCTAAACAAAATTTGGCGTTGGGAAAAGATAGAATACTTTGACGTTTAAGTATATCTCATACTGTAAACATCGACTTCTTAGAGAACAGAAAATATTTTGAACTTGTTGTCGTCTACCTGCTTAACAGGAGCACATATCCGAGTGCTTATGATTTCAGGGACTAACAACATTCAAATATTACTTATCTGTAGATCCCCAGGGATCCCTTAGTTCTTACAAGAATTATTCCTCTTCCACACAGACACAAAGATGCACAGTTGCATAAACGGCTACATGAAGCCTGTGAACTTAAGACAATAAACAAAAAAACTAACAAAATTCGAACCAATACACATGCAGCTAGCTAGCAATACTCTATACCAAACTTAACATACACTTCCAAACATTTTTTGACCGCCAAGACAGTGTTTACATAAATTGCCTCAGTTATCTCGTTTAGCATTGGGCTTTAATAAACAAATAATCCATTTGATCAAGGTCAAGTTAAAACCTTTTGTTTTGATAAGAAAGAGATTTAAATCACACGTTTTGTTTTGTAAGAACATCTGGTGGTTTACCACTTTTAAGAATCGTTCTTGACACAAAAGTGCGTTAAATCCAGCAGCAGTAAAAACTAAAATATATGAAGTATTACTTATTTATTGTCTCTTGCAGAGGCAGGATGGAGGTTAGGTTTGAGACAACAACATGGCACACGTGGCAAAAATACATCCCTCCAGCATTTCCAATCCTTTTAATATCTGAAAGGGGTTCCAAATTCAAAACTTCTTCATTTTAGCTAGCATACAATTGCTTTGATTTATTCCAGCCACTTGAGGTGCTTCCTGCAATGGGACCTGACCCAGTTAAACCATGTTGAAAAAGACGCATCCACTTGTCGTCCATGTAACCATACCCGTGGTCGTTTTAGGCGTTTAAACTTGAAGACCCACGGACGTTTTAGGCGTTTTAACTTAAAAACCCACGGACGTTTTAGGCGTTTTTTCTTCCCATTTCAGAATTTCATTCATTGGAACTTGAAAACCCGCGGTCGTTTTAGGCGTTTTTTCTTCCATCTGTGAATTTCATTCATTCGGAACTTTAAAACCCGCGGACGTTTTAGGCGAATCGACATTGTGCCTAAGATCGCCCCGGGTTTGCTTTTGAGTAAAATATCAATAAAAAAATCGATAAAACGCCGCATCGTAATGAAGTTGAAATCGGCGGATGCCAAAACCAATTTACAAAAATAATTCTGTTTTTTTATAGACTATTTTATCTATAGAATTTTTTTTATAGGCCACAATTAGGTCTAGGCAAATGCGTAGGCTGCCTAACCCTAGATCCGCCCATGATTGCCTAACTAATATTCTGCTTGTCGTTTCCGTATACAACGCAAATAAAAAGGTAAACTCAACTGCACTTTGCCCGGAACGGAACGGACAAGAAAATGTTCTGTTCACGTTATGTAAACATTTTAAGTACTCATGTGCAGAAGATTATCTGTTCCTTTCCGTTTTGTTTCGCGGAAAATCTTCTTGTAGTGGAAAAGAGCCTTAACCCTGAAACATAACCCATAAAATCATCAGGACTTTGTTTAATTTGTCATTAATAGGTCAAGGACAAATATCTTCAACTTGGAACAGGTGTTTTTTTTTATAAAAAGCAAGTAAGAAGTGTTATAATAATAATAAAAGAAAAAGAAAAAAAAATTACTTTTCACATATTCTTGCAATAGAAGAAAATTAAACGTCGCAATTTTTTTAGCCTTTAATTTATCCAAAACAAAAGTTAGTGAAAATAAAACAATACAGTTAAAACGCAGGAAAGGTTCGTAATTAATAAAGACGACGTGTATACAGCAAGATTAAACAATTAAAATAAAAAAAATATTAAAATTAAATACCCGCCATAAACCTAAAAATTATAAGAAAAAGTACATGGTAAAATTATGATAAACATGCGTGCTTATTTTTGTTTTCTGTAGAAACATAATTTCAATATGGTCATTTTAAGACCATATTGAAATGCTAATGCCTTTGCGAAAACCAATAAATCTGTGATATATTGACATAATATGACAAATCGCACTAATATTGCAAAAAATTCATTACGTTTTACCATTATATTATGCCTATGCCAAAAATTTAAATTTTCTCTGAATGCCTTGACATTAGGTCCAAAGTAAAATGTAGCTAGAGTAGAGATGGAATATACCCAGGATTTTCTAAAAACCACGGTCAAACTCTCATAAAAAATATCATTCAAAATATTGCTTGTGACGTCACAACTTTTCATCACGCTCCATTACACAAAATACCGTTAATCATCAGCAAAAATCCACTGATCATTAAGGCATGCGCAATAAAGAGGTGAACTGTGTTATAAAAATACTAATACTAATAAATGTGCATTAACTGTCGGCAATCAAAATTCGATATATTTGAAAATGCAGTATTCATGACCTTTATGGCTGGCATTGGTATTTCCCTACCACTTATGGTCCTAACATTAGTACAAGAATCATAGAAGGATAAGTATAATAGTCGAAGGATTCAGGATCTATGGGATCACCTTAATGACCTAGATAATATAAATGGAAGAACAATGTAAGGACTGTGAACGTATTCTGGATGAGTATGACAGGTGTACCTGCGGACGAAGGTTTGTGGTGAAAGCTAAAATGCTGTGCTGGTACTGCTACCAGGAATATATCACATATAACGGGGGTGGATGTGTATGTACGATGGCATGCCATTCTCTGAAGTCGTTCGAATTACAATAAAATAAAAATAAAATAAATAAAAAATTTTAGGGATGACAAGCTCTTTCTCAAATTGTAGCATCAATTTGAGAAAGAGCTTGTCATCCCTAAAATTTTCTACTCATTTGCCGCCAATTTTAAGGACATCAATGATATCAATGTGGACTGCCTGACAGTGTCGGATCCAGTACCAGCCAACGGGAGCAAGGATCAGCGGTACATCATAGGGTACCATACAATAGACCTCGTGGTAGCACTCAGGGTAAAAACACCTAAAATCTGGTCCCCGAATGGAGTGACCCGGTACAATGCCAATGCCGTACCGGCGATGGGTCTTGATTTTGAAGAGTACCCCGACTGGGTTGCAAAATATCGTCAAATATGGAGCAAAATCGAAGAGTTGATTTCTGAGCAATTGACGACGGAGCCGGTCAAAAAGGACCGTTACGTGAATGCCAAGCTCAAATATTACAAGGACGTGATAACGACCAAATTCCACGGTATGCCGGTACCCTATGACGAGCCCTGTCAAGCCAATGCCATTCTGGCTATTTCATCAATGTATGTGCAGGGCAAAAACCACTACCCCCAGGCACATGTTGTGGAATGCCGGTACAAGGACTTCAAAAAGGAATTTTTGCTGAATGAGGATTAGAAAAAACCCAATATTTTATAGGCCATACAGTACCTATAAAATATATAAAAATTAAGGCTTATACTCAGGTGGGGAATCTAGGTAGTGCTTGCATACTGTACAGATTGCAGTTTTTTAAGACATCTTGCCTGCCCTCCTCCCGACCCTTTGCAACTAGCTGGGCACGCTCCTGTTCATTGATGGCGTTGACAATATGGTTAAAGCGCTGTCGCATCTGTTCCTTTAACAACATATATTTCTGCTTCTCTTGCGTGATCAGACTAAATTCGTAGTTGCTGATGACTCCATCCTCGATGGCTTTTGAAATCAGGTCAATGATGGAGTTCAACTTTGATTCCGCCAATAGTCTTATATTCTCATGTTTCCTGGTCTTCACACCAAGCCTTTTTCCAGCAGTCCTCAGACCCGCCTGTCCTACCCCTACAGCCACGGTCAGGCCAGTCATTGCCACTGCTAATGGTACACCTATCCCGGATAACAGGGTACCGATACCGATCCCGGACGTGATCACGCCTATACCCAACAGACCATGATCACAGTAGCGTACCCAGGTCCCATGCTTCTTAAACTTTTTTGCAAGTTTGTCCCGCTCCTTAATTTCACCCCTTAGAAATGCCTCAATCCCTCTTATCTTGGCAAGTCTAAAATTCTGGCTTTCATCCTGCATGTCCGCACCTTCTGCAGGTGCACTTGGTAGGTTTGGGTACAGCTTCGTTATATCAGCCATTTTTTTATTCTATGAGAAGGCACATTGTTATCCCAGTGAACGAAACGTTTTTGTCGTGGTGGAATTCGTCTGTTAGCATGAACTCGAGGCGATCCGTAGAGCCTTTTAAGTGCATGTAAATTGGGGTATCAAAAGTCCAGGTCAGCATATCCCCCAAGCGTTTAATTCCTTGATGAGGAGTAAAGACAGAATTTTAGACTTTTTACCATCTAGCAGGCAGTCGTCTTCATCCAACTGAGGGCAAACGAGTCGTAGTCGAATATAGATGTCAGTCTTGTAGAAGGAATCATAGTCTCCCTCCTAATAGTACTTTTTACTAGGGTCGTAGGATAGACCCAGGAGCTCTTGCAGCTGTCGATGAATAACCACCGTGTACCCGTCACTGACACGGAGCCTACAGAGTCCATTTTTAGGACAAAAAGTTTTATCCTGTCCTGTGCCTGACTATTGACGATAGCCGCTAAATCCTCGATCCTATACAGACCGTTCATGATCTCAATTCTAATTTCCCTCTGATCGGGCCCTATTTTATGGATGACAAATTCATTATCTCTGTAAAGGTTCAACCATACAGGCCTGATGCTTATCGATTTCAGGGCTATCCTACTATCCTGTCCCAGGTAGTCTTCAAATATCGTAGGTTTATAGATATCAGTAATATATAGCTGTTTCATCTTTGTTTTAAAACAAAGAGGAGCATGTATTCATACAACCCCAAGGCAAAGTACGATTCCAACAGGGGTGAGTGGCCACTTGGTGTAACCAACTTGGAGCATCAGGACCTGTATGTTGGGACGGAGTCTTATATTTCTGTGGTATTTCCTAAATTCAGGAAATACCCCATCAAGGTTACCACAACCTACCTGAACGACCCTGTCATTCAGGGATGGACAAGAGGACAAGCCCTTGACTACTGGAATAGTCAGGTGAACTTTGCAACTCATTGCGCGAGCACAGCCCTGGGCATATCGGCAAAACATCTAACGGGCTCTGTACCCCTTGTAAACTCCATATTTAAATTTCATGTGTATTACCACATGCGTCGTATTCTGGCAAGAATGAAAGTACCCATGTCTTTTAATGACGGTTTTTCTCGGTACAAAGATCCCTACTCCACATCTGGGTATGCACAAATATGCCGTGAATATGGTACCGACCCTAATGGCCTGTACAAGACCAAATCAGTAAGTGCATCACTCACCAACGGTAGATGGTGGCCACAAGTTGATGGTGATTGGGCCAAATTCATCATCCCCACAAGTCAAGGCTTGACATCAGAGGGCCTGACCAAGCTAAGCGAGAGTATAAGAATTACGTGGTCTTGTTACTAGGATCGCAGGCGGGTGCGAAAGCCTCCTTAATCGGGTCTGGTGCGGATCACTACACGGCAAGGCAAATCCTGATGCAAAAGTTTGAGGCTATGGTACAGCGTCACAGAGTTTCAGAAGGTCTTGCAATATGCAAGGACTCCGGTGAATTTTGCTGTCATGTCCAGCGTATACATGCTGCCATCCGACATGAATTTGCGAATAGGGAAAATTGTGGGGTATAATAACAACATCCTCATAGCACCTGCCAATGTCAATATTGGTACCCAAGTTGATGTTAATAATAAACCTATTGTGAGGCATGCGGCTGCCGCACCACCCAAGCATACTATACCCCCTATACATACCACACCTCCCAAGCATACTACACCCCCTAGGCATGCTATCAAAACACCTATACATGCCACACCCCTTAGACATACCAAACATACCATCAGACATGTGGCGGATATTAAACTACATCCCAAGCATGCTACGCCTCCTATACATCCTACTGAGCACAGGGAACCAACACAAAACCAGCACGAGGATACGAAGGTCGCGTTGATCACGACAGGGGTAGGAATCATTATTGCCTACATATGGCTAAAAAAATAGTTCATATTAGACCCCCCTAACATAGAACACGGCAAACCCGGCAGCGGCCGCGATGGCCATGTACAGATGTTTTGCCACGTATTCCACGACTGTTGCCGCTACCCTCAGAAGGAAGGAGACAACCGTACCCATAAAACCAGGTAAGGCAGCACCTGCTTTACCTGCTAGGTATTTCAGGAACTTTCCAAGCCTTTCAAGCTGCTTTTTTACGAAGCCTTTTCCCGCACCCGCTGCGGCCCTTCCTCCTGCAGCACCTGCCGCGGCACTTCCTCCCGTAACGGAGAGTACAATGGTGCTTATCAGTAGACCAATAGCAGAGACGATGCTGGCTATAGTGATCCCCTGTTCCTTGAACAAAATTTTAAACTTCTAGAGCAAAGACGTGTCATCTCCGGCAATTTTCAATAACGTCTCCTTGATATGTCTCAGCTGGGGGTATATGTCAGTGGATAGCATGCCATGTGCTTCCCTAAGGGCCTTTTTTTTATCATTCAGATCCCTAATCTCTTCCTTCACCTTTTCTATATCCCTCTCAAGGTTAGCTTGTTGTCCTTCATCTGCCCCGGCCTTCTTCTCCTCAAGTTCTTTCAAATTACCCTCTGCCCTGATAATCTCGCTATCAAGCGAAATCATCTTGCTTGTCAAGCCTTTCAAGTTACCTCTTAATGTCTGAAGTTCGAGGTCAAGCCCCCTTCTTTCACGTTCAGTGATGCCACCTTCATTAGGCCCAGCAAACGAAGTGTCTTGTATAAGGCTCTCCGTGGCATCTACAAATTCATCGATCTCCTCCAACGATTTCATCTCAATATTTTCGGCGTTCTCAGCCTCCTTCTCTATTTTGCTATACCTTTTCAAGAGGTTCTGGGCCCTGAATTTACCACCTTTATTGGGTGTAACATAGTCGGCAAAACCCAGGGCCTGCAGACGATTACTACCTAGCAACGTTTGTATCTGGCCAACGGTTTTTAAATTACCATCTTGATTTGTAATCACTATTTCCTTGAAGGTTTTTTTCCCTTTCACTATCTCTTTAACAATCAGTTGATTCCCCTTATCCACCCTGAAGGCATCGTAATATCTCGCATCAGGCCGTAACCTCAACTTCTCCGTAAGGAGATCGTAGAGGCCGTTGACCCTATCCTCCAGCAATTTATTCCTCTGATCTGAAAGGAGATCCCCTGGAGCACCTTGTTGTTCTGTTGAAGGCCCCGGTGTTGAAGGGACCTTTGGCGTTCCAGGGAGTTTTGACGTAGTATCATCGGGCTTATTCGGATGGCCCTCATCCTCATCATCCGGAAGATCAATATCAGGTACAAATACTGGATTAGTTGGCATCTTTATTTTCCCTATAATAAAATATGAGTGGATTTTGAACCATCCTAGATCCCTACGCAGAAACGAAACAGCTCCTTGCTATCAAAGGGAAACGGCAGCGCGTCAAGGTAAGCCATATACCTTCCACAATCAACCAGAATGAAGACTTGTACGTGGATATTCCGAACCTAGGACAGAATGATGTCATATTTCCGGGTAGCATCAGGCTACTATTTGACCTGGTGCTTACAGGGACCAACACGAAGCGTACCATCGTGAGCAACATGGGCAAAAGCCTGGTGCGAAATCTACGCATCACCTTGAATGGCAACGAGGTGCAGAATATCAGCGACTACAACAAGCTCGCGGCCTACAGAGACTTTTGGCTCCCTAAGTTTGATAGGGAGAACAATCTCATCCTAGAGGGAATCAACCCCAATGATGGTACCATCAGAGCCCTGCAGGTCAAGGCTACTGAGTACGTCGGGACTGATGAGGAAAAAGCCATCGCCGCGGCGTATGGCAACACTTTTTGCATCCCAATGGGCAAGATGTTTGAGCTTACAAATGATCTCCCTTTTTACCAGGCAGGGCTCCATGACAGATTACAGTTTGTACTACATTTCGCATCGTACAGTGACGTGATCAAAGATGCGGGCACGGCAGCCGTGGGAAGTACGACAGCCAAGGCAGCCGACGCTGCCTATAAAATAAGCAATATTTCATTGGAGTTTGACAAAGTCACCCATGAGGGTCTCGCGAGTGCCATGATGTCGCGATATAGTAGCCTCGCGCTACCCTATGAACGGATACTTCGAAGTAAGGTGGTGACCATGAAAAAATCGGATACTAGCTATAACCTCCA
Source organism: Hydractinia echinata (assembly GCA_030067915.1). Classification (NCBI taxonomy): domain Eukaryota; kingdom Metazoa; phylum Cnidaria; class Hydrozoa; order Anthoathecata; family Hydractiniidae; genus Hydractinia; species Hydractinia echinata. The sequence goes on along the minus strand of JASGCC010000042.1, from coordinate 799,733 downwards.
GATCGATACACCTGCCAAGAGCCTAAAGGGTGTCTTGTTACTCTTTATAGACCCTGGGAAAGTTAAACCCTATTCCGGTATAAATGAGGTGTTCTACAACCCCAAGATAGAAAAAATAAGCATCACGGTGGAAGGTGAGCCTAACGAACTCTATAGTCATGCCATGCTTCCAAAGGATCACCTGGAACAGATTGGCAACCTCTTTGGTAGTCACGACTCGAATGTGACAATTGGCCAATTTTTCAATGAACGGTATGCGTTGTTTATCGATTTCAGAGCATCTCCAGACCATACCCTACATGGTAGCGGGAGACCCCTACAGAGGCTTAGTGACGGCATTACTCTCCATATGACCAAAAATTGAATGAGGCTCAGGCTCAATGGATAAGAGACCGACAGGCCAAGCTTGACTGGTTCGGCATCAAAGAGAACTGCAAATAAAAGCGGGGAAGAGTATTCGCGAGTTGGACGACGACATGTACCGGTATTATATAGCATCAAACAAGAAGGCCCCGGTGTTGAAAGATTTTTACACGCCTTCAAAGGAGCAACAGGATGGGGAAATCACTTTTATCGTTGGCTCGTTATCTCTGTTGGGCTTTATAGCCTACAGGTATTTATAAGAGCGTTTTCTGACATATAATAAACATGTCAGAAAAATCACCACATATTATTACCGATGAGGAGGCGGAGAAATTAAGCCAAATTTATAATACCCCAGAGCATCTCTGGGTCGGGCGCAAGGCTATCAAATTACTCGCTGCGGAGGCTGGTCTATCCAAAAAGTTAATCACTCACTGGCTGTCTTGTCAACTCTTGTGGCTACGACACATCAAAGGTCCGAAGCGTATTTATTACCCTCATTTTACCATTACTGCACCCAATGTGATGCATCAGTTCGATCTGCTGTACATGCCCAATGATCAGTTGTATGGCAATACGTACAAGTCTATTCTGACGGGCATTGATGTGGCCTCGATATATAAGGTAGCTAGGCCTCTAAGAACGAAAAAAGCTAGCGAGGTCGCGGATATGATCAAGGACATCTACAGGGCAGGGCCTCTTCGATACCCAAAAACCATCCGGTGTGACAACGGTAGCGAGTTCAAATCAGATGTAAGGATACTGCTGGAGGACAAGGGGGTTGAAATCAAGAGGGCCACCACTAAGTACCACCATACGTTCACAGCCTTTGTGGAGTCTTATAACAAGGTACTCGCGGAAAGGCTCTTTAAGCCCCAGGATGCCCAAGAGTTGGTCTCTGGCGAGCCTAGTAACATATGGGTGAAACACCTATACACTATCGTAAAAAATCTCAACAATACCAAGACTGCCATGATCAATATGAAGCCTAATAAAGCGATCAAGCTCGAGGAGATATCGCTCGCGAAAGGCGAGGAATATCCCGAAGAGAAACCCCTGCCCGAGGACGGGTTATATCTCTACCTCCTCCGACCAGGGGAAGAACATGGTGATCAAAAGAGACGCGCAACAGATGCCTTTTACAGCAAACATACTTACAGGTTGGACAAAATAGTAGCAGGTAGTCGCCTTTTGTACTATTTGAAGCACGGTGCCGATCGTAGCTTCGTGTCAGAGGAATTGATGCTTATTCCGGAGGATGTTCAGGTACCCCCGGAACATATCAAGGATTGGTAAAGAGTAATTTCAGGAGTACCTCCAAAGATTCATCCTCCAGCCCTTTACTTGGATCTCTTATATATAACAAAGGAAGTAGGGTATAGAATGGGTACCCATAGACGATATTGATAACCTCGTAGCATAGTGCTCCATACCTATTCTCCTTAACTGAAACGATATGAAGTCCTAGGGCTTGAATATCATCCTCGAGTTCCTCATCGATCTCGTTTCTTCCAAATGTACCCCACGCTTTCCTGCCTGACGCTAGCCTGTGCAAAAGGACGTCATCGGTAGGGTATTCAAATCCTTCATAGTATTTCCCATTTCGATACCTTAAATTTTTCAGGCAGGTATGGCAATAACCTGTCACTGATCCTGCCTTTATGCAGCATCGTAGTACAGGTACGCGGATATCATAATCCTTTTGCATTTTTTGTACATAGGCTTCCATTTTTTTTATATTTCAATACCTTTTAACATACAGCCAAACTGGTCAAAAAGGTAGGGGTTGGGTGTGGACACGGGTGTCCACACCTTGGGGGTCAGCAAAACCGTGCCTGAATGTAGGTACTCAGCCCTGAGTACCTCCTGAAGGTCTACAAAAGCGATGCCCCACTTTTGCATATAATTTTCACTACTCTTGCGGGTAGTATCGTGCCTGAGTACACTTTGGAGACCACCTATTCCGTAATGTATCGATTACCTTTTGACATGTTTTCACTCGCCCACATAGGTTGAGTGTTGGTGTAGTGCAGCCTTTTCGCCACCTCAGCAAGCGACGGGGCATCCTCATTTTCTCGATGTTTAATTGGGTTTTTATGATCAATATGCCACCCCTTACCATAATTATCCCAGATCATACCCTCCACAAACTGAGCCTCAATATGGGCCAGCAGCGTAGCCATATCGCACCCGAGATACTCCCGAGAGCTGAGCTCCTTGTTTTCCTGTAGGGCGTGGTGGGTTCGGCTGCGTACAACATCAGCGACATGTCCAGCGGGGTTACATACAGAGGCTTCCACCTCCACAGTCTTTACAATAGGACCTCCGCCTACCATGTTTACTGCAGATGCCACCACCTCCGCACTCTTTGCACTGTGATCTTGTCCTACCATGCTTGCAAATCTGGCCGCCCTTGCACTCTTTGCAGTAAGCCTCCATCCTTTCATGCTCACAAATCTCACTTCCCTTGTACTCCTTATAGCGAGATCTTCGCCTCTGATGATGGCAAATCTGACTCCCGCCACACTCTTTACACTGGACCCTCCGCCTTCCATGGGGGCATTTTGTAAGTTTCTCCTTGGCTGCGTTCAGGCATTTGATGCACATTTTTGTCAGTTGACCATTCCCCTTGATCCTGAAACTGTGCATGGATAAAAATTTTGCATCTTGAACATTTCCTAGCCTCCTCCATCTTTTGATATTCCAATACCTTATAACATACAGCCAAAAGGGTCATAAATGATAATTTCAATACCCGTAAGAGTAGTAAAATTGTGCCTACTTACAACATATCAATGTCAAACATGCCTTCGAAGAGCTCTCGCGTATCATCATCAGGTAGGGTGAAATGGTTCTTGTAAAAATTGTTCTTGGTAAGGACATCATCCTTGAACCTACACCAAGCATGCACGGCGTTAGGCTCGTCACACTCGGGCTCTCTTAGTGCCATGTCCGGATACCTCACTCTCAGGGTGTTGATTCTCGCGGTGAGCTGCTTCCTTTGGCATCGGATCATGTAGTGTGGGTGCCTTCCAGATCTTCCGCGCTCCTGTGGGTCATTTTTGCTCAAGACACATAAAACGGTATCGATAGGAGGCCGATGCGGTACATGTCTTTCTCTAAGCCTTGCATTTTCCCGGGCTTGTGCCTCGAGTTCATCCCCCAGTACCATGAGTTGGTTGTCCCTATCCTCTAGATCATCCTCAAGTATGGCAACGGCAGTATCTCTGTCCTCGATTGCCGCAGCAAGCCTTCGCATTTCCTTGGGTAGCACCTCCTCTACAACCCACCCCAAAAAGGGTTCTGCGTCAGGCTGACCACATCTCAGGAGGAAGGTATATAGGCCGGCGTCAGTCAGCAAAACTGTGTCTGGTTAGGTGTACTCAGATCTGAGTACACCCTCAGGGCCGGTTATAACGTCACCTAATCGCATTTTATACCTGGCAGGAACATATCGCTGAATGGCTTGTACCCCGGCCCTTCGTTTATATCCTACAGCTCCCCAAACATCGGATGCTACAATACATTGACCTTTATCCTGAACATAAAATGATCGGACTTGTTTTCCTTGGAAATAATCAACCGCTGCAATAGACATTTCTTATAGTCCATGTTCAGCCAGAGGTTTTCATTCTAGAATCTTCCAGGTTCTAGGGTGTTCCAACCTCACATACAGGCATGCGTGCTTGGATCTTTTCAACTCACCCTTGATGTCAGCCCAACAATCGGAGGGTATCAAATTAGTCTCTTCGTCGATCATCTTCAAATCAGAGCGTTCATGAGGAAACCACAAAAACAGGGCTTTTTTCTGCCTCCGAAGATTCTTGGGCAAAGCAGTGTAGCTCTGGGTAAGTAGCCACAAACTGTGCTTTCGATGCCTACCACTGATGGCAAGCTCAAGCAAAGTTTGTCGCCGCTGATCAAGGCTCTCGTCGGTTATAAAGTCGTCAACGACAAAAAACGTCTCCTCGCCCGCCAACAATGAGGGCAATTTCTGAAACCATTCAAAGAGTTTATATTTGAGATCGATCATAAAGTCATAGTCGTCCCTCCAGAGTGAGGCCCTCTCAAGGTAGGTGGTATTCCATCTTATAGTAGGACAAAGTATGACTATATTGTGATAGTGCTTTTTATATTCGTTTTCAAGTAGGTCTAGAACACGTTGCGTTTTTCCGCAACTTGTCGGGCCTGTAAAAATACACCTTACAATATACCTTACGACATCCATTTACTAATAATATAACCACTTTTGATTATGGATTTTTGAAAATACACCGGCACAGCCCAAACATATCAACACACCGCTGTGATTGTTCACCAAAGACCCCCGGCAGGCGGGGCATAGCTTGGTATTTCGAGCCTGATATTCCATGGGTAGTGGAGTATATCTTAATTTTCCCTGCAGGCATCGTAGTACCTTGCGACATTGTTTAATGAGTGGTTCCTTTTCATAACTCTCGGGTGGTGCCTCAACGAGTTCGATGTACTGTGGTATGATGTTGTATGTCAACAGGGTGTAAAGAAGTAGGTAAGTTTCATCCTGCTGAATTTCCATAATTTCGACATCAGTGGCAAGAATGTCTACCTTTTGTTCGATAACAGGGTCCTTGCATTTGGTACGCCGCCTCTCCCTCGCCTTAGCCAGGCAACTTATACAACTCTTAGTTCGAGTATGTCCCCTAATCTTGAACATCTCAGGGGGAAACAATTTTTTACATTTGTAACATATCTTGGCCTCCATTTACTATTCCGGAGCTCGCCTTGTGCAATACCCTGGTAACATCAGCAAGCGTCAGATACTTACCGGTTTCTATATACTTATAGGGTATTTCTATTTGTCTCTACGACGAACAGAAATTTTTACTAGGTGGTCTATTTAGGTTTGGGAACTATGGATGCGGGTAGCCACCTTTTTTCACGGCCATTTCACGACTCGCCCTGCCTGCTGCGAAGTACGCTACCATCTTAGGAACATCGTTGGTATCCATCTTGGTAGACGGCCTCGTAATACCAAGGAACTTTTTGCCGGCCATTGCATTCACAATATTTCCAATCATGCTGGCATAGAGGCTGATAACATGGGTAGACAGTGCCCTAGCGGTCTTTTCACCCTTCTCCTGCAATTCCCGTTGAAGGTACTCAGTATGTACTTTATCTATAGCCTCTTCCGGGGCCTTTTCAACAAACCCCTCGGTACATTTTTTGGGTAATAGATGCCCCTTGCCTTTGCGCAGGGCCTCCTTCAAAGCCCGACGCTTATCGATGGGTTTTTCAACAAGTTCGAAATTTTCTGCAGGGGCTGTGTCGAATATAGTCGCGAGCTCTGACATTCACGACGATATCGAAAAAGAACATAAGCGATCAAGGCATACGGTAAAATTACAGCAATATACAAACACACTTCCATTTATTCGGGGTTATAGCACAAGCGGAGAGGTATGTACCCCATCAGCATGTACAATTCTTTTGTCATAAAACGCAGAGAGGCTTGTTCTGTTCGTACGTGATCATACCAGGCTCATGTACCCGAAAACCTACGTTTTTGGCCATGTCTAAACCACCCTTTAGCGCACTCATGTATCTACCCCAGGTCAAAGCATTTTGTCTCTTTGACATGCCTTTGCACGAAAACTTAGTACCTTCTTTACCCTCCACAAAGTAACACTTGGCTGTCAGGGCAATCATCCGAAACCCAATAAATTCCGCTTTAAATAACCCTCCTGTTCGACTCGAGTACTTATCGGTGACGAGCCAGTTTTGTACATCCCCATCATACTCGTCAAGCAGTTCGGGGCGAACGACATCTCTTAACTCTTCCCCAGAGATGGCAAAATAGGCACTGTCAGTGTCCATATAAATGTACTCAAAGTCTCGACGATCCACGTACTTGTCCAGAAAATCGTAGTAAAATTCGGGCATGCGAAGCTTAGCTAGTTGGTACACTGCAATACCACACTGGTAGGCTCTATCGATAGTACACTTGTGTTTGCCCCTTCTTATCTCATACGCATCCCCAATCTCTTCAAGGTTCTCGAGGTACGGGCTTTGCAGGGCTGCATCAACCTCCCTTTCATCCCTCGTAAACGTGGTATTTGCGTGTCTCGCCAAATCTTCAATCATCTTGCCGTAGAACGAGTTGCCATTCAACTTTGCCGTATCCCCCGCAATACGCTTTTCGGGGTCCCTATCAGCCTCCCGTCGTGCATCAGCAATCTCTTTCGGAAACCATTCAAAGGGCCTACCTCTAGCATACTTGAGAAATTAGTAAAAGGCAGTCACCTTCAAACCATGATCGAGGTACCATTTAAGCACGGGGGTATACAGTAGGATTTTTTCAGCCTTTAGCAACCCCAGAAGCTTACGCGTACCCGGAACACTCTTGCAACCCGTAGTTTTCAAGTACTCATGCAAGTGCCCTGGGATTTGATCGTCGGGTATCTCCTTCACCACAAACAGTGGAGCCAATTCGCTAAGTTTGTCACGCAGATCTTCGGGTACTTCGATACCAACTTGGGCAAACCCAAAGAGCGATCCATCTCGCACACCTCGCGTCAGTAACTCTAAGTTATGTGCTGATGTCGGTGTAGCCAGCTTGATCAGCTGTTCCTTCCCACAAGGAAAGTCCTGCATAAGGGTACTTGGGTACAGCATGTTTGCATCATACTCTAGAATGGTCCTACACCTGTGAGGTTCGCCGTACACGTGAGATCTGATACCCGTCACGTCTCGTTCGTGGTATTGGCAGAATACGATCGCGGGACCGCCAACCATCCCCGTCCGTAAGAGCTCGTAGGCCTCATTCCTCGTACATTTTTCACATGCTTTCCGTACCTCCTTGCAGGCCTTACAAGTCTTGCTATAACAAGAGTCCTTACACCTATGCCTGCATGGGTCTCCCGGAGCATATAGCTCTAACTTTCGGTTCAGCCGTAGGGATTTGTTCAATACGTAGCGCATCGACACGCCCGGAATACTTACCGCGTCCTTCAAAATATCTATCTCGTCATCGTAATACTGCAACCTCGTCTTGTCCACGGCTTCAATGAACGGTTCCACATCGGCTAGGTTGTACTCACGTAACCAGTCCATCATGGTGACGCAGCCTCGCCTGTAAAACTCAGCGCAGAATGTCTCGTACTCTTAGCGAGATAGTGTGTTTTTCCCACTTAGCCGGCTATAAAAATTCTCGTGCGCGACGGGTCCAACATGGCTCAACTTGCCGTGGCAAGTCAACCATTCATAAGGAAACACGAGCTTTTGCAGCTTACATTCCAACGACTTGCACCAACCATCACAGCTTAGACCAGGAGCAAGGAAATTTTTGATGTCGAGAAATTTAAACCTCGAGGTGGTGAGGAACATGTAGTCGTTATCTTTTTTCGCCACCTTGGGGGCTATTTTTTAATTGGTCAACACCTAGACAAAAAATTAGAAATGCAAAATAAGAGTTTTCATTGCCTTTTTAGCACACTTTAATCATATGTACGACAAAGAAAATCAAATTCAAAACATTAATTTTGAAAAAAAGGAGTCAAATTTGCATTAATCCACCTCAAAGTATACTTTCTCATCTGTTGGACGCACATGCACAATTTGTTAAATAACCTTTTGTTTCTTACGCTAAAACAGGTGATTTTTCATATATGTGCCAATGCGATGGATATCTTTCCAGCAATAATAAAAAATTTGTGGACTAGATATATTTTCCACTATTTTGGGACATTAGGTTATTAAATTGTGCGTCCAACAGATTATACCGGTCCTTAAAAGTAGATCCATGTTTTTGCAAATGAAAACGTCTTGCTATAAATTATTTAACCTATCAATCCTAATTGTAGTTAATTCAGAAAACTAAACTTCGAATGGTTCTTTTAATTCATTAAGGTTCCAGACTGATAAAACTCAAGTGTGCGTCCGACAGATTTTCACTGGTTTTTATGTGTTTTATGAAGCTCAATTCTACGCAACTATGAATTTTTTCTTATGGAAATCATGCGGGTTACACTCATAGCGTGGAGTGGATACAATGTCCAGTTTGTAAAAATTGGTATCGTGGAAAACAATGCTTTTCAATGTAAATACTTGTGTTTCGAGTCCAATGTTTAACAATATACAATCTGTTGGAGGCACACATTCTATTCACTTCCAAAAAAAATATTTCAAACTTAGCTAAATAAATAACGTTATATGACTTCTCAACTTATATATAATGTTTTGACGTTTTAGCACTTCCTATTTCCCTTTAATTTTGTTTCCATGATGTTTTTCTAAATTATCCGGAAATCCGTTGGACGCACATATTCTCTATTTTAAAAAATTAAAACACCTGTATTAAATTATGCTCAATAAAATTTTCCTGGAATGCAAAACACAGTGGTCCCCAACTATTTTTCATAAAATTTTATCTTTTTTACGGGTTGAATATTTTTTGTATTTTTGTGCGTCCAACATTGTGCGTCCAACAGAATAATTAGCAAATATCTATTATCCTATATTTTTTTAATATCATAACTTCCATGAATCTTTTAGGTGAAACGTCTGTCTACATGATAAGGTTTCTTTCATTAATCAGATTTCCACCTGTATTCTTTAAATTTCGATAAAATCTGAGAAAGAAATCACATTTTACTTTTTCAAAATATTATCGTGTTCGTCCAACAGATTGTCTTTTATCATTATTTTCAGCTTAGAAACAAATGAAATATTGTATTGCATAATATTTTTGTGTTTTATCCATGGTAACAATTTCGGAGTTGCAATACATTTATTAAGAAGTTATTAGTTCATTTTTTTGAGGCTGTTAAACTATCGAATGTGCGTCCAACACATTTTTGAATTAAATAATAGCCCCCTTGATCTTATCGCCTTGCGCGATCTCTTCGACAAAATACCGCTTGATCAGGTTGATGTCGTACTTGCCAGAATTAAAACAGATTGCAGAGACTTGGTTTTCCCACTCGTTCCACAACTCCTGGTTCTTTTTGGAGAGCATGTCAAAGTCGTCAGGCTTCGGGTACATTATCTCGACCTCCTCCACGATCAGGTTATGCTTATTTTCCAGCTCCCCCACAAACTGTTTGACCAAGACCTTGGGATTTTCGTGCTCGATGAACGTCGGGTCCCCATTCAAGCTGTAGGCAATACCCATGTACAGGTGTTTGACCGCATATTCTACAACCTTTGTTGTTTTTGAAAAAAATGAAGAAATTATCATACCAGGGACACCAGGTAGCGCGGCATCTACCTTCGACGCTAGGTATTCAAGAAATCCCCCAAATTTTTTTAATTGCTCCCCAATAAACTTTTTAACGAAAACCCAAAATGTCGGGTGTTTTTTCAGGCTATCAGCAATAGCCACGCTTACAGGAATGTGTCGAGAAATATATGTCAAATCAGAGGTTTTTGATAATTTAAACGATGCAGGAGGGCTTCAAAATCGAAGACGATATAGTGGGGATAGGGCCTAAACTCCTTCTTAAAATACCTCCTGATTTTGGGTGGTTTTTTACATTCCCAGGCTGTGACGAGGTTGTACCCCTGTTCCCGTATCATCCTTTCCTTAGACTGGGTTGCAGCGTAATGACCCTTGTCCGCGTCGGTTCTCTTGGACAGGCAGGGACATCCGTGCCACTTACAACCGTGGTACTCGTAAACGGTCTTTGTGACAGGCTCATAGCCATCTACCTTCCACTCCTTTTTGTCCTCACGGATAACGCGTTCACCACCATGACCACATAGGGCATGGTGAATATGTCTTCCAGTTTCCTGCGACATGTATTCTAGCCATTTTGATGCATCATAGCTAAAACCCTCAGCTTAAAAGACCTTCTCCGCTTTGCTCGGCATACGTTTAACCTTCCCCCCCTTTGCAGATAATCGTCGTCCTGACACCCTCGCATTCGTTCCCCTTATGCCGTGTGAGAGAAAAGGCGTAATTAAACTTCTGTTTACATACCTCGCATTCCCAGTGTTGGGTCAGCACATCTAATTCCTTGATGTAAAAACAGTGCCCGTCCAGCATACCAAGATTGATAGTGTCAAAACCCTTTTTGTACTGCTTTTGCCCATAGACGAGTCTCCATGGTGCCTTCCCGGAGTTTGTCTTGGGTTCAAAGACCCTAATGTTGACCTTGAATTGCTTGGCAACTCCTTCAAGATCCACCAGCCTCGTAGGGCGCACATCTTTACGCTTTAACTTGGGGTCCCCATAGTACTTTCGGGCTAACGTGAGGGCCGGCCTTGTTAGAAATTCTGTTCCTCGTTTTACGTTAAACCTCCCCCTTACAGCTAGGCATCTCCAAAAGCATAAGTTGTCCGTTCTAGCATCTTCGCCATCCATGGCGTATATGCTCCTCTTGCCCCACAGCCAATCTGGGAGAGGGCCGCATCCCAAAAGAGGCTCACGTGTGCTTATCACCTTGATCTGTACGTGATCGAAGACAATTTTACCCTCATATGCTCCGGGTGTCTCGGTGGTTCTAACAGGTGGTAAATAAGCCCTGGTCCAGAACTCGTGATCCTCCAGATCGAGACGCATCATTTCGCATTCTTCTACGAACGCTTCTATTTCGGCGATGCTTGATAGTGACCCGGAGCTCTTAGTTTTGTGATAATCAGACACATCGCCCCCACCCTTGTAAATATTACAACTGAAGCTGTACAAAGCCTTAACGCGCATTTCTATGTGGGTTTCAATTTTTCGCATGATCGCGTCCCCTAGAGGTTGGTTTAGATGCTTGTTGAACCTCCATGCCTTGATCCTATTTCCGTCCCCCAGCATCTGTATATCGTCCCCCTGGATATCCTCCGTGTAGTCCTCCCTTGCCTCCTGTTCAATCTCGTCGTGAAGCGTTGTGCCTCCCGAAATTTGTTCCTTTGCCCTGTTGTAATAGAATGCAACGGTATTCCGCACACTCTGTAGTCGATCGGCAAGAGCGTCGCGGGTTGCTGCCACTGGTGCCGACACGGTGCTATATAGTTTGCTGATGGCATTCTTAAACCAACCCATCCCTCTCTTATATAAAGATTTTAACAAAATCAGAGCATTTCATTTTTTATTGCGCATGCGTTAATGATCAGTGGATTTTTGCTGATGATTAACGGTATTTTGTGTAATGGAGCGTGATGAAAAGTTGTGACGTCGCAAGCAATATTTTGAATGATATTTTTTATGAGAGTTTGACTGTGGTTTTTAGAAAATCCTGGGTATATTCCATCTCTACTCTAGCTAATGTCAACGATTAAAATAACTTTTACATCGGGCTAATGCCGCATGAATATAAAGATTATGCGACGTCAAAGTGAATAGCCTACTCTAATTAAATTCAGATTACATAAAAATTAAAAAAAGGAAGATTACAGCACAAAATACCATTACCATATTTCACAATTAATCATTATATAATTATTAAACCTATCCAGTTAAAAACGTTGGAACGTTAGGATAATGCGTTCAGACGCATGGCACATACAGCGCTTATCAAGATGATACTTAGAACAACTTGTACTTCATTACACGAATTACTTCCTAAATTTGCACGATCACGTGAGAAAAGGACGAGAGAAAATGGGCGTAATTTTCACTTCGCGTGTAATCATAGATATACTAAAAGGAGAAAGATGTACAACGCCAACAGATCTATTGTATATCCATGGTGTAATATATCATGGAAATTGCACTACAAGCGGAGCAAAAAAAGGACAAATTCGATATATTAAAAGTAGAGGTAAACAACTGAAAAAATAAAGGAAGAATAGAAAAACTATTATTATGTTGAGTTGGAAACATTTTTGATCGTTTTGAGAAGCATTCAGGCAGACGGGAACAGAAGAGTTAAAATGAGTAATTTCCATGGCACATAATTAAGTTTAAACATAGCGCTTTATTGAAATCTTAAGCGATCGGCAGCGCTTCCAGTAAATATACAAAGATTGTGAGTCCCAAGTTGGAAATTTTCCTTTGAACCAGTTAACACCTTCTGCGTCACCATACCACCATCCCGTACCCGATAGACGTGCCTCTTTCTGGTTATTCCCACGATCAAATGTACTAAATTGTTTTCCGCTATGATCTCTGACAAATATGCTCTGTTCTATAAATAACAAATATGCTTAAATTAGTAGTTAATTCTATCAAAAATCGATTGTATACATCGGAACAAGAAAATAATTATGAAATTTAAATTAAATTTCAAATCTTGGAATTTAGCTTTATGTTATTAATCGAAGCCACAAATTATAAAAACAACATAGTGGTATTAACCAAGTGACTACTCTTTCCCGCACTTCTTATTATTCATGCAGCATAGCTACCTAATAGATATTTGTAAATGTTTGGCGCAATTTCAAACAAGTTACTTTTTCACCTAATTTTCACTTTTGATCAAATCAGCAATAAAATGCATTTTTTCACTGAAACAATACTTTAAAGGCTCTGTTTATATGAGGAGAGGTGCGTCGGGACGATTGCAAGGACTGTAGCTAGGATACTAAAAATCAATATGTATTTATATGGACATTCTTTGTCTAGAGAGATATCATCCCGTCCCACCTCTAATGTAAACACAACTATAAAATGCAATCGTTGTTACACTGAAAAATTTAAAAAGTTGGTGCAGCAAAATTAAACAACTGTACTAATAAGGTTTTATATACTTACGAGGTTCGTTAACATTAAGTTTGTAAAATTCTTTTTCGGATAAAACAGAAAAGTTTTCATATTTGGATTTAGTGGGAGCATACCATGTACCTTCGCAATTTACGATAAGTTTAACAGGTGGATTTGTTATTTGGTGCAACATTTCTAAACCGATCCAGTAATCAGAATTCGCACCGAGCTTTCCAAAACCATTTTTGTAGTCTTCCCATGTTCTGTTATAATTCCATAGTCCTGTATGCCACATAATGTAAACAGATCCTAAAAGCATTACCGTTGTACTTTTACAACAATACAATTCTATCACCAGCTAAATTCTATTTAATCCTATACGGTAAAGTCTGAAGTAATGTAAATATGTTGTTAGTAGATTTAGAGATAAAGACTGGCCGTGGACTGGATTTTGTAGGCTTGTGCGGCTAGAAGCATACACAGCAGTAGTGAGGCACAGCTGACCTTTAAATGCATAGTTTTACTGGCTGTAATACTTAATGAAGTTGGTCTCAATGAACCAAAATTTTATCACCTTGTAGAGCTAAGCGAACTCAGCGTTTTACATCACAAAAATGTGCGGCGAGAGTTTTCATATCTCTCATACCCATAGACAAGTTTTTTTTCATATTAATTGGTTTTCAAATGTGTAAATATACAATCATGTTATTTAAACTATCGTTTACTTGAAAGGCAAGCAGTTTATATTAGTACTTGTATTTTACTGAATTGGTTGGCAAGCTAGCATACATTTCTCTGGGTTGCAAATTGTTAAATAACTTCTTTTACTTGGTTTAAATTTTGTCGATGTCAGAATTCTAAAACTGTTTTTAAGTTTTGTTTATTGTAGATATAAGGTATATTATTAACCCCTATTTTTCCTTTGTGAAAGCAAGGGCAAGTTGTTGGTAAGTTTACTTCTTCATTGGTTCACTTTGAACTATTTTATTCTACACCAGGTTTAGACTAAAAACGCATAAGACTTTTATTTTTATACCTTAGAAATAACAGATGTGAAACGTTTTATTCCTGCTGCTAAAATAAAAGTTGAAATTTTTTAGAAGTGTATTAAGATCTGTATTTGCAAAATAAGACATCTTCTTGCAGATACGCCCCCATTTTTATTTAACTGTGTCTCTAAAATCTTATTTTCTTGAGTTAAAATCAATTTTCCCCTAGTCATTACACAAGCCTGTCAAGAAATAAATAGCAAGAAATGTCATACAAAAAGTGCTTTAAAAATTAAGGTCATACCATCAGATCGACAATGACCACAATGAGGAAATTCCCAAACGACAGTTGAAACTTTGTCAGGGTAACTTCCGGTAGGACAAAAATGCTTCTGATCGACTTGGATGTTACGCTTTTGCTCACATTTGTACGAACTGAGCGAAGTTATATTTGCTACACAAATTTTTGAAGGATCACCACAGATGCCAGGGTACTTTGTGCAGTTGCTCTAAGTACGAATAAAGAAAAAAAAAGTGAATGGAAATAAAACAAAAAAATATAAAAAAGTGCGAAGGTAAACTTACCACAAATTCGTAATGTGATATAACCTCATCCCAGATAAAATTGCAATTCATTTCAAACATGTCTGTATCCAACAATTCACAATGATATTGAGAAGCAGATTCTTGTTTTAAATTTAAACTTTTACAAGCAGGAGTTTTCAAACAAACACTTCCACATTTCTCTTTACTTTTAGTCGAATATGATGCAATTGGAACAATGTTCAAAACCCGATTAGGATATCTCTTCATGTTCAACCAGCTAACCGTCATACCTGTCCTGATTGTTTTCATTCTCTCCATATTGGATGCAATAACTGCATGTGTGAACATGAACTTTAAAATAACTTTAAGGTTTAACATTTTCTTAGTTTGTAATAACACTTCTTTTCAAACTCCTTGTTGTTAGAGCAAGTGAACTTGAAGTATTTTTATTTCGTGGGTATCAAACGACTATTGATGAAATGAATTATTTAATGTTTACCAATTTAAACAGAAGACTAAGTACTAATAAAATGTAAATGTAAATGAATTATAACTAAGCGACATCAAAACAAACTTTATTTAGCTAAATTGATTTTTATTCGTAACGATCTAACATTCACTATAGCTAGTTTCTATTTTAAACCTTAACGAGTGGAAAAAATGATAGATAAAACACTGAGGAATTGTTTTCCATCTTGCCTCTGTGAAGTTTTGCGAACAAATTTGATTTAAAGGAAGGCGATTTTCATTTCAAAGATACGATTTAAAAGTTATTGAGAAACCACGAATGCAATTTTAATAAGTTTTTCGTTTACAAGAAAATTAACTAATTGTGGTTTTCTTCATTTAATCCAGATTCGTTGCCAAAATAACATTTGTGAGAAAATCAACTCACAATATGACATTTTATTTGACAGGATGACATAATGTCACCTTTTCGCTAATTTTCTTTTCTTTTTTTTAAAACAGTAGCATATTAAGGAGGAAATAGAACCATAGAGATGTAAAGTGAAGTGTAACTAAGTTACGTTCAAAACACTTTTAAATTTAATTATCGTTCAAGAATTTTCTTCAATTACAGCCATACATGGCTAATTTTTCTCAAAATATTTTAGTAGATTTATAACGAAGTAATACTGCTATGTTTTTTTTCCGAAAAGACGTTTCAATAAATTCCATCTCTATAATAATAGCCGTATTCCGTCTGTCTGTTCGTGCGTCAAAAGCGACTTGTATTAACCACGCACGAAATACAAAATACGCAGGGACGAGAAACCCGTCGGGCCCCCACCGGCACAGGGACAATTGCCGCTAAAATAAAGGTCCAATCAGGAGCGGAGTTTTATATAAATGACCAATCAGAAACTAAAGCTCTTTATATTTCTTAGCAACGATTTTTACGTTATCGGTCCGAAATTTGGCAAGCAGATTGAATCAACTCATTGCTGGAGAAAGAAAAGTTTCTTAACTGTTTGCTTTATTTTTTCTTTCTGATACTTCTATTTGTATTCTAACAAGATTGCAGTTTCTTTTACTTTCGGGTATTGTTTTTTATTTGTTTACATGTTTATTCACCTATACTTTATAGTTAGCTAGCTAGCTACTAGCTAAGCTACCTATTCAGCCACCTAAAGATTTGTATTAGTTTTATTTGCCTCTTACTGTCACGTTCTCTAGCCATATATTAATCTTAAACAAAACCAATTTTAAGATTCTGGCTACCAACGTAGATGTTAGCTAACATTTCTGATTTTTGTGTTAACTTTGCCAATCTGATTTTTACTTGGCTGTGACTGGGGTTAGCTACCTCTAGCTAAAATGTAAAAGTAACCAAATACAGTTGGCTGCAACAGAATTTTTAAGTAATCTTTTTCATACTAAATGCAATTAAGTAGTTAGCTACCACTTTACTGTAATATAAAATTTAGCAAAAGTCAAAAGTTTATTAATGAGACACAGAGTACCTGTGCTATGTGCCTATCCCGTGTTGTTAAATGACGGTCTGTTTCCTGTGTTTTTATTTAAACTGAAGTATTTTGGAAAAGGCTATTAAGCTTATAGGCATGTGCGACACATTTTACCTGTACTAAGTGCTAAGCTCAGTGTTAACAATGGACTGTTTTTTTGGAAAAGGCTGTTACACCTAGGCGCATGTATTATCCCTATACGCCTGTGCAGCACCGTTTAACTGTACTAAGCGCTCAGCTCGGTGTCACGATTAATTTTTTAAAAATAAAAATAAAATAATATTGTTTGATTGTTTTTGCTATAACGGAGTAACAACGCTTTGTAAATTCTGTTTTTATTTCAGCTATTGTTGCGTTAAAGTTATTTTTTGAAAATTATGTTACAGTCGCAACACCATAATGGTGTATGCGCTTTACTTGATTTACGACATACTGTATACCTGTACTAAAGCGTTCCACCTGATCGTGTGACACAGTTTACGGCTCTTATTAAGCGCTCCTCAGAGTATTCAACGCCGGATCACACCTTGACGTTTTGCTTACCCCGGCGTTTCGACGCCGGGTTTCCCGGCTAGTAATATCTATATTAAATTACCCGTATACGTCTGTCTGTCTGTCACGCAAAATGACACCGCAAGTAGCGAGACGCACGCAATGCGGTATAAAAAGAACAGGCGAACCAGTGAATTTTTTCACGGGCCACCGACTAGTCTGATAATAATTATCCTTATTGTAAAAGTGTGAGTAACGTTTCTGAAGAGGCTTTAATGAAGAATAGCCTTTTCGCCAAAAGCTATTCTTCATAGAAATGTATAATTTTCAGCTTTAAAAGAAATTATTGTGTGTCACGTGACGCAAAATAGTACCTTCGAAAATAATAAAAAATAATCCCAATTTTTTTTTTATAAGTTAATAGACTTAAAAAAGCCATATTCCTGAAAAATACAGTCTAACAAAAGCTTATGGATGAAATCTTAAAACTTCTAACTGAGTAGAACAAACAATTCGGCCATGCAGGTACCAGTTAGCAGGTTCGGCCAAAAAATTCTGCCTAACAAACGACTATACAACTGGTCCAAATTAGAGCAATATTTAACCGTATATACTTTTCAGATTAAAGTTTAATCAGTTGTGACATATTCTAGTTTGCTATGGTAACATTCAAAATATTTTAAAGGCTGCAAACAAGATTCCTAAGCGTATGAATTATATATATAGAATGCTTTTTCAAAGGTTTTTTCTTGGCGGTTTGCAAGCCACGAACAAATACGTCAAACTTTTGTTGGCCTTTGATTTTTTGTCGCTTAAGTATTTCATGAATATTTTGCTTATGTTTCTCCCGGTCTGAAATCGATTTTAAAACCGATTTCAGACCAGGGAAAACATATACAAAATATATGCTAATATTTCAGGAGGGAAATATGATTTTAAGACATTCTTTGTTCCGTTTCGGAAATCTAGTAATTGTTATAACCGAGAAATTATTTTAATCGAGAAACCGACACCTTGGTACCCTGCCAATATTCCTAAAATGCAAAGTAGTTGCGCGGTTGATAAGATGATACAACGCCGATTTTGGGCACACGCAGTACGACGTAATAAAAGGGTTAAATCAACTTTTTAATAGTTAGTGGAGAGAGAGGGGGAGGGGGAGGCATGGAAAAAGCATACAAGTGGGTACAGTAGAGTGAAAAATGAGCAATTTTGTGTAAAAATACATTAAAGATGCTCACTTATGGAAATATATGATGAACAAAAAATTTTCCTCCACAACCCTTTACAGAGAAAATGGACTGAAATAGATGAATTCACCTGTTAAAACCAGATATAATACGCCATTGAAGTATGCTGCGAAGTTATTGAAAAAACAATTTCCTTTAATTTGAGCAATATACCTTATATACTCCTTTATTTCCACATCCTTTATATACCCACTTCTCTAGGTATGAGTTAATCCTGCCTCCGCATTAATCCATGTGGGATTACATACGATATTTTTTTATCAATATTTCGTGATGATTTCACAATGTGATGATTGACAGACACACTTACATGTCTGAATTTCAAGTAAAAATAGTAAGAGTTTTGCTAATATGTAAACAAAACTGATCATGCTAAACCTATATTTATTTTTATTTTTATATGCATCATAATTCTTTGGCTTTCCAGATGTTTTTCATTGAACCTTCCTGAATGTACAGTTGACCCTCATTTTAGCGAACATGGTTTTTAGCGAATTCCTCATTATATCGAACAAAATATCTTAACACAACGCCTGATTTACCCTCGAAATATAGCGAATAGTACCACATTTTAGAATCTGAATGCTTCCAATCACCAAAATCGAATCGGCGGCATTCGAAATTCAATCTTTGAATTTTATTCAATTGTTTGTTTACATATTTTTTGTTTAAAAAATGTCTGAAATATACGTAGCTATGGAATTACTTCAGAGATGTAGTCTTTTTGGAGGAGGAAGAGGTAGCATTCAATATGAGAAGGCATCAGGAGCAGTTCAATCTAGTATACGATAAATGTCAAGAATCGAAAAAGCAACAAACAACCATTGAAAATTTCTTTCATAGACTTTGATTCTTCATGTAACTGTTCATGTAACTCTTTATAATTATTAAACTAAGCAGTACTAAAAAATCGTGAATTTATCAGATTTAAACCCATTTTTGAAAAGTTCGCTTTTAACGAATCCCTCATTATAGCGATTTAAATTTTTCGGTCCGTTCAGGGTTCGATAAAACGAGGGTCAACTGTATTTCCTTAAAAATTATACTAACCAGATTTCCATGAATTGAAATGAGCCCTGCCTCTCTGTATTCCCACGGCATGAATACTAGAGTAAATCGGTACACAGTTTTTGTCAAATTACAAATACAGAAATTATTTTTGAATTTAAAAAATATTTCTATATCGGGAAATTACTTCCTGATGTAGAAATTATGAGATTGTCCGCTCGGGAAATGTCATCTGATTTTCGGACGGACATTTCGTGAAGATAAATTATAAAGGTTTCAAGAAATTATTATTTTTCTTAATAAAGTAATTCTCCTCTGTTACTACATACGAGAAAATTAGGTGCTAAACCTACAAATACTCTTGTGCTGATGTCGAGAACCGCTCGTCACAATTTAAAAAACATTAATTCTTTCTAAATTTTTCACAGATTTTATTGGTCGAGGCTAAGATGGGAGCAAATGCGTCAAACTGTCCATCAAACTTCATTAAACTCGCGAGTTTGATAAAAGTTTGATGCATGTGAGATAAACCATCAAATACAATATTTTTTCACAAAATGAGAAGTTGAAAATAATCGTGTTTGAAGGACTTTGATGAACTTTGTTCGCGGTCAAACATTTCAGTAAACAAAGTGGGTTCATCAAACCAAGTTTTAATGAGCATGACTTGTTTAACGCATTAAGTCAAATTCCATCAAACAGTTTTTTATTATCACTTCGCTGAGTGCAAAACATAGACAATGGAGGGTCTTTCAAATGTTTTTTTCACGTTCAAAGAACATACGTGGTTTCTAAACACCTCCGCTGTAAACATATGATGTAAGAAATTCTTTGTGTCAATCAAGGTTAACTAATGTCCAAGCAGGTTTTCAAACTCTTTATTTCATTTATATTCGCAAAAGGTTGGATGAATAGAATTTTTACATTTTCACTAATGGTCTACTGGAAATTGAACTCGTCGTATTTATTGCTTGAGCCTTCCGATGTACTGGTTAGCGTTAGTACTTTTGTTATTTCCTTCTTGGTTTATTCTGGTTCGTGAGCGTAAGAAGTTCTGAACCCTTCAACTTATAAATAACTTAAAACATGATTAAATGACTGTAAAAAATTCCAAATTAGTCTGACTTGGAGAAGACGATGATGTTAGCGAAATTTCATTTATCGTCTTAAAAGTCTTGTTTAGCTATGCTTGCCTTTAATGTCACAAATAAACAAAAATTGCACGAATAAAGTGTTTTTCGAAAACAGCGGCGACCGTGTAATGTAGCTATCTTATTTGGGTAAAAGCGCAAATATTTGAAAAAACAATATAGCATGTTGTTCTCGGGATATGTAAGAATTTAAGAATATAAAAATTATATGCAGTTTTTCGTCGTTGGTTCTCCTATAAGTAGTCGATTCAAAAATTTTAGAAAAACAAATCTTGAACAGTAAGTGCCTTTTTAGCTTTTTAGAAACAGTTTTTCCTAATCTAAAGTGTTCGTGTTACTGTTTTTACCTGTTTTTGCGTTCGATAATATACGATGATGTCATTTTGAACAGGATGACGTTATACAAATTTTTTCCAAGCAATTGTCCTCTAATGTGCTAAAAAACATCTGTGCAAAATGTTATAGCAAAATAATGTCTCCGAGATCACTTTTGAAAGGTGGTCCCCCTCTCCGGCTCTGGTAGACTCCCCGAAAAGCCAGCATAAATAGGGTCAACTCAAATAAAATCACCAATTAAAATTTAATACTTTTTTTGTGGTAAAACCACATTTAGTGCTTACAATAAATTTAATTCGTGTGCTTTTTTAACTTTGTCCCAGTGCTTGTTTACATTTGGACATCAAGTAAAATCTACTTTTATCCGTTGTTAAAGAGTAAACAAACCGAGAATGCAAAGCCGATTTCAAAATTTACATATGCCTAACAAAAAAAAAATCATATGTACAAAAAAAAGTTAAGAATAAATTTTAAATAAAAATTTCAGCTAAACATTTATATGCCAGTATGTCAATATTTCCAGTGTGATTTTATCTTGCCTCAGAAATTCTTCAACTTTATGTTTTTTGGTCAAAGGGCACTCGTAACAACTAAAACCACTAATATGGCACTGATTTTAATATGTACAGAAATATATATTTCAGCTGTTATTACATAAGTTGCACTGCATAACTCACCCACACAGTAACATTGTACGAAAATACTAAATAAATCAACAGGCGCGATATTTATTACCAAATAAAATCTGTCCAAAATGATATTTTGCAATAAACCAGAAGCATTTGACTAACTATAATAAATTAATAGCCAACTACATCATACTTTGCACCCACTTTGGAAGTATACATCGTTTTCTTGTAGAACCTAAGTATAGCCTTGGAAAAAAAGGCATGATGCCAGTTCGCAGAATATGTTAAATATTGAAATGAGAAATAAATAAGTTAGATTAAAAGTTCAAGCTTTTAAAAAAGGGAAATGAAGTTAACAATTTTACATAAAAAGTTACAGATATCATACGTCATTAAAAGTTAGCAAAACTTTACAAGAATTTTTACTATATTAAGTACATGTTTGTTTTATTATAAGCATGACATTTATAAGCATCCATAGGCTTAAATTTGTTTATTTTTTAAGCCCCTAAGGAAATGTTGTAAAGTTTTTATGAACGGTTTTCTTTTTATTCTTCATATCTGAATTAATCAGTATGTAGTGAGATTTAAGTTGTAATTACTGAAGTTCAAAATTCAAATGCGATATTTTTTTATAAGCATATTTTGAGCCATATCATGTGTTTTCATAAGTATATTCCAATAAATCTTTTTGCCATTAAGCATAACCTAAGAATATTTGGAGCCTGAAAAAGTACTTTTCATAACCATCCTTAAGCCTCAATTTGGAATTTCAATTGCTTATAAAAAAAATATGTAGTACAATAGGTCAACATTGGTTGTCCAGATTATTTAAGCCGATGTAAGAACGTGTAGTTCATTTAAAGATATCTTAGGTCCAATACATATATTAAAAAATATAGCTACGCCTATTGCGTGGACATATTTTTTATTATATGTAGACACAAAGGAAGTCATTTTTCAAATACTTTTAACCAATCAGAACAAAAAAAGAATAAAATTAGAAGTAACATAAATGTTATTAATAAAATTAATGCTTGAACCAATCAATGATCCTTGTCAACTGAATTAAGAGGACCCTATACAGGTCCAGGGCTTTGAAAGACGTTTCTACACCTAAATCCATTTTGAAATCTCTGGCTTACTTTTCAATGTAATCTATTGTACTGTAACGGTATGCTAAAAAAATTCCAGGTCCATTTTCCTATGAACAAAAATTTTGTTCATAAAGAAAATAAAAATAAGGGCTAATGTCATACATAGTCTGTATATTAATTTATTTTTTAAACTTATTTTTGTTGCAACCAGTACTATGCCACTGGGACTATAAATACGAATGCGTTTTTTAAAATTCTAAATCTTCGAACATTGGTATTCCCATAGACCAGAAAATACTGATTTAATAAGCAGAGAATCATTTTTAGGCCGAAGGGTAAATCAATCAGAAAGGATTTATGAGCAGTTTTGGAATTGCAAAATAGAATCAGTGCAAACTCTCTTTATCTAACATTCGCAACAAACAGCATAATTTTTTTCCAGATAGCGAAAGCCCGAGACATATTTTAATTATTTCTTAAATCATCTCTCAAACAAACTACTTGATCCTTGCTAGCTTTTCTCTCCTTGTCTCTGTTTTTTCTCTCCTTGTCTCTGTTTTTTCTCTCCTTGTCTCTGTTTTTTCTCTCCTTGTCTCTGTTTTTTCTCTCCTTGTCTCTGTTTTTTCTCTCCTTGTCTCTGTTTTTTCTCTCCTTGTCTCTGTTTTTTCTCTCCTTGTCTCTGTTCTTTCTCTCCTTGTCTCTGTTTTTTCTCTCCTTGTCTCTATTTTTTCTCTCCTTGTCTCTGTTTTTTCTCTCCTTGTCTCTGTTTTTTCTCTCCTTGTCTCTGTTTTTTCTCTCCTTGTCTCTGTTTTTTCTTTTGAAAAAGAGCGGGGGAGAGGGGTCGCAATTTAAAATATGAAGGTATGAAGATAGTTTAAAATAAAGAACGTTACTGTATTCCAGTTATTTCTTCTTTTTTAGGTTTATAACCTCCCTGGTTACGTGTTTACATAGCGTGATATGCGAACGTTAAATACTTTCAATCTTCTCTGAGTAATGAAACCACTTAAATCTTTATCATGTCTTGAGAACCAATTCATCCCTTCTGAATCACCATACCACCATCCAGAGCCAAATAATTTTGCTTTTTCTGTATTTATGCCATGGTCGAACTTACTAAATGGTTTTCCGGAATGGTAATCCACAAAGTTATTTTCTCCTTAAATAAATTTAATTAAAATATTAACACGTTTTATTTAGGAAGATAGAAATAGAGAAGGAAAGCAAGCTATAATTTTCCTATTGTGATATCCGCGAATTGTGGGCATGTACCTAATTCAGTTTATAATTTTAATTCCAGCGCTTTATATTTCTAACAAAAAGATAAAAAGAAACACGGAGCGTGATTGGTTTGAAGAAAACTATCTTTAAAAAAATCTCATTGGTTCACACGAAGGTCGTACACATGGTCGCATGATAGCTCGCAATAACAAAAAAAGAAAAGAAATTCGACAGCTGTGTGAATGAATTCACTAAAGAAAATGAGAAAGAGTTATATAGAATGTTCCAACAATTATATTGCACATAATAGACCTGTTTCAATGTTTGATGGGCTTATATTTCTCATAGAATCCACTAGGATACAAAACATCTTTTAGAAACTTTTTCCCAACATATCCTACGTTTTCATTTCTATTTTTTGCCATATGTATGCAAAAAAAGTTTATATATATTTATATGTGTGAGTACGCCAAGTTGCAATAACGTCATACGATAAATACATGATAAGTTAGTTCTTCTAGTTTTTCTGCACACCAGAACAATGCAGTCAGTCATGAAGCATTTCTACAGCTAAAGACAGCATACTCAAGTATTTTGCGATTAAAAGTTAAATTATTTTAGCTCATTTATATAGTTCTTTCAGTTTTTCTGTACACCAGAACAATGCAGTCAGTCACGAAGCTTTCCACAGCTACGGGCAACACACTCAATTTAGGACTCAGATTTTCTTCCATTTATGTTTTAGCTAGCTGGCTGGCAAACAAAAAACATGAAATGCAGCAGATGGAATTGGTTACTAGCAGGAAACCAATTTCAAGAAAACTGACTTAGCTAGAGCTAGAGGAACTAGAATTGGGAAAACGTATTTAATACCAGAAGTACCGCTCACATGCTGGCTAGGTTTTAAAACACGGGTTCCCAAAAGTAAAACAAACTCAAGGTATCTCTAAAAACTTTTTGCGAAAAAAAACGGATAACAAGAGAAAGGAGCTGACAGGAACAGAAACGTTTCTGTTGGTAATTTTCACTTCATTTTATTGCGCAGTTCTAATACAGAAATTTAACACACCTTCTGCAATTCTCACGAAATAAAATAACGTGATTGGGTAACTAAGAGGAAACGTAGAACTGAATTTAAGTTTCCTTTAACCAAATGGAAAAAACTTTTTATTCACGTGGTGTAAACAATTTAATTAAGAAGCTCTTCCGTTTTTTTTCGTTGTGGAAAACCCTAACCCTAACCTTAACATTCAACAAAACTTAATATTTCATTTAAAAGGTGAAAACTCTCTTCTCCAAAGAATCTTATAGTACAAGGCGTTCTGAAATCCTCGACGTCAACAAATTTTTATATATTCCATTTCACCAGTCGATTATTTTCACAAATAGTCGACTGGTGAAATGGAATGATAGCCTGACCTCTTTTCTTGTTAGCTTAGAGTCATCAAACCTTTGTGGGATCGAGTTATTAGAAATATTCTTTCTTGGAATTGAGCGTTAAAAATAGTAGAGAAGTACACAAAAGCGATATTGAGTAATTTGATTTGTTTAGTTACCTCCTTGCGAAGCGACGTGCATCTTGTAGAAATCCAATTCTGATGAAACAGTAAAGTTATGCAGTTTAACTTTGTATTTCCGGTTCGTTGCATCTACTATAAAGAACGGGTTTGGTGGGTTTGTTAGTTGATGTAGAATTTCTAAACCAATCCAAAAATGTCCATTCTTGTTTATTTTACCAAAACCATTCCTGTATTCCTTCCAAGTCCTGTTGCCACTTAATTGAGAGTTGCTAAGAATCATAATAGACCCTAAAACGTAAAGGCAGTATATTATATGTGTAAAACTAGCTGATAAAACCCGTAGAAGAATTCCCTCAATTAAAAATACAAACAAAAGTTTTCTTAGATTGCAGAATATAGATGTTAGAGATGTTTTATACACGATGTTGTAGGAAGTTGTAGGAAATATAATTACCTTTGCCTGCCACGGACAGACAGACGGAATTGGGATATTGATACAAGGGACTAGTAGCTACAACCAAAGTGAAATTCACTTACAGAATTGTTTAAAAATGACTGTGCTTCTTATTATGAGACGACTTGTTGTCAATCTTATTAAAAGGCTCAAACGATAAACTAAAAATTTTGGCGAAATAGACAATGTTAATTGTCTGTGGCTTTGCCCGTACATATATTGGTAACGCAGCACTTACACCCACTAGGGTTTTAAAATCCGTTACGGTAAATTGAAATTAGTTCACAATGCATTAATTTTATCATATGATTTGTTCTATCCGATTTAACGTGTGCTTAACAATAAAGAATGTAGTTTTTAGGGGAGGTTTTACAAGGACTTTTGAAGAAGATTGTGGAATATTTAATCGGCTTTGCCGAATACAGACACAAAAACATACACATTTTTTCGTCTATAAAAGTAATTGTTCAAATCTGTGGAAGAATCTTATTTATTTAAAATTATTTTATTTAAAATTTATTCTGTTTTTTTACAAAATGGTTTATTGTTAACTTGATTAAAAGGGATGAATTTAAAACGTTTTAAACGAAATAGGCAACAGCAATAACAATGTTTAATTGCCAGTCACTTTGCCAGTACAAAAATGTATAACAAAGCCTCTACATTTCTTGTGGTTTTAAAACAACCGTCACGGTAAATTTAACTTGACATACAATACAATTTATATTTTATTACGTGATTTGTCCTAGCTAATTGAAAATGTAAACGAAAGTTTACATTTTCAATTGTATTGTATGTATAATCGACTTTGCCTGTCGCAGGCAGACAGACGGACGTTGTCAGATACGTGGAAAAGCTATTTTTATCACCATGTCAATTTTGCCTGAAATCACACAGTTTTAACTAAATGCGTTTTACGTTTGTTTTGCATGTTTTTTTTATCCAGTCCAAAAAAATTAGACGTACATTAATTATGAGACTTTTTCTGTCATTTACAGCAACCAAATAGCTTTAGATTTTGAAGCTTAATTTTTTGATTAAACATATAAATCAACAATTAAAGTTTGTATTTAACAAACTGTCGTAAATGCTCGCTCTTGAAAGTTTCTTAAAAAAACTTTAGTATTGATCAGTTTTGCTGTCGGCATAATTTTTAAACCCTTATCCTAAACCGTTCATTAAAAGTACACATTCCTATATATATCCTTGATCAGCGTTTGAAGCTCTGCACAATAGAAGCGAGGGATAAACAAATTTCTATTAAACTTCGTTGTATATACACTGCTGACGTCATTAAAATTCCTTAAAGATTTTTAGGAACACAATCATAACTTGATGATACTTATATTAGATATCACCCGATCCCATTACTCTACATCAGGATAAACCTTAAAAGTATAATTCTTACCATCATTTCCTCGACAAAGAGCACAATATGGAAATCTCCAATTCACATTGTAAACTTGGAGATCATATGTTCCAAGTGGACAAAAGCTTTTCTGATCGAGTTGAATATCTTGTTTTTGTTGGCATGTATACGTATTCACCCTGTCATTGGGAACGCAAATCTTATGTGGATCGTTGCAGATATTATAATCGTTCGTGCAGTTGCTCTATGTATAAAGATTACATATACAGATATATAACATATTATAAGAGAAATAAAGTATTGAAGAAGCAATGGAGAAGAATATAAATTTAAAACATACCACAAATGCAAAGTGAGATGTGACTTCATCCCATAAAAAGGCGCAATTTGCTTCAAACATGTTCTGATCAAGCAATTCACATTGGTATTGAGAGGGAGATTCTTCTTTCAAATTCAAACTTTTGCATGTTGAAGTTGACAAGCATAGACTTCCGCACTTTTCTTTTGTCGTTGTGGAAAACGATGCTATAGCCGTGATGTTTAAAATACGATTAGAATATCTTCTCATGTTTAACCAACTAACAGATACACCTTGTCTAATCTCCTTTCTCCTTTCCAAGTTTGAAGTGAAAACAACACTTGGAATTAATGCTAAGAATAATATACCCGAAAACATTTTGTGTACTATATAAGAATGTCCTTAATATTCTTTGTTAAGTTTTCAGAACAAAAATGAGTTAAGGTTTGTTTCCATTAGCTAAAAAAGTGTAAATAGAAGAACTGAATATAGTATGTTGAATATTATATTGAAGAGGGTTATAGTAATAAAATTTGTTTTCCTTAGTCACCAGAATCATAAATAGAAGATCTTAAATATGTAAAAGATTGCATTCAGGAGAGTTGATATAGGTGGTTGATATTGTATTTATCGTTGTTAACTACAAGAATAGTTCCCATACCCCTTTTTATCATAATTAAAACATTACATTATGTGCAAAATGAAGAGGTTTTCTGCTTAAATTGAAAAACACGACGAGCGATAACGGCAGAGAATATGTGTAATTTAAATGATACCAAATATCGGTCTTGTGATAGCATTTCATCCAATGGGAGTCATGATTTTAAACGCCTCCCAGTGCGTCTTTCTTATAGAAGTGTTATGTAATTTACACACTACTTCGTGTTGATTTCATCTTGGAAACCGAAAAACAAATAAAGGATTGTGCTTTCCGAAATTTAAAAACATGTCTTGAATTTTAAATTTTTTGTCTGTGTGTCCAGCTTCAAAAAGGGTGCTTAATGATTGCTGTGAAAATGGTATTTAGCTATAGAATAAGAGTTAGTTTTTTAGTTAGAGTTTTTCTACATGTAATGCGTGGCATTATTAATGTTTCAGTTTTGTTTTGTTGTCCAAAATATTCTACTTTCAGCAGCATCGAGGACAGTTATTTCTCATTGAAGTGTTGTTCCGCCATATTGATTTTATAGATAACTAGCTGTTAATTCGGGATAAAATTATACAGTGGATGTATTTTTATCTCTCTTTTTTAAATTCTGGTAAAAGATTGACGAGCAGCAATAAAAACATGACACTATTTGGAGCTTATTTGTGAAGAAGTTTCCTCTGTCGTGAAACAATATGTTTTAAAATAAATTTTAGACTTAAAGTTTTTAGAAGGACAATTCTTTAAAGTTTCTGTTAAAAGAAGGGTATGCAAAGTTAAGTTCAAAGTGGGTAAACTTCATAATGACATAAAAATGTTGGCTTTCTTGGCTGGTGAGCTCACTAACTCATCATATCCTAATATTTTTATCCAAAAATTTTTCGTAAGTTTTATATTTTAAGCGCTATGTTTCTTTCTATATTTGGTATTAGTATATGCACAAATCAGTTCTCGTGCAAACTTTTATTTCCAATGGAAGCGTCATTATCATAGTCTATGACTTGCCAGTTTGTAACATGTCATATGACATATCTGTTATAAGAAGGACAGATGTGGCACAAATAAAGCGAAGAAAGCGTATTAAGAAATCATTTATCTTAAAGCAGCTTTTTTTTTGATGTTTAAAAAAATTTGTAATATATTTTTCATATCTATTTTGACTCAAATTAAAAAGGCCGTATTATTAAAAGGATCCAAGTGCTGAGCATTTTATGCGGGATGCTCGCAAATAAGGATTTTGATTTTGTTTTGTAATGGAATCTTTGAAGTTTAGGCGGCCGAGTCCGGAATTTACGGGAATCTGCACATTTCCGGTTTCCGTTGATTAAACGTCTTTTCACTCGTCCTCTGATCAAAAATTATACAATTTTCGAATACTACATATTTTCTCTAGAATAAAAGTATTGTAATAAATTCAGGTATTAGGCATATTAACTGGTTATTATGCATAATAACAACAGCCCTAATTTATACTACATATGTATTTAATTTTTTCTCTGCGGGCTGAGTTAGATGCTTGGTTTCTTTATTTGGTTAATTTTTATTTTTATTTAGTTGGTTAATTTATATTTTTCACTCCTGTGTCTTGTTACCATGCCAGGTTTGACCCTGTTAACTATTTCTTTTTTTACCCTTGTAGCTATGGAGGTGGGAGGATATACCCCCTCCCCCTAAATATCTCAGGCTCCTTATATTGAAAAAAAAGGAGATTGGTCACCTCACAGTAAGGAGAATTGGATATTATCAGTATCAATATAATCTAAAATATCTTGTCCGTAAATTAAACATATTGTTGTGTGCAAAATAGATTTATCTGAATGTACTCTAAGTAAATCTAAATAAATAATAAACACAAACTACAACAAGCAGTGCATAAAGCGAAGATTTTAACTTAAATTTCTATAGTAGAGAAGATTCCTGATCAACTTCGGAAACTACGAAATTTTTTGAAAATTATTTTTACCATGCTAATTCATCAAATTTTCGGAAAAGTCACTAAAAACAAGACCGTTTTGTTGACGTGGTGTAAATTAAAAAAAAAAAAAAACAGGAGAGGAAAATAATAGGGTAGAGTTGTGTGTTGCGTGCGAATGAAAAATCTCTTCTCCTCATGTTTTCACTTGTTTTTCCAATAGGTTGAGAAATTCTCATGAGATTAAACATCAGGTTGCAACGTATGTATGTGAATTTTTTTGTTTGTATATATATAATATTCACAAGCAAGAAATGAAAAAAGGAAAATGTTTCGTTACAATGGAATTAAAATAGCATATAAAACTAACAAAATATTTGGAAACGTTTCCCTTGGTTTGCCAGGAAATGTTTTTCTCATGACACAGGCGAAAAAGCTTTAACTGTTTGAAAAACTTGAGTTTAGCATAAACTTATCCTGCCTAGCGAACAAATTAACATGCACACGAAGCTAAAATAGCTAACAGGCCATCGGTCAGTCGATAGAAACCTGCAGGACCGAAGTTGCAATAACCTTTCTTTGAAAAAGGCTATTAAGCCTCTACGGATATGTAACATGGTTTACCTTTACTAAGAACTCTGTCTGGTGCCATGAATACTTTTTGAAATTTCACTGAAACTTTTCCCGAGAAAAAAAAAACAATGCTGCACGAATGTTCTTACTTCAAAAGGGTAGTAAAAACAGGTTGTAAACTGTGTTTTTATTTTTTATATTTCACAAAAACATCTGTCGCAAAATATAATTGTTGCACAGTGTAACAACGGGATGTTTCCTGTGTATTTATTTAAACCAAAGTTAGGATATAGTTTTTGGAAAAAGGTTTACGCTTATATGGATGTGCCATACGGTATACCTGTACTTAACGCTCAGCCCGGGGTAACATTCATTATTGAACTCTCCCAGGGAAGATTTTCTGGGAAATAAAAAAGGTTGGCGACTATTTTTACTGTGAATTATTATTTTAAAAAAATATATTATACTGGAAACACCATATGTGCGCTTCACTCGATTTACAACATACTACATACCTGTACCAAAGCGCTCCACCTGAGTTTGTGACACAGTTTACCGTTCTTATTATTCGCTCCACTGAGCGTTCAACGCAGGGTAACACAGTTACTTGTGGCTTAACCTGGTGTTTCGACGCCAGGTCCTCCGGCTAGTCTAAATTATAATATCCATTCCATGTGAGCCAAGATAGTAGCTGCAAGTAATAATTCACGTAGATTTTTTCCACGCCCTAACAACTATTGTAGTAGTTGTTTTTGTCCCTCAGATTTTGCAGATGCTTTAGTCGCGTAAAGAAGACTCGTAAAACCAGTTTTTAGCAAAATTTTGGTTTTGCAAAATATATATATATCATTTTGCACTAGGTACCGTGTCATCACTAAGAAGTTAATTATACCCGAAATCTTTCAGAAATAAAATATGACAAGGTAATATGGTAAAGAGCTTCAGTTCCGCATTTATACATATTAACCGGTTATTATATATATATTTTCCGGTTAGGGTTACCTTACCGGTGAAAAATTAGTCTGACACTGTCAGAATGCCTGATGATGTATTAGAAGTACGAAAAGCTTCGCAATGAATATATTTTTATGAATTTATATACTTGTTTCCTTATTAAGAATAGTCTGTCATTAATTTTTATCTGTAAAAATTTACGTTAACTAGCAAAAACTTCGTCAATTATATTTAATAAAAATCTTTTATTATATTTTCTTTTTATTTATCATCAAGTATGATCAATTACAACACATTCTTTATTCATCACATTTGAAGTTAGTTCGTCATCAACATTTTTTTTAACTGCAGGGTTTCTTCTTCTCATTTGTCCACCACTTGGATTTCATTTTAAAGGTGGCATCTCAGAATCCACCAGGTTCTATAAATTTCTCTTGATGAACGTTTAAAAAATTAGAATATTTTAATTTAACAAAAAAACTTTTTTAAGTGGTACAATTTGCAGATATTAGCTATTACTCGGAACTGCCCCTAAAACTCTCTAGGAAATCCTTCTAATCGGGCAAATAAAACAACTTTCATTAGGATTATCCTTAGAACTCGAAAGTTACTATAGAACTTAATTTTATCGTGGGGAATCATTCTCTAAAATCTCACGAAATTCATCCGATTTCCCGATTTTTTCGGATTCTCTTGCAATTTTTGGCGTTTTTTCTGGAAAAAAAGTCCATAAAATATGTTAAATATCTTTTATTTGGCTGTCAGAGACTTTAAACAGAATGTTAAAATTCGGTCTATAGTAATTAAATTTTAAGAAGATACTGGTATTTTGGACAAATTTCAAGATTTCGATGACGTCACAGAAAAATTAAATTGACGTACTATAAGTGTACGAAGTTATGGAGGGGGCGGTTATAATATGTTCGAAAAACCCCGGACCGAAAAGGGTTAATAACGAAAAGTTCCAAAACAAATTTCCTTTTGTATGTGTATACTAGCAATAAAATTACGCCGCGGGGGTCCGAATTGGCTGGGCGCCATTTAGAACACACAGAATATGGCTATTATTATAAACTATCCGGGAGACCCGACGTCACAACGCCGCGTTAAGCCACAAGTAAATGTGTGACACAGCGCTGAACACTCTGTGCGGCACTTAATAAGAGCGGTAAACCGTACCACACGCCCAGGTGGAGCGCTTTTTAACAGGTATGCAGTATGTCGTATATTAAGGAATGCGCATACGCCATTATAATGTTGCGACTGAAACTGAATATTTTTCAAACATTAAATTTCCTGCAACGATACCTGAAAAAAAAACAGACTTTACAAAACGTTGTTACTTCGTGATAGCAAAAACAATCATTCAATAATTTTTTATTTTGCGGAATAAGCTTCTGTGAAAGTTAAAAAATTAATCGTGACTCTGGGCTGAGCGCTTAGTACATAGTGTTGCACAGGCGTATAGGGAAACTTTCTCGCAGACTCAGTCCATTGATAACACAGGGCTGAGCATATATAATGTTTTATCTTTCCGCCAAATTTAGCTGAAATAAAAACGCAGTTCACAATCCTTTGTTACCTCGGCATACCAAAAAGAGTCGGCCAACATTTTTTTGTTTGCAAAATTTATTCCCGAGAAAGAATCAATTGTCATAGTGGGCTGACCCCTTAGTACAGGTAAACCACGTCGCACATGCTCATAGGCGTAACAGCCTTTTTCAAAAAAACAGTTAGTCCGTTGTTAACACCAGGCTAAGCGCTTAGTACAGTGAAACAGAGTTGAACAGGCGTATAAGTGTATTACCCTTCGGTTTAAATAAAAACACAGGGAACAGCCTGTCATTACCCCGCCCAGCTGAACTAATTGCTTAGCCATTTTATTTTGCAGGAAAAGTTTTCAGGAAAATAATACAAGGTGTACCTAACTGCAAATAATATTAGCTAGGATAAAAGCTCTTATATTAAACTGAATAACGCCCTTAAAAGAATAGGAAGAAATAAGGCTAGCTAGCTGATTTTAGGATGTTCACTCAAATTCTACGTGCATAGCCAAAATCTTAAAATTGGTGGTTTAAGATTTGTAAAATATATATTTACCTCAACATGTGAAAACATACAGAAAACAAATATTACAAAATAAAAAACTTTTAAAAATAAAAAGGTCAAACAGAAACTTACAAACCTAGCACTGAACACACCACTTTCAAAATCAAAATGGCCTATGTGGCTTGCTACACGCGGTCGATCAAAACAAAGTCGGTAAAAATGTATCGCATTTGGTATTTCGTGCAGATATAAAAAATTCGTGTTTCTGTAACAGGACGCGTCTTTAGCGGGCACACAGACAAAATACGGCTATTATTAAAGAGACTAGTCGTTGGCCCTTGGATAAATCAACGGGGTCGCCCCTACTTTATTTACTGTATTTCGTGTGTCTCGCTACTTTGGGCAGAAGCAGACAGACGACGGCTATTATTATAAAGACAAGTCTTGAAACGTTTAACGAGAAAACCATAGAGACTTGACATTTAGTAAGATAGTTAGACGAATGTGTGTTAAATATTATGTTTAAAGTCTGTTATAGTTGGAATCACGCCTGTTGTATTAAACATATCAATATTACCAGAATGCTGATAAGAACAATTAGGCCACCCACAGCATATGCAACAATTTCACCAGTTGAACTTTTCTTCTTTTCTTTGGGTTTGGGGATTGGTTTCGGAGGAGCTAAATTTAAAAGAAATTCTATAAATAAGCTGATTTTCATATAGATTTATATAAGAAATAAAAAAATAAAGAAATAAAAAAAAATATAAACATGAAGAAATAAAAACAAATTAAAGGAAGTAAAAGGAATTAAGGAAACGAAATACAAAAAAACAAAAGAATAGGATAGGATAGGATAGGATATGAACAAAAGTAACTTTTCCTAACACGAATATTAGACAGTGGCCACCTTATAGGTCCTTACTTACTCATAAAAAAATTAACAGGTCTTCTTTATACACGTTTGTTACGAAAAATCATTTATGTATAAATTATTCCCATACTGTTTATTTTAAGGAACCAGAAAACAATCCGACAACTTTTGTATAACTTGTGTAAACTCTTGTTTAGTATGAAGTACATTAAATATTGCAAAATGGAGTAAAGAGCGGCAATTTAACTGCGATACTCGCTACCCTACGGATTATTTTTTTCAGCAATTTATGTCCTACACGTTCAGAAAAGCTGAATTAGCAAATCAATATTTTTTTCTTATTTTCTTTTTTGTAATAAACTAGTCTTTGATGCTGGCATCAAATCTTTTAAAATTACACAAATTCCTAATTGTTTGTAGCTTGCTTC